>CM065468.1:18981656-20322281 GCA_032872505.1 Leptopilina syphax | reverse complement strand
TTTTTCGCAAGCTAATTTTTTACTCTTTTTTTTTTAGTTTGAATTTTGAAACCTATTTTTTTGATACTTTTTTTAAATTAATTATTGAGTGCAAATGCATTCTTTACAACTACCAATTTAATTTAACTAAAAATTTGGTTGAATTTCATCAAAAATGAAAATTATTTACAAATTACTCTAATTAAAAAAAGAGAATTTACTGTCACAGTGGTTTAAAATCCCCATTGTTTTGAGAGTGATAAAAAATTTACGCGGAAATTCACAAAGTTTCCGCGCAATGTTTTGCACATCTATCAAGGGAAACTGAATTAACTAGAGCAACTTCTTCCGATGGATGTGACCTTTGACTGAGTTTTCGAATCCCCCGCTCAATTATGTACCATGTTAATGAATAATGTCGCAATTTGTAAGATGTTTTATAATACGAAACTAGTCGCGCTCTAATCTAATGTTAGAAGAATAGTGTTTTTTTTTTTGTTATCAATTGATCTTCGTTTCTCGCCACTATAAAGAATCCGCGTATACTCAGTGGTCGGGGAGGCATTTTTTCTCCCCATGTCCATTTTGCATAAAAAAATTCTCACCACGTTACTTTCGCACGACTCTCCTCTCTCTCTCTCTCTCTCTCTCTCTCTAGACTTTTCCCCCTCTCTCTCTCTCCCGACTATTTTGTCTCTTCCTCACAAACACTGAGACTGTTAATGAAAAAAAAAGAAAAAAAAAGTATCCAACACAACCATGATTTCTATGGGGTGTGTAACCGAAAGGTGCGCTAGGTGCATTCCACGGACCCTGTATACATTAATCGCGAGTGCGCGCGGTGGCTCTCGACATTTTTTTATGATTGAATTCCCCAGAGTGGGAAGCTGACGGAAGATGAGAGAGGGGGGGGGGGGGTTAAAAAAAGTCCAACATAGGGTAGCACCGGAACTAGTAGACGAGGACGGATACATCCTGGGTTATGATGGAAGGGGAACGACGGTGAAAAAAAACCTTACGGTACCCCAAGTGGCCACAGATTCTTCCACGAGGAGGAGAGCGGAAGGTGTAAAAAAAATTTTTCTCTACTTAAAAAAAAAAAAATGTGAAATACTGCTAGGTTGTTAGAGGGAGGCGCCCCGGATTTTTAAAGCTGCGCGACTTTACAGCAGTTTTTTCCTCTATATATATACGTATAAAAATCACGTGTAGTCGTGAGGAATTTGCCTTTTACGATGATTTTATATATATCCACGGAAATTTCGAGGGGTGGTTTTTTTTTTTAATCAAAAACAAAACGACGTAAACGAGAGAAATCCGCAATGTTTCGACAGAACTTCTATAGGTTTTTAATAGTTTTCAATTCTTTGGGTCCTTGCGGTTTCTCTGCATTTATCAACTCTCCCCTCTCTTACACTGCGCATTTTTTCTAATTTTCTCACATTTCTTTTAGAAAATCGTACACTTTTTTTTGTACAAATTATAAATTGGACATTTTTAAAAAAAATTTTATTTAAATCAAATTTATAATTTGAGGTTATATTATTATAATTTATTTGAGTTAAATAAAAATATACTTGTCTCAGAACTTACCAAATTATATACATAACTAAATAGAATAATTCTAAATTAAAATCAAATTTTTTTCATTTATTTTAATTTTAACTTAAAGTTAAAGGACGCTTTTTCATTAAAAAAAATTCATTGTCATTTCCAGGTCATAAATTATTTTTTCCCGGTCGTAAAAAAAACTCAAAATAAATTATTCCATGAAAGATGAAAGTATAGTACACTAAAAAAAAATTTATTTGATTTAAATAACCGATTAATTGACTATTATCAATTAAATATTTACTTGAATCAAATAATATTTATTGGAGTCAATTTAGTGGTATTTGAACCAATAATTTCAGTATTGTAAGCAAATGTGAACTAAACCATTTAATTGATACCAATAAATATTATTTGAATCAAATAAATTTTTTTTTCAGTCTTAAATATTGATAGTTTGTTAATCAACATGAAACATGAATTTAGAGGGTAGCCTCTAAAACTTGATTTTTTTTCCTGATTTCAAGACTTTGATTTCACTGATTTCACTTTGACTTTGTCCAAAACTCTAAAAATATTTTAGTTTACTCCAAAAATAATTAAAATAGCGCAAAAAATCAATTTTTTTATGAAATTTTACTAGAATACAATTATTTAAATACAGTACCCAGCTGGAAGGGTTTCCGGAAGTTTTCCGGAAAACTTCCGGAAACTTTCCGGAAGAGGCTTCCGGAAGTTTTCCGGAAAACTTCCGGAAATTTTTCCGGAAATTTTTTTTTTTTCAGAAATTATTCGGAAATTTTCCGGAAATTTATTTTTTTTGTACGGAAATCTTCCGGAAATCTTCCGGAAAATTTCCGGAAATTTATTTTTTTTGTACGGAAATCTTCCGGAAATCTTCCGGAAAATTTCCGGAAATTTATTTTTTTTTTCCGGAAATCTTCCGGAAATTTATTTTTTTTGTACGGAAATCTTCCGGAAAACTTCCGGAAATTTATTTTTTTTTTACGGAAATCTTCCCGGAAAATTTCCGGAAATTTATTTTTTTGTACGGAAATCTTCCGGAAATCTTCCGGAAAATTTCCGGAAATTTATTTTTTTTGTACGGAAATCTTCCGGAAAATTTCCGGAAATTTGTTTTTTTTTTACGGAAATCTTCCGGAAAATTTCCGGAAATATATTTTTTTTCACGGAAATCTTCCGGAAAACTTCCGGAAATTTATTTTTTTTTTTACGGAAATCATCCGGAAATCTTCCGGAAATCTTCCGGAAATTTATTTTTTGTTCAGAAAATCTTCCGGAAAATTTCCGGAAATTTATTTTTTTTGTACGGAAATCTTCCGGAAAATTTCCGGAAATTTGTTTTTTTTTTTACGGAAATCTTCCGGAAAATTTCCGGAAATTAATTTTTTTTGTACGGAAATCTTCCGGAAGTTTTCCGGAAAACTTCCGGAAATTTTTTTTTGTTCAGAAATTATTCGGAAATTTTCCGGAAATTTATTTTTTTTGTACGGAAATCTTCCGGAAATCTTCCGGAAAATTTCCGGAAATTTATTTTTTTTGTACGGAAAATCTTCCGAAAAATTTCCGGAAATTTATTTTTTTTTACGGAAATCTTCCGGAAAACTTCCGGAAATTTATTTTTTTTTTACGGAAATCATCCGGAAATCTTCCGGAAATCTTCCGGAAAATTTCCGGAAATTTATTTTTTTTGTACGGAAATCTTCCGGAAAATTTCCGGAAATTTATTTTTTTTTTCCGGAAATCTTCCGGAAATTTATTTTTTTTTTACGGAAATCTTCCGGAAAACTTCCGGAAATTTATTTTTTTTTACGGAAAACTTCCGGAAAACTTCCGGAAATTTATTTTTTTTTACGGAAATCTTCCGGAAATCTTCCGGAAAATTTCCGGAAATTTATTTTTTTTTACGGAAAACTTCCGGAAAACTTCCGGAAATTTATTTTTTTTACGGAAATCTTCCGGAAAATTTCCGGAAATTTATTTTTTTGTACGGAAATCTTCCGGAAAATTTCCGGAAATTTATTTTTTTTGTACGGAAATCTTCCGGAAAATTTCCGGAAATTTGTTTTTTTTTTACGGAAATCTTCCGGAAAATTTCCGGAAATATATTTTTTTTCACGGAAATCTTCCGGAAAACTTCCGGAAATTTATTTTTTTTTTACGGAAATCATCCGGAAATCTTCCGGAAATCTTCCGGAAATTTATTTTTTTTTTACGGAAATCTTCCGGAAAACTTCCGGAAATTTATTTTTTTTTTACGGAAATCATCCGGAAATCTTCCGGAAATCTTCCGGAAATTTATTTTTTTTTTACGGAAATCTTCCGGAAAACTTCCGGAAATTTATTTTTTTGTTCGGAAATCTTCCGGGAATTTATTTTTTTTGTACAGAAATCTTCCGGAAATTTATTTTTTTTGTTCGGAAATCTTAAGAAAATTTTTGGAAATTAATTTTTTTTGTACGGAAATGTTCAAGAAATTAATTTTTTTTTTACGTAAATCTTCTGGAAATTTATTTTTTTGTTCGGAAATCTTCCGGGAATTTATTTTTTTTTGTACGGAAATCTTCCGGAAATTTATTTTTTTTGTACGGAAATCTTCAAGACAATTTTCGGAAATTTATTGTTTTGTACGGAAATCTTCCGGAAATTTATTTTTTTTTTACGGAAATCTTCCGGAAAACTTCCGGAAATTTATTTTTTTTTACGGAAAACTTCCGGAAATTTATTTTTTTTTACGGAAATCTTCCGGAAATCTTCCGGAAAATTTCCGGAAATTTATTTTTTTTTACGGAAAACTTCCGGAAAACTTCCGGAAATTTATTTTTTTTACGGAAATCTTCCGGAAATCTTCCGGAAAATTTCCGGAAATTTATTTTTTTGTACGGAAATCTTCCGGAAAATTTCCGGAAATTTATTTTTTTTGTACGGAAATCTTCTGGAAAATTTCCGGAAATTTGTTTTTTTTTTACGGAAATCTTCCGGAAAATTTCCGGAAATTAATTTTTTTTTGTACGGAAATCTTCCGGAAGTTTTCCGGAAAACTTCTGGAAATTTTCCGGAAATTTTTTTTTTGTTCAGAAATTATTCGGAAATTTTCCGGAAATTTATTTTTTTTTGTACGGAAATCTTCCGGAAATCTTCCGGAAAATTTCCGGAAATTTATTTTTTTTGTACGGAAATCTTCCGGAAAATTTCCGGAAATATATTTTTTTTCACGGAAATCATCCGGAAATCTTCCGGAAATCTTCCGGAAATTTATTTTTTTTTTACGGAAATCTTCCGGAAAACTTCCGGAAATTTATTTTTTTGTTCGGAAATCTTCCGGGAATTTATTTTTTTTGTACGGAAATCTTCAAGAAAATTTTCGGAAATTTATTGTTTTGTACGGAAATCTTTAAGAAAATTTTCGGAAATTTTTTTTTTCTACGGAAATCTTCGGCAAAATTTCCGGAAATTTATTTTTCTTGTACGGAAATTTTTCGCAAAAATTCATTTTTTTTTGTACGGAAATGTTCCGGAAAATTGCCGGAAATTTATTTTTTTGTACAGAAATCTTCCGGAAAATTTCCGTAAATTTATTTTTTTTTACGGAAATCTTCCGGAAAAGTTCCGGAAATTTATTTTTTTTGTACGGAATTCTTCCGGAAATTTATTTTTTTTACGGAATTCTTCCGGAAATTTATTTTTTTTTACGGAAATCATCTGGAAATCTTCCGGAAAATTTCTGGAAATTTATTTTTTTTTACGGAAATCTTCCGGAAAACTTCCGGAAATTTATTTTTTTTTTACGAAAATCATCCGGAAATCTTCCTGAAAATTTGCGGAAATTTATTTTTTTTGTACGGAAATCTTCCGGAAATCTTCCGGAAAACTTCCGGAAATTTATTTTTTTTACGGAAATCATCCCGAAATCTTCCGGAAAATTTCCGGAAATTTATTTTTTTTGTACGGAAATCTTCCGGAAAATTTCCGGAAATTTATTTTTTTTGTACGGATATCTTCCGGAAAATTTTCGGAAATTTATTTTTTTTTTTACGGAAATCTTCCGGAAATTTATTTTTTTTGTACGGAAATCTTGCGGAAAACTTCCGGAAATTTATTTTTTTTGATGGAAATCTTTCGGAAAATTTCCGGAAATTTATTTTTCTTGTACGCAAATCTTCCGGAAATCTTCCGGAAAATTTCCGGAAATTTATTTTTTTTTTACGGAAATCATTCGGAAATCTTCCGGAAATTTATTTTTTTTGTACGGAAATCATCCGGAAATCTTCCGTAAATTTATTTTTTTTTACGGAAATCATCCGGAAATCTTCCGGAAATTTATTTTTTTTACGGAAATCATTCGGAAATTTTCCGGAAAATTTCCGGAAATTTATTTTTTTTGTACGGAAATCTTCCGGAAAACTTCCGGAAATTTATTTTTTTTTTACGGAAATCTTCCGGAAAACTTCCGGAAATTTATTTTTTTTTTACGAAAATCATCCGGAAATCTTCCTAAAAATTTGCGGAAATTTATTTTTTTTGTACGGAAATCTTCCGGAAATCTTCCGGAAAACTTCCGGAAATTTATTTTTTTTTGTACGGAAATCTTCCGGAAAATTTCCGGAAATTTGTTTTTTTTTACGGAAATCTTCCGGAAAATTTCCGGAAATATATTTTTTTTCACGGAAATCTTCCGGAAAACTTCCGGAAATTTATTTTTTTTTTACGGAAATCATCCGGAAATCTTCCGGAAATCTTCCGGAAATTTATTTTTTTTTTACGGAAATCTTCCGGAAAACTTCCGGAAATTTATTTTTTTTTTACGGAAATCATCCGGAAATCTTCCGGAAATCTTCCGGAAATTTATTTTTTTTTTACGGAAATCTTCCGGAAAACTTCCGGAAATTTATTTTTTTTGTTCGGAAATCTTCCGGGAATTTATTTTTTTTGTACAGAAATCTTCCGGAAATTTATTTTTTTTGTTCGGAAATCTTAAGAAAATTTTTGGAAATTAATTTTTTTTGTACGGAAATGTTCAAGAAATTAATTTTTTTTTTACGTAAATCTTCTGGAAATTTATTTTTTTGTTCGGAAATCTTCCGGGAATTTATTTTTTTTTGTACGGAAATCTTCCGGAAATTTATTTTTTTTGTACGGAAATCTTCAAGACAATTTTCGGAAATTTATTGTTTTGTACGGAAATCTTCCGGAAATTTATTTTTTTTTTACGGAAATCTTCCGGAAAACTTCCGGAAATTTATTTTTTTTTACGGAAAACTTCCGGAAATTTATTTTTTTTTACGGAAATCTTCCGGAAATCTTCCGGAAAATTTCCGGAAATTTATTTTTTTTTACGGAAAACTTCCGGAAAACTTCCGGAAATTTATTTTTTTTACGGAAATCTTCCGGAAATCTTCCGGAAAATTTCCGGAAATTTATTTTTTTTGTACGGAAATCTTCCGGAAAATTTCCGGAAATTTATTTTTTTTGTACGGAAATCTTCTGGAAAATTTCCGGAAATTTGTTTTTTTTTACGGAAATCTTCCGGAAAATTTCCGGAAATTAATTTTTTTTTGTACGGAAATCTTCCGGAAGTTTTCCGGAAAACTTCTGGAAATTTTCCGGAAATTTTTTTTTGTTCAGAAATTATTCGGAAATTTTCCGGAAATTTATTTTTTTTGTACGGAAATCTTCCGGAAATCTTCCGGAAAATTTCCGGAAATTTATTTTTTTTGTACGGAAATCTTCCGGAAAATTTCCGGAAATATATTTTTTTTCACGGAAATCATCCGGAAATCTTCCGGAAATCTTCCGGAAATTTATTTTTTTTTTACGGAAATCTTCCGGAAAACTTCCGGAAATTTATTTTTTTGTTCGGAAATCTTCCGGGAATTTATTTTTTTTGTACGGAAATCTTCAAGAAAATTTTCGGAAATTTATTGTTTTGTACGGAAATCTTTAAGAAAATTTTCGGAAATTTTTTTTTTCTACGGAAATCTTCGGCAAAATTTCCGGAAATTTATTTTTCTTGTACGGAAATTTTTCGCAAAAATTCATTTTTTTTGTACGGAAATGTTCCGGAAAATTGCCGGAAATTTATTTTTTTGTACAGAAATCTTCCGGAAAATTTCCGTAAATTTATTTTTTTTTACGGAAATCTTCCGGAAAAGTTCCGGAAATTTATTTTTTTTGTACGGAATTCTTCCGGAAATTTATTTTTTTTACGGAATTCTTCCGGAAATTTATTTTTTTTTACGGAAATCATCTGGAAATCTTCCGGAAAATTTCTGGAAATTTATTTTTTTTTTACGGAAATCTTCCGGAAAACTTCCGGAAATTTATTTTTTTTTTTACGAAAATCATCCGGAAATCTTCCTAAAAATTTGCGGAAATTTATTTTTTTTGTACGGAAATCTTCCGGAAATCTTCCGGAAAACTTCCGGAAATTTATTTTTTTTACGGAAATCATCCCGAAATCTTCCGGAAAATTTCCGGAAATTTATTTTTTTTGTACGGATAAAGTTATTGTACGAAGCCCTTGTTTGTTTAATTAAATTGAAGGTCTGAATAATAGACCACAAGATAAAAATGAAGTAATAAAATAAGTGAATAAATAAATGGTTATGAAATAAAGTGACAAAAGTAAGAAATGAAAAGTGAAATATTAAATAAAGTGCAAGCGCGTTAAAAAACAAAGGATATTAATTAAAGGAAATAAAACTAAAAAGAAATATATAAATGACAAAGGTGAGCTAAGTTGTTTTACACACTAAGATACAATATATGCACATAAACACATTACGCATCAGAAAATAGATATTGTGTAGAATCACATACTTGAAAGAAGATAAAGATTGTAATCTTTAAAATAAAGTAAATAAGGGAAATTTAGACAATTGTATTAGGATTTAGAAGTTATAATATATTCTCATTATTTTGTAAATTTGTTTAACTTTATTAACATCTACACAACAATTCCAAAACCTTAAAATCCACTATTTCCAAACAGTAGAGATTCTCACCTCACTACTTGAACAATAAGTAGGAAGGAGGGGATCCACTACCAAACTTTAAAGGTTGCAAGTTTTCTTGCGTAATATTTTACCTTTTTTTTTTTTTTTTGCTTAGGGAATTTTGGGAAATCTGCCTACAGATACCTTGGATTCCGCACTCCAAGGTTATGTGGGGTTGGTACAATGAAACAAAAGGAAATATTAAAAAAAAAGATAAATACATAAATGTTATAATAAATTTAATAAACTGGCGACCTACTACCAGCCCGACCCACTAAAACCCGTAACCCTTCTTCTGGAGCCCTTTACCCTCCCTCGGAACTGTCGCAAGACTTTAGCCTTCGAGGGTGGCGCTCCAACTCTGTCGCTAATGCGACCTTCTCCCCCTCTCTGCGGTCCTCCTGCGTCCGTAGTTAAAAATATGATTAAAACTATTACAAAGTCCAAGCGGAATTCACAGCACAAAAATAATAAAAAAAAAAACAAATATTTTAAGAAGTGTAAAAAGTCAAAAGATAAAATTGTAAACGGATATAAAAAAGAAAAGAAAAAAAAGTAAACACGTATATAATGTTGAAAAGATAAAACTGTTTAAAGACGAATAAAAAACACAAAACAAATTAAACAAAAAAAATGTATAAGGACAAATAAATCACAAAATAAATTAATAAAAAACAAACAAACAAATTAAAAGCTGTTTAAATCACGCTTTTTGGCTCCTTTTAATACTTCTTATTTGCTTTTAGTTCTTGCGAGAGTCTTCTTCGCCTCCTCAAGGGCCGTCCTGAAGACTCCGCATCCTCCGCTGCCTGCAATATGGGTGGTTGACACCTTATTGCCAATCTTTTCCTTGCACAAAAAGCAACTTGAGTTGTTTTTACAGTTGGAGAACCTGTGACCGGCCTCACCGCACTTAAAGCACGCAGCCGATCTGTCCTCCTTCTGGCATTTGGCTCCAATATGGCCGTATCCCAGGCATCGATGACACCGGACGACCATTACTCTTCTTTTGATTGGGCAACACATAAAACCAATTTTTACGTGTCCCAATTTCTCCAGCCTGTTCGCCTCTTCCAGGTTGGTGACTACAACCGCGAGCTTCATCCCTCGGCGGTTGGGTCCTAAGACCGTCACTCTCCTGTTTACTGGCTTACCCATTGCTTAGACAACACTTGTTGCACCTCAGCTTCTTGGGTAAGGCAATCCAAATCACGGATCTCGAGTGTAACTCTTCGATCCAATGACTGCACCTTACCCATGCTTCCAACCGCCTTGGTGACCTCAGCGGTGAAAGCGTCCTTATCGGAGTCTCCTCTGAACTTAATCAGAAGGTCCCCCTTGTTTGTAGCTTTTGCTGCTACTATTCTCGTATGACTGTCCTCTGGGTTGACCTCTTTGCGAAGCTTACCCAGAACGTCAGCATACGTCAATCCTTCACCGACTCGGATTAGGACTGTGGATCTTTTTGACCCAATTCTTTCCAATTGAGGAATCTTTGGATCTGGTACTTCCGTTTCCATTGGAGGAGCTTCCTCCTTCTTCCTCTTATCGGTTTTGGTTCGAGTCTCTTCTGGACTGTCACCCTCTCTCTTCCGTTTCTGAGCATCTCTTAAGACGCTTTTGAGATTACGCCTATAGAAACGCTCTCTCTCTTTCTTACGGTCCTTGCGGTTGCATTCCGCACCGCTCAGAACGCATGCCAAATCGAAGTCCGACTCATCGGCCGCGGCATGCTTTGCCCTTGCCTCCTTTAGCAGGACGTCGATGACCCTGAGTCCATCCTTTACCGTCCTATTGACGGTCCTCTGAACGTCGCAAGACTTCATCATCTTTGCGACCTCCAACTCCATTTTTTCGAGACAAGTCGCCTCCTCCTTTCTGAGCCGCAAGCATATCTCGCGAGTCTCTTCTATCGCCTCGTCGTCTACTTCTGAGTGGATAGCGCTATGAACGGTTTTTCCGCTACTGCAGCTTGACACACTCAGAAGGCTCGACGTGCTTCCTTTCCTCGTTTTTTTTATTTTCCACGATGTTCTGTGGATCTACCCTTTCCACGATCACTCGTGGCACTGCAAGAAATTGTGCGCCCCCACAATCCGCGCGCACTTGAGCATCGGTCCTGGGACCGATGGTGAGATTTCCCGTTTCCGGCCTGCTCACATGGGGTACCTTCTCAGAATTTTTTGAATTCATTTTTTCTTGCTGTTTGGTTGTCCTTTAGTTGAAAGCCCCGCCACCACGACAAGGTCTACCGAACATATTTTTTTGTACGGAAATCTTCCGCAAAAATTCATTTTTTTTGTACGGAAATGTTCCGGAAAATTGCCGAAAATTTATTTTTTTTGTACGGAAATCTCAAAATTTGTATGTAATATATAAGGGGCAAATTTTCTCAAGAGTTCCAATGTAAAAATTGCAAGTTGTTAGATCGGGCTAATATTTTCACAGTATTTAAAACTATGAATGAGTACTTAAAACCACCAAGTAATTATGAAATTTTATAAAAAATTGTAGGGGGAGGATGTTGAAGATTTTGGATAAGTATAAACAGTGAGTTTTTATAAAAAATCGTAGTTTTATATAATAAAGAAAAAATAATTGTGACCTATATGCTTTTGGTAGGCTTTTTTCTGCTATTTCAAATGGTGACTATTTTTTTTTTAAGAAATTCAAAATTTTACCCCTTTTTTGAAAATTAAATTTTTTTCTATTTTTGTCAAAAAAAAGCCCCCTTTTTCTTCTTGTACCAACAGAAAGCTTAAGATGTGTACTTTAAATATGTGAAACGAAAAAAAATGACTTTTTTTGTTTTTGAATTATTAATTAATTAATTAATTAAAATTGAAATATTTTACAATATGAAGTATTTTGATTAAATTAACGTTTTACAAATAAATATTTATAAAAATAAAGATAAAGTGTTAGTTTTTTTTTAAAACAAATGTTTATATAATTTTACTTTAAAAAAGTATATTGCAGTTATTTGCAACGATTGTTTAAATAAAATATTCAACACCTTATGCGTGTATCACGCTTGATATTGATATTGAAATAATAAAAAATTATGCAGATAAAAAAAATCATCTCTTCTTACATCAAAACGTAAAAATTGAAAAAATGTACTTTAGAAAATGTCAAAAAATATTAAGCCGGGAAGTTTAGTTAAAAAAAAAAAATTTCAAAAAAACTTCTAATTTTCATTAAAAGGGTTAAATTTTGAATTTTTTGAAAAATAAATAGTCACCATTTGAAATAGCAGAAAAAACCTACCAAAAAAATATAGGTCACAATTTTTTTTTTTATTATATAAAACTACAATTTTTTATAAAACTCACTGTTTATACTTATTCAAAATCTTCAACATCCTCCCCCTACAATTTTTTATAAAATTTCATAATTACTTGGTGGTTTTATGTACTCATTCATAGTTCTAAATACTGTGAAAATATTAGCCCGATCTAACAACTTGCAATTTTTACATTGGAACTATTGAGAAAATTTGCCCCTTATATATTACATACAGATTTTGAGATTCAAAATTGTTTAAAAGCAAATTTATAATTTCAAATCTTGATTTTTAAACCTTTCTTTTTTACTAAAAATTTTAAAAAAATATTAGAATGCGAAAATTCACGCTTAAAAACGTTTGGTGCACATCTCAGGCTTGTTTACGCGAGATCTTTATCTGTGCACCTCGAGACAAAAAATTCGATATTTCGGTTAGTTTTAAAGTCTCCAGGGATTTTTTTTTGCAAAAAATTCTGGAGAAGATAACGAATCCAAATATTATAGTTACAAAAAAATCGAATAGGTGCTTATGCCCGAAAAAATGAAATCAAAAATTTTTTTTAATTCTTTTCCGGGCAAATTTTGGATTTTTTTTCTTTAATATTGCACTTTAAATTGTTAGATAATCAACTATTATTACCTAAAATATAAACAAACTCTAACTAAATGGATAAAAGTTATTCGTTTTAAAAAAATGTGCTTTAATATTTAATGCCCGGTAAAATCCACAATTTTGAAAATTTTTAAAAATCTTTTTTTCCTAAAATCTTCTGTCACAAAACACTACCTTTATACCAAATTTCACAAAAATTGAAAGACCCATGACCAACCAACCAAAAATAATTCTTTGCAAAGTTATTTTAATTTTAGTGCATTTTTATAGACTAAGCACTTTTCCATGAAGATTTTTCTACTTAAAATATTTTACGACTATTCCAAGCAGAAAATGCAGAAGTGCCTTGAAGAGTCTTTAGCCATGGTTCTCCCATGGTAGACAAGATAGTGTCTTTAGCCATGGTCCTTCCATGGAAGACAAGGTAGAGTCTAAGCCAATCTTTTCCCACGCTAGACAAGGTAGAGTCTTTAGCCAAGGTTCTCCCATGATAGACAAGATAGTGTCTTTTCCATGGTTCTCCCATAGTAGACAAAGTAGAGTCTTAAGCCAAGGTTCTCCCACGCTAGAGCTTTAGCTAGTGTTCTGCATCACCCTGGTTTACAATGGCATAACCCTGGCTGATAGCAACTATTTTTTATTTTGGTCATTTTAAACCTTTTTTCTGTCCTAGGCCTATTTCTGACCTTAAGTGCACTTAAGGTCAGAAATATTTTATACTGAAGTCAAAAGTGCAGCATGCTGCACTTTTGACTTCAGTATTTTGTTTAGCATTCGAATAACTTTATATCCATGAAGTTTCTAAACAATTTCACTGGAAGATTTTTTACGTACATTTTGTGGGGGGTCCTTTCCGGAAGATTTCCGAACAAAAAAAATAAATTTCCGGAAGATTTCCGTAAAAAAGAATAAATTTCCAGAAATTTTCCGGAAGATTTCCGGATGATTTACGAAAAAAAAAAATTTCCGGAAATTTTCCGGAAGATATCAGTGCAAAAAAACATAAATTTTCCGGAAGATTTCCGTACAAAAAAATAAATTTCCGGAAATTTTCCCAAAGATTTCCGTAAAAAAATTAATTTTTCCGGAAAATTTCCGTAAAGAAAAATAAATTTCCGGAAGATTTCCGTAAAAAAATAAGTTTCCGGAAGATTTCCGTAAAAAAAAATAGATTTCCGGAAGATTTCCGTACAAAAAAAAATAAATTTCAGGAACATTTCCGTACAAAAAAAATAAATTTCCGAAAATTTTCTTAAAGATTTCCGTACAAAAAAAAATAAATTTCCGGAAGATTTCCGAATGATTTCTGTAAAAAAAAAAATAAATTTCCGGAAAATTTCCGGAAGATTTCCGTAAAAAAAAATAAATTTCCGGAAGATTTCCGTAAAAAAAATAAATTTCCGGAAATTTTTCCGAAAGATTTCGAATGATTTCCGTTAAAAAAAAATAAATTTCCGGAAATTTTCCGGAAGACTTCCGTACAAAAAAATAAATTTCCGGAAGATTTCCGAATGATTTCTGTAAAAAAAAATAAATTTCCGCAAAAATTCCGAAAGATTTCCGAATGATTTCCGTACAAAAAAAAATAAATTTCAGGAACATTTCCGTACAAAAAAAATAAATTTCCGAAAATTTTCTTAAAGATTTCCGTAAAAAAAAAAATAAATTTCCGGAAGATTTCCGTAAAAAACAATAACTTTCCGGAAACTTTCCGGAAGATTTCCGTACAAAAAAAAATAATATTTCCGGAAGATTTCCGTAAAAAAATAAATTTTCGTAAACTTTCTTGAAGATTTCCGTACAAAACAATAAATTTCCGAAAATTGAATTGAATGATTTCCGTAAAAAAAAATAAATTTCCGAAAATATTCCGGAAGATTTCCGTACAAAAAAAATAAATTTCCGGAAAATTTCTGGAAGATTTCCGAATGATTTCCGTACAAAAAAAATAAATTTCCGGAAGATTTCCGAATGATTTCTGTAAAAAAAAAAATAAATTTCCGGAAAATTTCCGGAAGATTTCCGTAAAAAAAATAAATTTCCGGAAGATTTCCGTAAAAAAAATAAATTTCCGGAAATTTTCCGAAAGATTTCGAATGATTTCCGTTAAAAAAAAATAAATTTCCGGAAATTTTCCGGAAGACTTCCGTACAAAAAAAATAAATTTCCGGAAGATTTCCGAATGATTTCTGTAAAAAAAAATAAATTTCCGCAAAAATTCGGAAAGATTTCCGAATGATTTCCGTACAAAAAAAAATAAATTTCCGGAAGATTTCCGAATGATTTCTGTAAAAAAAAAATAAATTTCCGGAAGATTTCTGAATGATTTCCGTACAAAAAAAAATAAATTTCCGGAAGATTTCCGTAAAAAAAAAATAGATTTCCGGAAGATTTCCGAATGATTTCCGTAAAAAAAAAATAAATTTCCGAAAAATTTCCGGATGATTTCCGTAAAAAAAAAAAAAATTTCCGGAAGATTTCCGGAAGATTTCCGTAAAAAAAAAAATAAATTTCCGGAAATTTTCCGGAAGATTTCCGTACAAAAAAAATAAATTTCCGGAAATTTTCCGGAAGATTTCCGGATGATTTCCGTAAAAAAAATAAATTTCCGGAAGTTTTCCGGAAGATTTCCGTACAAAAAAAAATAAATTTCCGGAAGATTTCCGGATGATTTCCGTAAAAAAAAAATAAATTTCCGGAAGTTTTCCGGAAGATTTCCGTACAAAAAAATAAATTTCCGGAAATTTTCCGGAAGATTTCCGTACAAAAAAAATAAATTTCCGGAAATTTTCCGGAAGATTTCCGGAAGATTTCCGTAAAAAAAAATAAATTTCCGGAAATTTTCCGGAAGATTTCCGTAAAAAAAAATAAATTTCCGGAAGTTTTCCGGAAGATTTCCGTACAAAAAAAATAAATTTACGGAAATTTTCCGGAAGATTTCCGTACAAAAAAAATAAATTTCCGGAAGATTTCCGGATGATTTCCGTAAAAAAAAAATAAATTTCCGGAAGTTTTTCCGGAAGATTTCCGTAAAAAAAAATAAATTTCTGGAAGATTTCCGTAAAAAAAAAATAAATTTCCGGAAGATTTCCGTAAAAAAAAAATAAATTTCCGGAAGTTTTCCGGAAGTTTTCCGGAAGATTTCCGTAAAAAAAAAATAAATTTCCGGAAGATTTCCGTAAAAAAAAAATAAATTTCCGGAAATTTTCCGAAAGATTTCCGAATGATTTCCGTTAAAAAAAAATAAATTTCCGGAAATTTTCCGGAAGACTTCCGTACAAAAAAAATAAATTTCCGGAAGATTTCCGAATGATTTCTGTAAAAAAAAATAAATTTCCGCAAAAATTCCGAAAGATTTCCGAATGATTTCCGTACAAAAAAAAATAAATTTCCGGAAGATTTCCGAATGATTTCTGTAAAAAAAAATAAATTTCCGGAAATTTTCCGGAAGATTTCCGTACAAAAAAAAATAAATTTCCGGAAATTTTCCGGAAGATTTCCGTACAAAAAAAATAAATTTCCGGAAATTTTCCGGATGATTTCCGTAGAAAAAAAATAAAATTCTGGAAATTTTCCGGAAGATTTCCGGAAGATTTCCGTAAAAAAAAAAATAAATTTCCGGAAATTTTCCGGAAGATTTCCGTAAAAAAAAATAAATTTCCGGAAGTTTTTCGGAAGTTTTCCGGAAGATTTCCGTACAAAAAAAATAAATTTCCGGAAATTTTCCGGAAGATTTCCGGATGATTTCCGTAAAAAAAAAATAAATTTCCGGAAGTTTTCCGGAAGATTTCCGTACAAAAAAAATAAATTTCCGGAAATTTTCCGGAAGATTTCCGTAAAAAAAAATAAATTTCCGGAAATTTTCCGGAAGATTTCCGTACAAAAAAAATAAATTTCCGGAAAATTTCCAAATAATTTCTGAAAAAAAAAAAATTTCCGGAAAATTTCCGGAAGTTTTCCGGAAAACTTCCGGAAGCCTCTTCCGGAAAGTTTCCGGAAGTTTTCCGGAAAACTTCCGGAAACCCTTCCAGCTGGGTAATAAATAATTTATTGAATAATTGAATATTTCTTAAAGTTCAATTCCCTTAAAGAATTTTATCAACAAATTTTTAAATAATTGAATTCTTCGACAATTTTTAATAAAATTTTTTAAAATCATTACATTTTCCGAGAAAATCGATTACAATTTTATTAAAAATAATTGAAATTCTGCGATGAGCTTTATTTATGAAAATAATTGAATTTGTGAAAAGAATTTTTTATTTAGAAAAATAATTGAATCCCTGTAAAAATTTTATCATTTAGAAAAATAATTGAATTATTGCGAAGAAATTTACAAAAAAAAATTGGTAAATAATTAAATTTCTGTGAACAATTTTATTGTTTGTAAAAATAATTGAATTTAAAAAAAAAAAATTTCTAAAACTTTAAGAAATAATTCAATTATTTCGAATAATTTAATTAAAATTGCAAGAAAATAATTTAATTTCTGTGAACAATTTTATTGTTTGTAAAAATAATTGAATTCTAGCGAAGAATTTCATTAAAATTTGTGTAAATAATTGAATTTTAAAAAAAAGCATTTTCTAAAACTTTAAGGAATAATTCCATTATTTCGAATAATTTAATTAAAATTGCAAAAAAATAATTGAATTCTTTCGAATAATTTTATTAAAATTTTTTAAATAATTGAATTCCAGTGCATAATTGCATGTTTCTTAAACTTGAATTCTTATAAAGAATTTTATCCATAATTTTTTTGTATTAAAAATAATTGAAATTCTGCAATGAGTTTTATTATTTATGAAAATAATTGATTTACTAAAAAGGATTTTTTTTATTTACGAAAATAATTGAATTTCTGAAAAGAATTTTATCATTTATGAAAATAATTGAATCTCGCTGTAAAAATTGTATTATTTAAAAAATAATTGAATTTTGCGAAGAAATTTACAAAAAATTTGTAAATAATTGAATTCCTTTGAAAAATTTTATTATTTGTAAAAATAATTGAATTCTAGCAAAGAATTTCAATAAAATTTGTGACATTGAATTTCTTAAAAAAAATTTTTCTAAAACTAACAGGAATTAAATTATTTTAATTAAATTATTCGAAATAATTGAATTAAAATTGCAAAAAATGGAATCGCAATTAATTGAATTCTTAGGATGAATTTTATTATTTATGAAAATAATGGAATTATTGCGAAGAAATTTTAGAAAAAAATTTGTAAATAATTGAATTCCTGTGAAATTTTTATTATTTAAGAAAATAATTAAATTTTTTGTTTAGAATTTTATCAAAAATTTTTTTTAAATAATTAAATTCTGTGGAATATTTTTTTAAAAATAGTTATTAAAAATCGTTGAAATCAGAAAATTGAAAAAAAATGTTTGTAATATTTCAAATTGTAAAATCATTTGAAACTTTAATAGATTCTTTAAAAAAAATATTTAAATATTATCTATTATGTGTTTTTCCTCAGGTATTAAAATTTCAAATTTCAAATCTTTAAAATTGATTAATTTTTATAAAGTTAAAAGTTATAATAAGATAAAGTTTAATTATCAATAAACAAACAGATTATAAATAAAAAATAAAATAATAATATTTAAAATATTTTTATTAATTTTAATTAACATTATTTGATAATTTTTGTTGGTATTTTCTTTTTTTAAAATACTTTGTTTCAATGAAAGAATGAAACACATTGCTGGCACTTGGTTTAAACACAAATATGAGAAAGGGTTTCAGTAAATCATTGATAATGAGAGCACGCGTGCACCCGGAAGATGGTCTGGAATGAAATTTCGAATACCAGAATGTTAATTATGAAACAAAGTCAATAGTATAAGATTTTTATATACTATACTTGTATAAAAGATAAAAAATAATTTCATAACACTTTGCACTTATAATTAATAATTCGAATTCAGTTTTTTTGACCAAATCTGTTTTAACTATTACATTACTAACTAATTGTACTTAATATTAAATAAAACATATTTTTAAATGTAATAATTAAGCTCACTGGATTTTTGACGGAAACTTCAAACGACGAAATTAAGTGTATAACGAAGAAAGCTAAAAAAAGTCACAGCTGTGTATGAGAGGAGCAAGGAAGAAGCTGAAAATCCTTAACTGAAAATAAAATATTTAATGCACACCCACACACATATATGTACACACATAGAGAGAGAATAAATTATCCGGAGTCAAAAACAAAAAAAAAAAATTCTGTTTCCTTCTTTCGACCGATTTCTTCCATCCGGTTGCTTAAGTGTCACCTTTTTCTTCTGTTCACTGTTCTGGACATGTCATCTGTAAAAAACATTAAAACTATGTAGTATGGTTAAAAAAATACTCTAAGGACATTTTTTTAAGAATGTTGTAGTTTTAATATTTGTATTATTTGTAGTTTTTCTTCTTTTTTTTTGCGTTGTAGTTTTTCTAAGGATGGCAAATTTTTTTCTAAGGATATCAAAATTGAGACAAAAAATCAAAAGTATCAAAAGTGCAAACACTTTTGATACTTTTGATTTTTTGTCTCAATTTTGATATCCTTAGAAAAAGAGCGTCTTAATTACTGGCAAAGTATTAAATTGAGATTAAATAGTTCTTTTTAAACTGATGTTAAAGCGGAAACAGTTTTTTTTTTTTTTTTGCTGTCCATTGTTTTTCTTTTTATGGGCGGTGCCTCGGTCCGGAGAACGATAAACATTAAGCGACTTGAGAGAATGACTTTGTGAAAGAGAAAAAAGCTTGGTGACCGCAGGTCCGTTTGTAGCTACGCCAATGTTAGCATGTGTGCTCTTTAAGAGACAGATACCAAATATAACCGGAGACAGACCCCTTGCCAAGGGTGTTTAGAAATTTTGGACTTTACTTTAATTCTCATTCGACGTCCTCTTTTTTATAAATATATGACTCGACCTCTCTTGTTCCTACGTTATAAGTATAAAGTGAGTATGTGTGTGTGTGTGTGTGTCTATGTGTAAAGGGTTGTGTCTTGTGCTTCCCTCAAGATAAAGACCACATGATTTTTCTAAAAAAACTTACTTCTGTGTTAATGAACTTTCTTCGCAGTTCAACGGTTTCCAAGGAGGAAATTTATTCTTTGCGCCTTTTTGTAGTTCACACTCTTCAACATCTGATATTTTCTTCTCATTGCTCGTCCCTCTGTTATATGTGTATTTATTTTTTACGAGTGAATATTACAAACGGATGGTTAATAGTAGGCGAATTTAATTGTTAAAAAAAAAAATAAAAATAAACAATTACAAAAAGTGTTCACTTAATTTTACTATTAGTTTTTAAAAAAGGTCCGTAAAATCCGTAATTTGATTGAGAAAAGACGAAAAGTTCGTAAATTGTATACGATACAATTTGGAGAATTTTAGAGAAATTACAAATGATTGCAGAAATTCAATTATTTTCAAAAGTAATACAATTCTTCGTAGAAATTCAATTATGTTCAACAATTTTTTAAAATTCTCTTCAAAATTTCAATTATCTTTAGAAATAATTTAATTCTTCTCTGAAATTCAATTATTTTCAATAAAAATTTTAATAAAATTCTTGTCAAAATTTCAATTATTCTCAAAAAATTTTCTCAATTCAATAATTTTTAATATTTACTATTTTAATAAAATTTTCCAAAAGAATTCAATTATTTTAAAACAAATTTTAATAAAATTCTTGGCAAAATTTCAATTATTCTCAAAAAATTTTCTCAATTCAATAATTTTTAATATTTACTATTTTAATAAAATTTTCCAAAAGAATTCAATTATTTTAAAACAAATTTTAATAAAATTCTTGGCTAGAATTCAATTATTTTTACAAATAATAAAATTTGTCACAGGAATTCAATTATTTACAAATCTTTTATAAATTTCTTCGCAATAATTCAATTATTTACAGAAATAATAAAATTTGTACAGGATGTCAATTATTTTCAAAATAATAAAATTCTTTTTAGCAATTTAATTATTTTCATAAATAATAAAATTCATTGGAGAATTTCAATTATTCCTAAAACAATTTTAATAGAATTTATTCTCGAGAAATGTAATTATTCTTAAAAATTTTTTTTAAATTCGTCAAAAGAATTCAATTATTTAAAACTTTATTGATAAAATTCTTTATGAGAATACAATTTTCAGAAACATGGAATTATACACTGGAATTCGATTATTTAAAAAATTCTAATAAAGTTCTTCGAAAGAATTCCATTCTTTTCAAAAATTATAAAATTCGTTGTAAGAATTCAATTATTTTTTGACAAATAATAAAATTTTTCACCGGAATTCAATTATTTGGAAAATTTTAATAAAATTCTTGGAAAGAATTCGCAATTATTTTTAAAAGATATATATATAATTTTTTGTAAGAATTCAATTACTTTTTAAAAATAATTAAATCTTGCACTGGAATTCAATTATTTAAAAAATTTGAATAGAATTCTTCTTAAGAATTCAATTCCTCTTAAAAGTAATAAAATTCTTCGTTAGAATTCAATTATTTTTATAAATAATTTATAAATATTAAAATTTGTGAAAAGAATTCAATTATTCAAAAATTTATTGGTAAAATTTTTTATGAGAAATCAATTTTAAGAAACGTGCAATTATTCAATAAATTGTTTTTTTTTATTTAAATAATTGAATTCTAGTAGAATTTTCTAATAAAAATTGATTTAAAAATTGATTTTACTTAAAAGTTTTAGATTATAATTGAATATTAAAAGCATTGGAGCTTGAATTTTTAGAAATAATTAAATTTTTAAATGGTTTCAAATTAAAATCTTTGAAAATCTGAATTTTTCTTATTTTTAACTATAACAATTCTGTGGAATTAATTTTTTTGAAAAAGTTTAATTCCGTATTTTTTTTAAATTATTTAAAGTTTTTACTTTCTAATGTATATTAAATTAAAGAATTTACGAATAATTGAAATTTTGTAAAAAAATTATTGTCAAAAATTTCAATTATTTTCAAAAATTTTTCCTCAATTCAATTATTTCCAATAACTACGATTTTAATAAAGTTTTCCAAAAGAATTCAATCTCTAATAATAAAAATTGATTTAAAAATGAATTCTAAGTTAAAATTTTTAGAAGACAATTGAATATTAAAAGCATTATAGCATGAATTTTCAGAAATAATTGAATTTTAAAAAGGTTTTAAATAAAAATATCAGGAAATTTGAATTTTTCATACTTTTAATTCTATCATTTCTGTAGGATTTATTTTTTAGAAAAAGTTTAATTGAATTTGTTTTATATTATATTTTAAGTTTTTATTTTCTAATATATACATTTAATTGAAGAATTTACGAATAATTGAAATTTCGTAAAGAAAAATAAATGAATTAATATTGTAAATAAATGAATTTGAAAATACTCAACAAAAATTTTTTTCAAAAATTATTAAAAATAATGCATTTACAGAAGAATATTAGTTAAAAACACGAAAAAAAAATTGAATTTTGGAAAAGTTACAAATTATTGCAGAAATTCAATTATTTTTCAAGAGTATTAATATTCTTCGCAAAAATTAAATATTGTCAAAAAATAATAAAATTCTTCTTAAGGATTCAATTATTTTCACAAATAATAAAAACTCATCGCAGAATTTCAATTATTTTTAATACAATATTTTAATCGAATTTCTCGAAAAATGTATAATATTATTCTTAAAACTTTTATGAAACTTGTTCAAAAAAATTCAATCATTTAAAAATTTTCTTAATAATATTCTTGATGGGAATTGAATTTTAGGAAATATTTAATTATTCAATAAATTATTTATTATTGTGTTTAAATAATTGAATTCTACTAGAATTTGCTAATAGAAATTGATTTAAAAATGAAATGAATATTGTAAAAAAAATGGATTTGAAAAAAGTCAAAGAACTTTTTTCGAAAATTATTAAAAAGAATTGATTTAAAGAAGAATTTTAGTTAAAAATTTTGGAAACTAATAAAATTGAATTGATAATGATTTTATCAATCGATATCTTCACGTTTTATATAGTTATGAAAAATTTAATTTATAGTTCTAAGTAAAATATTTTCTTATTTGACTCGGACTGATTATATTTTTGTCAGTAATTGGTCCGTAATTTTTCAATTTTGGTCAATTTTACTAATTTTTTACAAAAATATGTTCTTTGAACGTATAGTAAAATTTACTTCGAACGCAGCAAAATTTACTCCGAAAATATAGTAAAAGTTACCAAAAATGTTTTACTATAAAAGTAGTAAAAGTTACCAAAAATGTTTTACTATAAAAGTAGTAAAAGTTACTTTATATTTTTCTCCGTGTAATAATTTAAAAAAAATGATTGTGAAATGATTGTGAAAGAAAGCTCCTTGAGAGCTCATCTTATGGATGGGCAATAACGATGATGGTCTCTCATAGAAATAAGACACCGAATGGTGCTCTCGCTAGTACATAGTATATTGGTCTGTGAAAGACACTGGACTCATCGAAAAGTTTAAGAAATAGCGACTATAAGCACCGGCACCGTCACGTTATAGGAGAGCACATGTGCTCGCCTCGAAGTCGCCAGACAGATCTTTTTTGCCCCGATGTAAAAATAATCTTTAAAACCCCGAACAGGATGCGTTGATAGGGCCAGAGGGAGAGAGTGAGTGCGACCAAACGAGCGGGCATCGTCACCAAGATGGTCCGCGCTCCGTTTTTTTCACCCTTTGGACGTTTGTCTCCCTGTAACGGGTGTTCAAAATTAACGCATCCGTGCCATCATAAATTAAAGCTGCGAGTGTGTGTATTCCCCAAAAACAGATGCAATCTCTCCTTCTTTCCTCTTCTACACTTTTACATCTCGTTTTCAAAATTACGAGATTTTTCTTTAAAGATTTTTGTTCCATTAAAAAGTCAAGTTATTATTTTTCAGTTTCAATTGGGATTTTATGAAAGATTTTTAAATTTATTTTCGTGTTTTTTTTAAACAATATTTTTAAAACAATTTTTCAAGTGTTCTTGTTAACATTTGAATTTGAATGAAACCAGAATTTAGGAACAATGGTAGAAATTAGTTGCAGGTATTCTCCACTCAATAAAGAACTACATAAAAAAATCATTCACCTTCACTGATGGTTAAAAAATGTAACCCAAAAAAAAATCTAGTTTTAACCAGTAGTGTTTAGTCTTATGCAATAGTAACTTAATTTTTTAAATATTACTAAAGACTTTTCATGCATAGAGAATAAAATTTTCGGAAAGAAATTTTTTTTTCCCAACAAAACTCTCAAGTTGTTCTTGGGGCAATAAATTTATCTGATATCCTACATGCTGAAAAGAAGCACGTATTCTGTGGATTAAAAGTGATTTTCAAGTTTTAGATATATATATATATGTATTAAACTCGAGTAACATATTCTGAGAAGTTGTTCCAACAGTGACCATGGGATCCTGTTTATTTTTATACGAGGAACGTTGAAAGTCCCACGAAAAGCACCGAGGAGCTTAGAATCTTGTACTGCGTCACGTGTGCTCCGATTTGACCATGTGTGCTGACCATAAACTGAAAATATAAACACTAAAAAAAAACTAATACAATTTCAGGGTTGCCACATATATTTAATTTTTTTTCTTTAACTTAAAAAAAATCCCTGACTCTTCCCTGATTTCCAAACAAAATTTTCTCTTTTTCCCTAACAAATATTCTTTGTCCTAAGGCATTATTCTGATTCACTCTAAAAATTATTAGATACTCAAAAAAATTTCCTATTACATTTATTTACAAAATTTAATTGTAAAATTATTCGAAAACATCAATAACTTGCATTAAACAATGTTTATTTAATAAATAATGAACAAAAATAAATATTACATATACATTCATAAAAAATTACTCTATTATGCGGTTTAATGAAAATTAACGTTCAAAATCGGAAAAAAAATCAATAACTTTTTTTAAAATTATTATTTAATTTATTAGATAATAAATTTAATTAATTAATTAAATTAATTTATTTATTTAATTAATTTAATTTATTAAATTATTATTTAATTATTATTTTTCCATAGGAATTAAAATTCTTCAAAAGATTCAAATTCAAAACTTTTTGAAATTAAACAACTTATAAAAAATTGTTATAAAACATGAAGAAATTCTATCACTCCGAGTCGATGACTCGAACTGATTGATTTCTTCATGTTTTATAATAATGATAATAAAATCCTTCGCGAGATCTCAATTATTTTTACAAGTTAGTAAAATGTCCCAAAAGGATTCATTTAAAGAAAAAATGTAATAAAATTCGTTGCAAGAATTCAATTATTTTCATAAAATTATTAAATCGATTATATTCAGAAATTCATTTTTAAATCAATTTTTATTAGAAAATTCTACGAAAATTCAATTATTTAAATTTAAAAATAAATAATTTATTGAATAATATTGAATTTGTATCAAAATTGAATTCTCATAAAGAAGTATATCAACAAATTTTTAAATAATTAAATTCTTTTGTAGAAATTTAATAAAATTTTTATTTTTTCAGAATAATCACATTTTTCAAGGAATTCGATTAAAATATTGTTTCAAAAATAGATAAAATCTTCCAATGAGTTTTATTATTTATGAAAATAATTATAAATTACTAAGAACAATTTTATTATTTATAAAAATAATTGAATTATTGCAAAAAAATTTATAAAAAATTTGTAAATAATTGAAATCCTGGGAAATTTTTGTTATTTATGAAAAAAAATTGTATGCGTAGAATTTTATTAAAATTTTTTTAATTAATTGAATTTCAGCGAAGATTTTTGCTATTTATAAAGATAATTGAAATCATGATGTGAATTTTTTTTTAATTTATGAAAATAATTAAATCCTTGTAAAAAATTTTATTTATGAAAATAATTGAATTATTGAGAAGAAATTTATAAACAATTGTAAATATAATTGAATTTATGTGAAATTTTAATTATTTATGGAACTAATTGAATGTTTGCTTGGAATTTTATTAAAATTTTCTTTAAATAATTCAATTATTTAAAAGAAAAATTTAAAAAAATTCTTTGCTAAAATTTAATTATTTTCACAAATAATGAAAATTACACAGTATTTCAATTGTTTATAAATTTTTTGTAAATTTCTTCGCGATAATTTAATTATTTTTATAAATAATAAAATTCAATTATTTTTAATAAGTACAATTTTAATCGAATTTCTCAAAAAATGTAATTATTTTTAAAAAATATTTATTTAAATTCGCCAAAAGAATTCAATTATTTAAAATTTCTTTGTGAGTTAATTCAATTTCGAAAAATAATTTTATTATTTATAAAAATACTTGGAATTTTGACGAATATTTTTAATAATTTCTAAACTTAATTGAATTTATGTGAAGAATTTTATTACTTTTTTAAAAAATTGAATTTTTGCAATAATATTTGTAACTTCTTTAAAATTCAATTTTTTTAGTGTTTTTAACTAAAATTTTTCTGTAAATCCATAATTTTAATTAATTAATTAAATATGTATTAAAAAATGTAAGTAATTTCAGAAGAATTTGAATTATTAAAATTTTTTAAAAAACTAAGTTCTTTAAAATTTCTAATTAAATTCATTTAAAATTGAGAGTTTTCTTATATTTTAAAAATTCAATTCTTTCCAGTACTTTTACTACAAATCCCTGACTTTTCCCTTAATTTCCTTACTTTTGGCAACCCTGAATTTCCAAATGGGAATTTTTTTTACAAACCGAAAAAAAATTCCTGAGATTATTAGCAGTAGATTTAAATATAAATAAGCAAAAATTAATTTTCTAAATTTTCTACATTTTACATTTTTAAATAATTGTTATCAATAAAAAAAGGAA
The DNA here is from genome assembly GCA_032872505.1 of Leptopilina syphax. Classification (NCBI taxonomy): domain Eukaryota; kingdom Metazoa; phylum Arthropoda; class Insecta; order Hymenoptera; family Figitidae; genus Leptopilina; species Leptopilina syphax. Next base: position 20,295,972 of record CM065468.1, on the reverse strand, counting down.
AATAAAATATTTCTAAATATAGAATTTTCTCCCTTTGGAAAAAAATTATTTTAATTCTTTTTACGAACATTGACTTAATGGATTTTACATTCAAGGGAAAATTTTCTTTTTTTTTTGTAATTCGTTTTCGTAGAAACTGAATGTCCAGTGATGATGACGAAGGGATATAGGGGGAAAGATAATTTTGAGAACATATTTTGGACTGTGTGAAACTAAAGTTTTCAGGAACGATGCTAAGAATATAGATGACCCCTCAATCCGAGGGCAAAGATCTGGGTCCGTTAAGAGTTCCCACTTCTTTTGCTTAAACACTTGTCATCATCCTTCGAATGAAAACTTTTATTATAGATATTCTTTCAAATATAAACGAAAAGAATTTTCGTTCTCTGGAGTATTCAATTTATTAAAATTTCATATACAAGAAAAAGAAGAATTTTGAACACAAAATCAATAAAGAGCGATAGCAGTTGAATTTTTATTTGATGACCTGTTGACCATATTGTTTGATCAGTTGGTTACAACGATTAAATTTTCTACGATTTCAGAATTCATTTCTTTTGACAATTCAACTGCTATATGAAACACTTTTTTTTTATTACGCACTTGTCTCATTAAAAATTCATTTTTTTTTTTCTTCAAATGTGGATCATCGAATTTTATATTATTTCTGTTATTTATCGCATTGATTTTACATGATCGTAGAAAAAAAAATTATACTACAGTATAAAATATTTATTTATTTATTTATTTTGTATTTCTTTTTATTTACTCTTTTCTGTATTTACGAATACTTAGTACAGAAATTTTTTCGATAATGAAAAAAATCAATTAAAAGAAACTAAGCAGAAAAATTAAAAACGCATCTGAAAAGTAAAGAAAACGATGATAAGAATCAAAGGAGAGAAAAAAAATTGAAAGAAAATCAAAAAAGAATAGTAGGAGAAAACTAGAAAGTGAAATGAAGATAAAGTGAAGTTATCATTATCAGTTGACTATTGGAAAATAAGTAATTAAAAAAACTGAAGGAAAAATGTTAGGAAAAGGAAGATTATTTTGAATGTGAAACTCGAGAAAAAGGATGAGATACTTTCCAGAATCAATAAGGCATTCTTAATAGACAACTTAAAGAAGGGAAAGAGAGATTATTCTTGAGATTGTTAAAAACACTTAAACTACCCATTCATTTACGGGGTTGAATGTCGGAGAGACCTGGAAAATGTTCTTGTCCCCTATATATATATATATAGCAGCCAAGAGGCGCCTTATGGAAATTAAAGGGCGCTACTCAAGCATCAGCTGGACCTCTGTTGCAAATACAAATTATCTTTTGAGGACTTCTTGGCCTTTCAGCCAACTTTTGTCCTTGAAATCTAATGCTTTTCCTTTTTAGTAATTGTCACAGCTTCTAGAAGTTTATCTTTCGTTTATGAAAAGCTTACCTCAACAATAAAAACCTCTTTTATATTGCTTAACAAAATTTTTAAAAAATGTATCACGTAAATATTTTTCTCAAATAGGATTTGACTTCATTTGACTTTATTTTACTGTATTTTACTTCATTTCACCTTATTTTACTTTAATTAACTCCATTTTATTCTATTTCACTTTATTTAACCTTAAATTGCTTCATTTTACCTTATTTTACTATATTTCACTTTCAATAACTCCATTTTATTCTATTTCACTTTAATTTACCTCAAATTGCTTCTTTTTTACATTATTTTACTATATTTTATTTTTATTAACTCCACTTTACTTTATTTCACTTTATTTGACCTCAAATTGCTTCATTTTACTTCAATTTGCTTCATTTTGCTTCAATTTGTTTCATTTTACTTTATTTTACTGTATTTTACTTCATTTCACCTTATTTTACTTTAATTAACTCCATTTTATTCTATTTCACCTTATTTAACCTTAAATTGCTTCATTTTACCTTATTTTACTATATTTTACTTTCAATAACTCCATTTTATTCTATTTCACTTTAATTTACCTCAAATTGCTTCTTTTTTACATTATTTTACTATATATAATTTTTATTAACTCCATTTTACTTTATTTCACTTTATTTGACCTCAAATTGCTTCATTTTACTATATATTTTATTTCATTTTACCTTAGTTTACTTTAATTCACTCCATTTTATTCTGTCTCACTTTTTTTTTACCTCAAATTGATTCATTTTACCTTATTTTACTATATTTTACATTAATTAATTCCATTTTACTTTTTTTCACTTTATTTTATCCCAAATTGATTAATTTTACTTTCTTTTACTATATTTTGATTCATTTTACCTTACATTACTATATTTTACAAAATTTTACCTTATTTTACTTTAATTAACTTCATTTTACTTTATTTTACTAAATTTTACCTTATTTTACTATGTTTTACTTTAATTAATTCCGTTTTTTATTTTATTTAGCTTCATTTTTACCTTATTTTACTATATTTTACTTTGTTTTACTTTATTTTCCCTCAAATTGATTCATTTTACTTAATTTTACTATATTTTGATTCATTTTACCTTATTTTACTACATTTTATCTTATTTTACTTTATTTTATTATATTTTACTTCATTTTGCCTTATTTCATTATATTTTACTTCATTTTACCTTATTTTACTATATTTTACTTTAATTAACTCCATTTTACTTTATTTTACTACATTTTACTTCATTTTACCTTATTTTACTATATATTTTACTTTAATTAACTCCATTTTACTTTATTTTGCTTTAATTAACTCCGTTTTACTTTATTTAACTTAACTTAACTTTACAGGATCGAAGAAAATTATTAAAAACAGAGAAATAATCTCTTAATGATGTTAATTATTTTTAACTATTAATTTATTGTCTTTGTTTCATTTGTTTATTTCTTTTATTATTACTCGATTTTGTTTTAATTATTTCACTTATTTGTTTATTTCTTCTATTTACATTTAAAATTATTTTATTTAGTTCATCTATTTCAATTATATGTTATTTTTAATCTAAAAGATTCTCACAAAGTAGAAGAAAAATAATTTTAAAGGTTAAAAATACCTTAAAGAATGAATATAGTTTAAAAAAAAGGAATCAAGATAAAATTTTTCTAATTTCATATATAAAATAGTTTGTCTGATAAAAATAAAATCAGGGGAAAAGGTATTAAAAGAATATTATTATTTCTCTTTTACTTCGCAAACTTGAAATTCTAATACGCGCCCGTTCCTCTCTTATATATAGAAAAAAAGGCGAAATCAAGATAAGATAGTAATAAGGAAACGTCACAAGATTCGTAAAGATAAGAGAAAATCCAAATTCGAGTTGCTTCCTAGAAACTGATTTCTTCAATCTTTACTTTCTTGCAAGGCAATTCATATATAAATAGTGGTATAAAAATATAGTAATTTTGCCACATGCAAATATTCATATAGTAATATAGTAGTGATTACAAAAAGATAATATACAAGTTTGCTCGCGATTTCGCGAGTTTGCAGTTTCATGCTTTTGCAAATTGATTAATGTCTTCTGATAATATAATTGTAGCTTGGATTGAAAACAATTTAAATTATATACAAATTATGGTCGTTTGAATAATTATTTATTGTTTCACTATATTATTATTTATTAACCAGCCAATCAATCAAACTATTTGGAGTTATTAATTTATATGTTGACGTTGTTTTTCGTCTTCTAATTTGTGTGGACAGATGATTTCATTTTTTATTTAACATTAACCATTTAACATTAACCATTGAACTTTAATTATTTAACAATTTAACCATTTAACTTTAACCATTTAACATTAACCATTAACTTTAATCACTTAACAATTTAATCATTTAACTTTAACTATTTAACATTAACCATTTAACATTAACCATTTAACATAAACCATTAACTATTAACCATTAATTAATAAATAAGTTTATCATTGATTGAGACTACCATTAACTATAAGTTAGTTATTAACTTTAACCATTTAACCATTTAACATTAACTATTAACTTTCATTATTTAACCATTTAATCATTTACCTATTCAAGCACTTAACAATAACCATTAACATTAACTTTAATCATTTAACTATTCAACCATTTAACCATTAACTAATAACTAAATTTACCATTGATTGAGACTACCATTAACCATCAGTTAATCATTAACTTTAACTAATTAACCATTTAGCATTAACCATTAACTTTAATAAATTAAACATTCAACAATTTAACTTTAACCATTTAACATCAACATTAACTTTAATGATCTAAACATTTAACCATTTAATATTAAGTATTAAGCAATAATTAAAATAACCGTTGACTGAGACTACCATTAACTATCAGTTAATCATTAACTTTAACCATTTAAAATTAACCATTAATCATTAATTTTTCGCAGTTTTGACTACTGATAGTTTCAACTCAGAACTCTTTCAACCATAGTTTCCTTTAGTATTGTATTCTAAATCTATGGTTGTCTCAGTCAAAAGTATTATGAATCATAATGGTAGACCTAGTCAATAGTAGTCTTAATCATTGTCAATAGTAGTCAAAACTATGACTACCATTAATTGAAACTAATACCATTGATTCAGGCTATTCTATTAATTAATATTATTATTAATAATATCACTATTAATCAATTTATTTATTAATGATTAATGATAAATTTTAAATGGTTAAAGTTAATGATTAACTAATAGTCAATGGTAGTAACCATTAATAATAATCTCAATAAATATTAACCTGAAAAAATGGTAGTCTTAGTCAATTGTATAGTCTCAATCAATAGTAATCTCAGGCAATGGTAGTCTTAGTTAATTAAAGTCTCAATTAATGGTAGTATCAATAAATGGTAGTCTCAATCAATGGTTATCACAATTAATAATAGTATTCATAAATAGTTGCCTGATACAATGGTAGTTTTAGTAAATAGTAGCCTGAATGAATGGTAGTTTTAATCAATGGTATAGTCTCAATCAGTAGTATTTTTAGTCAATTATAGTCTTAATTAATAGTATAGCCTGAATCAATGGTAGTTTCAGTCAATGGTAGTCTCAATCAGTTATAGTAATCTGAGTCAATGGTAGTCTTAATTAATAGTATAGCCTGAATCAATGGTAGTTTCAATTAATCGTAGTCATACTAGCCTGAGTCAATGGTAATGTTAATCAATGGTAGTCTCAATCAGTAGTAGCCTGATTTAATGGTGGTCTTAATTAATAGTAGCCTGAATCAATGGTAGTTTCAATTAATGGTAGTTTCAATTAATGGTAGTCTCAATCAATAGTTGCCTTATACAATGGTAGTCTTAATTAATGGTACTCTCAATCAATGCTAGTCTGAATCAATGGTTAATGATAGTTCTTAGTCAATATTAGCCAGAATCAATGGTAGTCTCAATTAATGTTAGTTACAGTCAATGGCAATCTCAGAGAATGTCAGTCTATGGTAATGGTAGCGTCAACTGATGGTACTCTCAATCAATGGCAGTATCAACTAATGGTAGTCTCAACCAATGTTGGTCTTAATTAATTGGTAGTTTCAGACGGAGGTAATCTTAACCAATGTTAGTCTTAATTAATGGTAGTTTCTACCAGTGGTAGTCTTAAACAATGTTAGTCTTAGTTAATGGTAGTCTCAGCCAATAGTAGTCGCAACCACTGGCAGTCTTAGTCCTCGGCAGTCTCTAACAATAGTTTTCTTAGTTAATAGTAGTTTTAACCATTGTTAGTCTCAGTAAACAGTATTCAATGGTAGTATCAGTAATTAGGAGTCTCCAACGTTAGTTGGAGACTTCTAATTACTGAGACTACCATTGAATACTGTTTTCTAAATTTTCTCCGTAATAACAACAAATAGATAGTCCCAACCATTGTTAACCATTTAAAAAACAAATTACTCCCAATGGAAAAAATCCGTATAAATACAATTCGAATTAGAAGAATACTTTTTTTTTTCCAAATACGCTGCGGTCCGAGAGATGATCAACGCGGGAGTCATCCGAATTGGAAAAGCGTGTCTGAAACTGTCCTCTCTTTCTCTCTCTCTCACTCTGACTCGCTGACTCGCTCTCCTTCCCCTCTCACGACGAAAGCAAGGATGTGGTCTCCTCTCTCTTTCTTCTCCCCACTTTCTCAACTCTCACATTCCATCTCCCTCGCAACTAGAAACTATCGTTTTGCCTCTCTGTCATCGTAGGAGGGTAGAGTCGGCGTATATCCGAAAACTGCGTCCCTCTGCGCGAGAGAAGAACTCATGGCGAGACAGAGAGAAAGTGAGAGAGAAACAGAGAGGGAGGGAAAAACAGACACACATACACCACATGAGAAAGGGAGCTAAGCAATGAGATAGAGAGAGGGAGAGTTCGTTACCCCCACTCTGGGGGTGAAAACTACCCCACGAGCAGAGCGTGTGGGGTGTCCGGCCTCCGTGTACGGGCCGAGGCGAACCGAGCGCGTCCGAAGTGAAGCGCAGTGCCCGAGACCAGGTCCCGAACGCCACTACTAGGCGCACGTCCAGCACAGTCCACTCAGAGATACGACCCATGCTGGACCATCGTCGTCGCTGCCGCGCTGGTCCACGCATTTCAGAAGCAAATATCAACGAGACAATTTTTACAAAAACAATTTTCATTATTTTTTTCCTTTTTTCCCCCAAAATACAATCTCTAAACATTTTTCACAAATTTTTTTGGAATTTTAGAAGAAAATCTACCATTTTCCCCCACACGTGAACATGTGTCAAGTGTCAAGGGACTTTTTATGCCGGTTCATCGCGTGTTAATTCAATTTCTATGTTTTTGTTAATTTTTTAAAAAACGACAATAAAAAGAAAGAATTTTTATTGTCAAAGAAGTGAATGTGAATTAGGGGAATTGATAATAGACAAATTTTTTTTTTTTTGGAAAAGTGCCAGTGTTGAGGTAGCACACGCGGTACCGAAAGGGTACCGAATTTTTTTTTTTTTTTTGATCTGGAAACCGCGGGAAATTTCGACCATGCGGTCGGTGATCAGTTGACCAGGATCCTTTCTCCAATGTTGTCCTTAGGAAGGAAAGGAGAGACGGTTGAGTGAGAAAGAGAGAGAGAGAGAGGAAATAGTGCCTCGTGGTGGAAAAGGATTTTTTCAAAATTAATGCCAATGGTGATGGACCATCGAGAAAGCTCCGGAAGGAGAGGAGCGGAGTGACGTTTGTTTTAATTTTTTTCATTTTCGTTCCGTGTAAGACCCTCTTTTGTGAATAGTTTTTAAATAGTGATAATCGAGTCGGACAACAATTAACAAACGCCACCATGAGGATCAAAATGCCTGCTGTGAGGATCGCCCAAGGTGAGTCGTTTGTTTTTTATTTAAAAATATTTGTATAATTGAAAAAGTTTAATCGATGAAAGTATTCTGATGTTACAGTTGAAATACCAAATCGTATGATTGAATTTGTTCTGTGAAATAATTATTATTAAGATTGTTATTGTTACTATTACTATCAACATTATTAATGTCAATATTGTTATTAAAAGTATTCTGAATATTGTTATTAAAATTATTGTCAATATTGTTATTAAAAGTATTCTGAATATTGTTATTAAAATTATTGTCAATATTGTTATTAAAAGAATTCTCAATATTGTTGTTAAGATTATTGTCAACATTGTTATTAAAAGTATTCTCAAAATTTTTATCAAATTTATTGCCAAGATTGTTATTAAAAGTATTCTCAATATTATTATAAAAAAGATTCTCAATATTGTTATTAAAATTATTGTCAACATTGATATTAAAAGTATTCTCAATATTGTTATCAAATTTATTGTCAAGATTATTATTAAAAGTATTCTCAATATTATTATAAAAAAAAATTTTCAATATTGTTATTAAAATTATTGTTAAGATTGTTATTAAAAGTATTCTCAATATTGTTATTAAAATTATTATTAATATTGTTATTAAAAGAATTCTCAATATTGTTATTAAAACTATTCTGAATATTGTTCTTAAAATTATTGTCAACATTCTTATATAAAATTTTTTTTATTTTCTTTTTTAAATTTAATTGACAATAGTCAATACTGTTATTAACAGCAATATTATTATTAACATTATTTTATTTATCAATTGCTTACTCTTTGAAAACTGATAAAAAATTATTTCTCAAAAAAATCATGAAGCTTTATTTGCGAATTTGAATTTCAAATTTCACTCAGAACAATATTTTACTCCGACAACAAAATATTTTGTTACTTTTAGAATAAAAATTTCTGTTTTCTCGAAGTGTAATTTTTGTTAATTTTAGAAAAATTGTTCCCTTAAATAAAATTTAAGAATATTAAATTATTTTCCCAATTTCAATGGAGGAAAAAAAAAATTTGAGCTTTTTTGTCGAAAAAAAAGTTTGTACAGCTATTAAAGAATTTTGTTGTGAAAGAAAAATATTTGTAAACAATAAATTAGTCATTCAAAGGGAGAATTTTATCTACAGCGTTCAATGGATTAAAGAAAATTTAATTTCAACTAAATTTTATTGAAGGAACTTTAATAAAATATTTTATCTTGGAAATTGGTTTTTAACTTTTGTTTTTTAGCTGCGAAGTACTTTTAAAAAAATTTAAATATTTAGTGACAATATTTCGCTGGTGAAAAAAAAATTTTCCGATAAATCTGAAGGAAAAGAAAGGAAATTTTATATTTATATCAAGTGAATGGATTCACTAATTGATGAAAACAATGAAATAGAAAAAAATTTAATTAACTGATTTGAATGATTTTGAATGATTTTGAATTTTTTTTATATATGAAAACAATAAAGAAACTATTAGATGACAGAGATGAAATAAAATAATTAATCAACTGTTTGATGAAAATAATCAAATTGAAAAGTAAATATAAATTTCAAAATAAATTAAAAATTAGCTAAGAAATTGAAAAATGAAAATAAACTCGCTCTGCTTATCACGTGCGGATTAAAATCATTCAAGGCTTAGAAGTTTAAAATTTTGCTCTTTTAGAGATGTAAACAAATTTTTTTTGTTGATATTTTTCGCTAATAAAAATAGCAATTTATATATTAAGCTTTCTTTTAATGCAAATATTTTAGTTCCAAATCGTTTTTGTACAAAAACTATTAGATTCAATTGAAAGGTATTTCAGTCTTATTTCTTCCATATTATCACAATTTTTATATTTAAATACAATAATATGTAAATAATATTTATTATTATTATTATTATTATTATTATTATTATTATTAAAAATAACATTTATAATACTCTTTTTTCTTTAAACAATTTTTTTAAAAGTATCAAATTGATACAAAAAATTTTGATTTTTTGGTATTATTTTTTAGGTTAACGGTGTTTTTTAAAAATTAAAAAACAAAAAAATTATACATATTTTGAAGAGATTTATTAAAGGATTCATTGAACCTTAATTATTGTTTTTTTAATTCATTTAAACTGTACGATCGAAACGTAGAAAAATTCGTAAATTAGAAAAAATAAAGATAAGATTCTCTATATCTTTCGTTGAACCAAATAGTTTCGAAAAAATAGCATCATAAAAGATCTAAAACATTACTAATTTAATCGTAAAACAATTTTCCTCACCTAAAAAACATTCATTTAATCAGATAAAATTTCTATTGGTAACTTTTGGTTTTAATTCATTTTTAAAAATAATTTTGCTTAAAAACATATTGAAAATCAAGAGAAAATGAAATGATTGAAATATTTAATTTAGAACCGGAAATGTGGTTAATTTTATCAATTTATCGAATAATTTTTGCAGAATTGAACTCAAATTATAAGTATTAACTACATAATCTTTAGAGGGCCGGGCCGGACCATTTATTTTGACGAATCTTTTCAACGAATTGACTCCTTATTCATAAATTTTTTTAAAATAAAAAACTACTAAAATTTGTGCAAATTTACCGACTCTCTATAGGTTATTTAAGGTTAAGTTTAATTAATAAAATTAATAATAAATTATTATTAATTATAAGTTTATTAAATGTCTATAGAACCTTGTTTTTAAATATCTTTGAAAAAAGGTTCGCATAATCTTGAAAAAAAAATTGATTAGACAAAGAAAAAATTTCAAAAATAGAAAAAGAAAACTTCTTTTTTCTTTTTCTCTCTGAAATAAAATTATAACATTCTTAACGTATCGCACTAAAAGGAAAAGTAAAAGTATTATTTTAAGGGGAGCGTAAAAGAAGTAGTTATAAGAAGGCAAGAAAAAAAAAATATTTGGAGTAGAGTGAGATGGAAAATGTTTGGTGGAAGAGAGAGAGAGGGTTGTAGGCCAGCATCTTGAGATGTCAGGCGATGGTTGAATTTTTAATTAGTCTCTAACACCCCCTCCAGAGAAAAAAAATAGGGGGCAAGGGGACCGTCGGCATTGTCATGCGCGCGTTTTTCAGAGACTTTTCCACCCCCGTCTGCCCTCAAGTAACCCCTCAGCCCTCGTCGCGGGCAAGCTCCGTTTTCTTAATTACAACTGCGATATTCTTTAGTTCGCGCGATGACGCCGCCGTGAAAAGATACCGGAATTTACCAAGTAAAATAATAACGTATACCCTCAACTTTTTTCGAAAGCTGAAAGTAAAAAAAAAATAAAAAAAAAAAAACTAGAAGAAAACAAAAAATAGCGACGGAATTAAAAATTTAAAAACTATCCTCGTATTAATTATTGTATGAAATTTGTATGTATAGTTCATTCTGTTTGATATTCACGAAAATGTTAGCCGCACTTATCTGAAAAACAGAAAAGAAATATGTTTTCTTGAAAAATAAAACAACACTGAAACGGAAGTACTGGAATAGAGTTCAAGACAAAAGTTGTTATACTCCGTAACCTTTGTTGCTAGTTTTTAGTTTTCTCTCTTTTCGAAATAAAAAAAAACATCTTCTCGAAGTAAAAAAAATATAAAATTATAAATTTCGAAAGAACCGACGAAAAAAAGGGTTAAATTTTTAACAATGTTAAGTTAACTAATTGTGAAAATAATTAAAAATTATTTATCAAGTAGAGAATTGTTTAGATAATGCCAAAAGGGGGCAATGCCAGCGAAAAAAAAATTGTTTATTAAACTAGAAATAATGTGACAGTACAGTAGAAAAGTAGAAAAAAAAGTGGAAAAATAAAGGAAGCATTTTAAAAAACAAAAAATGACAAGAAAAAAAAACAAGTCATACGGCTAACAGATGTGAAAGCCGTCGGAATTGCTTGATGACGGATCATAATGTCGATTCTCAATTTTATCCAGAGGGCGTACCATTACGGATCACCACTTCATTTGTTTGTATATAATATTGCATAATTCAAAAAAAAAAAAAAACCCCAATAAATATTAGAATTGATTGAATGAATTATTTAACTCTCTAAAAAAAAAAATTCTATATACATTTATAACTTCTGAATACATTTATAATGAAAATTATATAAATAAATTCCTTATTTTAAAGATCATTGCATTTTTATTGAAAACTTACCATTTTATTTATACCACAATGAAAATTTTATATTTATTTAAATCACAGTCTTTGATGTTTAATTAATTAATTTCTAAATTGGTGCAAAATGTCAAACAAAATTTTACGAATAAAAAAAGAAGGCTAAAAACAGAAATTTAAATCAGTTTATTAGATAATAATTTGCAACTATTTTTTTTGAAATTAAACAATTATTTATATTTTAAAGACTGATGGATACGAAATAAATTTAACAATAAATAATAAATATATAAGTAATAATATATAAATATAATAATATATAATAATAATAATAATAATATATAATAATTAGAATACAAATATTAATAATAATATTAATAATAGTAATAATCATAATAATAATAATAATAATAATAATAATAATAATAATAATAATAATAATAATAATAATAATAATAATAAAAATAAAAATAAATTTTATGTTCCTAAAGTTTCAAACGTTCAAATAAGCGACAATTTTTTGATTACTACTTTTCAATTTGTATTTTATTAAAATAAATTATTTTCTATATTTAAAAAAGTTAATTCTTAGTTAATAAGTTTTTATTTAACATTATTTTTCATTTCCGTATGATAATTTTTGAAAATATTTAAACAGAAAAAAATTTTTCGCTCATTTGAACGTTCCAAACTTTTTAGGAAAACGAAATTTTTAATTCTGATGTTAAAAAAAATTCTGAACGTTCAAATGAAAGAATTAGTTTTTTATTTATAGATATTTTCAAAAATTACTGACTGCAAAAAAATTAAAAACGTGAATGGAACATTACTTTCCGTTTCGGTTGAATAATTCTTGAAAATATATTTAAAAAGAAAAACATTCTTCTCTCATTTTGAACGTTATTATTTAGGGAAAAAAAATTTTTTCATTTTGATGTTCAAAAAAATTCTGAAAGTTCAAATAAACGAATTAATTTTTTATTTATAGATAATTAGAAAAATTACTGACTGCAAAAAAATTAAAAAACGTGAATTAAACATTGTGAAGACACTTTTTATAGATCGAAATTCTTTCTATTTAATTTTTATTAACCATTCGAATTTTTAGATTAATAATTTTTGATCTAATATAAATTTAAACTTTTTTTTGAAGCGATACCCAATATTTAAATGTAAAATTTGAATATAAAAAATAAATATATACATTAATCATTTGCACGTGTATAGAATTTTAGAAGTTTATATAAATTTTAGTAAAAAGAATAAAGTATTGTACACTGAAAAAAATTTTATTTGATTCAAATAACCGATTAATTCGCACTATTATCAATTAAATATTTAATTGAATCAAATGATATTTATTGGAGTCAATTAAATGGTTTAGTTGTTCATATTTGCTTCAAATACTGAAATTATTGATTCAAATACCATTTAATTGACTCCAATAAATATTATTTGATTCAAGTAAATATTTAATTGATAATAATAGTCAATTAATCGGTTATTTGAATCAAATAAATTTTTTCTCAGTGTATTTAAGTATAAAACAAATAAATAGAACAAAATTCAAAAATAAAATGAAACACACTTTTTCTAAGGATATCAAATTGACGTTGGTGAAGTTCGCAACGTTTATGATCAACGATTGAAAAAAAAAATTATTTTCCTACGAAAAGGAATAACATTTTTTGTTCACAAATATTTTTTTTTGTAAATCATTATTCAAAAAACTAACCAAAATATTTTCTATAAAAAAACTAATAAAAATTTGCTTAAAAAAATATTTTTGTTATGAAATCGTTGATTATAAACGTTGTGAACTTCACCAACGTTCAGACAAAAAATGTTTGAAAAGTGTAACACTTTTCATACATTTTTTGTCTCAATTTGATATCCTTAGAAAAAGTGTAAAATTGTATTTGAAATAAATTTTGTAACAATTTAAATTGTCCCTGAAAAAAGAGGTTTGACTGTTAAATCAAAAGGAAGAAAAAAAAAAGTTTATCAATTAGAAAATCAAAAGATTTTTCATTGAAAAGACATTTTACTTTCTTCCGGTAAGGAAAGCAGCTCGAAATAAGTTTTCCCCTTCGATGGGAATGTATTAAGTGCGAGAAGAATTGCTAAAAATAAAGTTTCACCGTCGGATTCTTCTACAAACATGTATATAAGTCGAATCGAAAATTGAGAAGTTTAAAAAGATTAATTGGTTGATTTCCATTGGGTGAAAACTAAAAAGTCAGAAGCGCGCAATGTCCGCGAATGATTTAACAAAAGTGCGGAGTAAGGAGGCACTTTAAGAGGATGTTATTTAGCAAACAAAGTGAGTTTTACGCGCCCCTGTGTCGGCACGTGCATGGCATATGCGTGGTGTATCTGTTAAATATTGTCTTTGATGCGACCCGTCGGAAGACCCTTCTTCTCTCTTTTTTTCTCTCTCTTTCTCTCTCTTTTTCTGCAGTTTCTCTCTTTCTCGACCTCCGCGATAGCAAAAAACTACTTTTGATTTGATTTCTTAGATTAACCTTAGGGCGATGAGCGCGTGGCGAGAACCCCTTTTTTTATCACCTTCCAAGGGTCCAGCACGCGCTCAGGTAACTTGACTTTGACTCTAACTAACTTCGGAATCTCTGAAAAAAAAGAAATAATTGACTATTGGGTATATTATAAATAGTACCGCAGAAAACTAAATTTAAAAAGAATTTAGTTTTCTGGTACAATTTTAGAAAACTAAATTTAAAAAGAATTTAGTTTTCTGGTACAATTTTGGAAAACTAAATTAAAAATAAGTTTTCTGGTACAATTTTAGAAAACTAAATTAAAGATAATACCAGAAAAGTGATTACAGGACAAAAAATACAATTAAAAAAATCCAGACCGAAAAATCAAAGAAAAAAAGTCTAAAGTACGAAAAATACAAAATAAAAATGTCCAAAGTCAAAATATCAAAAATAAATAAAAATGTCAAAAATAAATATAATTAAACATGTGAAAAAGACATGTTTTTACTTTTACGCTATAAAATTGGAATTTAAAATGTTAAAATCGCAGGATTTTAATTATTTACATAAATAATAAAATTCTACAGAAAAAGTTCAATTATCTTCAATAATAAAAAAAAATCTTCACAAAAATTCAATTATTTTTATAAATAACAAAATTTCTAGAAGAATTTCAATTATTCTTTAAAATTTTTAAAACAATTATTCCAAGAAATACAATTATTTTCAATAATTTTGATAAAATTCTTTACAAAAATTCAATTAGTTATTTCATACAATTCCAATAATATTACTCGATTAATTTAATTATCTTCAGGAATTTAAAATGTCAAGTTTACCCAGAAAAGTAAATTACCAAATTGCATCTTAAAACTAAAATTATTAAAAATTGCCATATTTCTTAATTTAAGGTCATGTTATTCAGTGGTCACGTGTTCCCATAGCAAAGTATATGGAGCACGTGACCACTAAATAACATGACCTTAAATCCTATTTTAAATTTCGAAATTTAAAAATTCTGAAACATCTGAAAATTTAAAGTCATAATATTATTTCAAATCAGTTCAAACCGGAAAATATCCGGGAATTTTTTTGCAAAGTTTTTTTAAAAATTCTGAAAAAGAAGATTTTTGAAATTTTTCAATTCTACTGTTTCAAGATAATTGAATTTTTATAAAGAAATATAATTGAAAATTTTTGAAATAATTCAAATTTCTTTGCATTCTATTAAAAATAATTGAATTCTTATAAAGAATTTTATTTAAATTTTTCGAAAATAATAAGTTAGTCACCGTATAATTATAATTTTATTTTTAAAAATTTCTTCTCAATATATTCAATTATTTTTATAAATACTAAAACTCATTTGCAGAATTTCAATTATTTTTAATACAATTTTAATTAAATTCCTCGAAAAATGTAATTATTATATAATTATTCTTAAAAATTTTATTAAAATTCGTCGAAAGAATTCAATTATTTCTAGAAACTGTAAAAAAATTCTTCTCAAGAATTCAATTATTTCCATAAATATAGAAAAATTCTTCAAATTTACTAAATTTGAATTATTATTTTTCAAAAAATCTTTACAAGAATTCAATTATTTTCATAAATTTCCATAAAATTCTAAAAAAAAACAATTCAATATTATTTTCAAAAGTAATACAATTCTTCGCAGAAATTCAATTATTTAAAAAAATTTTTTAAAATTCTCCTCGAAATTTCAATTATTTTTAGAAATAATTAAATTGTTCTGCACAATTCAATTATTTTCAAAAATTTTAATAAAATTCTAAAATTAATTATTTTTTTTATTAATTAAATTCAATTATTTAATTATTTTCATAAATAATAACATTTTTTGGAAGGATTCAATTACTTTTATAAATAGTAAAATTTTTTGCAGAAATTCAATTAGTATCAATACATTTTATTTTTAATAAAATTGAATTAATCAAATTTTCAATTTTTATTATGAACAGACAAGATTCTTTAAAAAAATTGAAAAAATTCCTTGTTCAATTCAATTATTTTCCAAATTTTTTAATTAAAATTATTCAAAAAAAATTAATTTTTAAAAAAATTTAAAGAAACTCGTTGTCAAAAAAATTTAATTATTTACAAAAACTCGAATAAAAATTTTTGTGGACATTTGTAGATTTATTCATGTTCGAAATCAAATAAATTTAAATTTGTTTTAAAAAAAAAAGAAAAACGGGGGAAAAAGGACAAAGCCGGGAAAAATAGGGAATTTTGTTGAACAAAAATAGTAGACACCCTGTTTTATAGTCAAAATGGATTTATTTCTTACAGTGAAAACAAGAATTGAAATTGAAAAAAATTGTGAAACAAACTAATTCCCAACTTTTTTTTATTAAATAACGAATGTAGAAAAAAAAATAATAAAACTGTCAAAAGAAAACAGAAAACCAACAATAACGAAACTGTTGGGACATTTAAAAACACCTGTTAAGTTTTTTCAAGATATTCATTAAAAGTCACTTTATTGTTACATTGTTAAATTGAATATAAATACGAAGAGCGTGGAAAAATTTGTATAAACGCGCAACAATTTACATTTTTTACTCGACTTTTCTTCCTGGAAAATCGTGCACTCACACAGACACATATAACTTTGAGACAAGTTGAACTGTCCGTCGTAATTCTTAATTAAACCTCCATTTCCCATGCGATCATTATAGAAAGAAACGAAGAAAAATTCAATGAAAGAAAGAGTAGAAAAAACGGCGAGGACAGCAAAAAAAAAAAAAAAAAAATACAGAAAGAGATTTTTCTATTCGGAATTCGTATGTAATATTTTTTTACTGATGGAAAAAAGTTGAGAAAGAAAATATGCCTTTGTATATAGTGATTTGAATATTGTCACCGAGAGAGAGAGAGTAAGGAGATGGCGCCACTTACTTACGTCGGACGAGGCATTGACGTCCGCTACTGAATTTCGAGTATATATAAATGTACCTACTCTCTCACGACTTTCGAATTTTGTTAATTAATTGTATTGTTATAATTTGTAATTTTTTTAATATCGTAAATTTTGAATATATTGTAATTTATAAACGTTAAAATTTATAACTATTCTAAATTATAAGCTTTATTATGATTTTAAAATATAATTAACAAAAGTTAAATTTACAAGTATTATAATTCAGAAATATTATAATTTATAAACATTCTAAGTCTAACTTATAACTGTTACAATTTACAAGCGTTATAATTTAAAAATGTAATAATTTATAAACGTAAATATTATAATTTATAATATTATATATATATATATTATATTATATATTATATTTATATATAATCAATATAATAGTCACAAATATTATAATTTATAAATATCGTAACTTATAACTACCATAATTTATAAGCGTTATAATTTAAACATATAATTTTTGAATATTATAATTTATAAACGTTAAAACTTATAACTATTCTAACTTATAAGCGTTATAATTTTAAAATATTATAATTTCTAAGCGTTACAATTTTAAAATATTATAATTTCTAAGCGTTACAATTTTAAAATATTATAATTTCTAAGCGTTACAATTTTAAAATATTATAATTTACAAGCGTTATAATTTTAAACTATAATTAATAAACATCATAACTTATAACTAATAGAATTTATGAGCGTTAAAATTTAAAAATATTATATTTTATAAATATTATAATTTTTGAATATTATAATTTATAAACGTTATAATTTATAAATATTATAAATTATAAACCTTCTAACTTATAAATTTTATAATTTATAAGCATTATAATTTTAAAATCTTATAATTTACAAATATTATAGTTTATAAGCGTTATAATTTATAAAAGAAAAAAATTTTTTTAAATAAATTATAAAGCCATATAATTAATATAAAGATCTTAAACTTATTCGTTTGGCCATTGGGCCAAACGAAGAAGTTTAAGATATTTATTAATTAGTTATAATTTATAAATAAAATTTATAAACGTCGAAACTTATAAGTACTACAATAGTTATAAGTTTAAAGTATTATAATTTGTAAATATAGTTTGATTTCAAAATTATAGTTCTAATTTTAAAATACAATTCATAAACCTTATAATTTATAAACATTCTTATTTCATAACTATTGGGACTTTAAACTGAATTTTCATTTGAATATAAATTAAACATTAATTCAAAAACATTCGAACTTTATAAAGAATTCCTATACAGTTGATTGAACATTATTTTTTTCGTATTATTTGTTTATCACTGGTAACCCAATTAATTGAGAAACAGATAATGAGAAACAGAGAAACGTACGTGTATATTATATATATAGGAAAGTTGAAATGAAGTGTAAAAGTGCGTCAAACAATGCGGGTGCAATGGTAACGGTTTTTTAACGCTAAAAGATAATAAAAGTAGGACGATTTTTCCTCTCTGAATTACATTCCGCAAAACTGTTAACCTTGGATTCAAATGAGTTGCACGTGTAAAAAAAGTTTTACGAATCTTTTTTTTTAATTCAAGACACGCTTTTTTTAAAAAAAAGAAAAAAAAATGGAAGAGAGAGAGGGGGGGGAGGTAATTCTTATCCCCAAAATAACAAAAACCTTCGAAAAGTGCAATTTGAAAGTATTTTTTTTGAAAAATTGTTGAAAAATTGAAAATCGAAGAATCGAAAATTGAAATTTTTTTGCGAAATACAAAAAGAGAAGAAAAAGAATAAAAAAAATAAAAAGAGTAAAATGGATAAAAAGTAATAAAAATGGTATATCGAAAACTATACAATTTCGTGTTCTTTCTATACATGGTGACTATATATATATATATATATAGTGTTTGGTTGTATATCGTCCGTTCAATCTGCTGGTGGGCAATTCCGTCTGAAATACGACGTCATCGAGCTCATTCGCGAAGCTCGCCAAACCGGCTTATTGGCCATAGAGACTCCCTTAAAAAGGGGTTAAATCTTCTAAATATCGAGAAATCGTAAGAAAAAGAAAAAAGTAAAAGACGAAAAAAGAAGAAACCAATCAACGAAAATTAAACCTCGTAACATTATTTTCCAACCATTTTTAGTACAGACTACATTTTTTTTCGTTGTCATGTATATAAAAATGGTGAAAATCCTATTTTTCTATATTTGGTCATTAATTCCTTTACCTGCAATTTGGAATTTTTGCACTGATTCAGAAAAAAAGGGATTAGAAAAAGTTTTTCCTTTTCCCTATAGAGAGAGTATTTTTATAAATATTAAAGCCTTGACCCTTGTCCTGTCTGCGCTCATTTCCTCTATAGAAAAAGCAATAAAGTAATAAAATACAAACACTCGACCGTTGGTAATAAAAAAAAAAAAATTTTAACATATTTTTCCAGAAATACAGAAAATATTTACCTGAAATTCCCAGGTAGAAACAATAAACTACAAAAGTTGTTTACTTAAGAAATTTTTCAGTCTTAAATTTTTAAAATGTATACACGATGTACCTAATTTTAACTCAATTCTTATGTTGATAAAGTCCGCAACGCTTTTTTTGAAAATGAAAACTAAAAAATAATGCAACTATTTGTTTCTTTTCGCTTCAAAAATTCGTATTATTTTTGATAACATGGTAAATTTTAATTGTCTTTAAAGTAACAATTATTAAGTAAAGATTTCTGAAGAATTTACGCAAATGAAAATTAGATATGAATTAGATTAAAAAAAAAAATTCTTTTTGCAAAATCTTTTTCATTTTTCATTTTTAAAAATGCTGCGAGATTTTGAAAAATTTATTTAATTAACATATTTATTTGCCGACAAATATATTTCTAATTTCTAAATTACAATTGGTAAAAATGTTTATTAATTTGATTTAATGACAGCGACGTTTTGCTTCTGAATTGGTAAATTTTATTAATAAATAGTAATTTCTACTAATTTATTAGTAAATTTTATTGGAAATTAGTAGAAAATTAGGAAATTCTACTAATAAATAGTATTTCTACTAATAAAAAGTAATTTCTACTAATTTATTAGTAAATCTTACTAGTGAATTAGTAAATTTTACTAATAATTACTATTTCTAGTAATAAGTAATTTCTACTAATTTATTAATCAAATTTCCTAATAAATTTATAGAAATTAGTAAATTTTATAGAAATTAGTAAATTTTACTCATAAATAGTAATTTATACTAATTTGTTAGTAAATTTTACTAGTAAATTAATAAATTTTACTAATAAATATGAAGAAATTAGGAAGTTTTACTGATAATTAGTATTTCTATTAATAAGTAATTTCTACTAATTTATTAGTAAATCTTACTAGTGAATTAGTAAATTTTACTAATAATTACTATTTCTAGTAATAAGTAATTTCTACTAATTTATTAATCAAATTTCCTAATGAATTTATAGAAATTAGTAAATTTTAAAAGAAATTAGTAAATTTTACTCATAAATAGTAATTTATACTAATTTGTTAGTAAATTTTACTAGTAAATTAATAAATTTTACTAATAAATTTGTAGAAATTAGGAAGTTTTACTGATAATTAGTATTTCTATTAATAAGTAATTTCTACTAATTTATTAGTAAATTTTACTAATAAACTTGTAGAAATTAGGAAATTTTACAAGTTAATAAGTAAATTTTACTCATAAATACCTAGTAATTTCTACTCATTTATTAGTAAATTTTACTTGTAAATTAGTAGAAATTATGAAATTTTATTTTACTTCAATCTTACACGAGTTTAAAATTTTACTAGTAAATTCGTAAAAATTAGGAAATTTTACTAATAAATAATTTTACTAATAAATTTGTAGAAATTAGTCAATTTTACTCAAAAATAATAATTTCTACTCATTTATTAGTAAATTTTATACTTTCAAATTAGTAGAAATTATAAAATTTTATTTTATTTCAATCTTACACGGGTTTAAAATTTTACTAGTAAATTTGTAAAAGTTAGGAAATTTTACTAATAAATTTAAAGAAATTAGTCAATTTTACTTATAAATTTGTATAAATTAAAAATTTTGCTAACAAATAGTAATTAATTCGTAATTTTCTACGAATAATTAGTTATTTTTAATAAATTCAAATTTACAGAGTTGGTAAAAAATATTCTAAAATTATCGCAATAAATATTCAATTTAAAGAAGTAAAAAAATTTCGTTCAATTGTACCATCAGAATTTTGAGATCAGGAATAAAAAATATCAAAAGATTAGAAAATAGAATAGAAAGAATTCAAAAAATTGTATATACATTCAAAAAAGTCTAAATCAGAAATAAATTTCAAATTCAAAAAAAGAGAGAAAAGGAATTAATATATTTTCAAAGAAAGTAATTTTTGCAACAATGAATAATATAAGAGAGGAAAATATTTTGGTACGTCTATTGCTATAACTTGACAGCAAACATTTAAAAATGCAAAGGATATTATTGAGATTATCTTTCGACAAGGGAAGAAGATTCACACTGTAGAGGAGTGGAGAGTAACATATATACAGTGAAAAATTTATGTTGTTTGCAGTGTCGGTTTCCAGGCCCATTGTCCACCATTGTCCGAAACCCTCCTTCCAAGGTGAGAACACCTTTTCGAGTAATAATCTGCTCGCATTATACGCTTTGTCGTCCCGTTCACTTGTCGGGAAGGGTCGCCACTTTACCTGACCAAGGGTCACTTCCCATAAAACCGTAAGGTGTCCAACCTGATAGTTGCCACTCACTCTCACTCTCGCACTCTCTCTCTCTCTCTCTCTCTCTCTCTCTCTCTCTCTCTCTTTTTCTCCATGGTCCAAATACGACCCCAACTTTATATAAATATTCCTCCATCTCTCAAAACCATCACAAACGAATTTACGGACACTGTCTCCTTAACATATTTTCCCCATGTCGTTCTTTGACCCTAGCAAGTAACCATTTGAATTTTTTTTAATATATATAATAAAATTCAGGTGGACTTGAAATTAGCCAAAAAAAAAGATTCACCTGACGCCTCAGAATTCTTTGAGTACTTTTCTTTTTTTTTATAAGTCTAATTTATTTTTTTCTGCTTTTTTATAGAATCAGAAATAAAATTTTTTGGAATTACAAAATTTTAGTTGCATCAACTAAATAAATTCTTTTGATTATAGGGTTGGTACAAGAAATTAATTTCGTTTTTCCCTGACTTTTACCTGATTTCCAGACTCTAAAATATATTCTGATTCACTCTAAAAATTACTAGATACTAGAACTTCTTTAAAATTATATTCATGATAATTTCCATTCAATTTTCCGGAGCTTTTAACTAAAATTCTCTAAATCAATTATTTTTTAAATAAAATTTTACAAAGTTCTTTGAGAATCCAATTATTCAAATAATAAAATAATTCACTAAAAAAATTGAAACCTTTCCAAATTCATTTAAACCTCAAAATTGCTATTATTTGTAACTTCTCCAAAATTCAATTATTTTTTGAGTTTTTAACTATAAAGTTCTTCTCTAAATTAATTCTTTTTAATAATTTTCAGAAAATTCTTCTCTGAATGAATTATTTTTTACAGTATTCAAAGAATTCTTTTCTATGACAATTATTTTTTATAATTAAACATATATTAAAAAATGTAAAATATATAATTTATAAGTAATAATTTTACAACAGTTTTTTCAAGAATTAAATTTAAATTTATTTATATTTATTTAAATTGAATTGGGTTTAAACAATTTTTTAATTAAAAGAAACTTAAAATTTGTTTTAAAAGTTTTTTAATTCATTAAAAAAATAATTAATTTCATTAGCTTTGAAATTTTTATGTAAAATTATTCATTCAGTAATTTATAAGTAATAATTTTACAATAGTTTTTCAAGAATTAAATTATATTTACACTCGATTCTCGTTATAACGACGATCTCGGGACTTCAAAATCTCGATATAACGACAGAAGGAGAAGATCCTACTTCCCGTTCTATTCAAACGTCAAATACGTGCAAAATTTTTCGTAATGTATGTTTATTTATATTAAAAGTTTTTAAATTATAGAATCAGTTTAAAGAAAAAGTAAGTATTTTTAATAATAATCGGATCATTAGATTCTTTAGGTTAAATAAAGTTAAGAGTCGATTAAATTTGTCGTTTTTTTTGAGTTAACCAAAATTTTGGTTAAATTGAATTCTTAAATTCGTTCGTGTTTTTTTTTGTCGTTGTATCGAGAGTTTTAATGTTCGTTATAACGAGAGAACGTTGTAACGAGATTCGTTATAACAAGAATCGAGTGTATTTAAATCCAATGATTTATTCAGCTTAAATAATTTTTTAACTAAAATAAACTTAAATTTGTTTTAAAAGTTTTTTATTTCTTTAAAAAAATGGAGTACTTGATTTAAATATAATTTTCTCCTGAGTGTGTGGCTTTAGAATTACAAATTTTGCATTTTCAAATATTATAAGAACTTTAATTTACGATCTAATTAATTAATTTAGTCTTAAATTTATAATTACACAGGCACACAAAAAAAAAAAAGTGTCGTGGCCGAGACACTACAGTAGTATATTCCCATGTATTTTTGGCCGCTGAATCCGAATCTGAAGTCCGAATGCTCAAATTGGTTCTTTTTTTTGAGTTATACTCAAAAAACGACTCAAAACACGAATTTGAACCAAAAAAAATTTAAAATTTTTTTGTGACATGACAATAGCATATTTCTATGTATTTTTTCCCGCTGAATCCGGATTCGAAGTCAGAATGGACAGATGTGCTCAAAATTTTGAGCTAAACTCAAAAAACGACTCAAAAAACCGAATTAAAATGACGAAAATGAAAAATTTTTTCTGTGACACTGCAAAAAGTATATTCCTATGTATTTTTTCATGCTGAATCCGAATTCGAAGTCAAAATTGACAGATTTGCTCAAAATTTTGAGATAAACTCAAAAAACCACTCAAAAAAGACTCAAAAATCCAAATTAAGATGAAAAAATTTTTATGACACTACACTACTATATTCCCATGTACTTTTTCCCGCTGAATCCGAATTCGCAGTCAGAATTGACAGATTTGCTCAAAATTTTGAGATAAGCTCAAAGAACTGATAAAAAAAGCGATTTAAAATAAAGAAATGGAAATTTTTTGCTATGACACTACATTACAGTATTTCCATATATTTTTACACTCGGATCTCGCATTTGAAGTCAGAATTATTCTAATGGCTCAAAATTTTGAGACACACAAGAAAATCTGTTAAGTTACAAAAATGAAAGTCAAGAAACTCTACTTTTCTTGCTAGTACACTACATTAGTATATTCTCATGTTTTTACATCTGCTTCTAAATTCAAAGTTAAAATTATTAAATTGGCTCAAAATTTTAAGTTAAATCCAAAAATGCTCAAAATTTAATTTAATGCAAAAGAGTTCATTTTTTTGGTATTCGGTAGTGTATTCCCATGAATTTTATATACGCTGAATACAAATTCGAAGTTAGAATTATCAGAATGACATAAAATTTTTTAGAACTCAAACCCTGGTTACAGGTACAAGCAAGCATGTTTTTGAGCACTTTTAATGAAATCCAAAATTTTGAGCCACTTTGAAAATTCTGACTTTGGAATCACAGTGAAAAAATACATGGGAATACACTAGTGTAGTGTCATAGCAAAAAATTTCCTTTATTCATATTAAATTACATTTTTATCAGTTTTTTGAGTATATCTCAAAATTTTAAGCAAATCAGTCAGAAATCTGTCAATTCTGACTTTAAATGCGAGATCCGATATGGAAATACTGTAATGTAGTGTCATAGCAAAAAATTTCCATTTCTTTATTTTAAATCGCTTTTTTTATCAGTTCTTTGAGCTTATCTCAAAATTTTGAGCAAATCTGTCAATTCTGACTGCGAATTCGGATTCAGCGGGAAAAAGTACATGGGAATATAGTAGTGTAAAATCATAAAAAAAATTTTTCATCTTAATTCGGTTTTTTGAGTCTTTTTTTGAGTGGTTTTTTGAGTTTATCTCAAAATTTTGAGCAAATCTGTCTATTTTGACTTCGAATTCGGATTCAGCGTGAAAAAATACATAGGAATATACTTTTGCAGTGTCACAGAAAAAATTTTTCATTTTCGTCATTTTAATTCGGTTTTTTGAGTCGTTTTTTGAGTTTAGCTCATAATTTTGAGCACATCTGTCAATTCTGACTTCGAATCCGGATTTAGCGGGAAAAAATACATGGAAATATGCTATTGTCATGTCACAAAAAATTTTTTAAATTTTTTTGGTTCAAATTCGTGTTTTGAGTCGTTTTTTGAGTATAACTCAAAAAAAAGAACCAATTTGAGCATTCGGACTTCAGATTCGGATTCAGCGGCCAAAAATACATGGGAATATACTACTGTAGTGTCTCGGCCACGACACTTTTTTTTTTTTGTGTGCCTGTGTTATGTACATTTGTAAATAAATTACAATTTTGCAAACAAATTATAATTCTGCTATTGTATTTCAAGTAAATTTGCTTTTATTACAGTAGAATTCATTAAACTTTAACATTGAAGTGAACTTTAATTGACATCTTAATTAACTTAATAATTACAATTAATTAAAATTATTATAAATTAAAATTATTATAAATTAAAATTATAATCTTATAATAATTATTATTATAAGTTTTAAATTATTTATAAATTAAAATTTTATAAATTAGACATATTTTTAAGGATCTAAGTTCAGTATTTGAAGAAAAATGTTTAATTGCTAATCAGCGGAATTTAAATTATTTAATTGCTAAGTAATCGGTTACTTGAATCAAATAATTTTTTTTTTTGCAATTAATGGTCCTAATTTGAGAACTTTTGAGGAAAATATTTGTAGCAGTAAATTTATAATTGTTAATAAAAAAACTTATAATTATAATTACTTATTAATAGTAAATTTTTAATTTTTTGGTAAAAATCCCCTGTTTCCTCTTTTCTTGGATTTTATAAGTCACTCTTTTTTATTTTTTCCTTTCCCCTGTGAAATTAATTTTTGGATCCGCCCTTGAGGGAAAATTTAAATTTCGAAAAGAAAAGGCGAAGAAAAAAATGGTGAAAATGAACGAATGGGAATTCTTTACGGATACCCTGTATGTATAAGATGAAACGTCGCAAGCATGTAAACCACATAGGTACATGAGTTTTGTCCGTTCAGACTTCTATAAATACATGATGTCGAGCCCAAGTTCAGGGGAACAGGGAGCGCTTTTAGATTAGTTTCCCTCGTCTCAACGACGAATTCGAGGTTAGAATTTTCAGCCTTTATAAATATATGCGTGTAGGAAATTCTTCGTCTATTTCACATATTTATCTATATGAAGAGCGTGTCAGGGCCGGAAATAGTCAATTATCAAGGAAAAATAACTGCGACCTTGAGAGAGCTTATTATCAAATTTACTGAATCGAAAAAATTACTATTTGCTGTTTATTATTTACTGCTTACTATTTACTATTTACTGTTTACTATTTACTATTTTACTGTTAACTATTCTACTGTTTACTATTTACTGTTTTACTGCTTACTATTTTACTGTTTACTATTCTACTGTTTACTATTTTACTGTTTATTATTTTACTATTTACTATTTTATTACTTACTATTTTACTATTTATTTTTTACTATTTTACTGTTTACTATTTTACTATTGACTATTTTACTGTTTACTATTTTACTATTGACTATTTTACTGTTTACTATTTTACTATTGACTATTTTACTATTTAATATTTTAGTACTTACTATTTTACTATTTAATATTTTACTACTTACTATTTTACTATTTATTTTTGCCTATTCTTTATTTACTATTTACTATTCGTTTTTTTAAATATGTGACGCACTTTTTACTATTTTACTACTTACTATTTAACTATTTATTATATACTATTTAGTATTTATTTTTTCCTATTCATTATTTACTATTTACTATTCATTTTTTTTAACATGTGACGCACTATTTACTATTTATTATATTCTATTTACTATTAATTTACTGTTTTAATACTAAAATCCAATAATTAATAAGAAAAATAAATATTTACACTTTTATAAATGTTAGTTTATTATTTAAATACTGATCTAAATAAACAACTTAAAATTTTTTTTCCATTAAAAAAAAAAAAATCTCAAATGATGCGACTTGGAAGAAACTTTAATGAGGAGAAATTGTTCCAAATTGCATTATATATACAAGAACATTTCACATTCACAGCATTACGAATTCGTCTATAAACGGAAGTGGCGATTTTAAACGCAATGGTCCAAGTCGCTGAGGATATTTGCTTTAACGAGCGACACGAGAATTGCAAAGAGGAAAGCAACGAGTCCTTAAAAGGCCTCAAACTAAAGAAATCACGTCCTGTTCTTGCGACAGTATAGTGACCCGGAAAGAGTTGTGGAACAAAAAAAAAAAAAAAAAAAAAAAACCGGGGGTCCCATACGTCACTGGTTTATTTTTCCCCCCTACTATTTTCCCTCATGGAGTGCTAAATACTTGAAATTTCATTGGCTCTTGAATGAATAATAGCTCAACAGGACAGTTTTTGATGAAAAAAAAAACAGTTAATTGACAATTGCCAGGCATGTTACTAGGAGGAGCATTTATTGTTCAAATCCAAATCCAATGGCGAGTGCAATGGCGTTTACGAATTTATAAGGGCGGGGGGTCCTTGCCGACTGTAAAATTCTAAGCATAAGCCGCAAAATTCGATAATATTATCCTAAAAATAAATAAAAAATAAATAAAATTTTTTTTAAAACAAAAACCTTTAATAAATTGTTTATTTTGTTAAATAATAATTTTTTCCGACAAAAAATGTTTTATTTTATTATTTAAATTTTATTCTAAAATTTAAATTAACAACCTAATTATATATAGTAAATAAATATATTTAATAAAAAGTTAAAAATATATAAATGTAAATATGAAGTTAACAATGATTGAAATTAATATTTTTATAAGTTTCTAAATTTAAAATCTAAATGCACAAAAGAAAACGATTTTTATAAGTTTTATAAATTTAAATTCTAAACGAACAAAAGAAAACGATTTTTATAAGTTTATGAATTTAAATTCTAAAAGAACAAAAGAAAACGATTTTTATAAGTTTCTGAATTTAACATCTAAATTAACAAAAAGAAAACAATATAGTAAATTATAAATAAGATTATAAATAAAAAATAATAAAAAATAATTTAATAAAAAAAAAATGATGTTAACATTAATTGAGAAAATTAGGATCGGTCTTTTGAAATCGATTGTCCATTATATTTACAAGGAGATTATTGTGGAAAATAAATAGGGAGCAATTTTTCTAACAGAACCTTCCGATTCTATTAAAATGTAAAGATTTTTCGAGGAGAATTCAAAGTTGTTCAAGCGTAGTAAAAGTCAACCATACCGCCTGTCACTGTCTGAATTCAACTATAAAGCTTTTTAAATTTACACTCAACTTGACAATATTTCTTTGCTTCTTCAATTTTTATTTTATTGTAAAATTTTACCACACAGTAATTTTATTAATTTTATTTATCATTTTATTATTTTTATATTTTATATTTATTATTTTATTATTTTTATATTTTATATTTATTATTTTATTATTTTTATATAATTTTCTTTGTAATTTATAGCAATTAATTAATTGCTATAAATTACAAAGAAAATTACGTTCAATTTTTTTTCTTTGGATGTAAAATAAAATACGAAAACAATGAATGTATACGAAAAAAAAAATTTTGGCGTAAAAAACATAATTTCCGAGGGTGCAAAAAAAAGAAAGAAAGAAAAGTTGCGCGGTTGCATATACAGAACTATTTTGAAACTGATGTGAGAGTTTGAATTGCTTCGGTTCGTCGAGCGGGAAAATTTGGATTCGTTAATTATTTCGCACGCTACACGATTCGACACTTCGCGTTGTTGCGGGTTGTCAAAAGTTTGTATTTACTGTGTATTTTGCATTGCCGCGTGTGTATACACGGAGAGCGAGTTTCGCGGGGACATTTTGAATAATGTAACAAAAACCCCGTCCATACAAGTTTCTAATTAACCAATGCTGGACCACACAATGCCCCGCGTGAACTTTGCCGCGATTCATCACAATTTCCACAGTCCAGTTGAATATTATTATTTTATTTCCTCACCTGTCTCTACATTTCTTTTCAAATAATAAAAACAAAAAAATTTCGAATAAATCTCTCTAAAGAAATAAAAAAAAAAAAATAATAATAATAATGAAAACAATACACTGAAAAAAATAATAGGCAGAATGTGCTTTTTACTAAGGCAATTTTTGCCTAAGTACAAAAGCAATTCACGAAAAGCAATTTTTCCTTTAAAAAAAAGGCAATTTTTGCCTTAGTTTATAAGGTTAAAATCACAAGACAAATTTTTATTTGAATATTTAGAAAATACGATATGAAATAATTATGTTTTACCTTTTTATTAATTATATTTACAATATGAGTGAAAAGGAACATTTATTTTTATTATTATACAAATAATATTTTACTTTAATTAAATATTGAAAATAATAGAACTATTATCAATTTCAATCTTTATAACCAAACTGGTCTAGTTTTATGCGTAAACAATTTTATTAAACAAATGAAATTAGTACCTTTAAATATTTCAATAAAATAAGAAAATTTTCTCGATTTCATTTCAGTAATAAATTTCTTCCTTTAGTACCCATTATTTTAATTAATTATAAAATTCGATTTGACATATGTAAACAATTTACTTGATAAATGACAAGAATTTGTTACTTTATTAACTAAGGCAAAAATTGCCTTTTTTTAAAGGAAAAATTGCTTTTCGTGAATTGCTTTTGTACTTAAGCAAAAATTGCCTTAGTAAAAAGCACATTCTGCCTATTATTTTTTTCAGTGTATAGTATATAATTTTCATTGTTATTTTTTGTTTTATTTTTACTATTTTTTACTATTCGTCTATTTTTTAAGATTAGTTTATTTTTTACTATTAGTCAAAAAATAGTAAAAAATAGTATAAAAATAGTAAAAAATAGTAAAAAATAGTAAAAACTAATTAAAAATAGTTAAAAGTAGTTAAAAGTAGTTAAAAATAGTTAAAAATTGTTAAAAATAGTAAAACATAGTGAAAAACAGTAAAAACTAGTTAAAAATAGTAAAAAATAGTTAAAAATAGTTAAAAGTAGTTAAAAGTAGTTAAAAATAGTAAAAAATAGCACAAGTAATTTTTTACGAGTTTCTTCACACTGAGAAAATAGTATATTTGAATCAAGCATATATGACTTTGTTATACTAACTAAAAATTATTTTTTATTGTGCTTAATCTTTAAATCTATAATTTTACTTTTAATTTCAAAATTAATTTAATTTTAAAAGAGTTGCGTTTACAATTTTCATTAATATAAATGAACTTCAAAAGATTTTAATTTGAAATTTTAGAAAATTTCAATTTTGAATAAATTAATTAAATAATAAAAATTTTACAGCAATTTTATTATTTATAAATTTCTTTTATAAATTTCTTCCTAATAATTCAATTATTTTCATAAATGATAAAATTTTTACAAGGATTCAAATATCTTCATGAATAATAAAATTCTTTATAGATTTTCAATTATTTTCATAAATAATAAAACTCATCGTAGAATTTTAATTATTTTTAAAATTGATGAAATTTCGTAAAATTGAATTGCACTTGAACAAAAGAATTTGAAAATATCCAAAAAAATTTTTCAAAAATTATTAAAATTGAATTCTCAAAAATAATTGAATTGATAGATTCAAAATTGGTAAAATTAATTGAAATTCCAATTTAATTTCATTGAAAAATCTGAAAAAAATAAAGTTTTCTCAAGAAAATTTAAATTCGTCCTCTTAAATTAATTGAATTCTTTAAAATAATTTAATTGATAGATTCATAATTTGAAAAATTGATGTAATTAAATTTATTTCAAAACTCCTCAAAAATTCAATTATTGGCAGAAATTAAAAGAAACAATCCATTAAAATAAAAAAAACTAAATTTAATTATTTTTAGATGCAATTTGAATTTTTATTCTTGCTCTCTTCTAAATTTCAATTCTAAAAATTATAACCACTTTAAATTTTTCAAAAATACCACTATTTTCTACAATTTTGAACGACAATTAAATTTTTTTCCTGAAAGGAATGATTTTTAATAATTTTGAGAATGTTCTTTCAAAATACATAATCATCCTAAAAGGCAATAAAAACAAATTCAATTAAAACTCATAGAGAATTCAATTATTTTTAAAAATGACTCAATTTTCTTGATAATTTGAAAACTTTTAAGTTGAAAATAATCAAAGAGAATTGAATTTTTAACATTTTTAAAGAACAATAAATACCAGAAGTTTTGTTGAATTTTTTAGATTTTTCCAGTATTTTTGAAAAAAATTTTCAGACGTTTTCTATCAATTATTTTTTAAAATAACTAAATTTTATTGAAATTTATGATAATTTAAAAGTTCTCAAGTTGAAAAAAATCAAAAAGAATTGAATTTTCAAGATTTCCAAAAAATAATAAACACCAGAAGTTTTGTTCCATTTTTTAGATTTTTCCAGTATTTTTGATAAAAATTTTCAGATTTTTTCTTTTAATTATTTTTTAAAATAATTCAATTTTATCGAAATTTATGATAATTTGAAAGTTTTTAAGCTGAGAAAAATAAGAAAAAAAATTGAATTGTCAAGATTTTCAAAGAATAATAAACACCAGAAGTTTTGTTCCATTTTTTAGATTTTCATATTTTTCCAGTATTTTTTTATAAAAACTTCCAGACTTTTTCTTTCAATTATTTTCAAAAAAATAACTCAATTTCATTGAAATTTGTAATTTGAAAATTTTTAATCTGAAAGAAATCAAAAAGAATTGAATTTTCAAGATTTTCAACATTTTTAAATAACAATAAACACCAGAAGTTTTATTGCATTTTCTAAATTTTGTCATTTTTCCAGTATTTTTGATAAAATTTTCCTGACTTTTTCCTGACTTTCCTGATTTTTATGACCTGTTAAAAACTCGATAGAGATCTCCATATATTACCAATGGCTTTAAGAGAGTGGGGAGGGGGAAAAATATTTTCTTAAGGTCAAAAATAGCAAAAAAAAAAATAAAAAAATAGTATAAAATAGCAAAATAGCAAAAATAGCACTAATAGAAGTAAAATTTTTTATTATGGGAGAAAAAAGGGGGCAGAGGGTTAAAATTTCTTAAACGTAACTTATTAACCTCATAGAAGTTAAAAATAGGAAGGAATGTTTTTTAAACATTACAAAAAGTTTTAAATTCTTAGTTGCGAAATTATTTTTAATGCACGCGCACCTTCTTCTTCTTCTTTGTATAACTCTTTTACGGAAATGAAAATAATGACTTGAGTGTGAAAAAGGAAACAAGGCAATGAAAACTGCTGCTTGCCGAGATTCGTGAGAAAATGTGACGAGTATCAGTTTCACATCTGTGAGTGAAAGAGAGGAAAAAAAGAAAAGAAAAGAAAAAAAAAATAAAAATAGGAGCGTGAAGTGTCAGAGGTAACGGGTGGTAGTGGCGGAATTTCTTCGAACAAACGGGTGAAATCAGTGACCACTGACGGAAGCGCGTCGACGACCGGCCCAGAAAAATAGTCTCTCTCTCTCTCTCTCACTCACTCTTATATATATATTCGCTGTTTAGTTATGAAAAATATGAAATCTGGTTCTCACGGATTCTGAATGGGAGAAGAGGCCCGTTTCACATGCGTATCGTGGGAGGATCTAGTCCGGGAGAGTCTTTTGTATAATGCAGGACATTGTCCATTGAGAATGACGACGACGACGACGACCAAAACAGGTCCTAGAGTTTGACCTGTCCTTCTTTTCAAATTGAGAGTGAGTGAGCTTTTCAGGAAAAGAAAAAACCCTTTCGTGATTTTTTGATCAAAATAAATCATGTGGGTATACAGTTATTATTGTCCAGGTGTGGTGCGCGAAATCCGTATCCTAGTTTTGATCATTTTCTTTATATCTGTTCGATAGGGTTTTTTTTCTTATTTTTTTTTCTAGCATTTCTTGTTTTGATTCTCGACATGATCGCTCATGACGATTCCTCACTTTTTATTGGGTACTTAAAAACACGATTTATGCTTTTGATATCATCTTTAAATTTTTATTCTTCTCTATTCTCGATATAACACTTGTTAAAATCGTCCATAAAAATCGCATTAAAAAAAAAATGTTTACAAACATTCGAAGTTAATGCGAGAGCAAAGGACTAAACTTTAGTATATCGTATTGCACTGAAAAATAATTTTTTTTTAATTAAAAAATAAGTAGCCAACTTCTTTTTTAAATAAATATTTAATGATTATTATTTTTCCATAAAAGAATAAGGATTTTCGAAAATTACGAATTCAAACCTTTTAAAAATTAAACAATTTAAAATTTTTTTTTATAAAACATGAGGAAATCAATCACTCTGAAATTAATTGAATTTGAAAGATTAAAAAAATTCAATAAAATTAATTTAAATTCCAATGAAGTTTATTCGGAATTCTAACAAAATTAAGTTTTCTTAATAAATTTAAATAGGATCTAATGAAAATAATTGAATTCTCAAAAATAATTGAATTGAAAGATTAAAAATTAGAGAAATTAATTGAAATTCAGAATTCTAAAAAATTATGTAACTTTTCTTAAAAAATTTGAATTCATTCTCTCAAAAATAATTGAATTGAAAAATTCGAAAAATTAATTGTAATTCAGAATTCTAAAAAATAAAGCTTTCTTAAAAAATTTAAATTCATTCTCTCGAAAATAATTCAATTTTCGAAAATAATTGAATTGAAAGATTCAAAATTCGAATAATTAATTGAAATTTGAATGAATTTTCTTCAGAATTAAAAAATTAAGTTTGCTAAATAAATTTAAATTCGTTCTCTTGAAATTAATTGAATTGAAAGATTCAAATTTCGAAAAATTAATTGAAATTCCAATGAATTTCATTCAAAAATCCTAAAAAAAAGATTTTCTCAAAAAATTTACATTCGTCCTCTTAAAATTAATTGGAATCTCAAAAATAATTGAATAGAAAGATTCAAAATTCGAAAAATTAATTAAAATTCAGAATTCTAAAAAAATTAGACAACTTTTCTTAAAAAATTTAAATTCGTTCTCTCGAAAATAATTGAATTAAAAAATTCAAAATTCGAAAAATTAATTTTGAAATTTAAAATTCTAAAAAAATTAAGTTTTCTTAAAAAATTTAAATTCGTTCTTGTCAAAATAATTGGATTTTCGAAAATAATTGAATTGAAAAATTCAAAATTTCGAAAAATTTATAGACATTCCAATGAATTTCATTCAGAACTCTAAAAAAAATTAAGTTTGCTAAATAAATTTAAATTCGTTATCTAGAAAGTAGGTAATTGAGATCTCTTAAAAATAATTGAATTTTTGAAAATAATTTAATGGAATGATTTAAATTTTGAAAAATTAATTAAAAAATATACAAAAAATTGAAATTTCAAAAAATTAATTGAAATTCCATTCAAAACTCTATGAAAAATAAAGTTTTTTCAAAAAATTTGAAAACGTCCTCTTAAAATTAATTGAATTCTCAAAAATAATTGAATTGAAAGATTCAAAATTCGAAAAATTAATTGAAATTCAGAATTCTAAAAAAATTAAGTTTTTTTAAAAAATTTAAATTCGTTCTTTCCAAAATAATTGAATTGAAAGATTCAAAATTCCAAAAATTAATTGAAATTCAGAATTCTAAAAAAATTAAGTTTTCTTAAAAAATTTAAATTCGTTCTTTCCTAAATAATTGAATTGAAAGATTCAAAATTTGAAAAAATTAATAGAAATTTGAATAAATTTTATTCAGAATTCTAAAAAATTAAGTTTGCTAAATAAATTTAAATTCGTTATCTGGAAAGTATTTGAATTCTCCTGAAAATAATTGAATTGAATAATATAAAATTTGAAAATTTAATTGATAAATATTCGAAGAATTTAAATTTCGAAAAATTAATTGAAATTCCAATGAATTTCATTTAAAAATCTACGAAAAATAAAGTTTTTTCAAAAAATTTAAATTCATCCTCTTAAAATTAATTGAATTCTCAAAAATAATTGAATTAAAAGATTGAAAATTCGAAAAATTAATTGAAATTCAGAATTCTAAAAAAATTAGGTAACTTTTCTTGAAAAAATTTAAATTCGTTCTCTCGAAAATAATTGAATTTTCGAAAATAATTTAATTGAAAAATTCAAAATTCGAAAAATAAATAGAAATTTCAACGAATTTCATTCAGAATTCTAAAGAATTAAGTTTGCTAAATAAATTTAAATTCGTTCTCTTGAAAGTAATTGAATTCTCTTGAAAATAATTGAATTTTTGAAAATAATTGAATTGAATGATTTAAAATTTGAAAAATTAATTGAAAAATATTCAAAGAATTGAAATTTCGTAAAATTTTATTGCAAATTGATAATTTGTTCCGAAAATCGACTTTTTCAAGAATTTAAATTAAAAATTTTGATAATAATTGAATTTTTCAAAGAGTTAGAATTGAAAGATCAAGGATCAGGTTCGGACAAAACGGAAAAATTCAATTCAAAAATAAGGGAAAAGTTAGGAAAAAAACAAAATCAAATTTTTAACAATCCTGTGAATTAACAAATTTTCTGCGCATAAAAAACTGTTTTCAAACTTTGTTGAAAAAATAATCATTGAAATATCGCATACACAAAAAAAAAGGAACTGTGGAATGAAACGTAAAAATAATATTAGATGAAAAGAAAAAAAAATCTGGTAACAATGAAACAATTGTGAAACAAACTAAAAAACGAGAATATAATAGCCATCACAGGAAATACATCATTTTAACAATATGACAATTCCTACCAATCAAAAACCAACACGTGACAATGATTTGAAAAATCGTAACGCAAATTTCAAAAATTCCTTCACCCTTTTCACATTATTAAGAATCCCCCCTTCCCCCCTTCTCTTAAATTCTTCTACCTGAATCTACTTTTCAATTTATAATATTCATCCAATAATTTATCCAAATTTCCCTAATCAGAGACAATAACTTTTTCTCCATCACCGGGACACCTCTTTCTCTATATACACATTCGAAAGAATGAAACTCGCAAACTTTCAAATGAAAAAAACTTTTTTTTTTCTTGCAACCACCCCTTTAATAGAAAACAGGTCCAGTTTTTTGTGTAGCCAACTTTTTTTTCATCACACACATATATATAAATTCATGTCGCGCGGGGTGACGCTATAAAAAAACCAGAGCTTTCGGAACCGCCATTTTGAAATCCTTTGTGTCCAGGATTCCGTTTGGAGACGGGGCCTCTGGAGGGTTAATCCAAAAAAGAAAAATAAAAAAAAAACGCTCACTCCACGGGCAGAATTTAAAAAGGGGGTTGTAAAAAAAAGTGGGGTAGGGACTCTATAAAAATTACCCCCACTCTTCGCTTTAAAGGATCCATTCTATTCTTTTGATATCCTGCTGTTGGGTCCTAGGACCGCTCTCAGCATCTCCAGTCAGCATCCGAGCATGGATCAAATCAGATCCCCTTCTTGAGGCGTACGCGGCTTGAATCGATTTTTTTTTTTTTTGAAAAAAAGAAGAGAAACGGACAAATTTTAACGGAAAAATGCTCATGTTTTTGAATCTATGTCAATTTGGTTTTGGATTGAAATTGGACTTTTGTGTTCTGTGATTGGCGTGTGATTGCGCATGGAATCATGATTTTTAGGCGAAAAGGTAATATTTTAATCCGCTAGCAATAATTTTAGTGTTGTTTTGAACGTTAGTTTTCCTAAGGATGCTAAATTGAGACAACAAGTAACAAACAACAAAAAACAACAACAAATTGTTGCAATTTGTTTTGCACAAATTGTTACATCAATATTGAAACGTTTTTTGTCTCAATTTGATATCCTCAGAAAAATGATGTTTAAACTAAGTTAACTTAAATATTTTTTTGAAAAACTATACTGAATTGAAAATAATAAAAATTCGATAAATACTAAGTTGAGAATAATATTTTTTAGTGTACTCTCTAAATCTGAATTAGTTAAAATGTTAAAAATAACTAATTAATCAGTAAAATCGTGACTGAATTTTTGCTTCAACATTATAGTAAACAGTAACTAATTATTAGTAAATAAATTACTACAAAAAATGGTCAAAATTTACTAATTGAATTAGTTACAAAAAATTTCAGTTATTTTGACGTAGGCTAAAAATAAATTTTACTAATAAATATAGTCATTATTAAACTATTTTATTAACTATATTTTATATATTTTTTTAACTATTTGAATCAGTGGCTGACTTTTCGCTATCAAATTAGTTGTTTTTAAATTTTAATGTAATTCAAGTTTAGAGAGTATAAAATATTTTTTTGGATAAAATAAAAATTAGTGGTAACAAATAAGAAGTAACAAACAAATATTAATTGTATTCGTAAGTATAGTAGTAAAATATCTTTGTTTCAAATTTTAAGAATAATAATTATAAGAGAGGAAAAAAGCTAAATTATAATTAACCCTTACTCCACTGGTGCTATTGTTTATTATTGTTATTTAAGAATTAAGAGTTTAAATAATAAAGACCACATACATGGTTTATTAAATTTCGCTTTTTCGTGCGGTTTATTCACTTGATTTCTTAACACGCGGTGACTTTCTCGAGATGCTGTATAGTATACAGAGGATTCGCGGAGGGTGGTTGATTCTTGAGGCGACGGAAATTGGTACGACCCAATACTAATGGATAATGGAATTATTGGTTTCAGTCGAGGCATGCCCTGGGGATAATCGTAATTCAATTGTTTCGATGTGTCCTCTGGACGTTTTGACAGGACGTATATCTGTCCTAACAAGAATGCTGCCCCAGGATATATTCCTGTGCGCGAAACAGACAAGAAAAAAGAAAACAAAACAAAAAAAAAATATCGAAAAATTACCTAAATATTTAACACCTTCTACAACATTTTCCTCATACTAATACAAACTGTAATGTGTAAATTGAAGGAAAATTAAGAATTACGATAAATAAAGAAAGAACACTAAAAATTTGGTGTAAAGTTTTAGCTATTGTGTTAAATGGACATAGAAAGTGGCGCCATCTACGAATTTTACCTACGGACCAATTACTAACAAAATTATAACCAGACGGAGTCAAATAAGAGAAAATTTTATTTAAAACTATAAATTAAATTTTTCATAATTTTATAAAACATGAAGAAATCAATCACTCCGAGTCGAAGACTCGGAGTGATCGATTTCTTCGTGTTTTATAATAATTAAAGATGACCGAGTAATCATTATCAAATCAATTATTATTTTCAAGAATTTTTAACTAAAACTCTTCTTTAAATCGATTATTTTTAATAATTTTCGAAAAAGTTCTTTGCCAAATTTTCAAATCCACTTGTTTACAATATTCAATTTTACGAAATTTCAATTATTCGTAAATTCTTCAATTAAATAAATATTAGAAAATAAAAACTTCAAATAATATAAAAGAAAATTCATGTAAACTTTTTTAAAAAAAAATAATTTCAAAATTCAATTATTTCTAAAAATTCACGCTATATTGCTTTTAATATTCAATTATCTAAATTTTTAAGTGAAATTCATTTTTAAATAAATGTTTATTAGAAAATTCTACTAGAATTCAATTATTTAAATACAAAAATAAAGAATTCATTGAATAATTGAATGTTTCTTAAAATTTTAATTCCCATAAAGAATTTTATTAACAAATTTTTAAATAATTGAGTTTCTGCAATAATTTGTAACTTTTCCAAAAGTAAATTTTTTTTGTGTTTTCAACTAAAATTCTACTATAAATGCATTATATTTAATAATTCTTAAAAAAAGTTATTTAAGTATTTTCAAATTCATTTGTTTACAATTCAATTTTAAGAAATTTCAATTATTTGTATATTCTTCAATTAAATATATAGGTATTAGAAAATTAAAACTTGAAATAATTTCAAGACAAAATTTGAAATTAAACTTTTGCCAAAAAATTAATTCCACAGAATTTTTAGTTAAAAATATGGCAAATATAGATTTTAATTTGAAACCTTTTCAATATTCAATTATTTCTCAAAATTCACGCTGTAATGCTTTCAATATTCAATTATAATTTAAAATTTTAACTAAAATCCATTTTTAAATCAATTTTTATTAGAAACTTCTACATATTTATGAAAATAATTGAATTCATGAAAATAATTTTATTATTTAATAAAATAATTGAATCACTGTAAAAAATTTTATTATTTAAAAATATAATTGAATCATTGCGAAGAAATTTATAAAAAAAATTTGTAAATAATTGAATTCCATGGAATTTCATTACAATTTGTGTAAATCATTGAAGTTTTTAAAAACATTTTTCTAAAACTTAAAGGAATAATTTAATTATATTGAATAATTTAATTAAAATTGCATTAAAAATAATTGAATTCTTGGGATGAATTATATTATTAATGAAAATAATTGAATCTCTGTAAAAAAATTTCTTATTTATAAAAATAGTTGAATGATTGCGAAAAAATTTATAAAAAATGTGTAAATAATTAAATTCATGTTAGATTTTTATTACTTTATGAAAATAATTAAAGGTTTGCATAGAAGAATTTTATTATTATTTTTTTTTAAATAATTGAATTACAGTGAAAAATTATATTATTTGTCAAGAATAATTAATTTCTTAAAAAAAAAAAATTAAAAAATTTTATTACTTTTAAAAAGAATTAAATTCTTGTAATGAATGTTGTTATTTATAAAAATAATTGAATTTTACAAAGAATATTATTGAATGTCCTGAGCATAATTGAATTTCTGGGAAAAATTTTGATTTTTATGAAGATAATTGAACTCTTTCGACGAATTTTAAATAAATTTTTAAGAATAATTACATTTTTCGAGGAATTCGATTAAAATTATATTAAAAATAATTGAAATTCTGTAATGAATTTTATTATATTTGTGAAAATAATTGAATCCCTAAGAAGAATTTTATTATTTCGAAAATAATTGAATCCTGTAAAAATTTTATTATTTATGAAAATAATTGAATGATTGCGAAGAAATTTATAAAAAAAATAATTGAATTTATGTGAAATTTGTATTATTTTAGGAAAATAATTGAATTTCTGAAAATAATTAAATTTAATTGAAAAAAAAATTGAATCATTTGTAACTTCTCTAAAATTCTTCAAATTATATCGTATACGATTTACGAACTTTTCGTATTTTCTCAATCAAATTATGGACCTGTGTTCAGTAAAAATTTTAGAATTTAATCAATTGAAAAATTCAGTTAAATTACAAAAACTACATTAGCTATATTCTTAGTTCGTTTAACTACTTTTTGGTATATTGCAAACACAAATTTTTTTAATTTGCTAGGGTAAAGAAAGTATATAATTGAATAAATTTTTTCTCCGACATATTGAACATATAACTAAAAATACTGTGGTTTTTTAAATTTTTTATTTCATTTAAAGAAGGGGGAGAGGGGTCTGGATTCTACATCGATAGTCTAAGAATATTCTGATTTGGTGATAAAGACAAGATTAAACCAGGAGGGTAACGACCTCCTCCTCTCTTTCCTTTGGAGATTTAGCGAATAATATCGAGAGCGCTTATATAGGTGTGAATTAAGTATATATATATATATAATATACTGTGTGAGAAATATATATATAATATCCAGTGTGAGAAATATATATGTATATATTATCCTCTGTGAGAAATATTA
This sequence comes from Leptopilina syphax, assembly GCA_032872505.1. NCBI lineage: Eukaryota > Metazoa > Arthropoda > Insecta > Hymenoptera > Figitidae > Leptopilina > Leptopilina syphax. Next base: position 20,255,238 of record CM065468.1, on the reverse strand, counting down.
TATAGAGCATCAATGTGTATATAGATTATACTGTCGATGAAAATTATCGAAACAACTGGAAGCAATTGGGTATGGATTCACCCAGTTATATAGTCGTTCGATACACATTACGAATGTATGGACCAATTTGTAAGCAATTCAACTTATATATGTTCCTGGGGTAATATTGTATTTTTATGTTATCTCTCTACTTGGATAAAGCCCTTCCCATGTATCGTTTCGTCGATCTCCTAATATCCAGAATCACTTCTTACTTACTTTCAACTCTATATATTATAATACTCTTCCATTTTTTTTTATTTTCCCTCAACACATTTGGAATTTTTCTATTTTTTATTCTATTTTTCTATTTTTTCGTCGGAAATTAATTTCGTTTTATGGGACTAAAATTAATATTTTTGTCTTAATTTAATATGAGACAAAATAATATTATTTCGAGTTTACCTCGAAATTCAATGGATATCAAATTGAGACAAAAATATTAATTTGTTTACTTTGTAATTGTTTATTTGAAAAATAAAAACACTTTTTTTTATTAATTTATTCCGGAGAACAAAATTTCGATCGTAAAATGAAGAGAAAGGCGAGGAGGGAGATATAGATAATAATGATTGTCTCGCAGGAGCAGAAAAGAGGAGAAAAAGATAGAAAGACAATTTCGAGTTTTGTTGTTTTCGCGGTCCTTGGCAGACCATTTGGACAGGATATATATATACATACTTGACTGTCGTTTGGGAAAAAAGATCAATATATGAACTCCTGCCAATCTCTATGTTAATGCCCCTCCCCCCTCCCTCCCTCCAGCACTCGTTTCTCGTTGAGAATAAACGCGCGACACTGCCAGAAGCTTTCTCTCTTGAAGGACCCCTAAAAGTGAATTGTTACGTCTGCGGGTGACCTCGGGACCTCTCCTTACGGCCGAATGTCGTACTAGTGAATTATAAGTCCTGTAAAGGTCCTTTCCAAGACAATGTATCAGTTCCCCAAAATTAGAGCAATAAACGACCACCAGAAGTCTATTTCGCAAAATTAATAAATAGGGACATTTGTATTCTCTATTTCTCTCTATTTCTCTCGCACGCTCTCGAGATTCATATATTCAACCCCCAAAATTCATATTAAATTCCTCCGGTGTCGTAAATTTTTAGTATTGTAATTTTTCGTTAAATTGATTATCATCAAAAAAAAAAAAATTTGAAAAAAACATTTGAAAAATTTTCAACAAAAAATTGATTCCTTACTTTTTCCGCACTACTTTTGTACTAATTAGAAAATTATTCCGAGTATTGAAATTCTATTAAGAGAATTAATTGAGAAGAGAGAATAAATATTCGTTATAATTGAAAAAAAGAAGTAGATTGCAAATGGAGTTTTTCTCTCGTTTAGGTAAATAAAAGTGTCGCAGCTCGCTTTTCCAACCCCCTCGAGAGAATTTTATTCGTGACCCTCCACTGGTTTTACAACAGTTCATGTTTATATCGAGTAGTTCGATTCATTCTGGGCGGAGTTTGAAGCTTGACCATTGGCCATCGCGCAAACTCAAATTCCAAGCCCCACCTTTCACAGGTTATGTTATTTTTTTTTTAAAGTCAGTTTGCCGACGAGTAAGGGTTGTTTTCTGAGGGGGAAATATTTCCCGACAATAGGGTGGAATCTTCAAGGACCAATCGCGTGTCGCACTTTCGAAACATTGTTTGTAAAATTTACTCCTAAATATTAAAATTCTAAAAGAAAAATCAAAATTGCTAAAAATAATTTATACTCTTTACTGTACTTTTACAGGGTGTCTACTAACCGGGAAATCCGGGAAATAGCCGGGAATTTAATTTGACTGGGAAAAAGCGGGAATAAGCCAGGAATTTTATAACAAACCGGGGAATTTTCACCAAAATTAAAAAAAGTTTTAATATTTTAATTTGTTTTTAAAAAATTCTCTTTTTATTTCAATTTTTAAAGATATTTATACTGTTCTCTAAATTTGAATTAGTTAAAAGTAATTAATTTGAATTTTATTTAATTATTTTAATTTAATAATTGATAAAAAATTGAATTTTATAAAAAGGCACATTCAAATGTATTCATATTTCTTAGTGCGAAGATTAATAATTCAAATTTTTATTAGTTAATTTAAAAAAAGATACACACTTAAATTTTTTTAATAAAATTGAATTTTCACAAAGTTTTTTTGGAAAATTCTAAAAAATAAAATTTTTTAAATTTTTCAATTGTATTGTTTCAAGATAATTGAATTTTTATGAACAAATAATTTAAAATTTTTAAAATAATTGAAATTTCTTTACATTCTATTAAAAATAATTGAATTCTTCTAAAGAATTTTATTTAAATTTTTCGAAAATAATCAAGGAAAGTTAGTCATCGTAATTATAATTTTATTTTTAAAAATTTCGCAATATAATAATTATTTTTATAAATAGTAAAACTCATTGCAAAATTTCAATTATTTTTAAACAATTTTAATCGAATTTCTCAAAAAATGTAATTATATTATTCTTAAAAATTTTATTAAAATTCGTCAAAAAGAATTCAATTATTTACAAATTTTTTTGCAATCGATCAAATATTTTCATAAATAATAAAATTTTTACAGGATTCAATTATTTTCGAAATAATAAAATTCTTCTTATAGGGATTCAATTATTTTAACAAATATAATAAAATTCATTACAGAATTTCAATTATTTTTAATACAATTTTAATCGAATTTCTTGAAAAATGTAATTATTCTTAAAAATTTTATTAAAATTCGTCGAAAGAATTCAATTATTTCTAGAAACTGTAAAAAAATTCTTCTCAAGAATTCAATTATTTTTATAAATAGCAAAATTCTTCAGATTTACTAAAGTCTTTTGAATATTATTATTAAGAAAAATTCTTTCAAGAATTCAATTATTTTCATAAATTTCTATAAAATTCTAAAAAACAATTCAATTATTTTCAAAAGTAATAAAATTCTTCGGAGAAATTTAATTGTGTTTAAAAATATTTTTTAATTCTCCTCAAAATTTCAATTATCTTTATAAATAATAAAATTCTTCTCTGAAATTCAATTATTTTCAACAATTTTGATAAAATTCTTCAAAGCAGTTCAATTATTTTCACAAATAATAAAAAATAAAATTCATTCTAAGAATTCAATTATTTTTAATACAATTTTAATTAAATTATTTGATATAATTGAATAATTTGTTTAACTTTTAATAAAATTATTTTAAAAAATTCAATTATTTCCAAAAATTTTAATAGAATTCTTCGCTAGAATTCAATTATTTGTATACAAATAATAAACTATTTCACAGGAATTCAATTATTTAAATAAAATTTAATAAAATTCTTCACAAGAGTTCAATTATTTTTTAAAGATTTAATAAACTTATTCTATAGGGATTCAATTATTTTTTCATAAATAATAAAACTTATTGCTGTATTTCAACTACTTTTAATACAATTTTAGATAAATTATTCGTTAAATTGAATTATTCTTTTAACTTTTAATAATATAATTTAAAAAAATTCAATTATTTCCAAAAATTTTAATAAAAATAAATTTTCGAAGCCATTTGTAGTTTTATTTATGTTCAAAATCAAATAAATTTAAATTTGATAAGAAATTTGTAGTTTTATTTACATATGTTCGAAATCAAATAAATTTAAATTTGATGAGAAAAAAAACCGGGAAAAATTATAATAAATTCGAGAAAAAGCCGGGAATTTTGTTGAATGAAAATAGTAGACACTTTATACCAACCAGAAGAAACAAAATGTCGCCAAAGTGTGTAATAAAAAAAAATCGCCATTCGACCTTTCTCGAAGTATAAAAAGAAGATTCGATCATAGATAGAAAAAAAATTCATATTTTCCCTCTGAAAATCTTATATATACAATTAACAGGAAGTACTGCAAAGATCAAGAACCGTCCCACACTTCATTCTTCGGAAATCGAAGATTGTAATCTGCATAAGAGCGCCGAACGATTGAGAATAAAGTGTTTTTGGAGAATGAATTAAAGCGACTAAAAAATTAAAATGAAAGACCAAAAGTATCGATGCGAGGAAATGTAAAGGAATATTTTCTAAACCTAAGAGGGGTAAATGCGGGACCGAGAAAAAAAAGAGGAGTAAAAGTGTATATAGAAAAAAAAGAGAGAGAGAGAGGAGAGGAGAGGAGAGTAATCTCAATGGACCTCGGGGTCCGTTATTTCGCCTACGATTGAAAAGCGCTCGGTTAGAAACAAGAGACGCGCGACCGGTCGTTAGCGACAATAGGCTTTTGTTTTTTCGGGGGCAGATGTTAGTCCAAAAACTCATACTTGAACCCGACGTTATGGGTACTGGTTCAACGTGTCAGGTTTGCCAACCACCAGAAGGGTGAAAAGATGCTGCTTCGTGTCGTTACATCGCAAAATCATCTGAATCTGATTTAAACCATTAACCATATAATAAAACGAAAGAAACTATAAAAGAGTAAAGTAATTTTTACCATACTTTCCAAAGTGAATGTTACACTGACAGTAACTTTAGCGCATTTTTGGCAAATTTTATATCTACTATTTTTTTGGAGTTAAAGTGAAACCAAATTTTAACTCTCTAGGGGCCATTCACATTATTTTTGGTTAATTTTTAACCCCCCCCCCTCCTCCCTCCCTCATGTCACACTCAATTACATACATTAGCGCCATTTGCTCTCCAGGTTGTCACAAATTGTTTTACCCCCCTTTACCCCTTAAAGTGTGACGTAATATGTGGATGGCCCCCTAGGTCAAAACGGCTTTTTCATATTTTCGTCTCAATTTGATATTATTAGAAAAACAGTGAAATAATAAATTAAAAGTTAAATATTAAAGGAATTTTAAAAAAGTACGACTATTTAAAGAAAAAAAAATAATACAGAACTTGTAGCTAATGAAACGAATGTTATTTTTTCTGATTACAGCGGAAACTTCGCAGGGGGGCAGTACGCCCGATACGGTACAATGTGGTGGCTGTAGGGCATCATTTCCATTGGGGGAAATTGTTCGATTTATCGAGCACAAAGTGAATCATTGTCGAAGTACACTTCAGGGATGTCACAGTCCACCACCGGCGGCAGCACCCGAGGATTCAGATCCAGAGGATGCGCTTGCCCTGAAAAGTTTGGATCAGGAGAAATTGAAATCAGTGCCGAGTATCTCGGCGCCAATTAATAAGCGTGTTAATAGAATTGAAAGTCCCCCAACGCCCCAAGGTTCTGGGCCCGATGCCGTTAGTCCCATTGAGCTCAGGGCCAGTGCCAGTTCCACCCCAAAGAGACGGACCGAAGTCTCCGAGGAGGAAAAGGAGGACGTACCCAAGAAACCAAAAACCGAATCTGTTGACGCCGACACCAATACCGTCAATTCCGGTGAGTTACCATTTTCTTTAAAATCACTTTACTTTTGGTTAATATTTGGAAAAAGAAAAAAAATATTTATGGGGTAAATGTGTCCTTCAATTTCTTTTAATCGATTTTTTTAAGAATACGGGGTAATTGTGTTCTTCAATTTCTTTTAATTGTTTATTTGTAAAAACAGGGAGTTAATATGTCTTTCAATTTGTTTGAATCATTTTTTAATTTTTATAAAAAAAAATACGGGTTAAATATGTCCTTTAATTTCTTTTAATCGTTTTTTTTAAAGAAAGAGAGAACATTTTACATAAAACTATAAATTAAATTTTTCATATATAAAACATGAAGAGATATCGATAACTCCGAGTTATCGATTTCTTCATGTTTTATAATAATTAAAGCTGACCGAGTGATAAAATCATTATCAATTCCATTTAATATTTTCAAGAACTTTTAACTAAAATTCTTTTTTAAATCGATTATTTTGAATAATTTTCGTAAAAGTTCTTTGTAATTTTTAAATCCATTTGATTGCAATATTCAATTTTACAAAATTTTAATTATTCGTAAATTCTTCAATTAAAATTATATTAGAAAATAAAAACTTAAAATAATATAAAACAAATTCAATTAAACTTTTTCAAAAAAATTACTTTCAAAATTCAATTTTTTCTAAAAATTCACGCTATATTGCTTTTAATATTCAATTATTATTTAAAATTTCAACTGAAATTCATTTTTATGAAATGAAAATCAATTTTTATTAGAATATTCTACTAGAATTCAATTATTTAAACTTTTAAATACAAAAATAAAAAATTCATTAATATAATTTAATGCTTCTTATAATTCAATTCCTATAAAGAATTTTATCGACAAATTTTTAAATAATTGAATACATTCGACGAGTTTTAATAAAATTTTTAAGAATAATTACAGTTTTCTAAAAATTCGATTAAAATTGTATTAAAAATGATTGAAATTCTGCGATGAATTTTATTATTTGTGAAAATAATTGAATCCCTAAGAAGAATTTTATTATTTTTGAATTATATTTAATTTGTGCCATGACTATTATTACTCTTGAAAATAATTGAATTTCTGCAATAATTTGTAACTTTTTCAAAAGTAAATTTTTTTTCGTGTTTTGAACTAAAATTTTTCTGTAAATTCATTATTTTCAATAATTTTTAAAAATGTTCTTTGAGTATTTTTAAATTCATTTCTTTACAACTCAATTCTACAAAATTTCAATTATTCGTAAATTCTTCAATTAAATGTATATTAGAAAATAAAAACTGAAAATAAATTTAAAAAAAAATCTGCAATTAAAGTTTCTCAAAAAAACTAATTCCACTCAATTGTTAGTTAAAAATATTTAAAATACACATTTTTAAAGATTTTAATTTGAAACCTTTACAAAATTCAATTATTTCTAAAAATTCACGCTCTAATGCTTTTAATATTCAATTACAATCTAAAATTTTTACTGAAATCCATTTTTAAATCAATTTTTATTAGAAAATTCTACTAGAATTCAATTATTTAAAGACTAAAAACCTAATTCTTTGAATATTTGCATTTTTTTCTAAATTGAATTCTCATAAAGAATTTTCTCAACAAATTTTTTATTTATTGTTAATTCTTTTGACGAATTTTAATAAAAATTTTAAGAATAATTACATTTTTCGACGAATTCGATTAAAATTGTTTTAAAAATAATTGAAATTGTACGATGAGTTTTATTATTTATAAAAATAATTGAATTCCTAAAAAGAATTTTATTATTTATGAAAATAATTGATTCCCTGTAAAAAAAATTTATTATTTATAAAAATAATTGAATAATTACGAAGAAATTTATTAAAAAAATTTGTAAATAAAATTCCTGTGACAAATTTTATTATTTGTAAAAATATGTAATTGAATTCTAGCCAAGAATTTTATTAAAATTTGTGAAAAAAATTGAATTTTTTAAAAACATTTTTCTAAAACTTAAAGGAATAATTCAATTATTTCGAATAATTTAATTAAAATTGCATTAAAAATAATTGAATTCTTGGGATGAATTATATAATTTATGAAAATAATTGAATGTCCGTAAAAATTTTTATTATTTATGAAAATACTGGAATTATTGCGAAGAAATTTATTAAAAAATTGAAAATAATTGAATTCTTGTGAAATTTTTATTATTTATATGAAAATAATTAAATGTTTGCGTAGAATTTAATTAATTTTTTTTAAGTAATTCAATTCTATTGGCCAATTTTATTAAAGTAGTAAATATTGAAAATCATATTGTATTGACGAAAATTTTTTGAAAATAATTGAAATTTCGTCAAGAATTTTGTTCAAATTTTTGAAAATAATTGAATTTTGGAGAATAATTTAATTATTTCTAAAGATAATTGAAATTTTGACGAGAATTTTTAAAAATTTTTGAGGCATAATTGAATTTTGGAGAATTTTATGACTTTTGAAAATAATTGAATTTTTGCAGTCATTTGTAATTTCTCAAAAATTCTCCAAATTATATCGTACAATTTACGGACCTAGTTCGAGCCCTGAAAATAAGGGGTAAATAGGGGGTAAAATAATTGTTTTTTTTCAAAAAAAAAAAAATGTAAAGAAATTGAAGGATTGTTTTTTTTTTACTAAAAAACAATAAAAAGAAATTGAAGGACATATTTACCCCGTACAAACATTTTTTTTTTTTTGCTCAAACATATTTAATATTCGAAAAGTGTGAAATATAATCTCTCCTCGATTGCACTTTGTTAAATATATTTAGTTTTCAATTTATTTGAAATATCGAAGAGTGATATAGAGGAACGTAAATGTAATTGGGTTTAAATCGAAAGCTGCGTATAAAAGTCAACAGCCAAAAACCTGAACCATATGTGTATTTTGGGAAAGTGAACCGTTAAAAGGATGGGAAAAAATAGAGGTTTTTTTTTTAAATACATCAGTAATATATATGTACATACAGAAAGAGAGAGAAGCATCACGCGATGCTTGTCGTGGCTGGACGAATGTGAACAATGCCCTGGGGGATTTGATTTTTGAATTTAAAGCGCCTCACTCGTCACTGGGGTGATCTAGCTAGCCTCCCTGACCCCCCACCCATCTTTTGTATGTATCCCGGTGTACACATTGTCACTCGCTGTATCAAAGGGGTTTACGCGCGGGTGTTATCAGAATGTGGTTCACCGAGTTTTTAAACTTTTTTATTTTTCCCGACGCACTAAAAAGTCTATTAATTTTACAAATTTGGGAAATTTACAAATCTTTTTAAAACAGTTGGAAAGAATATGTTTCATTTTTTTTTTTTAAAGAATTTTATAAAAGTAGAAGTAGAAAAAAGTATCGTCTAAAATCTACAAAAAAGTATCAAGATAGTAGCGAATCGTAAAAAAGTAGTAAATACTCTAGTAAATAGCAAATAGCCAAATAGTTCTATTTATTAAATATTTAGTATAGATGAGAACACGATAAACATGTAAATAGAAGAATAATTAATTTTGAATTAAGACGAGCGTGTGCGTAAATTTCGAATTAAAATCGGGGTCAGTTTGAGATGTCAGAAGCATCACATCCCCTAATATATGTAAAGTTTGATGTACTCGTGACCGGTACGTGCTTTTACCTGAACGGATGGCTGAGAGTGAGAGTGGTGAGTTGTCTGTGGCTGTACATACGATTCGGGGTGAAGGAATACATAACCGGCTCGTGCAGACCACGTGGCCGAACAATAGGACGATTCTAATTGGGCTTTAGGACGTGGCTGGCTACTAACGGGAACACGGGAAGGAACAAAAAAGCAAAAATGAAAAAAAAGTGACAAAAACTCGTCGAAAGGGAGGCATCAGATACTACAATGTTGTGGACGCACGAGAGCACGTTCTCTTCGTTGAAGGGTTAAATCCGGCACGAGCTTTAAAGGTACAGGATAGTTACCAGAGCCACCGACCGTGATGAAACTTTTAAGAGATGTTACTAACACAGACAAGCACACAGCTCGACTGAAATCTCGTGCGTGTGTGAAATAGAAGCCATCTCCACGACGTAAGCAATTAAGACCACCCGAATTAACCGTTTTCTTCCTGCCAGTATGGACCCTCAAGACAAGAAGTGAGGAAGAAAGAGAGACACAGAGACAAAGAAACACCCCTTCCATCCCCCCTCACCAAGAAGGGATGAGTTTGCGAGAAAATGTCTTTCAAACTATATAGGGATTGAGAATACAGCTGCTCTCAGATAGAAAATCGCTTTTCCTTTGAATTAATTACTTGCTCTGTTTACATTGAGAAAAAAGATTATCAAGGAATTTTTATTTTCTTATTCATTTATGTAAATATTTAAAAAAAAGAATAATATATTATGTGATTCTTACTTCAGTAAATGGTTCACAATGTTTATAATCTACGATTTAAAAGGAAAAATATTTTTCAATGCAAATTTATAGATTTGAAAGTTGAAAAATATTCTGATCTATTCAAATAAAAAAATTTTCAGAGACTTTTATTTTTTAAAAAAATTTTTTTTTTTTTGTAAAAAACCTATTTTCTGCTTCAATTGTTGATTATAAACGTTGTATGAGAATTAATTTTGAAGAAAAATTCAATTATTCAATAAATTATCTATTTGCATTTTATTTGTATTTAAATAATTGAATTCTGGTAAAATTTTCAAATAAAAATGTATTTAAAAATTAATTTTAAATAGAAATACTAAAAAAATAATTTTTGGAAAAGTTACAATAATGATTGCACAAAATTCAATATTATTTTCAAAAGTAATAAAAGTCTTAGCAGAAATTCGAAATTATGTTCAAAAATTTAAAGAAAATTCTCATCAAAATTTCCATTATCTTTAAAAATAATAAAATTCTTCTGCAAAATTCAATTATTTTCAAACATTTTAATAAAATTCTTGACGAAATTTCAATTATTTTCAAAAATTTTGGTCAATACAATATGATTTTCAATATCTGCTATTTTAATAAAATTTGCCAAAACAATTGAATTACTTAAAATTTAATTAAATTCTACGCAAACATTTAATTATTTTCACATAAATAATAAAAATCCCACAGGCATTCAATTATGGACAAATTTAAAAAGAAAATTGAATTGTCATTTTTCTTAAAAATTTTATTAAAATTCGTCAAAAAAATTCAATTATTTTGAAATGTACCTAATAAAATTTTTCGCAGACATTCAATTATGTTGAAAAGTTCAAAAAAATTCTCATTAAAATTTCAATTATCTTTATAGATAATAAAATTTTTCTCCGAAAGTCAATTATTTTCAAAAATTTTAATAAAATTCTTCGCAAAATTTCAATTATTTTCATAAAATAATAAAAATTTCTCAGAAATTCAAATATTTACAAATTTTTTTATAAATTGCTTCGCAATCATTCAATTATTTTCAATTTTTCATAAATAATAAAATTTTTACAGAGATTTAATTATTTTCATAAATAAGAAAATTTTTTAGAGATTCAATTATTTTCATAAATAATATAATTCATCCCAAGAATTCAATGATTTTTAATGTAATTTTAATTAAATCATTTGAAATAATTTAATTATTCTCTTAAGTTTAAAAAAAAATGTTTTTAAAAAATTCAATTATTTACACAAATTTTAATGAAATTGTTTGCTAGAATTCAATTATTTTTACAAATAACAAAATTTTTCACAGGAATTCAATTATTCACAAGTTTTTTTTTATAAATTCCTTCGTAATCATTCAATTATGTTCATAAATAATAAAATTTTTACAGGATTTCAATTATTTTCATAAATAAGAAAATTTTTTTTACAGAGATTCGATTATTTTAATAAATAATATAATTCATCCCAAGAATTCAATTATTTCAAATGTAATTTTAATCGAATTCGTTCAAAAATGTAGTTATTATTCTTAAAAATTTTATTAAAATTCGTTGAAAGAACATTCAATATTATTCAATAAATTATTAATTTTTGTATTTTAATAATTGAATTCTAGTAGAATCTTTTAATAAAAATTGATTTAAAAATGAATTTTAGTTAAAATTTTAGATTAAGAACTTTTTTAAAAATTATGAAAAATAATACATAGAAGAATTTTAGTTGAAAACACGAAAAAAAAATACAATTCTAATTTTTAATCGAATTTCTCGAAAAATGTAATTATTCTTAAATACTTTATTAAAATTCGTCGAAAGAATTCAATTATTTAAAAATTTGTTGATAAAATTCTTTATGAGAATTAAAATTTAAGAAATATTTAAATTCAATAAATTATTTATTTTTGTATTTCAATAATTGAATTCTAGATAGAATCTTCTAATAAAAATTGATTTAAAAATAGATTTTAGTTAAAATTTTAGACTATAATTGAATATTAAAAGCATAGCGTGAATTTTCTTTGAAATTATTGAATTTTGAAATTAATTTTTTTGAGAAAGTTTAATTTCAGATTTTTTTTGAAAAAAAGCCCTGAACATCTCTTCGGTATATTTCCACTTTATATGAACCCTATTCCTGTATAATTTAATTTCCCATATAGTAAACTTTTAATCTTCATTCAAATTTTCAATTTTCTATTTTGCGATTGTGGATTTAATTAAATTTTCATTTTAACAGAATGTCGCAATATTAGATTATATTTCACTTTGAAAGGACCTTTTTTTTTACTTATTTACAATTTTTCCCTTTTTTTGAAAAAAGTACATGTACAATTTTTTTTTAATTTAGAATAAATCCGGTCGTTGTATTATGTGATAATTCCATTAAAACCACGACGATAAGATGCATTTTGGATTTATGACGTCACAACGCACAAAGGCCTTTAATCCAAAAGACCATGTGACAATATTAAAATATCGATTGGACAACGTATGCGACGTATGCACTTTGTATCGGTACTGGGGTTGCAGTTAAAAGGGGGCACCGTGCATCAATTCAGGTAGACAATTTTGCGGCTGCGATTTTGTTCTGTAAAACTTTTTAGTGAGGGTGAAGTTTATACAAGAGTTTCGGGGGGAGTACATGCGCCAAAAAAAAAAAAAAAATCCGAGAAAAATTGTATAGATAAAACTATAATCGTATCTAGATCATTTTCTACATCGTTTGATCGCACAATTATTTATCGAATTTAATTCGTTTCAGTTTTAAATTAGTATTCAATTTTTTGGCATTTGCTATTTTTTTCATTTTTTCTTTTACAAAATATTTTCTTTCTTGTGCTGAGACTGAGAGTAAAAATTGTAATGTTCGTATTGTTCATCGTACAGACATAATAATAATAATACTTTCTGGAATTGTGGTAAACGGAGACTGCGATATTTTTGAGGAATATTATTTTCACGAGAATTCTTAATGTCAAGTTTACATTTCGAGGTGTTGAATATATGAGTCAATAGACAGAATAGGAATATATATAATATAAGTATGGTTGAATGGGTTATGAGTGACATTTACACCATAGGATTTTTGAGTGAAATAGTTTATGGACCATCAGCATCCTCGCATCTGTGAAGAGAATGATGGAATAAAAAATTATAATGAAATTGCGGTACACCCTTGAAGATGTGAGACTGTTGCTTGCACTCTCGGACTTATGGACAGAGATGATGTACTCCTTGTGGTCACTGTATGGCACTTTGAGATTGGTCGCGTTCTTAGTCGCGTAACCGCAAAACGTGAAAAGGAAACGAACGCAGTGATAAATTTCTCGGTTTCGTCAGAAAGTAATGGGCACTAGAATAAAAGGCATTTTATATTCTTGATTCCGCGAACACAAAAAAAAAGAATTTAAAAAAAAATTAGAATTTAAGAAAAAAATTAAAAATTACCCGCATTAGAAAATTGTAGAATATCTATTTTCTTTTAGAAAACTATTGTTTTCTGTATATTGAGTCTTTTTTAGAAAAATTAATACTGTTTTTAAAATATTCTGTTTGGTGGGAATGGTTTGGACCTTGAGAGATCGGAGATAGAGCCAATTCGCAAGCAATTCTACGTTCGCCTCGAGCAATTCAGGAAGCTCGGGTTGAAATTCTGTGGCGAGAAAAGAAAAGCGGGGAAAAAGTGAGGAGCGTATTCGGGACAAGTCATAGCCAAGGATACAACCCTGAAAGAAAAACTTATCATCTCTTGCGAGAATTAATATTCCAGACAACCGTGACAGACAGATCAAATCTGCAAATTCAAGAGTCGGCAAAGGTGTCAATTTCAACGGATTACCCTTATACGCCATCCCTCGTATTTTTCCCCTTTCGTCACAAAATATATTTCTCTTTTTCTACCTCCTCCTCCTACTGTTAATAATATTCCTCGCAACAGAAGACAAATTAAACTAAAAAATTGTTTTTCTCTAACTTTTATGGATTCATCTTTATTGTTTCATATATTGATTCTCCACAAAGTGATAATTTTTTACTACGGTAACATTTTTATTAAAATTAATTTATTTTCAAAATTTTCTATATAGAAGTTTCCAAAAAAAAAATTGAAAATAATTATTTTCTTGATATTTGACCATAAAGAATATTCTTATTCACACTCAAAATGATTGAATACTCAAAAAAAAATGTTCTATTAAAATGTACACATTTTATTTCGAATTTATTTCATTTTCCAATTATTCAAAAACAAAAACTTCTTTTTTAAAAGAAATATTTAATCATTATTTTTTTTCCATAGGAATTAAGATGTTCAAACATTTCAAAATCATACCTTTCGAAATTCAATAACTTATAATAAGAATATAATTATAAAACAGGAAACAAATTCTTCATTAAATCAATTACTTTTAATAAATTATATTAGAAAATAAAAAACATGAAATAATTTAAAAAAAAATATTCAATTATTATCTAGAATATTTTAACTGAAATTCATTTTTATATAAATTTTTATTAAAAAATTCTACTAAAATTCAAGTATTTGAATACAAAAATAAATAATTTATTGAAAAATTGTTGTGAGCTGAATTCTGAAAAAGAATTTTATCAATAAATTTTTCAATTATTGAATTCTTTCGACGAATATTAATAAAATTTTTAAGAATAATAATAATTGAATTTTTGGGATGAATTATATTTTATTACTGAAAAAAATTGAATCCCTGTAAAAATTTTCTTATTTATGAAAATAATGAAATTATCGCAAAAAAAATTTTAAAAAAATTTGTAAATAATTGAATTCATGTGAAATTTTTATCATTTAAAAAAATAATTGAATGTTTGCATAGAATTTTATCAAAAATTTTTTTAAATAATTGAATTCTATTGGAATATTTTAGTAAAATATAGTAAGTTATTGAAAATTATTGAATTGTTGAAAATTTTCTGAATTCATTCGTTTATAATTCAATTCTTCAAAATTTCAATTATAATCTAAAATTTTAACTAAAATCTATTTTTAAATCAATTTTTATTAGAAGATTCTACTATAGAATTCAATTATTAAAATACCAAAATTAATAATTTATTGAATAATTGAATGTTTCTTAAATTTTAATTCCCAGAAAGAATTTTATGAACAAATTTTTAAATAATTGAATTCTTTTGACAATATTTTTGAACAATATTTAATTTTTTAGAAGAATATTATTCCTCTTGAAAATAATTAAGTTTCTGTAATAATTTGTAACTATTCCAAAATTAAATTTTTTTTTCGTGTTTTTAACTAAAATTCTTTTATAAATGTATTATTTTTAATAATTTTTGAAAAAGTTCTTTGCGTATTTTAAAATTTTATTATTTATGAAAATAATTGGATCCCTGTGAAAATTTTATTATTTATGAAAATAATTGAATGATTGCGAAAAAATTTATAAACAATTTGTAAATAATTAAATTCTTTCGACGAATTTTAATAACAATTTTTAAGAATAATTGAATTTTTCGAAGAATTCGCTTAAAATTGTATTAAAAATAATTGAAATTCTGCAGTGAATTTTATTATTTATGAAAATAGTTGAGTTTATAAAAAATTTGTAAATAATTGAATTCCTGTGAAATTTTAATTATTTTATGAAAATAATTAAAGATTCTACGTAGAATTTTATTAAATTTGTTTTAAATAATTGAATTATTTTAGAAAATTTTATTAAAATAGTAGATATTAAAAATCATTGAATTAAGGAAGATTTTTGAGAATAATTAAAGTTTTGCCAAGAATTTTATTAAAATTTTTCTAAAATAATTGAATTTCGGGAAAGAATTGAATTATTTCTAAAGATAATTGAAATTTTGATGAGAATTTTCAGAAATTTTTTAAAATAATTGAATTTCTGCTAAGAATTTTTTTAATTTTGAAAACAATTAAATTTCTTCAATCATTTGTAACTTCTCTAAAGTTCTTCAAATTATATCATAAAATTTACCAAATTTTCGCCTTTTCTGAATCAAATTACGGATCTTTTTTAAAAAAAAACTGAATGTGGTACCCTTCGAAGGAAGCGAAAAGACCTAAAAATTTGTATTAGAAGAAAAAGAAGAAGAAGAGGAAGAAAATATTTAATTTAAACACAAAATTCAATTATTTTTTCCGAATAAATTTCTTTTCTATTTTTTCGAAATAAGAGAAAAAGGAGAAATATCAACTATACGCAGCATTTGAAGGTACATAATTGGGATGAAACGTAGCATGAAAAGGGTTAAACGGAAGTATCCAGAAGATGACCAAGGTTCAGATCGTTTTTAAACAATGACTTTCCAAACGATTTGCTCCTAATCGTCGGGGGCCAATTTGACGGGCAATTTCTGAGGAAAATCGGTTCGGTCACTATCGCCGAGCAATAATGCTCGACGTGACATTTCTACTCGCTTCGTATCCATAACGCATCGTTTCCTTCATGGAACACGTTCAAATTTTCTCAGGAATCCTATAATGACACGATGAAGAATAAAAATTCTTTCCCTCCCACAATTTTTCTCCTATTTCTTTATACTTTTCTGTCACGTGATTTATTTTCTCTATTTATACATTTTTCGGCATAAATTTATTAACTATTTTTTCCTATGCAATTTCTATAAAAAAAAATATATTTATTCATGGAAATTGTTGAATTTTGGGGTAAAAATTCTCTTTCTGTATTTTCACTCTAAAAATTATAAACAGAAGTGAAAATTTGTTGCTTTAGGTACAGGGTTGCCAGAAAAATTTATATTTTAATTATTTTTTTGGTGTGTGTATATTAACCCCCTGCGGAGAGAATTTTAATTCTCTCTTTTTAATTCAAACAACAATTAATCATGCCTCTTGATTAAATTCAAATTAGACATTAGAGTGTAGAAAGTAATGTTTAAACTTGTGATAAAAATGATTAGGGGTCGAAATCCGATGGGGGATGATGGTAAGATAGCCGGAAATCTGAGGAAATAATCCTAACGGATGGCCACCCACGAGGTTTGCATATGAAAAGACGCAGGACCGTGAATCGATACACCTTTATTATGCTCGAGCACTTGCTTATCTCTCGCCCCCGCGGGTCTCATGTGTCTTTTTTCCGTGCCGAAGAAAAGTGAAGAGAGAGAAGGAAAAAAAGAAAGACCGGAAAATCGACAATATTTTCGACTTCCGCGTGTGAAGAAAAAAAAAAGAATAAAGATATATAGAGCGTCATAAAAAAAAAGAGAAGAGAAACTACTTTTCCAACGAGGCGACAAATGCCGGGAGCGCAAAACAATATGCCAACATACGTCACGCTTGAAAATTCGATTCGAAATGACTAGCAATAATTTTTACTTTTTTTGTTCCCCGCCTTCTTTTCCCGCTCTTATAATAATCCTTCGTTGGTCATTCTTCTTATGGGTTATAACATATTTTGTCTGTGTGTATATATGCCTTCTAAATCCTTAAATCAAATTTACAAAACGAACCTCTCGATGACTCGTGAAAAATTTTAACAGCCATAAAAAAAAACCCTTGCTCGTAGGTATTCTTTGTTCCCTGTCTAAAAAGATTAACACCATTTGTGAAACTTTTCACATGTTTCTAAATTACAACATATTTAGTGAAAATCTATAATAACGTTTGATATGTTCATTTCTTTCTCTCCTTACTTTTTTGAAATTATTTTTAGCCAAGCAGTTATTTTTAAAGAGGATTCAAACTAAGTGTACGATTTGTCAACTTTGGTCCTGGAAATTTTCACAAATGTAAATACTGTCGAACTTTGTGAAAATCACAACTTTCACCTGACGTGTTGCTTCGACGTGTTATAACCATAATATAAAGACGATATAAATACCGACATAATAGTTTGGCGAAAGGTCAACAACAGCTCACAGGGAGAAAAACGTCTCGCCCACTACTACATACTCTCGTTACAAGACAGTTTATACGTAGGACGTGCATAACAATAATGAATTTTTAATAAATCGTCCATAGTAACACACAAATATTTAAATATTAATAAGTAAAAAGTTCTTTGGCAAATTTTTTAAAAAAATTTTCCCTCTCTTTTCTGACAGTTAAACAAAAAACTTGCTACAATTGTTTTCATAAGTCCTCCATTTCCCTTCGCCACCCCCGCACATTCCCCCAGGGGAATATCTTGTTGAAAATTGAGCAACGTCCACACTTCAAGGTCTTGTTAAAGTTTTCTTAGATTGTTTTTAATTCTCTGCTTCTTCCTTTAATTAGGAGCGCTTTATTTTGCGAGCATCCTTTGTCTTCGATAGAGAGACTATCCTCCTCTCGTTTGCGAGGAGGCATCGCGGAAACAAGAGCGAGAGAATGAAGCGCTGAACTTTTTAATCTTTTAGGAGTCTTTCGGATACTGTCTGGTGCTTCAAAGTTTTTTCATCGTTAGTCTTGCCAAGCCCTTAATCATCCATTTGAAATTCCGTTCACTTTCATTCGCAAAACTTTTTTTAAAACGCTCACTCATTCGAATGCCGCGTGCAATGATACGTTTTACTCGCTTCTTCTCGCAACTTATATATCTTCACAAGAAAAACGTATTTTATCGAATTTAAAGAAGACAAAAAAAACAACATATTTAATTAAAGGAATAACATTTATTTTTGCTCCGTTTATTTATATACTCTTATTCTTGTTTTGAATCTGTTTTAAGATTTTAATAAACAAAAAAGAAAGGAAAGGAAAGAAGGAAACTTAAATTGCGATTTTAGGAATACGATCATAAATTCGCGGTCACAACCCTCGCACCCAAATAACTAGGCGACGAAATATGTTTTTGAGGTTGTGTCTCTCAAACGATTCTTAGGAAGCGAGGGTCGGACTAAACACATGGCGATTCTCTTTCTTTCCTTGGAAAGGGCCCCTTCGGGTGCGAAAGTCTCGAATTAATAAAATCTCCCACGAAATCGTTGGCGGATGATCATCGTGGGGCGTGAAAAATGGCCAAAAATCTGATATTTCGGATTAAAAACATTGAAATTCAAAACCCGTACCGTTCAACGTCTCTCAACAAGGGAGAGAGCCAAGTCGTTAAGGGTCAGTTTCAAGCCACCCTCTTTCATACTCAATGCCGTTGTCCTCGCCGATATTATTTTTAAGCTTCCATTCCCTATAAAAAAGGGCTCTGTCAATTTGACACAGACTCTCGCGGTTTGAATTCGGAATTCAATTGAACTCGGCAGTAATCGCGATCGGAAAAATTAAGGGCGCTGCAAAAAGAAAAAACCGATAGACGAGGGACATTCTCCACCAGATGACAATGCACCCTTACCCCACAATTTCGCGCATCGAAAATTATTTTTCAATTCATTATAGAACTGTAAAAATTAATACAGTTGTATTTAATACAAATACAATCATAATGCAATAGTATTTGTACGACTTTATTTGAGTTTTAGAATAGAATTTATTTTCTAATTTTATTTATTAACGAGAAATATTTTTTTTTTGTTACAGAGCCAAAATGGTTGCAGTGTTCCCAATGTTCCCGACGTCTGTCTTCAGCATGGGAGATGTTGCAGCACGCACAAACTCTACATGGAGCCAGACTCTACACATCATCAACATCCCTAGCAAATTCCTCGTCAAACACACCGACCCCAAGTCCCACGACTCCAACGCCAACCCATTCTCATCACTTGAGTCCGCCAAATCATCTGAATATCAGCGGGAAATCAACAGGAAGTTCCTCGGCTGCAAATTCTTCGGGCGGCACCAACACAAGTGGCAGTAGCGGTGGTCGACAACAATTACAAACCTCAGCGACTCTAGTTGCCGATCCTCTCAGTTTTCTAAGACTTCACAGCACAACGCAACATCTAGACAGAAGTTATTCGCAACTATATCCACCCGATCTAATGGCCCACATGGTCGGCTATCGAGGACTTCAGGACCTACAAACAGCAACAAGAAATCTACAGAATTTAGGTGATCCCCTCCGAAGAATGGATGGACTAAACTTGGGCGACTCACAATTCAGAGGCTCTCTAGACACTCTGAATAATGCCCGAAATTTAGCGAATTTAGCAAATTTAGCCCAAAGTCGAGGGATCACTAGTCAGGGTCATCCACAAATTTTAGAATCGAACATGGATTTTTACTCGGAGCGTCTAAGGAACCTCGCTAATCCGGCCTTAGGCGCAGTGCCTCTTAATAATTCGGTAGCGAATCTTAATTCATCAGTGGTACCATCAACTGTTCCAACAGCTCATTCAGTCGAACCACCGAGTCCAGCTTCGTCAAATCCCACAAATCTCACTCACAATCATCAGAAAGAGAACTCACCACCTTGCTATACCCAAAGTCCCACCGGACATCACAATAACAACAATTCCACAGACAGTGAAAAAACAAGTCCTCCGGTTGCTTCAACACCCATCATCACCGACACGTCGGAAACTGTCTACAGTTGTGAGGCATGCGACAAGAAATTTCGCTTCCAGTCGAACCTCATCTCCCACCGGAAGAGTCATCAAGAAAAAGAGAGTCATCAATACCAGGAGACGGTAGCCAAAACAATTTCTCAGACGAGATGCGAAGTCTGCGAATTAGAGTTGTCTACTTACTCAGAACTGAGAAAACACATGAGAAAAGAGCACCAGGAGGCTCTGAATCCCCCTGCGAGTCCTCAAGGTAGTGTCGAAACTGTCCCCGACGATGGTAGCAGTTGTGACGAGAATATGGACCTCGACGATGGCGATGACAACGACAAGGATCAAGATGACGCTGAGGAAAACACACCCGAGGATCTAAGCACCACCCAAGGACAAAGTAGCGAAGAGAACGGTCCCCTCAATTCGGGGAGAATCGATCAAAAACCCAGTTTAGTAGGTGACTTTATCGAAAAATTCGGCCTCGGCAACTTGAGTCAATACTCCGAGGCCTATCGACAAGCGCTTCAAGAACCAGGTCTGAATCGTGGTTTCATCAAAACAGAATCGCCCGCTAGTCTCACAAACACCCTGAACAATAATAAAGAAAAGGACAGCGCTCTTTCACCAACAAATTACAATTTAGGCTCAACGCCAAATATTTTCTCCGGATTTCACAGATCCACCGCACCGGAATTTGGAGGTCTTTGGATGACCGGTCATCACTATTTGGAGAACAGCGATATCCGAAAGACAACCAAAGCAACGACTTCTAGTCTCTCACTACAAGGACTTCCGAGTCCTCTATTAAAAAAAGAGCGCAGTGGGAGGAACGACACCTGTGAATACTGTGGGAAGGTCTTTAAAAATTGTTCAAATCTCACAGTTCACAGGAGGTCACACACAGGTGAGAAACCCTATAAATGTGAACTATGTTCCTACGCCTGTGCACAAAGTTCAAAACTCACGAGGCACATGAAGACGCACGGCAGGCACGGCAAGGACACGTACAAATGTCGATTCTGCGAGATGCCATTCTCAGTTCCCAGCACATTGGAGAAGCACATGCGAAAGTGCGTCGTTGTCGTTCAACAAGGCTCAAAAATGGGACTGCCCTATCCGGGAAGTCAGGACGAGGATTCATCACTCAGTACCAAGGATACTTGATCCTGGAACGGGAGCCTGCCACCAATCCCAAATCTTTGGCCACATCGATCATCGTATTCGGTGTACTGAAAAAAACTTCTGCGTCAGAGTTCAATTTTTCAAAAGTGCAAAATACTTTTCGAAAGATCATCACTCAAGATCAGGAGAAGTGGCGGGTCGCAGATCTCAAATTCCGCATTTACGCTGCGATTCGAATTGTGACATTATGTCCGTTCATGACAATTTTCTTTTCTCCGCGAATTTTGGCGGGGATAATAAAGAAGGCCAGTCTTAGGCAAAGACAACGAGAATTAAGATTCTTTGTGACTCTGAAGAAATCCTTTTGTGACGTTTTCTGAGAGAATGGGAGAAATTTTCTCTTTTATTCGATGTGTTCCGAAATCGACGGAGAATCAAATCTTTACAGGAAAGACACAAACATTTTAGACACAATTAATATTAAAACAAATAATTTTGAAAACTTTTATTTTCAACTGAACAAAATAACTTTTTTATTTAGTACAAATTTTTGTTGATGGAACACTTTACAGTTGCCCAAAAATGTTTAGACAACTTTTTATTGGCAGACAATTATTTTTTATGTAGACTTCCTTTTAAACTTTTGTTTTTAAATGGTAAAAAGACAATTTCCAATCAGACTTGCTTATGCAATGAGTAACAATAAATTTCAAGGACAATCAGGGTTTGCCACAGGTCAGGGAATTCAGGGAAAAGTCAGGGATTTTTAGTAAAAGTACTGGAAAAAATTGAAATTCCTGAAATTCAATTATTTTCAAAAGTTATAAAAATTCTTCTCAGAATTTCAATTATGTTCAAAAATTAAAAAAAAATTCTCATCAAAATTTCAATTATCTTTATAAATAATAAAATTCTTCTTCGAAATTCAATTTTTTTTAAAAATTTTAATAAAATTCTTGGCAAAATTTTACTGGAATTCAATTATTTTCCAAATTTTTAATAAATTTCTTTGAAATAATTCAATTATTTTAATAAATAATATAATTTATTTCAAGAATTCAATTATTTCTAATGTAATTTTAATTAAATTATTAGAAATATTTGAATTATTAAAAATATTATTAAAAAAAACATTATTTAAAAATTCAATTATTTATAAAAATTTTGATGAAATTCTTCGCTAAAATTCAATTATATTCTTAAATAATAAAATTTTTCACAGGAATTTAATTTTTTTTAAATTTTAATAAAATTCTTGGCAAAATTTTACTGGAATTCAATTATTTACAAAAATTTTAATAAATTTCTTCGAAACAATTCAAATATTTTCATAGATAATAAAATTTCTACAGGGATTCAATTATTTTCATAAATAAGAAAAAGTTTTACAGAGATTCTATTATTTTCATAAATAATATAATTCATCCCAAGAATTCAATTATTTCGAATGTAATTATAATTAAATTATTCGAAATAATTAAATTATTCCCTTAAGTTTTAGAAAAATGTTATTAAAAAATTCAATTATTTAGAAAAATTTTAATGAAATTCTTCGATAAAATTCAATTATTTTTTTAAATTATAAAATTTTTCACAGGAATTTAATTATTTACAAATTTTTTCATAAATTTCTCCGCAATTATTCAATTATTTTTTTAAATAATAACATTTTTTACAGTGATTCAATTATTTTCATAAATAATAAAATTCTCCACCGAAATAAAAATATTTTTATAAACTTGTATAAATTTCCGCTGTGCTGCCGCGACGTAAAAAGAATTGAATTTCGTTAATAATTAAAAATAATAATAAAGAATTAATAATTAATAATTTCGTTAAATTACACTTTTATTCGATAAAATTCGTTGCAAGAATACAATTATTTAAATAAATAATAAAATTCTTCACAGAAATTCAGTTATTTTTATAAACTTGAATAAAATTCAATTATGTTCCAAAATTAAAAAAAAAATTCTTGTCAAAATTTCAAGTATCTTTATAAATAATAAAATTCTTCTTCGAAATTAAATTATTTTAGAAAAATTCTAATAAAATTCTTCGGGAAATTTTAATTATTTTCATAAATAATAAAACTCACTACTCAAGAATTTCAATTATTTTTAGTACAATTTTAATCAAATTTCCTCGAAAAATGTAATTATTCCTAAAAATTTTATTAAAATTTGTCAAAAGAATTCAATTATTTAACATTTTTGTTGATAAAATTCTTTATGTGAATTCAATTTTAAAAAAATTCAATTATTCAATAAATTCTTTTATTTTGAATTTAAATAATTGAATTTTCGTAGAATTTTCTAATAAAATTTAATTTAAAAATGAATTACCGAATAATCGATTTATTATTTATGAAAATAATTGAATTCTTGCTAAGAATTTTATTACATTTTTTTAAATAATTGAATTTTTTTGAGAAATTTTGCTATTTGTAAAAATAATTGAATTCTTGCGAAGGATTTTTGTAAATAATTAACTTTTTTTTGAAAAAATTTATGATAATTTGAATTATTACAAAACATGAAGAAGGCGATCATTCCGAGTCGAAGACTCGGAGTGATCGCCCTCTTCATGTTTTGTAATAATATTCTTATAAGTTGTTGAATTTCAAAAAGGTTTGAATTTGATTGTTTTGAAGAATTTTAATTCCTACGGAAAAATAATAATGATTAAATATTTATTTAGAAAAGAATTTATTGATGTTTTCCAATAATTTTACAATTAAAGAAATTTGCAAATAAATGCATCAAGAATATTTTTTTTACTATCTAATAATTTTGAGAGTGAATCAGAATATTCTTCAGGGGCAGGAAAAAAATGAAAATGTCTGGAAATCAGGGAAAAATAAAAATAAATATTTGTGGCAACCCTGACAATCAGTAGATATGCAAATTGAGTAAAGCAAGAAATTTACTATATGACATTAAATTTACCAGTTTTATTATACATTAAACGAAAAAAATTAAAAACTGCGCTCAATTTTTGCTAGTTTTTTATAATAAAAGAAGAAAATCTTCTCTCATAAATTTACCACCTCATTTTAACATTGAAACGTCACATTTTCTCGAGAGGAGAGGGTTTTCGAAGGAGAGTTGCGAGGGTGGGAAGTGAATCTTAATTCACAAATGCAAACGAATGGTTACCATTTGCGAGTCTCAATCGAGCTAATTAAAGTCTATCGCTAATTAATTGAAGTACCGTTTAAATACCTAGCGTGATTACACAAATGCAAATATATATATAAATACGAGAGATATAAATATGAAAATAAAAAAAAGAATATATATATACAAAACGATATATATAAATAAAATATAGCTATATATAATATAAATATATAAATATTAAAAGAGGGGGAGATAAAATATAAATATATAAATAGCGGGGGAAAAAATGGGGTTACAACCACAGTGATTTTTTATTATCTATTAAAGATTATTTATTTAATTTAAAATTATATACGTGAGCGGTATCTAATTTTTTTTGTACATTTTAAATCTGCCACTTGTATTTATCTGAAGCACTCGCAATTTTTTTTTTTTTGCCTTTCGATAATTTGTCTTGAGTATATATATTTTCTAAAAAAAAAAAAAAGGCAGAGATGGCGACGAACGTGTGTACATAATTAATACATCGAGATCTCGAAAAAACTCTTATTACATGTGTATAATAATCTCTCAAGAGCGTTTTTGACCACACTCGATTTTTAACGCGAAAAAAAAAATATTATCACGAGAAAAAAATAAGTGTCGTGATTAAAAGAAGACACACGCTCCATAGTTTGTAATTTTTAGCTCTGATAGAGTGTAAAATGTACCATAACTATTATTATTATTATTGCGAATATCGCAACGATTATTGATTGATAATTATTGTAATTATAATTATTGTAACTATTATTACTGTAATTATAATTATTGTAACTATTTTTATTGTAATTATAATTATTGTAACTATTATTGTAATTATAATTATTGTAACTATTATTATTGTAATTATTATTATTGTAATTATTATCATTATTATTGTAATTATTATTGATTATTATTATCATTATTATCATTATTGTAATTATTATTATTATTATTGGTTATTATCATTATTATTGATTATTGTCATTATTATATTATAAATCTTATTAGCTACTTTTTTAACTTTATTCCTATTACCATTGTCATTATTATATTGTAATTTTTATTGCGAATTTCACTATTATCACTACGATTGCAGTGAATTTAGGCGAGTACATTATTTTATAAATATTTCTGATATTAAATTATTATTGTCGAAGATGTTTTTAAGCGGTTAAGAAAATGCCAAAGTTGTCTAGGTTTATTGTCTCTATTATATATATCGATGGACGGGGCGACGTTTCCATAATCAAAAACATCTTTCTAAAAGTCAATTATATTATAGAGAAAAAAAAGAAAGGGAAATTTTCGCTCATGATGAGAAGAAATTGAAAAATGTACGAAAATAAACGTCAAACGTATATTTCGTATAGAATTTATTTTTTTGTTTGTTAAATTTACGTAAAAAAAATTTTTTTTGAAAGAAACAGATCTATTTTGCACAGGGAAAAAAACATTCTTTAAAAAAAAAAAAAAAAAAAAAAATGAAAAGGAAAAGGAAAAGCAAAAGGAAAAGGAAAAAAGAAAAGGAAAAAAAAGAAAGAGATAAAAATTAATTTTAGAAAATGTGTAACAATTAAAAAAACTGAATTAAAACTTATTTAAGATTTAGAAAAAAGTTGACAAATTTTTTTTTTTCAATTGGTGCAAAATTAATGAAAAATTTAAAAATTATCGGAAGACAAAGATTTTTTTCTCCCTGTGCATAATGAAGTAGTTTTACGTCTCGTGTTAAAAGAGGAATTTATGTAATAAAAATAGGAAGTTTTAAAACTTTCTACATCCTCGAAAGTTTGTCGGCGCCCTGTACCGATCGCATTACCACTATTGTCTCTTCGTTGATCGTATTTATTGTCAAGTGATGCGAAAAATCGCGCAAATCGATTTTCCCAGGATTGACTCGTCAAAAAAAAAAAAAAAAATCACTCACTCCTGGGAAAATCGTCAAATGCAAATAAAAAAAAAATAAAAAAACTCGCGAGTTTTTTTCGTTTATTCCTCGCCCAAGACTGAGGTTTTTTTTCTATCATTTTGCTTATAAATAGCGATATTGTTTTTGCGTTCCATCGAGGTCCGTTTTTTTCTCGTTGTAAACGTTTTCAAAGAAAACTGTTCCTAAAAAAAAAACATGTAGGCAATAAGGTCGTAAACTCGAGCACGAAAGTTTTGTGTGAATGTGCAAAAAGAAAAAAAAAAGATGCCTGAAGTGCGTGTGAAGATGATGATGATAAAAAAAAATAAATAAATAAAAAATTGAATAAAAAAATACAAAACTCATATCAGTTAGTTTTCAGTGTTAGACGTGTACGACTCTAGATAAAAAGTATCGTTATCTAGTTAAAAGTTTGTTAGATAATTCTCAAATTCGTATATATGTACATGCCAGGCCCCGTTTATACGACATTGTACATAATGGCACTGCCCTCTAGCGCAAAAATAAAAAAAAAGAAAAATAAGTCGAGTT
This sequence comes from Leptopilina syphax, assembly GCA_032872505.1. NCBI lineage: Eukaryota > Metazoa > Arthropoda > Insecta > Hymenoptera > Figitidae > Leptopilina > Leptopilina syphax. The sequence continues at coordinate 20,228,319 of CM065468.1, read as the reverse complement.
GAATTTTAATATTCACAATTCAAAACAATGAATGTTCATTACTCTCGTCATATTTTATCATTGTATCATCTCACCGAAACCGAATATCGTTGTTTCATTAGATTCGTGAAAAAATACAACACATTTCTATTAACGTTTCTTGGCAAAAAAAAAATTTCTTCCTGCCAAAAAATTACTAACTACAAAAAAAAAAAATTAATTCCTCTATTTAAAAAAAAAGTGAAATGATTTTACGGAAATTTTATATTACCGAGTTTCGCAAAAAATTTCTTAAAGTTCGAAGAGTTTCTCTATTTAAATCTTTTTTGTACTTAAAACAAATAATTTTTAACTTCGAAAAAAATTGCCAAAAAAACTTTATTTTCTTTTTGGAAATTTTCCCCTCAGTCAAAAATATTACGAAACTTTTTGCAGAAATGAGTAAATCGGTAAAATTATTTCACTCGTCGTTCAAAAAAAAAAAAAAAAACGAATGCAAAAAAGAAACGATTTCTCAAAAATTGATTTTCGAGAGTTCTTCTTGTAAGGATAGTAAAACTCTCGAAAATCAATTTTTGAGAAATTTCACTTTTAAAAAATTTTTATAAAGTGGGAAATCTGCTGAACGTTTTTTTTTTCTTGTCGCGTTTCGAAGGAAGAATTTCTTTTTCATGCCTGGAGCGTTTGTTGGATGAACGAATCTTGAATAGCAGAATAGGTAGACTAAAGAGTGCCGGCATTTTTATTGGTGTATACTCGAGAAATAAAACTACGAAATGATACCATTAAATGTGAACCTTGGTTCCGAGTTTTCTTTTATTTATCTCTCATTTTCTTGTCATGTCACGTAGAATTAAGACACCATACTTGTCCCATTTAGGGAATAATAAAGAATTTTTGCGGATTTCCAACGTAAATTATAACAGGATGGCTACTTTTCTTTTATTATTCACAAAAAAAAGTATTGTTTCAAATTTCAATTTTTGATAATTTAGAAAAAAAAGTATAGACTAAAATTAAATTTCATACAATCAATTTTAAAATTAAAATTAATATTCAAACTTTTATTAGTTTTTGAAAATTAATCACCAAAATTTTTTAGCCATCATATGGAGAATACGCGATTTCTAACATTCCTCACAGGGTAACAGAAAATTTTTAATGAAATATTATCTGAAGTAAGAAAAAAAAACACTATAGAGGCAAAGAGAATAATTAAGCTGATATAATAAAACAATATTTCCTCTCTAATCTAATAATTAGCACTACTCATCAGATTTTTAAATTTAAAAAAGAATTTTCAAAAAATATAGGTTCAAGTTTTTTTCCATCCATTGACAAAATGTTTTTAATTTTTTTTTAAATTTTTTAAAAATTTTTTTTGTCTCAAAAAAATATAATGTTGACCTTTCTCATAGTATTTTTATTAGTATTTTTATTTTCATAGCTAAAAGTATACTTTTCATTAAAACTGTGATTTTGAAGTTCAAATAATTGAGAAAAAAGAAATAATAATTGATATTTAAAAAAAATATTTTCAATTTGGAGGAAATTGAATTTATAAGAAGTTTAGAAGTAACTTTATAGGTTTAACCTGGAAGATTTTTAAGCCGAGGGTCGACAAATATGGCAATATATATAAATAAAAAAAAAAAATATGATGAAGGAACAGACATCATCGGACAAAGTTCGGCCAAAAAAGCTCTCCTGACAATCTACGATCGAGCTTTCTCGAGGAACTTTTAATTATAATCTAGTAAATAGGGTGTATGTCTTGTGCGATTCAAATAAACTACAATTGTTTTTAAAAAAAAAAGTTATTCAAATATCGCCTATTTCCTATGAAAAAATCTCCTTTCACGGCGGTTTTAATTTTAATTTTTAACTTAATTTTTATTTAATTCTTATGAATTAATGAATTGAACTAAAATTTAATTAAATTAAGAAATTTAATTAAATTTTAGTTCAATTCATTTTTAATTCAATTCAATTTTAATTTATTTAAATTTTAATTCAATTCAATTTAAATTCAATTCAATTTTACTTTATTTCAATTTTAATTCAATTCAATTTTAATTCAATTCTTATTCAATTCAATTTTAATTAAATTTTTATCAAATTCAATTTCAATTCAATTTTTATCCAATTTAATATTATTTTTATTTTAATTCAATTCAAGTTTATTTTCAGTGAATTTTAATTTAAGTAAATCCTGATTAATTTCAATTTTAATTTAATTTCAATCCTAATTTAATTCGATTTTAATTTAATTTTAATTTAATTTTAATTTAGAAAGAAAAGTTTTCCTACATAAAAACACCGAATTTTTTGTGGACACAATGAAAATTCATTAATGGAAAAACCCGGATCTTCATCTTTTTGTCGATTATCGACAACAACTGGACGTAATTATAAAAATTTATTTTTTAAAAATATTTAATTCATTTTTATTTAACTGTATAAAACGATTTTCATTGTACCGTTAAAAAAACTTATTCACTTAACAAAACTTAGAGCAAAAAAAACAAAGAAAAATAAATTGAAATTTACGTAATTAATTTATATTAAGAAATTAATTAGATAATTAATAAAAATTTTATTATTAAAACACTTGATTGGTAAATTTAAAAAAAAAAATTGATTTGTAAAATTTTATTTGCAATTAATTATTATTGTAGACTAGTAAATAATTTTAATCAAGTTGTGGCACTGAAAAAATTTTTATTTACTTAATGTTTAACCAATCTTGAAGGAGAAAAAGCAAAAAAAGAATAAATTGAGATTTACAAAATTAATTTATTTTTCAAAATTAATGAGATAATTAATAAAAATTCTATTATCAAAAACACTTAATTAGCAAATTTTCAAAAAAACATTGACTTATAAAATTTTACTAGCAATTAATTAATATTTTATAGACGAATAAATAATTTTAATCAAGTTGAAAGAAAATTCTTGAAAGTCAAAGTAAAATTGCAATTTAAAGAAAATTTTATACAAAATAAGTTTAAAATATAAAAAGTTAAAATTAAAAATATAAAAAATGAAGGAAATAAAAAAAAAAGTAAAAAAATAAAAGAAAGAAAGAAAAAAGTATTAAAAAAATAAAAAAAAATAAAAAAAAATAAAAAATAAAAAGAAATAAATAAAAAAATAATAAAAGTTAATAAAAAGTAAACATGCACAATGTTTATGTTGAATGCATCAGTGTTGGTCGGGTAACATAGTCAAAGGAGTTACTAAATGTAGCCCCAGATGCAGGGAGATGCAATATATATACATATGATAGGTAGCAACCCTCTGCATTTACAATCGGAAGTCCACAGCCGCCTGTATTTTTAATTAGCTTCTATATGGGCTCGTTGCGGCGTTAACCACGGTCGAAGCTTTAATTAAAATGCAACCTCGTTTATGTGAGTAATGCTTTGTTTTATAAAAAAAAAAAAATAGAAAGAGAGAAAATATTAACCATGTTGGTATTTGCCTTCTTCCCTTAGTTACGTTTCAAATATAAAGCCACACTGTAAAAATATTGTTGCTGCTCTTACACTTCTCATGAAATTAATTTTTAATGGTGACATAAAACGAAGTTGTACATTAAAAAAAAAAAAAAAAAGAAAAAAATAAAAAGGGCATATATTTTTACTGCGTTTTTATAAGTTAACAATTTTTTTCCTTTTTAGTTAGAATATCGTATTTTTCATCTATTTTTATTTAAAAAAAAATTATAAATTATATTATTTCATTACTTGAACAATTTTTAAAAATTATTTAATAATTATATTTATAATTATTTAATAGTCAGTTATTTTCGTTTTAGAAACAAAGAAGATCAGTAAATTACGTATAAGACATTTTTTTTGGGGAATTTTACACCCCTACCCTTAATCTCCTTCCCCATTTTACATAAATTAGCGTTATTTTTTCTATTGACTGTAAAAAATAGTATTATTCCCCCCTAGCCCCTAAAAAGTCTTTCGTTGTTTATGGACGACCCTGAAAAAAAATTAAAAAAAGGGTCAAATAACTAAAAGGAAAGGAAGTATAGAAATAGAAGAAGTGGATATAAATTTTCTTTAAATTCTATTATTTCTGAAAGAGTAAATTTTATCACTTCCGAAGCAAACTTTAAGAAAAAATTAGTAAAATATACTTCGAATGTAAAAAAATCCGAGAAAATTTATGTTTTATTTTGTCAATACTAAATTTATATACGCGAAAAAGAATGAAAATTAAATTATTCTATAATTTCTGTAAAAAAAAAATTAAGACAATAAACATTTTTGGACTAAATTCTACTATACGTTCGAAGTACAATTTACTAATTTTCCCTGAAATTTACTAAGTTCAAAGTAAAATTTATCAAGTTCTATATTTGAATTTACTTCGGAAATTAAAAAATTAACTCTGAAAATAAGAAAAATTTCTTTTCGTATATTTCACTATTTTTGGAGTAAATTTTATTACGTTTAAAGTACAATTTAGTAATTTATTACGTTTGGTGTAATTTTTACTACGTTCAAAGTTTAATTTACCAAATTTCTCTAAAATTTACTTCGAGAACAAAAAAAATTTACTCTGGGAATGGTAAAAATTGTATGAATTAAAAATGAGCTGCAAAATTTTCCTTTCTAAATCTTATTTGTTTCTGGAGTCAATTTTTCTACGTTCAATGCACAATTTAGAATTTACTAATTTACTCTAAAATTTTCTATACGTTTAAAGTACAATTCACTTTAAAATTTACAACTTTCGGAGTAAATTTTACTTCTTTAAAGTACAATTTAGTAATTTCTTCTAAAATTTACTTTATTTGGAGTATAAATTTACAAGTTCAAAAGTATGATTCACTAATTTTATACGTTTGGTGTAATTTTTACTACGTTCAACGTAGAATTTACCAATTTTCACTAAATGTTACTTCGAAAACGAAAAAGTTTACTCTGGGAATAGTAAAAATTGCAAAAAGTAAAAATGAACTGAAATTCTAATTTGTAAATTTTATTGTTTCTGGAGTCAATTTTTTTACGTTCAAAGTAGAATTTATTACGTTGCAAGAAAATTTTACTACTTCAAAGTAAAATTTACTAATTTATTCAAAAATTTACTGGACTCGGAGTAAATTTTACTACACTTCAAAGTGCAATTTTCTCTCAAATTTACAACAATTGGAGCACATTTTACTACTTAAAAATCAAAAGTACAATTTACTAATTTACCCTAAATTTTACTGTAGACGGAGAAAAATATAATGTAACTTTTACTACTTTTATAGTAAAAAAATTTCTGGTAACTTTGACTACTTTCGGAGTAAATTTTGCTACGTTCGAAGTAAATTTTACTACGTTCAAAGAACATATTTGCAAAAACCGCTGCCAAGTTGTATATTTTTTTGTATAATTTTGGTGCTCATTTCATGAACACTTTACTTCCTCATAGAGATAATAAAATAATAGAAACATATGAATAACTTTTTAAAAAAATATGGTAAGAGTGATTGAATTTTGGGTCAATCAATTTATTTTTAAATACCGTACAAGATAGTTACAATAATTTAATAGTTAAACAAAAATTTTCAAACAAAAAATTTGAGAAAATGTAATTTTTCACAATTTTTGGTTTTTAAAATACCAATAATTTAGAAATTTATTATCGAATTAGGTTCAAAAAATAGGTCAATCAAAGCGGTTTTTAATGCTCTACAAGTTGATAATGATAAATTTAAAGTTACTTCTACGTTTTTCAACAAAATTTTCAAAAAAGTCTTATTTTCCAAAATTTTAAAAATCAAAATTTTTAAAAGTTTAATAACTCCGGTTAATATGGACGAAAAAAGTTCAATTAGGGCTAAAAAATGCGTCTAAAAAAAATTTTAAAAATTATTTAAAAACATTTATAAGTGTCCTAACATTTTTTTAAAGTTATGGGCAAAAAACTTTTTTTTGCAAAATTAAAATTCCAAAAAAAGTTTATTTAAACTTTATTAATCTATCAGGAAGTACTCTCATTTTATGTCCGCAGGTTAAAAACATTCCGTCTGACATAAAAATTTTTTACTGAGAAAAGTAGCAATTACCAATTTTTCTCGAATATTTTAGTGTTGCATGTTGAACGAGTCTTGATCAGTTTTGTCTGACTATAAAATACCTGTACTACTTAAAACTAAAGTAGTTAAGAATTTTAAAACAACGTATTTTATGTCTGACTAAAAATGACACGTACTACTAATTTGAAAATACAAAGCGAAAAAAAAGCAAATCCGGCCTAAAAACTCACAGATTAGTTGAACAAAATTTTTCCGGTCTAAAAAATTATTTTAGTCCCTAAAGTTTAAAATATTATAGAATAAAAATGCCTGTCTGACTGATGATGACATCTACTACTTATTTTCTAATTCAAAGAGATGAAAATCTTCAGTCTGACTTAAAAATTTTTTTACTATACTGTGAGAAATTTTAATACCAAATTTACTCGTTCCTCGCGTTATTTCAGTAATTCAATAATAATTAATTTAATAATTATAATAAATATCGATATATAAAATTTATAGAAAATAAACTGCTATTTGTCTACAATTTACTACTTCGACTAAAAATGATAAACTCTGGCTAAAAATTATTTACAATACTGATATTAAATTTATATGAAAATGTAGCGATGCCTAACTAAGATTTACGATTTCTACTAAAAAGAAGGAGATTACAATTTATTTATACTACTGACAACAAAATTAATGTAAATACTATCTCTTGTCTGACTGTAATTAAATATTTCTACTGAAAATTTAAGTCTGTCGAAAAATTAATTTATACTACTAAAAAAGGCAAACTAAAAGGAAAACTAAAAAAACAAACTAGTCATTTACTTATACTACTGATAATAAAACTTACATAAAAATGAACTGCTAAAATTTAGTACTAATTTTAAGTAGTAAAAATAATTTTTAATTTTTAAACAGAAATAGTCAATTTGAGTCAATCAAGGTTTCATTTTCAAATAAATTTTATTCTAGTATAAATAGTTTTTGTCAGTCCTTTAAATTTTTAGTAGGAATAGTAATTTTTAGTAAGACTGGTATTGAATTTTATTTAAATTTTAATATAAGTAATTTAAGTTAATTATAGTCAGACATTTCTAGTAGAAATTGTCAATTAAAGTCAGACTGTCGTTCAATTTAATTATATCAATAATAATTTTTGTAGTATACTCTCTAAATTTGAATTAGTAAAATTTTTTACTGATTTGAATTAGTGACTGACTTTTTGCTTTTGAATTAGTAAATTTTACTAAAAATTCAGTAAAAATGACTATATTTATTAGTAAAATTTACTAATTCAAAAACAAAAAGTCAGTCACTAATTCAAATTAGTAAACATTTAGAGAGTAAGTAAATTGTAATCAGACTTTTTCAGTTATTTTTATCAGTGATTTTTCACTGATTAGCCAATTAAAAAAATTTCTGTCACGAATATTGAAAATTTCAGTTATTATTTAATTGGCTATTTTATAGTAACTACATTTTATTGTTATTTTTTTGTGAAAAACGACTAAAATTTCAATCATTTTTTATAGATCATGTCACTGATTCAACTCGCGAGAAGAGAATCACTGATAATCAGTCAAATTTCAGATTTCACTGATTAAGTTGAAGAAAGTGCCATTGTCCGGTTTTTTTCTGCGATAAAAGTACAAAATAATTTTTAGAATATTTTTGAAATTTTTTATTTTCTATATAAGAGTCAGAGAAAAAGCGAAGGCGTAAATTAAAAAAAAAACGTTACGTCATTACCCCCCCCCCCTACGTCATCTATTTTGTACCATTTATTACGCGTGAAATATGTAAAAAATCGTTTAAAAATTATCGAAAATTTTATTTTTGACAATAAGAGAGAGAAAAATGAGTAAATTTTGAAGCAATTAAAAACTCATTAAAAATCAATTAACGGTAATTAACGGTAATGGTTAACGACAGGAGAGCCATTTCTTCAGTTATTAATGAACCTCGGGCCGTTTAACACCTCGCTGTCGGATTATTTTCGGGCCGTTTGGATACGTTTGGATAATCTGGATATTTCTGGATATCTTTGGTGATATTTTTGGATACGTTTGAAAAGTTTGGAAACGCTGGAAATTTTTGTACAAATTTAAATATATTGGACGTTTTTGGATAAATTTGGATGTTTTTGGATATTTGCCCAAAAAAAGTGCATTTTATCAAAAACCTTGGAAAGTGTCTGGGGCAGAAACAAAGTTATCAAGTTCGAAGAAATTAAAATTTTTGTTATTTGTGAGTGTTAGCTTGGGAAGTGCGTCATCGAACGAGATCAGCTCCAGGGGTGATCTCTGGATTGGGCTGAGACTGATCGCAGTAAGTTAAAAAAAGATTTTTTTATTTTTTTAAATTGAAATTTATAATTTTAAAATGGTTTTTTTTTTAAATTCTCAGTGATTGAATTTTTTCAAATGTTAAATTATTTGTATTTTAATTGACTTTATTTTTTCCAACTTTAAATAATTTTATTTTAATTTTTGCAAATTCAAAATAATTTTATTTACATTTTTTCAAAATTTAAATAATTTTATTTACATTTTTCTAAAACTTAAATAATTTTATTTACATTTTTCCAAAATTTAAATAATTTTTTTTACATTTTTCCAAAATTTAAATATTTTTTTTACATTTTTTTGTCCCGTTTATAAAAAACAAGAATTCAAATTTTTGAAAATTTGCTTAAAAAGTCCATTTTTCCCTAAGAGTGAGAGAGACAAATGATAATTAAATTTCCGAGAAATTAATCGTCATTATCTCCTCATCTACGTTATAGCCATTGTCCTCATTATTTTCTGAAAAAATTAAAGAAAAAAATAGTAGCATTTGAAAAATTTTTTTTTCTCCATAAGTGTAAGAGAGAAAGAAAAAGAAAATATTTACAAGAAATGTGACGTCACTAACTCCTCTACGTCATTTTCATTGTCCTTTTTATTTCCTGCGAAAAGTAGAAATAATTTTTAGAATATTTTTGAAATTTTATATTTTTTCTTTAAGAGTCAGAGAAAAAGCGAAGGCGTAAATTAAAAAAAAAGTTTCGTAATACCCCCCCCCCCCCCCTACGTCATCTATTATGTACCATTTATTACGCGTGAAATATGTAAAAAATCATTTAAAAATTTTCCAAAATTTTACTTTTCAAAATATGAGAGAGAAAAATGTGTAAATTTTGAAGCAATTAAAAACTCATTAAAAATCAATTAATGGTAATGGTTAACGACAGGACAGACATTTCTTTAGTTATTAGTGAACCTCGGGCCGTGCAACACCTCGCTGACGGATTATTTTGGGGCCGTTTGGATAAGTTTGGATAATCTGGATATTTTTGGTGATATTTTTCGATACGTTGGAAAAGTTTGGAAACACTGGACCCTTTTTTTGTGAGTGCTAATTTGTGAAGTGCATCATCGAACGAGAGCAGCTTCAGGGATGATCTCGAGAATGGGCTGAGACATCGCAGTGAGTTAAAAAATTTTTTTTTATTTTTCTTAATTGAAATTTATAATTTTTGAAAGGTTTTTTAAAAATTCCCAGTAATTTAATTTTTTCAAATGTTAAATTATTTGTATTTTAATTAACTTTATTTTTTCCAACTTTAAATAATTTTATGTTAATTTTTGCAAATTTTAAGTAATTTTATTTACATTTTTTCTAAATTTAAATAATTTTATTTACATTTTTCTAAAATTTAAATAATTTTTTTTACATTTTTGCAAAATTTAAATAATTTTTTTTACATTTTTCCAAAATTTAAATATTTTTTTTACATTTTTTTGACCCGTTTATAAAAAACAATTCAAATTTTTGAAAATTTGCTTAAAAAGTCCATTTTTCCCTAAGAGTGAGAGAGACAAATGATAATTAAATTTCCGAGAAATTAATCGTCATTATCTCCTCTAGGTCATAGCCATTGTCCTGATTATTTTCTGAAAAATTAAAAAAAAAATAGTAACATTTGAGAAATTTTTTTTTCTCCATAAGTGTGAGAGAGAAAGAAAAAGGAAAAAATTTACAAGAATTGTAACGTCACTAACTCCTCTACGTCATTTTCATTGTCCTTTTTATTTCCGGTGAAAAGTGGAAATAATTTTTCAAATATTGTAATATTTTTGAAAAATTTTATTTTATCAATAAGGGTGAGAGAGAAAAGGAGTAAATTAAAAAGAAATTTACGTCATTACCCTCTCTACGTCATCTCTTTTGTCACTTTTCTTACACGCGAAAATTTTGAAAATTTGATTTTTGCTCATAAGTGCGAAAAATGACTAAATTTCCAAGAAATTTAAAACACATTAATAATCAATTAACGGTAATTGACAACGAAGTGAAAGACATTTCTTCAGTTGTGAGTGAACCTTGGGCCGAGTAACACCTCGACGTTTGGAAATTTTGTAGTTAGGGCTTAAACCACGTGAGATAGTGTTTTTAGTGCCCAAAGATGACATCAACGAGTACCACTCCAGGATAAAGGTCAGATACAGAGTGTGATAGTCCGCAGTAAGTGTAAAAATATTTTTTTATTTTTTTAATTATTCTACTTTCATTATTTTACATTTTGAAAAAATTTTATAAACTTTAAATAATATTATTTTTCCAAAATGTCGTCATAATCTCCTCAACGTCATTGCTTTTGTACTGTATATTTCCTGGGACTTGCGAAAGATCTAAATAACTATTTAAATTTAAAATTTTCGAAAATTTTATTTTAATTTTTTCAAAATTTATTTCATTTTATTTTTTCAAATTTTGAATAATTATTTTCATTTCTCAAAAATTTAAATTTTTTTATTTTTTAAATTTATAATTAATTTAATTTTTTTTTAAATTACAATTTTATTTTTTTAAATATTAATTAATTTTATTTTTTAAATTTATTATGAATTTTATTTTTTTAAAGTTAAATTAATTTTTTTTAATTTAATATTTTAATTTATTTTTTCAAATATTAATTAAATTTATTTTTAAAAATTTTAATTAGTTTACTTTCATTATTTTACAATTTGAAAAAATTTCATAAACTTTAAATAATATTATTTTTCCAAAATGACGTCATAATCTCCTCAACGTCATTGCTATTGCCCTGTATATTTCCTGGGACTTTTCTCTCTTTTATTACCTGCGAAAGATTTAAATAATTGTTTAAAACTTTTAAAAAATTCTATTTTAATTCATTTTATTTTTTCAAATTTTGAATAATTTTATTTTAATTTCTCAAAAATTAAAAATTTTTTTTTTAAATTTATAATTAATTTTATTTTTTTAAAAGTTTAATTAATTTTTATTTTTTTTAAATTACAATTTTAACTTATTTTTTTAATGTTAATTAAATTTATATTTAAAATTTTTAATTATTTAACTTTTCGTTACTTTACATTTTTAAAAAATTTTTAAAACTTTTAAAACTTTTTTTTTTTTTTTTAAATAATATTATTTTTCCAAATTCAAATAATTTTTTTTAATTTTATCAAATTTTTAAATAATTATACTTTTATTTTTCCAAATTTTATATAATTTTTTGTTTATTTATTTAAATTTTAATTCATTTTATTTTTATTTGTTTAAATTTTAATTAATTATATTTTTTCAAATTTTATTTAATTTACCTTCATTATTTTTAATTTTCAAAAAAAATTGTATAAACTTTAAATAATTTTATTTTCATTTTATCAAATTTTAAATAACTATACTTTTTTTAAAATTTTTAATATTTTTTTTTCCATTTTTTCAAATTTTGAATAATTTTTGTTTTCATTTCTCAAAATTTAAATATTTTTCCTTTATAAAGAATGTTTGAAAATTTTTATAATTTCGTAGTTTTTTAACACGATTTTAAGGGCATTTGAACCATTATGACGTCACAGTTTGTCCAAAGCATTTGTTCTAAATATGTGACGTCATAATGGTTCAAATTCCCTTAAAACAAAATTACAGTTTTAAGAACATTGCAATGTTTTATTTTATGATTAATTTTATTCTATTAAGAATTAAAGCTCAATGGGCACATGCGCTTTAAAGCGCGTATCTAGTGCTAAATCATAAAAATTGAAAAAAATATTCCAGTTAGAAGAAGTTTTGTTTTGAAATTAAAAATTATATTCACACTAAGAAAATAATGAGAAATATTGTTGCAGAGCGCGAACGTTCATAAGAAACCATATTTGTCTTTGCTAAGGACCAAAAATACATTATAGCATGTAAACCATCGAAGGCGATATACAGGTCATATTGGCATGTAACCCTTGCAGAAGTAGTTTGTGCTAAAATTGGTTTTAAGCAAATGACTTTTGGCTTTCTTTGTTATTTTTTGTTGTCTAAAAAAACAGTTGTTCTAAAATTAAAATTCAGCCTCAGTCTCTCCTACTATTAAACAATGAAACATTTATAAAAAATAGTTTCCAATGACAAGAAAAAAGAAGTATAATATTTATAACCAACAATGCATTGGTTTTATTATCTTATATCCACAAACTTTATTATATTCATACATTATATGTAAATATACATTTAAATGTACATTTATTTTAAAATTGCGCTTAACAAAAGATTGATAAAATATAAACGGCATTTTTCCTGGTCAAAAGAATGATTTCCGAAAAAAGGAAAGAGTGGATTTGGAGGGTACCAGCCATCTCAGGGGGTTCACCAATGCCATACGTTTGATGATATTCATCTAATGATATTCTTGTTAACTTCTGTACGTCAATTCATTTGTTAACAAAATGTCTAAAACAAGAAATGACATATTGAGTCTTTTTGACGGTGGTGATGCACCTAAGAAGATGAAGCGATGGGTATCAATTCACATTCGGTAGAGAATAGCATACACCTAAAGAGTACTTGAAGAGGTTACGTTCTTTTCACAAGAATTAATGTCGTTTTTGTAAACTAATTCCGGTTGACTCTCTTATCTTCTTTCTCTTGAGAAAGAAATTTTTTAATAAGAAGCAGAGAAAAAAATAATCATCTACTGCTACTTAACTTTATATTTATTTATATTTGTATTGAATATTTTACATTTTTGTCTTGAAAATAACAATAGTGAAATTTCAACACGCTTGTGATTACTTATTCTTGTTAGAACAAGTTCTATTTTGAAATTAAAAATTGTATTCATACTAAGAAAAATACTTTCCATATTTATATCTTGCTTTTTTCTTTTTACTTGTCATTGTAAACTTTTTTCATTAATGTTTTATTACTTAATAGTAGATATGCATACAAAGTTGCCTCTATGCTTGGCAGTAGCATACAAAATCATTTTTTCTACATTCAAATAAAACAAGAAAAAATACTATAAAAGTATAAATAATTTTGATAAATAAGTATATACTATTTACATTAATTTTTACATTATTACTGAGGCTGAAATTATCAATGTTTATGATTATATAAAAAAGTAAATTTTTCGAAAATATAGAATAACTGCAACATTTTCGATCAAATTGTTATTCGATGTTTTGTAATTCAATTAAAATAAGCATTCGATGTTCTTAAAATTCGTTTAAATTAACATTCGACGTTTTTGAAAATTCGAACAAATAATAATTTGATGTTTTAAAAGATTATCATATAAATTATTCAATATTTGTAGATTCAATTTAATAATTTTTTGACCGTTTAAAACTTTAGAAAATTTCATACAACCGTTAATTTAATTAAATGTCATATTACTTTCAAATTTCACGCATTTTTATACCTAAGTTTACAGAAGTAATGTCCTTAAATAAAATTTTTTTTGTTTCATTAAAAGCGAAGAATAATGTAACTTCTTTTATCCTTTAAAAGAAATTAAAATGAATTAAAATTCAATTACTTTCAAATTTCGCGCTTTTTTATACCTAAGTTCACAGAAGGAATGTCCTTAAAAATTTTTTTTTTTGCTTCATTAAACGCAAAGAATTATTTAACTTTTTTTATCTTTTAAAAGAATTAAAATTAAAATGAATTAAAATTCAAATGAATTAAAATTTTATGTTAGTTTAAAATCAATATTCGCAAATTCCATTTTTTTTCTCTGAGGTATACAATTTTTTTATTTCCAATTTTTTCACTGTTTTCTAATCAAAGTATGCTTTCTGTTTTAGGTAAACGCTTTTCAGTTGCTGTTTAACATACTTATTTGTTTTTTGTGTAAAATTTTCTTTTCATGTTTTTTGGATAAATTTTGTTTCTTCTGTTTTTGATTAATGTGTTTTTTGAGTCTATTTAATGTTTATTTTTTTGTAATTTGTTTTTTCTCCGTTTTATTTTTTAATTCAGGTTGCAAAATGTTGCAAACAATTTAGAAAAATTATTTATATACTTTACTATTTTAAAATAATTTTCTTATGTTTGTTGAAATATTTGTTTCTGTTTCAGGTCAACATGTTTCTGTTATGTTTTGTCAAGAAAATATTTTTGATTAATGTTTTTTTATTCTGTTTAATGTTTGTTCTGTATTAAGTTTTTTCTTTGTTTTATGTTTTATTTGATGTTTTATTTCATGTTGCAAATAAATTTAAAAAATAAATATATACTTTTCCATCTTAAAATCTTTTTCTTATGTTTGACAAAATATTTGTTTTGTTTTAGGTCAACATAATTATTTGTTCTGTTTAATGATTATTTTTTTGTATTAAGTTTTTTCTTCGTTTTATGTATAACTCTGTTATTTGACCTAATATTGAGGATATGTTTGCTTTCTGCCCTATCTTGACCTAATTTTGAAGTTATGTTTATCCTCTGTCCTTTAACCTAATTTTGATGCTATGTTTGCCCTCTGCCCTTTGACCTAATATTGAGGGTATGTTTGCCCTCTTCCCTTTGACCTAATTTTGATGTTATGTTTGCCCTCTGCCCTTTGACCTAATATTGAGAATATGTTTGCCCACTACTTCCCTTTGACCTAATTTTGATGTTACGTTTGCCCTCTGCCCTTTGACCTAATATTGAGGATATATCATACTGACCTAATTTTGAAGTTATGTTTGCCCTCTGCCCTTTGACCTAATATTGAGAATATGTTTGCCCACTACTACCCTTTGACCTAATTTTGATGTTACGTTTGCCCTCTGCCCTTTGACCTAATATTGAGGATATATCATACTGACCTAATTTTGAAGTTATGTTTACCCTCTGTCCTTTGACCTAATTTTGATGTTATGTTTGCCCTCTGCCCTTTGACCTAATATTGTGGATATTATTGAGAATATGTTTGCCCACTACCCTAATTTTTTCACCTAATTTTGAAGTTATGTTTGCCCTCTGCCCTTTGACCTAATATTAAGGATATGTTTGCTCTCTAACCTATCATTCTGTCCTAATTTTAAGGTTATTTTTGCTTTGTGACCTATTATTACGACATAATTTTGAGGTTATGTTCGATTCTTAAAATATCGGCGACAGCTGCTATATTTTTTGAATATAGTCAGATATATATTGAATAATAATTTTGAGTAATTGCTTGATACTCATATTTATTTGAATAATTTATCACTCACGACGATGTCTTTCACCTGAAGACGATATCAACGTTGATATCGAAACTTCGTGAGTGACGAATTATTCAAATAAATATATGAATATCCAGTAATTCCTGAAAATTATTATTCAATACATATAAATTATATTTTTTTCAGCGGTCCTTCGAAACACAATATATTTCTGTCAATGTTATTAATATTGTCACAAATAAATTGTGCTTCACATTATTAAAAACAAAGTCTCAATAAAAGTTTTATTTTTTGAACTCGAAAAAAATTAGAATTTGTAATTATTTTAATTTATTAATACCAAAAATTTGCAAATAATCTGTAAGTGTGAATTTTTAATTATTTACATCATAGATTCAAACTCAATTTGAATTTGAAAGACTTTGCTTTTATTGTGTTCAATCTGAGAAAAAACATATTTTATCAAAGTTTTCAATATTTATTTTATAAACATAAATATTGAATTACTAAGATAAATATTTATTTTTATTTGATTCAAAGAAATTATTCTTGATTGAAATAAAAACTTTTCTCTCTCGTTTGAAGGGAGGAGTGGATTAGGCCTATGACACATTAGCCCAATTTACAAATTCAAATGCGTTAAAATTGTAAACGGGTTTTGCTATAAATTTTGTAATTGGAAGAATTGTGTGTAATGGGGAAACCATACAAAAGCGCGTCTGATGTTCAACCTCTTGGGTGACGCGGAATAGAACATAAAATTTTATATTTTTTTTTGGAAAATAATTACAGTAGTGCATTTTTTGCTTTTTAAAGTCTAAGTAGTACAAGTCAATGTCAGTCAGACTATTTAATTTCTCCTTTTAAAATATAAACCATAAAGGAGGAAATAATTCACTAATAATTTATTTAAAAAAAACAATATGTGTGATTTCTACAAATTCCAAAATTTCAGTAGTACAAGTCAATCTTCGTCTAAGTTTGGAGTAATTTTTACTAAATTCCAGTTACAATTTACCATTTTTTACTAAAATTTACCTCGAAGACGAAATAATTTACTCCAAAAATAGTAAAATTGCGCAAATAGTATAGAAAAAATAGTAAAAAATTGCAAAATAGAAATGTGCATTAATTACAGTCAATTTAGATTTTACTATACAAAGGTTTAGTAAACGTACTTAATTCCTGTTTCCACTGCGCACACTTCGTTTATTTCCCCTGTCAAAAAAAAAGAAAAAAAACTAAAAACAAACCTCCAGCTTATCTCGAATTGTATAAGCAATTCTGGTACACTGTATGGAACTTTGGGTATTCCAGTAAATAGAGGAGGCGTGGGTGTTTGACGTATTTTGTTCCGAAAACCGACAGATCAAGAGTACAGAACTGCGAGGTGACACAGGGTTTGGGGACACCTTCTGTTTCTGACGTGCAGATTAGTGTCCGCCATTGTGATGATGTCATAGTTATAACACGCATTCAAATGTACTTTAGTGAATATAATTGACGACAAATCGCGATTTCACCTATATGTGCTGAAAAATTTGTCGCATGTGTGTTGTTTTGAAAAAAAAAATATTTTTTATATGGACAAAAAAATGGATTTTCTTTTTATTCCCCATCATCGATTATTTTCAAAAGTCGAGGGAATTGTGCAGCAAACACAGGAGGAAAATTATTTTTCACCACGAGTTATTTATACTTTAATAATTTAATTATTTATTTAATTTACTTTCGTCAAGCCAAAATTTATTTTCGCCACGCCCAGACTTCGCACTCGATAATTACTTTTAAAAAAGTAGCAAAAAGTAGCTTTCAAAATACAAAAAGTAGTAAAAAAAAGTAGCTATCGAAAAATTAAATTTGAGGACCAAAAAACCTGTTTAACACTTCACAAAGCTGACAAAAATTCCATTCTATATTCTATTTTCCTGACTTTTTCCTAAGTTTCGTAAAAAAATATTTACTTCTTTTTTATCCTGCTAATTAATTGAATTCCTGAAACAAATTTTTTTATTCAAAGAATTTAAATATTTATAACAATAAATTAATGCTTGCGAAGAATTTTACAAAAATTCATAAATAATTCACTTCTTTCTACTAATTTTATGCAAATTCTAATTTAAATAATTGAATTCCTAAGAAATTTGTATTATTTATGAAACGAATTGAATTCTTAGGAAGATTTTTACAACAAATTTTTTAAATAATTGAATTCTGTTTGGAAATTTTATGAAAATAGTAGATATTGAAAATCATTGAATTGCGAAAAATTTTTAAAAATAATTAAATTTTACAAAGAATTCTATTAAAATTTTTGACAATAATTGAATGTCTGTGTGGTATTTTATTAAATTTTTTTTGAAAATAATTGAATTTCTAAAAAGCATTTTATTATTTATGAAAATAATTGAATTCTTGCGAAAGATTTTATTATTTATGAAAATAATTGAATTTTTGGGAACGATTTTAGTAGAATTTTTTAAAATAATTGAATTTCCAAGAAGAAATTTATTAATTTTAAAAATAATTGACTTCTTGTGATGAATATTGTCATTTATGAAAATAATTGAATTTTTTAAGAATTTTATTAAAATGCCTCAAAATAATTGAATTTTCGGGAGTAATTTTCTTATTTATCTTTAATAATTAAATTCTTTCGAAAAATTATTTGTGTAAATAATAGAATTTTTAGAAAAAATGTAATTAAAATTTTAAAAAATAATTGAATTCTTGAGAAGAATTTTATTATTTATGAAAATAATTGAATTATTGCGAAAACATTGATTAAAATGTTTAAAAGGAATAAAATTTCTGTGAAACATTTTGTTATTTTTGAAAATAATTGAATTCATCATAAGAATTTCATAAAAATTGTTTTAAATAATTAATTTTTTCGATATATAATAAATATTATGAAAAATTTATTTTAAAAAATTGAATTCTTGTGTTTATTTGTTGAAAATAATTGAATTTTACGATTAATTAATTAATTAATTAATTTAAAATAGTATTAAAAATAATTGAAATTCTTCGATGAGTTTCATTATTTATGAAAATAATTGAATTCTTCCTTAGAATTTTATCAACTTTTTTTTTTCAAATTAAGTTTTCATGAAAAATGTTATTATTAGTGAAAGTAATTGAATTATTGTGAAGAATTGTTATAAAAAATTTGTTAAGTAATTGATTTTTTCGAAATTTTTTTGAAAATGCTATTCTAAATTAATTGAATTTCTGTAAAAATTTTATTATTTATGAAAATAATTGAATTTTGGATGAATTATATGAATTTTTTTTAAATAATTGAATTCTTTTGCGAAAATTTATGAAAATACTAAATATTGAAAATAATTGAATTTCCAATATTTTATGAAAATAATTGAATCATTGCGAAAAGTTTTATTAAAATGTTTAAAAAGAATTGAATTTCTGTGAAAAATTTTGTTATTTTTGAAAATAATTCGATGAATTTTATCATTTATGAAAATAATTGAATTTCTAACAAGAATTGTATTATTTATGAAAATAATTGAATCCCTGTAAAAACTTATATTATTTATAAAAATAATTGAATTTTGGATGAATTTTATCAATTTCTTTTTTAATCAATTGAATTCTTTTGCGAAATTTGATGAAAATACTATATTTTGAAAATAATTGAATTTCCAATATTTTTTAGAAATAATTGAATCGTTTTAAAGAATTTGATTATAATTTTTGAGAATATTTTTTTGATTTCTAGTATTAGCGAATTTAAAGTTGTGGAAATTCTCAAAAATAGTTGGTTTTAGTATAGATGAGTGCGAAGCCTGCACGTCAATTTTTTACTTTTGCCACTATGTTCAGAGGAGTTGAAAAAAGATCTACTTTCGTCACTCTGTCCATAGCATTTGAGAAAAGTTCCACTTTCGCCACCCTTCTTTTAAACATAAAAAATACCCCTCATTCAGATCAGGCATTGAATAAAATATATATGTACGAAGAAGATCGATATTTATGGACATCAGCGAGAAGGAACGATGAGAAATTGTCGAAGGACATTGTACTCTTGACTTAATAGTCCTTTCTCAAGACAGAGACGTCGTTACGGGGAAGTCTAAGGCTCTTGACAGATGAATATACCTGGAACAATAGCACCAACCAAAAATTAACGGCATTGTTCTAACTTTGGATAAGGATGGATGGTGGGACGAGCAGTAGCTCGTCTCTCTAAAACGATTGTTGTAGTCGAATTATCATTCTCTCGAGTTGCTTGAATTAGACGTAATGCTACAAATGTTTTTTTCTCCTTCTTGCCTTTTTCTCATTAAACTTTGAGATTAAAAAGAAATTGCAACCGGGATTTTGTTGTTATTTTCACAGATAAACAATTAATTACTGTGGAAATAAGAATAAAAAAATTCTCGAAAAATTCTCCCGATTCCATTGATTTGCGCACCTTTTGTACCTCAACCTGACGAGCACGAGCGCAACAACCGTGATTTTCAAAAGGGAGCAAGCAGTACAGGCCCTTACAAAACTCGCTGACCCACTATTTTTCTCATGGTTTTTTTGGGTCTTACCAACTGTCGATAAATTGTTACTATAATTCTTTTCTTAATTGTAAATAGAAAAAATAATTCAACAAATAATTGAGTCTGTTTCTTTTTCGAAGTTGTAAACAATAATTTCCAACTGCTAATTGGTTTACTTCAAATTATCGATTTTACCACGAACGGTAACATCAAATTTACAGATAATTAACTACATAGTTCGCTAGATAGTTAATTTATACAATTTACTATAAATATTAGTTTTATTTTTGTGATAAATAAATAAAAAAGAATTTTAGTAAATAAAAATATTGAGAAACAATTAAAATGCAGGGAATTTTGTTACGTTTTTAATATTTTTACCTTGGGGTTGTTGGACAATAATTTTCCAGCTCGAATTGATATTTGAAGTGGGGAGAAACTTTTTCTGTATTCACAGTTGGGAGAAAAATTTTTAGAATACATTGGAGAAGAGAGTCGATAAAGCTCTCGATGTGCAAAGTTTGTTGAATCGTGGAATTAGTCGCCTGTTAAGCCAGATAAGCAGGCAACATGCCCGTAAACAGTTTTCTAGGATTAGGAGTTGTTACCATTCTCTAGTTTAGTGCTCGACTAATTAAATGAACAATTTTCGATTATTGACATTTCACTTTGAACTCTCCACTAATTTTATTTCGCTCTAATTCTACAATCAACTGTCATTCTTTTAATTAATTTTGCCTAACAGTAATCGATATATAATAATAATTAATATAATTGATAATAAAAAATATTATCATAATTAATATAATAAATAAATAAATAAAACAATAATAATTAAAATAATTTAATAATCTATTATTAATAATAATTAATTGAGTACACATTCATTATTAATTAATTACTAATTATTTATCAAGTCATTATTAAATATTTTTAAAGTCATTATTTATTATTTATTAACTAATTAATAATAATTTATTAACTAATTATTAATTATTTATTAATTAATTAATTATTATAGGTACTGTAAAAAAAGTTGTCAAATTAGAACAAGGTGTCGAATTTAAAATTCCTAAAGTTTAAAACTGAATCAGTAATTTTTAAAATAACATGACGCTGCGCAACCCAAGGTATGTGTTTGTGGATATATATTTAATAATGAATGAGAGAAAGTCCAGAACTCACCCTCGATAAGGGTCAACTGAAGCTTTGTCGAGGGTGATTTGAACCAATCGTATGCGTGGGTTGGCCACCCCATGAATTTGACCAATCGAGAGACACTCTAGAATTCTCCCATGCACGCACCTATATACCTATTTTCGTCTAAGTCAACACCCATCCTTCATTTGGAATTATCTTAAAATTCTTAATTTGGACAATTCAGCAAATAAAAATATAAAATAATTATTTATTTTCTTCTTCGAAAATAATCAAATTTATAAAGAATCTGAAAAGTCTTTTCCTTTAATAATAAAAATAAATATTATTTAAAATATAATGACAATAATTATTGTTCATACTATTTAATTATTAAATAATTACTAATTAATTTGAAAACTCTATTGTACAAGTAGGTTAAGCAGACAAGCTAATCAATTAAACAATATTAATTCTTTTGGCTTATCGTTAAGTTATTACTTATTTTTGAATTCAGTAATCTGATTTTCGATCAGAATAACAATAATGCAGCCGCTTGAATATTGTATATCTTTTCTTGTATTATTTATTACTCTGTTCGAATGGTCTCTTGAAATAATTTTTAAATAAACAAGTAAATAAATAATATTAATAATAATAATAATAAAAATAATAATAATAATAATAATAATAATAATAATAATAATAATAATAATAATAATAATAGCATTAAATTTACCAATAAACTAATCACTGAATGGTACACAGAGAAAAGAAAGTCTGAAACCGCGTTTACATATTAAAACCAAAATGCCTGAAAAGTAGGCGAATTTTTAAGCTTGAAATAAGATTAAGTTAATTTTAGAACTTAAAATCATACTCTCAAGGCTGAAATTAATTATAAAAAATAGTACTAATGTAAATGGTTAAAGTCAAAAAGTGGACTGAAAGTATAAGATTTATTTTTTGCAGTGTACATTATTGTAAATAATTGTAAATTATTGTAAATTTATTATAAAAATTGATTATAAAAAATAATGTAAATTAAAGTAACACAATTTATAGGAAATAAATAACCTTTTTAGGGAATATGATAATCATAATCTGATTATGCCTTAAAGTTCGGTTTATGACAATGCATACGCTTCATTGAACTGTTATAGAGTTCAAAATTCTATGTTACAACCAATTATAATAGTTAAACTACTTCCCTATAGAAACACTTTGTACAATCTCTAAAATATCTAACGCGCTCTGAAGATTATGTAAACATTATCTCATTCAATATTAAATTTACTTCAATATTTATGTAACTAAAATATATTATATAATTTATTAGATCTTATTCTAAAATGTATATCAATCTAATTACATTAAATATTCTTAAATAATAAACACGAATTATTCACTATATATATATATAATACTAAGTTTCCTGTAATCGTAGAAACAATAAAATGCTTAATACAAAAATCAATGCGATTTTAACACATGCTTTCGGTTTAAAATAATTTTTTTTTTGTTTTCTGTAAAATAGAAAATAAAATTATATCTGTAACAATTTTTATTTAAATCAAATAAGTATTATTTGGTATAACACTGAGAACAATGATCAGTTATGACTATTATTCAGTTATAGTGGAAAGGTCGCTGCTAATTTTTATTAGCTATTATTACTATTTAGTTATAGTTACTATACCCATTTAATTAACGTAATTAATTAAAATATAAAACATTTAATTAATTAAATAAAACCAAACAAAAAAAGTAGTCTATTCAACTAATTAGGTAAATAGTTAATTTTACTAATAAAGATTTTAACCTCAATCAATAAATTAGTATAGTAGCATATTTTACTAAATAAAAATTATTTTGAAGAAAGCAACAATTTCCTTCTCTCAGTAAAATTATTGCTATTAAATAATTAATAATAATTAATAAATACGAAATTCTTGATTAAAATAAAATACAATTTATTTGATTTAATTAAAAATTACTTGATAGAAATAAATGTCTACTTGCTATAATAAGACAAATTAAACGTTTTATTTGAATTAAATGATCTTATTTTCAGTGCATTTGTCTCAAGTTTATAAACTCCTCTGGTAAAATCAAGTTGTCACGCTGTCAATGGAGAATGTCTTAAAATTCTATTATCTCAACGTTTTCTTTTAAGCTAAAATCTCATCCCCCACTGGTTTTAAAATAAATTTTAAGTCTTGGAATATATCTGACAAAAAAAACATCAGTTTTAGTTTTAAAATTCAATTATAAAGAAGTAAACAAACATTAATTTTTTTTGCTAACAATAAATCAAAAATTACTTTCCTTTATTTACTTCTCCTTCGCTAATTACTAATAAATAAGAATTTCAAGTTGAGTTGTCCAGTTGTTACTTGAGAGCAATTCCACGTGAACTGATCCAATCAAAAAAATTAGATTTTAAAAGACATTGTTTTATTTAAATTTTAAAATCACACAAATTTTAGAAATATTGAACGATTTTAATTTTTATATAGTGAATTTTAAAGAATTTTTTTTCTACTTTTGAATGACAAAATTCTTTTTTCAAAAACAATATTATTTAACTCCTCTTTTCTTAAAAATAAACCTTATTTTTCAATTTCTAGTTTGTATAGAAACTACACCTTTTTTTATTTTTGTGTTATTGCAAAGTTGAGATTTTCTCTAGTAAATTATTATGTAAGGTTAAAAAATGGGTCTTATATAATTTATGAACGGCCCCTTATTGGAAAAAAATCTCAGCTTTCCAATGAAAATTACAAGAAATTAAAAAAGAGGTAGTTTTTGTAATCATTGAAAAATAAGGTTAATTTTTGAAAAAAGAGGGGTTAAAAATTTTTTTTTTTCTTAAAAGGAGTTTTTCAATTCAAAAGTACATAAAAAATGCTCTAAAAAATTCAGCATAAAAATTTAAATCTGTTAAGTTTTGTACAAGTTTTACACAAAATATTTAAACAATTAATTTTTATAAAAGTTAATTTACTTGAATTAACAATTTAATTATTTATTTAATATATAAACGAGACATGCCCTTTCGTACAATTGTTCTTTTAGAATAAATTCAACTACAATAATTATAAAATTTTAACAATTGACAAATTTATTCATTAACAATGAATAAAAATATATTTATTTATTCCAATTTTTCATAAATGTATTATTATTTTTTCATTAATTTTTCCAGGAAAAAAAATTTTTTTTTAAATTATTTTTATTTTTTTTATCAAAATTAAGTTCTATTATGATTTTCTGACTCCAGATTCTACTACATCATTAGGTCATTAAATTTAAGTCGTTGGAGTAAATAATAATTACCTATCTAGTAATTAATTTAAATATAGAAAAATAATTTCAAGTGATTTTGTTTAATTGAAATTAGTTTGTAAGCTTAATCCCAATATATAGAAAATATCTACTGCTTTGATTCAAAAATATTATTGATTTGAAGAATTATATTTAATTCTATATAACATATTTTGTTTTGATTTCAACGAAAATTATGTTTATAAATTTTATGTTTGAATCAAACTTAAAAGTTGATTATAAATAATTTAAAATCAACCATAGGTTTGAATTAAAAATATTATTTCTTTAAATTAACCAAAAAATATGTTTTTATTAAACTTAAATATATTTGACTGTGTAGCAAAGATATTTTAAGTTTAATTTAAATATAATAATGTTTAAATCAAATAAATCGTTTTCTCAGCGTGAAAGTTGACTTTCTTTATAAAAAACAGTTTTCCATTTTCCAAAAATCCGAAAAAAAAACATTTTCCAAATATTTAACGCTAAAATTATTTAAATATAAAAAAAAACTTGTTTTTTTACATAAACGGGATATTTTATAGGTATACAGGAAAATATTTCCACATTGTTCTTGTTTCAATTAAGAAAATTCCACTCGCGCCATTGTCATATTCTATACGTACAAAAAATATGATATAGGAACACAGAGAGAGACTTATAAAAAAAGAAGTAATTTTTATTAATAAACATCAATTTGCTAGATGCGAGAACCGTAAGATCCTTCAACACCTCGTTCGTATATTATCACCCTGGCTTGATGTAGGTGTGAGGGGTGGTGAAGAGGATGAAGTAGTGGGGGGGGATGAAAGGATGAAGTTGGAGAGTTTGGGTTGGTAGATAGCTGTAGTAAACTCTCTGTCTCTTTCTCACCCTTAGACCTGTTCTCTCTTCTCTCACCCGGACAGATAATAATGATGAAGTTCGGTGTCCGTGTAGCCGAGTGGATGGCGAGACCGGGAGGGTTGAAGCGGGCGGAAGGAGAAAGGCAACTCCGCGTCCGGAGGGTAGGGGGGAGGGGGGGGGGTGGGTTATACATTTGAGTACATAAATGTATGTAACTTGGAGTTTGTGTTGGAGTGGGCGTCGGCCATCTTGTCCGGTGGGTATTGACCGAGGCGACCGCCACCAAGAGAGACATGCCATGGCGGGCAGGCCACCCCTAGTTACTACCCTTGCGCTAATTGCTCTTATTAGTTTAAATCCGTGCTTCTACGTTATTCAATTTCAACCAGCCGTCCAACGATACAATATTATATAATAAAAAAAGGGAAATTCTCCACGAATTTTATTTTATTTCGCATTTTCTCTCATTTTTTTTTTTTTTTTTTTGTATTTTTAAAACAAGAGAGAAAAAAAGTTGGGCATTTTTTGTTTTTAATATAAATCTCTATAGTACTTGCGGCAAACAATTTCAACTTTGACACAAAATAAATATTTTAAATAACGATAAGCAGTATTTGTGACTCTCAGGTCAATAAATTAACCATTATTACCCTAGGGCACTAAATTGTACTTTACTGACCGCTCGCAGGTCAATAAAGTGCCTATTATTACCCTAGGGCACTAAATTGTACTTTACTGACCGCTCGCAGGTCAATAAAGTGCCTATTATTACCCTAGGGCACTAAATTGTACTTTACTGACCGCTCGCAGGTCTGTAAAGTGGCCATTATTACCCTAGGGCACTAAAGTGTACTCTATTGACCGCTCGCAGGTCAATAAAGAGCCTATTATTACCCTAGGGCAATAACGGACACTATATTAATCAGCTGGGTTCCTTTCTTCGGAGCGCATCAAAATTGAATATTATTTTGAAGAACTATAATTATATTTTAAGCATCAACAAGTAATTAATTATTAATAAATAAATAACCAACTTATTCAAGGAGCTTTTCTAAGAATATCAAATTGAGAGAAAAAATGTATCGAAATTATTGCTATGCGAATTCATTTGAATCGTACGGAAAATAATAAAACGTTTCTAGCTCTGAATAAAAGAAAACGTTAATAAAGCTGATTTTTATTTTAAAAAAACTTTTTTTTAACCATTTTTTTATAACAAAAGGTTAATGTTAAACGGTATCCGGACTAAAAGTCCAAAACAAAAAATCCAAAAAAGAAAAAAAAATAATTTTACTTTGGACTTAATTTTGGATTTTTTATCCTGGTCAAAAAGTACAAAGAAATTAAAAATCTAATAGAAAATGCGGTTGCCCTAAATGAAATTGTCGGTTTTTTTTTTTTTTGGTTGCTCATTTCGATGACTGCGAATCGAAAGTAAGAAAAATTAACATTTTAAATTTCTGAAAATAATTAAGTTAATCGAGTAATTTAATTGGAATTACATTGAAAAAACTAATTGAATTTTTGTAAAGAATTTTACCAAAATTGTTGAAAATAATTAAATTTTTGTGAATAATTGTTTTATTTTAAAAAAAAAATTGAATTTTTGTAAAGAATTTTATCAAAATCTTTGAAAATAATTGTATTTCTTAGAATAATTTTATTGTTTTAAAAATTCTATACAATAATTGAAATTTTTCTAGAAATTTTTTATTCATGAAAATAATTAAATTTTTGTCTAGAATTTTATTATTTATGTAAATAATCCCGATTTTATAGCGTAAAAGTAAAAACGTGGCTTTTTCACAGGTTTCAGTATTTATTTTGAACGTTTTTATTTATTTGGATTTATTGACTTTGGACATTTTTATTTTGTATTTTTTGTATTTTGGACTTTTTTTCTTGAATTTTTCGATTTGGATTTCTTGAATTGGATTTTGTGTCCTGTAATCAAATTAAACAACTGTCAATATTTTTTGGATAAACAATAAATTACTATACATAAAAAATTTCAACTGCTTGTCATTGTAATATAAAAAATGAGACTATTTTTAAAAATAAATAAAAAATTAAATTAAATAAACTACAATCAATATTTTTCGGATAAATAATAAATTACTACCAAAAAATTTTAACTGCTTGTCATTGTATAGTATCAAAAATGAGACTATTTTTATGCTAAATAAATAAAATAAATAAACATAAAGTTATATAAAAATAGTCCAGGTACAATATATGAAACTTGTATATACATTTAATTAAGAGGGATTAATTAATTTTAATAAAGTTCCATCTTCTAAAACAGCGGACATGTTTTTTTTTATATCAAAAGAGCAAGCGACATCGGTATTCTGGAAATTACTTTTTTAAACTTGCTGTTTTCAAAAAAGGAGAAAAAATTTTTTTGTCGTATTTAATTTACAGTCGTTAAACGCTCTGTCAAGTTCTTAAACCAATTAAAATTTTAATTAACGTTGTAAATGCTCCTACACAAATGCAATTATTTAAAACATTACTTCTCATATACCATTGAAACAAAATAACATTAATTACTATATTGTTTTAAAAGGACAAATATATTATATCTAATTGTCAAATTTTTCCTTTCGCGAAAGAAGAAAAACTTTATTTTTAATTATCACTAATTTTTAATTTCAATATTTTATCGGAATAAAAAATATAGTAAAGAAACTGTTAAAAAATGTACGATTAATATACATTTCATTGAAAAAAAGAATTTTGATATTAGTTGTAAGAAAAGAAATTATTAATAAAAATAATAAATTAAAAAAAAAAATTTTTAATTAATAAAAAAAATAAATCCTAAATAAAAATTATAACTAAAAGAGTATGATTATACAATGTAAAAAATTATATTATAAGAAAATTTTATAATACTATTAAAAACAGTCTAATATTATATACATAAAACGTTCACTTTTCTATGACCTTGGATAATTCATAACAGTTTTAAAGTATGAAGCTTCTTTAACGTGATATTATTAGTTCATAAAACTTAAGCAGATGAGGAGTGAAGAAATGCGAGTTTCACTTGCAAACTTTTCCAAGATCAGCTTAAGTTTGAAAAATCATTTCTCCTCAAACTTTACCTCAGCCATTTATAACTTTTTTTTTATATACTTGTCTTCAACTTTTTTACACGTACTTTACACGCAAAGAAGAGATTTTGTTTAACAAAACGGTGCAATTTGTTGATAGCAGTCAAATGTTTTAACAAGTCGAGTTATATTTTTTTTCTTAAAATTCAGAATATTATGTTTCTTACACAAAGAAAAAAGAATAGTAAACTAAATTTTACTATATTTGCAATGTAAATTTCAGATTGTCTAGAATTTCATCTGCGTATTTCCCTCTTCAATTTCCGGGCAAATAAATTTTACTGTAGCTGAAAATTTTTCCTATAATATTAAGGGAAAAATAACACAAACTAAAAAAAAAAATTAATAAAATTAGTATAAATTTACAAATTAATAAAAAATAACTATTCTTTGAAAACTGTAACCCCCTCTTCATATAGGTTTTACTATGAAGGTATAGTAAAAATGTCTTTATTAAGACTTTTAAAAACATTTAAATTTCAAATCCTTTAAAATAGAGTAATTCTTAAGAATTGCTACTGCAACTTATTAAAAATTATTTTTCAAAATTACAATTCAATTATTTTCTAGAAATTTTAACTAAAACATTTCTAAAACATTCTAAAATCTATATTTTAGAATGTTTTTTTAGTTGCTTATGAATAATTGTAAAAATAAGAATTGATATATTATAATGCAAAATACGGTTTTTAAAAAATTAATTTTCTAAGAAAAGAAATGTTATTTATTTTTATTTTTTATTTACATTATTTATTATTTAAAAATTAATTTTTATAAATTTCCTAACACTTTTGTTCTAATCAGTTCAAATTTTTAATAATTCAAATTTCTTTTGTTATAATATTATTGCAAAAAAATTTTTTTTTAAATTGATTTATTGTTCACTATTTTATATAGGATGTGAAACTTTTTCTTTCTAATTTTCTCGAGGAATTTAATTAAAATTATATTTTGTTTAATTTAATTATTGTTAGAAATAGAAAGAATTTAAAATAAAATTTAATATTTTCTTTTTTTAAGTCTGTTACGTTGGACAACAAAATTAATAAGTTTTACACTGAAAAAAAATTTATTTGATTCAAATAACCGATTAATTGACTATTATCAATTAAATATTTAATTGAATCAAATAATATTTATTGCGGAGTCAATTAAATGGTTTAGTTCATATTGGCTTCAAATACTAAAATTATTGGTTCAAATACCATTTAATTGACTCAAATAAATATTATTTGATTTAAGTAAATATTTAATTAATTATTAAATTTGAAGAAGTTAACAATTAGTTCACTAAGTTAAATATTTAATTGATAATAGTCAATTAATCGGTTATTTGAATCAAATAATTTTTTTTTTAGTGTAAAATAAATATTTTTATTTTTTCGCACAAAATAATCAGTGTTTTTAAAAAAAAATTTCCTGAATCTCGGAATTTTTTCGCCTTTTTTTAAGGAAATGCGACTTTTTTGTAGACTTTTTGTAAAAAGATGCGACTAATCGACTTTTTTCATATTTTTCAATTACTTTTTGACTTAAATTTTAAATATCAGAAATCTTTTTCTGTAAATTGTCTATTATCTTTAATCTATTATTTATTATCTATTATCTACTATCATCTACTAAATAATAATTTTCTATAACAATTTTCTTTTGACTGATCTATAAATTATGAAAATGTTCCTCCTTTTTATTTGTGAAAGTATCAAATCAAATTATTAATTAATTAATTGTTTATAATTAAGAAATTAAATTAAATTAAATTAAGTTTATTAAATAAATATTTAATTATTAAATTATTTTTGCATATAGGAATTAAGATTTTCAAAAAATTTGAAATTCAAACCTTTTTGAAATTCCTGAACTTATAAAAAATTTGTTATAAAACATAAAGAAATCGATCACTCCGAGTCTTCGACTCGGAGCAATCAATATCTTCATGTTTTATAATAATTAAAGACAAACGTGTTGATAAAATAATTATTTTATATTCTAAGAATATTGTTACCGTATACACGGAGAAAAATATAAAGTAACTTTTACTACTTTTATATAGAAAAAAAAATTCCGGTAAAGCATTTTTGCTAGTTTTGACTTACTTTTGGAGCAAAAACTACCAGAAATGCTTTACCGGAAATTTTTTACTATAAAAATAGTGTAAGTTACTTTATATTTTTCTCCGTGTACGGTAACTTCTTCAAAATTATTTTCTAGAATTTTTAATTATGTACTTTCTATAAAAATAATTGAAATCCTTTAAAAAAATTTTATTATTTATGAAAATAATGAAATTTGTAAATAATAATCCGAGCCCTATAATATCTATTTTTAATTTTAACAATTAATTAAAATTTCTACACCTTTAGTGGGATAAAAAAAAATAAAAAAAGCACTATATGGAATATGAACGTATTCTCGAAATAATGTCTAAAATTCTCTAAAAATCACTACATTGTTTTCGTTTTCTAAGTAATTGCAGAACGAAAATAGAACCCTTGGCAAAGTGAGAGAGAGAGAGAGAGCGACATTATAGTACCTTATATAGTCTTAGAGGATAGTATAAAGGGTGTGCAAACCGTGGGGACGTAAAAATTCCAAACGGTCCAGACCAACGTTGAACACCAAGTGCGCTCACCGAGAGAGAGAGAGAGAGAGAGAGAGAGAGAGAGAGAGAGAGAGAGAGAGAGAGACTCTAATTCACGCTTGTCATTTCGCAAGGTGTGTGTATTTTAAGGCTAGCCCCAATGTTAAAATTCCTCCTCTGCCTAAGACTATAGTCCCTCCTTCTCTCTCTCTCTTTCTCTCATCTCAGTGCTCACAACATACTCTCATTCCCTCTGCAACCGTGACTCATCGTCCCTCTCTCTTTGGTCCTCTCACAAGTGGTCCTTCTCGGACTCACTAGCACAAGAAGCCTTTCGGGTGGCCGCCGGGACGAATATATAGCTATACAGTCGGCTATAGTGCTTGTGGATATAAAGGTTGTCCGTGAGAGAGAGAGAGAGAGAGACAGCAGCGTCAGTCTAGGGAGAGGAGGAGAGCATGCAGTTCGAAACAGAGGAAGAGTGAGATGGGGGATGAGTAAGAGAAATAGACTGAGAAAGGAGGAAGACTCTCTCTCTCTCTCTCTCTCTCTCTCTCTCTCTCTCTCTCTCTCTCTCTCTCTCTCTCTTTGTTACTCTGAGAGAGAGAAAGTAGGAATAGAGTGAGAGAGAGAAAGCAGAAATAGAGTGAGAAAGAGAGAGAGAAAGTAGGAATAGAGTGAGAAAGAGAGAGAGAGAGAGAGAAAGTAGGAATAGAGTGAGAAAGAGAGAGAGAGAGAGAGAAAGTAGGAATAGAGTGAGAAAGAGAGAGAGAGAGAGAAAGTAGGAATAGAGTGAGGAAGAGAAAGAGAGAGAAAGTAGGATGAGAGTGAGAGAAAACAGGAAGAGAGTGAGAAAGAGAGAGAGTAGGAAGAGAGTAAGATAGATAGAGAGAGTACAAACTGGAGAGGACCCGGTGTGGTAGTGCAAGGGTTCGTTCGACCCTTAAGGGGTTGTGGCTAGCAGTGCACCCCCACACCTCGCCCCCCTCGGGCCATCCGCTCGTCTCTACCACCCCGTTGGCCACCCTCGCAGCAGAGCCCCCCTTGCAAGCAAAACTACCCTTCGCCGGCGGCCATTTTACTCTCCCTTCACGCTCTCATTCTCCCCATCCTCTCTCAACCCTTTGCTTTCCTTCTTGGACTCGCGAAATTGTAATCCGAGGCAACGAACGAGACGGATCTAGCCTCAAAGGACCTGGCTTTCTTACTTGCCAACCTTTTCTCTCTTTCTACATCAAATACTCTTCCTTACTTACTTACAAATCCACGTAATTGTTTATAAAAAATTATCTCTTTCTACTCTCGCTCTCTCTAATTCTTTTATTCCACTTTTCTCAAATATTTCTCGAACAACTTTGTGACGCGCCCCCAATTTCTGGTAATTGTAGTAAAAATTACCAGAAATTCTTTACTGGGAATTTTTCACTATAAAAGTAGTAAAAGTTATACTTTATATTTTTCTCCGTGTGGAAATTAATAATTAACATTTAATTGCGTTAAGAATAACACAAACATATCGAATAATTCGTTTTGCTTCATACCTTTCTTGAAAGCGGGTTCACATTTACATTTAGAAATCATTAACAAAAATTTTTCTCTTCATATACAGTACCGCCCGAAATTGTAATTCCACCCATTTTCAAGGAAATGAAAAAAAAAAAATTCTAACACAAAATTTATGAAAACTAAAATTTTTTTCGGTATATGTTTTGAAGGATGATAAAATTTGGCTAGTATTTTATTTAGATATTATTTTAAAAAAATCATCATTTTCAATGTTTCACAAAAATTTGAATAACTTCTAAAATAATGAACGCTTTTTAATCATCTTAAGCTTATTTATATGTTAAAGGTCATTTTTAACAGAATAATAATTACTTGTACACTGTTAAGTTTCGGGAATTTTTCCTAACTTTTGTATGGAAATTTTCCTAAAATGTGTTAAGAAAAAATTTTTTTTCCAAAAAACATGCTAATTTTCCTGAATGTTTCGAAATTTTTAGATATGAATTGGAATTTTTTTAAATTCTATTGGGAATTAAATTTTCTGTAATAAAAATGATACTTTTTCTTATTTTTAAGAGTATTTTTGGAAAAAATGCAGAAATATTTTTTCTAAAAATACTGATATTTTTTTGATAATTAGGAGAATTTCATGTTTCAATTTCAATATTTAAAAATTTTTTAATCATATTCTCATTAAAAGTATGAAATTATTGGATTTTTGAAAAATATTTATAAAAAAGTGAAAATTATTTTATTAGATTCAAATAACCAATTACTTTGTTAATTACTAAATAGAGATTTTTTATATAATTTCAAATGATTATTTGAATTGCAGGATAATGATTATTTGTTATCTGTAAATATATTTTTATAATAATACCAATTAAATTTTGGGTTAAAAATCAAAAATACTAGTAAACATGCGCGATTTTACGTTTTTAAAAATTGTTTAAATAAATAATATTTGTAAAGAATATATATAAGTTTTTAAAAATTTTTTAATACAGACCGAAAAATTGTTTTTAAAGTGAAAAAAGATGTTTGGATAATCCTATTAAAAGAAAAATAATTTTTAAAATACAAACATATTTCTTTTATTAAATTTTCTTGAAAAATCTACACCATATCATGTTTTATATGTTTTCTGTAAAATAGTTTTTAGTAGAAAAAAATAATGTGAAATTTAAAAAATTTAAAAAAATTTTTTATTTAGAAATTGATTACACTGTAAAATTTTTTAGGAATTTTCATAAATTATTCATGGTGAATCTTCTATACATATTCTGATGGAGAAAATGCTTTTTCTTAAAAAGCTGCAGTGAAAATCACCAGAAAATTGAATGAAAATTTTCTAAAATTCTAATTTCACAAAAAAAATTAGTGTATATAGTTTAAAACGTTGGGGAAAATAACCGTAAATTCTAATGAATATATTTTCCCCAAAAAATTAGTGATTATCATTTAAGAAGTTAGAAATAATTTCCGCAAATTCTAATGAATATATTTTCCCCAAAAAATTAGTGATTATCATTTAAGAAGTTAGAAATAATTTCCGTAAATTCTAATGAATATATTCCCCCCCCCAAAAAAAATTAGTAAAATTCTAATTTTTATTTTTTAATTTTTTAATTTTTTTTTAAATTTTTTTGGAAAAGTTAGGAAAAATTCCCGAAAATTGTAATAAACACTTTTGATTCGTTTTTTGTCTCAATTTGATATCCTTAGAAAAACAATTTATATGTGGGAAAAAAATGAAAATTGAATTATTTTTTGAAAATAACCATTCGAGGATTCCTTGTGAAATGCGGCGGATGTCTTTGAATGTAGGAATTAACTAAGGTCCATTGCTATTAGATCAGAGTGTAATAGAATTAGGACCACGATTTCCTACTCGCATGACCTCAGGAATACAGGGAGGATAATTTAATATCTGGTTGCCTCGCCGTATCTGATTGGACGAAAGATTTCAGCTGGTAACTGAAGATTATCTGTTTATGGCACAGAACTAAATGGATTTCAATGACGTGAATACGAAATTACAATCTGGATGGCCAATATTCTCAATAATGAGATTTCGTCACGTAACAAATATATTTCTATTCAAAATTTTAATTAAATTCAATTTTTTTTAAACACTGTATACCTTTGCGAATGTATCATTACCAAAAAAATGTGAATTTACAAAAAATTATCGTAAGAAAAGGCCTTAAATTCTAAGCAATTAATTTTGGACGCTACTCCACTGATGAATGAATAAAAATAAAAAGACAAAAATTCTGAAATGAAAAAAAGAGGGATATTTTTAAAAAGGAACAATAAAAATTGCAGATATTAATTCGCGGGATGGGAAAAATAGGAATCAACAATTTTCGATCTTTATTTCCTTTACAAACAATGTTTTGAAATGTGTGAAAAAAATTACGAAGAGGAAAATTTTTTTATAACCAAAAAAGAAAATACTAAGTATAATATGTACAAAAAAATTTAAACTAAAATATAGACGCTCTCTGCTTCCCTAAATACTGCTCTTTAGTGCACCTGCCTCAGCTTTTCTGTAAATAAATTTAATTCAATTAAATGAAAGTAACAGAGTAGAAAAAATGTTACAGAAGGTAAATTAATTATTTTTTACAAAGAAAAATAAAAATAAATAAATTTTTATTATTTACAAAGGAAATCTAAACTGACTGAAATTAATGTTTTCTCCTTTTTGTCAAGATCTACATTATATCTTCCAAGTAAATTTTACATAATTTTACTAAAATTTAATATTCGCTGAATTTTCAATATCCATGTTAAATATTTGCTTATATAACAATTTAATTAAAAATTTACTAATTTATTCAAACATTTATTTATTTATTTATTTATTTATTTATTTATTTAAACGCACTTGTATTCAAATTATAGAAAAATAATTAAAAAAACACTCGGACAAGAGGTTTTTAATAAAAAATTTGCTCCATTTCGAAATCAAAATAATTTTTTTCATCGGGGAGTCTGTCAAGAAAATACAATGAACAATAAGAATTACTACACAAACAGGGAATTAAAAGAATATAATATAAAAATACAAAAAAATTGACTTTGTACGAAACAAAAATAATTATATTTATTAAAAAATAAAAATAAAAACTTTATAAATTATAAAGCAGAAACAAAGAAATGTTCAAGAATCAGAGAAATAATATAGTATTCTGAGTCGAAATATAAAGGATCTATAAACAAACTGTAAATAAATAAATTTGATACAGAAAGATAATAAAAAATTTATACCAATAAATGTAAAATTAAACAATTTCAAAAGCATACTTAAATGGAGAAAATAATTCACGATGAAATAAATAATTAAATAAATAATAATAAATAATAATAAATAAAGAATAATAAATTAATAAATAAGTCAATAAATAAATAGAAAGTACTATTTCTATTCAATGTTTTAAATTGAAAATTTATTTCTTTATTTTTCGAACTAATTTTCGATCATAATTCTAAAATATTTTATACTTTTTGAATATGAAAAACTTATGATCCGAAATTAGTTAGAAAATTAAAAAAAATGTATTTTCAATTTAAAACATTGAATAGAAATACTACTTTTTAGTATTTTTATTCTAAAAACAATTCTTTCAAAAAGAAAACTTCAAAAGTGGTAAAAATAAAATTTACTATTCTAAAATTTTTTTCTAATTACAAAAACATATTTTCTACAAAATTTAACGCATGCATATTCAAATCTACCAATATTAAACAAAAATAAAAATTCAAAAATGGTCAAAATATTTTCTAGCCCATTTTATTTTGTGACCATTGAATCCTCATTAAAAAGGCTAAAAATAATTGTATTTCTTTTTGAAAATAATGATATATTTTTCTCGCATTGTGGTGAAATTGAAAGCTTAGAAAGAGGAGAGAAAAAAAAGCAAATTTAATTTATTTGAAGCTGTCTACTTTTATTTATTTTGCTCTCAAATAGATGCTATCACACCGGCTATATAATTTGTTGTGAAGCAACATTAGCGGTGGGCCAGCATTTATCATTCAGCACGCGCGCCTCTGTGTTGACAGGCAGTGCCCCGTTTCCAGGGCGAAGTTCAACGAAAAACCGGAATAAAAACGAGATCGACTAGTGAACGGGGTTGTTCGACCCGTACAGAACTGACCACAATCGCCCATGTAGACAAATTTCAATTCAGTGGTGATCATTCTAAATAAATGTTTCTATTTCCATTATTCAATTACTAGTTTCATTCTTTATTATTCAATTATTCAATTATTATTTTTACTCATTATTATTTTTATTTATTAATAATCAATAATTGTTTTTATTTTTATTTATTTTTTTTAATTGTTTTTTTATTCAGTTATTATTTATTAAACACAAAAGAAATAAATTTACCTCGAATAGCTATACAAATTTTACTATATATTAGCGAAAGGAGTTTTTGTCAATTCAAAGAAATAATTTTTTAAGACTCGTTTTGCTTCATTAAAATAAAATTTATCCTTTAAACAAAAAAACGAGAAATAATGTTTATTTAAATCAATTAAAATTTTTTTCAATCAAATAAAATTTTTTCCAATCAAATAAAATTTATTTCAACCAAATAAAATTTTTTTGAATCCAAAAAAAATTATTTGAAATAAATAAAACTGATTTAAAAAAAATAGTATTTGTTTGAAGCAAATAAAATTTAATTAAACCAAATAAACTTTGTTTCAACTAAATTTTCAACAAAAAAATGTGTTTCAACTCTGAACAAAATTTATCTGTAGTAAATAAATTTTGTTTGAACCAAATTAAATTTATTTGGATCAAATAAACTTTCTTTGCAGCAAATAAAATTTATTTGCAACCAATAATATTTGTTCGAATCAAACAAAAAATATTTTAAAAAAAAACTTTGTCGGAACAATAATAAGCAATAAATAAAATTTGTTTCAACTAAATAAAATCTGCAACAAATAAACTTTGTTTGAACAAAATAAAATTTATTAAGAGCAAATAAACTTTGTTTGAACAAAAAAAAAAAACTTGATTGGTAAAAAATAATGTTTATTTGAAATAAATAATATATATTTGAACCCAATAAAATTTATTTGAAACAAATAATATTTATTTGAACCCACTAAAATTTATTTGAAACAAATAATATTTATTGCAAACCAAATAAAATTTTTTCCAATTAAATAAATTTTATTTGAATCAAATAAAATTTAATTCAACCAAATAAACTTTATAAATACTAAAATTGTGCCAATCAAATAAAGTTCATTTGTAATAAATAAATTTTGGTTGAACCAAATTAAACTTATTTGAAACAAATTATATTTATCTTAAACAAATAAAATTTTATCCAATCAAAAAAAGTTTATTTGAACTAAATAAGCTTTATTAATACTAAATTTGTGTCTATGAAACAAAATTAAACTGTAATAAATAAATTTTGTTTGAACCGAATTAAATTTTGTTTGAACCAAATTAAATTTATTTGAAACAAATAAAATTTATTTGTCATAAATATTCTTTGTTTAAATCAAATAAAATTTATTTCAACCAAAAAAATTTATCTGTAACAAATAAATTTTGTTTGCACAAAATAAAATTTTTTTTGGCAAATAAAATTTATTTAGATCAAATAAACTTCATTTGAATCAAATAAACTTTACTCGTGACAAATAATGTTTACTTGAATCAAATAAAATTGATTTGAACCAAATAAAACTTATTTCAACCAAATATAATTTTTTCTAATCAAATAAAGTTTATTTGAACCAAAAAAAAATATTTTCGATCAAATAAAATTTATTTTGAACAAAATATAGTTTTTTTCAACCAAATAAAATTTATTTAAACAAAATATACTTTTTTTCAAACAAATAAAATTTATTTGACGCAAATAAACTTTATTTGGCGCAAATAAACTTAGTCTGAAGCAAATAAAATTTATTTGTAAAAAATATCCTTTATTTCAACCAAAAAAATTTATCTGTAACAAATAAATTTTGTTTGAACAAAATAAAATTTTTTTGAAGCAAATAAACTTTATCGGTGACAAATAATGTTTACTTGAACCAAATAAAATTGATTTAAACCAAATAAAACTTATTTCAACCAAATATAATTTTTGCTAATCAAATAAAATTTATTTTGAACAATATATAATTTTTTTGAACCAAATAAAATTTATTTGAAACAAATAGTATTTGTTCGAACCAAATAAACTACGTTTTTGCTAAATTTTTATCAATCAAATAAAATTTATCTGTAATAAAATTTTGTTTGAACCAAATTAAATTTATTTGGAGCAAATAAATTTTGTTTTAATCAAAGAAACTTTATTTGTGAGAAATAATATTTATTTGAACAAAATAAAATTTATTTGGAGCAAATAAACTTTGTTTGAACCAAAGAAACTTTATTTGTGACAAATTATTTTGATTTGAATAGAATTAAAATTTATTTGAAATAAATAAACTTTGTTTGAACCATTTTGAATTTTTTTGTAACAAATAAATTCCATTGAAAGTTTCTTTGATGTAAACAAATTTTCTTTGCATCAAAGAAATTTGTTCTTTAAATAAATAAAAAAAATTTTCTGGTTGTAAATTAAATTTAAATAAACAATCCTAATTTATTTCAAAAGCAGGGGAAAATTTTATGAAATGAAAATAATTTTTAACAGAAAACTAATTTATTTCAAACCAGGGGAAAGTTTTACGAACTAAAAATAATTTTCAACAGAAAACAAATAATTTTTTTCCTCCCAAGAATCAAAAGAAAAAAAATTAAATCAATTAGCAAAATTTTTCCCAATTAATAAAAGATTATTGCAATTAGTCAATTAATTAATTAAAAATGTCTAATTATCCAATTCTCAAAATTAAGTTTCATCTTGTTTGTTTTTTCGTTTTAGAAATGCGATTCGATTGGCAATATCTTTTCGTTTACATGTCTCTCTAAATTAATTAGGAAGATTTTTTTCCTTCCGGCTTTTATATAAGGAGGTGTGTAAACACTGTTACTTTAGATAATGGATAAAGAGACTTGTCGAAATTGGGGTCGTTCGATCTCGATATCTTCGATATTTGTAGAAGTAATAACTGCGAGTTGTACATGAAAGTGCACACATTTACGAACTGGTCCCGGAGGTGAGGTAGATGGTGGTTGCGGAGGTGGAGGGTAGCTTGGCGACACTCAAGTCTCCTCGAGCCTTACAAGGGTCCATCTCATAGCAACGCCCACGGAAATTCGAATCGATACGATGCACTGTTCCGAAAAACCGGGAAATTTCTACTATTTTCCAAAAAAAAGTAGAAAAAAAAGAATGAAAAAAGAAATATCCAAATGTTGTGAAAATTTGTCAAAATTCTTTTTTGTCGAAGAAGGAAACAAATCATCTTTCAATAGCGTATACTCTTCTTGCTCTAACACCACTTTTCGTAGGAGAAAAAACTTCCTGTCACTATTTCGATAATAAAATATGTCTTCTTTTACCCCGCGGGCAATAGTTCTATTCAAACACAATTTTTCCCCCGAAAGCAAAAATAGTGATTTTTTCGAGATAAACTGAATTTTTTTTTATCAAAAATAAATAACCGCAACCAAAAAAATGTTTGGATTAAACATATTTTATAATTGAGTTATAAACGTAATTTTTATTGATTAATAAAAAAAAAATTTATTTTATTATGTGTTGAATCAAAATTTATATTTAATTCAAAAACCAATTTTTGGTTGACATTTTTTTTAATTTGATTAAATCGAAAATATTATAAAGATATTTTCTTCTGTTTCAATACTATATACAAAATGTGCGATTTGATTTATTTATTGGAAATCAAGGGTGAATATAAAGTTTGAGGGTAAAAAAAAAGAACGAATAAGAAAATTGTGAAAAGCGAATAGAGTCAATCGATCACTTTGAATGTTTTTTGTTAGGTGATCATTGTTTGGCAGTTGTGAGAAGGAGGTGGGATTGAAGAAAACCGAAAAAAGGAAAGGAAAGGAAAAAAAAACTGCCAAGAAAAGTTCAGCGAGTTTTCTGAAGAAGTCGAGGCGGACCTCTCTCTCTCTCTCTCCCTCTTTCTTTCTTGGGTTCGACTTTCATGCGAGTCGATGGGATGAGGACTTTGCATTCTCCAAGTTTTCCTCGTTTTTCCCGGCGTGACCAGTCAGGCGTCTTGTTATGTGTAAGTTGTGTGCATCTTTTCATCTTTTCCATTTTCTAAACCGATACATTTTTTAAAAAATCTATATTTAAGAATATTTATTTTTATACATGATTTTTAAATGCAATCGTAAAATACAATTTTTAAATATAATTTAAATGGAAATTTTAATATAATTTTTAAATATAAATTTTAATATAATTTTTAAATATAAATCTTAATATAATTTTCAAATATAAATTTAAATATAATTATTTGCAATAAAAAAAATTTGTTTCAACCAGACAAAATTTTTCTGTAACAAATAAAATTTTAACTAAATAAACTTTATTAGTAAAATAAAGTTTATATGAACCAAATAAAATTTATCTGTAACAAAAAAATTTTGTTTGAACAAAGTAAAATTCATTTAGAGCAAATAATAATTATTTAAACCAAATAAATTTTATTCGAGACAAATAATATTTATTTGAAAGAAATACTATTTACTTTCACCAATTAAGATATTTTTGAACCAAATAAAATAGATTTTATTTATTTAAAATAAATTTTATTTTGTTGAAATGTACAATATTTGGTTCATCAAATAAATTTCATTTGATTGTAAAAATTTTATTTGATTAAAATAAATATTATTTGATTGTGAAAAATTTTATTCGGTTTAAATAAATATTATTTGTTTCAAATAAATTTTATTTGGTTCAAATAAACATTATTTTCACAAATAAAGTTTCTTTGGTTCAAACAAAGTTTATTTGCTCGAAATAATTATTATTTTGTTCAAAGCAAATTTATTTGTTACAGATAAATTTTTGTTGGTTAAAATAAATGTTATTTCTTTCAAATAAATTTTATTTTGTTAAAATAAATTTTATTTCGTTGAAATAAATTTTATTTGGTTCAAATATATTTTATTTAATTGGAAAATTCTGATTTTGATAAAAAAAATTTATTTGGTTAACACAAATATTATTTGTTTGAAATAAACTTTATTTGTATCAAATAATGTTTATCTCAATCAAATAAAACTGATTTGCAACAAATAATATTTATTTCAAACAAATAAATTTTATTCAATTTAATGAAATTTAATTGCAATAAATAAAATTTATTTCAGCCAAAAAAAATTTATCTGTAACAAATAAATTTTGAACCAAATAAAATTTATTTGTGACCAATACTATTTATTTAAACAGTATAAAATTAATTTCGACCAATGGTCTTTGTTTCAACTAAATTTTCAACAAATAAAACTTTGTTTTAACTAAACTTTCAATAAATGAAATTTGTTACAATTATAAATAAAATTTATTTGAATCAAGTAAAATTCGTTTCAACCAAACAAAATTTATCTGTAACAAATAAATTTTATATAAACCAAAAAAAATGTATTAGTTGCAAACAAACTTTGTCAAAAAACAAATAAAATTTATTTACAAGAAATAAATTTTTTTTTACACAAATAAAATTAATTTACAACAAATAAAGATTGTTTTAAACAAATAAAATTTATTTGCAACAAGTAATGATGCAAACAAAATTTATTTGAAACAATTAATTTTTTTTTAATCCAAAAAAATTTATTTGTAAAAAATAAACTATGTTCCAACTAAATTTTTAATAAAAAACTATGTTTTAACTAAATCTTAGACAAATGAAATAGGTTTTAACTATAAATAAAATTTATTTGAAATAAATAAAATTTGTTTCAACCAAAGAAAATTCTTCTGTAGTAAATAAATTTTGTTTGAACCAAATAAACTTTATTTGGTATAAATAAACGTTGTTTAAGCAAATAAAATTTATTTGAAATAAATAATATTTTTTGGAAAGAATAATAAAATATTGAAAACAAATAAACCTTGTTTGAACCAAATAAAATTTATTTCACCCAAATAAATTTTGTTTCAATTATATAAAATTTATTTTAACCAAATATACTTTGCTTCAACTAAATTTAAAAAAATCAAAATTTGTTTTCAACTATAAATTACATTTATTTGAAGCAAGTAAAATT
Source organism: Leptopilina syphax (assembly GCA_032872505.1). Taxonomy (NCBI): domain Eukaryota; kingdom Metazoa; phylum Arthropoda; class Insecta; order Hymenoptera; family Figitidae; genus Leptopilina; species Leptopilina syphax. The sequence continues at coordinate 20,185,635 of CM065468.1, read as the reverse complement.
TTTTTCAACCAAACAGAATTTATCTGTAACAAATAAAATTTGTTTCAGCCACACAAAACCAAATAAACTAAATTGATGACAAATAATGTTTATTCGAACCAAATAATGTTTATTTGAAACAAATAATATTTGTTTGAACCAAATAAAAATTATTTCAACCAAATAAATGTTCTTTCAACTAAATGACATTTATTTGCAATAAATAAAATTTGTTTCAACCAAAAATAATTTATCTGTAACAAATAAATTTTGTTTCAACAAAATAAAATTTACTTGGATCAAATATACTTTGTTTGAAACAAATATACTTTGTTTGAACCAAATAAAATATTTTTCAACCAAATAAACTTTGTACTAACTTAATAGTATAAAATTGCAACGATTTGTTTCCAAAAATGTAGATCAAATGAAAAATTGATCTAAATTATTGACATTAAATTGATTCACTTTAGTATAAATTTTATACTTTTTGTTTAACAACTTTTTTGTTTTAAATAAAAAAAAAATAAATTAAGAATCAAATTAGTGTGAAATCGTAAAAACTGCCGAAAAGAATCTGAATTTTGCGGAAATAAATTGGATTTCAAGAGAATTTATCGTCGTGTGCAAGAGAAGTGCATTATGTTACCAATGGAATTACAAGAAAACTTGGAACCTATAATACAACCACATTCTTATCTGAAATGAGTGACAATTACCTTCCTCACCATTCCAAGTTACATATTCATGAAATTCTAAATTAAGCGCACCCTAAATACGAATAACGTTAACTTCCCTCACATAAAATCCATAATACTGTTCTGTCAACGTGACGAAATTTACATTTAATTGTTACACTATACTCAACATTTGGAAAAATTTCTAAATTAACTATCTTTCTTCAATTAACTCTCCAACTTTTTCCTATTTTCAATTCTCAATTGAATCTAAGCAAAATTCTCGATTTTTCCTTAAAATTAATTCTCCTTTCTCTATTAACTGCGAATTTAGAAATAAAAAGTATCAGAATTCTTTTTTTATTTATTATTTTCGAATAAAAATTCATTTTGTTATTTTTCTATAGTATATAAAAATCGTTCTCTCCAGAGCACGAAGACATTGTTTTTTTTGATGTGTAGGAAAAAAAATAGAATTTTTTATTAATAAAGAATTTCTGGAAAATTTCAAATATTACGGAAATATGTACGCGATTTAGATCCCCTTTTATTTGAAAAGTGGTAAAAGCTTTACCTATGATATAAACACTTATGTGTGTATTCTTCTGTTTTGTAATACCTTTGAAGAAATAAGTAGAGAATATTGCAAGTCGAGTGTAGGAGAAAGAAGAAAAGAAAGACAAAGAACGAGTATGATGCAACCCAAGTCTCTACAGAATTTCATTTTTATCATTACCCTATCTACAGAACTTTTGTCAAATTATGAAAATTTTTCCCTAGTTCATTTTTGCTTCCCATTTTTCTTTGCTTTTCCTTTTTTTCATTTTTTCATTTTTTTTTTTTTTTTTTTTTTGTTAGGGAATTATTTATATGTATGAATATTTGACAAAATTGTCAAAGTTAGATGAAACTTAATTTTTGACTGTACTGCGTTTTATGTAGATAAATAAATTTTACTATAAAACAAATTTTTTTATGATAATTTAAAAATAAAATTAGTAATAATATGTAAAAAAATATAAAAATTAGTGACAAAATAGTATAAAAAAAGAAAATTAAAAAAAAAAAATTGTTAAATGTTAAGAATTGTATTATTCACTAAAATGAAATGAAAAGTGTTCAAAGGATCGTAATTTATAATTTTCCCCTATTTTTAAAGGTAATATATCATCACCTGTTTGACTACTCTAAAAAGATCAGGTTAGGTCCAAAGGTCCAGCATCCAGTGAGACTAGTTCAAAGATCAAATGTTAAATTATCTCGTCCATCCAGTTTTGGTCCACGAAGAGTTCAAAAAGGGATTCGAAAATCTCGTTCTGATAAAATGACAAGTTGTCAAAATATAGTATTTAATTTAATTTTAAATATACGGCCAGATAAATGATTTATTTAAACAAAAACTGATATATTTTTTTAAAAATTGTATGTTTACTAACTTTTTTATTTGCTTCGAATAAAAATTAATTGTAACAAATAGACATTCTTTGAACAAAATAAAATTTATTTGGAGCAAAAAAAACTTTGTCTAAAACAAATAAAATTAATTTGCAACAAATAAACTTTGTTTGAATCAAATAAAATATATTTCAACCAAATAAATAAAATTTGTATCAACCAAACAAAATTTATTTGCAACAAATAAACTTTGTTTGAACAAAATAAAATTTATTTAGAGCAAATAAACCTTGTTTGAACCAAAAAAAAAAAACTTGATTGGTAAAAAATAATGTTTATTTAAGACAAATAATATTTATTTGACCCCACTAAAATTTATTTGAAACAAATAATATTTATTGCAAACAAAAAACATTTTTTCCAATCAAATAAATTTTATTTGAATCAAATAAAATTTAATTGAACCAAATAAAATTTGTAAATACTAAATTTGTGTGAGTCAAACAAAGTTCATCTGTAATAAATAAATTTTTTTTTGAACCAAATTAAATTTATTTGAAACAAATAAAATTTATTTCAACCAAATAAAATTATTTCAAACAAACAAAATTTGTATCAACCAAACAAAATTTATCTGCAACAAATAAATTTTGTTCGAACAAAATAACATTTTTTTTTGAGCAAATAAACTTCATTTGAATCAAATCAACTTTATTGGTAACAAATAATGTTTACTTGAACCAAATAAAATTGATTTCAACCAAAATAAAATTTATTTCAATCAAATATAATTTTTTCTATTCAAATAAAAATTTGATAGAAATTTAATTTATTTTTAATTTATTTGAACGTAATAAAATAGTTTCAACAAAAAAAAAATTTATTTGAACAATATAAATTTTTTTTCAACCAAATAAAATTTATTTGAATTAAATGAAATTTATTTGAAACAAATAGTATTTGTTTAAATTAAATAAACTTCGTTTCTACTAAATTTGTTTCAATCAAACAAAATTTATCTCTAATGAATGAATTTTGTTTAAACTAAATTAAATTTATTTGGAGCAAATAAATTGTGTCTAATACCAAAGAAACTTTATTTATGACAAATAAACTGTGTTTGAACCAAATAAATTTTGTTACAACTAAATTCTTAACAAATAAAATTTGTTTCACCTATAAATGAAATTTATTTGAAATAAATTTTGTTTTACCAATAAATAAAATTTATTTGAAACAAATAAAATTTGTTTCAAGCAAAAAAAATTTATCTGTAATAAGTTAATTTTGTTTGAACCAAACAATACTTATTTGAAGCAAATAAACTTTGTCTAAAACAAATAAATTTTGTTTGAACCAAATAAAATTTTTATTAAACATAAAAATTTTTTTTTGAAACAAATTATATTTGTTTGAATCAAATAAAATTATTTTATAACAAATAATATTTATTAGAACCAAATAAAATTTATTTGTAGAAAATAATGTTTGTTTGAACCAAATGGACAAGCAAATAAACTTTGTTTCAACTAAATTTCCAACAGAAAAATGTGTTTCAACTCAAAATAAAATTTGTTTATCTAACAAAATTTATCTGTAAGAAATAAATTTTGGTTAAACGAAATAAAATTTTTTTGGTGCAAATAAACTTCATTTGAATCAAATTAACTTTATTGGTAACAAATAATGTTTACTTGAACCAAATAAAATACATAGAGAAATAAAATAACCAAATAAAACTTATTTCAATCAAATATAATTTTTTTTAATCAAATAAAATTTATTTAAACCAAATAAAATAGTGTCAACCAAATAAAATTTTTTTGAATAATATAAATTTGTTTTTAACCGAATAAAATTTATTTGAATTAAATGAAATTTATTTGAAATAAAAGAAATTTATTTGAAACAAATAGTATTTGTTCAAATTAAATAAACTTTGTTTCTACTAAACTTTTTGCAATCAAACAAATTTTATCTGTAATAAATGAATTTTGTTTGAACCAAATTAAATTTATTTGGAGCAAATAAACTGTGTTTGAAACCAAAGAAACTTTATTTGTGACAAATAAACTTTGTCTAAAACAAATTAACTTTGTTTGAACCAAATAAATTTTGTTTCAACGAAATTCTTAACAAATAAAATTTATTTGTGAAGAATAAAGAATAATTGTGTTTGTTTCAAACCAAATGAACTTCATTTCAAGCAAATAAACTTTGTTTCAGTTAAATTTCCAACAGAAAAATTTGTTTCAACTCTAAATAAAATTTTTTTACGAAACAAAATTTATCTGTAACAAATAAATTTTTTTTAAACGAAATAAATTTTTTTTTTTGGGCAAATGAATTTTCTTGAAAATTTTCCATTTTATTTCAACATTTGTAAAAAAAACAATTCAACTCAATAGATTTTGGAGAAAAAAAATCGATTTCAAGAACTTTCAAGTTGAGAAAAAGGGTAGAAGAGGTAAGTGTGATTAATTAGTTCGTCGCGGAGGTTCTTCGCCCCTTTTTTTGGATACTTTTCGTTAGGGAGATTTTTATTTAATAGGCACGTCATCAAGGTCAACCAAACGTGAACGAGGAGCAAAACGAGAGAGAGGTTTTGAAAATTTTACTTGACATTCGTTGAAGATCACACTGAAACCCCCTTTTTCGCATATATGCCTCTCTCTCTCTCTCTGTATGTATATACATATATAAAAAAAACTTGAAATTTTCAATGTACATATTCCTCCTCTGGCACTCTGAATATATATTCTCTTTTTTTCACTCACTGATTACGGGATGTATCAAAAAGCCGTGTACAGTGAGTGAGGCCACAGGATAGCCTAGACTTTCTTAATTGGGTCCGCCATTTTCGGTAGTTGAAACCCTCCTTCTCCATCCTCTTTCACCCTTTTGTACGTTAGAAGGGTTGCGAACCCACCCCCGACCCTTGGAGGTCTCTCGCTCAAACCCGAGTGGCTTTTGTTTTCGCCCCAAAGGATCCGCCATTTTGAATTTATGATACCCCGGACTCGACTCGGACACGAAAAAACTTGGGTCGTTAGCGAAAATTACAGAGGACGACGAGGACGACGACGACGATGGTGAATGGCATATATACCCTTTTAAGTTTAACGGGGGAATTTAGGAAAGGTCGTCTCTCGACATCAATGTCCGATTCACTGCGCCTTTGCCTATGTGATGATAAAATCACGAGAAATTCCATAAACAAAGTTTCTTCAAATTTATTACTGTGGCATTTTTGTTTAGAAAGTAAAAATAATAAAGTTTCTTTTGTTAAAAATTAAAACTTAGGGGCTTTTTATAAATTAGACTATATTTAATTAATAATTAATAATTACGTAAGACTATTTTTAGGGAAAATTTTAAATATCTGCCCCCTTGTAAGAAATTTTACATTTTTTTAAAAGTTCAAAACTCCCTCCCCCCTTCTTCGAAATTTTACATTTGTTTTTAAATTTTGAACCCCTTCTACCCTTGTAAAAAATTTTATATATTTTTCTTGGAAATTTTAACCTCTCCACCCCCTTGTAAGAAATTCTATAATCTTTTCAAAATTGTAACCCCCACTCTCTTTGTAAATTATTTTTACATACATTAGCGAAATTTTTTTCTATTCTTTATAAAAAAATAGTTAGACCCCTCTCCCCACGAAAAAGACCCCTTATTTGTGCAAAGAAAAAAAAGATGTCAAATGACTTGTTCCTTCTTCTTCTTTTTAAGTCTCAACTGTAAAATAAACTATATCTTAAAAGTTTTTTCCTTGTCTCAAGTTGTCCCTTGATTGGAATTATCTCCAAACATTTTATTCAGACAAATTGACAACACAAAATTTTTTTTTTTAAATTACTATTCTTTTGAATTTATTTATGAAGTGTAATTTGAATCAAATAACATTTTTTTCAACCAAAAAAAAAATTTGTTTGAAGCAAATAAAATTTGTTGAACCAAATAAAATTTATTTCAATCAAATAGTATTTATTTGAACCGAATAAAATTTAATTCAACAGAATAAACTTTGTTTCTACTAAATTTGCAACAAATTATATTTGTTTTAACTACATAAAAATTTATCTGTTAGAAATAAATTTTGTTTGAACAAAATAAAATTTATTTGGTGTAAATAAACTTTGGTTAAATCAAATAAATATTATTTGTAACAAATAATGTTTATTTGAACAAAATAAAATTTGTTTCGCTTACATAATATTTGTTAGAAACGAATACAATTTAATTCAACTAAATAAAATTTGTTTGAATCAAATAAGATTTATTTATAATAATCAACTTTTTTTTGTCTCAAATAAATTGCTTCAAGTAAATAAAATTTATTTGTAACAAATAAATTTTATTTCAACCAAATAACAACATATTCTGTAACAAATAAATTTTGATTGGAAAAAATAAAATTTGTTCTTAGCAAATAAACTTTTTTTAAATCAGAAAAATTTTATTCATAATGAATAACGTTTTTTAACCCAAATAATATTATTCTGTAACAAATAAATTTTGTTTGAAAAAAATAAAATTTTTATCTTAGAAAATAAACTTTTTTTATATTAAATGAAATTTATTCCTAACAAATAATGTTTGTTTGAACCAAATAAAATTTGTTTCAACCAAACAAAATTATTCTGTACCAAATAAATTTTGTTTGAAAAAAATATAATTTGTTCGGAGTTAATTAACTTTGTTTAAAATGTTTTAATCAAATAAATTTTATTTGTAACAAATAAAACAAATGAACTTTGTTTCTACAAATTACAAAATTTGTAAAATTACTAAACTAAATTACAAAACTACATAAAAATTTATCTGTAACAAATAAATTTTGTTTCAACAAAATAAAATTTATTTGGAGGAAATAAACTTTGTTTAAATCGAATAAATTTTATTTGTAACGAATAATGTTTATTTGAACAAAATAAAATTTGTTTCAACAAAATAAAATTTGTTTCAACAAAATAAAATTTATTTGTATCAAATAAACTTTATTTAAATAAAATAAAACTTATGTAAATTAAATAATATTTGTTTGAACTAAATAAAATTCAATTCAATAGAATAAATTCTGTTTGTACTAAATTTGCAACAAATAAAATTTGTTTCAACTACATCAAAATTTATCTGTAACAAATAAATTTTGTTTAAATCGAATAAATTTTATTTGTAACAAATAAACTTTGTTTAAATCAAATAAATTTTATTTGTAACAAATAATGTTTATTTGAACCAAATATAATTTATTTCAACCAAATAAAATTTGTTTCAAGCAAACAAAATTTATCTGTAACAAATAAATTTTGTTTGATCCATAGAAAATTCATTTTTTACAAATAATGTTTATTTTAAGAACCAATAAAATTTATTTCAACTAAATGAACATTGTTTCAACTAATTGAAATTTATTTGCAACAATAAAACTTTGTTTCAACTAAATTTGCAATAAATAAATTTTGTTTGAATCAAATATACATTTTCTTGGATCAAGAATATACTGACTTTGTTTTAAGTTAAAAACTTTCAAAGTTTATATCAAAATGAAATAGTTTGGTTGTAATAATGACATTTTTAATTCTGCCAAAGACTAAATTTTTATTTCAAGAACTCCGTTCAATGCTAATAATTACTGGGCACGAGAAAATAAATTTCTTCCTTCAAATAAATAAGGGATTGTGTCAAGAATGTCAAGTATATGCATTTACTTGATTCAAGTTTTTTTTCAGTGGAGCAAAGGGAACGTTCATAAACTACGTAGCACGTCTAGAGGGAGGGGGGGGGGGTCAAGCAATTGTCTACCATAAGAGGAAAAAATGGCGCTAATACATGTAATTGCATCCACGTGGGGGGAGGGGGGGTTAAAATTTCCAAAAAATTGGTCTACGTAGTTTATGGACGTTCCCAAATTTGCAGTAAAATTATTTCAAGTTTGCTGAAAGTTTCCTAAAAAGCTCACAGATTACTTTAAAAGCGATTGTTTACCTTCAAAGAAATGTGTTCTTTTCAAATTGTCTATAAGATATCGAATTTAAAAATCTAAATTTACTTTGAAGAATTCAATTTTTCTCTTCAAAAGAAATCAAAAGGAATCCTTTTATTACAAAATACACTGGAACGCCGGTTTAGTGGACACCGCTTTAGTGGAATTTTTGGGTTCTGATTTACGATTTTCTTTGTCCTGACTCGTTAAAGGTATTGTTCGCTTTAACGGACGACACCCCCCCCCACACACACAGTCCGCTAAACTGGCGTTCGAGTGTAATTCGAATTCGATTGTCTTGAAAAGTTTATCAAAAATAGTTGGACCAAAGCAGATAATTTTTCATCATGACTTCGTTTGGAAGAGTATTAGACTCATTTATTGTAAATCTAATCTTGAAAAGAGTAAAATACAGTAAGATATTATTATAAGAGTAAAATTATTATTGTTATAGAAAGAATAATAAAAACCGAGAGCATGACGGAAGACTGACAGTCTCTCTCTATATATATTTACACTTGATCTTATTTGATAGCAATCAAAAAGAAGAACCGCCCCGGATTCGATATTCGGTGATTGGCGGCTGCGGGCGTTGACAGCGCGGGCTGTAAAGCGTCACCTCCCCGCGATAATTCGATATTTCGTCCGATAGTTTAGTACAAATTCAATGTCCGGATGGAAGGTTGGCTCTGACGGCGGAGATGTCGACTTAAAACAATTGAGGGCCGGAGTGCTACGCAATATCCTGACTCTCATAATTCGATTACCGAACTAGCTTGTAGTCTCAGACTGTTCGAAATTCCCCGCAGCTCAGGTAACCGTGGCGGATGATTAAGGAAGGACCTGAGCATGGCTGGATGTCTGACTGCGAATCGAAGGAAGGGAATTCACTGATTCAATGTTCCTCTATATATATATATATGTCTACCTACTGCAAAGGAGGGTTGAAGGTATAGAGAGAGAGAAAACAGGTACAAGTACCAAGTACCTAGTACCGAATTATCGGACTCGATGGAAGAACGTTCAATTTGGCAAATTAATTCGTCTCGAACCGAACTATCCCCAGTCAGACCACGACGTCGGAGTTTTCGATGCAAAGCGTCTGCGGTTCTGCAAGTTTCGCGATGCTCCACGTTGCCATTCCCAAGTAGCAATTGTCTTTCGAGTAAACGAACTTTACCTTTCGTATTTAAAAGAGTGTGTCTCCACTCGACAACTATCTTGTAAATTACTTTCGAAAAAGGATGTAGTATTTTCTTCGAATGCTGCTACTTCGAACAAAATATACTACATCCTTTTTCGAAAGTGATTTCTGGAAAACAAGTTTTGTGAAATCAATAAAACTCTTTCTCTCCTTTCTTTAAGCAGATCCCTTAGGGTTCGGATATTAATTCAACTCTTCACGATATTAGTATAAGTTTGATGTTTTATTTATATTAAAAGTTTATATGAATCCCGCGTGGAAATGAAAGTATGGGTAAAAAATGGCAAACAATGGGTAAAGAATGGCGAAATATGGCACACATAGTTTGAAAAAGTACTGCTAATTATGAGGGAATCCCATATGGTTGAACAATGGCGAAATCGAAAATTAATTTTTCATTAAAATAACTTATGTATAAACATAAAACTCTTCAATTTTTTTATTTTTACCCAATGGGCAAAGCATGAGAACAAGAAAAAAAACGTTTTTTTAATAGTTTTAAAGCTTATACTGTAAAATTTTGAACTGTGCGGGCAAAGTATGAAAAACCATAGAAGGAAGAAAAACTATTTTTTTAAATTTTCAAACTATGGGCAAAGTACAGCGAACGATTGGAAGAAGCAAAACTATTTTTTTTATTTTTAAACTATGGGAAGAAAAAAACTTATTCTTTTCATATTTTCAAACTAAAGTGCAAAATATGTCGAACAGTTTTGAATTTTTTAGGGCTCGAACCAGAGAAAGTATTTAATAATATACGGACTTTACGAACCAAAAATTAAAAATTACACGGAACAATTACTGACGAAAATATAACAGCATTCCAAGTCAAATAAGATAACATTTTACTTAAAAACTATAAATTCAATTTTTTATAACTATAAAACATGAAGTAATCCATAACTCCGAGTCTTCGACTCGGAGTGATCGATTTCTTCATGTTTTATAATAATTAAAAATGATCGAGTGATAAAATCATTATTATTTCAATTATTATTTTCAATAAATTTTAACAAAAATTCTTCTTTAAATCGATTATTTTTAATAATTTTTGAAAATGTTCTTTGACAATTTTCAAACCCATTTGTTTACAATATTCAATTTAACGAAATTTTAATTATTCGAAAATTCTTCAATTAAATATATATATTAGAAAATAAAAACTTTAAATAACATAAAAAAAATTCAATTAAACTTTTTCAAAAAAATTAATTTTAAAATTCAATTATTTACAAAAATTCACATGTGAATTTTTGAAAATAATTATAATTATACTGCAGTATATTGCTTTTAATATTTAATTATTATATCTAAAATTTTAAGTAAAAATCATTTTTAAATAAATTTTCACAAGAAAATTCTACTAGAATTCAATTATTTAAATACAAAAATAAATAATTTATTGAAAAATTGAATGTTTCTTGAAATTCAATTCCCATGAAGAATTTTATGAACAAATTTTTAAATAATTGAATTCTTTCGACGAATTTTAATAAAATATTCAAGAATAATTACAGTTTTCTAGAAATTCGATTAAAATTGCATTAAAAATAATTGAAATTCTGCGATGAGTTTTATTATTTGTATAAAAATAATTGAATCCCTAAGAAGAATTTTATTATTTTTTAACAATATTTAATTTTTGCGAAGAATATTACTACTCTTGAAAGTAATTGAATTTCTGCAATAATTTGTAACTTTTCCAAAATTAAATTTTTTTCGTGTTTTTATTTTTAACCTAAAATTCTTCTATAAATGCATTATTTTTAATAATTTTTAAAAAAGTTCTTTGAGCAATTTTCCAATTTATTTGTTCACAATTCAATTTTACAAAATTTCAATTATTCGTGAATTCTTCAATTAAATATACATATTAAAAAACAAAAACTACAAACAATTTCAAAAAAATCCGCAATTTAACTTTTTCAAACAAATTTATTCCACAGAATTGTTAGTTAAAAATATGAAAAATACAGATTTTAAAAGATTTTAATTTAAAACCTTATTTCAAAATTCAATTATTTCTAAAAAATCATGCTATAACGGATTTAATATTCAATTATAATCTAAAATTTTGACTAAAATTCAATTTTAAATAAATTTTTATTAAAAAATTCTACTAGAATCCAATTATTTAAATACAAACAAAAATAATTTATTGAATAATTTCATGTTTCTTAAAATTAAATTCTCATAAAGAATTTTATCAATAAATTTTTAAATAATTGAATTCTTTTGACGAAATGTAATATAATATTTAAGAATAACTATATTTTTGGAGGAATTCGATTATAATTGTATTAAAAATAATTGAAAATCTGCAATGAGTTTTATTATTTATGAAAATAATTCAATTCATGAAAAGAATTTTATTATATTTACGAAAATAATTCAATTCATGAAAAGAATTTTATTATTTACGAAAATAATTGAATGATTGCGAAAAAATTTATAAAAAAATGTGCAAATTGTTGAATTTTTATGAAAGTTTTATTATTTATAAAAATAATTAAATATTTGCGTAGAATTTTACAAAAATACTTGAAATTCTTTGATGAATTTTATTATTTATCAAAATAATTGAATTTCTAAATATAATTTTATTATTTCTGAAAATAATTGAATTCCTAACAAGAATTTTGTTATTTAGAAAATAATTGAATTTCTGTAAAAAATGTTATTGTTTATGAAAATAATTGAATAATATATGAAAATAATGTTTAAATAATTCAATACCTGCACTGAAAAAAAAAACTAGTAGATTTGACTACTTTTTAACTACTCTACGTAATTCAATAGGTCCTCAACTGAATTCAAATAGTTGTACTAACTGTCATAAAAGCAGTTAAGACAACTAAGAATGTAGTTGGTTGAATGTGATTTAGTAGTTTATTTGACTAACTTTAAAGTAATTATAACAACTAAGATTTTGGTAGTAGATTTTACTACTTAAAGTAATTCGATAGGCTTTAACGACATTTTTGTTGTAGAATTAACTATTATTTTGTTTTTAAATCTACTCCCGAGTCGAAATTTAGACCCTACTTAGCCTCTGAAAATGTAGGGCCTATTCAGGTTTAGCAGTCGTAAAGTAGGGTCTGATTTCAATACAATTTTTAAAAACTAGACCTTACTTTGACTCCCAAAACAGGCTGAAATTTGCCAATCTTCCATTTGGAGCAGCAAAGGAGGGTCTACTTCTAAGAAACCTATACCGTACTTTTAAACCTCGTAGACCCTACTTTCATACTCCTAGACCCTACAATTAGAAAAAGAAAAATTTGAAGATTTGCTCAGATTCAATTGAAGCACTAGGGATGAGTAAAAGTGGAATTTTATGTGTTTTATAGCGTCTATATACACGAAGTGTATATAGACGCTATAAAACACATCAGTATTTATGAATTTGGAGTACTTTTTGCATTTGCAGTGTTTCAAGTAATTCATTAAAAAATAATTTACAATTTTCTTTTAGAATGTAGGGTCTAGGAGTATGAAAGTAGGGTCTACGAGGTTTAAAAGTACGGTATAGGTTTCTTAGAAGTAGACCCTACTTTGCTGCTCCAAATGGAAGATTGGCAAATTTCCGCCTGTTTTGGGAGTCAAAGTAGGGTCTAATTGTATTAGAATTAGACCCTACTTTACTACTCCTAACACTCAATAGACCCTGAAAATTCAGGGTGAAAGTAGGGCTTAAATTTCGACTCGGGCTACTTTAAGTAGTAGGTTTTACTACCTAAAGTAATTCGATAGGCTTTAACGACATTTTTGTTGTAGAATTAACTATTATTTTGTTTTTAAATCTACTACTTTAAGTAGTAGATTTTACTACCTAAAGTAATTCGATAGGCTTTAACGACATTTCTGTTGTAGAATTAACTATTAAAAGTAGTTAATGATCTGTTTTATAAAGTAAAAATTAACATCTTTTTGTTTTTGTCAGCAACTACTTAAAAGTAGTAGAATTATTTATTATTATTTATTAATTATTATTATTACTGAAATTCATTTTTCATCTCCTCTAGCATTCCTATTGGTCACATATACTTTATAATTTTCAACACTTATGTACATAATGGAGAAAAATCCTCAAACGCCGGGGATTGAACGCACGACCCTAACATTCGCAAACCGATAACCTAACCACCTAACCACGCTCGCACGCTACGATGGTCTGCATGAAACCTGATGACATTCTTGACATAGATCAACCGACAACTGTAGTTCATTTTACAATGTAATGTAGTAGTATTTACTACTTTTACTAGTTCTTTTATCTTCTTTAAATTCTTATTTCTGAACTTTGCTTTATTTAAAAATGCTGTTCAATCCTTTCTAATTACTTTAAGTAGTACAATCTACTACTCAATGTAGTAAAACCTAAGTTCAAAAAGTTAAAATTATCTATTATTTTCTCACCAAAACTACTGCATTGTGTAGTAGATTTTGCTACTTAGAGTGGTTCGATAGGCTTTAACAATATTATTCATTTATTTTTATTACTCTAATGTTGTAGTCAAATCAACTACTATAACTACATAAAAGTTGTAAAGTCTATTACACGAAAAAGGTTTGACTAATAAAAAAATTAGTTCCCTCTACTACTCACGTGTTGTTTCAAATTCAACAGTATAAATTCTTTAATTCAACAATTTGGTGTTAACTATATTAAAGTAGTAAAATTTACTAGTTAAGAAAGTGTTACGTTACTTACAAAAGTAGTCCCTTTTACTACTTTCTATTTATTACTATAAAATTGTTAAATTTACTACTTATGAAATGTTGAGTAAACTATTATCTTAGTTGTTCTTACTTCAGCACTGTAGTCAATTCTACAACTTACCTGTTGTTAAAATTTAACTACATATATTAGTAGAATCAACTACTATTTATCAACTACATAAAAATAGTTAAATTAACTACGCAAACCGGGTTAGACTAACTAAAAAAGTAGTTGTTTTTACTACTTTTCACTTAACTACCCAAAGGTAGTTGAATTTGTCAGCCTAATTTTTTTCAGTGTGTGAAATTTTTATTATTTTATGAAAATAATTGAAGGTTTGCGTAGAATTTTATTAATTTTGTTTTAAATAATTGAATTCTTTAGGAAAATTTTATTAAAATAGTCAATATTAAAAATCATTGAATTGAGGAAATTTTTTGAAAATAATTGAAATTTTGCCAAGAATTTTATTAAAATTTTTGAAAATAATTGAATTTCGGAGAAGAATTTAATTATTTCCAAAGATAATTGAAATTTTGACGAGAATTTTTAAAAAGTTTTGAACGCATTCACGGACTTATTTCGAGCCCTGATTTTTATATTGTCAAAAAACATAGTTCGCCATACTTTGCCCATGATTTGCAAACAAAAAAATTGAAAGGTTAATTTAATGAAAAATTAAATTTTGTTGTCGCCATTATTTATTTATTTATTAACGATAAAAAAGAAAATGAATGAATAATAATAAATAACGGAATGTTTTAATTTTTTCAGAACATTTTTCTATTAGATATGCGGCACGATGACCAAGAGCCATTATTACGCCGTGTTTCGCCTTTTTCATGACTGGCCAGCCTTCCCCTGTTCAGTTTTCAGATGATCACGTTTCACATATCTTTCAATCCACCCCCCTCCCTTTCCTTTTATCCTCCCCTCCAAATAGCGCGCGACAAGGGGAAAGTTGAACTTTGGACAAACCTCCCTCCCTCCCTTTCCCCTACGTGATGAAGTAAACTAGTTTTGTCTGCAATACCGACCAACTTCTCAATTAAGCCCTTGACACCAACCCCTTCACAGATGTCGTTCTCAACCCCATATCGACCTTACAGGAATCTACTTTACTTCCCAAAAGGCCCTCTTACACTAAGCTTTAATTTTTATCGAAAAATATTTACTTGAATCAAATAATTGATTCGATTTAAACTAATAATTTCACTATTATAATATTTAAATAGTATTTGCTTTAGCAGTTACTATTTAAATATTATAATAGTGAAATTATAATATTTTTCTATTATAATATTATTATAATATATTATTATAATATTTAAATAGAATTTCAATATTATATTAGTGAAATTATAATATTTTTCTATTATAATATTATTATAATATACTATTATGATATTTAAATAGAATTTCAATATTATATTAGTGAAATTATTAGTTTAAGTACAATTTTTTAGATTTACATTAAATAGAAATTATTTGATTCAAGTAAATATTTACTTGGAGGAAATATATTTTTTCTCAGTGTATATATATATATATATATATATATATATATATATATATATATATATATATATATATATATATATATATATATATATATATATATATATATATATATATATATATATATATATATATATATTATACAAAACCTTTTTCTACGCTCAGTAAAATATTTACAACAGTAAAAAAAATACCAGTTTACAAATAATTAAAAATATGTTTAAACAATTTTTTTTTCTTAATTTCTATATAACTAAATATCATTTTTCCTATATGTGCATGTGCATCAGTATTTTTTTTTATTTCATTTCTGTCGATCTCTCGCCTTTTTCTGTTTCACTTTTGCAAACGAAAAATGAGAGACGAACTGTTTCGTGAATGGTCTGACGTATCGTCGGCATGTCTGCACTTGACACTTTGGGATTTTTCCATTAAATTTTCCCGACGCGAAAATCTATCACCGGTTACAGTCCCCGGAAAAACTTGCCCCATGCATCGCGTAAGTGATTCCCATTACGATTGCTCAAGATTCCATGCGAGAGACGCGTGAAGTCGCACTTTCTTTTCTGCGATACACTAACGAAAAAAAAAAAAAAATGGTAAAAGAAAAAAAAATATTTCTAAAGCAACACACGAACTCTTTGAAAATTATGAAAAATCCAAAGTACAGCCAGAGAAAAGTTATACATTTGGCTCACACTTTTTACTTGTTTTAAATAAATTTTATTTGATTTAAAATTTCAATAAAATTTCACTGTAAAAAATAAATCTCACTTTCAGTCCACTTTTGACTGAAAAAATTTTTTGTCAGTGAAATTAAGAAAATTGAGACTTTTATGACTTATTTTGAAAAATTGCGACTTTTTCGACTTTTCTTCTAAACATTGCAACAAAATACTACAATTTTTAGTAAAAAAAGGGCAACTCATTTTTATTTGTATAATGCAAAAAATAACCAAAAACAAATTATTCAAAAATTGTTTTTGAATATTAAAAATTTTGTAAAAATATAATTGGAAATAATCTATTTATTCCAAGTATTTTGTTACAATTTTTTAAAATCAACTTTTGATGAATTTTAATAGAAAATTTTGAAAATAATTGAATTATCAAAGATTTTAATAAAAAATCTTTAAAGACAAATTTAGAAATAAAAAATAAGCTTCTAATTTTTTAAAATTCATTATTTTTTATATTTTCAATTACATATTTCCAAAAAATAACATTTCAGAATTATTTTTAACATTTTGGAGAAAACAATAATGTTCAAAATTTTTAATTAAAATTCATCAAAAAAATTCATTAGTTTTTTCAAATTATACAAGAATTCGTTTAAGAAATACATTTTCGAAAAATTACATTAATAAAATATTTTTAAAAACTAATTATTAGAATAGTTTTTTAATAATTTTTTAAGATTCAAAATGTACTTTTTCGACTTATTAAAATTTTTGAGAAATCATGGTCCTGTTTATAATTAAAATTCTTCAAAAATTTTATCATTTTAATTTCCATTTCTCAAAAATTTAATGATTTTAAAAAGATTTTACCAAATTTTAATTGTTTGGAAATTTTTCAAAATTGAAAAACTTTCATCGTTTAAAAATTATTTTAAAATTATTTTTAAAAATTTTAAAAAATTTTAAAAAATTAATGATAAGAATTTCTTTATTATAATTTTTTGAAAATATTATACCTTAATAATTTAAGAAAAAACTATGAAAAGTTACAATTATTATAAAAAAAAAAGAAAAAGGTTGCGTCGTTAAATTTAGAAAATAACTGAATATCGAGGAGGGAGGATTTTTATTTATACAGAGAATATAAAGAATTTGAAATTAATAGCATGAATGAATATTTAATTAACAAGAAAAGTATAATTAACAGGGTATATAAGGGACACTATTATTGCAATGCTCGTGGAGAAAGGTAAATTCGCAGTTCGTTGATATCGTGAAACTTAAGCTTTCCACCAATAAGGAGGCGCTGTCTTTGTGTAAATACGGATTTCGCGCGCCCCGTTTAAACAAAGTCCGCTCAAATACAGATGGAGTCCAATGTGTTTGCCTTTGAAAATAAGATCGACTAATTTACCGAATAGAAGAACGAAAAAGGATTTTAATTTTTCTCAATAAAATGGACGCCGCAGTTTTCTATCCGACGGTCCGTGAAACTCAATGTAACGAGTAACGACTAAACAATAACTCACAACTCAAAGTTCTCCAAAGGACAATTGGCATTATTTAATCAATTATTATTCGAAAATTCTACTGGAATTCAATTATTTAAATAACAAAATAAATAATTGAATGTTCCTCAAAATTCAATTAGCATAAAGAATTTAATCAACAAATTTTTAAATAACTGAATTCTTTCGACGAATTTTAATCAAATATTTAAGAATAATTATTACAGTTTTCTAGAAATTTGATTAAAATTGTATTAAAAATAATTGAAACTCTGCGATACGTTTTATTATTTGTGAAAATAATTGAATCCCTAAGAAGAATTTTATTATTTTTTAACAATATTTAATTTTTGCGAAGAATATTATTGCTCTTGAAAATAATTCAATTTCTGAAATAATTTGTAACTTTTTCAAAATTAAATTTTTTTTCTCGCTTTTTAACCTAAAATTCTTCTAGAAATGCATTATTTTTAATAATTTTTGAAAAAGTTCTCCGAGTATTTTCAAATTCATTTGTTTACAATTCAATTTTACAAAATTTCAATTATTCGAAAATTTTTTAATTATAAGTATATATTAGAAAGTAAAAAATTTAAATAATTTTGAAAAAATCTACAATTAAACTTTCTCAGAAAAATTAATCCCACAGAATTGTTAGTTAAAAATATGAAAAATTTAGATTTTCAAAGATTTTAATTTTAAACTTTTTCAAAATTCAATTATTTCTAAAAAATCACTATAACGCATTTAATATTTAATTATAATCTCAAATTTTAACTTAAATTCATTTTTAAATCGTAGAAATTCTACGAGAAATTAATTTTAATTTTTTGAAAAATTTTAATAAAATTTTCAAAAATAATTACATTTTTCAGGAGGTTCGATTAAACTTGTATTAAAAATAAAAAAATAATTAAAATTCTGCAATGAGTTTTATGTTTCTTGACTAAATAATTGAATTCCTAAAAAGAATTTTATTCTTTATGAAAATAGTTGAAATCCTATAAAAAATTTTATTATTTTGAAAAATAATATTGAATTCTTGTAAAGAAATTTATAAAAATTTTGTAAACTATTGAAGTTCTGTGAAATTTTTATTATTTATAAAAATAATTAAATGTTTGCTTAGAATTTAATCAAAAAATTTTTTTAAATAATTGAATTCTATTGTAAACTTTTTTTTTTAAAATAGTAGATATTAAAAATCATTGAACTGGGAAAAATTTTTGAAAATAATTGAAATGTTTCCAAGAATTTTATTAAAAATTTCTAAAATAATTGAATTTTAGAGAAGAATTTTATTATTTATAACAATAATTGAAATTTTGACGAGAATTTTATTAAAATTTTCTAAAATAATTCAATTTTTAGAGCAGAATTTTAATATTTATAACAATAATTGAAATTTTGACGAGAATTTTATTAAAATTTTCTAAAATAATTGGGAATTTCAGAGAAGAATTTTATTATTTATAACATTATAACAATAATTAAAATTCTGACGAGAATTTTTCTTAAATTTCTGCAATTATTTGTAACTTATACAAAATTCAATTTTTTTTACTGATTTTTATTAAAATTCTTCTATAAATCCCTTATTTCTAATAATTAATTGAATATATAAAATTTAACTAATTTTAGAAGAATTTAAATTTTAAATTATTAAAATTGTTAAGAAAATATACAAAGTTCTTGAAAATTTCTAATTTACTTCATTCAAAAATTGTAATTTTATAAAATTTCAAATTAAAACCTTTTGAAATTTAATTATTTTTGAAAATTGTAAATGTAACTCTTCTAAAATTAAATTATTTTTGAAGTTTTCAAGTAAAACTATTCATTAAACTTATTCATTAAATGTCATATTCAAACCTTTTGAAGTTCAATTATTTTTGAAAATTGTAAATGCAACTCTTCTAAAATTCAATTATTTGTTTGTTATTAAAATTGTTGGAAATTTCAAAGTTTCAAGGCAAACAAAAAAGACACTAAAATTCCGTATCGGTATTTTTTTATGAATTCTAAAAATTTAATTTTTTACAGTACTTTTAAATAAAAATCCCTAACTCTTCCCTGACCAATTATACTTTTCCTGACTTTTCCATGAATTTCCTGACCTGTAACAGGAAATTCAGGACCCTGAAATTGATGCTAAAAAAGTGGATCACTTTTTGATTTGATCCACATTTTTGCTATCAATTCGTTGCAATTTTCATACTTTTTAACTTGTAACAGAGTGTAAAGAATTTTCCCTTTGAATTCAGCATTTATTTTCCTTTCCACTAATGTTCTTTTGTTCCTCTTATCTATATCTATAAATATATATATATATGTTGCGGGGGAGGGGGTGGTATTCATTTTTCAAGGAATTTACAGGAAAATGCAAATGCAGGAGGCATCTGGCAACAATGGCCGTGGTCTCGCCCCTATTTTAAGGGTTGGTTTTCGGGAGCGATTGTGGAACAAGGACACGAGAATGGTAAAGGACAAGAGGGTGAGAGAGAGTGGAGGTGGGATGGGGAGAAGGGGGGGGGGGGGGGGAGAGACAAAGTCCGGAGAGCATTGCCGGCCATGCAAAGCAGTAACCCCTCAGAGTCCAAACGGCCCCGACCCCTGATAAGGGTGGACAGCCACGATCGATTAGAGGGCTTCCCCCCTCAACACCACACCACACACCCACCCATCCACCACCACTCTCACTGCCTGTTTCAAAACCCAAAGCCTTAGCCATATTCCGATTTGCGAGCTAACGATCTCTCTCTCTCTCTCTCTCTCTTCACTGGACTTAAAAATGCAAATTTTTATCTTATCGATATGCTGCTCTTTTATTGGATATGTATCAAAAAAACCCCATTAACACAAAGGTTACTTTTTCAAAGTCCTTCTCGCATGTGTCAGATGATGCGATAAAAGAATGAATAATGCTCACCGCATGCTCGCAAAATGGTCTTGCATTTTCCGAAAATTCGTATTCAGTGAAACCTGTCTAAGTGGGACTCTGGATAAGTTGGAAATCTGTATTATCGTCTCCCTTACTTTCCGTTTCGATATCACTTAAGGGGGTCATCAGGGCTCGAAGCAATGAAAGTATTTAAAAATACAGACTTTACGGACCAAAAATTAAAAATTACGGACCATTTAAGGACCAATTGCTGACAAAAATATAACCAGTCCTAGTCAAATAAGAGAAAATTTTACTTAAAACTATAACTTTTATTTTTCATAACTATAAAACATAAAGATATCGATAACTCCGAGTTTTCGACTCGGAGTGATCGGTTTCTTCATGTTTTATAATAATTAATGATGACCGAGTGATAAAATCATTATCAATTCAATTATTATTTTCCAGAATTTTTAACTAAAATTTTTTTTAAATCGATTATTTATTTATTCTTAATAATTTTCGAAACAGTTCTATGACAATTTTCAAATTCATTTTTTTGCCAATATTTTTTTCATTTTTAAATCAATTTCTATTAGAAAATTCTAATAGAATTCAATTATTTAAATACAAAAATAAATCAATTATTAAATAATTGAAAGTTTCTAAAAGCTGAATTCTGATAAAGAATTTAATCAATAAATTTTTTAAGTATTGAATTCTTTTGACGAATTTTAATGAAATTTTCAAGAATAATTACATTTTTCGAGAAAATCAATTAAATACATGTTAGAAATTAAAAACTTTAAAAAACAATCCTCAATTAAACTTTCTAAAAAAAAATTAATTCCACAGAATTGTTAGTTAAAAATATGAAAAATTCAGATTTTCGAAGATTTTCAAGAATTCAATTGTTTCTAAAAATTCACGCTCTAATGCTTTTAATATTCAATTATAAATATAAAATTTTAACTAAAACCCATTTTTAAATCAATTTTTGTTAAAAAATTCTACTAGAATTCAATTATTAAAATACGAAAATTAATAATTTATTGAATAATTGAATGTTTCTTAAATTTTAATTCCCATAAAGAATTTTATCATCAAATTTTTAAATAATTATTGAATTCTTTTGACAAATTTTATTAAATTTTTTAAAAATAATTACATTTTTCAAGGAATTTGATTAAAATTGTATTACAAATAATTTAAATTCTGCAATGAATTTTATTATTAACGAAAATAATTCAATGCCTGTAAAAATGTTATTATTTATGAAAATAATTGAAAGATTGCGAAGAAAATTATAAAAAAATTTGCAAATTATTGAATTCCTGTGAAATTTTTATTGTTTTATGAAAATAATTAAAGGTTTGCGTAGAATTTTATTAAATTTTTTTTAAATAATTGAATTCTTTTGAAATTTTTTTATTAAAATTGTAGATATTAAAAATCATTAAATTGAGGAAAATTTTTAAAAATAATTGAAATTATGCCAAGAATTTTATTAAAATTTTGTAAAATAATTGAATTTTGGAGAAGAATTTAATTATTTCTAAATGTAATTGAAATTTTGACAAGAATTTAAAAAAATTTTTTGTAAATAATTGAACTTCTGCTTAGAATTTAATTATTTCTAAATATAATTCAAATTTTTACAAGAATTTTTAAAAAATTTTGAACATAGGTAATTGAATTTTTGCGAAGAATTTTTATACATTTTGAAAATAATTGAATTTCTGCAATAATTTGTAACTTTTCCAAAAATAATTGATATTCTTCTGTAAATGCATTATTTTTAATAATTTTTGAAAAAGTTCTTTGAGTATTATCAAATTCATTTGTTTACAATTCAATTTTACAAAATTTCAATTATTCGTAAATTCTTTATATTAAAAAACAAAAACTACAAATAATTTCAAAGAAAATCCGCAATTAAACTTTTTCAAAAAAATTAATTTTACAAAATTGTTTGTTCAAAATTCGAAAAATACAGATTTTCAAAAATTTTCATTTAAAACCTTTTCAAAATTCAATTATTTCTAAAAATTCACACTCTAATGCTTTTAATATTCAATTATAATCTCAAATTTTAACTGAAATTAATTTTTAAATGAATTTTTGTTAGAAAATTCTACTAGAATTCTATTATTAAAATACAAAAATTAATAATTTATTGAATAATTGAATGTTTCATAAAATTGAATTCTCATAAAGAATTTTGTCAATAAATTGTTAAATAATTGAATTTTTTTGTCGAATTTTAATTAAATTTTAAAGAATAATTACATTTTTCGAGGAGTTCGATTAAAATTTTATTAAAAATAATTGAAATTCTGCAATGAGTTTTATTATTTATGAAAATAATAGAATTTCTAAAAACAATTTTATTATTTACGAAAATAATTGAATCCCTGTAAAAATTTTATTATTTATGATAATAATTGAATGATTGCGAAGTTATTTATAAAAAATTTGTATATAATTGAATTCCTGTGCAATTTTTATTATGTTATGAAAATAAATAAAGATTTGCGTAGAATTTTATTATTTTTTATTTTTTTTGAAACAATTGAATTCTTTTGGAAAATTTTATTAAAATAGTAGATATTAAAAATCATTGAATTGAGGAAAATTTTTGAGAATAATTGAAATTTTGCCTAGAATTTTATTAAAATTTTTGAAAATAATGGAATTTTGGAAAAGAGTTTAATCATTTCTAAAGACGATTGTAATTTTGACGAGAATTTAAAAAAATTTTCGAACATAATTGAATTTTGGAGAAATTTTTAATTATTTCCAAGAACAATTCAAATTTAGACGAGAATTTAAAAAAAATTTTGAACATAATTGAATTTATGCGAAGAATTTTATTAGTTTTAAAAATAATTGAATAATTTTTCAAGCCCTGCGGCCATTCAAAACTACGTAAAACTTTTTTCTTAAAATTTATCCCCCCCCTCTTACCATTCCCCTTAAAACTTTACGTAGTTTGATAGAAATCTAAAAGTTTCTCCTTCGAAATAAAGAATCTTTTCTACATTTTTAATTTCAACTTTTTTCTAAATCTAAATATTTATCAGTAGAGAACCTTTATTTACCCTGAAAAAAGAGAAATAAGAATTTACCTTAGAAAAAGTAACAAAAAATTTAAAAAACAGTAAAATTAAAACAAATAAACGAGATGAAAAAGTGCAAAGAGAGTAATAGAGTAACGATGAATATATATAATATAGATGATTTTTAATATAAGGGAATTTAAGTAAAAGACGACGAAAGTGATATGCAAATTAACGTTCCTTCTTTTCGTTTTGCTGCACGAAAAATCTAGCATGAAAGTATAGAAATAGGATGAAAAAGAAGTCGAAAACCGGGAAGGAATTTAATATTAAAAAACTGTCATTCTGTGTCGATATGAAAATTCCAAGGGTATCAGCTTTTCTTTTTTCCAATGTCTATCCCTCCAACCACCTTTCTCTCTACCTTTACTCCCACTATTTTTTTTCTTTTTCATTTTTTTTTCCTTTTCTTCTTCTTTTCTTTTTTTTGCCGTTCCTTTCTGCCTGTGTACCAATCCCGCACCAAACTCCCCCTTCCCCCCCGCTTACTACCCACTCACTACTTTCTTTTATTCGTTTTGCCATTTTCTCAAAAGAACATCTTCCTTCGATAATGGTGCACCAACTCTACCATTTCCATCGTACAAATAGTCGTTACTCTTGAAATAATATGAAACAATATTTAATGTTACGGCAAATATTTTACAAATATGTGCGCGCCAAACTGCATCCTTTTTTTGAATTTCTAAAAATGTTCGCAGAAAAAAATGGTTTAAAAAAATCAAAATCATCTAAAAATGAAAATTATTGAAAATTATCCTATTTTTAAACTTAAAACCAGATTTAATATTTAAAATCTTTCCCTGAATTGTGGCAACCCTGAATTAATTTTCATCTAGTGGACATAAAAATGAAACTCGTAAATTTTTCCTAAACATACACATTAAAGGGGAAAACAAGTCTAAGATTAAAATTACTACAATACAATGATTCCTGATGACCTTTCAAGCACGTATAACATAAACTCGAGACTTCCCTAAAGTTCCTAAGTCACGTTTTAACGGGTGTGTTTGTTTGGACAACGGTTTTTTTTTCAATCTATTCGTGGGAAACGGGTTCTTGATTCCCGAGTGGTGGTATCGATCAAAAATATATTAGTTCTCGATATGACAGTGCGGAGTGTTTTCTTTTTTTTACAATCTATACATATATAGGAAAAAAGGGGGTCTGAGAACTGATGGGAGGGCATTTTTTTCGACTAGGAAAAAAAATGGATACACAAAGGTCCACATACCTGTGAGGCGCAAAAGGGTTTCATTTTTATTACAATCTATAATTCTATAACCCCATTTATAAATATACTATATATACCTGTAGGTTCCTGGATGGCCAAATTAATGATTAAGTGTCAGTTCCGATATTTGGGGTATAGAGAGTTCTTTTTTTTTATCGTATATCCCCTTCTCACTTTCGTATTTTTTCTCATTTACCAAAAGGGTTATGATGAAACGTTTCTTCTCCCATTATTTAACAATCGATGATTTTAACAATTTTCTGGATGGAAAAAAAATTTATTGGGTCTTGTCGAATATGTTGTGTATTATTTGTGTTTGGCTAAAATAAATTTTGGAAAACGAAACCTGCCTCTCTCAAAATTAGTAATTACTAATTTTTAGTAAATAAATTCTGATTATTACTCTGATTATTATTTTCTGATTATTTTTATGTTTCTAAGGATTCTTAATCCTTAGAAATATAATTTAATTAGTAATTACTAATTATTAGTAAATAAATTCTGACTATTACTATGTTTCTAAGAATATCAAATTGAGACGAAAAAGCGTAACGTTTTCTCGTCTCAATTTGATATCCTTAGAAAAATTGTGATAGCAATTATAGTACAATTCTATATTGATAATAATTAACCAAATTTTACTAATTCAAATTTAGAGAAAATAAAAAATATTTTTAAAAAACGAAATATAAATTTGATATACATAAAAATATGGTAAATATTGACAGTGGAAAAATTGTCGACAAACTGATTAATTAAGGCTAACAAAAGAAGAAAAAATCGTTTATTTAATGGAGAGTTGTCACAAAAAATTTCTTTGTATTTTTCTGATCTTTCACTGATTTATAAATTCAATAATTCAAAACTTGAATAATTTCGTTAAATAAATATATTTAAATACTTCCTGCTCGTTTTTATACAGAAATCAAATTTAAAGAATTTCTATTTAAAACCTTCTGAAATTTAATAACTTCTAAAAATTACGACTGCAATTCTCTTAAAATTCAATTATTTTCTACAATTTTTAACCAAAAACTTCTTCTCAGAATCAATTATATATATATATATATTAATTTTTATAATAATTGTAACTGTCCATGTTTTTTAAGTTGTTAATTAATTTTCAAAAAATTATAATAAAGAAATTCTTAAAATTAATTTTTTAAAAATTTTTTAAAAATAATTTATGAAAGATAATAGTCTTTTAATTAAATACAATTGTAAAATTTCCAAACAATTGAAATTTGGTAAATTCTATTAAAAAAATAATTGACTTTTTGAAGAATTTAAATTATTATTATAAACGTGATTTCTCCAAAATTTTGATAAATCTAAAAAAGGAAATTTTTAAAAATATTTTAATTTACTTTGTTCTAAGTTAATTGAATCTTAAAAAATTAAGATAAAAAAATTACAAGAAAATGTTTTTTTTTTAAATATTGTAATTGTAATGTAATTTTTCGAAAAGAATTGAATTTCTTAAAAGAATTTTTGTATAATTTAAAAAATACTAATTTCTTGAGGAATTTTGATTAAAAATTTTAAACATGATTGTTATGTTGTTTAAATGTTAAATATAATTGTAAAAAAATGTTAATGTTATTATTTTTTGTATATGTATTGGAATTTTTGGAAATTTGTATTTGAAAATGTTGAAAATAATTGAATTTAAAAAAAATAGAATTCAAAAATTCTAAGAATTCTTCTTTTCAAAAAATATTTTAATATAATTTTTAGAAGCTAATTTTCATTAATTACTATTTTTAAATTAACACTTGAAGATTTTTCATTAAATTTTTGAGAAATCAATTATTTTCAAAAATTTGGAATTAAAATTCTTCAAAAGTTGATTTTAAAAAATTTTTAGAAAACACATTGAAAAAAAGCAATTATTTTCAATTAATTTTTCCTTAATAAATTTTTATTTTAATTTAATTTTTAATAATTTTCCCTGATTTTTTTCTTATCAAATTTAAATTTATTTGATTTGGAACATAAGTAAATGGTTTCCAAAATTACTTATGAAAATAATTAAATGTTTGCGTAGAGTTTTATTGAAATTTTTGAAAATAATTGAATCGTGGAGAACAATTTAATTATTTACAAAGATAATTGAAATAAGAGGAGAATTTATAAAAAATTTTTAAACATAATTGAATTTCTGCGAAGAATTTTATTACCTTTGAAAACAATTGAATTGTTATTTAGAATTTTATCGAAATTTATTAAAATAATTGGATTCTTGTGAAGATTTTTTTTTTAAAATAATATTCAAAAGACTATAGTAAATCTGAAGAATTTTGCTATTTATGGAAATAATTGAATTCTCATAAAGAATTTAATAAACAAATTTTCAAATGACTGAATTCTTTTGACGAATTTTAATAAAATTTTTAAGAATAATTACATTTTTCGTGGAATTCGATTAAAATTGTATTGAAAATAATTGAAATTCTACAATGAGTTTTACTATTTTTGAAAATAATGGAATATATTGCGATGAAATTTTTAAAAATAAATTTATAATTACGGTGACTAACTTCCCTTCATTATTTTGAAAAAATTTAAATAAAATTCTTTAAAAGAATTTAATTATTTTTAATAGAATGTAAAAAAATTTCAATTATTTCAAATGTGACTCTTTATAAAATTCAATTATTTATCAATTATTAAATTAAAATACCGTGAAAATTCGATTTGTTAAAAAGTTTTTATTGAAATTCTTTAACAAATTTTATTATTTTCAGTGGAATTTTACAAAATTTCTATTAATTCGATAATGTTTTAAAAATTTATTTATATACTGCATTTAAATCAGTTACTGATTTTTTACTATCTAATTATTTTTAACTAATTCAAATTTAGAGAACAGTATAAATATTTATAAAAATTGAAATGAAAAACGATTTTTTAAAAACAAATTAAATTAATAAAACTTCTTTTAATTTGGTGAAAAAATTCCCGGTTTGGCATAAAATTTCTCGCTTATTCCCGGTATTTCACGGTCAAATTAAATTGCCGGGTAATTCCCTGAAAATTTCAATTATTGATACTCTTTTTAATTGTTAATTTTAAAAATTGAATTAGAAAAATTATTAAAAAATAATTTTTGAAGATTTGTCTATAGTTAGTTTTCACACTACATAAAAATCGAAATAAGTTGCATTTTATATTAAAAATTATTGCAATATTTGGAGGAAAAGTCGAAAAA
The DNA here is from genome assembly GCA_032872505.1 of Leptopilina syphax. NCBI lineage: Eukaryota > Metazoa > Arthropoda > Insecta > Hymenoptera > Figitidae > Leptopilina > Leptopilina syphax. The sequence goes on along the minus strand of CM065468.1, from coordinate 20,157,514 downwards.
GTCGAAATTTTTAAAAATAAGTCGAAAAAAAGTCGCATTTTTTGAAAATAGTCAAAAAAAGTCAAAAAAAGTCACAATATCCAAGGCCTGTAGAGAGCCAAAGAGAGAAAGAGAGAGAGTTGAGGAGAAATTGAATTGGAAATTCTGAGAAGAGGTATAGACATATTCAGGATATTAGCGAGAGAATCGCAGTTGCGTGGGTGTATGGAGGGGGAGAGGGGGAACTTTGCAAGATAGGATGAGAAGCAGCCCCCCCCCCCCTACTCGCTCCTTTTCCCTATTAAAGGGTCGAATGAAACTTAATATGCGACGTCACGCAGTCTCGGCAACCTTCTCTATGTTCGCACAATGGACACCTAATTCAAGAGGAGCTCGAAAATCGGGAAATCGGAAAATCGGCTTTCGTCCAGATGAGAGACGAGAAAACCAAAATCCCCAATGTAATCCTTCCATTCATGGTGCAATTTCTCTTTTTTTCTCGCGTTCACATACTCAGTCCAATTTCAACCCTCGATATCTATCCAAAAAAAAAGTCTATCACGACGCACTGCAGAATGTGTGCACCGCACCCTTCGCAAAAAAGAAAAAAAAAAATTTTTTTAAGGGTTAAAAAGCCACACTCGAGTTGACAATACGGTTTTAAAAAATAAAATCGGTTAAGGGGAACACACACTGATCCCGAGAACATTTGGAATTCTTGTCCTCTGCAGAAAATGACTATTCTGACATATTTTGCTCTCTCTCTCTCTCTCTCTCGCTTTTTTTCTCTCCCTCTTTCGCTCTTTTTCTCTTTCTCTCTCTTAGAGAGAAAATAGCAACAGTTTCTCTCTCTCTCTCGCTCTTCGAGAAAGAGGGTGAAAAGAGAGAGAGAGGGAGAGAAAAAAGAAGAGAGAGAAAGCCTCTTCCGTTTTTTTCTTTCTCTTTTGGACAGAACGAAAATAAATAAGGAAATAAATGACAGTTGTCATGAAAACTGTTTTGGGTTTTGTAGCATCAACTCATCCCCATTATGCAGCTCCCGTTTCTCGCTCAGGCTGGTTCTATTTTTTTTTGTTATTCTCTTCTCTCCGGACGGGACGACGCTCTTTCTTTCTCTTATTTTTTACAGCCCTTTTTTTGCAAAAAACGTGACTCGACGACTACCCCCGTCTAGAAATGTATTAGATATTTATTGCTTTTCGGTTTTCTGTCGCACGAACGATTATTTTGTTACGTAATGCGCCACGTCCTGGCCTCGTTCACCAGATAATTCTTTGTTGTCTTGCTTCTTATGTGATTGCTTTACTTTGACATTTGGTGTGTGTGTGTGTGTGTGTGTTTGTGTGTATATAGACGGTTTCGTAATTTATGATGTAGATCGAGCACCCACTCGGGCAATTATTTAACAATATATATAGAACCTAATCGGTTCGCATAAAAAAATCGAATTTTAATTTTTACAAAATTGAAAAATAAAATCAGGATTGCCATCAAAATTTAACTTTTTTTTTTTCTTTTCCTGATTTCCAGACAGAACTTTGACTTCTAAAAATTACGAATGTATAATTCTCTTAAAATTCAATTATTTTCTACAATTCTTAATCAAACTTCTTCTCGAAATTAAAAATAATATTATTGTTGAAGATAATTGAATTTTTGCAATAATTTATAACTTTTCCAAAATTAAACATTTTTTTCGTGTTTTTAATTAAAATTCTTTTAGAAAAATGCATTATTTTTAATAACTTTTGAAAAAATTCATTAAGTGTTTTCAAATTCATTTGTTCACAATTCAATTTTTCAAAATTTCAATTATTCGTAAATTCTTCAATTAAATATATATTAGAAAATAAAAATTTTAAATAGTTTTAAAAAAATCTACAATTAAACTATCTCAAAAAAATTAATTGTACTAATAAATTTTGAATTCCCAAAAAGAATTTTATTAGAATTTTCGAAAAATAATTGAATTCTGGAGATGAGTTTAATTATTTCTATAAAGATAATTGAAATTTTGATGAGAATTTTATTAAATTTTTTTTTTGCAAATAATTGAATTCTTTTAGAAAATTTTATTGAAATAGTAGATATTAAAAATCATTGAATGGAGGAAAATTTTTTAGAATAATTTAAATTTTGCAAAAAATTTTATTAAAATTCTTGAAAATAATTGGATTTTTGCAATAATTTATAACTTTTCCAAAATTTAATGTTTTTTTTAACTAAAATTCTTTTATAAATGCATTATTTTTCATAACTTTTGATAGAAATCATTGAGTATTTTCAAATTTATTTGTTCACAATTCAATTTTTCAAAATTTCAATTATTCGTAAATTCTTCAATTAAATATATATTATAAAATAAAAATTTAAAATAGTTTTAAAAAAATCCGCAATTAAACAATCTCGAAAAAATTAATTATACTAATAAATTTTAAAATAATTGAATTCTCGTAAAGAATTTTAATAAAATTTTTTTAAATAATTACATTTTTCGAGGAATTTGATTAAAATTGTATTAAAAATAATTGAAATTCTGTAATGAGTTTTATTATTTATGAAAATAATTGAATTCCCAAAAAGAATTTTATTATTTACGAAAATAATAGAATCCCTATGTAAAAATTTTATTATTTACTTACAAAAATAATTGCATGTTTGCGAAAAAATTTATAAAAAATTTTGTAAATAATTGAATTTCTGTGAAATTTTTATTATTTTATGAAAATAATTATAGGTTTACGTAGAATTTTATTAAATTTTTTTTTAATAATTGAATTCTTTTGAAAAATTTTATTAAAATATAGTAGGTTATTGAAAATCATTAAATTGTTAAAAATTTTAGAAAATAATTGAAATTTTTCAAAAAATTTTATTAGAATTTTCGAAAAATAATTGAATTTTGGAGATGAATTTAATTATTTCTCTAAAGATACTTGAAATTTTGATGAGAATTTTATTAAATTTTTTTTTAAATAATTGAATTCTTTTAGAAAATTTTATTAAAATAGATATTAAAAATCATTGAATGGAGGAAAATTTTTGAGAATAATTGAAATTTTGCCAAGAATTTAATTAAAATTTTTGAAAATAATTGAATTTTGAAGAAGAATTTAATTATTTCTAAAGATAATTGAATTTTTCACGAGAATTTTTAAAAGTTCTTGAACATAATTGAATTTTTGCGAAAGAACCTAGTTCGAGCCCTGACTATTATTTATAGTGGAAATAAATCAATTATTATTTTCTTAAAATTATTATTATTAGTAGTAGTTTTATTAGTATTATAAATACTTACTATTAAAAAAAATTAATATAATAAATGTTGAAATAAAAATAATAAATAAAATAAATATTAAAATAAAAATAATAAATAAAATAAATATTCAAATAAAAATAAAAATAATAAATAAAAATGAATAGTACAAATAATTAATATTAAGAAACGGAGAATTTATTACGGACATGCTATTGAAATGGGTCATATGTAGAAGCGTGCCTCATGTGCAGAAGTAGTGTCATAGATCAGATGTAGGAATTTCATGTCATGTGGGAAAGACGACATCAAAAAGGAATTTGAATTTAAATTCAAATTTTTCAGTCCCTGGGGTAAAAACACACAAGAAGGAGCGAGTAAAAAAGAGAGAGAGAGGGAGGGAGAGAGAGAAAAAGCAGGGAGTGAGTGAGAATGTTGAAGAGGGAATGTTGATAGTGAAGGATCTTCTTCTGGTCACTTCAAATGCAGTTTTCAGTCTGTTGGTATCGCGAGACGACGAGAAACGATGCACGGGGTACGATGCCAGGCGCGTTTCCTTCAATTTTTGAACGACCTGAACCTCCCTTGGGAAAAGTGACGATCCAGACGAGGGACGCACACACTTGTATGCTATACCCTCCCATTCCCGCAGTAAACTCCAAATAACCCCGTAAAGATACTCTGCCAGTTGCCATTCTCAAGGTGGTCTTGGAGAGAGAAAAAATGTATATTTGCACAAACAGTAAAAAAAATAGAGGCCAAATAGAAAAAAAAGATATCTTCCAGGTTCTTCGAATTTTTGAAACAAGAGGAATAGAAACATAATTTAAAAAATAATTTCCAAAATAATTAGAAACTAATTATTTAGTTATTAATTTTACTTACAATTAAGTATCAACATTATGACAGTACAACTGGGGGTACTAGTTATATTTGTGATTTTTAAAATAAAAATACAAAAAAAAGGATCAACTTTCTCGATAAAACAATATAAAAATAAATATTTTCATTCACTCTAAAAATTATTAGATATTTAAAAAATTTTCTATTACATTTATTTACGAATTTCTTTAATTCACTGACTTTTCCCTGAATTCCCAAAAACAAATTGTAGAAAAAAAAATTGTAGATAATAGTTTTGGTAGATAATATTTTTTGATAGAAAAAATATTTTTTAAATTGTACAGAAAAATAAAAGAAGTTCAAATTTACAATTACATTATGGGTCGACTATCGATTGAACCTCTCTCCCAGGCTCTCATCATTGGTTATGCGACAGGGTGATCTCTTTGGTGTATACCCCTTTCCGGGGAATTAGGAAATTTTAAAATTTAGAGGGCGAATGCCCATCGGACTAAGAGCTAACGTGTAAATTTATTGCCAATTTTATTATTATTATTTCTTTCTCTTTTTTTTAAAGGTCGAAGATTTATTTCCAATTTCGTTGACGCGTTACGCTTACAGAAATAGTGCTCTCAGGGGGTGGGATTTTCACCATGAGTCTCGAGTAAACAGTGCACAGTGCCAAATATAATTGAAACGATTCGCGCGGAAAGTTCGAGGAAGTTAGCTATTGGAATATGTATATATATATACATATATAGTTATAGATATTGGGAGATGGCGATGGCAACATCGGCACTTCCTCACGCATCGATGATCTTTCAGAATATATATATAGCATCAAGACGCTATAAACCCAAATCTCGATTAGTGTAAGTGTATAATAGAAAATGTGTTTCTCGTATAGTATAGTTATCTCTGTGTATATGAAAATAAGAGAGAGGAATAACAATTTTTTTTTAAACTGACAAATAGTTTATGATAAGGTGTATTTTTTTAATTTCTAAAAGTGGTTTCAGGGGATGTTGATTTAAAGCTTTGTTTAATTGCTCTATTGATTGCATTTCGCTCTATTGGTCTATTAAAATAAGAAATCAGAAAGTTAATAAAATTATTTGTGAAATTCTATTATTTTTATAACTAACAATATTCAATACAAGAATTCAATTATTTTCAAAAGTATAAAAATTCTTCGAAGAATTTCTTTATTATAATTTTTTAAAAATTAATCAATAACTTAAAAAACATGAACGGTTACAAATATCATAAAAAACTGAATTTTTGTATTTAAATAATTGAATTCTCTAAGAATTTTCAGAAAATTATTAAAAATAGTCTTAGTACAAAATAAATATTGTTCAAAATTAATAAAATTCTTCTTAGAGGGTAGGTGGTCACTTTCTCTAAAAAATATTTTCTAATCCTTTTTGTCTAAAAAAAAAGTGATTTCTAATGAAATGTTTTCTAAAAAAGTTTTGATTTCTAAAAAAAATTTTCTAAAAAGTTATGATTTCTAATATTTATTTTCCTAAAATTTGTAAAATTCTATAATTTTGATAAAAGTTAGAGAATTGTTAAAAAAACTAAGAAGAAGAAATAAAAATTATTTTGCATCTTTTCTGTTTCTCAATCACAATTTCTTTTCGAAATTACAAGTTTCTTTTTGAAAAAGAAGAAACATTTTTATAAAAAGACTATTTTTTATCATAATTTGTTAATAAAATAATTGTGTTTTTCTTGAGAAAAAAATAATAATTTGCATCATTTTTATTCGAAAGTTTCAAAAATTAATTTATTTATAAAACACATATTTAGAAATTTTTTTTAAAGTTTAGAAAAAAATCTCTATAATTTCTATTTGTAAATTACGATTTTTAACTATATTATTTTAAAGTTTCGTTAAAAAATTTGCCTAATTTCTATTTTTTACTATAATTTTTTAACGAAATCTCAACTATTTTTTTTAAAGAATTAAAAATTTTGTATAAATTTTATTTTTTAATCATTTGTACCTATAAGTTAGAAATTTTTTTTTTGAAAATTACCTTTATTAGAAAAAGAAATTTTTAGAAAATGACCTTCATTAGAAAAAAGTTTTTTGGAAATTCACCTTTATTAGAAAAAAAAGTTTTAGAAAATAAAAAATTAGAAAATACACGTTTTAGAAAACTTGCACCCCAATCTTCTTAGAGATTCAATTATTTCCACAAATAATAAAACTCATCGCAGAATTTCAATTATTTTTAATACAATAAAATTTTAATCGAATTTCTCGAAAACTATCATTATTCTTAAATATTTTATTAAAATTTGTTTGAAAAAATTCAATTATTTAGAAATTGTTTAATAAAATTCCTTACGAGAATACAAATTTTAAGCAACATTCAATTATTCAAAACTTATTTATTTTTGTATAAATAATTGATTTATAGTAGAATTTTCTAATAGAAATTGATTTAAAAATGAAATGAATATTGTAAAAAAATGGATTTGAAAATTGTCAAAGAACTTTTTTGAAAATTATTAAAAATAAACATTTTAAATAAAAATGAACAATAAACTACGTTATGAACAATATAATAAATAATAAAAACAAGAATACAAATAAGATAAATGCAAATTTAGCATAAACTATATTTTATATTCATAAGAGAGGAAATGTATTCGAGCGAAAAAAATTTCAATCGATAAACGAGTTCCATTTTAATAATAGTATGATATACCTGAGGCTAGTGTTAATATTTCAACCCTTTTACTGACCCGATTTTCGAGCGAGTGCCTTTTTTTGACAATAATTTTCTTTCATCCATCCAAAACTTTCGCTCCAATTTTTTTTTTTACTTTGTCTTATGCAAATGTCTCGGGAAAAATACAAAGCCTTCTAAAAACTAGTATATCATTGCAATTATATAATTCTATAATAAGAAGAAAAAATAGAAAAATGAAACAACAGGAAAAGAAAAAAACTCCACATTTTTGAACAGAGTAAAAAAAATTAAGATTAAACAATAATAATAATCAAAAGAAGAATAAAATTCTAAAGTTATTATTTAAATAAAAAAATTACTCTTTCTTTTAATATATACACTGAAAAAAAATTTATTTGATTCAACTAAACGATTACTTGACATTAATTATAATTATAATTGATATCAATTAAATATTTACATGAATGAAATAATTTTTATTTGAGTCAGTCAAACAGTATTTGCTTCAAATGCAGAAATTATTGGTTCAAATTTAATTGACTTAAATAAAAATTATTCGATTTAAGTTAATATTTATTTTATAATACACAAGTAATTGAAACCAAATACATTTTTTTTCTAGTGAATAGAAATTTTCAGAAAATAGAATTTTCCTCCGAAGAGGAAAAAAAGAGGAAAAAAAACAAAAAAACAAAAAAATAGTTACAAAAAACTGCAAAATACTAAAAAAAGTAAAGTTCTTCACAGAAAATATATTCAATTTTCAGAAATCGAAATTAAATGTCAATTTTCGACTTCTCTATACGCGTATAATTGAAGAGCAAACATTTTCCCTTAGAATCAATGAATTTCGTTGAATATAGGAATCGAATTGAGATTTCGAGTCCCTTGAGTGATATTCGCCGAAGTGAAATTGAACTGATGGGGATTATTTTCCCGAGTATATACTATGTATACATATATATATATTTCTGTATCTAGTGAATGTGCGTGAAGGGTGAAAAGTGTCCTTCTCAGAAAACTTTTTCAAATGGCTACAAGTATTTTTCATGTGCAACAAACACCTCGACAATCGGAGGTTTTTTTTTTCTCTTTTTTTTGAGATGAATTTTTTACTCATACCATTGAAAAAATATGAATAAATATACTTTCATGTTAGGCGCGAAAAATGTCGCGAACACGTCGAAAGCTCCATTAGCATGTTTGCGGGGGGTCGCGCGCACCTCTAAGTGATGTTTTGTGCTCTTCTCCTCATCTATACATTTGAATCATTCTTTTTTTTTTCTTGACGAAGGTTTCCTTTTTTTCACCGCCATTGCTGGACAATCAAATGATAATGGGGAATTTTTATTTTTTTCTCAATTTTGCATAAAAATTAACAAATATTTAAAAGTAGGCTTGAAAGTTATATGAAATATTTCAAATTCAATTAATATCAATTTTAGTATATCAATTTTGTAATAAATTGATACAAAAAATGTGATTTAAATTTAAAATTGATGCAAATTTTTGGTATTAGTTTGATTCACTTTGATATCAATTCAAAAACAATTTATTTATTTCTAAGAAATTTTCTTTTTTAAATTGAAAACTATTTCAAAATAGTTAATAGTTCAAACTATATCAATTCCTGAAAAAAAATTTCTTCTTATTAAAGAACAAATTTCTTGGATTAAAGAAAATATATTTAAATGAAAGGGAATTTATTTGATTCAAAAACAATTAATTTAATTCAAAAAAATTTGTTTCAAAGACACTTTCTCATTTAAATGAAAGAACTATTTCTTTGACTCTATATCAATCAAAAAATTTCTTCTATTCATAAAACAAATTTCTTGGATTAAAAAAAAATTTATTGAAATCAATAAAATTTTATTTTATTAAAAAACGATTTTTTTAGTTAAAAAATAATTAATTTTTTCAAAAAAAATTTCTTATTTAAATGAGAGAACTATTTTTTTTACCAATCTACTTTTTTGAGTAATTAAAAAAACAAGTCTATTTTTTGGATTAATTTCTTCGATTTAAACAACAAATTTCTTGGATTCAAACAAAATTTATTTGATTCAAAAACAATTTATTTGTTTCAAAGAAATTTTCTTATTTAAATTAAAGAACTATTTCATTGACTCTATATCAATCAAAAAATTTCTTCTAATTAAATAACAAATTTCTTGGATTCAAAAAAACTTTATTGAAATCAAAGAAATTTTACTTGATTTAAAAACTATTTTTTTATTTTAAAAAAATTTTCTTATTTAAATTAGAGAACTATTTTTTTGGCCAATCTATTTTTTTGAGTAATTAAAAAAATTAACCCATTTTTTAAACTAATTTCTTCGATTTAAACAACAAATTTCTTGAATTCAAAAAAAATTTATTTGGCTTAAAAACAATTTATTTGGTTCAAAAAAATGTATTTGTTTCAAAAAAATTTTCTTTTTAAATTAAAGAACTATTTCAATACAGTTAATAGTAAAAACTATATCAATTTCGCAAACATTTAATCTCTTCTATTTAAAGAAAAAATTTCTTGGATACAAAACAAATTTATTGAAATTAATAAATTTTGATTTCATTCAAAAAATATTTATTTATTTGTTTCAGAAAAATTTTTCTATTTAAATTAAAAAACTATTTTTTTAAGGGCATTTGAACCATGATGACGTCACAGATTTAAAACTAATGCTTTGCACAAACTGTGACGTCATCAAGGTTCAAATCCCCTTAACCAATCTATTTTTTTCAGTAATTAAAAAAATTAGTCTATTTTTTGGACTAATTTTTTTATTCAAAACTTTTAACGAATAGCTTTTTTTTCTTTAAAATAAGACAAATTGAGACAAAAAAAAAGAATCAAAAATATTGCGAACCAACGTTTAGAGACTTGGTATAATTAATTTTCTATTTTCAAAAGTAGAAATAAATATTGAAAGATTCTAAAAACTGTCTCCACTTGTGGAGAAAATATCAGAAACTCGTTTCTCAATTCTATATAAGCAAATCATTATATAGCAGACTTATGAGGGTTCTTAAGGGTTAATCGGGTCTGCACGAGACTTCCGGGTCAAAAACCGGATGACACGCTAGACACATATTCAATTATTCGAATCAAGTCCGTAATCCACTCCCACTTTATTGTAAGATATTTCTAAAAAATTTAAATTGTAACAAGGGGAAAAAACTTTACTTATAACAACGACAATTTTCTCTAGAATAGCGAAAGTATTCAGTGAAACGAACTAAAAGTTTCGCTAATTTAGTCAAATTTGTAATTATTCCATAGGTAAACTTCTTCCATGAAGCACTTTTTACCTAAAAATTAACAAAATTAATTTTAATATTAACTATAAATATTAAATTTCAATATTAAATACTATTATTACATTTTAATATTATAGGGGCCGCCCATAAATTACGTAAGACATTTAGGGGGTAAAGGGGGGGAGGTCAGAAAGTTCTTACGAACAATAGAAAAAAATTTATAATTTATGGACGGACCCTTAAATATTATTTATTAAAATTAATTTTGTCAAATAATTTTAACAATTTGATTCCAAATAAAGAAATTCTGAAAAGAATTTATAATTAGAGAATAGAAATTTTATTTTCCCTCAAGAATCAGAAGTCATCTACAATAATACCGATTCTTCAAGTTGCCCGCGGATCGATCTGATTCAAATGCTTCTTCGACCGGAAATAACGATGGTAGATAAAGTGAATCCATCTGCGGTATCAAATCACCTAAAGAACCAGCCCGGAACCTCTTAACCTAACAATTTTTTTTTCTTTTCCATAAATGATCCAAAGTCCATTTTCAGCTCATCGAGGAGAGAGAGAGTCGATCACAAAAGAATTTCTTTTTCTGCTATATCATCACCCCTTTAGAACTTTATTATTATTATTATTTTTTTTTATAAATAAGAAAACCCTTTCAATTTCCTTATATCCACTAATATATTTCTACCAATTTTTGTATCGAGATATATATATATGAATTCAATAAAGAAATTTTTGCTATGTAATCGACATCAGTCGAAAAAGGGAGTTTAGGCAATATTGAAGGGGGGTAGTAGGTGTAGGGATGGTGTGAGTTTGAAGGGCCGCCATTTTATTTTACCCCCTGGTGACGGACCACCCCTCGTCCCGTGGTATTGATAAAAAAAATACAAGCCCGCTATTGGTCCACTGGACCGTGGGGTGGGCACCCCTTTTTTGTCTGCTGACCAAGCACGGGCATCCACTCCAATTTATATATATTGCCACTGCTATTCGAGTGTACTTGTTCTCTCTTTCTCTCTCTTTTACTTCAACATCTTTTTCTGCTTCTCGAGTTTTTCCTCTCTCATCACAATTGTGCGGCTTGGAATTATCGATCACTGATGGTGTATATATACTGGTGGACCTTTGGCTGCGCTCTAATTAAGGAAAATAATTTACGGCTCGCGATACCTCATTGATTCGTATATTCCCCCCAAGCAAGCTCTTTCTCTCTAAATGGAGGAATATTCATTTTCATTAGAAATTGTTTTTTTTTAATCCTTTCAGACTCAGTTTGAATTTACCCCGTTAATGGTGATTTTAAAATGTTAATTATTGTAATGAAATTAGATACCCCTCCAAAGTGCCATTACCTTAATTAGAATTGTCATTTTTTTCAAGAGCGTGTGGAAAGAAATTTCTTTTTTCTTTGAGAAATTGTAAAATGCAGAGAAAACGAGATTGAAAATTTTCCTGATAAATTATTCCTTGAAAATGTTTTTTTCTATTTGCCATTTCGACGTTTTTTTTTTAAAGTGACTGATATTTATTTTAATTTTCTATTCTGACTGGTTTTTGATTGAGAAAAACGATATTTTCAGTTATAGATTTAACCATAATTTATGGTAATACCACTAAAGACGGTATGATTTATTGATGTCACAAAAAATGACACGCTTGTGATTTACTACCAAGATAAAAAAAATACTACCATAGATTGGTGCAATCCTCAATAGCATATATTACCGTTAGTCCTAGAAATTATCATAAAGGGTACAAATGAATACCATAAATGGTAAATAATGGGAAAAATGGTAAACCGTACCATTAATGGCAAATAATAACGTAAACACTATAGATAATGCTGTAAATGGCAGACAATACCATAAATGGTAGAAATATCACAAATGGCAAATAATGGCATAAATGGTAGACCATACCATAAACGGTAAATAATCCCATAAACACTAGATAATACTAATAAATGGTAGACAATACCAATAACGGTAAATGATATCATAAATGGTGGAAATACAAAGAATGATAAATAATACCATAAACCGTAACCCCTCTAAGGCGTGACGTATTTTATGAACGGCCCCAAACGGTAAATAATACCATAAGTGGCAGATAATACCAAAAATAGCAAATTAATTTTATAAAAGGCCAATAATATCAAAAACGGATAATAATTTTATAAACAGTAAATTATATCATAAGTGGCAGATAATACCATAAATGGCAAATAATATCATAAACGGTATATAAAACCAAAAACGGTATATAATACCAAAAACGGTATATAATACCAAAAACAGTAAATAATACCAAAAATGGTAAATAATTTTATAAACAGTAAGTAATATTAATGACAATAAATAATTTTATAAACGGTAAATAATGCAAAAAGTGGCAGAGAATACCATAAATGGCACATAACACTATAAATAGTATATAGATAATACTACGAATTGTAGACTATACCATAAAAACGGTAAAAAATACTATAAGATGTAGAAATACAGAACCAAAAATTATAGACGATTTCTTAAACGGTAAATAATACCATAAGTGCTGAATAATATCAAAAATGGCAGATACCACAATTTTTAAACAATACCATAAACGGTAAATCATAGGACAAACGGTAAATAATATCATAACTGATATTAATTAATTACCTTAAACGGTAAATAATACCACAAATGGTAAACAGTGCTATAAATGGAAAATAATACCATAAATGGTAAACAAAACTATGAATGGCAAATAATATAAAAAATGGTGGAGAATACCATAAATGGTACATAATACCAAAAATGGTATAGAATACCACAAATACCTCAAAATACCATAATTGACGGGTAATACTACAAATGTTGAATACTAACCTGAATGGTCAACAATAATACAAATTAAAACCCCAAAAAATTACCATAAATAGTAGATAATACCATAAGCAGTGAATACAACAATGAATGGTACAAAAAAAATAAAAAAAATACTATAAATTGAAACCACTAAAAGAATTGAACTACCATTAAATAAAAAAAAACTATGAATCAAAAACACCAAAAATATCACGTCCTTTAATCAAACTGACACTATAAACACAACAGACATCCAAATAATAAAAAATATATCACTAAAAGTACCACAAACCAAATAAGTACCACTATCTCCAAACACCAAAAAAAAAAAACATCCACTATTTAAAAACGCCAAAACCAAAAAAAAAAAAAAATGTAATTGAAATGAATTGAAACACAGTTTTTCTAAAGATATCAATAAATTGAGACCAAAAAGTATCAAAATGGTGTATCAAAACGGTTGCGAAGCAACGTTTTGATACACTTTTTGGTCTCAATTTATTGATATCCTCAAAAAAAACTTTGTAACAAAATAAATTAAAATAAACCGAATCAAAATGAAATTTACTCAACAAAAAACACTAATAATAATAAATAAAAAATAAAAAAATAACTTCAATTTACCTCACAGAATTCAGAAACGCAAAAATGAATAATTATAATATTCTCCAAAGAGAGACGATGTACACGTTCATGAGTTTGAAATTTGACTGGACCGAAAAGACCTAATGTCTCGTAAGAGGTGTGATGAAACCAAAAAAAAAAAAAAAAAATCTTACCTGAGGCAAACTTCTCGAGTGGGGGACAGGTATAAAAAAAAGGGTTTCCTGAAACCCTTTCCACCCCTTTTATCTTTACGCAATACCTTATTCACTGATTTATGCACATATGCATGTTTTACCTTTTAACTAACACCAATAAATTTACAAATACGTGTGTGTCTACCTGGGATGCAAAAAAAAACCCTTTTCTCTCCTTTCTCATTTCAAAATACAATGCACAACTCCACATTCTGTTCCATTTCTTTATTTCTTTATCAAACCCTTCTTTTACCAAAGAGAAAAAAAACAACTGTGTCAATATTTCAGGCTATTCATTATAATAATTATAAAAGGAAAAATTAAATATCCAAATTTCCATTCAGTTGAAAGTTGAAAATTTAACTTTTTTCAAGGTTTTTATTCTTTGTTTTCTTTAAGAATTTTTTTTTTTGTTTTAATTCTTTCAAGAATTTTCTATTTATTTATTCAATAATTTTCAATAAGTTGGTTTGTATGAAAAATTTATTATTTTGAAAATTAATTTCGAAAATTAATTTCGAAAATTAATTTTCATTAAAGAGAAAAGAGTTTTTTTTTCCATTGAAAGAAAAAGGAATTTTCTCTGAGATTCGAATGCAAAAATAATCCATATGAGTGTGTTTTAATAAAGAATAATTTAATAATTTAATAAAGAAGTAGAGAGTAAAAGAAAAATATCTAGGGCAGAAAATAAATATGATTTAATTTATATCTGTCCTGCTGTGAGGGAAAGTTCCTGGGATGAAACTTCTGTTAAAGGGTTATACTTGCGTTGGGCCACAGATGATGTAGTTTCCAATTACCTGAGTGAGAGGCGAAACTAATTCACGCTTTAGCCACCTGGAGTCATGTCTCGAAATTCTCCACGGCTGTATAGTCAAAATTTCGGAAGAAACTAATCAATTAGGATAATACTAGAATTTATAACCCATTTCCATTTGCATTCAATACTTATATTCTTGATTTCAAATTTTATATTCCGATCAATTATTGCATTTGATGATTCGTAACGAAATATTTGACCTGAAATTTTATTTAAGGTAATTTATTAAACCCTTTTTTATTTAGTTTAATCTCTATATTTATTATGTAGTGAAAATAAAAATAGGGAACGAATAATTTTTAAATATAAAACATAAGGTTAAAGGTCAAATAAAAGAGATGAAAGGTCAAATAAAAGTGAAGAAATAAACAGTAGGATAAATAATGAGACCAACCTTTAGATTAGACCTACTTTTTATTTAACCTACTTTCTACTTAACCTACCTTCTATTTAACCTACTTTTTATTCACTCTACCTTCTATTTAACCTAACTTTTTATTTAACCTACCTTCTATTTAACCTATTTTTTATTTAAACTACCTTCTATTTTACCTAGCTTTTATTTGACATACAATTTCTATTTAACCTACATTTTATTTAACCTACCTTCTATTTAACCTATTTTTTATTTGACCTACGTTTTCATTAACCTTCCGTTTAGTTGACCTACTCTTTATTTAATCTTTCTTTTATTTAGCCTGTTTTTTATTTAACCTACGATCTCATTAACCTATTCTTTATTTAACCTACTGTTTATTTAACCAACTATTATTTGACCTACAGTTATTTTTGAATCTATTTTTTATTTAACCTAACTTTTATTTAACCTACGTTTTCTTTCGGGTATAATAAAGTAGGTTAAGTAAACGATAGGTTAAATAGAAATTGTATGTCAAATAAAAGCTAGGTAAAATAGAAGGTAGGTTAAATAAAAAATAGGTGAAATAAAAGGTAAGTTAAATAAAGAGTAGGTTGAATATAAGATAGGTTAAATAAAAAGTAGTTAAAATAAAAGGTAGGCTAAATAAAAGGTATGTTTAACAAAAAGGTAAGTGAAATGAAAGGTAGGTTAAATAAAATGTAGGTTGAATAGAAGGTAAGTTAAATGGAAGGTACGTTCAATAAAAAATTAAGTAAAATTAAAGGTAGGTTAAATAAAATGTAGGTCAAATAAAAGACAGGCTAAATAAAAGGTGCGTTTAACAGAAAAGTAGGTAAAATAAAAGGTAGGTTAAATAAAGAGCAGGTTAAATATAAGAGAGTTAAATAAAAAATAGATTAAATAAAAAGTTGGTTAAATAAAAGCTAGGTTAAATAAAAGATATGTTAAATAAAAAGTAGCCAAAAGAAAAGCAACGTTAAACAAAAAATTAGGTCAAATAACCTTTGGAATAAATAATTATTAAGCCAAATATTACGCCAAAGAAACAAGTCGCAAAAAAAATTGACAGATCCATTCGAAGAGCACTTGATTCTTTAATGTATATATAACAATTTTTTTTTCAACCCCTTTCTACTAAAAAATCACGTAATCCTGTCACTTATTTTCTGCTTGCATAGGTACCTGTAATGAGTAACCTGCCCCCTCGAATGATGGCAAGTCGAGTAGCTTGCCGCTGAACCCCAGTCTAGGGTGGATTACGTGCTTTTGACAAAAAAGAGGAAAAAAAAAATCTATCGACAAGCACAAAAGGGTCAAGGGCGGTTTTGGGTGAAAAAATCTGAAAACCGACACCAAAACAGGGCGAACAGCGAGAAATTGGCTACAAAGAGGACAAACAGCGCAACACTAAAATGGCGATATCTGATTCACAGGTCACCCCAAAATATATACAGTATTTTTTTTATTTATTTTTTTTTCGCTTCTATCCCTCAGGCAATCCACTCGATTATCCGTTTGACAGGTGTCAACCTGCGAATTCTGATGCATTACTTCATACTTGTGGGGAAAACTAAAAAAAAAAACTGTGGTCAGGTATTTTAAATTTAATGCATGAAAGTCGCTAATTAGGAATAAAAAATTTGCTTCTTGATTTCTCAGGTAAAATTTACTAATTCAAAATTTGAATCAAATAAAATTTCATTTGGTTCAAACAAAATTCAATTTGGTTCAAACAATGTTCAGTTTGGTTCAAAAAAAAAATTTTATTTCCCTCCAGGAAAATTTTTATTTAAAGCAAAAAAATAATTTAGTAATGGCACCGAAAAAAATACACTTTTTTTAATTGACTAAAAATTAAATTTGGTTTTGAATAAAAAATTTCGCTGGGCGTAAAATTAATCATTATTTCCAAATACAAAAGAAAGCTATAGTTAAAGAAAGTTAGAAATAAAATTAATGGCGTTAATAACAAAGGATCCAAATTAGGACAAGAAAGATGACCCCTCCCCCCGCTCTTGTCTTGTTGAGTTGAGATAACAATCTGATTTTGACCTTTTATTGCGGCCAATTTCACACTCAACTTGGAAGGTATATATGTACTTGAAGGGTGAGAATAAAATATTTGAATGTAAACTCACCCTGAAATTCTCGAAACGTTTTGAATGCCTTATCTCGGGCATCTCTAGAACCCTTGAGTCAGCCTCAACGCGTATGTGAATTATCAAAAATCTCTCATCAACAAGAAAAGTATACTTATAACTGATCCCGATCTTCGATTCGAATAAACTGCCAAAAAGCTATTTTCGTATATTTAAATTGCCCATAGTTTTTAATGACCTAATAGATCAAAATAAAAGTTCCCTATAAAATGACAGTTTCATGGTTTTTTATTTTAACCGTAAATTATTTATGTTTAATGATATATATATATATATATATATATATATATATATATATATATATATATATATATATATATATATATATATATATGCAATATTAGTTAAGAATATTTTTATTTTAATTAAAAATATCCTACTCTCTAAACTTTAATTAAACTTTCTGCTTTTAAATTAGTAAATTTTACTAATAAATACAAATTTTTCATTAAAAAATAGAATGTTAAATTAAATTTTAAACTAAAAACATTTAAATTCACAGCTTTTCTAAAGTATATACAGTCGAACCTGGATAAGAGAGAACTGGATAAGCGAGAAACCTCTATAAGCGAGAATTATTTGCTGGTCCCGTGACTTAGACTTCTGTAGTTAAGAAACTGGATAAGCGAGAAACCTCTATAAGCGAGAGAAAATTGCCGGTCCCTTGAACTCTCGCTTATCCAGGTTCGACTGTATCAAATTGAGACAAAAAACATATCAAAATTGTTGCATCGCAAAACAATTTTAATACGTTTTTCGTCTCAATTTGATATCCATAGAAAAACTGTAAAATTAAAATAAAGCAAAAGGGGCAAAATTTCGAGAGAAAAAAATTAATTAAACAAATAATTGCTTTAATCTCGTGGTAAATAGAAAAGATTTGAGTCGCGAGGAAAAAAGCCGCGGGTAACCGAAAAAAACGAAGCGGATCGACAGTTCGACGCTTCCCTAATCCTTTTCACAATTTTTTTAACCCCATCTGTCGCGTTTGGTGGCGCATCCCTCACTATTGAAAATACATACACACTCACATACATAAATACCAATCACGTATGTACATTGCGACCTACTTCTTAAAGACTAAAAATTCCAAGGACCTTTTTAAAGTAAAAAAAAAAAAAAAAATCCCATCAAACCCCTTGAAAGTGTTACCACTGATCACAAACTCCCCTCCCCCTCAAAACTCTTCTGTCTCTACCATTTATCCCCCCTCCTCTCTCTTTCTCTCTCTCCTTCTCATTACTTTTTTTCTCTACCCTCTTTGATCCGAGAAGTCTTTTTTTTTATTTTATATATACCTGGCACTCGCGTCGAACCCAAAGGATAATCCATTAACATAATTTTACATGGAGAGCTTTATTTACCGCGAATGGATATATATATATAGAGTTTATAGAGGGGAGGATCCTGAGGACATTATATCAGCGGAAGCCAGATGCAAAAAAGGATTGAGGGAAATAATGGAAAGCAGACACAGATCATTGTGTTAGAAAAAAGGGTTAATTCAAATATTTAAAATTTCCCGAGTGTATTTTTGCGTAACGGTAACCTCATCATTCTCGATCTATTCTACCTGGTGTTCTATAAATATTCATTTTTTGAAAAAAATTTTTTTCTATAACCAAATCGAATAATATTTTCTTTAAAATTAGAATTAGTTATTAATTTTATTAGTTGAAAATAACTATATTCAAGAACTAAAAATAACTAATTTAATGCAGGGAAAAGTCAGTCACTGATTCAAATGGTAGAAAAATTTAGTAATAATAATTTCTACCAATCAAGTAGTTACTAATGACTAATTATTGAAATTACTTTTAGGTTATGTCAAAATAATCGAAAATTTAACTAATTTAATTAGTTGTGATTATTTTACTATTTACCAATAATTAGTTATTTTCTGCCAATAATTAGTTTATTTTGTCCAATTTTTGAAAGCAAACAGTCAGCCGAAATTTTACTAATTAGTTAATTTTAGTTAATTTAAATTTAGAGATTTGTTTATTCATGTAGAAAAAAAACTATATATGTAAAATTGAATGAAAAAATAAGTATTTAATTATTTTTTTCTCATGTTTGGTGAAAGGATATTATTTACCAAACACCTTAAAACACACACCCAGTATATAGTATATATAATTTTTAGTCTGGCGTTCTTTCTTTTTTGTCTGAATTTACGTATACCTGGCACTAGTAACTCTAGCCTTCTGGGGATGAAATACTATAACCAACCCTTCTTCACGCGGACCGCATGTCTACCGATACTCAAAGGGTTACCGTTATCGTCACTCAAACTAACATCATTATAACCCTATATATATGTATATGAATGGAGAAACAGCTCTTCGAAATTAACCTAATTTTTGTCCCCAATAGAAAAATTCCAAAACTCTACTTTCAACGTTACGACAAAAAAATAATACCGAGGGAAATAAGTAGTAACGTAGGTCAATAGTCAGACACGAGAGTCTAAAATTCTTATTATAATAAAAGAACTATTATTACTGGTATTTTTTTATTTATGCATTATTTTTAATTGATAGTACATTATTAATAATTATATTTATTATATTTATTATATTATTATTTATTATATTTATTATATTATTATTTATTATATTTATTATATTATATTTGAATCAAACATAATTATCTTTCTTAATATACAGTGAAAAAAAAATTATTTTTGATTTAAACATGGTAATTTAGATTCAATAAAAATTACGTTTAATTCAAACATATTTTTTTGTATATTTGTGGATTTAAAAAAAATTTTCTCAGTGTACTATTAATTAACAATATATTATTAGTAAATAATAATTAATAGTTAATAGAAACTAATTCAAATATTCCGAAAAATTTTTAAAGTAATTTTTTTTTTAGGAATTCAATGGACAATAAAATATAATCCATCAGATAATAAATATTATTACATAATTAATTTTCATAATTTTTGAAGTATTTTTTAAAAGTCTTTGTTTTTAGGCTGAAAATACTAAAAAAATGCCAAATTTTTTCATTTGAAAATTCATTTGTTTATTTTTCTTCTAACTAACTTTAGATATTAATTTTATCATAATTTTGTAATATTGTTTATTTTTTTTATAAAATTATGATCTGAAATTAGAAGCAAAATAAACAAATGAATTTACATGTAAAAAAATTGAATAATAATAATAATAGTATTTTTGTCATTTTCAGCCTAAAAAATATTTTTGTTAAAAAAAAATGCATAAAAAATTATGAAAATCAATTATATGATAATATTTATAAGAATGAAAAAATAGTTAAAGGACAATAATTTTCAACCCTGATATTATAGAAAATGGCAGGAAAATTTATATCTTTACGAAAAACTTGTCACTTGGAGGAGTGTAACAAGTATAAAATAATGATTTTCAAGACTCGAGTCGTTTCGCGGGACTTGAACTGATCTTAAGCCTTGATTTACGAGAATCTTGACGGGTCATTTGTCGAAAGACTTGCGGACCACAGCGAGTGGCGTTATCGGTACGCGGCAGCGGGCATTTCAAAGTCACTACGTCCAAAACCCCTTTAAAACCCCCCTTAAAGCCTCTAATAATCGTAAAAATATGGATAAATCTTCAAAGCTTTTTTTTTGCTCTTATATATAAATATAGAAAAATAAATTGTAAAATTTATACAAAATTCACTATTTTTAAATTTATTCAATAAGTACTCCTTAGAAAAATGTTTTATTTAAACCAAATAGAATTTATTTGCATCAACTAAAAAGTATATTTTATCTGTGTCGAACTATTTATTTGTTAAATTTATTTTATTTGTTAAATAAAAATTATATTTAACACAAATATAAACCTTTTATTTCAATCCAGTAAAATTTATTGCAATCAAATACAATTTATTTGAACTAAATGTAATTTATTTGAATCAAATATAATTTATTAGAATTAAATATAATTTATTAGAATTAATTATAATTTATTAGAATTAATTATAATTTATTAGAATTAAATATAATTTATTAGAATCAAATATAATTTATTTGAACCGAATACAATTTATTTGAACCGAATACAATTTATTTAAATCAAATAAATAATAAAGTAGACTCAAAGTCAAATATATCTTTTTTCTGGGTGTAAAATAAAAACTAACAAACGTTTGCTAAAATATTAGTATCATTAATAAAAAGATTATATTTAACACTAATAGTTAAGGGAGTCAGGAGTTCAGATAAATAATAAATTCTGGAGTTAAAAACTTAAAAATAAAATATAAAATACTTAATGTTATAAACATTCACACTTCAGTAGGAAAATGAACATAGCGACACAATAATAGCATGCAAAATACTTAAAACTATGCAATCACACAAAAAATTTTTAAGTCTCTCTCATTTACCGCCGAGTATCAAGGGTCTAAAGTGCATCCCAAGTTTTATAATTTTTGTCATTTTATTATTTTCATTTACTGTTATAATTTATATTTTGTTTCTATATTTATATTTATTTTATTATTATTATTTATCATTATTATTTTTATTATTATTTTTTAGTATTTTTATTATTATTTATATTTATATTTATTACGATAGATACTATTTGATTATAACAATTTTATTATTACTTTCAAAATTCTACTATGAAAATCTCATTTCAAAAACTATTGTTAGTTACCAAATTAAAAATTTTTACTAAACAGAAATTTTAAAAAAGCAAAAAAAAAATTCAAATTTTAAGAATACGAAAAATTGAGAATTAATGAAATCTTCTTGATTTGTAGAAGTTAAATGGTAGGTAAGTGAATATTATTATTCAATAAGTGAATTACACCTTTTTTTTAAATGACTTTTAGTAAAAAATATTTCCAATTACAAAAATAGTTAACAATACAAAATAACAAAGTACATATTCAGGCTTTTCCTTTGAAGTTAGAATGAACTTTTCCAATCGCGAAGACTTAGAAGCCCTAGAAAAAATTAATTTTACAATGATAAAACATAAAAGTAAAGAAATTGTAAAAATAAAAAATAAAATTATTAATGTAAATATATTAAAATAAAGATATTGTTGAAATAAAAAAAAATTAAAATAAGTGATTCAAGTAAAATATGTAATTAAGATAAAAGAGGAATTAAAATAAAAGAAGACCAAAATAGAAAAATGACTAAAACAAAAAAGTGATTAAAATGAAAAAATGACTGTAATAAAAAATGATTAAAATAAAAAAAACGACCAAAGTAAAAAATACATTGAAATAAAAAATTGTAGAAATAAATACTTACACTGAAAGTAGACCGTTTCTCCACTATTTTCTCTTACAATAAATAAAATCAGGATGCAATAATCACTAATCACTATAATTACAACCAATTACTTAAAAATCTACTATATTTAAAATTTCGCACTTACTTTTTTCCCTGACCATGGGAGATGAGAAGTCTTCGTCCTGTCAAACAGGACACTAACAATTGCGATTCATGACTGACGTTATCAAAACAATATTGAATAACCTCAGCAATGAATCTTCGTCAATTCCTGCAATTATAATGAACAAAAAAAATTCAATTAATTTTTTTTTTTGATTTTTCGTCAAAAATAATTTAATTGAATAATTTGAGTCATGCAGGAATGCACACCTGTACCGTTTCTGCAAGAGCGAACCATGCATGGTTCACCCATTACAGGCCCACGATTGGACAAACATATACATGCACAGTAATAAAACAAGAAAATATCACAAGGAAAATTTTGTTGTGTCGCTATGTTGCTGTAAATTACTCACCAGTTTGAAGATCTTGTAGTAATACCTAGAAACAAAAAAAATTTTATTATTATTCAAAATTCAAAAAATTATTCAAATTCAAAATTATTCAAAATTAAAGAATTAAAGAATAAAATTTTACGGTAATTAAAAATTGTCATAAAAAAATGAAAGGTTATAACCTTTCATTTAATAACCTTTATAACCTTTATAACCTTTCATTTAACATTAAATTTAGATTAGAGTTATAGTTAAATATTAATTAAGACTAAATCCAATTAGGTCTGAATAAAAGTAGGTTTAAATTTAGGTGAAATAAAGATTAGGTCAGAAGCAAAACAGGTCTAATAAAAATTAGGTCAAAAAATAAAGCATGTAACAAAATTGTCGAATAAAAAATTGGAATTAAATTTAGGTTAATGTAAAAGTTAAATATTAATTATAGGTTAAATTCGATTAGGTCTGAATAAAAGTAGGTTTAAGTTTAGGTTAAATAAAGATTAGGTCAGAAGCAAAAAAGGTCTAATAAAAATTAGGTCAAAAAATAATCCATGTAACAAAATTGTCGAATAAAAGATTGAAAATTAATATTAAAAGGTTAATGTTAAAGGTAAAATTTAATTAATTAATTAATTAGGTAAAATTTGATTAGGTCTAAATTAGGATAGGTTTAAGTTAATGTTAAATAAAGATTAGGTCAGAAGCAAAACAGGTCTCTTAAAAATTAGGTCAAACTATAATTATTGTAACAAAATTGGCGAATAAAAAACGGACGATTGGAATTTAATTCAGGTTACATTTAAAATTAAATATTAATTAGGTTAAATTCTATTAAGTCTAAGTTAGGATAGGTTAAAGTTCAGGTTAAATGAACATTAGGTCATAAACAAAACAGGTATAATAATAGTGAAGTCAAACAATAATTATTGTATCAAAATTGTCGAATAAAAAACGAACGATTAGAATTTAATTGAGGTTAAATTCAAAGTTAAATATCAATTAAGTTAAATTCTATTATAAGTCTAATTTAGGATAGGTTAAAGTTCAGGCTAAATAAATATTAGGTCATAAACAAACCAGGTCTAATAAAAGTGAGGTCAAACAATAGTTATTGTTAAAAAATTGGCAAATAAAAAAAAGATGAAAAAATAAAAATAAACGGAACTCAGGTTAAATTCAAAGTTAAATATTAATTAGGTTAAATTCTGTTAAATCTAAGTTAGAATATTTCAAACTTCAGGTTAAATAAATATCAGGTCAAAGAAGTATTAATTTAAATAACGTTTAACATAAATAAAAAGAAATCTAATAAAAATACTATAAACTAGTATAAAAATTAGACTGCGAATAAAAATGATTATGTCAAAGAAAAATTTAAAAAAAACAAGTAAATTAAATTAAACTTGGTAAATATAAGGTCAAATAAGAATTAGGTCGAATGAAAATTAAATTGAATATTAGGTGAAATAAAAATTATTTCAAAAGGAAGAATTTTCTCACTCTTTTTGGTGGAAAAAAAATTTCTTTTTGCAGTGTAAATTTTGCGTTATCTGAAAATTTTGTCAATATTATAAGCCATTGATTTTAATGTTAAAAAAGCAAACGTTGACAATTTTACGAGAAAAGGAAAAAAAGAAGGTTGAGACTAAATTCTGGGTGGAGATACTGCGATAGCCATGGTTGATAGCGCGCTTGTGGAATCGTGCGGGCCATTGGGCATAGGTCAGGCAGAAGCCAATCCGGCGAAACTTTCGGATATATGATAAAAATTGACTGGAGTCCCTTTTGGTCTCATTCATTTTTCTCCCTTTTTTTTCTTTCGCTCCTTTTTTCTTTCTCTCTCTTTTTTCCTATCTTTCTCTCTCTTTCCCTCTCTTTTCCAATCTTTCTCTCTCTTTCACTCCCTTTTTTCTCTCTTTCGCTCTCTTTTTCTCTTTCTCTCTCTCTTTTTCTTTCTTTTTCTCCCTTTTTCAGTATTTTTCTCCCTCTTTCTCTTTCTTTCAGTCCTTTTTTCTCTCTCTCTCTCTCTCTCTACTGCGAAAAAAGAAATAGGAGCGGGGAGTTAAAGCTCAAGAGGGTGAAGGCTACATTTTCGACGGACCCTTAAATCCAAGGGATAACGTAGCTCGAGAAAGCACTCGATTTCAGGCCGCTCTCTCTTCTCTCTCTTTTTCTCTCTTCTCAAAGGAGATTTACTTGTGAATCATACAAAGAACCTCTTCCATACCTAATAAATGAAAAAGATATAAAAAGATCAAAGTTTACTTATACTCCAGCATTATATAACTTATTTTACTCTTTTCTATATTCACAATAAATCCTAATATTAAAATCTAGTTACTCCCAATGCGCGAATGTATATTTATTTTTCCAAAGCTTCGTTTTTTTCACCTCCAAATAATGACAAAAAATCTGTCTTTTAGTGACAGTGCAAAAATAAATAACAGAAAAGCACTAAACTTAGCAAACAGAGAAAAAAAATTGCTAACACTAAAGGGTTGTTGACAAAAATTATAATATTATAATAATACTAATACTAACAACAACAACAACAACAACAACAATAATAATAAATAAATAAAAAATGTGCTTAATAGAATAGGTCAAAGTTCAGGTTAAATAAAGATTTGAGTAGAGAAAGCAAAATAATAATATGAATTAAATTAACGCATTTGAAATGGAAAAGAAAATATTCTTTGTTGAATTGTTTACACTTGTTGTATAAAAGATAAATTTTCACAAAAAAGTTGATGAAGATATAAAAAGTAAAAAATGATGATAATAAGAATTTTTTTTGAGGGGTTAATAGGAAAATCGAGGCGGGAAAGATTGAAAGGGGCGACTGTTGAGAGTTCATATATTGGTAAAAAAAAAAATTATCCGCTTTTGAATTTCACGCGATTTAACTTAATGTAGAGACTAGAATTCCCCAAGGAATTCTTTTTTACGTGCTTAAAACATATTTTCGTCAAGGGATGATAATAATTTTGTATAGAATTTAAAATCTATTAAATTTTACTTCTTTACTCAAAATTATAGATTATAAATGAATTATTACTGAGAAAAAAATAACCGTAGTCCGAGTCAAATAAGAGAACATTTTACTTAAAAATATAAATTAAATTTTTCATAACTATAAAACACGACCGAGTGATAAAATCATTATCAATTCAATTATTATTTTTAAGAATTTTAAACTAAAATTCTTTTATAAATGCATTACTTTTAATAATTTTTGAAAAAGTTTTCTGAGAATTTTCGAATTAATTTCTTTACAATTCAATTTTACAAAATTTCAATTATTCGTAAATTCTTCAAATAAATATATTAGAAAATAAAAGATTAAAATAATTTCAAAAAAAAAATCAGAAAATTAAAATTTCTCAAAAAAATTAATTCTACAGAACTGTTAGTTAAAAATATGAAAAATACAGATTTTCAAAGATTTTAATTTGAAACCTTTTTAATATTCATTTACTTGACATTCAATTAAAATCTAAACTTTTATCTAAAATCCATTTTTAAATCAATTTTTATTAGAAAATTCTACTAGAATTCAATTATTTAAATACAAAAATAAACAATTGTTTATTGAATTTATTTATTTATTGAATTTCATTTCTATGAAAATAATTAAGTTATTGCGAAGAAATTTATAAAAAAAATTTGTAAATAATTGAATTCCTGTGAAATTTTTATTATTTAGGAAAATAATTAAATGTTTAAAATTTAAATTAAATTAAATTTAAATTAAATTTAATTAAATTTTGTTTAAATAATCGAATTCTTTTGGAAAATTTTATCAAAATAGTAGATATTGAAAATTATTGAATTGAGGAAAATTTTAGAAAATAATTGAAATTTTTACAAGAATTTTATTAAAAGTTTTGAAAGTAATTAAATTTTGGAGAAGAATTTAATTTCTTTGAAAATAATTAAAATTTTTACCAGAATTGCTTTTTAATTTTTTAACAGAATTGAATTTCTGCAATGAATTTTATTACTTGCTAAAATAATTGAATTTCTGTAATCATTTGTGACTTTTTCAAAATTCAATTTTTTTAGTGTATTTAACTAAAATTCTTCTATAAATCCATTATTTTTAATAATTCATTAAATATATATTAAAAATTTAAGTAATTTCTGAAGAATTTGAATTATTAAAAATTTATTAAAAATCTAATTCGAAAATCTAAGTCTTTAAAATTTCTAATTAAATTCAATCAAAATTGAAATTTTTAAAAATTCAATTACTTAAATACATAAATATATAATTCATTGAATAATTTAATAATTTTTAAAATAGAATTTTTATAAAGAATTTTACCAACAAATTTTTAAATAATTCAATTCTTTTGACGAATTTTAATAAAATTTTTAAGAATAATTACCATTTTCGAGGAATTTGATTAAAATTTTATAAAAAATAATTGAAATTCTGCAATGATTTTTATTATTTATGAAAATAATTGAATTCCCAAAAAGAATTTTATTATTTACGAAAATTATTGAATCCCTGTAAACATTTTATTATTTATGAAAATAATTGAATGATTGCGAAGTAATTTATAAAAAAATTTGTAAATACTTGAATTACTATGAAATTTTTATTTATTTTATGAACATAATTAAAGGTTTTCGTATAATTTTATTAAATTTTGTTTAAAGAATTGAATACTTTTGGGAAATTTTTTAAAAATAGTTTTAATGAAAATTAATACTTGAATTGAGGAAAATTTTTGAAAATAATTGAAATTTTACCAAGATTTTTATTAACATTTCTAAAGATTAATGAAATTTTGACGAGAGTTTTAAAAAATTGTTGAACATAATTGAATTTCTGCGAAGAATGTTTATAATATTAATTATTTATTATAAAAATTATTGCATTATTTATTATAAATTATTCACTTATTGTTAATAAGAAAATAAAGAGAAAAAGAAATTAATAGCATTTTTATTATAAACGAAAAATAAATAACATTTTTATTATAAATAAGAAAATGAAGAGAAGAAAATAAAATTTTTTATTTATTTATTCATTGGAAATTTTCAATAAAAAGAGTTATTCAAAAAAAAAGAAGTTTTCCAGAGAGAGCAAAGGAAAAAAGGCATTAAAAGTGTATTATTTAGTTTTGGCACGTTTGCGGATAAGTAAAATTTGCAAGTTACAGTAAATTTGAGTTTATTGTGTCTCCTTTATGTTTATGTGGGGTGTGCGTCCATAGTCGATATCTGGTTGACGATACTTGCCATCGAGTGGAAATAGGGTAATACATATTCGTCGGAGTCTCGGCCATTTTTGTATTTGTTTGAAATTTTAATGTATAGAGAAAGAGAGAGAGAAAAAGAGACCCGAACTACCCGAAGGGTAGTCTTATATCCCAGCGTATATAAACCGGCGGCCATTACCTTCGATTCCAAAATAAATTGCACGCCATAAACAGGGCGGTCCATAAGAATACATATGACCAGCTTACTGGCTTTTTTCTTCTCCGCCGAAAAAAATACTAGAGGACATATGAGCAGAAAAAAATAGCTTTCAAATCGCATTATTCGATTTATTTCTTTTATTTTTCTTTTTATGAAAATTTTTTGTTTGTAACTATAATCTGAAAAAAATAAATTTTGTAATACTTTTTTATGATTCCTATTAAACGTAATAAGTTAAATTAAATTATTAATTTAAATTAATAATAAAAACATTTTATTCAAAAGAATAAATTAAATTTTTCCATAACTATAAAACATGAAGATATCGATCACTCCGAGTTCACTCCGAGTTTTCGACTCGAAGTGATCGATTTCTTCACGTTTTATAATAATTAAAAATGGTAAATTGATAAAATCATTATTTTATATTATAAGAATATTGTACTTCTTCAAAATTATTTTCGTCATTTCAATTCAATTATTATTATTAAAAATTGTCCACTAACATTTTTCTTTAAATAAATTAATTTTTGAAAAAGTTCTTCGACAATTTTCAAAATCCATTTATTTACAATATTCAATTTTACGAATTTCAATTATTCGTAAATTCTTCAATTAAATAAATATTAGAAAATGAAAACTTCAAATATAAATAATTTCAATTAAACTTTTTCAAAAAAAAATTAATTTCAAAATTCAATTATTTATAAAAATTCAAGCTCTTTTAATATTCAACTATTACATACAAATTTTTACTGACATTAATTTTTAAATCAATTTTTATTAGAAAATTCTACTAGAATTCAGTTATCTAAATACAAAAACAAATAAATTATTGAACAATTGAATATTTCTTAAAATAATTCGATTCTCATAAAGAATTTTATCATCATATTTTTAAATATTTGAATTCTTTCGACGATTCTTAATAAGATTTTCAAGTATAATTACATTTTCCAAGAAATTCGATTAAAATTTTATTAAAAATAATTGAATTCCTGTAATAATTTTATTTTTTATGAAAAATAATTGAATTAGGTACATTGCGAAGAAATTTATAAAAAATTTGTAAACAATTGAATTTTTATAAAATTTTTATTATTTTATGAAAATAATGAAATGTTTGCGTAGAATTTTATTAAAAAAATTTTAAATCATTGAATTCTTTTGGAAAATTTTATTTAAATAATAAATATATTGAAAATCATTAAATTGAGGAAAATTTTTGAAAATAACTGAAAATTACCCATTATTTTTAATAATTTTTAAATAAGTTTTTTGAGAATTTTCAAATTCACTTGTTTTTATCATAAATTCACTTTTAAATCAATTTTTATTAGAAAATCCTACTAGAATTCAATTATTTAAATATACAAAAAAGTAATTTATTGAATATTTACATGTTTCTTAAAATTTGTATTCTCATAAGGAATTTTATCAACAAATTGTTAAATAATTGAATTCGTTTGTCGAATTTTAATAAAAATTTTAATAATAATTACATTTTCCGAGAAATTCAATTAAAATTTTATTAAAAATAATTGAAATTTTGCATTGAATTTTATTATATTTATGAAAATAATTAAATTCCTAAAAAGAATTTTATTATTTAGAAAAATAATTAAATCCCTGTAATAATTTTATTTTTTATAAAAATAATAATTGAATTATATTGCGAAGAAATGTATAAAAAAAATTTATAAATAATTGAATTTTTGTGAAATTTTTATTATTTTATGAAAATAATTAAATGTTTGCGTAGAATTTTATTAAAGTTTTTTTTAAATAATTGAATTCTTTTAGAAAATTTTATTAATATAATAAATATATTGAAAATCATTAAATTGAGAAAATTTTTTGAAAATAATTGAAATTTTGCAAAGAATTTTATTAAAATTTTTAAAAATAATTAAATTCTTACAACGAATTTGATTAAAATTTTCAAAAATAATTGAATTCTTACGAAGAAATTAATTATTTTTTTTTTAAATAATTGAATTCTAGCGAAGAATTTTATAAAAATCGTTTTAAGTAATTCATTTTTTTCGACAAATTTTATGAAAATTTTATTTGAAAATTGAAAACAATAAAATCCCTGTGAAAATTTTATTATTTATGAAAATAATTGAATTATTGCGACAAAATATGCAAAAAAAAAATTGAATTCTTTTGAAAAATTTCTTTAATTTATTGAATACAATCGAATTTGTTAATAATTGTATTCAAACTAATTGAATTCCTGAGAAGAATTTGATTATTTATGAAAAATAATTTAATTCTTACGATGAATTTGATTGCTTATAAAAATAATTGAATTGTTTCGAAGGATTTATTGAAATTTTATAAAATAATTGGATTCTTTCAAAAATTTTATTAAAAGTTTTTTTTAAAATTGAATTCTTTCATAAAATTTTATTAAAACTGTATTAAAAATAATTGAATTTTCGCAAAGAATTTTATCGTTTATAAAAATAATTGAATACCTTGGAAGAATTTTGTTATGTCTCTAATATAAATAATTTAATTTTGGTAAAGAATTTAATTATATTTAAAAATTAAATTACGGACTTTATGAATCTTTTTTTTTAAAAAAATCTGACTTCCACGGATTTGAATTTATATTCTTTCTAATTAAAAATTACTAAAATTTGGTAGAATTCATGTAGAAATTCTATAGATTCTTTCTAGTGAAATTCTACATTAAATATTCACTAAAATTCATAATAGAATTATTCTAGTGAAATAATCAATTTAAGTTGTAGTTCAAAAAAATTATGTCTAATGCTTAATTTCGTTTCAACGCTTTATTTATTTTAATTCCTAGTGTAATTTAATTTAAGTTCTAGTTAAAAAAAATTACGTCTAATGCGAAATAAATTTAGCATAAAAATTACACGCTACAAGAATTAGACCAAATAAAGGTTAATTTACAAAAATGTTTTGTTCTGTAAATAAAAAATTTTCTACTAATAAAATTTTTCCTCTACAACAAAAGGAAAAAATAATTTCTCGCTTTTAAAATGTCATTGTCAACCGTTAAATAACATCCTGACGCGGTGTGAAATTTTCCTGCGATATTTTTCATAGGTTCCCCTCCATTTTGTCGGGTTCCAATGGGACAAAAAGATATTATATACATCTATATGCTTATGCATGGGGACATACACGAAGGGTTTTTTTTATCTACCTGGTGTTGTGCTACGTGCCTATACACACCTATCAAGCAAGAACATATCCCTTTACCCCTTTTCCCATATAACAAATGGTGCCAGTTTTAAACGAGACTTCGCACGCTACGTTTCAGGTATAATACAGTTCGAATACACACACGTTGTTAGAGACAACATCCCATAATCTCTCTTCACATTTCTTTTTAACTTTAATCATCAATAAAAACCGCGATTCAAACGAGATTTAATAACAAAAAAAAAGTCAAAAAACAGAAAAATAACAAAACAAATTCTTCGTGTTGTGTATTGGCCTATTGGCTTTGGGTATTTACTTCAATTTTCGTGTTTTTGTGAATTAAGTGCAAGAGTGAAAATAATAAATTTTATACTTAAATTTTTTTTTAATACCTAGAGGGATTTTTTGTAATCAAATATTTTTTCAAGGTTTTCCCAAAATCTCTTTTTCAAAATTCCCTCATTTTTTTTTTGACTTTTCTTTTTCCCTAACAAATTTTTTTACATTTTTGAAAATTTTGCACACCCAGAGAAAAAATATATTTGGCTCAGAACCAAGTAGACTTTATATTTGTTTCAAATAAATTTTATTTAGAAAATATTTTTGGCCAAATAATCCAAATCATGTAAGTTTTTTTTCGTTAAATTGTTTTTATATTATTTAAAAAGAATTAACTTTCACTACAAGGTTTTTTAAACAAATTGATTTATTTATAGATTTTGTATTAATTTCTTGAAAATAATGACGGTTGTCATCGAAACGTCGAGATTTAATAAATAATAATAATAAAAAACTTCATCATTTGGATTATTTGGCCAACAAATTTTTTTAATTACATAATAAATTCAAAAACTTATTATTTTATAAAATAAATTTTTAAAAAAATAAATAAAATAAATTAAAATAAATTTTATTTATTTTATTTGAAATTAAATTTTAAATTCCTTTTGGTAGAAGCATAGGGAATTTAATTTTCTACATTTTGAACATTTTAAAGTTATATTTGAATAAAAATTATAATTTTTCTCAATAATAAATCATTTAAGTAACATAACCTAAAATTTAACAAATGTTTCTTATTGACAGAAAATTGTAATTTTTATTCAAATGCAACTTTTAATCATTTTAAATATTCAAAATTAAATTCTTCGCCTTTTCACAAAGACGAATTTAAAATTTAATCTCCAGAAAATAATTTTCTTTGGAGGAGAAATTAAATTTTTATTTCAATAAAATATAATTTTTTTTCTAACAAATAAAATTTCTTTGAAACTTTATTTGGTTGGGAAAAAATATTCTTTAGACAGAAAACAAATTTTTATTTGAATAAATAAAGTTTATTTGTAGCAAATAAAAATCTTTAATTGAATCAAAGAAAATTTATTTGTAACAAATATATTCTTTAATTGAATCAAAGGAAATTTATTTGTAACAAATATATTCTTTAATTGAATCAAAGAAAATTTATTTGTAACAAATAAAATCTTTAATTGAATCAAAATAAAATTTTTTCTGTAACAAATAAAATTTCTTTATAACTTTATTCGTCTGTGAGGAGACAAAATTAACTTTTTCTGCGGATATCAAATTGAGACAAAAAAACGAATCAAAAATGTTGCTTCGCAACACTTTTGATTCGTTTTTTGTCTCAATTTGATATCCGCAGTAAAAGTTTATTTGGGTGCAAAAATAAAATTATAATAATAAAAAATTTTTCTTTTTTCGATAGTTAAAAAATAAAATCAAGAAAAAAGAAGAAGAAGAAGACGATGATGAAGAAGAAGAAAAAAGCAGAACTATAATGAAAATGATTTTTCCCCGGGAAAGAAGAAAATAAGTTGTTTTCGAGGCTTAAAGGAATAAGAAACGAAACAAATTGAGAATGCTTAAAAGTTTGATCGAGCCCATTTCCCTGAAGAGAAGATACTTAAGATAAAAAGAACTCGTTGGAAGGGAAACGATTTACCGCAGTAGCTGAAATCGCGAAAACAGACAAGTCGCGAAGGAAGTTGTACAACCGGAGGGGGCAGTATAAGTAGTAGTTTCGGGTGTATATATATATATATAAAATATACAAATACGAATTTCCGAATCGGAGAAATTGTATCGATCTGACCTTGATGTATTATAACCAAAGTCCACCCTGCCGGCCTGTCAGAACCTCGAAATATGTTTTTTATGTGTTCCTCTTTCTCCCTTGTTACCCACCAACAGAATAATACTACTTCGAATAAATGTACCATTTTTTATTTCAACATGACGCCATCTGCATCGGCCATACATTTTAAATCTATTTCCTAAAGAAAAAATGCTTCTGCAATTTTCTCCACTTTCGTATTTTAATTTAATTTTTAATCCGCACCCTTTATTATTATTAATTTTATTAACATTTATCTATTAATATTAACTAATATTATTGCAATTTTCTCAACATTCATTTTTTCTATTTTTAATCCGCACCATTATTATTATTAATTTTATTAATATTTATATTAATAAATAATATTAATTATAATAATAATATTAATATTATTACAATTTTCTTCACTTTCGTATTTTTCAATTTTTAATCCGCGTCCTTCGCGGTTAAATAAAAAAACGAATGATTTAATAAGTGCGATTAACAACAATTAATAATAAAATTAACAATAATAAATAAATTTAAGTTGAGCAATAATTTATCTGCAGACAGAGCAAAAAAATTTTCACTTTCCAAGAAAAAATTCTTACTTTCACTAACACTCGAAAAATTGTCACTTTCAAATTCTGACAAAAAATTTTCACATTCATTAAAAAAATTCTTACTTTCACAAAAAAAATATTGGCATCACTCAAAAAATGTTCACATTCACTCAAAAATTTTTACTTTCCCTGAAAAATTCTCATTTTTGCTCAAATAATTTTCACATTCATAAAAAAAATTCTTACTTTCACTTAGAAAAAAATTTGACTTTCATTCGATAAATTGTCACTTTCACTTTCACTCAAAAAATTTCGACATTCCTTAAAATCTCAAATTCTCACATTCATTACAAAATTTTTAACCTGCACAAAAAATATTTTGACTTCACTAAAAAAATTGTCACTTTCATTACAAAAATTCCACTTTCCCTAAAAAATTTCCACTTTGATTAAAATATTTTCATTTTAACTCAGAAAATTCTTACTTTTATTTTTAAAAAAATTTGACTTTCATTCGATAAATTGTCGCTTCCACTTTCACTCAAAACATTTTCACATTCCTTAAAATCTCAAATTCTCAGATTCAATAAAAAATTTTTGACCTACACTAGAAATATTTTGACTTAACTAAAAAAATTGCCACTTTCATTAAAAAAATCCCATTTTCTTTAAAAAATTTCCACTTTGATTAAAATATTTTCATTTCGACTCAAAAAAATTCTCACTATCACTTAAAAAAAATTTGACTTTTATTCGATAAATTGTCACTTTCACTTTCACTCAAAAAATTTTCACATTCCTTAAAATCTCAAATTCTCACATTCACTAAAAAATTTTTAACAAGCACTAAAAATATTTTGACTTCACTAAAAAAATTGTCACTTTCATTAAAAAAATTGCTCTTTCTCTAAAAAATTTTCATTTTGACTCAAAAAATTCTTACTTTCACTCAAATAATGTTCAATTTGATCCAAATTATTTTTACTTTCACTTGAAAAATTTTGAGGTGAAAGTGAAAATTTATTTAGTAAAAGTGAGAATTTTTTGATGAAATTGAAAATATGTTGAGTGAAAGGTAAAGTGGGAGATTTTCAGAAAAATTAAAAGTGATAATTTTTTTAGTGAATGTGAGTTTTGACTATCAAGCAAAAAATTATTACTTTTTATTTCACACAAAAATTTGTCACTTTAAAATACACTTAAAATATTTTCACTTTCAAACAAAAAATTTCCACTTTCACTTAAAAAATTTTCACCTCCACTCAAAGAATTCTCACTTTTAATATTTAAAACTTTTAAATTTTTAAATAATTTCATAATCAAAGCATAAAAAATCCACTTATTTAGTACATAATTAATTATTTAAATATAAGATGTTTTGATTTCTTCTGTTATATCTTTTATTTATATAATTTTATGGTTTCCAAAAACATTAAATAATTAATTATTATTGTTTATATTTTCAAAAAATTTAATACAATTCTTCGCAAAAATTAAATTTTTTTTTCTAACTAATAAAATTTTTCGGAAAAATTCAATTATTTACAACAAAATTTTAATAAAATTTCACGCAAAAATTCAATTATTTTCTAAAATTTTACTAAATCCTTTAAAACAATTCAACTATTTTTTAATCATTAATAATTTTTTAAAAAAGAATCCAATTATTTTCTGAAATTTTAATAAAATAAAATAAATAAATAAATTTTCTGAAGAACATTCAACTATTTTTTAATTATTAATAATTTTTTAAAAAAGAATTCAATTATTTTCTGAAATTTTAATAAATCCTTCAGAACATTTAATTATTTTTATAAGTAGTGAAATTGTTCGCAAGAATTACATTATTTTTTATAAATAATAAAATTTTTCTCAGTAATTCAATTATTTTTAATATAATTTTATTAAATTTCAATAATCAATTATACCTCCACTCAAAAAATTCTCACTTTTAATTTCACCAAAAAAGCATTTCACTTTCAATCAAAAAATTTTGGGTGAAATTAATAAAATTTTGTGTGAAATTGAAAATTTTTTCATTGAAAGTGAGAATTTTTTGAAACATCTTCTCTTCGCTCTCGCTACAAAAATTTCCAATTATCAAAAATATTATAAACCATTTGTTTTAAATCTAACATAAAAAATTAATTTTCATTTGTAAAAGAAATGTTTCCAAAAAAAGGTAAAAAATTACAATGTTTTGAAAACACCCCCAAGGCCGATTAATCCTGATTATAATTATATACAAAGATCACGCACTAAGTATAAAAAAGAAATTGAAAAATTGATAAAATCTGATAAAACCGTTTGCAAATCGAATCGACATGCCCCTTCGCGAAAAAGAAATTCATAGGTTACAGGAGGGGGGTTGGGGAGGGCGGCATAGCATTCTAATTTTCCATGCGGATGAAAACATATGAAAATCTGCGAGGCAAACGAGAAACGTTAGGGGCGCCAAGTCAGGGCCAATAAAAGTCTCCTCTCTTCTTCTTCTTCTTCTTCTACTTTTCTTCTTTTTACCCGTCCTTGTCTTTTTTTTTCTTACTTTTCTGCTTTGCTTTTTCGCAACTCTCGATTCGCTTGAGTGCATGTATATTTCAATCCTTAGGCGTTGACGTCGTCATCGAAGGAAAAACGACAGGAAAAATGGAAAAAAAAGAAAAAAGAAAAATAGAAGACGAAGAAAGAGAAAAAAAATTTGATAAAAATTGCAAAATAAGTGTGCTTTCTTCAATATCAAAGATGACAATTTCAAGTATCAATTTTCTTTATAGAAACCTCCCCCTTTTTCAAATATTCGAGAATTGAATGAAAGTTTCAAAATGGAAAATTTTGAAAATAGAAAATTTTTCAAAATTTTCCCCTCGAAAGAAAATTTGATTTTCAATGTTTTGGCAAAAAAGGAGATTTTCTTTTGTTAGAGGCACAAAGTGCGAAATTCAATGAAAGGAGTGTGAGAGAGAGAGAGAGATGAGAATCTCAAATGGATATAAAGTCGTAAACGATGTCAGAGGGAGAATAATGTTAAGATAAAATGACTTCCATATTGTCCTTCTGGTTTTCTGGACCCTATGGACAAACAGAATTGTATGTCGGAAAAGATGTCTTTTCACCCTGAAAAACTCAAGGCGTTTTTTTTATATATACGGTGAAACAGTTGCGACCACGAATCGATGGTAACTACGCCGACCGGACTCAGGTACAGTTCAAGGAAGAAGTTTTCCATCCTTGCGGAAAATTACTATCAAATGGACCGAATTTTTTTCCATTCTTTGAAAAATTACTCGCAAATTGACCGAATTTTTTCCACTCTTACAAAAAGAAACTCTTACAAAAATTATTACATATAACTTTTTTCTTAAATAATTTTATCTGACTTGTGTATTTTGAATTTGTTTATTGAAATTACCTGATGATGATGGCCATCGAAACGTTGTCAAAAAGATGAAAAAATTTAAGTATCATTTAATTCTACCTTCCGAGAGTCGAGTAAAAATTATTATTAATACAAATGCGGAAGGATAAAAATAATTTTAATTAAAAAACAATAAGTTTTCATATATTTAACGAGAATTTAAATAGAAAC
This sequence comes from Leptopilina syphax, assembly GCA_032872505.1. Taxonomy (NCBI): domain Eukaryota; kingdom Metazoa; phylum Arthropoda; class Insecta; order Hymenoptera; family Figitidae; genus Leptopilina; species Leptopilina syphax. The sequence goes on along the minus strand of CM065468.1, from coordinate 20,119,798 downwards.
AATGACAATTAAAGTCACAATAATTTTTCTCAGGATATCAAAATTGGGATAAAAAAGAGTATCAAAACGTTGCTTCGAAGCAACGTTTCGATACTTTTTTTTATCCCAATTTTTCCATGATTTCCAGGTGATAAATGATAAAATGTTCAAAAACAAAATTTTTGTCACAGTTAAGTCAGGTAAATGTAATGAAAAAAATTGTTTATCAAGAAAATTGAGACTTTTTCGACTTATTTTCAAAAATTGCAACTTTTTTCACTTTTCTTCCAAACATTGCAACAAAATACCACAATTTTTAGTAAAAAAAAAAGTGCAACTTGTTTTGATTTTTATAATGCGAAAAATAACTATAAACAAATCTTTCAAAAATTGTTTTTGAATAGTTAAAATTTTGCAAAAAATTTAATTGAAAACAATTAATTTATTTCAAGTATTTTGATACAATTTTTAAAAGTCAACTTTTGAAGAATTTTAACTGCAAATTTTGAAAATAATTGAATTATCAAAAATTTTAATGAAAAAACTTTAAAGGTAAATTTAAAAATGAAAATAAGCTTCTAATTTTTTAAAATTTAATATTTTTAATATTTTTAATGACATCTTTCCAAAAATAATATTATTTTATAATTAGTTTTAACATTTTGGAGAAAAATTCAAAAATTTTAATTAAAATTCATCAAAAAATTCATTAGTTTCTGAAATTTTTTTAAATTATACAAAATTCTTTTAAGAAATACAATTATTTTCGAAAAATTACATTAATAAAATATTTTTAAACACTAATTTATTAGAATTTTGTTTTGTATTAATTTTTTAAGCTTCAAAATTTACATTTTGCACTTATTAAAATTTTTGAGAAATCATGGTCCTATTTATAATTAACATTCTTCAAAAATTTCATCATTTTTATTTATAATTTTCAAAAATTCAATTATTTTTAAAACATTTTACCAAATGCTAATTGTTTGGAAATTTTTCAAAATTGAAAAACTATTATCGTTCAAAAATTATTTTAAAATAGAAAAAATATTAATTGTAAGAATTTCTTTATTATAATTTTTTAAAAATTATTATACCTTAATAACTTAAGAAAAAACAATGGAGAGTCACAATTATTATAAAAAATTGAGTTTCTGTATTTAAATAATTGAATTCGAGAAGAACTTTAGAAAAATTATTTTGAATAATTGATTCAGAGATGAAGTTTAGTTGAAAATTGTAGAAAATAATTGAATTCAGGAAGGGTTATAAATTATAATTTTAATTTTTAGAAGTTATTTAAATTCATAAATTTTACTCATTTTCCGTAAACATTCATATTTTCCTGTAAAAAGAATTTTGTCAGGGAAAATAATTTTACTGTCAGTAAATTGTCAGGGAAATTGATAAACTGAAACTTGTAAACACCTTGAGTAATAAAGGAGCACGAATTTCTCTCAATTTGATATTCTTAGAAAAATTGCGACTTGAGGCTTTAAGAACTTTTCTAAATTTCTAAAAAAATTTTAAGTTTACTAAGTTTCAAGTTTTATTTACAATTCAAAAAAAAATCGATCTAAGATTTTTTCAAAGAAAGATGAAAAACGTTTGATTTCAACTCCGAAGCTAAGAGTCAAGAATCCGTAAAAGCTCAAATTTGAAGTCCAAAGTTGATTAATGATAAAATAAATGATTTTGAGCTTTTAAGCTTTGAGACTCTACAAATAAATAAACCTAATTCAGGCTCTTTAAAAGCTCAAGAATCCAAACAAAAATGAATAGACAGAAAATAACAGAAATAAATAAACATAAAATTTTTTAAAAAACTTAAAAAAATATAGAAATGAAATAATAAATGTTAGTAAAATTACAGAATTGTAATAATCATGAAATAAGTAGAAAAACAGGAAAATTTCCATAACAGTGAAATAAAGGGTATTGAAAAACTTTTGTTCGGGATTGTATCGTGTTAGGATGCGCGGGGTGCTCTGGTCTTTTGCATATATTTTGAAATGTAGAACCGCTACCACACCGAATATGCTTTGGCCGAGCAGAGGAAAAAAGCCTGGGAGAAACAAAAATACCTGCTTTAAGTTTCCAATGTTGAAGAGAGAGCTTGGTCGGCTCCTGCATATACATATATATATATATATAATACACATTTACCCACCGACAGTAATGGTGAAGGGGTTTTCAGAGTTGAAAGCCGCTTGAAAAGGGGGTGGAAAGTGAGAGGCAAGAGGAAAAATTAGGCGTTAGCTTCAATTGCTTATTTTATGCATAGAGAAAAAAAGAGAATTTCGACAAAAAAGAAACCATAATTATATCTAATTTTTATTGGATATCATCAACATCATTTATCTAAATTCCGTCATAGATAGACTTTTTTAGAACTTTACTTCTATTTTCGTTGTCCATATAAGTTCTGAACGTTCGAATACTTTCACTGGACGAAATTTTTGTAGAATATGAATTATTAATATTTTCAATAAGTGTACAGTGCAACAAGAAACAAAAAATATTAATTATTTAAAGATTTTCTACTGTAGATTTTAAAACATTATTTTACAAAAAATTTAGAGAGTCAATATTATTAGACGTTCGGAGCAAAATTATTCGAGTTAATAATCGAGTTATTCGTATTAAAATTTATTCGAGTTAAAGTGAGCAGAGTTGCTACAAAAAATATCATTTTGTTTTTCCCTGACTCTAAATATTATTAGATACTCAAAAAAATGTTCTATATTAACATTTCAAAACAATATCTATTATTTTCAATAAAATTTTACAAAAGAATTGAATTATTTTTTAAAATTGCAAAAGTCCAATTATTTTCAATAAAATTTTATGAAAGAATTGAATTTTTTTTTTAATTCATTGTAAAATTTTTCCAAAGAATTCAATTATTTTCTAAAATTTTAATATATCCTTTGAAACAATTCAATTATTTTTAATACAATTTTAATAAAATTCCATGAAAGAATTAAATTCTTAAAAAATTAATAATAATTTTGTCGAAAAAATTCAAAATTATTTTCTAAAATTTAAATAAATCCATCAAAACAATTCAACTATTTTTTAATTTTTAATAAAATTTTTCGAAAGTATTAAATTATTTTCTAAAATTTTAATAAATCCTTCGAAACGATTCAATTATGTTTATAAGTAGTAAAATTCATCACAAGAATTAAATTATTTTTCATAAATAATAAAATTCTTTTCAGGAATTCAATTATTTTCGATATAATTTTATTAAACTTCATTAATCAAATATATTTAATTATAATCATTAACAGAAACGATTATTTTAAAAGTCGAAAAGTATTCTTTGCTTAATTCAATTATTTTTAAAATTTTCAATTAAAATTATTATAAATAAATTGCATTAATTTAAAAAAAATTTTCAATTCTACAAAAGAAGTTAATTATTTACAAAAATTGTAATAAAATCGTTTAAACGAGTTTAATTTTCTATAAATAATTTGAAAAAAATTTTAATAGTAAAATTATTAGTTACAATTAACTAATAAATGCAACTCTTTTAAAATTATTTTCAAATATTGAAGTAAAATTGAATAATTTTACTTCAATGAATAAATTTAATTTTATTGAATAAATTTTTCAATAAATAAATAATTTTTAAGTAGCAATTTACTTAAATTAAGAATTATCTTAATTCTTTAAGAATTAAGATACTTAAATAGAAATTATTTGTCAGAAATAGAAAAATATGAATGTTCTGTATTAGAATTCGAGTTAATTTCACAGTTTATGAGGCAAACAAAAAAGACATAAAAATTCAGAATTTTCTTATGAGAATTCATATAACGTTCATTCGAATGTCGAACGTTTAGAACTTTAAGACAATTTTAAAAAAATCAAAAATCCAAATAAAATTTCGTTATACTTTATATAGAAATATTTTCCTCTGAACTTTCCTCTTCTTTTTTTCTTCTTTTTTTTTGATAAGAAGTTTGGGAAGATATTGAAGAGAATGGTGGTGGGTTATTCCGTCACTATCGGAAAAATGTTATTTACGCAGGACAGGGTTGGGCTACAGAGGCTCTGTCCTTATTTACATGTGGTAAGTCTCCTACGGGACCAAATCCCGGACCATGCTTGGAACCCTGATAATTCTTCCTTTGATCCCCGTCCCGTGGGCTCAACCTCACTCCCCCTCTTCACTCCCCCATTTCCCCTTTTTCGATCCCACAACCACAAACTCGCCAATCCTCTATACGTCTCTATAAGAAACGGATAAAGACGCTCGTGAAAAACGTAACCGACCGCGCCAGCTTTTAAAGAATATCAAACCGCAATACACACAATATTTACTTTTCACGTTTAAGCAAAAAGAAGAGAAGAGAAGAGGAAATAAATTTTCTCATCATCTTTCATCACTTTTTACAACTTTTTGTAATTTTACATTCATTTGACTCTGAACCTACTAAATTATTTATGCGGATCAGATAAAATTTATTTGGTTCAGTTCAAATTTATTTGGTTGAATTAAATTTTGTTTGGTTGAATTAAATTTAAGTTGGTTCAGTCAATTTTTACTTACGGTTAAATTTAAAATTTAACCGTCAATAAAAATTAACTGAACCAACTAAAATTTAATTCAACCAAACAGAATTTAATAGTAAAATATTAAAATAGTAAATTATTAAAATAGTCAAATATTAAAATTAGTAAAATATTAAAATATTAAAATTAGTAAAATATTAAAATAGTAAAATATTTAAATAGTAAAATATTTAAATAGTCAAATAGTCGAATATTGAAATAGTCAAATAGTAAAATATTAAAATTAGTAAAATATTAAAATAGTCAAATATTAAAATAGTCAAATATTAAAATAGTAAAATTTTAAAATAGTCAAATAGTCAAATATTGAAATAGTCAAATATTAAAATAATCCAATATTAAAATAGTCAAATAGTCAAATAGTAAAATAGTAAAATATTAAAATAGTCTAATATTAAAATAGTCAAATATTAAAATAGTAAATTATTAAAATAGTAAAATTGGTAGAGTACAAATTTCACAATTCCAAGAACAAAGCAAAAAGCAAAAATTCTCTAGGTAATTAGAAAAAGGTGATAAACCTTTTTAAAAAGAGAAAACATAAAATTGTAAGTACAATAATAATAATGCACAGGAATACTGTTTTTGAGTTACTTTCAAGTAGCTGAAATTGGAAACTTGAAAGTGTCCTTTAGGTCCGCCTTGATCTAAATTTTGGCAAAGATTCAAGTTCCCATCTGCTTTAGTAACGACAGAATTTAACGAAAAGGAGAGTCCGATATCATCTTGTGCAAACTCGCCCAAGCTACCGAGTTACTCCCGTGGTACAGGGTGTTCCGTTATGTTCAAATATTTTTTCTTCAACTTTATCACACAGGACATGAAAATCGCTTTTACCATTTTTAAAGAAAAAAAAACCCCTCAAATTTAGCAGTTTACTTTTTATAAAAAAAATTCAATTAAATATAGAACTGTTTTTGACAAAAGAAAAATAAAATTCAGTTCATTTATTTATTTTTTTTTTTTTTTGCAATAGAAAATTAAAGTTCAATTCATTCAATTTTTTTTACAAAAACAAAATTGAAATTCAATTTATTCAATTTTTTTACAAAGAAAATTAAAGTTCAATTCATTGAATTTTTTGTTACAAAAGACAATTGAAGTTTAATTCATTCAATTTTTTTTATAAAAGAAAATTTAAGTTCAATTTATTCAATTTTTTTTACAAAAACAAAATTGAAATTCAATTCATTCAATTTTTTTTGAAACAGAAAATTAAAGTTCAATTCATTGAATTTTTTTTACAAAAGAAAATTGAAATTTAATTCATTCAATTTTTTTTATAAAAGAAAATTTAAGTTCAATTCATTCAATTTTTTTTACAAAAACAAAATATTGAAATTCAATTCATTCAATTTTTTTTGCAACAGAAAATTTAAGTTCAATTCATTCAATTTTTTTTTACAAAAACAAAATTGAAATTCAATTCACTCAATTTTTTCTACAAAAGCGAAGTAAAGTTCAATTCATTCATTTTTTTTACGAAGGGAAATTCAAGTTCAATTCATTCACCTTTTTTTTACAAAGAAAGTCACAAAACGCAAAAAAAATGTACAGTAATTTTTACTATTTACAAAACAAAAGCTAAACTGTTTGAAATTTTGGCTTGGCAAATTTTACTATTTTCGGAATAATTTATGCTACTTTGAAAAATTTTTTCCAAATTTTTACTAAAATTCACTTACAGAATAGTACAATTTACTAGTCTAGAAATAGTCAAAATTTGCTGTAGAGATACTCAAAAATTTTAGTTTAGGTTTTACTATATAAAAATAAAAGTTAAAAAAAATTATTTAGTTCTTTCTTTTAGAAATAGATTTTATTTTACTAATTCCTGTTCAGAATAAACCAACGATAAAACACATATGACAAATTTTACTATACTGACAGTAAAAACTAAACTATTTAAAATTTTGATCAACTTTTACTATAATTTTACCAAGCAGTCTTGAATTTTTATTATCAACTTTTACGAATTTTACAAAACTTTCTACAATTTCTAAATTTCTAAGAAATTTTACTAATTTTACTAAAATTTACTTCTGGAATGGTAAGTTCTACTATCGAAGTGGTAGAAATAATTTTCATCGTCCTTTCAGTGTAGGAAACTTTTACCTACTAATTTTACTAAAAATTATTTCCGAGGTAGTAAAATTGACTAACACGGAAATGACAAAAATTATCTGCTGAAGTGCTTTAGAAAAACAAAACAGTTAAATTTTTACTATATTTTATAGTAAACATGTTAAAAATATTTACTACAATTTATAGTCAAAAATTAAAAATTTATAATTTTTATATTTAAAAAAATAATTTTAATTAACTACATTTTACTCTCTAAATTTGAATTAGTAAAATAACGTCCACTAATTCTTGACTATAAAAATTACCACTAATTCTCAGTCAAATTTTACTATTTTATTAAGAAGTTTTAAATTTTTAACTAAAATTCTAGTGGAAAACTACTGAAAATTAGTAGAACTATTTTTTATTTAAATTAGTTGACGATTTTTCACCAATTTCAAATTTAAGAAGGAGATATAGAAAAATATTTATTTTTACTATATTTCTTAGTAAAAATTGATGATTTTCTGCTATATTTTAAATTAAATATTACAATTCTTACAATAAAAGTATAGTAAAAACTGCTTATTTATTTTTCCCGAATTTTATAATGTAAAGTAAAAATTGTGTAATACATCAAATTTATAATAAAAATTCATAACTTTTACTATATTTAAAGTTAAATTGCACAATTTTTACTATAAAAGTATAGCAAAACTAATTATTTATTTTTTCCAAATTTTATAATAAAGTATTATAAAAATTGTGTATAACATAAAATTTATAGTAAAAAATTCATAATTTTCACTATATTTTACAGTTATTTTACACAATTTGTACTATAAAAGTACAGTAAAAACTACCTACTTAATTATTTTTTCCGAATATTATAAAATTAAGTAAAAACTGTGTAATAAATAAAATTTATATTAAAATTTATAATTTTTACTATATATTTTATAAAAAAATTACTACATTTTAATCTCTAAATTTGAATTTAAAAAAATTCGTCCACTATTTATTAGTAAAATTTTACTATTTCAATTAGTCGTTTAAAATTTTTTACTAAATTCTTGGTAAAGAATTTCTAAGAATCAGTATAAATTTTTACTAATTTAAATTAGTTGACGAATTTTCACTAATAAAAATTTAGGAAGATTTGTAAAAATTCATAATTTTTAGTATATTTTACAGTTATATTCCACAATAAGTACTATAAAAGTATAGTAAAAACTACTTTTTTTTGCGAATATTATAAAATGAAGTAAAAACTGTGTAAATAAATAAAATTCATATTAAAAATTGATAATCTTTACTATATTTAAAAAAAAATTACTACATTTTACTGTCTAAATTTGAATTAACAAAAAAATGTCCACTAATTTTCGGTAAAATTTTACTATTTCATTTAGTCGTTTTAAATTTTTTACTAAACTCTTCGTAAAAAAAATTTCTAAGAATTATAAATTTTTACTAATTTAAATTAGTGGAGAATTTTCACTATTGCAAATTTAGCAGGATTTGTAAAAATTTATAATTTTTACTATTAACTATTTTTACTATATTTCATAATATAATTTTTGAAAATTTACTACTTTTTGTAGTAAAAATTTACATAAATTTATTATTTAAAATTTATTAATTAATAAGAAAATAACAAAAAGTATCTGCAGAAATGCTTCAGATATACGGGACAGTTTAATTTTACTATATTTTATATTAAAAATTATGTATTATAGTAAAAATTATGCATTTTTTACAGTAAAATATAGTAAAAATTTTGCATTTTTACAGTAAAATATAGTAAAAATTATGCATTTTTACAGTGAAAAATGGTAAATTTGTACTATAAAATTTAGAAATTTTATAATTATAAATTATCTAATAAATTTTATTTTGTACAGTAAGAATACATAATATTTACTATAAAATTATAGTAAAACCTACTTTATACATTTTTTCCTAATAATATACAATAAAAGTGTAATAAATAAGAAAAGTTACTCAATAAAATAAAAATAAACACAAAAACATTTAAAAATTTGAAAATTCTCTCTTGACAAATATAATAAAATAAAAATAGCTCGTGAATGAGAGTTATGTAAATGAAAATAGATTGTCAATAAGCCACGTGCGCTGTATAATTGAAAATATCGAGACACTGGGTAGATGACCTCACGGCAAGTTAGTTAACAAGACTTGGAAGATCCAGGGCGAATATATCCTTGCCGGATAGAGTATCCCTCGAGAGAGAGAGAGAGAGATCTTCGTCCAATCGGCTGACTGGTCAGCCAATAGGCGTGGTGGGGGTCGGAGGCCGACCATTGGTCACTGGACAGGGTTGCTTCTGGTATTGAGCGAGCCGGTACAGGGGTTGAAAAAACCGCCCCGAACTGACCTCAAACGTCCTACCCTCGTCTCAGGCAAAGCCAACCTAACCTAATCTCACCCCGCACACAGTAGTCTCCCTCACTCTCACCCCGCCACTCCACCCCTTCAAACCACGAGGTTAGCTACTGCCGCTGTCTTTGAAATATCGTGAACGTGGACCGTGGACTTTTACTACACACTGAGACGTGCTTCTCTTAAAAAAGAAAAAAAAAAGAAAAAAAAGAAAAAGTCGAACGAAACAGCCCCTATTCCAACAATAATGACTCGTAAAATTAGCTACTCTCGAGGTCTCAATGTTTCAAAGTTGTAAAAATCGCTTTTTTATTGCACTAATATTTTTTTTTATTTCCCTTCTTCCAATTTCAATGAGGGATGGAAATAAAGAAATGATTTTCTGAATTATTTATAGATTAGGCGCAATGAAAGTAAGGAAGTTAAAATTTAATTTCTGATTTCAAAAAAAATTCCAAACTTCACTGGAAGCTTTTGGGGAAGCTTTTCGAATCTTATACTCAAAAGTTCGTTTTCTTGATAATATTCTGTAAGCAATTAAATTCATCCTTTATTCTCTACTTAGAAAGAACATTTTTGAAAAAATAATTTGAAAAATTAAAAGATGAATCTTCCAGTAGAAGATTCCCTTAATTTTCCAGGGAAGCTTTCCATGAGCTAACAGTGAAAATTTTCTCTAGGATAATATTTTTATCTTACAGGAAACAGGCCTCAGATCGACTTTAAGACGCAAGAAAGAAGCTTTAGACGATTAAAGATACAAAAAAATCGAAGAATTCAAATATTTTATTCAATATCAGAAAAAACTAATTTTATTTCTAAATCTTTCGAAATTTAAATATTTCTAAAAATTACAACTGCATCTACAACTCTTTTAAAATTTAATTATTTTCTACAATTTTTAACAAAATTTCTTCTCTGAATCAATTACTATTAATAATTATCAGAGGGTTGATTATGTAATTTCACTTCTACTTCCATTTCCCCATTCATTTTCACTTTCACCAAAATTAATTTTTACTTCCACTTTTACTTTCACCGAAATTAATTTTCACTTTCACTGAAATAATTTTAGGTGAAAGTGTAAGTGAAAGTGGTAGTGAAAATTAATTTAGGTGAAAGTGAAAGTGGAAATGGAATTACATAATCGACCCCCAGAAAGCTTTTCAAGAGTTCAATAATTATTTAAGTACAAAAATTCATATTTTTAAATTTTTTTAACTGCAACTCTTTATAGTTTTTTTTTTGTAAATTATTGAGATAAATTATTTAAACTATAAAACAAAAAATACAGGAATTATAATTCAAATTTTCGACAATAATTGAATTTCTTAGAAGAATTTTTGTCCAACTTAAAAAGCAAATTGATTTTTATGTCAGAATTTTAATTAAATGTTTTCAAAATAATTGTTTCTTCTAAAAATTTAATAATAATTCAAAAAAATGAAATTTTTGAAACAATTTAAATTATTTATCACAATAGATTTAATTTTTAAACAATCTGATTATTATTTTTTGTAAGTATTTGAATTTTCAGAAAAATGTTATTGAAAATCATTGAATTTTTAAAAATAATTATAACATTTTAAAAATTACTTTTTCAGAAAAATATTTGTTAATTTTCATTGTTAAATTGTCATTTGAAAGTTTTCCAATCAAACTTTCGAGAATGCAATTATTTCCGAAATTTGCAATTAAAGTTTTTCAAAATTTGATTATCGAAATTTTGATTTGATTTTCGAAACCAAATGAAATCAATTTTATTAAATTAAAGATTTATTTTTTTGACCCTATAAAAAAATAAACTTTCTTTGATTTAGACAACAAATTTCTTGTTTAAATAAAAGAAAATTTGGTTAAATTAAAAAAAAAGTTGTTTAAATCAAAGAAATTTTTTTAAAATTAAAAACCCTTTTTTTGTTTGAAAGAAAAATTTATTTTTAATAAAACAAAACGAGTTTAAAAAACTGATTTCTTTGATTTAACTGTAACTTCGTCAAAATTATTTTCATTACAATTCAATTATTATTTTCTAGAATTTTTAACTAAAATTCTTCTTTAAATCAACTATTTTTAATAATTTTTGAAAAAGTTCAAATTATCAAAGATTTTAATTTGAAACCTTTTCAAAATTCAATTATTTCAACAACATTTTTAAATAATTGAATTCTTTTGACGAATTATAATAAAATATTTAAGAATAATTATATTTTTCGAGCAATTAAATTAAAATTGAATTTAGAAATTCTAATTCTAATTCTAAATTGTATTAAAAATAATTGAATTTCAGTGACAAGTTAATTACTTATGAAAATAATTGAATTCCTAAAAAGAATTTTATTTCTGAAAATAATAAAAAATTTTATTTTTTACTATATTTTTAAGAAAATAGAAAAAATCGCATTTTTTTACTACCTTTTTCAAATAAAATTAGCAATTTTAAAAATAATAGAATTTAAAAATTTTCTAATTTAAATTTTTTTTGAAAACACTAAAAAAATTCAATTTTGAAGAAATTACAAATAATTGCAGAAATTCAATTATTTTCAAAAAAAAATTAAAATTCTTCTTATAAAATTCAACTGTGTTCAAAATTTGAAAAAAATTCTCGTAAAAATCTCAATTATCTTTATAAATAACAAAATTCTTCTCCAAAGTTTAATTATTTTCATAAATGTAAAAAAAATCTAGTCCTAATTTCAATTATTTTCAAAAATAAAATGCATTTTTCTAATTTCAATGATTTTCAAAATCTATTATTTTAATAAAATTTCCCAAAAAGAATTCAATTATTTAAACAAAATTTTAATAAAATTGTATGCAAACATTCAATTATAAATAACAAAAATTGAACAGAAATTCAATTATTTTGACAAATAATAAAATTTTTTTAAGGAATTCAATTATTATTTTCATAAAAAATAATTTAAAATTCTAGATAATAATTTTGATGAAGTTACAGTAACAATATTCTTATGATATAAAATAATAATTTTATCTCTCGATCATGTTTTATAACAATACTTTTCAAAATAATATAATATTAATATTGTTGTTTAATTTAAAAAAAGTTTGAATCTAAAATTTTTGAATGTCTTAATTCCTGTGGAAAATCCTGTCCCAAAAATAAGATTAAAAATTGAAACTGTGCAAATATTTTTTTTTTTAAACAAAATAATAATTTTGTTAAAAAAATTGTGATTCATAAATAAAAATAATACAAAATAAATAAATTTTAGTTAATTGCGCCATGTGGAAAACTGTTTAGAATTTGAAAAATTGTAAATTTTGTAATTTTGACATTAATATTAATTGAAAAATAAGATCAGGAGAAAGACAAAGAAATAAAATATTAATAGAAAGATTTTTTCTGCGTAATTGTACTGCGAAATTTATATATAGAGGACGAAAATAAGATTGGAAAAAGTAATGTTGTTTAGGGGAGTTGTAAAATCTATTGAAGTGATGTAAGTAGAGGGTAAGTTGGTCCAGGAACCTTCAAAGTATATCCGAGCTGTCTAAGTCTAAAGGCTATTTGCATAGGCGATATTATACCTTTGCATATCTCTCTTACTGTCTTCCTGTCTCTCTTATTCAGTTGCCTTACTCTTCGTTCATGAGAGGACGTCTTGGGATCTCGGGTATTGGATTAGTAGTGGTTCACCCGAGTAAGACTTGGACTATACTCAATTTGAACTAAGATCGCGTCTCGGAATGGGCAAATTGCTAAATCAGTTTTACGTGATCACCTATTCAAGAAAGTTATCTTCAATCGATCCTGAATATTTCACTGACAAAAGCCATACTGCACAAATTTCATCGAATCTCTCTCTCTCCCTCCCTCCCACTCGTCCATCCCATTAAACAAAATATCCATTTTTCCCCTTTCTCGAAATTTTGTAAAAAAAAAGTATTCCAAAAAATGAATTTCTGATCCAAAAAAGTAATTTTTAATAAAATAAGGATAAGCAAAATGCGAGGCAAAATGTTTGTGACGCGTTCTGAATTTTTAAATAATGTTCGAGAAAATCATCATCTTTTGCTTTCATTTGGAAAATTATTTTTGACTCGTGTGGAAAATTCCAAGAGTCCATTTTGACATTAAATTATGTATCCTATCTCGAGCGCTCTACTTTAAAGCTCCTCGCTCCGAGAAGCACTTTCAATTTTTGCCTCTTAATTTTTTGCCCTAAAGGAAAAAAATGATTGGCGTAATATTGGACCAATTTTGAGAGTAATGTGGTCCAAATAGGGACAATATTGGCCCGAGGAATAGGTACAGCTGTGAGTGTAGAAACCAATCTCTTTGAATATTTCAACATTTCCAACCTTGGGCCAATATTGGCACTCACCTTGTCAAACTTAAAAATTATTTGATACAAGTAAATATTTATTAGATAAAAGGCTCGAAGTAGGTCCGTAAAATTTCTTAAAACCCGTAAAAGTCATTTTTTTAAAAAAAGGTCCGTAATTTGATTAAGAAAAGTCGAAAAGTTTATAAATTGTACGATATATAATTTGGAGAATTTTGAAGAAATTACAAATAATTGCAGAAATTCAATTATTTTCAAAAGTAATAAAATTCTTCACAGAAATTCAATTATATACAAAATTTTTTTAAAACTCTAGTCAAAATTTCAATTATCTTTAGAAATCATTAAATTCTTCACTGAAATTCAATTATTTTCAAAAATTTTAATAAAATTCTTGGCAAAATTTCAATTATTTTCAAAAATTTTCCTCAATTCAATGATTTAGTAATTAATTAATTAATTTAATTTTTTTCAATAAAATTTTCCAAAAGAATTCAATTATTAAAAAAAAATTTCATAAAATTCTACAAAAATCTTTAAATATTTTCATAAATAATAAAATTCTTCTCAAGAATTCAATTATTTTTGAAAATTTTAATCAAATTCTTGGCTGCTATTCAATTATTTTCATAAATAATAAAATTCATCGCAGAATTTCAATTATTTTTAATATTATTTTACAGGAATATTGATCAAAAAATGTAATAATTATTAAAAATTTAATTTCAATTCCCCAAAAAAATCAATTATTTAAAAAAACGTTTTTTTAAATTCTTTGGAAGAATTCAATTCTTTACAAAAATATTGAAATTTTTCACAGAAATTCAATTATTTACATAAATAATTCTTTGTAAGAATTCAATTATGTAAATAAATAACAAAATTATTTTCGAAAATTCAATTATTTTAAGGCATTTTAATAAAATTCTTTGCAAAATTAAAATAATTTTCTAAATAACAATATTCATCACAAGAATTCAATTATTTTTAAAAAGTAAAAAATTTCTTCTTGGAAATTCAATTATTTTCAAAAATGTTATTAAAATTCTTGGCAAAATTTCAATTATTTTCAAAAATTTTCCTCAATTCAATGATTTTTCATTATTACCTACTATTTATTTTTTAAAAATTTTCCAAAAGTATTCAATTCTTTAAACAAAATTTAATAAAATTCTACGAAAACCTTTAATTATTTTCATAAAATAAATAAAAATTTCACAGGAATTCAATTATTCACAAATTTTTTGTAAATTACTTCGCAATCATTCAATTATTTTTGTAAACAATAAAATATTTACAGGAATTCAATTATTTTCGTAAATAATAAATTTTTTTTAGGAATTCAATTATTATTTTCATAAATAAAAAACCCATTGCATAATTTCAATTATTTTTAATACAATTTTAATCGAATTCCTCGAAAATTGTAATTATTATTAAAAATGTTATTAAAATTCGTCAAAAGAATTCAATTATTTAAAAATTTATTGATAAAGTTCTTCATGAGAATTTAATTTTAAGAATCATGCAATTATTCAATACATTGTTTTTGTTTATATTTCATTTCAATTAAAATTTTAGATTATAATTGAATATTAAAAGCCTTAGAGCGTGAATTCTTGGAAATAATTGAATTTTGAAAAGGTTTCAAATCAAAATTTTTGAAAATCTGTATTTTCCATATTTTTAACTAACAATTCTGTGAAATTAATTTTTTTTTAAACTCTAATTGCGGATTTTCTTTCAAATTGTTTCAAGTATTTATTTTCTAATGTGTATAATTAATTGAAGAATTCACGAATGATTGAAATTTTGTAAAATTGAAGACTCGGAGTTATCGATATCTTCATGTTTTATAGTTATGTAAAATTTAACTTATTGTTATATTTTTATCAGTAATTAGTCCGTAAATGTTCCGTAATTAATTAATGTACATGAGTATTAAATTTCACTACTTAGTGTATATTAAAATTTAAAAATTTTTTAGCAGTGTACATATTACCCCACTGTTACTAATTGTACCATTTGACGGTACATTATTACCCCAATTAAGGAGGGAATAAAAAGGAATTAATAACTGGACACTATTAAGGAGATAGTGTAGGGTTAGAATAAGCCTGATATAAATTTATAAATTTAAACAACTAAAAATGATAAAAAAAACATTTATAATAAATTACAGATACCTTATAACCCCAATTATGGATTAACGTTTGCCATAGGTAGTCTAGGGTTAAAATAAGCCTAATATAAATTGAAACGATCAAAAATGATAAAAAAAAACAACATCTATAATAAAAGTGGCAATTTTCTTCTCTAACTATCTCATTTCTCCGCCTTATGAAAAGTAAAAGGCGTCAAAATGGGGTAAAGAGAAATAGTGGTGGGTTAGCGTCTGTAAAAATGTACATGAGGTCAGAATTTACATTCTGACCACCCTTTGGATCGATTTAACAAACCCTAAACCGCCCTTCATCCTCCCTCGTATGTCTTTTTTTTCCCACCCTTCTCTTTCACCCAAAAAAAAGAGGCATCGATAAAGTACCTTATTTTTACTTAGAAAAAAAAATCCAGCGTAAAATGGCCGCGTCCGAAGTTGCGAAAAGCGTAAAAAATGCAGGGTCCCGTTCCAACGCGCAGTTAATTTGCCGAATGGGGCTGTCCCTTCACTATCCTAGTCAATTCAAGCAAAAGGGAAAAGCACAAACACACGAATACCAAACATACATAAATATACATATATACATAACGGGTGATCCGACGGAGTCTAATAAAAAGCATAGCAACGACAAGGGGATGAAGCGGGGGGTCAAAAGTCCATTCGGAAAATGGAGGGACCCGTTTCGTCCGACTAAATCTTCCGATAAAGAGAGCTCTCCTATTGCGCTTCGAATATCAAGAGAAAAAATTACATTTCCCATTTTATTTCAATATTGAGATTTGAAATTTCCCCAGAAAAATGGTGGGAAACTTTAGCAAATGTTTGTGAATAATGGCAAGAGGAGTGGATGATTTCACAATTTTTTGAGGATTTTTTTCTCACTCTTTGGTAGGACTAAACCTATCCGGTCTCTTATAGAAAGATGTATGGGAAGCGGCTAGTCCTATGGCCAGGGTTCGAGAGTTCGACTTCCTGACTTTCCCTTGCAGAAAACATTGCGAGAGAGAGAGAGAGAGAGTCTGTGGTGGGTGGGTGGCCGGCCCTCCCCTCATACCCCTTTTAAAGGTTTGCTGAGATGCTATAAATTCTCTCTCACACTCCGCACAATTTCCATTCCCTTTTGGCCTCACCCATTTTACCATCTATACGCGCCGGGGTCTACACACCAAGGGATATAGCTGACCGAATATAAGAAGACCAAGAGAGATCCGAGAGACTGTGCAAGTATCAAGGGATGGGATGTCTTAGATAAGAAGATTCTCAAATGGAAGTGGAACTGTTTATGTTACTAAATAATATCCCAGTAACAACGAGGGAGTATTAAAGATCGATTTTTAAAATGCTTTTTTTCACGCTGAGAATTTAAACTTATTCTATCTTTTCAGTGAAAAAACAAATTTATTTCATTCAAATAAACGATTACTTGTCTATTATCCCAGGACTCAAACCAGTAAAAATATTTAAAAATACGAACCTTACGGACCAAAAATTAAGGACCAATTACTGACAAAAAAATAACCAGTCCGAGTCAAATTCTTATTTGACTCAGACTGGTTATATTTAAAAGAAAACAATAAATTAAATTTTTCATAACTATATAACATGACGATATCGATAACTCCAAGTCTTCGACTCGGAGTGATCGATTTCTTCATGTTTTATAATAAATAAAGATGATCGAGTAATAAAATCACTATCAATTCAATTATTATTTTTCAAGAATTTCTAACTAAAATTCTTCTTTAAATCGACTATTTTTAATAATTTTCGAAAAACTTCTTTGACAATTTTCAAATTTTTACAATATTTTACAATATTCAAATGTTAACCATATTCAATTTTACGAAATTTCAATTATTTGGTCAATTCTTCAATTAAATATATATATATTAGAAAATAAAAACTTAAAATAATATAAAAAAATTTAATTAAACTTTTTAAAAAAAATTAATTTCAAAAATAAATTATTTCTAAAAATTCACGTCTATTGCATTTAATATTCAATTATTATCTAAAATTTTAATTGGAATTCATTTTTAAATCAACTTTTATTAAAAAATTCTACTATAAATCAATTATTTAAATGCAAAAATTAATAATTTATTAAATAATTATTGAATGTTTTTTAAAATTCTATTCCCATAAAGAATTTTATCAACAAAATTTTAAATAATTTAAGTGATTCGACAAATTTTAATAATCAAAAATTTTCTATTAAAATTTTTGAGAATTCAATTATTTCTAAAATTTGCAATTAAAGTTTTTTAAAATTTCCTTTTTAGAAAATTTTAATAAAGTATCTCTGAAAAAAGTTTTTATTGATTTAAAGAAATTATTTACTTTGATTAGTTTCTTTAATTGAAAATTAATTTTTCTTTGAATACAAAAAAATTTCTTTGATTCAGTGACAATTTATTTGCTTCGAAGAAAGTTGTCCCTTTAAATTAAAGAATTATTCTTTTCAAAGAAAAAGAGAAATAGAAAAAAGAAAAGAAATAATAAAATTTTTTTAACTTTAAAAATAAATTTCTTATGGGTTCAAAGAAAGTATTTTTTGAAATCAAAGAAATTTTTTTTAATTAAAAACTATCTTTTTGCTTAAAATAAAAATATATTTTGAATTAAACCAAACGAATCAAAAAAACTAATATATTTGAATTAACAAAAGAATTTTCTGGAATTACAAAAACATCAATTATTTTCAATAAAATTATATCAATTTTTACTAGAAAATTCTACTAGAATTCAATGATTTAAATACAAAAATAAATAATTTATTAAAAAAATTGAATGTTTTTTAAAATTCAATTCCCATAACAAATTTTATAAACAAATTTTTAAATAATTAAATTTTTTCGACGAATTTTAATGAAATTTTAAAAAATAATTACATTTTTCGAGAAATTTGATTAAAAATAATTGAAATTCTGCGATGAGTTTTATTATTTGTGAAAATAATTGAATTTCAAAGAAGAATTTTATTATTTTTGAATTATATTTAATTTGTGCCTTGACTATTATTACTCTTGAAAATAATTGAATTTCTGCAATAATTTGTAACTTCTCAAAAAGTTAATTTTTTTTCGTGTTTTTAACTAAAATTCTTTTATAAATGCATTATTTTTAATAATGTTTGAAAAAAACTTTTGAGTATTTTCAAATTAATTTGTATACAATTTAATTTTATAAAATTTCAATTATTCGTAAATTCTTCAATTATAAATATATATTAGAAAATAAAGACTTCAAATAATTTCAAAAACAATCCGCAATTAAACTTTCTCAAAAAAATTAGTTTTACAGAATTGTTAGTTAAAAATATAAAAAATTCAGGTTTTCAAAGATTTAAATTTGAAACCTGTTCAAAATTTAATCAATTCTAAAAATTCACGCTCTAAGGCTTTTAATATTCAATTAAAATCTAAAATTGTTAGTGAAATCCATTTTTAAATCAATTTTTATTAAAAAATTCTACTAGAATTAAATTACTAAAATACAAAAAAAAATTGAATTGTATGTTTCTTAAAATTGAATTCTCATAAAGAATTTTATCAATAAATTTTTAAGTAATTGATTATTTCTTCTACGTATTTTAATATTATTTCTGAAAATAATTGAATGATTGCGAACAAATTTATAAAAAAATTTTAAATAATTGAATTCCTGTAAAACTTTTATTATTTTATGAAAATGATTAAGTGTTTGTACACGTATTTTATTAAAATTTTTTTTGAATAATTGAATTTTTTTAGAAATTTTTATTAAAATAGTAGGTTCCTAAAAATCACTGAATTGAGGAAAATTTTTGAAAATAATTGGAATTTGTCAAGAATTTTATTAAAATTTTTGAAAATAATTGAATTTTGGAGAAGAATTTTATTACTTTTTGATAATAATTGGAATTTGTCAAGAATTTTATCAAAATTTTTGAAAATAATTCATACACATGTATATTAAATCTAATACAGATTTTTCGAACAGTGTAGATATAAAATATTGCAGAACTAATTTCCAAGGTACGTAATCACTCTTTAATAATAATCAAATGCGCAATCGACATCATCCCCTTTCGTTATTATTATTATTATTATTATTATTTTCTTCCTTTAAAATTCATCCCAGTATAAATGTAAAAAAGAGAAAGAGAAGTATTTTTCTTTCTTTAACGATGATTTCACGGTTCGCTGAAATTCCAGGGGATTCCCAGTTGGCGCAAGAGAAGAAGCGTGAGAAATCGGAAAAGGTGTCTATGCTTTGAAAATCCATGAACAAACCAATCGGCAAGTTTCTTCCGGACAGGAAATCTTTCAAGATTCTCGACCATCATCGGCCAATTGAATCTCACAGAGAATTTAACACCCCATCTCACGAAAAAAAGAAAAAAAAATATATATATACAGGAAAAACATCGAAAATTTTCAATTTCATCGAATCAGTTTTGCTTTAATCCCCAACAGTCGGAAGAAAATTATGTTCGAATCACATACAGTCGTCTCTTGATAGTTGAACTTTCGATAAATTGAATTTATCGGCAATTTGAAGTTTTGGGTTCCTTTAAAAAATTTAATATTTAAAACTTTACTTTTGGAGTAAAAAAAAAATTTTTCTGAGTATTAGTTTGTTTATAGCTATATAGATATTTACTGTGAATAATATAAAGACGATTTTAGTATAAACACACCGAGAGAAATCACAAACGAATCGATACTGCCACAAACTAGAAACTATATATTTCATTTCCCGAGAAATTATAATCCTTGGGAAATGAAATACATAAGCCAATAATTATTGGCTTATGTAATCTTCCTCTCGCCCTCTGATATATATTTATTCATCGTAACCAGATTAATATGCTAATCGAGAATTAAGCTGCCTGCTTACATTTTATTAATTATACAATAATGTTTCTCCATTTTAATTAATTACCAATATCATTTCTCTACAATAAAAAAAAAATACTTCAAACTACAATATTTTTTCGCCTGCTTGTTAAATAAACGATTTATAAATCTGATTTCTAGAAAATTTATTTTATCTTTTACCTATAAATACAGTTTATATAAAATATTTAACTGTAAAATAAATCTAAATTTTCAAATCTTAATCTATAAATCTTTTTTCATTATTATAAATTTACAAATAATTTTTAATTCTAAATTTTTGATTCTAAATTTACAAAGCTTCAAAGAGTATTAATTTTTTTTACTCTACAAATTTCGAAATAAAAAAGAAGGAGATGAGGGAAAAAATGTAAACTAAAGAGAGAAAGCGACAAGGATGAACTTTTCTTTCTTAGCACGTCGCGTGCTTTCGAGATACGCGACAAGACGAGAGGAGATTCGTCGACGTGCGTTTTCCACGAGAACGATCCTATATATCGGAAAGACATAAACGTCCTGAATCCCAGTCGTAAATTAGGATTCAACAAAATACTGGACGTTTTCGTTTTTTCAAATCTACCCCACCAAAGACTCTCATACTTTATTCATTCCCTGATTTCTATGGCACATGACCATTCCGGATAATTTCTTTCTTTCTTTGCTTTTCTTTAACATTTATTAAAACACGGGTCTCAATTCGATTTAGTACAAGTCAATTATCTCTCTTTTACTACTTGATCCAATTTTTTTTTTAACAACTTCAAAAATTATTTTCATCATTTCCAGGGTTTCTGCAAAATTCTCCTTATAGAATTCCATGATTTTTCCATGATTTCCAGGTGATAAATGATAAAATATTCATGACAAATTAAAACAAAATTTTTGTCAGTTAAGTCAGGTAAATGCCATGAAAGAAAATTTTTGTCAGGGAAATTAAGAAAATTGAGACTTTTTCGACTTATTTTTAAAAATTGCGACTATTTCGACTTTTCTTCCAAACATTGCAAAAAAATACAACAATTTTTATTTAAAAAAATGTAACTTATTTTGATTTTTATAATGCGAAAAATAACTACAAACAAATCTTTCAAAAATTATTTTTGAATAGTTAAAATTTTTAAAAAAATTTAATTGAAAATAATTCATTTTTTTCAAGTATTTTGTTACAATTTTTAAAAATCAACTGTTGAAGAATTTTAATTGCAAATTTTGAAAATAATTGAATTATCAAAAATTTTAATGAAAAAACTTTAAAGATAAATTTAAAAATGAAAATAAGCTTCTAATTTTTTAAAATTCAATATTTTAAATATTTTTTATTACATATTTTCAAGAATAATAATATTTTAGAATTATTTTTAACATTTTGGAGAAAACAATAATGTTCAAAATTCTTAATTAAAATTCATCGAAAAATTCATTAGTTTCTTAAATTTTTTTAAATTATACAAAATTCTTTTAAATAATACAATTATTTTCGAAAAATTACATTCATAAAATATTTTTAAACACTAATTAATAGAATTAAGTTGTAACAATTTTTTAAGATTCAAAATTTACTTTTTGGACTTATCAAAATTTTTGAGAAATCATGGTTCTGTTTATAATTAAAATTCTTGAAAAATTTGATCATTGTTATTTATACTTTTCAAAAATTCAATTATTTTTAAAAGATTTTACCAAATTTTAATTGTTTGGAAATTTGTGAAGATTGAAAAACTATTATCGTTCAAAAATTCTTTTAAAATATTAAAAAAAATTAATTGTAAGAATTTTTTTTTACAATTTTTTGAAAATATTATAGCTCAATAACTTAAGAAAAAACTATGGAGAGTCAGAATTATTATAAAAAATTCAGTGTATATATTTAACTAATTAAATTCTAGAAGAACTTTTGGAAAATTATTTAAATTAATTGATAAAGAGGAAATTTTTAAGAACAATTACATTTTTTAAGGAATTTGATTAAAATTGTATGAAAAATAATTGAAACACTGTGTTGAGTTTTATTATTTCTGAAAAAAATTGAATCTCAGTAAATAATTTTATTACTTATAAAAATAATGGAATCCTTGTAAAAATTGTTATTATTTATGAAAATAATTGAATTATTGCGAAGAAATTTATAATAAATTTGTAAATAATTGAAATGTTAGTTAAAAATATGAAAAATTCAGATTTTCAAAGATTTTAATTTGAAACCTGTTAAAAATTAAATTATTTTTAAAAATTGAAAAATTCACGTTCTAATGCTTTTACTATTCAATTATAATCTAAAATTTTAACTGAAATCCATTTTTAAATTAATTTTTATTAGAAAATTCCACTAGAATTCAATTATTTAAATAAAAAAAAAGAATTTATTGAATAATTCCATGTTTCTTAAAATGTAATTTTCATAAAGAATTTTATCAACAAATTTTCAAATAATTAAATTCTTTCAGCGGATTTGAATAAAATTTCCAAAAATAATTACATTTTTCGAGAAATTTGATGAAAATTGGATTAAAAATAATTAAAATTCTACCAGGAATTTAAAAAATGTTTTGAAAATAATTTAATTTCGGAGAAAAATTTTATTATATTTAAAGTTTATTGAAATTTTGACAAGATTTTTTTTTGAATTTTTGAATTGAATTTTTGCAAAGAATTATATTATACTTTTGAAAATAATTGACTTTTTGAGACGAATTTTATTAAAATTACTTTTTAAATAATTAAATTCATTTGTGAAATTTTATTGAAATAGTAGACATTTAAAATAATTGAATTTTGACAAATTTTATAAATTATTTAAATTTCTACTTTAAATTTTTAATTTAAATTAATTTTTTAAATTTCTTCTTTTAATTTCTTAAATATTAAAATTATTTCGAAATAAATTGAATTGTCACAAAGAATTTCATTAAATTTTTTAAAAATAATTCAATTCTTTATTCTTTGAAGAAATTTATTTAAAAATGTATTGAAAATATATGGTTTTTAAAATAATTGAATTTTTTTTTTATTAATTTTAATAAAATTTGTAAGAATAATTACATTTTCCACGAAATTCTATTAAAATTGTATTGAAAATAATTGATAGTCTCCGATGAGTTTAAATATTTATGTAAATAATTGAATGACTGTAAAAAATGTTATTATTTATAAAAATAATTTTTAAACAATTGAATTCCTGGGAAATTTTTATTATTTATGAAAATAATGAAATATTTGCGAAGAATTTTATTAAAAATTTTTTAACTAATTGAAATCTTTTAGAAATTTTTATTGAAGTAATAGATATTAAAAATCATTGATTTTAGGATAGTTCTATTGGCTCAGTGGGTTCGCTCGCGTTATTGTACGACAGGATTTTTAGGGGGTTCGAGTCCTACCGGAACGAAGAATTTTTTTCTACTAAATAATTAATAAAAATAGCTTTTGACTTCTGGAGATCAAACATGAATCCTAAATCCAAGGAAAAACTTTTCTAAACATCTACAATTTTTCCACAGGCGTAAGATCGCCTGCGTCACCTATCATCAAATTTAAATACAAATTCTCTTCAATAAAAAAAAATATTTCTCAAGACTTTTTTTTCGTTGACATTTAAATTTTCCTTGCAAAAAAGAAAACGAAGAAGAAGAAGAAGAAGAATAAGCAGTAAAAATGTTATGTATGGTCAAAATGAGTATTTTTCCTAGTCCCGGGGAAAACGACTGCAGTGCAGCATTGAAGAGTGGAAGAAAGTATCCGAGTGAGAGAGTGAAGGAGAAAGAGAGAAATCCACGTGGAAGATTATTTGCCGAGAGAAAGATTCAGAGCCGAGGTGCCATTAAAGGAGTTAAGAATTTTTACGATCGCCGCGACTCTTGGGTAGGGTGTTGTATGCAAGTAACAAGGGTGGCACGATTTCAAGAATGCAGAACACGTTCTCAACCAATGCCAGCAGTCAGACAGTAAAACAAATACGCCCGGCTCTATATATATAGGGTGTTTCCAATGTAATAGCATCGTCCAATATGAACAGGTACTATATGAGATATAGTGGCACCTATGAATCCACCACCCTTTATTCCCCCCTCACCCCTTAACCCCAATACCTCGCAAAAATCCCCAAGAATAATAAAATCGAAACCACGCAGTCATTTGTGTGAAAAGAAAAAATTCCTGTAAAATATTTATTCTCTTCTTTTATTGCATGTTGAATTTTTTTTTCAAAATTTTATATCAGTGAACTTTTTATATTTTTTTGCATCAATATAGGTAGTAATAATAGATGAGTTTTTTTAATGTTCCTAATTCACAAAAAAATCTATTTGATTTGATTTGATTTGACTTTTATCACAGTTGTTATAGGAGAGGTCAGGGAAATTAGAGAAAAGTCAGGCATTTTTATTAAAAGTATTGGAAAAAATTAAATTTTTAGAATTTATAAGAAAATTCTGAACTTTGCGGTGTCTTTTTTGTTTGACTCATAAACTATGAAATTAACAAGAATTCTAATAAAAAACCTTCAATTTTTTTCTACTTCAGAAAATAATTTCTTCTTAAATAACTTAATTTTTGAAGAACTATCATAAAATTATTACTTGTAAATTATTTAATAAATAATTTTACTCAAATATTTAAAAATTACAACTTAGATTTTCGAAAAATTGTAATAATCCAAATTCTTCTGATATTAGTTAAATTTTTTAATATGTATTTAGTTAATTATTAAAAATAATGAATTTATAGAAGTATATTAGTTAAAAAAAATAAAAAAATTAAATTTTGGAGAAGTTACAAATGATTGAAGAAATTCAATTGTTTTCCAAAATTTTAACAAAATTCTTAGCAAAATTTCAATTGTTTTCAAAAATTTTCCTCAATTCAATTAAATATTTTATTATCAATTATTAAATAAATTATTTACTTTTGTATTTAAATAATTGAATTCTCGTAGAATTTTCTAATAAAAATTGATTTAAAAATGAAATTCAATTAAAATTTTAGATAATTAAATATTAAAAGCATTATAGCATAAATTGTTAGAAATAATTTAATTTTGAAAAGGTTTCAAATTAAAATTATTTAAAATATGAATTTTCCATACTTTTAACTAACAATTTAATTATTTTCATAAATAATAAATTTCTTTTTAGGAATTTAATTATTTTCATAAATAATTAAACTCATAGCAGACTTTCAATTATTTTAAATACAATTTTAACGGAATTCCTCGAAAAATGTAATTATTCTTAAAAATTTTATTAAAATTTATCAAAGAAATTAAATTATTTTAAAAACCTTTGCCTATATTTACAATACATTTTTCATGAAATTTCTTCAAAGAATTAAATTATTTTTATAAATTTTAATGAAATTCTTTGTAACAATTCAATTTCTTTCAAAATAATTTTGATAAAATTAAAAAAATTAAAAAAAGAAATGTAAAAAATTGATTAAAATTAAAATTTTAAAGTAGAAATTTAAATAATTTCTTAAAATTTGTCAAAATTCAATTATTTTAAATGTCTACTATTGCAATAAAATTTCACAAAAGAATTCAATTATTTAAAAAGTAATTTTAATAAAATTCGTCTCAAAAATTTAATTATTTTCAAAAATAATATAATTCTTCACAAAAATTCAATTATTTTCAAAAATTAATAAAAATCTCGTCAAAATCTCAATTAAGTTTAAAAATAATAAAAATTTTCTCTAAAATTGAATTATTTTCAAAATTTTTTTTTAATTCTTGGCAGAATTTCAATTATCTTTAATACAATTTGCATCAAATTTTTCGAAAAATGTAAAATTATTCTTGAAAATTTTATTAAAATTCGTCGAAAGAATTCAATTATTTAAAAATTTGTTGATGAAATTCTTTTTGGGAATTGAATTTTAAGAAACAATCAATAAATTATTAAATCAATAAATAATTGAATTCTAGTAGAATTTTTTAGTAAAAATTTATATAAAAATGGATTTCAGTTAAAATTTTAGATTATAATTGAATATTAAAAGCATTATAGCATGAATTTTTAGAAATAATTATATTTTGAAAAGGTTTCAAATTACAATCCTTAAAATTTTTTGTAAAATTCGTCGATAGAATTCAATTTATTTTTTGAAATAATTTTTGATAAAATCTAATTAATCTTAAAATTTTTATTAAAATTCATCGAAAGAATTCAGTTGTTTAAAAATTTATTGATAAAATTCTTTATGAGAATTCAATTTTGCAAAACATTCAATTATGTAATAAATTTTTAAACTTTTTATTTTTAAATAATTGAACTCTCGTAGAAGTTTCTACTAAAAATTGATTTAAAAATAAATTTTAGCTAAAATTTAAGATAATAATTGAATATTAAAAGCATTATAATAGCGTAAAATTTTTAGAAATAATTGAATTTTGAAAAGGATTCAAATTAAAAATTAAAATCAAATGGATTTGAAAATTGTCAAAGAACTTTTTCGAAAATTATTAATTAAAAATAATAAATTTAAAGAAGAATTTCTTGTTACAGATTCTAGAAAATAATAATTGAATTGAAATGAAAAATTAAATCATCATTTTAAATGAAACAATTTATGTTTTCGAATAATTTTGCAATTAATAAAATCTGTATATAAATGTAATAGAACATTTTTTTGAGCATCTACTCCTTTTTAGAGTGAATCAGAATAATCTTTAGAGTCAGAGGAAAAAGTCAAAACTTTGTCTGGAAATCAGGGAAAAATTCTGAAGTGCGAAAGTTTTATTTGCTTTAAATAATAATTTTTTTGTTCTAAATAAAATTCTTACATAAAACAAATAAATAATTTACTACACTCGCAGTGACAAATACATAAGTTTATTTGACTTAAATAAATTATATTTGAATTTAAATAAAACATTTATGCACATGAAAAAAAAATTGACCACGAAAAAAATAAATAATAAAAGTAAAGATCTGACAATAAAAAAATAAAATACTAGGCACATCTAGAATGAGAAAGAGATAAATTAATTTTGAACTTAAAAGGAAAAAACGTTGGGGAGTTTTGTTTAGCGATTTGTCTAAACTGTTTTTTTGTGATTCGATTGACAGGAGAATGAACGTTGAAAGGCATAGTTGGAGATAAATTGGTACAATGACTGTGTGGTATATGTGGAGGGAAAAAAAAGAGCCCAGTAGGAAGCGAATGTCCTCTCTTTTGAGAAAAATGTCCTCTTTTAGAGGGTAAACGAATGACAGACGGGTGAAAGAAGTGGCCAATGTGGGCTGTTTTCGACGTCTCATGTGACATCGAGCGTCGAGCCACTTTTGTTTTCGCGTCCCTTTGATTGAGTACCTCAGGTTTCTTTTGTCTCACCCAAAAAACCTTTACCAAATTTCACTTTAACTTCCCTCTCATCATCCTAGACGTTTTGCATCGAAAATCAAAGCAATCTCTCTCTCTCTCTCACTCTTTTTTTGCTTCGCGCGGGAAAAGATCTTCATAAAATAGTTTAAAGACCAAAATTTTATTTTGCTTTCAAAATAAATAAATTTCGATTTAAATTTAAATAATTAAAAATTTTAAATTGAAAAACAGGTGATGATAACGAATTCGAAAAAAAAGATTACAAGAATGGACCACTTGCACCCGAGTCGAAAATAAGGTCAATTTAGGCCGAAAGGGACACCTTTGATCTCGAGATATTTGCTCCATGACCGGAAAACGAGAATACTAACGGGGGCTGATGATGATCGCTGGACCAGTTTTCTCACCTGATGTGGAGCGCGCTCTATTTTTCGTCGAGAAGACACAAGGGTCATCTCTTCAAAAATGAGGAACCTGTCTGTTCGCGTGGCGTTCAATTCTCTCTCCCCCCTTAATGTACACTCTTTTTCCCGTTTAAAGGCTCGTGCCAAAGAGAAAAAGAGAGGGACAGACGGGAGAAAACTGGTCCACACAGGATTCGAAAAAAGGGGATGCTGCTCTTCTCGTATACACAACAATTGACCAGTGTCCAAACTTAAGGGCAAATTTAGACCGCAAAATGATCCCAGTTACCCTTTGACTTTTAAAAATATATCTAAAAATAAGGGGATGATCCCTCTTCGAACTTTAAGAGACATTTCATCACATTAGGAATTAGTTTTTTTGTCACAGAACATTATCGCTTTACTCTCTGAATCGAATTTAATGATTCTCTGCTCTCTAAAATTGAATTAGTTCAAATTTACTAATTGCCTACTCTATAAGTCTCTTCTAAATCTCAATTAATTAAAATTTTAACTGATTTAATTTAGTAAATTACTTTTTGTTTTCGAATCCATAAAAAATTTACTGATTCAACACTTGAAATAAATTGTTAATTGATGAATCAGTAAATTTGAATTCAAATTTGTTAAAAATTTTACTAAATTCAAATTTAGAGAGTAATTTAACAGGAGATAAAAATTTTTAATTGATGATTCAGTAAATTCCCATTTAAATTTAAATTAGTTAAAATTTACAAATGGACCCCCTGGGGGTGGATAATGTAAATTCAATTCCACTTTCACTTTTACTATACCTAAATTAATTTTCATTTCTACTTTCACTTCCATTTTTACTCTCACTTTCACATAAATTAATTTTCACTTTCACTTCCACATTCACCTTAATTAATTTTCATTTTCACTTTTTAGACTTTAGTTTTGTATATATGATAAAAATGTTCGAACTTTGTCTTCAATTTTACGTTAAAATTACTTTGCGCTGATTAATGATATTTCTATACATTAAAAAACTATTTTAAACAAAATTTTAATGCACATTAAAATAAAATCGAGAGTCTAATGTTTAATTTACCCATATATTATTTATAAAAAGGAGAAAAATTATTGCTATTAGGTATAAATAATCTAATTTTGTGTGCTTGACTCAGTAAACATTCGATTTCTTCTCCAAAACCTTGTTTTTTATTAAATAATTAAATAATTATTTAAATAAAAAGTGAAAATTAATTTAGGTGAAAGTGAAAATGAAAGTGAAAATTAATTAAGGTGAAAATGGAACTGAAAATTAATTGGGGTGAAAGTGGAAGTAAAAATTAATTTAGGTGAAAGTGAAAATTAATTAAGGTGAAAATGGAAGTGAAACTGAAAATTAATTAAGGTGAAAATGGAACTGAAAATTAATTAAGGTGAAAGTGGAAGTGAAAATTAATTTAGGTGAAAATGGAAGTGAAAGTGAAAATTAATTAAGGTGAAAATGGATCTGAAAATTAATTAGGGTGAAAGTGGAAGTGAAAAATTAATTTAGGTGAAAGTGAAAATTAATTAAGGTGAAAATGGAACTGAAAATTAATTAAGGTGAAAGTGGAAGTGAAAATTAATTAAGGTGAAAATGGAAGTGAAACTGAAAATTAATTAAGGTGAAACTGGAACTGAAAATTAATTAGGGTGAAAGTGGAAGTGAAAATTAATTTAGGTAAAAGTGAAAATTAATTAGGGTGAAAGTGGAAGTGAAAATTAATTTAGGTGAAAGTGAAAATTAATTAGGGTGAAAGTGGAAGTGAAAATTAATTTAGGTGAAAGTGAAAATTAATTAGGGTGAAAGTGGAAGTGAAAATTAATTTAGGTGGAAGTGAAAATGAAAATTAATTTCAGTGAAAGTGAAAGTGGAAGTGAAATTACATAATCGACCCCCAGAAGAAGATGTTTTTAATGGATAAATCAATAAATTTTTATTTAAATCAGTTAAAATTTACTGATTCAACAGTAGAAAAAAATTTTTAACTGATGAATCAATAATATTGAACTGATTCAAAAGCAAAAAATCAGTCACTGATTCAAAAGTAAATCAAACTGATTCAGAATTAAAGTGTAGCTTGTTGACTCTAAAACTTTAGTATAATACTCTATAAATCTAAATTATCTACTGAAAAATCGCCAACTAATTAAAATTAGTAAAAATTTCTACTAATTTTTAGAAAAATATATTTTATCCATCTTATTTTTAAAAACTTCAGGGGCAAGGGAGCAGGGCAGAAACTTGAAAAAAAAATTAATTTGATTCTAATAAACTGTCTACTTTATAAATTTGTTTATCATCAAATTAATGTTTATTTGAATCAAATAATTTTTTATTTAAATCAATTAAATAGTATTTGCTTCAAATACTGGAACTATTGATCTAAATACTGAAATTATTAGCGTGAATATTAAAATCATTGGTTCAAATAAAATTTATTTGGTTTCAGTAACAATTATTTAATTGATGTAAATATTTATTTGATTTAAATAACAATTATTTAATTCAAGTAAATATTTATTTAATATTAAACAAGTATAATCGGTTATTTAAGTCAAATCAAAAAATAAATAAATAGATTTGTATGTGAAATAATAAATACTTTGCAATAAAATAAATGGCTCAGTGGGTTAGCTCGCGTCATTCTACGACAGGTTCTAGAGGTTCAAGTTCCACCGGCGGAACAAAGAATTTTTTTCGCATTTAAAAAATATTTTGGAAATAAAATAATTATTAAAATATCAAGTGCTACAAAAATATGATAATAGAAAATAATAATGTTAATAGTACCTAATAATAATAATAATAATAATAATAATAATAAGAATTGAAAATAAATTAAAACTATGAAAAAATGGGGAACTAACTCTTCGGGGGCTCCAAAAAAAAAAATATAATGTAAATAAATATAAAAAATATTAGTTAAATTACTAATCATATGAATAAAATTAACAATTACAATTATAATGATGATCAAAAATTAAATTGTGAATCAAATAATTTGGTAGCCCTCTGCAGGCAAAAGTGTGAATTACCAGAAACTGTCTAGGAAATTTAAAGTTACTCAATCGATAAAGCAATAGAGTAAAGAAATGCAATTTTAAAATAAAAATTACAAATTGGGAAGAAAAAAATTAATTTGTCTAATTTGTTTTAAAATTCTCTTGACAATTTTAACTATACATGCAAAAATGCTAAATTATCAATTTATCATTAGGACCATGTACCAACAATTGATAACAACTGAACCTAGCAATTGAATTATCCATCGAGAAAAACGTTTATTCACTGTAGATAAAGTAGATTCTAAACTTATACCCACTAAGTAACGTTACCAATCGTGGTACTTTATTTTTCTTTTCCCGTAAAAAGATATTTTAAAAAAAAAATAAACAACACTTTTTACAAATCAGCAAAAAAATTTTCAATAAACAACAAAGCTAAAACACTACATACTACAGTTGAAAATAATTATCGAACCATTTTCCGTTTCCAAGCAACAAGAGCAATACAAATTTTGATATCTACATTGCAGCCTGATTCAAGATACACGTTGACACTTCTTTTTAAGTAGTCACGGTTGCTCCTATGTCAGACCAACTTACCTCTGAGCCGATATATTTCATTAAAAGAAAAAATATATACATTTACAAAATTTTTTCAAACAATTATGTTAAATCAAAAGTCTGGTGAAATTTCCGATTCTAAGCTAATGCAGGAGGAACAGCAGGAAAAGTTTCCAAAGAAGATATCAGAATTAAGAACAATTTTAAAGGTTTAAAAATGAATTTTTTTTAAAAAGAACATGAGAAACAAATGTGATTTTTTTAGTTTTCTTTGCTTTCTTCTTTTCTGTTTTAGGACACTGAGAAAAATTTGACCATTTGTGAAGAACTTATTACGACCTACATTCAAAAGAGGTCACAGGTATGTTACAATAAATTTTTATTTTTTCTATCAAAAATTTATAAAATATATTTAGAATTTAAATATATTTATATTAAATATATTTATATTATTTCTAATATGTCAATTCGATTACAAATCTATCAATTCAATTACAATTCTATCAATTCGATTACAATTCTGTCAATTCAGTTACAATTCTATCAATTCAGTTGCAATTCTATCAATTCAGTTGCAATTCTAACAAAGCAATTGCAATTCTATCAGTACCATTATAATTCTATCAATATCATTACAATTCTATCAATAAAAATTGTTTCTAATTTATTATAAAATTATCAACGAGATTATTTAATATACACAAAATACTATCAACTAATTGAGTATTTTATTTTATTTATTTTGAATATTTAGTTACTTTTAATTTTTAATTTTTATTTTTCCATTTTATTTTTATTCATATTCTTTTGGAAAATGATTATCGAAACTAACGATTATAAAATTATAAATATTAAAGGAACTTTGACAAAATGAATACAGAAGGAAAAAAGATTTTTCCCTCTTTCTATAAATGAAAATGATAAATTAGAAGTAATTATTATTCATCATCTCAGGAGAAT
The DNA here is from genome assembly GCA_032872505.1 of Leptopilina syphax. Classification (NCBI taxonomy): domain Eukaryota; kingdom Metazoa; phylum Arthropoda; class Insecta; order Hymenoptera; family Figitidae; genus Leptopilina; species Leptopilina syphax. The sequence continues at coordinate 20,087,145 of CM065468.1, read as the reverse complement.
TTATCTTCTATGATGCCAACCACTAAGACCATAGCCTCCGTATATTAAGGGCACTTTTGGATACCAAGCTCCGTGCCAACCTAAACTTGCACCACTCAATCCACCCAGTCCACCCCATCCACCCCAACCGCCGCCGCCACCCCATCCTCCATGTCCATATGAAAGTCCATGGCCCAAACCAATGCCGTGTCCTAAACCAATGCCATGTCCTAAACCAATCCCATGGCCTAAATTAAGTCCATAGCCCCATCCAGAACTAGCTCTAAAAACAAAAGTAGAAAATATATTTCTCCTTCCCTGAAAATCGTATCTTTTGCAATTATTTTTTTAAGCCAAGCGAAAATACAACTAGAAATAATATTTTATTAATAGAGTTATATATTTAGGCATCCCAACCAATTTATTTAGCCAAACTTTCATCTGAAGTAATTTTTAATTAAGTAGTGTTTTTTTAATATTTCTTGGCTAAAATTTGTATTATCTTAGGGGAATTATTATTGAACGAAATTGTTAAAAGACATTAAAGAAATTGTTAATTCATTAAACATAATTTTTTATTTATACAATTTCTGTTGAATAAATATGATATTTAGCCAAATTTGCATTAAAAAGAATTTTGATTCAGTACTATTTTTACTATTCTTTAGTAAATAGCCACATTTTTTTAGCCAAAGTTTTGCTGAAAATTCCCAAACTTGAAAAATTCCCTTAACTTATTTAACCAAATAAATATTAAGCAGAAATTTTATTTAGCGAAATCGTTATTTAATCAAATATTAATTCAACATAATTTCTATTTAACACAATTTTCATTGAATAAACCTGATATTTTGCCAAATTTGCATTTAAAAGAAATTGTTAACTAGTAATATTAATTTACTACTTTTTGGCATAATTTTTGCTAAACAATTCCCTTAACGAAATTATTAATTGACCAAATTTGTATTAATCAGAATTTTTATTCAATAAAACCGTAATTTAAACAAATATTCATTAAACATAATTATTATGTAACTTAATTTTCTTTGAACAAATTTGTTATTTGGTCAAAATTTTATATAAAAGAATTTCTATTCAATAATTCTATTTTATTATTTTTTGGACAAATTTTTGCTTAAAATTCTTTTAGGGCAATAGTTAATTAATCAAACTTGTATTAAATAAATTTCTCACTTAACGAAAACGATACTGAAGCAAATACTTTTTAAACATAATTTTTACTTGACATAATTTTTTTGAAGCAATGTTTTATTTAACCAAATTTGTATTTAAAAGATTCTCTATTTAGTAGCGCTTTCAACCGAATTTTTGCCAAATATTCCCCAAATGGAATTAATAATTAAAAAAATTTTTAATAACTTGCATTTTATAAATTAATTAATTAAAATTCTATTACATAGTTCTTTTAGCCAAATTTTTGCTTAATAACTTTCTTAACGATATTATTAATAAAACAATTTTTTTGTTCAATCGAATTAAATTAATAAAATAATTAATATAAATTTAATAAATTAAATTGTAATAAATTTAACTAAAACCGTTATTTACCCAAATATCATTAAACATAATTTTTGTTTAACCTTCGCGCTACCAAAGATTTTTGTATACGCGCACTACCGGCTGGCCACACGGTGTGGCCAAACGCTATTTTACTTTTATGTTCCCAAAACGATTAAAATTCATCAAAGCTTTTGTATATAGTTATGTGTTAATACAAATTAACTGAAAAATTTTGTCCAGTGAGTTAAAATGGCGATTCGATTGATTACAAAAGTCGAGCAGATATACAACATTATGTATACTTGGCCACACCGTGTGGCCAGCCGGTAGCGCGAAGGTTAACACAATTCCCATTGAACAAACCTGTCATTTAGCCAAATTTTTATTGCAGAAAATTTTTTATTATATAGAATTTCAATTTAAAAAAATTTTTTACTCGACGAAATTTTTATAAAAGAAATTTTTTGTTAAATTAATTTTCATTTAAAACAGGATTTTTATTTTGTTAAAAGTTTCATTTTTGTTTTTCGCAAGAAAAATAATCAACTTTTTTGTTTAAAAATTTCTTTGTTGAGAAATGGTGGGTAGAGAAATATTATAAAAAATTTTCTATTCAAAAATTTGTAAATATTTGTTAAAAAAGTATTTCTAGAAAAATTTAGAACAAAAAATTTTTTTTTAAGTCGCAGATAAATTTTACTAAAGTTTAAAAAATACTTTACGTGAAACAGCGATTAGTTTCTCTAGAATAGCGAAAGTTAATTAAAATAAATGAAAATTTCGTTAATTTAGGGAAATTTGTAGCTGTTCCAGACGAAGATTTTTCTGAGGAATATTATAAAAAAACATTTTTAATGAAAAATGCAATGAATAAAAATTTTAATAGAAATTCGGCTTAAGAAAAGTTAAATGTAAATTACAACCTAACAAAAAATTATGTTTCATACACCCAGAGAAATATTTTATTTGAAACAAATATAATTTATTTGAATCAAGTAAATGTATATATTTGTCACAGAGCATACTAAATTATTTATTTGTTTTAAATAAAAAATGTATTCAACACAACAAAATTATTATTTGTAGCAAATAAAACTATTACTTGAACAAAATAAAACTATTACTTTAATCAAATAAAATTTATTTGCTCCAAATGAAAATTATTTAAAACAAATAATTAATGTAGCCGGCTTTTAGTCAAATAATATTTTTTCTGGATGTGAAAATTTAGTAAAGTAGAGAATCTGTTATAAAAAAATTAACAAGTTTCTGAATTTTTTACTAAACCAAAAAATGCAAAAAAAAACTATAAAAAAATGTATAAAACACAGTATAAAAAATCGTATAAAATACAATATAAAAAAGCTACAAAATATTTTACAATACAAATATTCGGCTAAATAAAAATTACACCAACTAAAATTCAGCTCTGAAAAGATTTGTAAACGCTCAATTTCCATCTAACTTCAATAAAAGACTACATAATATTTTACACCTGAACAAGAAATTACTCAATTTTAATTTTATAACTTTATTTACAACATTGTGAAGAAAGAAGTAAGTGTACATCTACAATTTTTATTTAAAAACCACTTCCCTCTTTTTCATCGAAAGAAAAAAACTAATTCGACTAATTTTCAAAAACAAAAATACACCAAAATGTACGAAAAGAATTTGAAAAAAAATCCCATAATAAAATCTATTTTCGCAACAATGACACAATCACTAAATAAAACAATACACAGTGTGCTAATTAAAGAAATTACTAAAATGAAACATAACTTTTTCTACAGCACAATAAACGTTCACTGTCAATCGATTTTTTTCCCTTGCCCCTATATATTTACCAGTTTTATTATCTCCTGGACTTTGTATTGTTTTTTACTACTTTCCAATAAGAAAGAATGTCCCTAGTTTAGAATGTGAAATGTTAAACATCAAAATTTGCACGTTATTAGACACTTACTTCTTTACTTTCGCAATTTAGATTGTCTCTATATATACAAGATTGCCGTTTATATTTTCGACATTCCTTTTATTTCTTTATTTATTCTTTTTTCTTTATTCTTTCTTTCTTTATTCATTTTTACTTTATTCTTTTTTTATTTATCCTTTTTTTATTTATTCTATTTTTATTTATTTTTTTTCTATTTAATCTTTTTTCATTTATTCTTTTTTATATTTAAAAAATATTTACACTCTGAAATTAATTTCCTCTGGTGAGATGATAATTTTTAATTGACAAATTTCGACTGTAAAATTTTTTATTCAAAAATCACACCAATTTGAAATTAATTTCCTCCTGTGAAAATATAATTTTTAATTGACAATTTCGATTGTAAAATTTTTTATTCGAAAACCGCACCAATTTTAAATTAATTTCCTCCTGTGAAAATATAATTTTTAATTGACAAATTTCGATTGTAAAATTTTTTATTCGAAACCAAACCATTTTGAAATTAATTTCCTCTTGTGAAAATATAATTTTTAATTGACAATTTCGATTGTAGAATTTTTTATTCGAAAATCACACCAATTTAAAATGAATTCCCTCTCGTGAGAATATAATTGTTAATTGACAATTTCGGTTGTAAATTTTTTTCACCGATAATAATCATAGCAATTTGCCAAAAAAAATATGAAAGTTTAATAAAGAGAATCTGCGGGGAAATTATTGTTATTGACACTTACATAGGCCATCCGAGGCCGCCTGCACCCCACAATCCTAAGCCGTAACTTCTTTTCTGAATTATTTTATCCGCCGAACTTTCCCCGTTGTACGATTCCAAAACAGGAATATCGGATTCAAAATTATTCACCTCCTCGCGATTTGTTGCATCGTCGTAGGTACTGCCCGAAACTAGGACCACTAATAACGGCAAAATTAACTAAAAGAAGAATTTTTTTTTTTGAAACAAAAAGCACTTGGAGAAAGTGTTTTAAAAAGCACTTTTGGAAAGTGTTTTAAAAAACACTTTTTGTCAAAAACTATTTTCTTTACTGTGTCAGAGAACTTGATTATTTTCACTATCTGAGAAGGTGGCAAAGAAGATAATAAAATTTTTTTCGAAATACCAAAAGTGGTGCAAGACAAAAAAAAGTGCCCGAAAATTTTTATGTGAAATTCTATCGAATTTGGTATAAATTTTAATCGAAATTTGAAAGTAACTAACAGAGTTTTTACAGGAAAAAAAGTTATAACTGAAACAAGGATAAGTTTCTCCAGAATAGAAAAATAATAATTATTATTATTATTATTATTATTATTATTTAAATATTAAATTATAATTTTATTATTATTTGCTTCAGTTGAGGAAGAATCTGGCGGACAGTCAAATTAAAAGTTAGTCCAATGTTATAATTTCGTATTTTAAAAAAGAAAAATTAATTTTAAATTTGTTTTAGTGGAAGGGTAAAAATTTATATTTTTAACATTTTAAACAATTAAAAGTTGCATTTGAATAAAAATTATAATTTTTTACAAATAAGAAATATTTGTAAGATTTTATTAGTAGGGAAAGTTTTAATGAAAAATCTGGCGGTCAGTCAAAACTCAAAACAAAAGTTAATTCAATTTCATAATTTCATATTTTAGAAAAAAAATACTAATGCAATTTTAAATTTTTATTTTAATTTAACAATTAATTTAATTATTATTCAAATGCAACTTTTAATTGTTTAAAATGTTAGAAATTAAAATCTTTACCCTTCCACTAAAACAAATTAAAAATTTTTTCTTTTTCTTTCAAAATACAAAATTATGACATCAGATTAATTTTTGTTTCAACTATCCTCCAGATTCTTCGTTAGAACTTTTCCTACAATAGAAAAACTTATTGCTGTTCCAGCTAAAATTTTTTTCTGAGCACAAAATCTCAAGAGGAATTTCCAAACAATTTAAGTAGAATTTCACTTTTTTCGCAATAGTCCTAAACTTAAGTGCAAAATTTAAAAAAAAATACAGGAGGGAAAATTTTGAGATTTTTTTGAACAATTTTCGATTATTGAAAATTTTGTCAAATTACGAAGGAAAAAAATAGAAAATAATCACTGCACGTACAAATTTTACCGTCTTACCAGGAGCTTCATATTATTTATCTAAATGCAACTTTCAACTGATGTGTGGACTTTCGATTGACAGTTCTTTTATACTATCTTTCCGTTATAAAGTTGCTTGCCAGAATATGGTAAATATAAGAACAAGACTGGTCTCTCGCTTACGTACAAGTACTGAATAATCTTACTCACCACTCCCGTTTTACTTTACAAACATAACAAACGTAATAAGCATTTCATAAGGGCAGTGACTTACGTGCAAGGTGAAAAAAATTCCCCACTTGATTTATTTATACTAGAAGTGAATACCATTTTTTTTTTATTCACATCAAGAACGTGATAATTTTTTTAATTATACAAAATCGACAAAAGAAAGGGAATTTTTACATGAATTAAATAATTTTTACCTTTCTACCTAATCTTTCTATCCTAATCTTTCTATCCTAATCACTATTTAGCGGAATTTCTACTTGAACGGAAATACTATTTAACCGAAGTTCCATTAAAAATTCTGGTCAACTAAATTATCATCACACTTGGCAACTTTGTTGTACGCAACTTTGGCTAAATAAAAATTGCCTTTCCTTACCATTTAACAGAATTTGTATTAAACTAAAGTTCCAATTAATTTTGTATTTAAAAATGGGTTAAATCTTTATTTAATATTTAACATTTTGTTCAGTTTTCAGAATTCTGAGTTTCTGAATTTTCATTTAGCAGAATTTTCAGTTGGATAAATTATAATTTAAACGCCATTTCTAATTTGCAATTCAATTGTGCAGAAAATTAGCTAAATAAAAATTTGCACTTCTTTTGAATGTTTGTTTAACACAATTTTCGCTAGCAGAATTTTTTACAAGAAAAAGTTTTATTCGAGAAAATTTTCATTTAACATAATTTTTATTTAACTGAGTTTTTATGTAACAGAATTTTACTTACATAGAATTTTCATTTAAGACAATTATTCTGTAGGTTTATTCGGAAAAGTAAAAAATTCATCAAATAATAATTTCGTTAAAAAATAAAAATTAAACTTTACGTAAATTCGAATTTGGAATTTTAGAATAATAGAATTTACATTAAATTTAAAATTTTAACTAATTTCTATGTTAAAGAAATTTTTATTTGATAAAATTGTTATTTATTCAAATAAACATTTTGTAGAAAGTAGAAACGTTGTAGAATGAAAATTCTAAAAGAACTCTGCTAAATTTATTAAAAATTTTGAAATTGAAAAATTTGTTAAAATACAAATTCTGTTTGTTCGAAACTCTCTTTATTGAAAATATTTTTTATAAAAATAAACCTTTGAAAAATTGTCTCGAATGGAAATTCTATGTAAGGAAAATTAATGTAAATAAAAACTCAGTTTAATAAAAAATTCTTTTAATAGAAATTCCCCTGAATAAAAATTCTGCTTGTAAAAAATTCTGCTAGTGGGAATTTTGTTAGGTGTAAATTTAAAAGAAAAGAAAAGAAAATCTTTATTTAGCTAATTTTCCAAATTTCATTGTATACAGACTCTACTATTAGAAATCCTTCATTATGAAATTTCCCTAAAACAAAAATTATTTGAAATAAAAATTAAATTTCATCTAAATGTCATTCAACAAAAATTTTACCAACAGAAATTCTTTCTAATAAAAAATAACAAAAATAAAGAAAGAATAAAAATATGTAAATTAATAATAACAGAAATAAATAATAAAAATTCCTTCTAATATAAACTCGGTTCGAAAGAAAATTCAATTGTAAAAATAAATTCGATTAAAAAAATATTTTTCATCTAATTTACAAACAGTCAGAAGTTCGATATTTGTAATTATGTCACATTAAATTGATTACTTGAAGAAATGTTTTTTTATTGTAATTGCATCAATCGAATTAGAATAAGAAATAAAATGCAAATTAATGACTATTACAACTGAAAATTTTCAACTCTATTTAACGGGAGAGAACAAACAAACCATGCTATATAATACTTGAGGAAAAGACTTTCTTTAATCAAGGAGAAATCAATCGGAATCAAACTGTGAGATAACTATTACAAACGATCCGGATATGCGATGGTAATTAAAATATAATCCTATAATGAGTTGTTAAATACTTGACCGAACTTATTCTTATCGAACAAAGTACCATCATCGAATTAATTTCCAAGAACAAAATCTCTCAAGATTTTTAATTTTGAAGAACAAAACGCTTCTGTTGTAATTCATTCATCTAATCATTAGCCAAATTTAACTAATTTATTGCTAACAGTAAATTACCAAATGTAAAAATTATTAAACTTAGATGTTAAGTTAATCAATTATTAATTAACCATGTTATTAATAATTATTAATTTTTAATTAATTAATTATTAATTCATATTTTATAAATAAAATACGTAATTTATTTAATCAATTTTTTTACTAATTAAGAATTAGAGAGTAAATTATCAATTACACTGGAAAAAAATTTATTTGTTTCAAATAAATATTTACTTGAATTAAATCATTTTTATTCAAATCAATTAAATGGTAGGATTTGATTCAAATACCGAATTTATTGATTCAAATACAATTTTTGTGATTTAAATAAAAATTATTTGATTCAAGTAAATATTAATTTGATAAACAAGTAATCGGTTATTTGAGACAAATAATTTTTTTTTCAGTGCAAAAGATGTGAATTCCCTATGAATTACTTAGTTAACATATTAAAATCTGTATACAAGTTGAAACCGAAAAATAATTATAATTATATATTCAAAAAAGAACAAATACACGAAATTTTTCTCGATTTTTAATTATCTCAATAGTGACATAATAAAGAGGGACAAATTTCAGTTGATTTCATGGAATTTGATACCGAAGCTGTTTCCTGCTTTCTAGGGCAATAAAAAATAAAATAAGGAAGTTTAATCGATTTATCACTGTTTAACCACACTAACTTGAAGGCACTCGTAACAAAACGTAATATTTGAAAAAAAATATTTTTTCTTTATATCAATAATACACTTCATTTAATATTATCTATTATTCAGTTTAATATTACATATTCCATGAGTTTCCTTTCTATATGAATTTAAAGACATCGATTTCAATTTACTCAGCACGGAAAAAATGAATTATACAAAGAAAAAAATTTTTGTAATTTTCTGCATTATATTTCTTATAGTTCCGTAAAAATAATTATTTTATTTATACAGTAATTTGTAGATTATTATTTTTTTATATAGTTATAGATATTTATAGTGCCTATATAGTAACTTGTTTTATATTATATCGACCAATTTAAAATATTTTATTATTACATGTACTTTTTTATGATTAGAAAAATATTACGTATTACAAATGACAAGTAATTGAAAAAAAAGTTGATTGAATTTTTTTTCATGGTAAGTTTTTTTTATAAAGAAAGGCAAAATAAAAAAAAAGTAAATAAATAGAATTTAGCATCAAGAATTGTTAAAAAAATATTAAGTTATTAAATATTTTTTTACGTTTTATACTACCACTGTCTCAAATAATATTAATTATTAATTGAAGAAGAAGTATTAATTTAATTATTAGCTGAAGAAGATAACAAATATTAATAATATTAATAATAAATAAATAAACAATATTAAAAATAAAATGCTAATTCATTTTACTAAAAAATTAAAAAACATTTTTTACTCAGTAAAATTTAAATTTACCAATTATTTTACTAAAAATAAGTGAAAAATATTTACTGAAATAATAAAATTTGACTAATTTACTTTTATAAGAATTAATAAAAAGTTTTACTTATTTTTACCAATTTTTATTTTTGGTCAATATAATTTAAAAAAGTTAAATTATAATTTTTTTTTCTTTAAAAACGCTATTAAAATCAAATCTAATTCGGTTCAATATATTTTTTATTTAATCTCCATTAAAAATCCATTTTCCTACCAGGTTTCAATTCTTTAGGGCAAAATATATGTGTCTGGAGAAGGGAGGACGATTTTTTCAAAAATTTTCTGGTTTTTTATCGAAAAACCATGTAAAAATCATAATTAATCAAATATAATCATGTTCGGCTAAAATCAGGGAGTGGGGGGAGGCTTTTTCATATACGGACACGCAATTAAATCCATAAGGGTTCCTTCACCGTGAATTTGTGATAGGAACCCTAAAAACAATTTTTATAAATTGTAATAAAAATAAATAATAATAAATTATAAATAAATAATAATAAATAAATAATAATAAATAGGACTCACCAATCGTTGTACGAAGAAAACTTTTTCACTGCGTCCTCCTTTTTTTGCACTTTCCTCTTCTTTATTTAGTCCTATAATCACAAAAGAAAAATTATCACTAATTTAATTAAGAATTTTTTATGGTTAGAAAAATATTACGTATTACAAATAACAAATAAACGAAAAAATATTTGATTGATTTTTTTTTCAATATTAGATGAATTATTTTTATTGAATGAATCAGAAAACATTTTGTCCTCTTAGCAAAATTTAAATTAATTACAATTTTAATTATAAAAATTAAAATAAAAATAATATAAATTTTAATTATAAAAAATATATTTTTATTTACCAATTGCATATAATTATACTAATTAATGAAAATTGTTTAGGCTAAAAAAATAAAATTGATTACTACTCGATTTCTATTAAAACAATTAATAAATTTTATCTACCATTTTTATTTTACTTTCTTATTTTATTCAATTATTAAATTTGAAAAATAACAACGTTTTTACTAATTTAAAAATTAATTTCATTTTACAGACTTTCAACAAGTGAAATGAACACTAAAATTTATTGTCAAGGTCATAAACTTGTAACACGTATTTAACCATTGATATTGAAACAATAGAAAATATAACAGTTGCAATATAATCAACATTTTTACAGTTTCACTTATTTAAATTGGCGAGTTAAGAAACAAATCTTTAGAAACTATTAACTATATAGAAACTTTTATCATTCACAGTTGATTTATTTACATTGGCAAATAACTTCACATACTCAACATTTTTCACCGAATTTTTATTCGGCGAAAACTGTTGCTTATCTTCTAAAAAAAATTTAAAGAATTAAATTAAACATTTTAAGGAAAGGAAAAAATTATTTAGTTTGAAAATTATATTATATGAAAATTGGCTAATATTTATAATAATAATTATTATTATTGTTATTGTTACTTTGCTGTATTATCATTAAAATTTTACTATTATTATCGCTTTCATAATAATACAATAACAATGATAATAATTATTATATTATTATTACTAAATTCTTTTAATTTATTTATTACATTAAAATTACTATTATTTTTCTTATTATCATTACCAAATTTGTGAAAAACGACTTCTAAGTTTAAAGCCATTCGAAACAGCTCATAGTAATTTTTTTTTCGCATAATTATTACTCTCCACCCTTAAAAAGGAAAAAAAAACTCAATAACCCTAGAAATTGCTCACTAATATATGATAATTACGTAACGACCTTTTACACGGATCTGTGAACAGCATGTGCAATGCGCATTGCATTTTTTTCACAGTTCACTACTGTTCAGCAAGGTTTTGCTTAAGGTCCCACAAAAGGAAAACTAATAACGTCGTCGCGAGGAAAACTTTCTCCGCGATATAAAGCAGGTTCGATTTACTTTCGTAAGTAAATCCAAACTTAGATATTCAACTAATAATTTGTCTTATTCAATGAATTCAATCCTAAAAATTAATTAATAACCATCACAAATTATCTATAATAACAAAAATAATAACAATTATCATAATAATAATAAAATAACAATTATCATAATTATAATAATTATATATTATTATCCTATAATTATAATAAAAATAATAATATATAAATAACAATAAAAATCTAATCAAAAAAGAAGCATATAATTTCTCAAGCATTTCCAAAAAATAAAAATTGACAAATACAAGGCGAGAAAAAATAATTATTCCATTTATGGATATTTTTTTCTCCTGCAACATCTATAATCGAAAATGTTTTATACTTATTAAACCATAAAGTTGTTATTAAACAATAATCATTAAAAATAAATGCAATATTTAATACAAACATAAACAAGAAAATTATTTTCTCCTTTGATTAACGTCGTTAATCAATAATTTTTTATGACAAGAGAATTTTATCATCACTATTTTTTCCCTCACTTTTATTCCAAAAACTTTCCTATCTTTTGCAATATTGAAATATAATTTCATGCGGAAAAATTGAAATGAGACATCTATTTTTATATTCCATCAAGATATAATTACATTTTTCAATTTTTATGAAAATCACCTAATTTTGAAACTAGGTATGTAATCATAAAATAATAATATGGATACAGAAATAAAAAAATTGTACCTAATATTAGTCGATTTCTGTTTAATTCAATATTAAATGAAAAAACCTAATTGATTTTAAAGAAGAAACTTGATAGGAAAATCGTAACAGCATTAAAGATGACATAAGCCATAATGAACCGATTTATACAAATAAACGCGTGCTTTAAATTTTAATGCATCAATAAATCCTTTCACTTCCAGACAGCGAAAAAATACAATCGAATGATGGACAATATCGCAAAAAAAGTGAATCTGAATTTTTTTCCTTTTATTTCTATTATTGCAAAATTGTGGTATTTTTTTAAAAAACTATATGAAAAGTAGAAAACAATAACTCAAATAACTATATATAATTATTTTTCTAAAAATCTATTCTACTTTTTAATTTCTAAACATTTTGGTTTAAAATTTTTCTAATGCTCCATTTATCTCAAAGACTAAACGAACCTTTTATTTTATGTAATTTCATCTACTTTTCAGAACAGAAAATAATTGTAATTTTTTTCCCCACAAAGAAATTCTTAACAAAATATTGACCTTAATTGTCTAAAATTGGGACTAATTAAGCTAAGTTCTGTATATAAACGAAGGTGTATTTACGCTTTCGATTATTAAGTTATAAAACTGGAGGTAAATATCAAGTTCTTTTAGTGAGAGAAGTAATAAAAGATACGAGGAATTTTCAGCCATAAGCAATAATACAATTTTTAACGATTCGACACATTCTCTTAGTCCAATAGATTTTTTTTTCGTTTACAACCATTGCACCGTCGCGCTTCAGTTCTTTGAAATCAATGGGTAGATCCATGCAATTGAAGAGAAACTCATTGATGGAGTTGACGGTTCTTTTCAATATTATGCAAAAATTTGTCCCCACCCTCAAATCCATTGTTTATTGCCTTTGCCAGCGACAGTTGTTACTCAGTTTACGAAAAGACTTTCAACCAACAAGTACACCTCTCTTGGACCAATCTCTAACTCTATTGTATTATTATCTCACTTCTTTAATTCCCTCAACTTTTTTTCCCTTAATAATGTCGATCCATTCGCTAATTTGTGCAATAACTAAATAAATATCAAAATTTAAATTGTGATCATAATTATGTGTAGACAAAATAGTGAAGTGATTTCACGAGAATAAAAAAGTGTTTGTAATACCGAGATAGAAAAGATGGATTATAAGATGATAATTCTTTGGATGTTTCTTCTAAATGGTCACGTGTTGGGAATAATTGTACCGATTGACAATTTCATACAACCAACAGAATTCGGAGAAAAGAAAATCACAAAAGATGGGGAGGACATTTTGATTCAAAAAGTTGAGGAAGAAATGTTGGCTCTAAATAGAACAACTGATCCAAGGGACAAAAGGGCTCTTGGTGTGCTTATACAGGGATTAGTTGAAGCACTTGGTTGGACCCCAATGCCATTACAGATAGCATCATTGCCAAATCCACCGGCAACTCCAGCGCCTGTGCCATTTTTTCCAACCACAGCAGCAAAACCTTTGCAACCACAGACTGCAGCTGCAACCCCAGCACAAGCCAGGCAAAGAGAAACACTTCGCTTAACAGGTGTTGTTAATTTTGGAAATAATTCTGATCTTGTTGGACATCTGAAGCAATACGAAACTATATTTCATGGTCCACGACCTACACCTACAATGCAAAGTACACCCCGACCTTCGATACCACCACCTCCGCCTCCACCTCCACCTCCTCCGCCACCACCACCACCTATTGATGTACCCGACTACGAAATAGATTATGATGAACGGAACAAGCCAATTAGTGCTCCTAATTTAATAGACGTCAGATCGCGTATTAATGAGAATACCAAATCACCCAATCCGATCAAACTCCGTTCGAATGATGACGAAAGTACCAAACCTCCACTCCTTGTACCTTATTTAGTAAAAATCCCCCTACCAATCGCTCCTAATCTTCCACCCCTACTTCCCGTATATCCATTTGGTAAGGATTTTGATAGTAAATTCAAAAATACCGAACAAATCGAAGACGACGATGATGATGATGATGATGACAACAAGAAAGTTTTCGATGATATCAATTTCAAGAACGACGAATTTTTCTCCAGAAATGACAAACAATCGGATGATGAAGATTTCGAGTATCGAAACAAAGAAAGTAAAGAAAGCTACAATGAGGAAAGTAAGGAAATTTTTAGTGACAAGGAAGTGATGGATCCCTCCGGTCTCGTTACAGATTTCCCTTTCGAAAATCCACCGAAGAAGGAAAAAATACCCAAATTGTCAAAGAATAAAAACTACAGTAGTGGACCTTTCAACAAAAATAAACAGCAGACTGATGACCAACATTTCGATAGTAAGGATAAGGGAATAAAGAGTGGAAACGAAGCTAAAAATCCGAACTCTAAAGATAGTCGACTAGATTACAATTCACAAGATAACGCACGAGATAACAATTCACAAGATAATCCACGAGATAATAATCCACGAGATTACAATTCACAAGATTACAACTCACAAGAAAGAGTAACTAATTCAAGAGAGAAAGTTGATTATAATTCGCGAGAGAATATAAATTCCGACACAAGGGAAAAAAATGACTCCGATTCTAAAGAATTCTACGACGATTCGAGAGAAAATGTCAGTTCCGATTCTAGGGAAACCTACGACAGTGAATCACCAGAGTCATTAGACGATGATAATTCCGAGGAACAGTACGAAGATAAATCATCAAATTACGACGACGACGACGAGAATGACAGTAGAGCCAATGAAAGATACAACGACGACGAATCATCCTCAGAAGAATATTCCAAAAATCCTTCGCAAGAATCAACTGACTATGCTGATTACGAGGAAGGATCATCCAAGTACAAAAAACCAGAAGAAGAAAAAACTCCCAACAGTCACGAATCCACGACAATCAGTTACGATAACGAAAAAACAACCGAAAATTACGACATCCCGTTCAATACTAACGAGTATCCATCGACAGTCCTACCGATAAATTACGATCGCGAGAAAAGTAGAGCAAACGAAATTCTCCGTAATAGTTACGGCGAGAGTCTTGAAAAGCAAGGAATCGTCGACGATAAGGTAGCTGATTATTTCACAATGTTCAAGAATCCCGACACTGGTATTTACGATATCAACAAAATCCAAACTACGGAAGCAGAGACATTGAGAAGCAGAAAAAAAATTGATAACCCCAAAAAGGAGAACTACATCCCCGCTGAAAATAAGTACGAAGAATATGAACTCGAAGAAAAACCAGAAGTAACAAGTAAAAACACAAAGTTATCAAAAAAAGTTTTTACCGAAGCGAAATCACTTCCTGATTCGAATTCAAAAAAAGGAGGAAATTCAAAACATCCGAGACAGCAGTTTAGTTTGAAAACGTACAACAATGGAGATAAGTCAGTGGCTAAAAATGCAAGTAGTATAATTTCTGAATACGATAAACCGTTTAGAAGACGTAATGGTCAATCCGTTTCTAAACAAAATTCAACTAT
Organism: Leptopilina syphax; assembly: GCA_032872505.1. NCBI lineage: Eukaryota > Metazoa > Arthropoda > Insecta > Hymenoptera > Figitidae > Leptopilina > Leptopilina syphax. The sequence continues at coordinate 20,071,752 of CM065468.1, read as the reverse complement.
AGTTCCGAATAAAACTGTTAAAAATTCAAGAAAAATTTCTGGTTCCTCATCAGCGACGACAACAACCGAAAAATCACAAATTGAAACATATAGACCATCGGCGAGTAAACGAAAAAAGTCATCAAGACATCAGTATAACAACACAAGTCCTGTTGCACACGAAACAAAGCAAGACAGAGTAGTACAAATTCCTAGGAAAGGTAACAGACATAACAACCATGATAACAAAGAAACAGTTTTAGGGGAACTTCAGGAAGAATACGTAACATTTACTCCTAGAAACGAAAATTTTGTCCCACCAACTAGGGAGACAATTCCAATAAATTACATATCACCTGGAACTCAAGAATACCAGAATGTGTTTCATCAAACAACTCCTTATTACCCACCAACTTATGAGACAATACCTCCTGAACATTGGATACTAAGACAATATGAACCAAACGAAAAGCAATATCAACAGTATCCGTTCCCCTATCCATCAGCATCATCACCAAATGTTGAAATCAAAAAGAACTACATTCACCTTCCTAATGAGCATTTAGCAGAATTTAACATCTTCAACAGTTCACATCCTACAGAAAACTACAGAAACACAAATACAGAAAACTACAGAAACACAAATACAGAAAACTATAGAAATACAAATGGAGAGAACTATAGAAATCCAAGTGCTGACAACTACAGGAATGCGAATACAGAAAATTACAGAAATGCAAATGCAGAAAACAACAAAAATACAGATGCAGAAAACTATAGAAATATAAATGCAGAAAACTATAGAAATACAAATGCTGAAAACTACAGAAATGAAAATGCAGAAAATTATAGAAATACAAATGCAGAAGACTATAGAAATACAAATGCAGAAAAAAATAAAAATACAGACAAGAATAGAAATACAAATACGGACAAGAGCAGAAATACAAATGCAGACAAGAACAGAAATACAAATACAGACAAGAACAGAATTGCAAATAAAGACAAGAGCAGAAATACAAATCCAGACAAGAACAGAAAAAATGTAATACAAGGCAGATTACCAGCTAGAGTAAATAAATACAAAACTCAAAAAAAATTACCAGAATCAGCAGTGGAATCAAGAGAAAATAATTACAGAACACCAGCCGGTCTTCCGGAAAAGCTGACAATAAAAAATCTTCACGAAATCGAAGACAAAGAATTTAGAGCATGGCCCTCGCCGTTCGATTACGTTTTTGATGGTACAGTTACTACAAATGTGGTACGTCCCGTAACCTATCAGCCCTTAACTGCTGTTCTCAACCCTTACGAACAACCAATTTTTACAACACCCATAACACACTATTCACTGAGTCGAAGATCCTCGAAAGACAAAGACTTTGAAAAATCAGAAAGAGAGTATTCATCTCAACAGAAAGGTGAGACTGAAGGTCATTCAAGAAGGGAGGGAGTTACTAGAGAGGAAAAGGAAAACTATCCATTAAGGATACTTCCCCAAAGAGGTGAAAACAGAGGTGAAAACAGAGGAGAAACCAGAGGAGGAAACAGAGGAGAAAAACGAGGAGTAAAAGGAGGGGAAAATAGAAGAGTAAACATAGGAGAAAACAGAGAAGAAAACAGTGGAGTAAACAGAGAAGAAGACAGTGGAGAAAAAAGAGAAGGAAACAGAGGAGGAAACAAAGATAAGTATCCTTACCAACCCGATGATGTAACTGTTTACGAATACGAATCATCTGGTCCAGAAACTGAGAAAACTTCTTCGTCCTTCATTGATCCTCACAATCTTCCTGTCGGTGGTGTTCATTCCCAACATTTCTATCAACCATCTCAGTCGTTTATTAAAACAGTAAGCACTGTCAAGTTACCAGCAGCAAATGAGGATTCTTCTTTTAAATTCGAAACAGCGACAACAGTGCCAATCGAACAAAAATTTAGACGTGTCGAACCAATTACATCAACAAATTGCTCACAAATTTCCACTACGAGAAATAAAAATCGAAGAACCGCAAATTGCAGAGAGGGAAGAAAATTAACAGCAACAACGACAGCAAGGACAAATCAAAAAGAGAGGAATGACAGTCGAGAAAGGGTGCTACGAAAAAGAATGAGAACTACAGGTAAAGAATCGAAAACTTTTTAAGTATAAGAGAAAACAGAAAAAAATTTTAAAGAAACATGATTATAAGTTATAAATTTTGAAAGTAAACCACTTTGTTAATAAGAGGGAATCTGCGAATGGACCTAAATTGACGATTGCACCGGAAGTCACCAGTTATTATGATGACAAGTTCCAAAGGAAACGGAAAGTGAAATTGATAAATTTAACACTAACCAATTATAGAAATTAGATCTTTACTTTGGTCACTGCTCTCAAAAAACTCTAAAGCCTAAGGAGGTTTTTTAAACTGGTTCTGAATTTCTAAATAAATTTAATCAACTATTTAAACATTACAGACAACATACAATACAATTAATTATTTATAATTATATTATACAATTATTATTATTATATAATTATAATAATATATAATTATAATAATATATAATTATAATAATATGTAATATTAGGTATGTATATAATTATAACCATTCAATTATAGTTATATACAACATAATTTATATAATAAAATTGCTGTATTAAAAATTTCAGATTAAAAAAAAAATGAATTCATATTTATGTTTCAGGAAAAACGGGAAGAAACGATGCGAAAGAATGAACTGGAAACAAAAATGACGGAGGTATTGGAAAACTTAAAAACCAGATTGCTAGTCGAATGATTATGAAAAAGATGTGATAGATTAAAGACGAATTATAAATTATTATCTATTAAATTATAATTTTAACAATTCATAGCTTTTATTATACTTTATTAATTATTAATACTCATGTATGTATATGCTTTTGTTAAAAAAAATTTATCTTCGTTTATATTTTGAAAATGTTAATCATAATTAGTTATTTTATATTATAGCATTTTTTTAATTTCTTTATATTAATTATCGCAGTATAACTAAAAAGAAAAAAATATTTTTTTCAATTGTTATTTGTAAATTAGTCATGACAAGAATCCAAGATTGTAAAAAATATAATTAAAAAAAAAACCTCGTAAAATTTATTTCAAAATAGTTGTCAATTTTTTTAAAAAAATATTTTCAAAATCATTAAAACCCCAGAACAATTAACGTAATTAAATTAATTATTAAGTGCTCTAGTCTAACACTATAAAATATAAATTTGTACCAAAATTTAACCCTCAAGGTAAAAAATAATAAAAGTAAAAGGTTAAGTAAAGTTATTTTTCAATTTTTTTTTTTAAATTGCAATTTTTTTTCTATAACCCGACTTTTTAAAGTAATGTGAATTTTGTCTGCCATATTGGATCCGCCATTTTTAATTTTATAAAATTGAGCTTAGCTCATAGTTATTTAATAATTATTATTACTTTTTACAAATTTTGCAATAATCATTTTTTATTTATATTGTTCTAATAACAAATTTATTAGAATATTATTTAACATTTTATTGTGCTATGAATTTTTTTAGGCTGGTAAAATAAATTTACGGGTCGTTGGCATTTGGAAATTAAAAATATTTAAATTCTCGACATTTAAATGCAAAAGTTTTTTTTAACCCTTTAGGGTTAAAAAATGTAACGAAATGGCGTTTGCAATTTTTTTTCTTTTTTTATAGTGAAATGTTATTTGAGCCAAACATAATTAATTTGAATTAAAATTTTAGAATAAATATTATGAAATATAATTATAAACTAAATAAAATTATGTTTGTTACAAAACCTACTAATTTATTTATTGGTTCCAAATTTTGCACAAATAAATAATTTAGAAGGATTCAAATATATTTTTTCTCTAGATGTACAAGTGGAAATTAATTTATGATCGGAATTCTAAAAACTTCAATAAATTATAATAAAATAATAATAAAATGGACTCACCGATCGTTGTACGAAGAAACTTTTTCACTGATTCTTCCTTTTTCCTTCTCTCTTCTCTATTTAGTCCTGTAATCACAAAAAAAAAATTGTTAACATTCTTTTTGGGGATAATTTATGTACAGCTAGACCAAAACAAGAAAATTAATTTTGAAGGTCAAGGAATCAAAACGATAATTATTATTTTGAAAATTTAAGGGTATTTTCACCTTCGTGTGTACTATTAAATTTGATTGGCTCTGACAAATATTCCATTTTCACTTCGGAGTAAATGAAAATGAAATATTTGTCTGAGCCAATCAAATTTAGAGACACGACTGTGAAAATTTAGTAGATCCGCTTTAAGAGAAATTGAGATATTTATTGTTACTGTTTTTATTTTATTTATTTCTTTATTATTATTATTAATAATTACATTATTATTAATAATAATTACATTTTTATTAATAATAAATAACAAAAAATTAATAAATTTTTTTTTTTTAATTCATAATAATAAAATAATTTAATACAGAACACTACTTTTATCTTATAACAATATTTCCTTTTTACCTACTACAAATAATTAACCTTCAATAGGTATCGTCAAATATTTCTACACCAACTAAAGCCATCTGTGCATTCCCAAGAAAACCTTTTTCTAACTACCAGACTAAAAGTTCTGAGAAGTAATAACAGATGGAACCTAAAACAAAATTTCAGGGACTTCAGGTTAAACTAGGTTCAATATTTATGTCATGTACCTGACGTTTATTTGTTTTTATCAAGAAAACTAGCTTCCTTGGTTATAATTTTCAAAGAAAAACAATTTTTACAATAGGTAGTGGAAAGTAAGCTTTAAATGTTTAAATATTTCTAAGTTGTCAATGTTCAATATTTATTCAAAAAATTAGTAGTAATAGTTATTTAAATAATTAGTAGTAATATTTATTCAAATATTTATTACAACAAAAAAGTGAAAATTTTAACAAGACCTAAAAGATGCAAATGGAAATTGACGAATCTGGTCCATATTTAAATGATGTCTTTGAAAAAAACGAATGTACGAAAACAAATTGTCAAATTAATGGTACATTGGGACGAGGAGTTAATATTCAGAATGGCGAGGAATCATTTTTAGAATTGTAAGTAGAAAAAGGATTAAAATTAGATACGATTAGAAACTTCAGACTTTGAATAATAATTTATCCAATTTAAAGTAAATTCGACAGAATAATTTTTATCTTTTGAATTATTTTTGTAAATAATAATTATAATAATTTTTTGTTCAAAAATTGTTTTTATAGATCAGACAGACTTTCCGTACCGGATGGAAACGTCGATCAAGAGGAATTAAACAACAATTGCTTTGAACAATTCATTTGCTCAAAGTGTAACATACCAAAACCAAGTGCCAGACTTCTTGATATTCACATTCAAGAAGATCATGACAATATTTTTTTCAAACTCCTATCGGAAAAGCAACCTATGGTAACACTTTATTTAGTAATATAAATAAATTAAAAATCAAAAAGAAAATTAATATAAATAAAATCTAAAATCAAGAAAAAAAAAGAATTTTTAAAAATAGTTTTGTAAGGAAAATGAATTCAATAAATAAATGAATAAAAATTTCAACAGAACAATAATGTAAATAAATGCCAAAAACGAGAAAAAAAGAATTTATTAAATATTAGTGTAAGAAAAAAAATATTTAAATAATAAATAAAAATTTCAAAAGAAAAGTAATTGAAATATTAAAAAAATTTTCTTCTAACATGTATTTTTCTCTTTTTTATTTTCAGTACGAATGCTACGTACAAAAATGTAATTTAAAATTCAACAGTCAATCCGAGCGAGACGAACATTGTTCTTCTATTCACAAATATACAAAAAGTTTTGGCACTTTTCTACATCGGGGACAGTTGGAAAAATGGGAATCAATAAATACAATGAATGAACAAAATCTCTCACAAAAACGAAAACATAATGACGATTTTGAAAGTAATAAAAAAATAGCCTGCGAAACTAATGTAATCAATGAATTTCAAACCGAAGAATCTAAATCAACTTTAAAATTTGTTCCAAGACAGATTTTACTCGATAAAAATTCGGCAATGAATTTGCGAACTCATTTAGCATAATTGGACTTAATTTACAGTATACGTTTGCAAAATTCTAACATAGACTGAAATATAAATTAACAAACAATATCGTAAAATTAATTTAATTTCAATTTTAATTTTTTTGGTTAAGTTTTAAATCAATTTATTTAATTATTCAATTAATAACTTAATATGAATTAAATTTAATAATTCTGTAAAAATGTTGACTAAATATTGGGTATAGAAATTGTTAATATATTATACTTATAATGATCATAATATTTATATCGTCATTCATTTATTCTATCCACACCTAAAATTAGTAATTTCTGGGTATGTATTTTTTTATTTTTAACAGACAAAATTTAATGATTTTCAAATAATTTTTTCTAATTTTTAAATATTTTTCTTTCTTTCTTTCTATTTTTAAAAATTGTAATAAATTTCTTCAAAATATGAAATTTATGTCAATAAAATTTGACGAAATTTCTACTTGTTTAAAAAGTTTTCAATTAATTATTATCATGAATTTAATCATCTTGAAGAAAATACAATTAAAATTTTTCAGAAAATAATTATTTCGGAATGTCTAAAGTTTATTCAATGCTTTAGTAATTTTGTTAAATTATTTTAAATATATTTAAATTATCAAAATTATTACTAATTATAATAATAATTAAATTTCAGAAAATTTAAAATTGTAATTTTCATAAAATTTTTATTCTTGTGGAAAAATTACAATTTTAATTGAAAATTTATTTTTCAACAAAATTTAAAAATTTTAAACTTTCAATTGCAGAACTTCTGGAATTTAATTATTTTTAAATACAAATAATTATAATAATTTGAAAAATACTTAGGACAGTAAGTTATTTATTTTTCCAAAAGAATTATAAATGTTTAAAATTATAATTTCAAATGTTTAAAATTATAATTTCAAATGTTTTAAAATTTAATTATTTCTAACAATTACAACTGTAATTCTTCCAAAAATAAATTACTTTCTTTAATTTTTAACTAAAATTTTTCTTTCAATAAATTATTTTTTCTAATTTTGACAAAGTTTTCTTAGAATTTAATTATTTGAAAAAAAAGGAAAAATTATTTAAAATACGTCTAAACCCGTGCAGAAAAATGGTGAGGGCCCCCGGCGGGGCCCTCGTGGATTGCCCTCTTGCCATGTGGAATCCGCAGGGGCAATCCACGCGGAGCCCTCGAAGGCGTGACATGCTTTCCCTCATGGGTGCCCTCGAGGAAAATCCTCATGGATTCCATATGGATTTTCCACGCGGTGCCCTCGTGGATTTCATAAAATGCCCTCAACTTTATTTTCAATTAAATTAATAAATTAATTATTTATTAATAACAAATTAGTCCAATTATTGATAAATAACATTCTTATTTAACAATTTTTACTTTTTTTTAATTAAATCGCGACCAAAAAAAAAAAATCTGTCGCACGCGGGAATTGAGCCTACGACCTACTGACTACCAGACAACACTCTTACCACTATGCTACGGGACCTACTTGAAAATTTTTGCTTTAATGTAGGTGACTTGCTGACTTGCTTTTGATGATTCAATAAATTATTTATTAACACTAATACACCATGACAAATAATTAAATAGTTTTATGATAATAATAACAATATTAATAATATAATAATAGACCATTAATATTCATAAATTAATATTTTTATAATTTCAAAAAAAAAAAAAAATGTCAAAACATTTGTGTTAAAAACGCGTTTTTCATAGTTTAAAATCATTATAAACATTAATTTTTTTATGTAAAAAAAAATTTTTTTTTGGACTTAGAAATTTTTTCTAGTTAATGATGTGGGCAATCTATGAGGGCCCTCGCGTGGGCCCTCATGGATTTGCCCTTAGGTAAGTTCAATATTTAAAAAAAAGTAACATTAAATATTTGTTAAAAACGTGTTTTTCATTGTTTAAAATCATTATAAACATTAATTTGTTGATGAAAAAAAAATTTTTTTTTTTGGACTTAGAAATTTTTTCTAGTTAATGATGTGGGCAATCCATGAGGGCCCTCGCGTGGGCCCTCATGGATTTGCCCTTAAGTAAATTCAATATTTTCAAAAAAAGTAACATTAAATATTTGTTAAAAACGTGTTTTTCATTGTTTAAAATGATAGTAAACAATAATTTTTTGTTGTAAAAAAAATTTTTCGTTTGGACTTAGAAAAATTGTTGAGCAGGGCATTCATAATGGCTAAGAGCAGGGGCCCTGCTGGTGCCCTCGTAAATTTCCATAACTTTGTGATAGGATTTCTGGAAAAATGTCACTTAATGTTTATTTCAGGTGCTTTGAAACGTAATTTAATGCATTCTGAACTAAAGTTTTTCAACAAAAAATTTTTTTTTTTAAAACTTAGATAAATTTTTGAGCAGGGCAACCGTAAGGGCAAAGAACGGGGCCCCTGCTGGTGCCCTCGTGGATTTCTCCTCATGGATATTCCACGAGGGCCCCCGACGGGGGCCCCGGAGCTGTGGGGCTCGAACGTGGCTTTTTCCACACGGGAAGTTAGAAAATTTTCAATTAAAATTTTACTATATTTCGATTACCTTCTTAGAAAATTTTTCATTTAATTCTTTTTATTCAAAAATTTCGATTCACATTTTTTTAAGAAATTATTCTTTAAAAAAATGTGAATAGAAATGTTTCAAAAAACTAAGTCCTTCAGAATTTTTAATTTTAATTATTGAAAATAAATATTTTTCCAAAAAATTTCAAATTGGAGGCTTCTTAAATTGCAATTTAATTTTATTGCAATTTGTGGAAGAAAAATTGGAAAAATTGCATTTTATTAAAATCGAGAAAGTTATACAATCTGAAACTTATATTAATTCTTTTCAAACTTCAAAAGTAAAAAGTATTAAATTTTACTAATTTTTAAATATTTAAATAGTGATTTAATTAAATATTCAATTAGCGTTTACTTTAATTAGTTTAATTACGAACTGTATAATTAATATAATTAATTAATATATGTCATAATTAATTAATTAATATTAATATTAAGTAATGTTTGAAGGAAAATTGAAAATTGCATAAAATTACGTAAAATAATAAATTTACAAATATAAATTTACAAAAAATTTGTTTATTTTTATTATAAATATATCTTAAATATTATAACAAACTTTGTATATACATAGGAACATTTATTCGGAGATCAATCATATACTTAATGTCTAAATTAAAATCTTATATTTACAATTGTCACTTAATCGCTACTGACTATGAAGACCATATATATATAAGTATAAAAAAATCCACTCTGCTCATTAAAAATATTTTCGATTCGAATTCAATCATGTTTTCTTATACATTAATAACATCAGTCTAATATCAGTCTTCTACTCAATCCCTGAAAATTCCATTTCTATTTTTCTTTTTTATTTATTTATTTTTTTTTTGAGACAAAAGAAAACTGCGTTTTCCTTATCTCACAGCTTTGTAATTTTTTTTTTTATTTTTTTGGCCTGAATTCTAATCTATATACAATTGAGTGTAAAAAATTTTGTTCTTAAACAAATCCAAGATCCTCTCATAAATTTTAATCAAAGTTACAAGTTTTTTTAAAAATAGAATTATAAAATTAATCTGAACAAAGTAGAATCTTAAACTGAAATTCTTAATTTTCTATTTATTATTTAAACCATTAAAAATGGTTCACTTTTCTTTTTTGTCAAAATGATTATTTTTAATTGTTCCTCCAATAAAAAGGACATGGAGAAAAATTTCACAGCTCTTTGAAGTTAATACTCGTTTAGTGAAAACTTTTCAACTCTCCAACTTTGGTGACAATTTTTGTTTCAAGCGTAAAAAAAATTGCATTTTTTATAATTCAAATATTTTTTTAAAAAATACGAAATAGTTATAGATAGTGATAGAAAAAAATCCTCGAGAAGAAAGAATTGCCAAATTGTAGATTTATTTTACCTAACTAAACATAGGTATTATTTTAATTGCAAATGTCATTTTTTTAAAATTAAATTAAATTACCAGTTTTTGTTATTAAATTATCAATTATTATCAATTTTTTGGATAATTATTTATCAATCATTTAATTTCAGTCTAATAAAAAATCAATTTTAGACAAAATTTCAAGAAAGAAATAAAGAAAAAATTTCCGAACATTTAACAATTATACTATAAATTTTTATAGCATAATGATTAAATTAAATTCTTTCATTTCGAATAAAAAAGCCATTAATTAAATAGCTTACATTGTTAATTTCCTTTTTTTATAGTGAATAATTAAATTGCCATTTGATAAGTATCTCTCTACAATCGGCTAAGCCCTTCTTCGGGACTTCCTTAAATAACAATGTTTACATTATTTCTCAAAAATTCCTACCGATGAATTAATTAATTAAAATGATTCAATAATGATAATAATTAAGTGTGTGCAATGAAATAAATAACTATGAGAATTATCGAAAAAGATACATATTAAAAAAAAAGTTCCCTCCCTCAGCGTGCCAGCGACTAAGTTTCAGGATGACTTAAAAAAATCATAATAACAAAATAATTTTTTTCGGAATTTTCGGCAAGGGATTAGATAGTTCCTTACCTAACCCGATAATATTTTTTTCCCTAAACTAATATAAATTAATTATTTTCTACCACTGTCTATAACTAGTTCACAAAAAAACAACTATAAATATTCATTTTAAACAATGAAACATAATTTTCATGTCATTTTCTAAAAAAAATAGAACAAAAAAAGAAAAAAAATAACGAGGAAAAAAGAAGAAATGGATTGTAGAGAGCAAGTTTTCCTAAAGAGTGAATTCTTAATTTGAGTATATCATACATCTTAGTTTTGCTGTTTCATTTCTCAGGGCAACCAACTCATACTTAAGTTTCAAATTCTCCTGTTCAAGGAAAGCTGCTCTTATTGCTATTTCATCTTCTTTAGCTCGTCTCGCGTCCCTCGAGCGTTTAGCGGCCTCGTTATTTTTTTTTCTTCTTTCCCAATAAGCTGCATCTTTTTCGTCCATGGTGCTGGTTGGCAATCCTGGACTTTTCGACACCCTGCAAGCGAAAGAAATTGGTTAATTAGTTAATTTGTTAAATAAAATTAAAATTATAATATTAAATTTAATTTAAAATTTATTTTTTAATCAAAATAAAATTAAAAAATTAGTTAAATTAATTAATATTAAATTAATTATTACTACAATTTAATTGGAATAAAAAAAATTAGGAAAATTGATAAAATATTCTTAAGCTAATTTTCATGATTTAATTTAACTAAAAGCTCTCGTAAAAAATTTTTAACTGTTAACCAATTGTAAAAAAAATTTAAATCAGTTCAAGTTTCCATTGAGCTGAATTTTAAGCTTTACAATGTTAATTAATTACAATTTTTATTTAGCAGAATTATCAGAATTTTTATTAATAATATTCTAATTTTTTTATTTTAGTATTTTTTGCTACTTTTTTGTTCTAATTTATCTAATTCGTCCCAATTATAATTTTATTTCTAATTATTTATAAATTAAGTAAAAATAAATAGTCATAAACTTTTAATAAAAAGTGATCGAAGAAAAACTTTAATTTAGTACAAAGCTCTCTTAGAAAAACTTTTATTATTAAATTTAATTAAATAAAAATTCCGCTCATTGGAATTTCAACCAAATTATTAGTTCATCAATTTGGTTAAATAAAAAATTGAACTATGGTAAAATTTTGCTGAATAAATATTTAGCTGAATAAAAATTTTGCGAGAAAAAAATTCAATTTAATAAAAAAACTCTCAAAAAATATTATTTGAATAAAAATTCCGCTCTTTGAAATTTTAGCCAAATTATAATTAGTTAATTAATTGGAAATTTTCGTTAAATTTAAATTTAACTAAGGGTAAATTTTTTCTGAATGAAAATTTAGCTAAACAAAAATTTCGCGAGGAAAAAGATTTACTCTTATCAAAAGTTTTAGCAGAAACCAATTTAATTTTATTAAAAGCTCCTCGTAAAAAATTTAATGAAAAAAAAATTCCGCTGAATGGAATTTTAGTTAAATAATTAGTTCATTAATTGCTAATTTAAATAAATAAAAATTCAGCTAAAGAAAAAATTTGCTAAATAAAAATTTAGCTAATGGAAAATTTTACTAAATAAAAATTCAGCTAAAGAAAAATTTTGCTAAATAAAAATTCAGCTAAAGAAAAATTTTGCTAAATAAAAATTCAGCTGAAGAAAAATTTTGCTAAACAAAAGTTCAGCTAAAGGAAAAGTTTTGCTAAATAAAAATTAAGTTCAATAAAATATTCTTAAATAAAAATCCAGTTGAATCAAAACATGAAATAAAAAATTGAGTTGAAAAAGTGAAAATAAAAAAAATAATTTGCAAAAGTTCAGATATCGAAAAATACGAAAAAATAAAAATGAAAACAATAGCTCACCTCCTCATTTTAATATTCGTCCCCTCATTACTCCTTCTCACTGAGTCGAGCATCTTTTTCCGGAACTCCGAATACGCATCATTCGAATTTTGATCGTATATCAATTCCGAAACAACGCTCAACGAAAGTGGATCTTTGGGGTAAGCTTTAAATGGTCTTGCCGATTTTTTGCATTCAGGTGTCGACATTGTCGTTGTCGCAGGATCCTGTGTTGTCGACGTTGCATTTGGCATTTGAATTTGTGGCACTAAGTGACTATTGCTATTACTATTATTATTATTATGACTGCTACTATTATTATTATTGTTACTATTCTGAACAATAATTGATGGTAACATAGTTGGCACTGTTGGTACAACTGTTTGTTGTTGTTGTTGTTGTTGTCCAACTGATGGTAAAATTGGCACTGGTATGTGAATCGGTGGACTATTCATATAATTATTGTGCGCCAAATGATCAATTGAATGTAAACTGATTGCAGTGGTGTAGGTTTGTTCGAATTTTGGTTTTTTTGGTGATTCCTCTTCGGAAGGCGGTGTCACCATATAACTGCGCACTTCAAATGGATTCTCTCTTCTTTCACTTGAACATGATAAATTTGCCGCTTGCGTTTGTTCTTCATTTGACGAATTAAATGACGAATCGGAATATGTATCGCGTTGAATGCGATTCACGTAATTTGTCGTGATTATTGGTTGTTTCTTGCACGAGAGATCCAATACTGGTTGCTCTGTCTGTAACAAAAAAAAGCAAAAAATTAAATATTTATTAATTAAAACAAAAATGAATATTTATTATTAAAAAAAATTAAATATTTATTATTAGAACAAAATTAAATATTTAATAATTAAAATTAAATTAAATAAATAGTTTTTCTAAGGATATCAAATTAAAAAAACAAAACGAATCAAAATGTTGCTTCAAGCAACATTTTTATTCGTTTTGTTGTCTCAATTTGTTATCCTTAGAAAAACTATTTATTTAATTAATTAGAATTAATTATTTTTTATACTTTATTTTTTATTAATTAATTTTTTCTTTTAATTAGAAAAAGACGCTTACCTTTACTATTGGATTTTTCATTTTTGAAGTAAAATCCAAAGCCTGAAAGTCTACAGCCGTTGGCAGGTACGAATTCATCTTTTCAACTGCAAAAAATTCAATGATGACGATTAATTAACGAATTACTATTGTAATTAAAAAAAATCCAGTACTATTATTATTGCTTTAATAATTATTATTATTAGCATTATTATTTTTTTATCAGTATTATTATTGTTATTATTATTAAACATTATTAACTTTCGTATAGTCTTAAATTACATATTGTTTTGAATTCAAAGAAAATTGTTTTTGTTAAATATTTCAGCGACAATAAAATTTTATTAAATTACCAAATGGCATTTAGTGGGAAGAAAAGAATTTTAACTGTATAATTAAAATTCAGGTACTTTTAGGATTCTCTTTAGAAAAAAATAATTCTCGTCCACCCGCAATTTGCAAAGTGAAAATTATCCCAGGACCACCCGATGAGGCAGTAAAATTCGAAATTAGGCCAATTGTAAAGAACAATTATACTTTGCTCCAATATTACGAAACATAGAATTTTTTCTATTCCTTTTGAAAATAGGTAGAAATTTTACAACACAAAACAATTTTGTTTTCCCTAAAATGTCACTTAAAAATTCAACAAGACTTGAATCGTTAATTTTTCATTATTAATAAAAATTAACAATGACAAAAATCAAATTGAAAAAGAATTAATAAAAAAAGTAATAAAACTAAAAAAATAGAAATAATAATAGTAATTATAATAGTAACAACAGTAGCAATAATAGACGAAACAAAATTTTTATCTGGAACAGCGATAAGTTTCTCAAGAATAACGAAAGTTTTAACTGAAACAACTAAAAATTTGGCTAATCTATCGAAATTTGTAGCTGTTCCAGGCGAATATTTTTTTTCCGTGTAGTAATAATAGTAATAACAATAGTAACAATAATAGTAATAATAATAACAATTTTTACGGTAAAAATAACAATCTTGATAACAATAATATTTTTAGATATCAATTATTTCAATTTTGAAAGACAGTAGACAAAAAAAGGAAAAAAAATAAGAATTTAATTTTTATGGTAAAAAACAATAGATATCAATATTTTTCAATTTTGAAAGAAAGTAAACAGAAAAAAATAGCAAACAAAAAAAAAGTAAATAAAATTCAGAAAAAAGTGATTTAAAAAAATTCGATTCATAACTACAGAAATGGCGAAAAAAGAGAGGTAAACATTTTTTCAACTCTCAGTGTCACGAGCAACTTCCGATTATAATATATGTTATGAAAGATAGAATTTAAAAGATGGACAAACTGATGACAATGATCTTGAAATCGAGTTCATTACCCTTCACTTGTACTAAAGGATCATAAATTATATTTACATTTCAAAGCAATTACGTAATAGAGATAATCAAAATATTATAAGGCCGTATAAACTTGAAATTAGAACCTACAACTTTTTCAAAGTGAAATAATATTTATATCGAAAATAAAAAAATTGCCAACAATGACAAAACAAAATATGGATTAAAATTTAGCGAAATTTTTGAAAAATTGTGAATTTCAATTATTGAAATCAAATCGAAAATTGAAATTATATTTTAATTGTCCAAAAAAATATGCATTAAAATTCAAGTGAATTGTCGAAAATTGCGAATTTGAATTTAATTATTGAATTCTTTAAAATAGTCATTTTAATTAAAAATCGAATTTCTTAAAATTGTAATTTTAATTGCAAATCAAATTATTGAAAATAAAAATTTTAATTGAAAACTTTTGAAAAGAAAATAAAAACAAATGTTAAAAACTATAAACAAAATTAATTATAGAAAGAAATATAAATAAATCGACAGCAAAAATAAAGTGGACAAAAAATACTACAAATTTGTAAAATTTTAAATTGAACTGTTACACTTACAACACTTTTTATTGTTAATAATAATAATCAATAAGTACTGTTAATAATTGTTAATAGAAACTTTAAAAAAACGCAATTCGAAAAAAGCACAAAATTCACAACTATTTTGCGTATCTTAACATTGTTTTTCTCTTGACACAAAAATATATTTCACTTGAAAATCGAAAAACTAAAGAAAAAATTTTCAAGAAACAATTTAAAAATTTATTATTAATATTATTATTATTGAAAAATAAACAAGAAAAATGCAAAACTGAGAGTACTTACCTATTTAATAAATCCCAAATTCACAAGAAACACACAACAAGGTGACGATGTTTCGTCTACCAATGACTTTTCGAAACTGAACAGACACGAAACGAAGTAAACCGAACTACAGAACTACTTAAGACCTGAACTACCAAAAAGGACACCGGAAACTTAAATAGAGGAGGAGACGACGGTTTCTCTATTTCCACTGTGAACCATTTACTCTATTCGAGGTAAAAATCGGTTTCAGAGAGGGTGGGATTTTGCTTATATATGCACGCAGTCCCAAAAATTCTTGGGAGTGGGGGTAAGAAAAATTGTGGGCGGGGAATGGTTAACCACAGTGGTAGGGTTGGCACGTGCCAATCAATGCTCTTTTCCAAGTATTTTTTTTTCAATTTTCTATACACAATATTGAGTACACTTCAAGAATCACTTTTCACTTTCAAAATATATACGTGGAGAATTATTTTTTCTATATCGTAAAGCAATTGCTTTACGATATAAAAAAAAATAATTCTCCACGTTTACCACGTGTATATATAAATATAATTAGAATATTATATTTACTGAAAATAATAACAATAGGTAGAATATTGTATTTACTGAAAATAATAACAATAATTAAAATATTATAATTATTGTATTTTTTTAACAACTATTTAATTATGAATAATTATTATTTATAATTAATTATTTGTAGACGAGAGAAGCCTTTCGTGCAAATACTACTCCTAAATTATTATAATGAAAAAAAATTTTTATTTGTTACAAATAACCGAATACTTGTCTAAATTATGAATTAAATATTTGCCTGAATCAAATAAATGTTTGTCTAAATCAAATAAATTTTATTTGAACGAATATTTTAGTATTTGAAACAATTATGATTTAATTGACTCTAAAATTATTCGATACAAATAAATATTTATTTTATAATAGAAAAGTAATGGTTTCTTTAAAACAAAAAAAATTTTTCTTTCATTGTACAATTATAATAATAAATTTTAAAAAATGTTGTGATTTTATAACAATTTTTGGCATTATTTACAATTATCATTAGTGTGATAATTATTAAAGTGATAATTATTGTAGCTAATAACAATTATTAACTAGTTAGTAATAACAATTATTAACTAAATATAAAAATTAAAAAAAATAAAATAAAATTATTAGCAAATTTATACAAATATTTATATTTACTAAAAATTTATAATAATGAAATCAGTTACTAATTATTATTGTTATTATTTGTAATAACTATAATTATTCTTCTTAACTTATTTCGAATAGCAAAAAATTTCCGGCGGCGCATAGTTAATATTAAATCTTATATTAAATTGAATCATGTGAAAATTGTGTTGGTTAAAAAAAAATAAAGGCTATCTTAAAATATTTCTATTTAAATTGAGACTAATTTTCAGTCTTAAAATAAGCTTTTTAAAATAATTTAATAAAAAAATTATAAAAAAAAATTTATGAAATTTATGACAAAGTATTATTTTACAAAGATTTTAAAGAAAAAAGTCATATTTGATAACGCTCTTATTTTCAGTTATTTTTATGTTTAATCCAATTTAGAAAAAATTGAAAAGAAATCCACGAAAAAAAATTTCTCTGGAACAGCAAAAAGTTTCATTAAAATAGAAAAAGTCTGAACTAAAACAACTCAAATTTTCGTTGATATAGTAAAATTTGTAGCTACCAACGCAACTTTCATTTTAATTAATTAACTATAAATTTCAATTTAAATTAACAAAACCTCAATTTCAAAAAGCGTTAAATTTACGGCGCATTTTAAATTAAAATTTTCTTTTCAAATTGTGCGAAAAGAAAAATGCACAATAAATAAATTAAAAAAAGTATAAAAAAATAAATTGAAAATTAAATGAAATAAAAATTAAATTGAAAATTAAATTCTTATTTAAAATAAATAAGAATTGATTTAAAAAAGTATAAAAATAGAATAAAAAAATTATTGTAACATACCATGTGAAGATTCCTCCAACGATTCCAAATTAAACGTCTTTTCGGTTTTCGCATTTTCACCAAATTTCCACCATCACTTTGTAATTATTTACCTGCAAAAAAAATCCAAAAAGAAAAATTTACAAAAATTGTTTTAAAAAATCCCCAAAAATAAAACTATTACAATTTTATTGCATTTTTTTTTCTTATGCAATTCTAAAGCAAAAAAATAAATCAACCACCAAAAAAAAAGAGAAACAACACAATGAGGCTTAAAGAATAATATCATAAATAAACGACTATTCCGAAAAAAGAAATTTTTAATTTATAACACAGATTTTTAAAAGCAAATCCAATAAAAATAAGTGGGTTTTTCCTCTTTTTTTGCGGGTTCAGACCGACAAAAAGTTTTATTAACGCAGCGGTTCAAGAAAATTGTCAAGAAAAACATTGTATACAAGAAGCTACTGCCCCTTTTTTATGGTATGGTTTCAAGAACAGACGTTTTAAAAATCTTTCTGTCACTCAATTTTATTGGTGAATAATATAAGAAAGAAAAAGTGCAAAACATTTCTCATAATGGCTCAAGAAATTATACGCAGTATATAAATTTAAATGGAACCTTATCTGTAGAAAATGCCAAGTTTCACTTTTTTTTCACTCTTTTTCCTGCTGTGAAAATGCAAGTGCAGAAAAAATTTTAGAAACATATGTTTCTCTCAACAATTTACTTCACCAAAAAACATTTTTTTTTGACAATTTTTATTAAATGCGTTAGAATGACATTTCTTTAATCAATTTTTTTGAGAATAGAACAAAAAAAATTGAATAATTTTCACTTATTACCAAATTATGATTTAAAAAATCGATAATCGCAATAAAATCACTTCTTTTGTCAAAATTAAAATATTTAAAAATTAGTTGCATAAAATTAATAATTTTGCTTAATAAAAATTCATTCAATAAAAATTTTGCTAAATAAAAGTTTTATTAATTTAAAAACTATTTACTATTTTTAAGCAAATTTGGCTAAATATTTTGCTAAGAAATACGAAACGTGTGAAATAAAAATTTAACCAAGTGCTCATTCGGCTAAATAAAAATCCTGACAAATAAAAATTCCAGGAAATAAAAATTTCTGTAAATAAAAATTATATTAAAAAAAATCTGCTAAATGAAAAGTTTAGAAAATGACGATTCAGCTAATTTGACCAAAAAATAAGAAACATGCGAAAGAAATCTGCCAAATAAAAATTCTAGTAAATGAAAACCTAAAAAAATCCAACTAAATAAAAAATTGCTAATAGGAAATTTTACTGAATGCCCATTCGGCTAAATATTCTGCTAAAAAGTAAGAAAAATGTCAAATATAAATTCTACCAAACCATCATTCGGCCTAATAAATTTCATAATAAATAAAAATTCTGCTAAATACAAATTTTACTAAATGACAATTCGGTTAAATATTTCTCTAAAATTACGAAACATTTTGAATAAAAATTCTAGTAAATGCCCTTAAGAACAAAATTTAAGCAAAAATTCTACTAAATGTTTATTTGGGTTAAAAAAATTATACTAATTAAAAATTTTTCTAAATACTAATATTGTTAAACATTCTGCTAAAAGCTATGAAACATGTCAAATAAAAATTCTACCAAATGCTCATTCTGCCTAATAAAAATCAAAACAAATAAAAATTCTAATAAATAAAAATTATTTATTGGTAGAAATATTATTTACAGGAATTTTTATTTACTAAAATTTTTATTTGTGATGATTTTTATTAGGCCGAATGTGCATTTAGTAGAATTATTATTTTTCATGTTTCTTAGTCTTTGGCGTTTAGTAAATTTTCAATTAATAGAAATTTTATTTACACAATATTTCTACTAATTGAAAATTTACTTTTATTTACATAAAATTTCTATTAATTGAAAATTTACTAAACGCCAAAGACTAAGAAACATGAAGAATAATAATTCTACCAAATGCACATTCGGCCTAATAAAAATCATAACAAATAAAAATTCCTGTAAATAATATTTCTACTATTTGAAAATTTTTCTAAACGCCAAATACTAAAAAAAATATAAAATAAAAATTCTACAAAATGATCATTCGGCTGAATAAAAATCAAAACAAAAATTCTAGTAAATAATAATTTTTGTAAATAAATTTTCTGTAAATTAAAATTCTACGAAATAAAAATTCTACCAAATTTGTGTCAAACGAAAATTTGTAAATTCCACTTAACAACAACTGATTCAAATAAAAATCCAAATCAATCTAATAATGATTTCAAAGAAATTTCATCATCATTTTAAAATTCAAAACAAAACAAAAAAAAAGTACATAAAATTTTACAACAAGAACATTTGCAAAGAAGAAAAACGAATAAGTCAAAAACGTTTTGTTGAGAGAAAATAAATTATCACCATTATCGTAAAAGCCATTAGTAAAAATAGAATTTTTCGGAAGTCTTTCTCTTATGCAATAACGAAAGGACAAAGTTTAGTCCATTCTTTGAAAAATATGTCCTCTCTCCCGAAATAATGAACCGAACCGGTTGGATTAATCCGATCAGGTATCATTGACAATGGACTTTTTCTTAAAATCTATTTAACAATTCATATCCTTGGCCTACTAATTCCCTTAAAGTTCGGCAAAAGGGTTAAAAGTGAAAAGCGAATGTTATTACAAGGCGAAAGTTGCAATTCATTCCCGTGGAGAAAAGCGGAAGTCCAACAGTGTTCCTCTTGTTATGTGAATGTTTACTTTAACCCTTTCGGGGCCCATCCGACTTCTGTAATATTTCAAAATCTTTTTGTTTCTGGTCACTGGTACAGATTTATGGTATTTTCGTGCCTTTAACCCGTTCGCTTAAAATCGCGAATTTGCGTAAAGGCATCCTCACTTCTCATAAATTATAAAATGTTTCGACCTGTCCCGCTTAAAAGTTCATTGGAACGACGATATTTTCACTTATTTTAACATTCTCGAAGCTAAAGGGTTAAGGTCTTGAGAAATGTATGCATATAGATGTTTGGAAAAGGCTTTTCTCGCATTTATGTTTACAATTGAATTTTTCTTAATGCGAAGAGAGAAATATCTTATTATTCGGTTTTTAATCCGAAATTTCTTGTTAAACCGTTCATTTTCAGTTTGAAAATTGAAAAATTCATCTTTGCAGAAGACAATGAATTTTCTAAGTAAACAAGTTTCACACAAAATATTGATTTCGCTTTTTCCCGATTTACAGATAAAATTTTAACTTTCTCTCTGATCCTTATTAAAAAAATTCAAGGGGAGTTCTGTTTTAAAAAATGATAATTTTTAGAATCAAAAATTTAATTCAAATCTTTAAGAGTGTCTAACTATATTGTAAAAATAAAATTAGCAGGGTTGCCACAAATATTTAATTTCATTTTTCCCTGACCCTGATTTCCAAACAAAATTTTCACTTTCTCCCTGACCCTAAAGAATATTCTGATTCACTCAAAAAATTATTACCTAAATACTAAAAAAAAATATTCTTAATACATTTATTTGCGAATTTCTTTAATTGGAAAATTATTCGAAAACATCAATAACTTCTTTTCTAAATAAATATTTAATCATTATTTTTCCGTAGGAATTAAAATTCTTCAAAACATTCAAATTCAAACCTTTTTGAAATTGAACAATTTGTAATAATTTAAATTACCATAAAAATTTTCAAAAAAAGTTAATTATTTACAAAAATCTTAATAAATTCCTTCGCAAGAATTCAAATATTTTTAAAAGTAGTAAAATTTCTCAAAAAAATTCAATTATTTAAAAAAAATGTAATAAAATTAGTTACAAGAATTCAATTATTTTCATAAATAATAAATCGATTATACGGTAATTCATTTTTAAATCAATTTTTCTATTAGAAAATTCTAGAAGAATTCAATTATTTAAATTAAAAAATAAATAAGTTATTGAATAATTTAATGTTTGTTAAAATTGGATTTTTATAAACAATTTTATCGAAATTTAAAAAAAAATTTTAAGAATAAATGCAATTTTCTATCTATATATTTTAAATTGTAAAAAAAAATAATTGAAATTCTGCGATAAGTTTTGTTATTTATGAAAATAATCGAATTCTTGCAACGAATAGTATTAAAAAATTTTATAAAGAATTGAATTTCGTAGAATAATTGTATTATTTATTAAGATACTTAAAATTTTAACAAGAATTTTTTTTTTTAATTTTTGAACATAATTGAATTTTTGCGAAGAATTTTATTACTTATGAAAATAATTGAATTCTTCAAATATATTTTATTTTTGTTTATAAAAATAACTGAATTTCTGTGAAGAATTTTATTATTTATATAAATAATTGAATTATTGCAACGAATTTTATCCAAATTTATAAAAATAATTGAATTTTTGAAAAGAATTAAATTTTTTTAAATAATTGAATTTTTGAAAAGAATTAAATTTTTTTAAATAATTGAATTTTTGAAAAGAATTCAATTTTTTTAAATAATTGAATTTTTGAAAAGAATTCAATTTTTTTAAATAATTGAATTCTTGCGACGAATTTCATAAAAATCTATTTAAAAATTTGATATTTTTCGAAAAATGAAAATAATTAAATTATTTCGAAGAAACTTATTAAACATTTTGTAAATAATTGAATTCCCGTGAAATTTTGTCAAGAATTTTGTTAACATTTTTAACAATAATTGAATTTCTGAAATCATTTGTAACTTTTCCAAAATGCAATTTTTTTAGTTTTTTTAACTAAAATTTTTAAAACCTTTTGAAAAATAATAATTTTTACAAATTGTAAGCTTCTAACTAAAATTTTTTTTATTAGTTATAATTCTAGAATAACTTAAAAATAGTTATTCTAAAATTTAATTATTTCCAATAAATTGGAATGATTTAAAGAAATAATAAAAACCAAGACATTATTTTAAAATTCATTGAAATTCAAAAGTTTTAAAGATGAAAAAAAAATTTAAAGAGAATTCAAGATTTTTAAGTTTTTTAAAAATATTTTTACATACCAAAAACCAGAATTTTTGTTGTAATTCTAAAAATTTGATATTTTTCCTGTACTTCTGTTAACACTCTCTGACATATTTTTCTGATTTCCCTTACTTAGAAATCGATTATGTAATTTCATTTTTACTTTCACTTTGACAAATTTTCATATTCATATTGCCTTTAATAGATTTTTATTTTCACTTTAGCTGTTTTTTCAGTTTCATTTGCACTTTAACAGATGTTTCTTTTCACTTTCATTTAAACTATTATTTTTAATTTTATTCTGATAATTTTTTTTCACTTAGGCAGATTTTTATATTAACTTTCGTCTTAATTTTTATTTTCATTTTAGCAGATTTGTATTTTCAATTTCAATTTCATTTTCATTTCTACTTTAATGAAAAAAAAATCAACATCTGTCAAAGTGAAAATCTATCAAAGTTAAAATATTAGTGAAAATAAAAGAGAAAATGTAAGTGAAAATGAAAGTAAAAATCTATCAAAGTGAAAATAAAAGTGAAAATTAAAGAGAAAATGAAAGTGAAAACCAAAGTGAAACTAAAAATCTAATAAAGTGAAAGTGAAAATTAAAGTCAAACTAGAAATTAAATTATATAATCGATCCTCTGTGGCAACTCTAATAAACAATATAAATTGTAAGACAATTAAAATAATGAATATTTAATTAAAAATCCGTATAATATTAGTTTCAATTAAATTATTTTATCAATCCACTAACTTGGACTATTTTAAAGAAAATTTACCTAATTAAAATAAAGAACAGTCTCTACATAAATTCATTAAGTAAAGATAAAATTTGGGAATACCCCAAAAGTTTGTATGAAAATTAAAATATTTCCTATGCCACACAACTGAAGATATCACTAACCGCTCCTATTACTTGTTTTTATTAATGTGAGAAAAAAGAAATGAGATTATTTTTATCATTTTTTTTCCCCATTAGTCAATAGTCTACCTATTTAAACAACATAATATTCTCATTATGTTAAATATATAATACATTGTTTCAAAAATTACATAATTTTTAAAAGAGGTCTTTAAACTGATCATTAATAATTACATCAAAATTAAGTTTCTCATCAAAATAATTAAAAAAAAATCCATTAAAAATAATTTTTCTCACTTAATTAAGATTAATTTAGCATCATCAACTATAGTATAAACATTGTAACCGCATGATCAGAATCTAATGAGAGATAAACTCAAAATTTAGATCAAAGATTAATTTCCATGTCAAAAAATAAAAAAGTATCTATTTATCTTAAAAAATAGGTAAAAATTCTTAATCAGGGTTGCTACAATTTTTCTCGAATGAAATTCCCTGACTTTTCCAGGTTTTCCAGGTCTCAAACAATATTTTTCCATACACATTATAAGTGTGATTTATATAAAAAGTAATTAATTAAAAAGCAAAATTTATGCAAACATAGCATATTTTATTGTTATATTAATCACTTCTAGAAAAATAACTCAGTTTTAAACATTTTTTCATTGGCGAAAATAAAATATTTCAAAATTTTATGGTTTTCAGGGTGTTTATTATTTAAATCTACAAATGGCTTTAAAAATTTTTTTTTATTTTTTATGAATAATTAAATTCTTTTGACGAATTTCTTGAAATTTTTGAGAATAATGTTTTTTTAATAATTTTAATTGAAAATTTGGAAAATAATTAAGAAAGAATTTTTTTAACTTTTTAAAAAATAATCTTGTCTGTTTATAATTATAATTAAAAAATTTATTTTTCAATTTTATTAAAATTATATTGATAATAATTGATTTTCTGCAAGAAATTTGACTATATACTTTTTATGAAAGTAATTAAATCCTTCCAAAGAATGCTATTATTTATGAATATAATTTAATTCTTGCGAAGAATTTTATTAAAATTTTTGACAATACTAAGCAGTACCTAATAATTAATTATTTATTTAATAAGTAAATAAATAAAAATAATTAATTAGTGAATAAATAAATAAAAAGTCTTACATTCAGCCTAATTTCGAGGTTGAATTTAAAGTGTAAACGGAGTCAGACTGATTTTATCCTGTGTAATAAAAATTTAATTTGCTCAAGAAATAAATAAATATCATTTATTTGATCATTCAGAAAAATCAGAAATTTAAAATTATAAAAATTTAAGAGAAGTTTAATAATCATAATTATTGAATAATAACATAATAATATAATTTAAATAAAATTTTTTAAAAGAAATTAAATTATTTTCAATAAATAAAATTAAACGTAAAAAAATTTCAATTAATTCAAAAATTTTGAATTTTTTGTGTATAAAAATTCAAATATCTTGAAACAATAGAATTAAAAAATTTTAAAAATCTTATTTTTCAAAATTTTCAAAAAAACTTTGCAAAAATCCAATTTTCTTAAAAAATTTTAAGCGTGTGTTTATTTAAAATTAACCAATAAAAATTTAAATTATTAATTTTGAAACTAAATAACATGAATACATTAGAATGTGACTCTTTATAAAATTCAATTATTTATCAATTATTAAATTAAAATACTTTGAAAATTCTATTTGTTAAAAAGTTTCTAATGAAATTCTTTAACAAATTTAATTATTTTCAGTTGAATTTCACAAAATTTCTATTGATTCCATAATTTTTTTAAATTTATTTACATACTTTATTTAAATCAGTGACTGATTTTTTATTATCAAATAAATTATTTTTACATAATTTTAACAGAAAATTATTTTCCAGGTGTTTTCTCATTTTTCCCTGACTATTCCCTGACTTTTCCATACAAAATAAAATTCCCTGACATTTCCAGGTTTTCCAGGTTTCCAGACATTGTAGCAACCCTGATAATTAATTCAAAAGAAGAACCGAGGCCGAAATGCTGACGACGACAAGCTGCATGAGAAATAATTTCAAATGTTTTTCTGAATTTGTCTCCAATTATAAATGAAAAATAAAGAACTATATTTTCACTCGTGCATCATTGATCCGTTATTTACGATCGTTTTACATATTATAAAAAGTACCAAAAAGCTGCAAATTAGGAACTAAACTCTGTCTGTCGGCAACGATAAATCTCAATTGTAAAGTGTTGAGATTTTGCCCAGTTTCAATAGAAAACGATGTAACGGTGCTTTTTTTCTCGAGTGGCTATTGTACAGTCAATGTGTAAATCCGTGTGTGTATATGAGGCACGCATGAGGGGTGATGATCACTCAAATAATCATTGATCCTCGGAAGCTGTGCTTGACGCCGCCAAATGAAAAAAAAATTGAGACGTTTTCGGCGAGAAAATTACCAGCGGATTTGCCAATCCACCGTGCACCGAAAAGAGAGAAAAAAAGAAAGAGAGAGAGAGAGAGAGAGAGAGAAAGAAAAAAAGAGAGAGAAAAACGTAAAAAAGGAGAAAAAGTGGAAAAAAAGAAAAAAGATAGCAAAAAAAGAGAGAAAGAAAGAGAAAGATATACAAAATAAGTGAGAGAAAATACCGTTAGAAAATATCCGTTTTGTAATTCTCGTGAGATTTGGGCAGATGTAGAAATGGCGATATTTGAGGTATTCATCATCATCCCTCTAGGACGATGGTCACGGGAAAATGCATATATAACGGGTTGCGGTCGCTTACACCATTCAAATCTGGGTTATGTGTCGACTAAAAGAGCAAAAATTTCTATACATGGGAAAAAGGAGGCCAAATGTGTTTGAATTGAGGCACTAGGGATACTGCTGTGCCTTTTTTCCTATGGTGCTTAAAATCTACAGAAACTAAAAAAGAGTGAGAGGACTCTCTCAATTTTTTTTTTTAACAAAAACCCGCAAATGAGCTGAAGAAATAAATTTAGCGTGATTATGGTGGGCCGAGACATAATAAAAACAAGTTTCTCTATACATATACTTTTCTTATTATTGAAATACTTTTCTTCCCCGGCATTTGTCTTCTTTTTCTCACGGAAATTATCGGAATAAAAATTCTATTCTTAGATGACAACACTTCAAAAAAAGTATTTAAAAAAATTTGTAAACGAATTTAGGAATTAAAAAATAAATGAATTCAATCAGGGTTTGTCAAAAAAGTTAAATTTTGTTTTCCCTCACTTTTCCCTGATTTCCAGACAGAATTTTCACTTTTTCCCTGACCTTAAAGAATATTCTGATTCACTCTAAAAATAATTAGATACTCAAAAAAAAATGTTGTATTACATTTATTTACGAATTATCTAAACTTTTAACCGAAATTCACTTTTAAATAAATTTTTATCAAAAACTTGTACGAGAATTCAATTATCTAAATAAAAAAATTAATTATTTATTCAATAATTGAATGTTTCTTAAAATTTAAACTTTACGAAGAATTGTATTGACAACTTTTGTAAGTATTTAATTTCTTTTAACGAATTTAATAAAAATTTTATTAAGATTTATTATATTAAAGAATTTTAAAACAAATTTTGAAACAAATAATTGAAATCTTTTTAAAGAATTTTATTAGATTTTGTTTAAATAATTAAAATTTTGCCAAGAACTTTATTAAAATTTTCGACAAAAACTTAATTCTTGAGAAGAATTTCTTTATCTATATGTATAAAGATAATTTAATTGACTAGAATTTTTAAAAATGTTTGAAAATAATTTAATTTCTGCAAAGTATTTTGTTACTTATCAAAAGAATTGTTTTGTTGTAATGAATTTTGACATTTATTAAAATAATTGAATTTTGGAAAAGAATTTTATTAAAGTTCCTTGAAATAATTGATTTTATGAGAAGAATTTTGTTGTTTATCAAGCTAATTGATAAACAGAATTTACAGAATTACACTTACTTTTACAGAATTACTTAAAAATTTTGTAAATAATTGATTTCCTGCAATTAATTAAATGTTATTTATGAAAGTATTTGAATTATTTCAAAGAATTTTATTATTTTATTGAATGTTTTTGAATAATTGAATAATTGAATGTTTTTCGAAATTGAATTCTTTCGTCAAGTTTTAATAAAATTTTTAAGAATAATTACATTTTTCGAGGAATTTATTTAAAATTGTATTAAAAATATTTGAAATTCTGCGATGAAAATAATTGAATTCCTAAATGAAATTTTATTATTTATGAAAATAATTGAATGTTTTTGTAGAATAAATTTTTTCAATAATTAAATCCTATGATAAATTTTATGAAAATAGCAAATATTAAAATTATTGAATTGCGAAAAACTTTTGAAAATAATTGAAATTTTGTAAAGAATTTTATTTAAATTTTTGAAAATAATTGAATTTTTGTCGAAAATTTTTGCCATTTGTAAAGATAATTGAATTCTTGACAAGATATTTGTTAAAATTTTTTTAAATAATTAAATTTCTTGGAAGAATTTAATTATTTTTGAAAATAATTGAATTTTTGTGATGAATATTCTTATTTTTGAAAATAATTGAATTTTGCAAAGAATTTTATTTTTATTTTTATCGCCACTCCGGTTAATTTTTATTTGGTTTGATATATGAATTCAGCGTTGATCACTTGAATAGAATTAAATTGATTTAAATTAAATTCAATTTTGTTTAAAATACTTTACAATAACAATAATTTTACAAAAAAAATAGTTTTTTATTTTAAATTATTTCAGTTGTTAATTTTTTAGAGAGAATTAAATTATTTTAAATTGAATTCAATTTAATTCCATTCAAATAAATTAAATTAATATTTCACCAAATAGAAAACATAAATTATTTAATTAAAAGTTAAAATTTAACTCAATTTAATTTAATTTAATGGATACGCAATTTAATTTCTACAAACATTGTGTATAAATTTGACTAAATCAAAAATCATTTCGGTAAAAATATCACCACTCCGGTTAATTTATATTTGGTTTAATTTATGTACTCATTCAAAAAAGTGAATTTTTTTTATTTCAAATAATTTCAATTGAAAATTATTTTTAACAGAATTGAATTGAATTCAAATCCATTCTATATTCAAAACAAATCAAATCTATTTAATTCAGTTCAGTTCAATTTAATTGAAAAACACTTCATTTAGGTTAAAATATCGACATTTCGGTTTAATTTCTATTTGGTTTACTTTGAATTTAGTGTTTTTCAATTAAATTGAACTGAATTGAATTTAATTCAATCCCAAATAATTCAGTTCTACTGAGAAATCTTCACAATTGTTATAATTTTACAGAATCGTAACAGTTTTTTATTTAAAATTATTTCAAATGTGTATTTTTTTAACACCAAATCAGATATAAAAACAAAACCTAATTTTTAATTTAAAGAATTTTTAGGCCAATTTCCATTACCACAATTATTATTTTATTTGTGATGAAACAACGTACTACTATAAATAAAATAATAATATTGTGATAATGGAAATTGTCCTAAAAATTCTTCAAATTAATATATTAAAAACCACATCTAATTAAAACCTAATTTTTTCTATTTGCACTCAATTACCAATTTCGTTACACATCTATCCAGTATAATTAAAAAAAAATCGAAACGAGAAAAATCTTAATAGAGTGCGATGGCTGAATATATGTATAACAGTGAAAGTGACAATGGATATTGTGCGGTGGTTCCATTGGGAGAAAAAAAAAGAAGAAGAAATGTCTAAAATTTGAAGGTATAAACCGAAAATCTTGACAAAGTGACAACGGCAGGTAGATTGCAGAAAAAGGAGGGTTCGAATGGTACCTAATAAAAATGAGTAATGCACTCTTAACCGATGGGGGCCATGTGCCATAAGAATTTTTCAACGCCAGAAGTAACTCTCATTATTGAGGGTTAAACAACTTTATTATCCTCTAACGCTACTCCCGTCATATTTACGGATTAGGATAAATCCCCGAGATTGTAAATTTTAATTTGGAACTTTAACGATCTTCCCTTTCACCAACAACTCCGCACATTTTCTTACATCCAATTTTAAATGGAACGTCGATAAAGAGATCTTTTTAATAAAGAACAGACACGCTGAAATATATTAAGTTCCTTTAATGTGTCCCTTAAGTTTTCAACTTTCAAATGAATATGCCGATATTTTTCTGACTTCTGTTAATTCCCTTAATTAGTTAATTCTCTTAATTCCCTTAATTTCTATTTTCAAAAAACATATTTTTTAAATAAGAAAAACTAATCAAAGAATTTTTTCTAAATAAAAGCTGAATTTAGAACTTAATGCAATAATTTTTAAAAATGCGACGCGTCGCGAAGAAAAGGAAGGAGCAAAATTTTATAGGTTATGTTTGACAGCTTTTTACATTGAGAAAAGGATTATTTTTTAATTTTCTAAAGTGAGAAATAATTTTTCTTGAATATCTTTAATGTAATAAAGGCATAAACATAATTAATTTCAATTGAGAGTTGACCCACTTTACGCATTTTCACTTAAAACATGACAAACATAACCTATTAATTTTGAGAACTTTTTCTTTCCTTAGCGACTTATGTCACAATTATTAAAAGAGGAAAAAATTCCATTCATTCGAACATTTAAAATTTTATTGTTAAATTTTGTTAAATAAAACACAAGTGCTAAAAAAATTGCAGTAACACTATTTTCAAAAATATGACCAATTTTCTAACAAACAGTGAAATTTTTCCATCGATATTAAATTGAGACAAAAAAGGAATCAAAAGTTTTGCGAAGCAACGTTTTGATTCCTTTTTTGTCTCAATTTTGATATCCTTAGAAAAATTATAAGCTAAAATACCCATTTGTAAACTTTCCTTTAAAAAAAATTTCTCTAAATTCTTATTTCATAAAAATTCAGTTTTTTCAAAAATTATACAAAATCAAAAATCGTAATGACAATTTAAAAAAAAAATTGTTGGGAGGTCTAACTAACTGTACATCTGTTCTTGAAAATATCACAAACCACCTTCTTAAGGAAATAGTCGTCATCGAGAATGATGAAAAAAGCGGATATATATAAGAGAAAAAAAATATGTCAATATTTTGTGGGAGGTCTAAAAATGTCACAATACTGTCTCTATAGGCAAAGAGACCATTAGCCATTTCTGGTAGCAAAATAGGCGCCCGGGGGAATTTTTTTCTCTTTCTCTTTCTTTTTTTTTGAAAATAAAAAAAAGATGTAAATAAAAACTAGTGAGAAGAATATTTGACCAGTAGCTGGACCTCCATTAAGACGTTTAAGGGATGAAGAGTGCTGGCGACTTTTAAAGTAATTATTTTTCGATTTATCATTTAAGGACAGACCACCGGGCAGGCAGGTTTTGCCAACATAACTTTTGAAAATTTGCATACTTCCGGCCCCCTCGCACACGCCTTTTTCCTTGGGGAACCCCTTTTCTCTAAAATTCATATATACAAGCAATACATTCATTTCTGGTAAAGCACGCCTTCTGACTTGTGTGTGTATTAACGTCTCTGGAGAATGGACTTGTTGTTGGTTATATTTATACAATATGTTGGTCAATATGTATTTATATATAAAGAAAAAAAATTTTGTTGAATCTTCATTTTTTAAAAAATGTGCTATATAGAATAGATGATATTTTAATCATTGTATTTCATGGCTTTTCAAAGTATTTATGTATTTATTGTATTTATTATATTTATTATATTTATTATATTTATTATATTTAACATATTTATTATATATTATTTATAAAGAACTTAGAAAATGTAAAAATTTTTATTAAAAAAAATTAGGTTAAAAAAATAGTTATAATTATTACTCTATAGATACTCATGAACGTGATAAATTTCTGTTTAATAAAAAATTATACCAAACGGAAATTCAGTGAAAGAAATTTCACTGAATTATTTCCATTTGGTATAATTTATTATTTAACAGAATTTTCAATTGCTGAAATTTGTATTTTTACCGAATTTTCATTTAACCAAATTTCTTTCCAGATCAATTTTTTATTTAAAAAAATAATTCTAATTAACAAACCTTCAACTTAAGGAAATTTTTCCTAATCAGAATTTTTGTTTAAAAAAACTTTAAATTCAAATAAATTTTAACTTAACAGAATTTTTATTTAGCCGAATTTTTATTTAACCAAATTTTCATTTAACAGATTTTCCATTAATGCAAATTATTGACGAACAATTTTTATTTAAGAAAATGGTCAATTACAATCAATTTTATATAAAAAAAATTTTCATTTACTAGAATTTCTATTTAATTTCTACTTTAAAGTATAAATTTTTATTTAATAAAATTCATAATTAAAAAAATAATATTCAACTTAAGTGAATTTCAATTTAGTGGAATTTCTATTTAACTGAATTTCCATTCAACTAAATTATTATACCAAACAGAAATTCAGTGGAAGAAATTTCACTGAATTTCGTTTGGTATAATTTTTTATTTAACAGAATTTTCAATTAGCGAAATTTGTATTATTAACGAATTTTCATTTAACCAAATTTCTTTCCAGATCAATTTTTCTTTAAAAAATAATTCTAATTAACAGACCAGGAAATTTTTCCCAATTAGGATTTTAAAAAAAAAATTTTAATTCAAATAAATATTAACTGAACAGAATTTTTATTTCACCAAATTTCTATTTAACCAAATTTTCCAGATTTTTCATTAAAGCAAATTATTGTTAAACAGTTTTAATTTAAGAAAATGTTCAATCAAAATAAATTTTAACTGGAACAAAATTTTTATTTACTAAAATTTCTATTTAATATCTATTTAAAAGAAAATCGTTCTCTTTAAACAAATTTTTATTTAAAAGAACAAACTTTCCACTTAAGCAAAATTTTTATTTAATAAAATTCATAATTAAAAAAATAATTTTCAACTTAACTGAATTTTCAATTTAGTAGAATTTCTATTTAACTGAATTTTCATTCAACTAAATTTCTTTATTTACAAATTTGTATTTAAAAGGAATTTTAATTAACAAATTTTCCATCCAAGCAAATTTTTATTGAACCGAATTTATTTTCAAATAAATTTTTATTTATGTACAAATTCTAATTATCAAATGTTTCATTTAAGCTCATTTTTGTCAAACATAATTTTTATTTAATAAAATTTATAATTAAAATAATTTAAAATTTACCAGTAATTTTATTTAATAGAATTTTCACTTAGCAGAATTTCCATTGAACCGAACTTCTTTTTAAATAAAAATAAAAATACGACTAAAAGTTCTGCTAAGTGCGAATTCGATTAAAGAAATATTCTGTTAAATAAAATTGCTGATAGATCAATATTCTACTAAATAATCATTCGGCTAAATAAAAATTCTACTAAATAATAATTCGGCCAAATAAAAATTCTGCTTTATAAAAATATCTACAACTACTAAATGTTGATTCGGCTAAATAAAAATTTCTACATTAAATGTTAATTCGACCAAATAAAAAAAATTAATTCAAAAATCAAGCAATCAAAAATCTTGCTAAATAAAAAATTCTGCCAATTAAAAATTTCTACACGAAATGCTAATTCGACTAAATAAAAATTCTGCTAAATACAAGTTTCTATACTAAATGCTAATTCAACTAAATAAAAAATTCTGATAAATAAAATTTTCTATACTTAATGCCAATTCGGCTAAATAAAAATTCTGTTTAATAAAAATTTTGTTGAACTTAAATTTCTATAATACTAAATAAAATACTACCAAACAAAAATTCTGTTAAATGAAAATTTTTTATATTAATTTTTTTTTTATTTTATTTATTTAAATATTTCTTCCTATAAAAACACTGTTAAATAAGAAGCATAAGAAATAAAAATCCTAGTAAATAAAAATTCTAATGAATAAAAATTCTAGTGAATAAAAATCCTAGTGAATGAAAATCCTAGTAATTAGGAATCCTAGTAAATAAAAATATCAGTAAACAATTCCCTTAAATGTCAAAATTCCGCTAAGTAAAAATCCTGACTCAGCATTAAAAATTTCGTCCCAAAATTTTCCTGTTGCCTAATACAATCTTATTTTAGGATCGAATGTACAACAAAAATCTGTGTTTTCAGTACGTCTACATTGTCTCAAATCTTAATGAATTTAATGTTTACATCTTTAGGAAAGAAAAATAGTTTCCAGTTTCGAAACAAAGGTCTGTTTTTACCGTAGCTTAATGGTCAAAATAAAACTCCTTACACTCATCGGACTAGTTTATCACAAACAAAGAAACGTGTTCTCCACTTTTATTTTTTTCCCAAAAAAAATAATAAGAACGTTCTGAAGTTTGCAAATTTGCTTTACAAAAATTCAAAAAAAAAACGGTATTTGTATGCATATATTGATGAAAACGTAAAACTAGGAAAACAAGAAAGAGCAACACATGTCATAACTTAAAAGGGACAAAATCCGCTATTCAACGGTTGCTGACAAAAAACTTTCAAAAACCGGATCACAGTATTTGGTTACTAATCCGGAAAGTAAAGAGTTGAAAATACCTTCTTTTGGAATGTATTTTAAATCCCTCTCTCTTTTTCATATAAAAAGTACCTAATTTTTCTCAAAATAATAATATCTGAAACTAAATTAACTTTCCTAAACTCAGTTTTGAAAATTGAATAGTTTTTCCAAGGATATCTAATTGAGCCAAAAAACGTATCAAAATTGTTGCTAAAATTTTGATACGTTTTTTGTCTCAATTTGATATCCTTTAAAAAACTGCGACTTGAAAAGTAAGGAAAAAATCAGAAAAAATGTAAACATTAGAAAAAAAACAAGTTATTTCCTATTAGCACAAATTTTTCAAATTTGTATTTACAGAAAACCTTTTTTGAAAATAAAAAATCGTTTTTAAACTAATTTTGACATGTCCCATAATTATACGAGAAAGGAGACGATTTCATTTTTCACAATACTGTCGAGAGGAATAATTTCACAGGACTTTTATAAAAGAAGAAGAAAAATGATCATTACGAAGAAATGTGTCTCGAGATTTCAAAAAAAGGAAGACGTTCGATCCGGAACCCAAGGGTGTGTTTATTATTACGGAAAACCATAATGCAAACTGATTTCTAATAAGAAAATTGTCGCAAAACCAAGATCAGGTTATAAATACATGGTCATAAAAATTTCCCTCTAAACATCATCTCTGAACTGAAAAAGGCAGGTACGCCACACAACAAAGAAAAACAGGGTTTTCACTTTTTCAAGAAAAAAAAAAGAAAAAAAAATTTAATACTTAACGAACTAACGGACATTTTTTTTCCACCCTTGCTACTTTTTCCATTAAAAATATTTCGATTTTACAGCCATGGTCCTCATTTTTACAACAAGGATTAAGAAAAACTCGATTATATGGCGTATCGGATTAACTTTGTCTGACTCGCAAAACTGTTTAAATGAGTTAATGGCCCTTATCCTGGATTAAGAAAGTCGCAACCGAAAAAAATGGAAAACAGTTTATGACTAGGTTATTGGCGCAAAAAAAATTGACCTCCATTTACTTTTAAGTTACAAAGTAGGCGCCTCTTTAAAAATCGAAAAATCTTTTTCTCTTTCTCTCTTTTTTCCCCGTTTACATTCGAACCCTGTTTCGAACACTTTCAAAACAGATGTTTGAAAAATAATTTTCAGAAAAGGATATAATAGTAAACATTGCTCATTCCTTTTTACTCTCTTATGATTATTAACGAATGATTGCTTTTTCTCATTTCAATCTGACTAATTTTCGACTAAAGTAAATATATACAACATTCGATAGCTGAAAAGTAATTTCGACATTGTGATTGATTATGGGATGAATACGATGCACAAATTTTCACCCATTTTTCGGGCACGTGTCAGACGTATACTCTCTTGGCGTCACACCGTTTGCTTGCAAGTCTAGCGATAATGATGAAGCATCAGGTTCTCATTTTTAACGACAATACAAGTGTAAAACACATGGTTGAAAAAAAATAATAGCCTTTTCAAAAACACCGAAAACTAATAAATTAATAATGTTCATAATCCTAAATTTTTAAATTTTGCTTTTTGGTAAAAAGGAAAGTTTTAATAAAATTTATTTCTTGATTGATTTTAAAATTTATTTCTATTTAGTTCGCAAAGATTTTCTTTAACATAAAATTTCAGTTTTCGAAGGATATCAAATTGAGACAAAAAACGAATCAAAACGTTGCTTCGCAACATTTTGATTCGTTTTTTGTCTCAATTTGATATCCTTCGAAAAACAGTATTATACTTGAAAAAAAGAAAATTTTAAGTAATTTAACTTTCACTTTCAATTCATTTTGACTTTCACTTCATATTTGTTTTTTGAATTATAATCTTCCATTTTCGCATCCATTCGACATTGAAATTAATTTTCACTGTCGATTTTAATTTAATTTTCAAAAAATAGGAGTAAAATTAAATTGAAATTAGGTACAACTAAAAAACTGAAAGTCGGATTATAAATCAAATTGAAAATCAAAATCAAAATGAAATTAGTTTAATATTTAAAAAAATGTGAATATGTCAATTTGAAAGTTAAATTAAAAGTCGAAAGACAAAGAAGTGGGTAATAAAATAAAATTACACAATTTTAGTTCAATATATTCACAAAGTTCTGAAAACTCAAATAAACAAAATTTATTTTCTTTTCTTTAAATTAAAATTTTATTACAATATTTTGCGTCAAGTATAAAAAGGTAAATTATAGTTTCTAAATGTTAAATTAATTTTTTTTGTAATCAGTAATTTTTAAAAATATTTTTAATTTTAAATATTTCATGAATTTAAAGATTCAAAACTTGTTAATCATAACAATTATTGTAAAAATTTGAATAGTTTGAATATTTAAATATTCCATTTTCACTGTCGATTTCAATTTAATTTAAAAAAAATATAAGTAAAATTAAGATGAAATTTGGATTAAAAATTAAATTGTAAATCAAAATAATATACGTTCAAAACAAATACGAACAAGTCAATCCGAAAGTTTATTATTAAAAGTTAAAGACAAAAAATTTAAATGAAAATAAAATTACCTAATCAATTTTAGATCAAATTTTTCAGGTCAATAGTAAGTTCCTAAAGTTCTAAATATTTAAATGAACGAAATTGAAATTTATTTATTTCTTCATCAAATTAAAATTTGATTTCAATAATTTTGTATCGAGTATAAAAAACAATAAATTCTAAAGTTTCTGAATGTTAAATTACACTTTGTAATTTTTTTTGTAAACAGTAATTTTTCACAAAAAAAAATTTTACCTGGAACAGCGATAAATTTCTTTAAAATAGCGATAGTATTAATTGAAACAACAAAAAATTTTGTTAATGTAGTGGAATTTTCAGCTGTTCAAAATGAAAATTTTTTTCCGTGTTGAAAATATTTATAATGAAAAAAATTTAGATCACTTGAACTTTAAAAACCTTCACTTTGACTCTGACTTTCACTTTTAATCTGACTTTGACTTAAAATTTAGTTTTTCAATTTTAAAAAATTTCCAAATAATTAAAATTTAATAAAATCTTTTAAAAATAAACAATTCTAATAATTAGTTTTTAAAAATATTTTAATGTAATTTTTCGAAAATAATAAAATTTCTTAAAAGAATGTTGGAATAATTTAAAAAAAACTAATTAATTTTTTGATGAATTTTAATTAAAAATTTTGAACATGATTGTTTTCTTTAAAATGTTAAAAATAATTCTAAAATGTTATTATTTTTGTAGGTATGTATGTATTCGAATTTTTCGAAATATGTAATTAAAAATACTGAAAATATTGAATTTTTAACAATTAGAAGCTAATTTTCATTAATTTTCATTTTTAATTTTTCCTTTAAAGATTTTTCATTAAAATTTTTGGTAATTCAATCATTTTCAAAATTTGTAATTAAAATTCCTCAAATGTTGATTTTCAAACATTGTAACAAAATACTTGAAATAAATTAATTATTTTCAATTAAATTTTACTAAATTTCAATTATTCAAAAAGATTTTTATTATTGATATATTTGAAAAATTTAATTATGTTAAAAAATGATTCGAAAACAGTTTTTGAAAAATTTTTACACTTATTTATCGCATTATAAAAATCAAAATAAGTTACACTTATTTACTAAAAATTGTTGTATTTTGTTGCAATGTTTGGAAGAAAAGTCGAAAAAGTAGCAATTTTTAAAAACAAGTCGAAAAAAAAAATTTCTTAATTTCCCTGACAACAATTTTTTTTCCTGAAATTTCTCTGGCTTTACTGACAAAAAAGACGTGTTTTCTAGTTTTGTACCAAATTTCAATTCTCTAGGTCGAAAAGACCGAAAACTAGAAAGAGGAAAGGAAAATAGAAAGACCTTTAAAAAAATAAAAAAAACCAAGAGTAAAAAACAGCCAAAAAATAATTTCCTATTCCGAAAAACGAAAAATACAAATTTTTCGTGTTCCTTCTCGGAATTTTCTTTCTCTCATCGCCACTCTCAATTTCCGACCTACGACAAACCTACAATAACTGTCCAATTTTTTTTTCAAGTTCCTTTTTTAAAATGACGTCTTTCTCTACTCTTTCTACATTTCTTTCAATAACAAAGGCGGGGTGTTGACAAAGTTGAGAACCTATTTTTTTTTCTTTTTCCCGAAAAATATTGAGAAGTTGGTCAGCATGTCATATGGTCAATAGCCACTGGCCGTGTGGGTGGATCAATGTGCAGATGCCATGGACCCCTAGATGAGCAACCCTTCCGTAATGGAGTTCAATGAAGGGGGCTGCGTGCCTAGATTATTCTCCGACAATGTCAGTAGAATTTAGAAATGCATTATGCATCTTGATGCGAAAGGGGTCAGGAGGAGGAGGAGGAGGACGCGTGGTCCAGCTTATAACGGTGAAATGAAAGGACAAGGGAAGAGAGAGAGAGAGAAGGGAAGGGGGTTGAACTTGAAATGTGTGTCAAAAGGCCGCAATTTGCGGTGCCACCTTTCAACGAAAACCGTGACGTTTTTCAATCCCCCAATGCCCTAAAATCCCAAATTCCCAAAGCGATATTATAATATACATATCACTTGCTCGATGGAAAGAAAAACTTCTGCGGAAATTCGAAACGCCATGTTATATACTTATAGAGATTTTTTTTTTTTGAAAAAATTCATCACATTGAGTCACGCCAAATACATTTCAATTTTTTCCGAAATATTTCTGATATTCAAAATAGATATTTTTCAAAGAAGGGAAACAAAAAAAAAAGAAATGCGTTAACATTTCTTCAAGGTTGACAAAAATTTAATTTTGTTTTTCCTTCAGACTTTTTTCTGATTTAGATACAAAATATTAAATTTTTCCCTGATTCCTAAATAAAACCACAAAAATTTCATAGCAGTTCTAAAAATATAAATTTTTAGAAGCAAAAACTATGGCTAATTTTCCTCCATAATTTTAAAAAACAATTCAATAAAATTATTTTAAAAATTTCTATATTTTTACAACTCTCTAAATTTGCACTCTGTAAATAAATTAGTAAAAATGTTTACCAACTTGAATTAATTACTGAATTTTTGCTTTTGAATTAGTAAATTTTACTAATATATTAGCAGAAATGACTATTTATTAGTAAAATTTAATAATTTAAAAGGATAATAATAAATAATTATTATAGTCAATAATTATTTCTTTTAAATTAGTAAATTTTACTATTATGTAGAAATTACTGTTTGTTAGTAAAACTTACTAACTCGAAAGCAAAAAACCAGTCACTAATTCAAATTAGTAAAAATTTTTACTAATTCAAATTTATAGAGTAGAATTTTAGGAAATTTTAATCGTTTTAAAAATATTTTTAATATTAATCATTTTATTATATTTTTAATAATAATTAGAAAAATTTTGCAATTACTTTGTTAAATTAACTAATTAATACAAATTTTAATTTTTAACTCTTTCGAAATTAAATTATTTTAGATGCAATATGGATCCTTTAATGCTGGTCTTTAAACTAATATTCTTTTAAAAAATTTATTTATTTTTAATAAAATTTTAGAAAATTTCAATTATATATAAAAAAATTAATTTCAAAAAAATTTTAATTATATAAAAACATATCAATGACTAGTTCTTAAAAATTCAATTATCTTTGAAAAATAAAATTGACATTTTTTCAAAATATAATTTTTCAAAATTTTAAATAAAACTTTCAAAAAATTCAATAAGAAATTAAATTTCAAATTTAAATCTTTTTAAAATTAATTAATTTTAATAACATTTATAGAAATTCAATTATTTTATAAAAAATTGAATTGAAATATTTTTAAAATCTAATTTTTCAGAATTTTAAATAAAACTTTTCTAAACTTCAATAGTCTGAAAAAAATTTAAGTTTATAAATATTTTTAATGTTTTGTGATTTCTTTGAAATTAACTAATTAATAAAAATTTTAATTGTAACTCTTTCGAAATTAAATAATTTAAAATATAATTTGGACTCTTTAATGCTTGTTGTTATACTAAAATTCTTCTAAAGAATTCAATTATTTTTAATAGAATTTTAGGAAATTCCATTTATTTAAAATAATAAAGAAATAAATAAATTTTTATAGAATTTTAGGAAATTTCAAATTATTTCAAACAATTCCAATTATTTTTCTATAAAAATTTAATAATCTTTAAAAAATTGAATTGAAATATCTTAAAAATATAATTTTTCAGAATTTTAAGTAAAACTTCAAATTGCTAATAAAATTTTAAATTTAAATCTTATTAAAATTAATTAAATAATGAAAATTATTTAAATTTCCATGTGGATCCTTTAAAGCTTCTGTTTATACTAACAAACATATGAATACATCTAATGTTGACTCTATAATATTCGACTTTTTTTAAATTTCTAATCAAATTCTTTAACAAATTAAATTATTTTTAATTCAATTTCACAAAATTCAATTAATTTTACCTATAATTTTAATAAACCGTTTTTGAAAATTCAAGCAACTTTAAAAAAATTAAACTAAAATTTCCAAGAAACCTATTATGTTTAGAATTGTTATTAATTTCTTCAAAACATTTGAAATTTTCCAAAAAATTTAGTTTGAAACTTTCTGAAATTAAATTAATTCTGAAAATTGTAAAATGTTTTCAACTAAAATATTTTTCAAGTTAATTATATAAACTATTAACTTGAAAAAAGTTATTCTAAAGTTTAATAATTTACTGATTTAAAAAAAAAAAGATATCATTTTAAAATTCATTGTGATTTAAAAGTTCTTGATGGGGAAAAAAAATTCAAAGAGTATTTAAAGTTTTAAAGTTTGTCAAAAGTGTTTTTAAACAAGAAAAAGAGAAAATTTTGGATGTTCTTAAAATTAGCGTCAAATATGGTCAAAAAACTAATACTTGGGATTTTTAGAGACAAAAATGTCACTAATTTCTATTTTTCATTTATCTATAGGAATTTAAAAAATAGTTCATGGTACTTTTCTAAACCGGAAACCTTCGAAACAATTGTTTGATTCTTTTTTATTTCGAGAAAAAATTGTTTTTAACGCTTAGCGTCGACGCTAACTTATTCAAGGACCTAATTTTTTATACTAATTCTAGTCCAGTACTTTTCATAAAATATCCTGACATTCCTCTGATTTAAATTTCAACTAATTGCGGATCAATTTACAAAAAATTAAACAATTATATCCACTAATAAAATGAGAAAATTATAATTTTCCCTGACTTTTTCCTTGATCTATATGGCAACCGTTTTATTTGACGAAAAAAAAGTGTAAAAAGCTTCATTCTCTTTATTCATCATCTCTCTTTAGGTGAACTAACCGAAAAATAAATTTATATTTAAATATAGAAAAACACGAAAATTCGAAGTAACACTATTTAATTAACAAAATTATTTCCAAACACAATTCATGATAATCTATTGAGTCTTTTTCACCACATGAGGAAGATCAAATTTGCCCCTGACGCACTTTATCCTTACTCCAGGCACATCTTTCACCCTCCCACATCTCACCAGAACAACGTTATGCTCCTGTAAATTATGCCCAATCCCTGCAAAGTTGAAAATCACCAATTATTTTCAAATTTTCAAATCCTATAGAAAAAAATTAATCCACTCTTGTTTTTCTCCTTCTTCTTTACCTGGTACATAAGCAGTCACTTCCCTTCCATTTGAAAGTCGAACAAGAACACATTTTCTATTCGCCGAATTAGGTTTTCTTGGTTTTTTAATAAGTGTCTTTAGAATGACTCCCTTTAAAAATGGATTCCCATCCAAAGGCCTTGGCCTCTGACGCTTTTTAATTATAGGCCCTCTTTTATGCATTTGCCAAAGTGAACTTCCATATCTGCTAAACTGAAGGCCCGCTAATCCTAATAAAGTTGAAAATTAACCTCACACATCACCTCAACATTTCAACAGATATTAATT
The DNA here is from genome assembly GCA_032872505.1 of Leptopilina syphax. Classification (NCBI taxonomy): domain Eukaryota; kingdom Metazoa; phylum Arthropoda; class Insecta; order Hymenoptera; family Figitidae; genus Leptopilina; species Leptopilina syphax. Next base: position 20,029,777 of record CM065468.1, on the reverse strand, counting down.
GATTTTCAAAAATATTTAAAGCTTCTAATATTAAATCAATTTTTCAACAGCTTAATAGTGTTACAAAATTATTACATGGACTGAAACAATGCTACAAACTTGCGTCACTATTTTTTTTACTGCATAATTAAACATGCCCTCAAGAAATCTTTAAATATTTAAGAAAATCATTAACATTGTCTTAATGTTATTTCATCAGATTGTCTCCAAAAATATTCCATAAAAAATTTATCCAATAATAATAATTTATCCAATTCAAAATTTCGGATCAATTTACCAAAAGTTAAACAAATTCAACCACTAATATATATTCAAATTAAAACTCAAGTAAAAAAAACACAAACTTTTATGGCCAACAAAAAAATTTTCTCTCTACCTAAAAGATAAAATCATATAACTAAAACGAATTTTACCAACAAAAAAGTAAAAAATCAATAGAAAACCTGTTCTTTGAACTTTAAAAAAAAAACTGATGAGGGTAATCGATCAAAATCCATAAGGGAAATCTTTTAATTTCAATTGTCAAGCATCTCAAGAATTGCGCGAGGGAGACAAAAAGAAAAGTAAAGAAAAGAATTAACGTTGGATGGATGGAGAAAAAAGAAAATCGAAGCAACTTTTCAAAAACGGTATATATACTGAGAATTATGTTAAGATGCGAGAGAGCTTGAAAACTCTTTCGCAAATAATAATAATCTTTTTTGGGGACACACAACAAGAAAAAGGGAGGACCCAGAACACCCTGGCGAAAAAAGGCGAAATATCAAATATGACAGACGCTTGACATCTGCGAGCCTTCTCTCTCTCTCTTTCTCTCACACACACACAAACCGAGATTTTTGAAACCTTTCTCGATGGTGCGTGCATAAGCTTATTAAGTAACAATGTTACGAAGCAAGGTCCATCCCCAAAAGCGATGGTCACCATCGAGATTTTCAAGATCCCAAAAGTGGACAACTCTTTTGTCAATTGATATTTCCTCAAGAAAAAAAAAGAAGATCGAGAAGAAAAAGTGGGCGGAGTAAGCCTCTTTTTCCATTTGCATGAAAATTCTTTCGCAATCATAAGCATTATTCTCTTTTCTGTAACAGGAAAAAAGGAAAAGCATTCTTGAGGTTTAGGAAAAAAAAATTTTTTTTCTTTTTTCATTTTTTGAAATATTATATGGGTCAACAAATTTTTTCGGAAAAAATTCTCTTTTACTTCCCCGCAATGAAAAGCAGAAACGGAAATTGCTTTTTAAATTTCGTTTAATAATTTCGATTATATGGTCAGTTTTCCCTTCTCCAAACTAAGAAAACAGTGGAAACTGTTTTTTATGTTCCTATAAAGTTTTGAACGTTTAAATAAACAGGGCTCGAACCAGTCAAAGTTTTTAAAAATACGGACTTTACGGACCAATTACTGACGAAAATATAAACAGTCCGAGTCAAATAAGAGAACATTTTACTTCAAACTATAAATTAAATTTTTCATAACTATGAAACATGAAGCTATCGATAAATCCCAGTCTTCGACTCGGAGTGATCCCTTTCTTCATGTTTTATAATATTTAAAGATGATCAAGTGATAAAATCATCAATTCAATTTTTATTTTCAAAAATTTTTAACTAAAATTCTTCTTTAAATCGATTACTTTTAATAATTTTCGAAAAAGTTCTTTGACAATTTTCAAATCAATTTGTTAATAAAATTGAATTTTACCAAATTTCAATTATTCGAAAATTCTTCAATTAAATATACATTAGAAAATAAAAATTTTAAATAATATAAAAAAAATTCCGATTAAACTTTTTCAAAAAAATTAATTTCACAATTCAATTATTTCTAAAAATTCACGCTATATTGCTTTTAATATTCAATTATTATACAAAATTTTAACTGAAATTCATGTTTAAACATATTTTTATTAGAAAATTCTACTAGAATTCAATTATTTAAATACATAAATAAATAATTTATTAAATGTTTCTTAAAATTCAATTCCCATAAAGAATTTTATCAACAAATTTTTAAATAATTGAATTCTTTCGACGAATTTTAATCAAATTTTTAAGAACAATTACATTTTTTGAGGAATTTGATTAAAATTTTATGAAAAATAATTGAAACTCTGTGATGACTTTAATTATTTATGAAAATAATAGAATGTCAGTAAAAAAATTTTTTATTTATAAAAATAATGGAATCCTTGTAAAAATTTTTATTATTTATGAAAATAATTGAATTATTGCGAAGAAATTTATAAAAAAAATTTGTAAATAATTGAATTGTTAGTTAAAAATATGAAAAATTAAAATTTTTAAAGATTTTAATTTGAAACCTGTTCAAAATTCAATTTTCTCTAAAAATTTAATATTCAATTATAATTTAAAATTTTAACTGAAATTCATTTTTTAATTAATTTTTATTAGACAATTCTACTAGAATTCAATTATTAATACAAAAATAAATAATTTATTGAATGTTTTTTAAAATTGAATTTTTATAAAAAATTGTATTAACAAATTTTTAAATAATTGAATTCTTTCGACGAATTTTAATAAAATTTTTAAAAATAATTACATTTTTCGAGAAATTTGATTAAAATTGTATTAAAAATAATTGAAATTCTATGCGATGAGTTTTATTACTTGTGAAAATAATTAAATCCCTAAACTTTTTTAAATAATTGAATTACAGTGAAAAATTTTATTATTTGTCAAAAATAATTAAATTCTTAAACAATTTTATTACTTTTAAAAATAATTGAATTTTTGCGATGAATGTTGTTATTTAAGAAAATAGTTGAATTTTACAAAGAATATTATTAAATATCCTGAAAATAATTGAATTTCTGAGAAGAATTGTTATATTTATCAAGATAATTGAAATCTTTCGGCGAATTTTATTAAAATTATTAAGAATAATTACATTTTTCGAGGAATTCGATTAAAAATGTATTAAAAATAATTGAAATTCTGCAATGAGTTTTATAATTTATGAAAATAATTGAATTCCTAAAAAGAATTTTATTATTTACGAAAATAATTGAATTCGTGTAAAAATTTTATTATTTACGAAAATAATTGAATTATTGCGAAGAAATTTATAAAAAAAAAAAATAAAATTTGTAATTAATTGAATTCTTGTGAAATTTTTATTATTTATTCATAAAAATAATTGAATGCTTGCGTAGAATTTTATTACATTTTTTTAAAATAAGTGAATTCTTTTGGAAAATGTTATTTAAATAGTAGATATTGAAAAACATTGAATTGAGGAAAATTTTTGAAAATAATTGAAATTTTGCAAAGAATTTTATTAAAATTTTTGAAAATAATTGAATTTCGGAAAAGATTTTAATTATTTCTAAAGATAATTGAAATTTTGACAAGAATTAAAAAAATTTTTGAAAATAATTGAAATTTTGATTTTGACGAGAATTTAAAAAAAATTTTAAACATAATTGAATTTTGGAGAAGAATTTAATTATTTCTAAAGATAATTGAAATTTTGACGAAAATTTTTAAAAATTGTTGAACATAATTGAATTTCGGCGAAGAATTTTATTACTTTTGAAAATAATTGAATTTCTGCAATTATTTGTAATTTCTCTAAAATTCTCCAAATTATATAGTGCAAAGTTACGAACTTTTCGTCTTTCTTTTCTCTTTCACTTTCAATGTTAAAGTGAAAATGAAAGCTAAACTCAATGTCATTGTCAAAAATCAAGGCAAAGTGAGAGACAAAGTCAATAAAAAAAAGTCTCCAAGTTAATTAAATGAATTTAATTAAATTAAATTAAGAAGTTATCGACTAAGTTACCGCCGAGAAGTTATTCTAAGCTTGATTCAAAGAAAATATTCTTGATTCAAAGAAACGATTTTCTCAGAGTGCGATACAGGAAAACAAATAATAATTTGAAAATTCAAAAATCTCAAAATACAATACTCATTTCTATTTTCAAACAAATTCCGAAAATATAAGAGAAAAAGGATTTTTTTGAGGGTACATCTCCATTTTTGAAAAAGTCGGAAATATTATAGACATGTCAAAAGAGAAAGAAAATCTTTTCCTAGGAAATGATGACTAAACATTACGAGAGACTTTCGCGCGATATTATAATAATAATGTCAGTGTGTATAGAAAAACTTTCCATTGACATGGTTTGTCTCTGTGTGGGTGAGTATTTTTGGACAAGTCTGTAACTATTGTGTTGTTCATTTTTCCAGATATGACTGACCAGCGTCCATCAATATATACGACAGATGTCCGAAACGTGGCGCTCGCTAATCCCGACCTAACTTGGACTTAACTAAGCCAAAAGAGACCAGCAAAATCCATTATTATGTTCCGGAAGGCAACCCCTTCCACCAACAAAAAAAAAGAACAAGGAAGGATCAATACGCGTAAGATTACATTGCGAAAAATTTTCCACGTCATTGTCGTATAATACATGTTCTCAAAAGTTATTTCATCTTTGTTATTAATGCATTCGAAAAAAATTCTCAAGATCCATGCAAAATTATTTCTTCGCACTTCTTTTATATTGCGATAAATAAGCGTTGAAGAAAGTTTTCCTCTTCTAATTTTGTATTATAGATTTGTAAATTCTTCTCAAATAGTAATGTCGTTAAAAATCATTATTTATTTTTAAAGTCAAATTTACCCGAAAACAAATTTCTGAAGCAAAATTCAAGATTTAAAATTATAAAATAAAATATAACCAGACTCAGAAAAAAATTTGTTTCAAACAATCAACAATTTTGAAGAAAAACTATTTTTCGAATAAAATTTATAGATATTTTCGCTTAGAAAATTTGTAACAAATTTCTTTCATCAACGAGGTATTTTAAACAAAAATATTTGTTAAGAGAAACTTTTTATTGTTTACTGTCCTGTTCTCAACGTTAAAATAAACAAAGTTTTTTCTTATCTATTTTTATTTTTAAAGTTTGAAACAAAATATTAATTTGTACATTAAAAAATGAATTGTTTATTTAATAAATGTTAAATTTATTCTGTTTCTCATTAAAATGCAATAAAGTTGGAAAATATCGAAAGGGAGAAAATTTTCATTCATTAGAACCTTTTCAAGACTATAAAAAGTAAAATTTCACTAATTAAAAGAAAATTTTCGTAAATATTAAAAACTACTCCAAAAATTAGTGCAAAAAAATTATTAGAAAGAAATTACTAATAAACAATTAAAAAAAGATCTAAAAAATAATGAATCTAATAACTTTATAAAAAAAACTAATTTCAAACAGTAAAATTATTAATTTAAATCCATAACTGAATTTTTACTGTCAGAAATTAATTTCTTATGTTAATTCGAATTAACAGTAAAATTATTTATTCACTTTTCACTATTATTAATTAGTAGAAAAATTATTTATTTAAATGCACAACTGATTTTTTAATGAGCAAAAATAATTTTCTACTTTAATTCAAATTGACCGTAACATTATTTATTTATTTATTATTATTATTAATTAGCATAGTAAAATTATTTATTTAAATCCACAATAAAATTTTTACTGCCCAAAATTAATTTCCTATGTTAATTAAAATTTACATAATTATCAATTATAAAACACAGATAAAATATTTTACAAAAAAAAATGAATATTATTGATACAATCGAAAGTAAGTGACCCTAAAATATTCGTTGCACAAAACACTTAGGATCCTAATTACGTCGAACATACAAAGAATTCAGAGGATTAGTGCAGTGATTAGCTTGTCATTAAAAGAAAAATCCGGTTAAAACCAAACATACGAAAGCATTTATCAGAAATGAGCAAATTTTGTTTTAATTAATCAAAAGTTTTACTTAAAAAAATAAAAATCCTGCTCTCTAAATCTGAATTAATAAAAAAACTGGTAATAAACAGTGAAACCTTAAACGAGTTGACATTCTCAAGTAGAATTGTATTGAAAATAATTGAACTGTATAGAAAAATTTGATTAAAATTGCAAATTTATTAAGTAAATCTTGTAAAGAATTTTGTCAAAATTTGTTTAAATAATAGAATTTTTAAAAAAATTTTATTTAAATTTTTCGAAATAATCGATTTTTTCAGAATTTCTTAAAACTTTTTAAAAATAATTAAATTCCATCGAGAAGTTTCATTAAAAAATTGAAAATTATTGAAATTTGACAAAGAATTAAAAAAATTCTTTTTTAAATAATTAAATTCCTGGAAAAATGTTTATTTTTGAAAAGAATTGAATTTTTGGGAAGAATTTTATTAAAATTTCTTAAATAATTGAATTGTTTCGAAGAATTTTATTTTTTACAAAGATAATTGAATTGTTTTGCAGATTTTTATAAATATTTTTGCCAATAATAATAATTGTATTCTATGATCAATTTATTTATTATAATTTTTTTAAATAATTGAATTCTCGAGAAAAATTTTATTATTTATGAAAATAATAGATTTCTTGTGAAGAATTTTATTTAAATTTTTTTTAAATAATTCAATTCCCATAAAAAAATGTATTATTTGTTTAAATAATTGAATTCTTTTGGAAAATTTTAATAAAATAGTTAATATTAAAAATAATTTAAATTTTGACAAGAATTTTATTAAATTTTTTGAAAATAATATTGCATTTCGTTGCTGTCAAATTAGTCAAAAGTGGCAAATTCAGAAAGTTGAGAATTTTTTTCAAAGAAATAATTTTCTCTAAATGAAAAAACAAATTTTTTCCATCTACAAAAGTAAAACGAAACGACTGAAACTAAAACGAATAACAGGAAGAATAAAGAAAGGAAACATGCAAAGTTAACCTAAGAAAATGATTCCGCTTTACTGAAAATATCTTTACATTGTTACACCGAAAAGAAAGAAAAAAAAAATGGAGAAAAAGAAAACTCTAGAGAAACAGGAAAAAGTATTTTTCTCACAGAACGCGAATGTATTCTCTCTTGTCTGACGACTGGTCAACCGCAAATGGACATGTCACCCCCTCAATTCCCACCAATTTCTCAACCATTGGCTGTTTCCCAACACAGCATCCCATTCTTCCCGAGAGCTACTCAGCGCATACCCTTTTCTTATATTTATATATATATTTCTCGAGACTCCTTTTTTTCGCGGGGATCAAAGAGGTAAGCTTATAGTTCGCCACACGCGCATTTTCGCAAAAGAATATAATAAATATAAGGGAAAACGCTATTCAATGAGATGGGAAATCGTGAACTAGTTTTAGAATTTGTACCTCTTTTTTCAAATAATTCTTTCTCTCTCTCTCACTCTCCACCCTTCCGCACGGGCCTAAGAGATACAGATCTCACTATTATACATATTGAGAAACTTGAGATTGTCACAAGGCTACTATAAGTTTGTGACCGGATTTTCTGACACATTATATGCTTTTATGGGAAATGCAAATAAAGAAAGTGACATTTCAGACGATTTCATGTAAATAGGTCACTTGTGACTTGATAGAAGCTTACAATAGACAAAAGATTTTCAGATTTTCCAAAAAGGAAAAAAAAAGTGAGCGCATATATTCTTTGAGATTAAAATATATTAGTTGAAAAATAATCGTGCAGCAGGATTAACACGATAATATCCCGGAAACCATTGTAAAACGCAGTTATATTGAAAAATATTTCCGTTCCCTATACCAAAATATAAAAATGGCCATAAGAGTTTAGTAGACTTTTTTCTAAAAGCACCTTCTTTTAGTATTTTTGATACCTACTATTTATTTTTATTTGATATTAATTTTTTCACACTTTTTTGTTACTATTTTCCTGTTTTAAACACACTTATTTTCAAGATTGTTTTAAAAACTATTTTTATATAAATAAAAAAATATTAAAGAAATAAAAAAAATATTGAAAATTAATTAAAAATTTTTAAATTGAAAAATATTAATGTAAAATTAGTTTAAATTACAATAAATGTAAAATTAAACAATTATTATTAATAAATGCAGTGAAAAAATTTAATTTTCATAAAGTCTGCAACTTGATGAATTACTACAAAAATTTATAAATTATTTATTTATAATTATTATTTATAAATTTATTAATTGAGTCAATTATAATAATGATTCACAAATTTGGAACGTTCAAATGAAACAAATATTTCTTATTACAAATATTTTCATAAATTACTGATTGCAATAAAAATTAAAAATAAAATGAATTATAATTTATTACCAATTAGAATAAAAATTAAAAAATTAAATTTTACGTTTACACTGTAAAGAAAATTTATTTGATTCAAATAACCTAATATTTGTCGATTATCAAATAAATATTTACTTAAATCAAATAATTTTTATTTAAATCAATTAAATTGTACTTGAATACATAATTTCAGTATTTGAAGTAAATACAATTTCATTGATTTAAATTATTATAATTAAATAATTTTTATTTAAATCAATTAAATGTCATTTGCTTCAAATACTGAAATTATTGATTCGAATACAAGTTATTTAATTTAAATACAAATTATTTGATTCAAGTAAATATTTATTTGGTTATAAACAAGTTATCAGTTATTTGAATTGAATAATTTTTTTCAGAGCAACAACATGTAAAATATAATCATGGTTGCCACAAAATCTAGATTTCAAAATTCCAGGCTTTTTCCAGGTTTTCCAGGTTAAAAATATTAAAAATTCCAGGTTAAAATTTAGGAATTATTTGTGATGAAAAAACAAGTATTTTACAAAACTGCATTTTTATGTTTATTTTTCTGAAAGTGATACTTTTGATATTCGATTTTTCAATATATTTTTTAAAAATTATATGGTTTTTTCTATTGAAACTACTTTATTTCATACTCAATAGTAAGAATTTAAGTTGCGCAAAATTAATTTGAAAATAATAAAGTCTTTCTGCTTTGAATTTTACTCGGGCCAATATGTAAAATTTGAATATTTATAAAAGCAATAATCAAAAATAAAAGCAATCAGACCATTAACTTTATTCTAATGTGCATTCACATTTTTTTAGAATATTTTTAATGTATAAAAACATTATTAATCATCGTGAAGTAATTTTAACTTAAACGGAAGACAAAATTTAAACATTTTTATCACATATAAAACGGAGGTCAAAAAATTTTTAAAATGCACATAATGATAGAAAAAACATTGTATTTTCTGGCACTATTTTTTAAAAATTTCTAAGAGTTTGAAAAAAACCATAAAAATTTAGTTTTCTTATAGAACTCCTATTGGAGACATGTTAAAAAGACTTTAAAGATGAAATTATTTTAGCCATTGTATAAATTCAGTTAAATAAAATTGTTTAATTTTTTTAATGATAAGTAAGTGCTAAATTTTCTCTATGAAAATGGTTAATAATATTATCAGAGAGTAGATTTTATAAAATTAATCGAGATATCAAAAATGTCACTTTCAGAAGAATCAGCCATAATTAGCACATTGAAGTCATGTCTAAATTAAATAATTTTCATCTTCAAACTTTGTTTAAAATCTTGAACAAAAAGCAACTGGTAACAAAAAATTTTGACTAATAAAGATATAAAATCCTATTTTTCACAGTATTAGTCAATAATTAAAAAAAAATTCATTTAATTTAGTCAATAATTAAAAAAAATTAAATTAATTTAAAGAGAAGATAACATGGAAAAGGAAAATTGCATGTTAACATTTTTAAAGAAAAATAACATGTTGAATGAAATTTTTCTTAATATCTTTCATTAACCCAAAAAAATTCCAGAAATTCGTTCAAATTCCATGCTATTTCCAGGTTTTCCATACTCTTTTTCAATTTCCATGCTATTTCCAGGTTTTCCAGGTTTTCCAGGTTGTGTGGCAACCATGATAATAAATAATACAATATAAATAATATATGTTTATCTTACTATCGTTATTATTATTATTCTTATAAGTATATTTCTATTAATATTAATATTAATATTACAATAATTGCAATTATTTACAAATTTAAAATGAATCAAACTATTGCTGTAATAATATTCATATCACCGACTACTTTTAATAAATTAAATTTCTTCTCTGCATATATTTTATTTTACTTTGATCAAAATAGTTTACATAATTAAATTTATTAAAAATGTTATTAAAAAATGTGTTTAATTAATTTTTAATTAATATTTAATATTCATAAACTATTCTTTATCATTTAAAACTGGTTTAAATTGATCCTTTTTTTAAAAGTATTAAATTTCAACTTATTAAAAAATATTTAAATTTCATACTTAAGTGGATTTAGAATTAAATTTTGAAGAATATAAATTATTTTATCAAAATCTTTTTAATTTTACACTCACCCTGTATCGGATTGATCGACTTAATTAAATTAGACATTATATTTAATTTCCCCGCGCTCCATAATTGTGCTAAAATTAAATTTATAGTAATTTTAATTTTTAGTAGTAGTTTTAATAATAGTTTTTAATTTTTTGTAAGATATTTTTATATTCTGTTAAATTTTATAACTTTTTTTAATTATTTGTTTTTAAATTGTGTTCCTTATTTATTTAAATATTGTTTTTTTTTAAATTAAAAAAAAAATTCATTTATTTTTTTAATTATTTGAATGTTTACCTGTACTATTTGAATGTGAGAAGCGATTTACTATAGACGTAGTATTTCCTGCAAATATATATATCCATTTTATACTTTTATTCACCGAAACAATTATTTAATTTTTTAAATTGAAACTCTTTAAGTTTATACAAATGTTTCTTTTATTTAATCCAGAAAACTTTTATTTAAAAATTATGTTTATGCGTTAATTTTTATTAACTGTACTTGCCATTAAGATTTGTTAAAAAAATCTCACTATTTTATAGTTAATTTTTCGGAATTTTTATCAAATTAGTTTTTTTAATTAACTTATTTTTAACAAAAATGTTCAACTTCCTTATTGTTTAAAACTAACTTTCTGATTTCAAAAAATTGAATGTCAATTACAGAAAAAACCTGTGTCAATAAAGAAAATATCCAAAGAATTTCATTACTTTGACAAAGTTGATAAATTATTTCTAACCTCACTCAAGATATGGGAAATATCCAAATTATATTAACTAAATAAGTTTGCATATGTATTAATAATATAATTCAATAATTGTTAATTAAAATAAAAATACAAATGGCAAAATTGAGGTTAGGAAGTATAAAAATCTCCTAAAGATAAGAATACAAAATCATACCTTGAATATTACTTCTCAAACAATACTTTGCAATGTTAGATACACTTTTAACTAGAAAACTCATGTTTCTAATGTATAAATCCTTTATAAATTAATAATCCATGGTCAGAAAATTGTAAAAACTCTTTAAAACTCTCGAAAAACACATTGATATGCGAAACTAATGCGACGCCTAGTGGCAGAGAACTGAACTACTTCGTCATTGTAGATAAAGTAGATTACTGAAGATATAAAGTAGATTTTACAAAATTATCAAAAAGATCAAAAGGAAACTGTCAATAAAATTTTAAGATTAATAAAGATAATAAAACATTAAGAAATGTTTCTACTAAATACAAAGATGATAAAATACGATAATATAAATTAAAGAAATACGACAATATATAATTAAAGTAAATAAAAAACTTGTTCTATTCTAAAAGGAATGAAACTGCAACCCTCCTGACACTGGTGTATGACACAAAGTTTTGGGAATTTATTTAATTACCAAATTTAATTTAATTAAATTCAATATTTAATAATTATTAAAACAATATTAAAATTATTTAAAATATGCTTTACATGAAAATTTAATTATTAAAAACATTCTTTAATCATCATTCATATTAATAAAAACTCATTAAATTATTTATGTAAAAACATAAATCAACTTTCTAAAGGGAAATATTTAATATAATAAATTTAAATTCATACCTTCCATTGTTTAATATTGCATTATATTTTAATGCAACGAAAAGCAAAAAATAATTACAGTTACACTTAAAATTAACGTTAACACTAAACAAAATTTTTTATTTATTCAAATAACTGATTACTTCTCTTTTATCAAAAAAAAATATTCACTTGAATTAAATAATTTTTATTTAAGGAAATTAAAAATGGAAAAAAAATTAACTTAATTCAAGTAAACAATGACTTGTAAATTATCAAATAAATATTTCCTTTGAGCTAAATAATTTTTATTTAAATCAATTAATTAGTATTAGGTTCAAATAGTGAAATTATTGGTTGAAATATAATTTAATTGATTTAAATAAAATTTATTAGGTGCAAGTAAGTATTTATTTGGTTTAAGTAAATATTTATTTAATAGCAGACAAGTCGTTTGCTTTACAAAATTTTATTTTCATTTACAAACCGTTTACTTGAATCAAATAAATTTTGTTTTGTGTGTAACATAATTAAATATATTTTTTCTATTATCTCTCAGACATAAAAAAAAACTAAGAAAAGGATATTTTTTTCATTAATACAAAAATCACAAGAATTTTCCAATCCAAAATTATTTTTTATTTCAAATTTACAAAATAAAAAAAAATTATGAAAAATTGTTCGTATATTCTTAAATTACAAATAGCGATGTAAAAATAATTACATACTATAGTATTGAGTTAATTCTTTCCATATAGAAAATTTTTGATTTTTTACACGACTAAAAAGTTTACCAGCCATGCAAGTAGTTTAATCCGTGTCCAATTGAGTGATATCCTAAACGTGGCACAGTATAAATTGGCGCAGTATAACCATGATTAATTGCAGCGTGAGGTGCTGTATAAGCATGAGAGTATGCAGGGGCAATTCCGTGTCCTACAGAGTACACTGATGGAGAACCTAAATATCCATTATGTCCATAACCTAATTACAAAAAATCAAAAATCTCTTAGTACAATATTCGTCTTATTATCTAATTATTATAATTCCTATTCTATTCGATTCATAAATTTTATTTCATCCAACGTTTCTTAATTTTGCAATCGAATGAAATGAATGAATAATCAATTTCATTAATTATAATCTATTTAGAATCGTCTTTTTCGTAAATTTTATTACATCCAACTTTTCTTAATTTTGCAATCGAATGAAATTAATGAATAACTAATTTAATTAATATTAATCGATTATTAGCTTCTTTTTTTATTAATTTTGTAATTTAATAAAGTTAACGAATAATTGATTCAATTAATTATAATCAATTATTTACATCCTTCGTTTTCATAAATTTTGCATTTAAATACATTTATGAATTTAACGTTTTTTTCTAATTAAAAAAATCTGCTCACTTACAGGGTATTTTTTTAATTTAAATATTAATATTACCTCCATAACCATTTAAACCATAGTAACCATTGTACCCTCCATATCCAAGACCCAAAATTCCTCTCTTGTCAACCTTTTTGTCTGCAGCAACTTCTTCGGCGAAAATTGGCGACGCCACCAAGGCCAGAATTGCGAAAAGCACCTGGAAAATTAATTATTTATTAGAATTTGTACGTCTCATAAATATAATTAAATATTAGATATTTTACTGCCTCAAAAAAAAATTATTACTAGGAATCGGAAAAAAAAATTAAATACAGTAAAATACTCACAAGGGTTTGCATGATGATTGTGTATCAATGAAGAGATTGCTCCAGTGAAACTGATGTAGAAACCATCAGACACACGCCCTTTTATACGGGAGAATTTTTCAAACTCTAGGATATTGCATCGTTACATTGACGTACTTTATGGAACAGTATCTGTATCACTCTTTTACACAGTCACACACATACGCAATTGTTAAATCACACACGAAAAAGACAAACGTGAATTGTCGTGTATAAGATGTGCAATTGCTGTGCACGCCTTTCTAATACACGATATTTTTTTTTGTCTTAGAGAAATATATAAACATATATTGGTCACGAAATTTCTTTGTTACGAGATTCATTGGATTAGGAATTAAAATTTATTCCCGCGGTATGAGAAAAGGAAACAAAATCGTCAAGTTCCTTTTCAAATCTATTCTATAAACGCTTCACCGCAAATGAAAAATTGCGCTTTTCAACATCGATTCCTTTTCCTTAATTATGAACTTATATATACAAAAGAATAAATATCAAATATTTCCCTTTAGAATTCATTAAAATTTAAACATTAATTTAATGTTCATTCATAAATATCAATTTATGTTAATTTTCATTGAAAATTAAAATATCAATTTAATTTTAATTTTCACTCAAAATTGAAACATCAATTTAATTAATTTTCATTCAAAATTAATACATCAATTTAATTTTATTTTGTAAATTTTATTTATTCCCAAAAAAAAATTAATTTACGGGCCAATTGCTAACAAAAATATAACCATCAGTCCGAGTCAAATAAAAGAAGATTTTGCTTAAAACTATAAATTAAATTTTTCATAACTATAAAACATGAAGATATCGATCACTCCGAGTCTTCGACTCGGAGCGATCGATTTCTTCATGTTTTATAATAAATAATAAAAATATATAATTATATCAATTCAATTATTATTTTCAAGAATTTTTAACTAAAATTCTTCTTAAAATCGATTATTTTTAATAATTTTCGAAAAAGTTCTTTGACAATTTTTAAATCTATTTGTTTACAATATTCAATTTTACGAAATTTTAATTATTCGTAAATTCTTCAATTAAATATAAATATATTATTTAATATATATAATTAGAAAATAAAAACTTCAAATAATATAAAAAAATCCGCATTTAAGCTTTCTCAAAAAAAATTAATTCCACAGAATTGTTAGTTAAAAAAAAATAAAAATTCAAATTTTCAAAGATTTTAATCTGAAACCTTTTTAAAATTCAATTATTTCTAAAAATTTACGCTCTAATGCTTTTAATATTCAATTATAATCAAAAATTTTAACTGAAATCCATTTTAAAATCAATTTTTATTATAAAATTCTACGAGAATTCAATTATTTTAATACAAACATAGATAATTTATTGAATAATTGAATGTTTCTAAAAATTTAATTATTATACATAATTTTATCAACAAATTTTTAAATTATTGAATTCAGTCGACGAATGTTAATAAAAATTTTAAGGATGATTACATTTTTTGAGGAATTTGATTAAAATATTGTATTAAAAATAATTGAAATTCTGCAATGAGTTTTATGATTTATCAAAATAATTGAATTCCTAATAAGAATTTTATTATTATTTTTATTATTACCAAAATAATTGAATTCCTGTACAAATTTTATTATTTATGAAAATAATTGAATGATTACGAAGAAATGTATTAAAGAAAATTTGTAAATAATGAAATTCCTGTGAAATTATTATTATTTTTTGAAAATAATTAAAGTTTTGTGTAGAACTTTATTAAATTTTTTTTAAATAATTGAATTCTTTTGGAAAATTTTATTACAATAGTAGATATTAAAAATCATTGAATTAAGGAAAAATTTTGAGAATAATTTAAATTTTGCCAAGAATTTTATTAAAATTTTTGAAAATAATTGTATTTTGGAGAAGAATTTGATTATTTCTAAAAAAAATTGAAATTTTAAAGAGAATTTGGAAAAATTTTTGAAAATAATTGAATTTCTTTAAGTAAAAAAATTGTTTTTAAATAATTTTAAATGTTCTTTTTTAAATTTTTTATCGCGTCTATAATTTTATTGAACTATATAATTATATTGAATAATTATATTGGAGTTCAAAAAATTATATTTAATATATTATTATTATACTATTTAATAAATTATATTTTAAAAATTCAGATTTTTCCCTCCATTTGCAGAGAATAAAAAAATTATTCATTTTGGAGCAAAATTGTTTCTCTGCATTAAGTGTTTCACGAATTATCGATAATTTTTATAATCTTTTGAACCAAATTTTTCAATAAAATGCAATAAAATGGTAAATTACACAAATAATAATATAAAGGACTCACTTTTTTTTCGAAGCAATGAGACAACGGATTCCTAACTTTCAATATTCATCAACAAACCATCAGTTGGATTAAATCTCTTGTAATTATCTGATTTCTTCGAATAATTGATCTTACAATCA
The DNA here is from genome assembly GCA_032872505.1 of Leptopilina syphax. Taxonomy (NCBI): domain Eukaryota; kingdom Metazoa; phylum Arthropoda; class Insecta; order Hymenoptera; family Figitidae; genus Leptopilina; species Leptopilina syphax. The sequence goes on along the minus strand of CM065468.1, from coordinate 20,013,783 downwards.
CCATCGTTTCTTATATTTTTGGAATCGTCATAATCGGAATGCACAAGCACCTGGAATATATACAATATTTAATATTTATTATTAAACAATTAAATTTTGAAAAAAATAAGAACTTTTCAATAAAAAATTTGTGTTACGAAAGATGCTAACTTGTTAGAAGAAAAAACACAAATATAATATTCATATCCCTTCATCTCTGTCTTGAATATTAACAAAATTCGGACTAATTATCATTAAAATTCTCGACTTTACAACAAATATGTTGATGTAGTATTAAAATATTACGTGAAATGTCAAATATTTACAATAAAGTTGAGACGAGAAAACCTAACCAACAAATTGTGATGTTCACAAACATACGACTTTTTCAATACTATTAGGAAAATTTTCCATTCAATTCTTTTTGTAAATGGAGAATAGACTTTTTCTTTACCATTCGAAATAAATGGAAACAACAGTAGAGTATTTTAATTAACTTTAAATTGAAAACAAATGCGAAAACAACAAGTAAAGACAGTTCAACAATGAATATTACCGATAATCGCGGTTCGAGCGCGAAACAGTTGTTCCGCGTTCCTAGTTCGGACTTTTAACGCAAGCGCCCCTATCGGCGCGAAAACGCGCTAAATTCAAATTTGAAATTATAAAACAAATGTTTAAATTAATTTCTAAATAGAAATTTTGAAAAGTAATAATGCGGTCATGAAAAATATCAATGAATATAAATTTTTGAAATGTATATAAAATGAAAAATAATAAAAAAACTTACCAATTATATTTCCTACGACATTTATTTATTGCTCTTGGAATTCCTGCCAATTTTCCTTCGGTTAGAGAATTTTCTACAAATGTCGGACCTGAAAAATAAAAATAAAAATAAAAATTAGTAAATTACAAATTATAATTAACATTCGGAATAAGTTTTTTGGAAAAGTATTTTTTTTCCTAAATAATTCTGCAATAATCAATATACAGCTCGGATTGAAGATTATGTGCATAAATTATTATTAAATGTACTAAATCTCTTGGCAAATCTTTGCTGTCTTGTTCAAATGTACAGTACCTCTCAATAACACACATGTAGACACACAATACATGACCCGAAAGGATTTGATTAAGGAACAATGATCGGCAATCGTAAATCAAGAGAACTATATTTTCCACTATATATAGAGAATTGGAATTGAATTTAATTGTCCATTTATTGAAAACGATAAATAAAAGAATGGAAGCAGATTAAAGCGATTACTTTAGGTTGAAGGTACTCATAAACAACGCAAGTTACGTAACAACAGTTCTATCTACTTTAATTTATATCTCTATATATCGAATATTTAACAAAATTATTTATACTACAAAAACTTTTTATTAGAAAATATATTTTTAAATTAACAAAAAAAGATTTTTTAATTAACAAAAATTTTTGTTTAATTAATAAATTAATTATTAATTATAAAATAAATTAATATTAAATAATTTTTTTTATTTGATAATTAAAGAAATTAATATTAAATAATTTAATATTTAATTAAACAAAAAAATTAATCAGATGTAACAAAATAAAATTAATTAATATTTAACTAATTTTTCTTTAAATGATTGACATTAAAAATGGTTTTTGGCTTCAAGATCCGTTACTTGATATGCATGCGCAAAAGTATTAAACTATAATATTTCCAATGTAATTCGTTACTTTATTAATTTCTCTCGGAATTATTGATACTTCCTTTATTACGTATAAGAAAGAATTAAGATTTTAAATTTGTAATTTAAGTCATTAGTAATAACAAGTCTTATTAAATAACTTATTTTTAATATAATAATTTGGAAATATCATTTAATTTTAATTCATCTAAAATTTTAGAACAAGAAACACTGAACATTATTTAATAGAATTTATTATTTTAATTTGATGATAAAAAAATTACGAATTACCCTCTGCAGATAAGTCATTTGTTACCGACAGACGGTAACTCTATTACTCGTCGGTAACTGTACATTAGATACGAAAAATAACACCAGAGGGTCAATTGTTGTTGTTCACGTGCGAGTGAAAACAAAACAATCAAAATTTAGTTTTCAAGGTTTCCAATAATTAGACATTTACAAATTAATAAAAATTACGAATATACTTCATAAAGTGATAGAAAAATAACATGTTTCATCCAATTCGGAAAATTAATTAAAATACCTTTACCTGCCAGTGACAAGTGTTCTAACCCCTTTTTTGTACAAAATTACAATAGAATGTAAATTCTCCAATAAAAATTTAACGATAGAAACAATTAAAATAAATAATCCATTGACAATAGTCAATAGTGTAATAAATTGTCATGAAACTATAGCGAAATATTAAATAACAAAATAACGAAAATAATAAATTGAGGTTATGTCATCAGTGTTGATAATGGAAGAAATTTCAAGAAGAGCGGCAAGAATTTATCAAATTCAAAATATTTTTCTCATTCAACATCGTCATTTAATTTCAAAAAAAGTATTTGAAGAAAAAAAAGCACTAACGGGTCGACCAGGTGCAAAAAAATTCGAGAGAGATAAAAAAGCACTATTCGGTCCTCTAGTGGAGACTTTACCTGAAAAAAGAAAACGAATCAATTCACTAAAAGAAATTCAAAGCCAAGAAACTTCTTTTGATGATAAAATTGAGGGAAATGTGAGAAATAAAGGTAGATCTTATAAAAATCATGAAATGGATTTTCTCATTAGAAGTGTTAATAAGAAAAATTTAAGCATCGTACCAAGTTCTACAAATTCTGGTCAACAACAATTAAAGAATAAAGACTTAATATACAATCTCATAAATAAACCTGAAAATCGAGGATTCAGTTATACTCTCCAAACGAATGAAATATCACCAAAAGATGTAAATTCAAAAAAAATAACTCTATCAGAGGGGGAAAATTCTAAAAATGAAATTTATACACAAGAGACAAAATTAGAAACAAATGATGACAATAGTGAAACAAAAGTAAATTTAAATGCAACCGCACCGTCAGCGATAATTATTCAAAATATGCTTTCATTTTCACTGTATGACAGTACCAAGTCAGGAAGAATTGCTCACAAAAAGCTGCCAGTTAATAAGGGAGTTATTTCATTATCTGCAAAAGCGGACACTTCCAATAACAATTTACCGAGTGTGACACGAATTTTATCTGCGACAATGTCAGAGGCTGCGAAAAATGCTTTAGCAATTTGGAAAGCAGGGATGATAAAAAAACTAGGAGTAGATGGATTCAACGAATATCAAAAAAGTATTTTTTTTTAATTTAATATTTCAAAAAATAATTCCATCAATTTCTGTATCTACTAATTTCTATGTCTATCAACAGGGTTGTCACAGGTTAGAGAATTCAGGGAAAAATCAGGAATTTTTATTAAAAGTACTGGAAAAAATTAAATGTTTAAAATTTATAAGAAAATTCTCAATTTTTGTGTCTTTTTGTTTGCCTCATAAACAAAGAAATTACTACAAATTCTAAAAAAAAACATTTAATTTTTTTCTATTTCAGACAATAATTTATTTTGAATAACTTAATTCCATTGAAGAACTGCTATAAAGTTATTACCTATAAATCATTAAATGAAGTATTTTTTTTTAAATTTTAATTTCAATTCTGTTAAAATTAGATTCAATTTTAAATATTTTAACGTATATATTCTTTGAATTCAACTATCATTTTAACTATCTTTATAAATGAATAGCAAAATTCTTGAACAAAATTGAATTATTTTCAGGAAATTTAATAAACTTCATTGCAATATTCAATTATTTCCATAAATAACAATATTTATCACAAGAATTAAATTATTTTTAATATTAATAAAATTCTTCGCGAAAATACAATTATTTTCAAAAAATCTAAAAACAATTGTCATCATTTAATTATGTTTATAATTGAATAGCAAAATTCTACGACAAAATTTAATTATTTTCAGGAAATTTAATAAAATTCATGGCAAAATTTAATTATTATCATAAATTATAATATTTATCACAAGAATTCAATTATTTTCAAAATTAATGAAATTCTTCGCAGAAATAAAATTATTTTCAAAAAATCTAAAAAAAATTGTCGTCATAATTTTAATTATCTTTATAAATAAATAGCAAAATTCTTCGACAAAATTTAATTGTTTTCAGGAAATTTAATAAAATTCATGGAAAAATTTAATTATTTTCATAAATAATATTATTCATCACAAGTATTCAAATTATTATCAAAAATAGGTAATAAAATCCAATTATTTTCAAAAATTTTAATAAAATTCATTGCAAAATTCAATTATTTTCAAAAATAACAATATTTATCACAAGAATTTAATTATTTTCTAAATTATTAAAATTCTTCGCAGAAATTCAATTATTTTCAAAAAATTTTTAAAAAAAACTGTCGTCAACATTTCAATTATTTTTATAAATGAATAGCAAAATTCTTCGACAAAATTTAATTGTTTTCAGGAAATTTAATAAAATTCATGGAAAAATTTAATTATTTTCATAAATAACATTATTTATCACAAGTAATCAATTATTATCAAAAGTAGGTAATAAAATTCAATTATTTTCAAAAATTGTAATAAAATTCATTACAAAATTCAATTATTTTCAAAAATTTTCCTTAATTCAAAAATTTGTATATTTGTTATTTTAATAAAGTTTTACAAAAGAATTTAAATACTTAAAAACAATGTTGACAAAATTCTACACGAATATTCAATTATTTTCTGAAATAATGAAAATTTCCACAGGAATTCAATTATTAAAATAGAATTTACATAATTCTTTTTTAAAAAAAGTCAATTTTTTGAAACTTTTTTATAAAATTCTTCGCAATAATTCAATTATTTTTATAAATAATAAAAATCATTGCAGAATTTCAATTACTTTTAATACAATTTTAATCGAATTCCTCGAAAAATGTAATTATCCTTAAAAATGTTATTAAAATTCGTCGAATGAATTCAATTATTTAAAAATTTGTTGATAAAATTATGTATAATAATTAAATTTTTAGAAACATTCAATTATTCAATAAATTATCTATGTTTGTATTAAAATAATTAAATTCTCGTAGAATTTTCTATTAAAAATTGATTTAAAAATTAATTTCAGTTAAAGTTTTAGATTATAATTAAATTTTGAAAAATTTACTAATAATTGTAATTTTTAGAAATAATTAAATTTTCTAAAGGTTTCAAATTAAAATCTGTGAAAATCTGAATTTTTCATACTTTTAATTAAAAATTCTATGGAACTAATTTTTTTCGAAAAGCTGAATCAAAATATTTTAAAATCATTTCAAGTTTTAATTTTCCAATGTATATTTAATTGAGAAATTTCCGAATATTCGAAATTTCGTAAAGTTGAATTATAAACAAATAAATTTGAAAATTCTCCAAAGAACTTTATCAAGAATTATTAAAAATAATTGATTTAATGAAGAATTTTAGTTAAAAATTGTAGAAATTGTAGAAAATTATTATAAGTTGTTAACTTTGAAAAATGTATAAATTTGAATATTTTGAAAAATTGTAATTCCTTCGGAAAAATAATTAAATATTTATTTAAAAAATAAGTTATCAATGTTTTCGAATAATTTTCCAATTAAAGAAATTAGTAAATAAATGTAATAGAACATTTCTTTAAGTATCTAATAATTTTTAGTGTAAATCAGAATATTCTTTAGAATCTGGGAAAAAGTCCAAATTTTGTCTGGAAAGTAGAGAGAAATTAAGGAAAATCAAAATTAAATTTTTGTGGCAACCCTGTATCAATTCCTATGCTTACAATTTTTTATATTTAGTAATTTCTATGTCTATCAATTTTTATTTCTCTATCAATTTCTATCAGTCTATCAATAAAAAAAATTATTTCAATTAGTAATTTCTTTTTCTCTTTTAAAAAAAATTTCTTTTCACCATTTGCAGATTTATTCAAAGACGGTCACGATCTTCATAGTTCAATTGAAAATGCACTACTTCAAAAAGAATATCAAATCCCGGAAAGAGTTAAGCCTGCCTTTGAAAGTGTACAAAATGTATTAAAGGATATAAGTTCAGTCACTGCTCTTGAAACTCACGTAGTACATCCAAAACTTTTTTACCGAGGAATTACCGATTGCGTTGCAACTTACAGGTAAAATAGAATTTCAAAAAAAAACCCTCACATATCAATCAAAAGTAAGAGGAATAATAATGAGGAAAATTTCTGCATACTTAATAATCTAAACTTCTTTAAGGAGACTAAAAAGTTCTAAAAAAGTTTTTTTTAGACATTTCTAAAATCAAAAATATTTCTTTCTAAAAATTTTGTAACGATTATGTTTCAATTTTTCAAAACCAATAGTCATCGTGGCTATTGAAATCAATCAGCTTGTAATATTAAATGAAATTCTGTTTTGCAGAGGCGAGCTGTGTTTAATCGACTGGAAAAAATCGGATAAACGAAAGGATACAATTGATTCTGTTTACGATGCACCGATGCAAGTTGCATCTTACATTGGAGCAATGAATGCCGATTTGAATTACCCATTCGAGGTCAGTTGAAAACTTTCCGTAAAACTTGACAATTTCGAAAATAATCAATTTTAATATATTTAAAATACTAATTTTTCCAAAATTTAAAGTCATTTATTCAAATTTTAATAATTTTAAATTTTATGCTTGAATGAACTTCAATTTAATCCTAATTTTTATTTAATTATTATTATTTATTTTTTATTATACTTATTAAAATTATGATTAATAATAAAAATATTATTAATTAAAACAGTCTCTTTTACACTTGACAAAAATTTATTTGATTCAAGCAACTGAACACTTGTCCATTATCAAATAAATATTTATATGAATCAACTAATTTTTATTCAGATCAATTAAATTGTATTTAAAGCGATGATTTCAGTATTTGAAGAAAATACCATTTCATTGATTTAAATAAAATTTATTTAACTCAAGTAAATATTCACTTGATAATTCACCAGTTATCGGTTTTAGTAATCGGTTATATGAATCAAATTTTTTTCAGTGTAAAATTATTTAATTTTCAAATCATTTTAATTTTAATCAAATGCAAATTCAATGAATTGAAATTGCAATTATTTAAAAATTAAATGATTTAACATTAAAAAACATTATTATTTTATAAATTTTTATTTTTATTTTAATTTTATTGTAATTGATTATTTAATTTCAATTTCTATTTAATTTTCATTTTCTTTTCATTTTTAAATGCTTAAACTTCAATTAATTCTAATTTTTATCAAATGCAAATTCATTCAATCGAAAGTATTTTTTGTTTGTTTTTTTAAATCATAAAGTATCATATTTAATCATAAATTAGTTTTCAATTATAATGAAAAAGGACTTTTTTTCCTTGCGCATACAAAAGAGGGTGAGTTCGTCAAGTACTTTATTTTCATAAAATTATTTCATGAACATTTGAAGGCAAAAATGAAAAATGTTCAATTTTACATGTTTTTTGTTTAATTAACATAAGTGAATTTTTTGTTGTCAGGTAACAAAAGGTCTCGTCGTTGTTGCCTACACGAATGGTGAAGAGGCAACAGTTTATGAAATAGATGGAGAGCATTTGCCAGTTTACTGGAAAGCTTGGCTTAAACGATTACAAAAATATTTTGTAGAAACGTCAAAAAAGTAGATAAAAGGAAAAAAACATAAAATAAAAAAAAAATTATAAAAAGGGAGAAAAACTCATTAAAGAGAAAATGTACAGATTAATGAAAATATTTTCTATCTAAATAAATGTTTGTATAAAAAATTAATTGCAAAAACAACTTTATATTTTCTTTTGTTAAAATTTTTATTCTGTTTATTGATTTATTTTTCATCTATTTATTTGTTTTTTAATTCATTTATTTTTTATTTTATTTTTTGTTTTATTTATTTTTTACTTTATTTTCTGTATTTATTTTATTTTTTGTACTTTACTTTCGCGTTTCATTTTAATAATATTTATTTCCTTTTAACGTTATTTGTGATTCGTTCTATCGAGATTTTCTTCTTTCGTTTCAATTTTTCCCTGTTATTGAAATTTTCACGAACCACTAAATCGACGTTCCATACCAACAAGCCGAAGGCGCGAGAGTTAGTCAGAGAGAACTTCTGACAACACAAGTTTCAAATGTGATAAGTTATGGAGGTTTTTTTTTTCCTTCGAGGAGGGGAAAATGAGATTTCAAGACTTGCAACGAAACCCGGGAAAACTTTTTTTTTTAAGTCTCTTTTGAAAAACACTTTATGAGACCACAATATGTCGTTTTCGGATTATTTTTTTTTTTTTGTTTTCTAATAACGTCGAGGCAAGTTCCGTTTTTTTCCCGAACGGAAACTTTTCTTATTTGTTTATGTATTTTATGAGAATAGTTGTTTCGTATTTCATATAAATATATCTTCAGTTAAATACACTTGTACTTGTACGAAAGCTATTATTGGAGAAAGAAGAAGAGAGAAAGAGAAAGAAAGAGGAAGGGAAATATTGATCTAAACATCAGTAGAGCGTGCGTATGTAAATCTTATGAAATGGAACAAAATTTCCATAAATGTTTACATTGATTTCGTTTTTTGGAATATTTACTCAAAACTTTACACGAAAGTGGAAAATTAAATGAAACCGAAGGAAAACGATAAATTTAAGAAATTATAATTTCTTGTTGCAATTCAAAATTCTTGATATTTAAACATACCTCAAAAAATTAATCTCGAAAGCGTGAAAGGTGTAATACTGAATTCAGATTAAATAATTCGATTTTAGTTTATGAAAAAGAGGGTTTCCACAAAAATTTACTTTTACTTTTTTCCTGATTTCCAGACCAAATATTATCAAAAAAATATTTACTTCAATCAAATAATTTTTATTTAAATCAATTAAATTGTATTTGCACCAATAATATCAGTATTTGAAGCAAATATAAATTCCCCTGACATTTGTCTCATTTTCTTGAATTCCCTGACCTGTGGTAACTGAGTTAATAAATTAATGTTAATTAATTTATTTATTTATTAAATTAATTACTGAATTTTATTATTTATACTTTTTAATTATTGTAATTAATTCCCAATTTATATTATTCTCAAAATCGTGAAAGATAATACTGAATTCAGATTATCTAATTTCTCGATTTATAATAAATAGGAAATTAATATAAATAAATAATAATTATGAATAAGTCTAATAAATTCTAAGTCTAATAGTTAACGATTGATAGATATTATAGAGGATTATATTATCGAATCTGTTGGACAAAATTAATTACCGAGATTATTCCACATGTATATTAATTCTAAAGAGAATAATTTGTTTTATCAATTCAAATATAACTATTTTCTTTGAAATATCAAACAAATTAATAATCTACGATATTTAAATACGTTTTAAACATGAAATGAGAATTTTTCTTAATGAAATGTGAATTATTCTTAATTAATTTAATTAGACTTTGTATTAAATTAATTCCATGATATTTTGTCTTTGAAAAATTTTACCCTCAACATATTTTTAAACAATTTAAATAGAAATTTTAAGAACAACCTGATTACAGAAATTCAATTACTTTCAAAAGTGATAAACTTCTTCGCATAAATTCAATTATGTTTAAAAAGTTTTTAAAACTCTCGTCAAAATTTCAATTATCTTTATAAATATGTAATAAAATTCTTCTCCGAAATTCAATTATTTTAAAAAAATTTAATAAAATTCTTGGCAAAATTTCAAAAATTTTCCTCATTTCAATTATTTTTGATATCTACTATTTTAATAAAATTTTACAAAAGAATTCTATTGTTTGAACAAAATTTCACAGGAATTCAAATACATACCAATTTTGTTTTATATTTCTTCGCACCAATTCAATAATTTTTAATTTTTTAATGAAGTTTCTCAAAAGGTTTCAAATATATTCAGAGAATTGAAAAAAATAGTTCTGAGAAATTCAATTAAATAGAAAAATGTCTCTTCAATAGAAATTCTATCAGAAATTTCAAGATATAATATATATTATACGACGTGGAAATTAAATTTAAAATTCCACTGGAATTCGCTAAAAATTTGACCTGGAAATCAAGGAAAAGAAATGGAATTTTAAGAAATTCGGTTTTTCAAATTTTCGATAATTTCAGATTTTTTACCAAAGGGTGAAGACTATGAAATAAGTAAAGTAGTTTTAAAGAGCCCAAAAATAATGAAGCTCAATGCCATAAAAGAGAAGAAAAAAATGAGGAATTTTAAGAAATTCGGTTTTTCGAATTTTTGATAATTTTAGATTTTTTACCAAATGGTGGTAATTAAAAAACGAGTAAAGTATTTTTAAAGAGCACAAAAATAATGAAGCTGAATGCCATAAAATAAAAGAAAAATGATGAATTTTAAGAAATTCAGTTTTTCGAATTTTTGATAATTTTAGATTTTATATGCTAAAGGGTGGAGGCTTTTAAATAAGTAAAGTATTTTTGAAGAGCCCAAAAATATTGAAGCTAAATGCCATAAAAGAGATGAAAAAATAATGAATTTTAAGAAATTCGGTTTTTCGAATTTTTGATAATTTGAGTAATTTTAAATTTTTAACCAAAGGGTGAAGACATGCAGAGGGCGATCACTCCGAGTCTTGGACTCGGAGTGGTCGATTTCTTCATGTTTTATAATAATATTCTCAAAAGTTATTGAATTTCAGAAGGTTTGAATTTGAGAATCTTAATTCCTATAGAAAAATAATAATAATTAAATATTTATTTAAAAAAGAAGTTATTAATGTTCTTCAGGGTCAGGAAAAAGTGAAAATTTTGTCTGGAAATCAGGGAAAAACAAAATTAAAGTTTGTGGGAACTCTTTACTGGAACACGGAAGCTTTTCGAAAATTATTTAAATTCAATTAAAAGATTTCCAATTTACTTGAAATAAATTAAAAAATCTTCAAATATAAATAACGAAATTTATTATTAATTTTTGATCAGAAGAATTTTTGAATCAGAATAATAAAAATATTCCCTCTGTAATACTATTTTTCATTTCTGAAACACATTTTCGAAATCGATTTTGTCGTCAGTTACCCAGAGACATATACTCGCTCTCGTAAATCGCCTTTGTTGCTCAAAAAAAAGAGCCGAAGGGGCATATTTGAAAATCTTGATCTTCATGCATAATTCTACACATCAAATGCACATGTACGTGCGCATTTTCATCCTCTCTCTTTCTCTCTCTCTGTCTCTCCCTAACAGAAAAGGTGAAATACGTGACGTTATCACACACCCTCCCTCTCCCCCCACCCCTTTGACAAAAGTAGTCGAGTCTACAAAGCTCGAAAAAAGTTCCGAATGAATGAGAACAGAATTCCTAATTATTCGCGTAGTGCATTTTCACGACACTTTTGCAGTTAGAGCAGTTTCTTTCTTCTTTTTTTTTCTTTTTTTATTTTTGTACGTACAAAAGAAGGCATGAATGGATATCAACGGAAGAATGTGACCCGGAAGTATGAAGAATCTCGGAATAGAAGGAAAGAAAGGAGAAAAAAAAATATGTCGAAGCAAGTGCTGACTAAGGTCGCGTCTCGTCGTAGCCGTGAGCAACCTCATGAAATTGGGGGGCAAAAGAGGAAAAGAAAATTCAACGGGAGGACGCAACGACCATTCGGAGGTGCGAGAGAAGAAGAGAGAGAAAGAGAGGAAAAGAGAGCAAGAGAGAGAGAGAGAGAGAGGACCTTTTCAGTAGGGTGAAAATGGGAGTTGAAGCTTATTTCCGCAAAAAAGGACCACGACGAGAGAAGTGCATGTTCTCGAAGTTCGTGTCGAGGCCAAAAAAAAAGTATAATAAAAAAAGGGTGTCATGACGTATAAAAAAAAAAAAGTTCCCTTCCAACTGACATTTAGCAATTATAACTTTTGCAGGGACATCCCTTTTGCGTAAGGATGGAGTGCGTGGCCACACGTATTTTATATGGGGCCCCAAAGACCTCTTTCGCCCCAAAACCAACCCTACGCCCATGGGGACTGTAAACTAATGCCTCACAATGTGTATATATACGCGAACGTATATCTATCTACCGACATACATATCTTTCATGTGGATGCTGTAACATGAAGGGATGTTAAAGAAAGCACCTGTCTCGAACTTCTTTTCCTCCAGACAACGAATGGCTGACTTCCGCGTAAATAAAAACTCATGGAATAAATTTTTTTTGTTAATATATAACCGCGCGCTCACACACCCTGAGCTTTCACGATCCCTTCATGATTCATCACCTTCAAGCCGATGGATCAGTATTTCAAGAGTACCGCAAGTTCCATTATTTTCTCTTTTTCGCCAGAATCAAAAATATTCATGCAAAGAATAATGATAATAATAAAAAGTACTTACCGATAGCAGGGGGTATCTTCTCCTTATTATAATTGGCAAGATGATAATAGCAGGATGATCATTTCCAAACGGACAGCATCTGCTTCCTTCTCTTAAATGTGTCCCCTCTTATTGTTCCTCAGTTCTGGAATATGTTAAAATAAAAAATTATTTTATAGAATATTAGCTGAAAACTTAACATCAAAGTATCGAATTTTGTCGTTTGAAACTTAATTTTTAGATCAGGTATAAAAGAGACTCCATACAGGTGACGTCAACAAACTATTAATACGAATTTAAGGGACTAATTTTATTGCATCGACTTCGCACTCGATAAATAATTTTAAAAAAGTAGCTTTCAAACTTAAAAAGTAGTAAAAAAGTAACTATTGAAAAATTAATCTTTTGACGACCAAAAAAACCTCGTTTTAGAGTTCCTGACTTTTTTCTAATATTTATCAAAAATATTTACTTCTTCGTATGTGGTATTTTGTTTAATTTTTTTGAAAATAATTTAATTCGTAAAAAGCATTTTATTATTTATAAAAATAATTGAAATCTTGCGAACGATTTTATTAGAAGTTATTAAAATAATTGAATTTCCAAGAAAAAATTGATTACTTTTGAAAATAATTGAATCCTTGTGATGAATATTGTTATTTATGAAAATAATTGAATTTTGCAAAGAATTTTATTAAAATGCCTCAAAATAATTGAATTTTCGGAAATAATTTTGTTATTTATCATTAATAATTGAATTTTTTCGAAGAAATATTTATGTAAATAATAATTGAATTCTTGTGAAGAATTTCATTAAAATCTGAAAGAATAATTGAATTAAAAAAAAGTTAATTACAAATGTATTTTAAATAATTGATTTCTTTCGAGAAATTTTATTAAAATATTTGAAAACTAGCCAAACTATCCGCGCGCAAGCGCGCGGGAATGTTGTATGCGGCTGCTTATTTTAAACAATTTAAAAAATTTTAAAGAAATAATTATTATAACCTAACAAAGAGATTTAACTAACTAAAATTCAAATAATTTCACTCAATGGTCTCAATTTAAATAGAATTTACATTACTAGACTTAAACTATGGCTAGAACAATTACAATTAGTATCTGGGTCATCTTTTGCATTGCTTATTTTATAAAGCCATTTAAAAATAAATACTTGTTAAAGAAATAATAATTATTACACACTAAAAAAAGTTTGACTTGAAATAGCGATAAGTTTCTCTAGAATAACGAAAGTATTAATTGAAGCACTGAATAATTTCGCTACTAAAGTGAAATCTGTAGTTCATCCAGCTAAATATTTTTTGCCGTGCATAACGAAAAAAGAATTAAATTAACATCAGATTTTCTACATTCAAAAAAAACGAATTCAAATAGAAATTAATCATTTTACAACTTAACGAAATTCACCCCAGAAATCACTGAATTCGATAATTTAGAAGAAAGTCAGACAAAAGCAGGGTTCCTACAGAATCTAGAAATCATGGAAATCATGGAAATGGTATGGAACTTTTAAAAGGCTTCTGGAAATCAGGGAAATCATGGAAAAGGCCTGTAATTTTTAAAAAATTCTAAATTTTTTCAGTTTTCCATTTTTTCTCTTGAATAAAAATTCAAATAATAATAAAGCTAAATGGTATAAAAGAGAAAAAAAATGTTGAATTTTAAGAAATTCAATTTTTCGGATTTTTGATAATTTTTTATTTTTTTCCAAAAAGTCGAGACAATTTAATAAGTAAAGTATTTTCCAAAAGCACAAAAATAATGAAGCTAAATCCCATAAAAGAGAAGAAAAAATGTTGAATTTTAAGAAATTCGCTTTTTTGAATTTTTGATAATTTTCATTAATTTTAGATTTTTTACCAAAGAGTCGAGACAATTTAATAAGTAAAGTATTTTCCAAAAGCACAAAAATAATGAAACTAAATTCTATAAAAGAGAGGAAAAAATGTTGAATTTTAAGAAATTCGGATTTTTGAATTTTTGATAATTTTCGATAATTTTAGATTTTTTACCAAAGAGTCGAGACAATTTAATAAGTAAAGTATTTTCCACATTAAAAAGTTTGACATTAAAAAATATATAAAAAATGCCAATAGTTAACCCACAAAATTAAATTTTCAAAACAAACAAATGAATGCAGATAATTTGCTAACGGAAAGGAAACTTACGATTATTATAATGTATGTATATGTATATGTATATTTCTATTTTCTATCAAAACGTATAAAAAACAAAAGTATAACTATAACTAACTTCAAGTGTGGACAGAGATCCGGAAATCTGGAATCACGACGATTATTATATATAATAATTAAATTCCTGTGAAAAATTCTAATATTTTTGTAAACAATTGAATTCTACCAAAGAATTTAAAAAAAACATTTTTTTAAACAATTGATTTTTTCGTGAAATTGGAATAAAATTTTTAAGAATTGTAATTACATTTTTGAGCAATTCCTGTAAAATTGTATTAAAAATAATTGAAATCCTGCGATGAATTTTATTATATATTAATAAATTTATAAAAATAATTGAATTTTGCAAAGAATTTTATTAAAATGCCTCAAAATAATTGAATTTTCGGGAATAATTTTGTTATTTATCGACATAAATAAATTCTTTCGAAGAATTATTATTTATGTAAATAATTGAATTCTAGGGAAGAATTTTATTAAAATCTAATAGAATACCTAATTGAATTATATCAAAAAAATGTAATTAAAATTTTATTTAAAATAATTGCATTCTTTCGAGCAATTTTATTGAAATATTTGAAAATAATTAAATTCCTGTGCAAAATTATAATATTTTTACAAATAATTGAATATTTCCAAAGAATTAAAAAAAAAAATTTTTTTAATAATTGATTTTTTCGAGGAATTGAAATTAAATTTTTAAGAATTAAAAATAATTGAAATCCTGCGATGAATTTTATTATTTATGAAAATAATTAAATAGTGGCTAAGAATTTTATTAAAATTATCAAAAATAATTGAATTCCGTGAGAAGAATTTTATTATTTATGAAAATAATTGAATTATTACGAAATTTTTTTTTAAATTTTAAAAAAAATTTAAATTTCTGTGAAAAATTTTGTTATTTTTGAAAATAATTGAATTATTACGAAATTTTTTTTTAAATTTTCAAAAAAATTTAAATTTCTGTGAAAAATTTTGTTATTTTTGAAAATAATTGAATTATTACGAAATTTTTTTTTAAATTTTCAAAAAAATTTAAATTTCTGTGAAAAATTTTGTTCTTTTTGAAAATAATTGAATTCTTCATAAGAATTTTATAAACATTGTTTTAAACAATTAATTTTTTCGAAATATAGTATAAATATTAGGAAAATTTTATTTTAAATAATTAAATTCTTGTGAAAAGCATTACCTATTTGTGAAAATAATTGAAACTCTTTGATGAGTTTTATTATTTATGAAAATAATTGAATTCTCGTTTAGAATTTTATCAAACATTCTTTTAAAAAATTGAGTTTGCATGAAAAATGTTATTATTAGTGAAAGTAATTGAATTATTGTGAAGAATTATGTAAAAATTTGGTTAAATAATTGATTTTTTTGAAATTTTGTAGTAAATGCTATTTAAAAGTAATTGAATTCCTAAGGAAATTTTATTATTTATGAAAATAATTGAATTTTGAATGAATTTAGATCCACTTTAAATGGTATGATACTTTCAAGAAATCTGTGAAGTGAATTAGTAGTTAGTAACCCAAATAACACAATAGTTGACTTCAATAAAGTGTTAATATTGCATGGCGTAAATTTTACTTCACAACTTTCTGAACTTCAATTATTTTTTGAAAATCGTTCAACTTGGATGTTCAAATATTGTTCCGGAACATTATTTTGAAGAGATGAAACGTTCTAAAAACGTTTTTGGAACCAACATGGTTTTTTACCCAGAGGGTAACCAGATAATGTTACCAATTCTGTATTTAAGTTAAGTTAGTTAACATTAAGTTAATAAACACAAGTTCAACACTAAAGTTCAAAATTCACTAAGTTGATGATCTATTAAAGGAGCTCACTGTTTTTCTATCAAATTGAGACAAAAAAACATATCAAAATAGTTACGAAGCAACGTTTTGATACGTTTTTTTGTCTCAATTTGATATCCTTAGAAAAACCGTTCTACCAAAAGTACTATCTGACATTTTATTTAAAAAATATGTATACCTCTTTCCACAGTGGAAAAAAAATCCTCTCGAGTTAAAACCCACCTAATCATAATTTAAATACAAAAATCACAAAATCTAAAAAAAGAATCACATTAAACTTTCCCACACCAAGAAAACTGATCTATTGACTCAAGCAATCGTCTCTCCTCATTTGAAATCAAGAGCTCGCGAGTAATCAAGCCAGGAGAATTGCTGTAATTTACATCTAGTATATAGGAGAAGATCGAATTTCTGATGGGAATTCAGCACAAGAGGTCTAGTGTCTACTCTCTACAATAGTGGTTGGATGTTAAACAAGATGCTCTTATCAGAAATTGTCTCGTTTCCTGGCGGTGCTAATGGAGCGATCCCTTATACCCGCGCAATGTTTCAGATATCATCTCGTTTATAAACGGGAGCCGCAGAGTCAGTAGTTTGCCTCATATATAAATACATATATAGAGAGAAGAGAATCCCGAAGAAAACTTAAAATGAAAAGAGAAAAACAAGAGATGACCATAGATAGAGTTGAAAATCAGACACAGCATCAGACTATATACTCAAACAGCCTCGGGAATGAGGGTAAAAATATACATATACATATATATAGTATATGCAAAAGTTGAAAATGTCATGTACACAACAAAATGAAACCAACATCATAGGAGAGGTACATGAACACACACAAAAACTAGTTGGGATAAAACTCGTTTTCTGCCCTGGGCAAATATTAAAATTTCATTTCCCCATTTCTCTCTTGAAAAAGGGGCTCACTTCATTAAAAGCAAAATCAGCCACGATCATTATTGCGGGAGCTAATCTTTTCCATTTTCAACGAATAATTAAATTGCAGATACAGGCTACACAATACAAAGAGACATATGTTTTATTAAATTCGACATTTTTTCATCAATCCGGATTGATGGGTGCATCATAATTTAATTAATGAACAAAAACCAATAAAAATAGAAACTGCTTTATTCTCGAAACAAAGTTCTAATGAAATTTTCTACTTTTTTCAATTCTATTTCCTATAGCATTTACAGGGTTGCCACAAAACTTTAATTTTGTTTTTCCCTGACTTTTCCCTGACTTCCAGACAACATTTTCACTTTTTCCCTGACCCTGAAGAACATCAATAACTTCATCTTTTAATAAATTTGTATAATCATTATTATTTTTCTATAGGAATTAAGATTCAATAACTTATGAGAATAATATTATAAAACATGAAGAAATCGAGTCTTCGACTCGGAGTGATCGATTTCCTCATGCTTTATAATAAATTTAAGAAGATAGAGTGATAAAATCATTATTTCCCACACAGCACATGATATTTCCTGAATACTTCCTGAATATTTCACTGAAAGATTGAAATATTTCATTGCAAGATTCAGGAAATATTTCTGCAAACAGGAAAATGTCCGCTTATGTGGGAATATTGACGCGAAAGTTGAGAAAATATTTCATTGAAATATTTTGGAAATATTCAACTGAAATGATGCGCACTGGTCGAACTCAGTTTCTATGGCCTGTAGAGTTGCGCAGTAGTTTTTGGCTTACTATATCCTATGTTTAAAATATTTCAGAAAATTCCTATTGATTTGAGGTGTTTAACAAATTTTTCCATTTTTTGAAATATTTTCACAATATTGCAGAATCTTTATGTGTAATATTGCAGGAATATTTCAATGAAATATTTTCTCAATTTTCGCGTCAATATTCCTACATAAGCGGACATTTTCCTGTTTGCAGAAATATTTCCTGAATCTTGCAATGAAATATTTCAATCTTTCAGTGAAATATTCAGGAAGTATTCAGGAAATATCATGTGCTGTGTGGGTTTATATCATACGAATATTGTAACTATAAATTCAAATTTTCGAAGATTTTAATTTGAACCCTTTTCGAAATTCAATTATTTCTAAAAATTCACACAATAACTCTTCTAGTATTCAATTATTATCTAAAATTTTACATGAAATTCATATTTTAATAAATTTTTATTAGAAAATTATTCAAAAATTCAATTATTTACATACAAGAATAAATCATTTATTAAATAATTGAATTTTTATCAAGAATTTTATCAAAACTTATAAATAATTGAATTCTTTCGGTGAATTTAAAAAAATATTTAAGCATAAATGCAATTTTCTATCATTATATTTAAAATTGTATTAAAAATAATTTGAAATTCTGTGATGAATTTTGTTATTTATGAAAATAATTGAATTTTATTTGTAAAAATAATTGAATTCCAGAGAAAAATATTATTATTCATGAAAATAATTAATTTATTGTGAAGAATTTTATTCAAATATTTTAAATAATTGAATTTCTCAGAATTCTTAAAAACTTTTTCAAAAAAATTAAATTCCATAGAGAAATTTCATAAAAAAATGGAAAGTAATTGAAATCTGACAAAGAATTAAAAAAATTCTTTTTTAAATAATTGAACTCCTATGAAAATATTTATTTTTGAAAAGAATTGAATTCTTGGGAAGAATTTTATTAAAATTTCTAAAATAATTGTATTGCTTTGAAAATTTTTATTTTTTACGAAAATAATTGAATTCTTTCGAAGATTCTTACAAACATTTTTGATAATAATTTTATTTCTAGTAAGAACGTTATATTTTACGAAAATAATTTTATTTTATGACCAATTTTATTATAATTTTTCAAATTTATAAAGCATTTTATCAAAATTTTTTTAAATAATTGAATTCTCATAAACAAATGTATTTTTTGTGAAAATGTTCATGTTTAATATGATGAAATATTTATTTAAAAAAGAAGTTATTGATGTTCTTCAGGGTTAGGGAAAAAGTGAAAATTTTGTCTGGAAATCAGGGAAAATTTTATCAAATCACTTTATCATGATAGATTCATAATGATTTTTGATACATTTGTGATAATTTTAAGTTAAAAATACAAATGAAAAACAATATTAATCCGAAATTCTTATCATTTATAGATTTGTCTTCGAATTAAGATATGATAATTAACAAATTAACATTGAATAATTTTATTTGTAAAAATAATTAAATTCCGGAGAAAAATATTATTATTCATGAATATAATTAATTTATTGTGAAGAATTTTATTCAAATTTTTTTAAATAATTGAATATCTCAGAATTTTTTAAAACTTTTTGAAAATAATTAAATTCCATCAAGAAATTTCATTAGAAGATTGAAAATAATTGCAATCTGACAAAAAATTAAAAAAAATTTTTTTTTAAATAATTGAATTCCTGTGAAAATGTTTATTATTTATAAAAATATTTGATTTCTAGAGAAGAATTTTATTCAATTTTTTTTTAAATAATTGAATTTCTATATAAAAATGTATTATTTGTGAAAATAATTGAATTTTCAAGAAGAATTGTATTGAAAATAATTGAATTGCGTAGGAAAATTTTATTAAAATTGCAAGTTTACTAACTAAATCTTGTAAAGAATTTTGTCAAAATTTTTTTAAATAATAGAATTTTTAAAAGAATTAATTTATATTTTTCAAAATAATTGAATTTCTTAGAACTATATTTTTCAATTCTCTGAATATATTTGAATTCTTTGGAGAAACTTCATTAAAAATTAAAAATTATTGAATTAGTGCGAAGAAATATATAAAAAAAATTGGTATGTTCTTGAATTCTTGTGAAATTTTAATTAAAATTTTGTTTAAATAATAGAATTCTTTTGTAAAATTTTATTAAGATAGTAGTTACTAAAAATAATTGAAATGAGGAAAATTTTTGAAATTTTGCCAAGAATTTTATTAAATTTTTTGAAAATAATTGAATTTTGGAGGAGAATTTTATTATTTATAAAGATAATTGAAATTTTAACGAGAATTTTTTTTAAATTTTTGAACATAATTGAATTTATGCAAAGAAGTTCATCACTTTTGAAAATAATTGAATTTCTATAAACAGTTTTTCTTAAAATTTCTATTTAATTTTAAATTCATTAAAAATTGATATTTTCCAAAAGTTTGAAATTGAAACCTTTGAAGTCCATATATTTATGAAGATTGTAAACGCCTCTTTTGAAATCCAATTAATTTTGAAATTTTTAAGTAACATTATTCATTAAATAATTTCTAAATAATAATTTTATGATAGTTCTTCAAGAATTATAAGTTATTTAAAAAGAAATTATTGTCAAAAATAGAAGAAATTGAAAGATTTGTATTAGAATTCTTGTCAATTTCATAGTTTATGAGGCAAACAAAAAAAACAACAAAATTCAGAATATTCTTATAAATTCTAAAAATTTAATTTTTTCCAGTATTTTTAATAAAAATTTCTGACTTTTCCCTGATTTCCCTGACTTGTGGCAACCTTGATTTATTATAATCCACAATACTGTAAACAACTATTAATCCATAAATAACAATTTGCTGTTGTGTATAACTTTCTTTTTTCGATCCAAATGATTCTGGTAACTAATCTGAAAAGCTCTGGGATGATTCTAAATCTTGTGTGGTTGAGCCTTGCTAATCTTGCACGTAACAACTTGGGGTATATTTTCATAGTGGGAGAGAATGCGATGAGTTATGAAAAGCGTAACTTATTTTCGTGCGAGAAAGGACCCTCTCTATATGTGGCTAAATGGCAAACGATAAAGACGACGTTGACGACAAAAGGGATGTTAGAAATTTTAGATGATTATCAAATTTTGCAAATTTATCGCAAAACGAAGACACATCCAGCTTCGAGTGGCTCTTAAATATACAAGATGTGTATATAATAATATCGCACACCACGTCAAGTGGAAAAGGGATTTTCCTTAACGAGCTTGTTTAGTATGTGCGTATATGTTGTGTATATGTGCATAATATTACCATGCAATTCATAAGTTTTAAAGGAGTTTTAACTGTTAAGAAGAGAGTAACTCTAGAAGAAAGTTTTCTCCTTATTTCGCGGAATCTGGCAGGATCGTAAAGTTTCAAGTCCTATATAAACCACAGGGAATTCAACGAAGGAAGATGAATTGAAGAAAATTTCAAATTAACTTAAAATTTTCAAAATTTTGATACAATTCTCATAATAAATTTTGCGACCATAACTATAAACTTAAGTTCTAAAGTTTATATAATAAATATTAAATCCTGAGATCCTCCTCACTCATCACTGAGTTGGAAAATTTTAATAATTTTCAAATTAAATTTTCCTCACAGATGTAATTATTATCTTCAAACATTATTTTTCCATAATCCGTTTAAGGAAGAAAAGAGCACTTATTTTAATCTCAAATTACTTAAATTAATTTTTCTTATCCCTTGTTTTTAATAAATAATTTTATCAAATTATTTTATCATGACAGATTCATCATTATTTTTGACACATTTGTGATAATTTTAAGGAAAAAATACAACTGAAAAACAAAATCAATCCAAAATTCTTATCATTTTTAGATTTGTCTTTAAATTAAGATATGATAATTTACAAATTAACATTAATTTCAGACAAATAATGCTGAAAAATATTATTTTTATGTCAAAATTGTTTGATTGATTGAGAGTTATGAGAAAAAGTAAAGAGAGGAAAATAATTATAATTGGATAGATTTAATCTAGACGACTTGAGCACATTTATCTAATCATTGTGATAAAATAATTAAAAAAACTTTT
The DNA here is from genome assembly GCA_032872505.1 of Leptopilina syphax. Taxonomy (NCBI): domain Eukaryota; kingdom Metazoa; phylum Arthropoda; class Insecta; order Hymenoptera; family Figitidae; genus Leptopilina; species Leptopilina syphax. Next base: position 19,991,572 of record CM065468.1, on the reverse strand, counting down.
TTACAATACAAGGGAGCAAAAAAAGAAGTGAGGAAATTTTAAAAGAAATTTTACCACATTTTTATAAAATTACTCATTACCCCAATTTTAACATAGTTGTTACAAAAATTTTATTTTATTTTTCCCTGATATCCAGGCAAAATTTTGACTTTTGTTATGATGTCCTTTTGATAAAATTTAATTTTTAGCATATGTCTGTAAAAAATAAGATTTCTTACTGTAGTTAACTTTCATAAATTATTTTCAAAAATTTCATTAAAATTTTTAAGAAAGCTTAATATTTAAAAAATTTCAATAATTTCAACAATTTTCAAATAATTGCTTATAAAAATTGAATTATCTTCAAAAAAATAGAATTGAAAAATTATAAATACATAATTTTTCAGAAATTCAAATAAAACTTTAAAAATTGAATTATCTTCAAAAAAATAGAATTGAAAAATTATAAATACATAATTTTTCAGAAATTCAAATAAAACTTTAAAAAAATTAAGTACTTTTCCAAAAAATTCAATTTTAAATCTCTTTAAATTTAACTAATTGGGGCAAAGAATTTTATTAGAATTTTTAAAAATAATTCAATTGTTTGGAAGAATTTTACTAAATTTATTTTAAAGAAATAAAATTTTTCGAGAAATTAGTAATTTATTTTTATTTATTTTCTATTAACAGACTATTCTTTTGTGAAGAATTTTATTAAATTGTTTAAAAATAATTTAATTCTCACGACAATCTTTATTAAAATTATATTGAAAATAATTAAATTCATATAAAGAATTTTATTATTATTATTATTTTTTAAAATATTTAAAAATAATTAAATTTTTCAGAGAAATTTTCAAAAAACTTATATTAAAAATAAAAGAATTCTTACAAAGAATTTTATTATTTATGAAAATAAGTAGATTCTTGCAAAGCATTTTACTAAAATTTTTATAAAAAATCAAATTCCTCTAATGAATTTATTATTTACTAAAGTAATTAAATTTTTGTTAATAATTTTATTACAATTAAAAAAAAACTGAATTTCTAAGTAGAATTTTATTATTTTTGAGAAAGTAATTGAATAATTGTGAAGAATTTTACTAAAATTTTTGTAAAAATTGAATTTCTCCAAAGAATTTTATTATTTATAAAAGTAATTGATATTTTGCGAAGAGTTTTATTATTTATAAAAATAATTGAATTTTTGCCGAGAATTATACTAAAACTTTCCTGAAAAATTAAAATCCTCCAAAGAATTTTATTATTTGTAAAAGTAATTGAATTCTTGCGAAGAGATTTATTATTTAGAAGATAATTGAATAATTGTGAAGAATTTTACTAAAATTTTTGTAAAAATTGAATTTCTCCAAAGAATTTTATTATTTATAAAAGTAATTGAATTTTTGCGAAAAGTTTTATTATTTATAAAAATAATTGAATTTTTGCCGAGAATTATACTGAAATTTTTCTGAAAAATTGAATTCCTCCAAAGAATTTTATTATTAAAATATTTATTATAATATAAAAATAAAAGTGATTGAATTCTTGAGAAGAGTTTTATTATTTAGAAGGTAATTGAAATTTTGCCGAGAATTATACTAAAATTTTTGTAAAAAAATGAATTGCTGCTAAGAATTTTATTGTCTGCAAAAGTAATCGAATTTTTGCTAAGAATTTTATTATTTATGAAATTACTTAGGAATCTTTATTAACATTTAAATGAAAATAATTTAATTCCTCCGAAGAATTTTATTATTTATATGAAAACTATTATATTCTTGTAAAGAATTCGTTTTCAATTTTCGAGAATAACTCAATTCCTGTGATTAATTATATTGTTTATGCAAATAATTGAATTCTTCAATTATTTGATTGAATATTTCAATAATATTATTGAATTTAGCTTTTAAATTGGCCCAACAAATTAATTTAGAAAGCAAAATGATGATACAATATTGGCAAATATTAATTTGTCTGCAACATACACAAGATATGATGAAATAATCAAGACAAATTCAGTTCAAGATGCAACATTCATTATCTGTTACTTGACAGTAGATAAAATAAAAGCAACTCGCGGTGAAAATTTATTCAGTCGTTTAATATCGGTCTTGTTATTAACTCTCTCCACACATACCAACCATGGAGTCGATAAGTTTACTGTTAATTATAATCACACTATTTTTGGCTACAATTATCCTCGCTCTAATTCTCTATCATCAAACAAATTTCTGGGAACGAAAAGGAATTCCTTATTTAAAACCCCTAATACCAGTATTAGGCAGCATGTCCATAATATTATTTCGTCGCTCCTCGTTCTACGATGGTTTAAATTATCTCTACAACAAATTTCCCAACGCAAAATATTACGGAATGATGATATTACATACACCATTAATTTTGCTTCGTGATCCCGAATTAATTAAAGAAATCTGTGTGAAAAATTTCGATAATTTTGTCGATCGTCGCAGTTTTATGACTGAAGAAATGGATCCAGTTTATGGGAGAAATGTATTTTCATTGAAAGGCGATCGTTGGAAGAAGATGAGAAATACTTTGAGTCCAGCTTACACTGCCTCTAAAATGCGAATCATGTTTGAATTAGTTGAAAAATGTGCTCGCGATTTTATTCAATATTTCATCGATCATCCAAATGAAGCGAATTCTGTTGAACTGTCAGATGCATTTACCAGATATTGTAACGATGTAATAGCCACCGCTGCATTTGGAATCACTGTTAATTCACTAACAGATCGTGAAAATGAATTTTACGAGAGGGGAAAAAATTCCTTTAATTTAGGTAGTCCAAAACGTTTCGTTAAATTCATTGCCTTTCGTTTATTTCCAAAATTAATGCATCTACTTGGTATAACATTTCTAGAAAAAAAATCTGATCGTTTTTTCAAGAAAATCATTACGGAAACAGTGATAACGAGAGATGAGAAAAATATAATTAGGCCTGATATGATACACTTGTTGATGGAAGCTAGAAATAAGGATGATAACGATTTATCAATGGATGATATCATTGCACAAGCATTTTTGTTCTTTTTGGCAGGTTTCGATTCATCATCAGGTCTCATGAAATTTATGGCCCATGAATTAGCGGTAAATTTCGAAATTCAAAAGAAGCTGCAAGAAGAAGTAGACAATCTTTACCAGAATGATGAAAACGTTGCTGACGATTTATACGAAAAATTATCAGAATTAAAATACATGGACATGGTGATATCGGAAGCATTACGAAAGTACCCTCCTAATCCATTGATAGACAGACTCTGTGTAAAGGAGTACGATTTTCCAAAACCCACACCAGACAGTGTGGCATACACCGTAAAACCAAATAATGCCATTTGGATACCAATCTACGCTTTACATCATGATCCGCAATATTTTCCTGAACCAGAAAAATTTGATCCTGAAAGATTTAATTCTGAAAATAAGAACAAAATTCATCCATATTCCTATTTACCGTTTGGTCTTGGACCACGAAAATGTATTGGAAATCGATTTTCCCTAATGGAAACTAAACTAATTTTCGTCCTCATTTTGCGTAATTTCACTTTGAAGCCCACTGAGAAAACTAAACATCCCATTGAATTTGCCAAAGGTGGTGGAATTAAGGTCAAGGATGGTCTATGGATCGAGTTTGAGAAGAGGGTATTTGATTGCTAACACGGAAATATTCTCTAAAATATAATTACTTTTTCTATTACTCCAACTACTGTAATTACATTCATTTCCTCTATTACTTCACTCTACTGTTCATGCTACTTTTTCTAACTATAGTCTAAAACTATTATAAACTTTAAATTAGTTAATCTCTAACCAGTGAGATAAAATAATCACTGATAAATATATGACAAGGAATTATCTACTAAGTAGTGACATATTCTTCATAAATAAAAATGTGAGTAAAAATTAATAAAAAATAAAAAAAACTTCTTAAAAATCAAAACTTTTGTAAATGATCTAATTAATGTTAATATAAATAATAAAACAAATTGATTGTTTCTCATTATTTTATACACAATACATTTATCTGATTAAAGTATTCACCATAAGTATTTAATCGATTGATTAATTAAAATTTGTTAAAAATAAAAATAATAAATTAAATTAAATTAATTATTTAATTAAATTTGATTAATTAAATTAACTTAAAAATAATTACTGTCGAAAATTAACATTTATTAATTCAAAAAACGGTAAGTGTTATTTATTTTATTAAAAAAACTGGATTTTATTTATTTTAATGTCTTTTTTCATGTAGAGTTAAAAAATTAATTTTTAGAAAATTCATATCACTTCTATTCATAATAGTTCCAATTTTTACTAATTTCTATTTAAAGAATATGTTTTGTGATACCATTAAAAAATTTAAAAAAACAATTTTTTGCAAGAAGAATTTCGAAATTATTCTATTTTTCATAATTTTGCGTCAATAAGTAAATTTATCTCTACTTTTAAAAGATAAAATTTTTGTTAAAAAATATAATTTCTATAACATTTATAATTTTGAATGTGAAATTGTAATCCGATTTTATTATAAAATTTTAATAAAAGTTTTGAAAATAACTCAATGTTTTGAATAATTTTATTAGAATTTTTGAAAATAATTCATTAATTTAGAGGATTTCAATTAAAATTGCATTGAAAATAATAAAATTCTTCTGTAGGTTTTCCTCAAAATTTTTAAAAGTAATTATATTCTTTGCAAAGAATATTATTAAATTTTTTTAAATAATTCAATTCTTCAAAGAACTCTAAATTCAAATCTACAATTTTATTAAAATTGTATTAAAAACAATGGAAATCCTGCGAAGAATTTTATTATTTACAAAAATTATTGAATTCTTGTAAAACATTATATTACAATTTTCAAAAATAATTGAATTCTTATGAGAAATTCTATTTAAATTCTTTTGAGGAATTAAATTAAAATTGTGTTGAAAATAATTCAATTCTTATAAAGAAATTTACCAAAACTTTCTAAAATAATTGTAGACTTTCAAAGAATTTTATCAAAATTTATAAAAATATTTTAAATATTTTAAAGAATTTTATTAAAATTTTAAAAAATAATTAAATTGTTTGGAAAATTTTAATTCAAAATAATTGAATTTTCCCGAAGATAATAATAATTGAATTCTTGTCAAAAATTCTATTAATTAATAATTAATTATATAATTAATGTTTTAAAAACAATTGAAAACTTTCAAAGAATGTGATTAAAATTTATGAAAATAATTGAAATTTTTCAAAGAATTTTGTTCAAATTTTAAAAAATAATTGAATTTTGTCGAGAATCTTTATTAAAATTTTAATGAAAAGAAGTGGATTTTGACGAAGGTAATAATTGAATTTTAATTATTATTTATTTTTAATTTAATTTCTATAAAATTTTTTAATCTCATGGAATTTTTTCAGAAATTTAATTAAAATTGTATTTAAAATAATTTAATTCCTATAAAGTAATTTATAAAAATTTTAGAATATAATTGAACTTCTAAGAAGAATTGAATTAATTATATGTTGTATTCGAGGAATTCAATTAAAATTGAATTGCAAATAATTGAAAAATAAAAAAAAATTCATCAACATTTTTGAAAATAATTAAAATCTTTACAGAATTTTATTAAAAATTTTAAAAACAATTGAATTGTATCGAGTATTTTTATTAAAATTTTTTCAAAAAAATAATTGAATTTTTGCCGAAGAATTTTACTATTTATGACAAAAATTAAACTCTTGTGAAAAATTCATTTAAAATTTTTGAAAATAATTGAATTCTATCGAGAAATTCAATTAAAATTATATTAAAAATAATTTCTTTCAAAGAATTTTATTAAAATTAAAAAAATAATTGAACACTGTTTCGAGAATCTTCATTAATATTGTTTTGAAAATAATTGATTTCTTATAAAAAATGTTATCAAAATTTTTGAAAATAATTTGAATTCTCTCGAAGAATTTTATTACAATTTTTTTTGTATACCTAATTCGATTTTTTAGCGAAATTATATTCAAATTATTGTATTTAATTTTTGATTTTGTTTATTTAATTTTATTTAATTTAACTTGATTAATTACATTTTTGTAAATATTATACTTATGAATTTATTTTCACTAATTTCTAAAATTACATTATAAAAATAATTGAATTCTTCCAAAAATTTTCTTCCTATTTATAAAAATAATAATTGAATTCCAACGAAGAATTTTATTAAAAATTTAGAAAATAATGAACAACATGAATAATAATAATAATTAGTTAATAAGTGGATTTTTTAATTTTTGAATTTAAAATTATTAAAAAATTGAAGTTGATTGAAGTTGATATTTGAAAATAAAAGATTTTGTAATTTGCATACTAATAAGTGGAATACCTGTTTTTGCGCGCCTAATATTCGCCAGAGTTTAATAAATATTAAATAGGTAATTACTAATTTTTAATAATTTTAGAACAATCTTTTTTAAATAACTTTTAAAACTTATTTAACTTTTAAAATATTTTAAAGAAAGAAATTTTGTTTTTGACCAAAATTTTTTTGTTAAACGTCGTTAAAAATCATGTTTGATAAAAATTCATGTAAAGAAATGATTAATAAAAAATTAAGACAAAGAATCTTTTGTAGAAACATTTACATATTTGCAAATAGCGAGCGAATAAAAGCAAAAACTTTTAAAAATACATCACAAAATGAGTTTTAGAAAACATTTTCTAAATGATGTCATTTAAAGACCATTGTTGAAAACAATTTTAATATATGCACTAATCCAAGAAGTTTATGTAAATTTCAAAACGACAGTTTCTAAAAGCAGTAAAAAATTTTCCTAATAAAATCTCGAAAATCACTTTGTCATGAAAATACTATTTTGCATTTTATGCTACATTGCGTGTAAAAATAAAACAGTGCGCAGTTGGTATGTAGTTTATAAAACTGTACGTGAGTGTACATAGATGCTCGGGTATTTAAACTATATATATAATCACTGGACTCATAGCAATATACGCAGTGGCACATACAGTGTTTGCGCCACTCTCGCATCATCAATTGCTAATATTAACCAACTCTCTCTGAACATGGAATCGTTAAATCTGGCGATTCTCACTATTTGTTTAGGTGCAATTGGTGTTCTGATTTATTTTTATCGTCAAATAAATTTTTGGAAACAAAGAGGAATACCACAAATCCAATGTCTACCAATTGTCGGCAGTCATTTGCGTCTCATAACAGGAAGAATGGCAGTAAGTGATTTTGCAAAGCACATATACAATTGTCATCCAAATGCAAAATATTTCGGTATGATGGACTTTAATACACCGGTGGCAGTTGTACGTGATCCTGAATTAATTAAAGAAATAGGCGTTAAAAGTTTCGAGCATTTTCTCGATCACAAAAGTTTTCTCGACGAAACAATGGATCCGATTTTCGGTAAAAATGTCTTCTCTCTAAAGGGCGATCGTTGGAAACAAATGAGAAATACCCTCAGTCCATCATTTACGGCAGCAAAAATGAAATTCATGTTCGAATTAATTGATAAATGCGCGAGTGATTTTGTGAAATATTTTTTAGAGCATGAGGATGAAACAATGTCTATTAATACCAAGGACGCATTTACGAGATACACTAACGACGTCATAGCAACCGCTGCATTTGGTATAAGCGTAAATTCAATGAAGGACAAAGAGAATGAATTTTACGTTCATGGAGCTGATGCATCATCATTTAGGGGTTTTTGGCGATTCGCAAAATTCATAATATTTCGAATATGTCCGGGATTTTTGAGATTTATTGGCGAGCCGTTCGTGTCACGTTCGTCGGCACGATTTTTCAAGGCAGTGATACGTGAGACTCTTAAAACAAGAGAAGAAAATGGAATTGTACGACCGGATATGATTCATTTGCTTATGGAGGCGAAGGAAAAGGACGACGGTATTGATTTATCAGTTGATGATATTGTGGCACAAAGTTTTATTTTTTTTATAGCTGGTTTTGAAACATCATCAACGCTAATGAGTTTTCTCGCACATGAATTGGTCATGAATCCGGATGTTCAGGAAAAATTGCGTAACGAAGTGGATATGGTGACGAAAGTAAATAATGGTGAAATCAATTACGATACTCTCACTAAAATGAAATATCTCGATATGGTTGTTTCAGAGGTGCTCCGAAAATATCCGCCAGCTCCTGTTGTTGATAGAGTTTGTGTGAAAACTTACACTTTACCAAAACCTACACCAGATAGTGGGGAATATATTGCTGAACCAAACACATCAATTTGGATACCGGTTATTGGTTTACATCATGATCCAAAATACTTTCCAAATCCAGAAAAGTTCGATCCAGAAAGATTTAGTGATGAGAATAAGGATAATATTAATCCCTACACTTATCTACCGTTTGGTCTTGGACCACGAAAATGTATCGGAAATCGATTTGCCCTAATGGAGACGAAATTACTTCTTATTTACATACTGAAGCATTTTATTTTGGAACGAACGGAAAAGACGCAACATCCACTTAAATACGAAATCAGTGTCACTATTGGAGTTAAAGGTAGTACCTGGGCAAAATTTGTCAGAAGAACACCAAAAGTCACATAAAGAAATATTGAACACTAATAGAATGTAACATTTTTATGTAACGATACGAAATTTTTTGATCTAATTTAAAAATATTTCTCATTTTCATATCAAAGCATCTTTAATTCGTAATATTTTTTTACTTCATTTATTTTTTATTTTACTTTACTTTGTCATTTCAATTGTGTCATTTCCAAATTTACTTTATTCTACAAAAAGTCATCAAATAAACGCATATTCCATACGATTTTATTTGTACATAATTAAATTTAATCGAAAATAAAAGACTTTACCTAAAAAACGAAAAAAAGATATTTCCTATCTGAATAAAATAAAAATAAAAAACTGACAATAAGTTACATTCAATTTTTATAGTTGTAATTATCTTAATTTTTGAAGATAAAAACTTCTTGACTTAAACAAAATGCAAAAAGGTAACAAAAAGTAGCATTCAAACTAAAAAAAAGTAGCTATGGAGAAATTAAACTTGGCAACCAAAAAAACTCGTTTTAGAAACTTCACAAAAATTTCATTCTATATTTTACTTTCCTGCCTTCTTCCCAGTTTTCATAATAAATATTTACTTTTTACCTATTTATGAAAATAATTGAATTTTTGCGAACGATTTTATTAGAATTTTTTAAAATAATTAAATTTCCAAGAAGAAATTTATTAATTTTAAAAATAATTAAATTCTTGTAATGAATATTGTTATTTATGAAAATAATTGAATTTTTGAGAATAATTTTGTTATTTATTGACATAATTGAATTCTTTCTAAGAATTATTTATGTAAATAATTGAATTCTTGGAAAGAATTTTATTCAAATATATTTTTAAATAATTGATTTTTCGAGGGATTGAAATTAAATTTTTAAGAATAATTACATTTTTTGAGCAATTCCTGTAAAATTGTACTAAAAATAATTCAAATTCTGCGATGAATTTTATTATTTATGAAAATAATTTTATAGTTGCAAAGAATTTTATTAAAATTTCCAAAAATAATTGAATTCCTCAGAAAAATTTTATTATTTATGAAAATAATTGAAGTACTGCAAAAAATTTTATTAAAATTTTTAAAAATAATTGAATTTCTGTGAAACATTTTGTTATTTTTGAAAATGATTGAATTCCAAAAAATTTTTTAAAATAATTGTTAGAAAATATTGTAATAATAATCAAGTTTTTTTTTATGAATTTTAATGACAAATATGAAAATACGTAATTTTCCAAAATTTTAATGAATAAGTCCGATGTAATATTTTTAAAAATTTGAATTTATACCTTTTGAAGATAATTAATTTATTTTTTAAAAAGAATTAAATTTCTTTATACAGAATTTTTGTAAAATTTTAAAAACTAATCAATTTTTGTAAGGCAGAATTTTAATTAAAAATTTTGAAAATAATTGTTTTCTTTAAAAATGTTCACAATAATTCTAAAAAATATTTGATTTTTATAAAAATGTCAATATTTTAATTTTTTGTAGATATTTGAAGTTTTGGAAATATGTAATTAAAAATATTGAAAAAATTCAATTTTCAAAAATTATAATAAAAAGAGTCTGAGAATTTAATTATATTTAAAATTTTCCAAAAAATTTAAAAAAAAACCAATTATTTTCAATAAAAATTTTAACTTTTTAACTTTATATTTCCAACATTTAATTGCAAAATATTTTACTATAGTTATTTTTTAAGTCTAAAAATCAAAGCAATTTGCAATTTATACCAAAAAAGAGTTATATCAAAAGAGTTATAATGAAGAGTCTAAAAATTACTTTTCTAAAATAATTTCTTAAAATACTTTTTTTGAAGCTAATTTTCATTTTTATTTTTCATCAAAATTTTTGAGAATTTAATTATATTTAAAATTTGCAATTCAAATTCTCCAAAAAATGATTTTCAAAAACTATAAACTATAATGAACCACTTTAAAAAAAACCAATTATTTTCAATAAAAATTTTAACTTTTTAACTTTATATTTCGAACATTTAATTATTTTAGAAAAAGGCCTGTGTGTAAGAAATAAATTAATGAAAAATAATAACAAAGGAAAAAACTCACCGTTTTGCTGGTCGACACAGTATTTTCCGTAGGGATTCCCAGGACTTTTGGAAGAGCACCAATAATTATCTGCCATGTTTGACCTGAAACAATAAAAAGTAATTTAAAAAATCAAAAGTCAATTTTACTATGACAAAGATAAAAGAATAAAGCCAATAGGCTACAAGAAGAAAAAAAATATTTACTATATCTAAAAGATTAAAATATGTAAATAAATATTAGACAGATTCTTGCAAAAAGAAACGAAATTAAACATATTTTACAATTGGATTAAAAGTAATTTTTATTGAATCAAACTTTATTATGTATTGAATCGAAATTATTATTTTTAATTCAAAAATAATTTTTGGTTGACTTTATAACAAAGATTATTATATGTTTGATTCAAATATATTGTTTTCTCAGTGTGATTTCAATTATAATTTCATTTATGATTTTTTTTAACAATGTAAAAGTATTATTATATTAGAGAATATAAGGTAATGTTGTGTCCTATTAATCTTATATTGTCTATATTAATCAGTCAAAATAATAATAAATTAGAATTGAGATTAATCAATAAAAATAAAATTAAAACATTTGTTTCCACTAAGAAATATTGAATAAGAATAAATTATTTCTAAATAAAAAATATAAAATAAGAAAAATAGAACATATTTTAAATATAAAAAACAAATATATGGCATTGGCACTAGATCGTTCTATTCTTAAACATTTTTTACCATCAGAAAAATTACACGTTTGGTACACATAATATATGTAGAAAATTCATATTTACGGAAAATTAACTCTAAATTATTCTATATGTATTTAATCTCTGTTGAGTAATCGCTGCTCGAAAGGAATATTGATATAACTCAGTGTAAGCATCTATAACTTATATATACCTATATACGAAATCCAACAGTGGACATGAAAACAGCAGAAGCGAAAATAAAAATTAGTCTTCAGTGTGACTCCCTCGTTAACTGACGCGTGAAATGGAGTCGCTGAATTTAGCACTTTGGACCCTAATTGTTGGGGCACTTTGCCTTCTATTCTTCTTTCTCCACTACAAAGCACATTTTTGGGAGAGAAAAAATACTCCTCATCTCAGACCCATTCTAATATTCGGAAATACGGTTTCATTCTTCTTTCAAACAGTACCAATAACAAAGTTTGTCAATGACATTTACAATAGTTTCCCCAATGCAAAATATTTCGGAATGATGGACATTCACACCCCAATAGCAGTTCTACGTGATCCCGATTTAATCAAAGAAATATGTGTGAAAAATTTCGACAATTTCCTCGATCATCAGGCATTCATTGACGAAACAATGGATCCTATTTTTGGGAAAAATGTCTTCTCCCTAAAAGGTGAACGTTGGCGTGAAGTAAGAAATACCCTGAGTCCATCATTTACAGCAACAAAAATGAAATTTATGTTTGAATTAATTGAAAAGTGTGCGAAAAATTTTGTACAATATTATATGGAGCATCCGGAAATGACGGAATCAATTGAATCCAAGGACGCATTTACGCGCTATACGAATGACGTAATAGCAACTGCTGCATTTGGTATAAGCGTCGATTCATTAAAGGACAGAGAGAATGAATTTTATTTAATGGGTAAAGATGCGACAGCATTTGGAAAAGGATTACGTGCACTGAAATTTCTCATTTTTCGCACATGTCCACAAATAATGAAATTAATCGGTGAACCATTCCTGGCACGTTCAACTGATCGTTTCTTTAAGAATCTCGTTTCTGAAACGGTGAAAGTACGAAAGGAGAAGAATATCATTCGACCCGATATGATTCACTTAATGATGGAGGCAAGTAATAAGGAAAATGGTGTTAAATTAACAATCGACGATATTATTGCTCAGAGTTTTATTTTCTTCCTGGCTGGTTTTGATACAACAGCAACGGCAATGTGTTTTGTTGCTCATGAATTGGCCATGAATCCAGAAATACAAGATAAATTGCGCAACGAAATTGACACATTCACAGAAAATAGAGAGGAAAAAATAACCTACGAAACAATTTCAAAAATGAAATATCTCGATATGGTGATTTCGGAAGCATTACGAAAATATCCACCAGCGCCATCGACAGACAGATTATGCATTAAAAAATACACTTTACCGAAAGCAACACCAGATAGTGAAGAATATACAGCACTACCAAAATCAGTTGTTTGGATTCCTATCCAAGGATTACATCACGATCCAAAATATTATCCAGATCCAGAGAAATTTGATCCTGAGAGATTCAACGATGAGAACAAGGACAAAATTCATCCATACGCCTATTTGCCATTTGGAATTGGACCACGAAAATGTATTGCTAATCGATTTGCCCTAATGGAAACAAAAATTCTCATTGTTTATATTTTGCAAAAATTCATTTTGGAAAAAAGTGTTAAAACAAAGCATCCAATAGAATTTCAAAAGGGCTTTGCTATTGTCGCTAAAGGTGGTTTATGGGTGAAATTTACAAAACGAGACAATTAAACAATACTGACATTTTTTGTATACTATTCTAATTAATTTTCTCAATAATAAAATTTAACATTGATGTGTCAAAGTGTCTGTCATTCAAATTAAAATTTCCGTAAAACTATATATTTTTTGCATGAATCGTAGAAATCTTGATTAAACAGAGAAAAAATGTATTTCTATTAGAAATCATTCCTATTTGAAAGGAATGATTATGCTAATAAAGAAAAAAAGTGAAATCATTTAAAAACAAGAATGACCGATAAAACTTTCGCACAGACTACTTATGTTAAATCGTTGACCATAATCAGAAAGATTAACGTCATTGAAAAGCAATAAACATGTTTTAATTAATTACAGTGTGTAAAAAAATCCTGTCAAGTTTATCATTTTTTATTAAAAAAAATTATATATAAGCAATTGTGTTTATTATTAATGTACTATTTTTTTTAATCTCAAGAATAATTTTAAGAAAAAAAATTCTAGAAAACGGAAAAATCCAATGCTTTCAATAAAATTAAATTTTTTTAACAATATTGCATAAAAACATTTAGTTTACATAATTCTTATTTTAGGAAATTAATATTTTTATTTCTCAAAAAATATAATTAAAAATTGTAATTTAATTTGTAAATTTAATTCAACATTCTAAAATAGTTATACTTTTAAATTATTGTCGAAAAACAAATGGGATTCATCAGAAGAATTTTATTATTTATTAGAAAATAATTTAATACTTGTTAAGAATTGTATTAAAATTTTTAAAAATAATTAATTTGTTTTGATGAATTTTATAAAAGAAAATAAAAGTTAATTCAATTTTTTTTAAGGGGACCCGCACCCGAAATTTCAACTATGACAGAATATAATTGAAAAAATTTGGTATATTTTTTTTTCTGACACTATTTTGATTCAAAAATAAGGTGAACAAAGAAAAAAAAATTCATGATTTTTTCGAAAATTAAAAAAAAATTTTTTTTTATTTTTTTTGTAACTTTTGACAAAATTAAAATTTTACAAAATCCATGCCCTTAATTGTACAGGGGGTTGTAAGGAACTCATTAAAACAAAAACCATTAAAAAATAATAAAATTTGTGAAAGAAGAAGCATTTTTTGTAAATTTATGGTATAACATTTCGATGTTATACCATAAATTTACAAAAAATTAAAATTAAAATTTCACAAAATCCATGCCCTTAATTGTACAGGGGGTTGTGAGGAACTCATTAAAACAAAAACTATAAAAAAATAATATAATTTGTGAAAGAAGAAGCATTTTTTTGTAAATTTATGGTTCACAAATTTTATTATTTTTTAATGGTTTTTGTTTTAATGAGTTCCTTACAACCCCCTGTACAATTAAGGGCATGGATTTTGTAAAATTTTAATTTTGTCAAAAGTTACAAAAAAAAATAAAAAAAAAAAATTTTTTATTTTCGAAAAAATCATGAAATTTTTTTTTTCTTTGTTCACCTTATTTCTGAATCAAAATAGTGTCAGAAAAAAAAAAATACCAAATTTTTTTAATTATATTCTGTTATAGTTGAAATTTTGGGTGCGGGTCCCCTTAAGAATATTATCAAAATTTTTTAATCAAATATCATTCTTTCCAGGAATTCAGTTAAAATTGTATTAAAAATAATCCAATTCTTATAATAAATTTTATCAAAGCTTTTGAAAATTATTAAAATCTTTCAACAAATTTATTAAATTATTTTAAAATAATTGAATTTTATCAAAGAGTTTTATTATTTATGATAATTGAATTCTTGTGAAGAATTTTATTTAAATATTTTAAATTAATTAAATTCCTATCCAGGAATTCAATTACAATTGCATACAAGGTAATTGAATTCTTATGCAGATATTACCAAAGTTTTTGAAAATAATTGAAATCTTACAATTTTGAAAAATAATTCAATTCTTTCGGAAATTTTATTGAAATTTTTAAAAATAATTGAATTTATAGTGGAAGAATTTTATTATTTATGATAATTGAATTCTTTTGAAGAATTTTATTTAAATACTTTAAAATAATTAAATTCCTATCGAGAAATTCAATTACAATGTCATTAAAAATAATTAAATTCTTATGCAGATATTATAAAAGTTTTTGAAAATAATTAAAATCTTTCAACAATTTTTTTAAAATTTAAAAAAATTTATTTTGGAGAATTTTATTTAAATATTTTAAAATAATTAAATTTTTATCCTGGAATTCAATTACAATTGCATTAAAAGTAATTGAATTCTTATGCAGATATTATCAAGTTTTTGGAAAATAATTGAAATATTTTAAGAAATTTTATTACAATTTTGAAAAATAATTATTCAATTCTTTCGGCAATTTTATTGAAATTTTTAAAAATAATTGAATTTAGTGGAAGAATTTTATTATTTATGAGAATTGAATTCTTTTGAAGAATTTTATTTAAATATTAGAAAATAATTAAATTACTATCCAGGAATTTAATTACAATTGCATTAAAAGTAATTGAATTCTTATGCAGATATTATCAAAGTTTTTGAAAATAATTGAAATCTTTTAAGAAATTAATAATAATTACAATTTTGAAAAATAATTCAATTCTTTCGGAAATTTTTATTAAAATTTAAATGAAAATAATTAAATTTCGGCGAAGATAATAATAATTAAATTTTTGTCAAAGAATTCTATTCTTTTGAGAAATTCAATTCAAAATAAATTAATAACAATTCAATTCTTATAAAGAAATTTATCAAATTTTTTTTAAAAGTAATGGAAAACTTCTAAAGAATTTTATTAAAATTTTAAAAAATTGGTTCCAGAATCTTTATTAAAAGTTTAATGAAAATAATTGAATTTCAACGAAGGTATTAATTTAATTCTTGTGAAAAATTTTCTTCAAATTTTTAATCCTAATTAAATTTAATTGAGCAATTCAATTCTAATTTTATTAAAAATAATTGAATTCTTATAATGAATTTCATCAAAATTTTGGAAAATAATTGAATTCCTCCAAAGAATTTCATCAAAATTTTGGAAAATAATTGAATTTCTCCAAAGAATTTTATTATTTAGGAAAGTAATAAATAATAATAATTAATTAATTATCTAATAAGTGCATTTCTGTAAATTTTGAATCAAAAATTGAAATCGATGCTTAAGAATAAAAAAATTTGTAATTTGCATAATAATTTGCATTAACAATCATATTTTTATTATCCTAATCATAATATTTAAAAATCCTGCTCCTAATTGTAGTATTTTAACTAAATACAAATAAAAAGCTATCAACTTTTAATTGTCTTAAAAAAGAAATGATTCCTGAATTTAAATCACTTACAATTCTGACCAAATTTTTTCATCACAAGAAAAATTACGAAAAAATCAATCATATTTCTTGGCAGTTACAATAATACTGTAACTGTCAAGAAATTCTCCTTCTCTAAAAATTTAAAGAATAACAAAGAACATGATGAAATGATAAAATAAATTAATATATATTTTTAATATCTTATCGAATGTGAATTGACATTATATCATTATCTCTGATGAATTCCCCAATATTACCTTATTTGAAGCTACAATTGCCTCAAGTACTATAATCATTAATTCATGAATGACGCAATACGTAGATTTTCTTTTAAAACTCACCACGTGACATTGTATATATACAATATTTATTTGCCTGCGTTGTAGGAATAACTCACCAGTACAGTCGACACGCTCTGTCAGAGTGTGTCAATGAAAAAACATTTCATTTCCCGCATTGAATAATCTCTCGCAAAATGATTTCAATATCTCTAATACTACTAACATTCATAATCGGTATTATTGTTCTTCTGTCAATCAGTCGTCAATCAAACATATGGAAACGTAATGGAAAAATACCCCACTTAAAACCAGTGCCAATTTTGGGCAATACATTTGCAGCATTTTTCTTAAAACAAAAATCCCTCGCCGAATGGATCTGTGAAGTATACAATAGATTCTCATCGGCAAAATATTTCGGACTTGTTGACTTTGGTCTACCAGTGATTGTTCTACGTGATGCGGAATTAATAAAAGATGTGTGCGTCAAATTATTCGATCATTTTCCCGATCACAATAATATAATTGATGAGAAAGTTGATCCAGTATGGGGTAAAAATGTATTTGCATTGAGGGGTGATCGTTGGAGGGAAATAAGAAATACACTGAGTCCATCATTTACTGGCAGTAAGATGAAATTTATGTACGAATTAGTGGACAAGTGTTCGGAAAATTTTGTCAATTATTATTTGAAGAATTCGGAGGAGGCAAAATTAGTCGAAATGAAAGATTCATTTACGAGATACACGAACGACGTTATAGCAACGGCTGCTTTTGGAATTGGTGTTGATTCAATGAAGGATAAAGAGAATGAATTTTACCTACGTGGTAAGGATGCTATGAATTTTATGACTTTCTTTCGTATGATAAAATTCTTTTTCTTTCGATTCTGCCCGAGTGTGATGTTTCTTATTGGTGAACCGTTCTTGTCACGTGGTACAAATCGCTTTTTCAAATCACTTGTTCGCGATACAGTGGAAACAAGAAAGGCGAAAAATATCATCAGACCTGATATGATACATTTATTAATAGAAGCTAGTAAAAATGAGAATGGTGTTGAAGTGACGATTGACGATATGATTGCCCAAAGTTTTATATTTTTCTTGGCCGGTTTTTCCACTTCGGCAACATTAATGACATTTGTTGCCCATGAATTGGCTGTGAATCAGGATATTCAAGAGAAATTGCGTAAAGAAATTGATAGTTTTACAAAAGGGGATTCGAAAATTTCTTACGATAGTTTATCAAAAATGAAGTACTTGGATATGGTTATTTCTGAAGCTTTGCGAAAATATCCACCAGCAGGAGTTGTGGATCGTTTGTGTGTTGAAAAATACACATTCTCTAGAGCAACACCAGACAGCGAGGACTATACAATTCAACCAAATTCTCTTATATGGTTACCAATATACGCCTTGCAAAATGATCCAAAATATTTTCCAGATCCTGAGAAATTTGATCCTGAGAGATTCAATGATGAGAACAAGGACAAAATTAATCCGTACGCGTATATTCCATTTGGACTTGGACCACGGAAGTGCATCGGGAACAGGTTTGCTCTGATGGAAACGAAAATTCTCTTTGTTCGTATTTTACAACATTTCACTTTAGAAACTACTGACAAAACTAAATATCCCGTTGTGTTCGAGAAGGGATTTAATGTTGCCTATGATGGAGATTTTTTCGTCAAAATGATTAAAAGAACAAACTAATTTTAAAGAACAGAAAGGGAGATTTATTATTAAATACATAAATGTAAATGTGTAAAGATATTTTTGTCTAATGGATATTATGTCTAGTGATTTATATGATAAATGAAATTTATATCAAGTGATTTCTATGTCAAACATAGGAATTATGTTAGAGGATTTTTATGTAACATGTAATATATATTAAATTAATTTTAAGTCAATTGATATTTATATCAAATGAATTTTATGTTCAATGTAAATGTAAGAGAGAAACGATCAATCTAATTTAGGGTTGCCACAAGTCAGGGAATTCAGGGAAAAGTCAGGGATTTTTATTAAAAGTACTGGAAAAAATTAAGTTTTTAGAATTTATAAGAAAATTCTGAAATTTTGTGTTTTTTGTTTAATAAAATTCTTGGCAAAATTCCAAAAATTTTCCTCATGTAAATTATTTTTAATATCTACTATTTTAATAAAATTTTACAAAAGAATTCTATTATTTAAACAAAATTTTAATAAAAATTCCACAAGAATTCAATTATTTTTTACCAATTTTTTACAAATTTCTTCGCATCAATGCAATAATTTTTAATTTTTTAATGAACTTTCACCAAAGAATTCAAATATAATTCAAAGAATTGAAAAAAATAGTTCTGAGAAATTCAATTATTTCGAAAAATTTAAATAAAATTCTTTTAAAAATTCTATTATTTAAAAGAATTTTGACAATATTCTTTACAAGATTTAGTTAATAAACTTGCAATTTGAATAAAATTTTCCTATACAATTCAATTATTTTTCAAATAATACATTTTTTATGGGAATTCAATTATTTAAAAAAAATTTAAATAAAATTCTTCGCTAGCAATCAATTATTTTTATTAAAAGAAAAATTTTTCTCGAGAATTCAATTATTTAAAAAAATTTTGATAAAATGCTTTATAAATTTAAAAAATTATAATAAAATTGGTAGTAGAATACAATTATTGTCAAAAATGTTTGCAAGAACATTCGAAAAAATTCAATTATTTTCGTAAAAAATAAAATTCTTTAAAGCAATTCAATTATTTAAGAAATTATAATAAAATTCTTCCCAAGAATTAAATTCTTTTCAAAAATAAACATTTTTATAGGAATTCAATTATTTAAAAAGAATTTTTTTTAATTCTCTGTCAGATTTCAATTATTTTCAATTCTATAATGAAATTTTTCGATCGAATTTAATTATTTTCAAAAAATTTTTTAAAAATTCTGAGAAATTCAATTATTTAAAAAAATTTGAATAAAATTCTTCACAAGAACTTAATTATCTTCATGCATAATAATATTTTTCTCCGGAATTCAATTATTTTTACAAATAAAATTCTTTACAGTAAATTCAATTCTTTAAAAAGATTTTTAATAAAATTCGTTGCATGAATTCAATGACTTTCATAATTAATATAACTTATCGCAGAATTTTAATTATTTTTTATACAATTTTAAATATGATGATAGAAAATTGCATTCATTTAAAATTTTTTTTTAAAATTCGCCGAAGGAATTCAATTATTTTTAAAAACTTTGATAAAATTCTTCATAAAAATTCAATTTCAAGAAATATTCAATTATTAAATAAATTATTTATTTTTGTATGTAAATAATTGAATTCTCGAAAAATTTTCTAATAAAAATTTATTAAAAAATGAATTTCAGGCAAAATTTTAGATAATAATTGAATATTAGAAGAGTTATTGTGTGAATTTTTAGAAATAATTGAATTTTGAAAAGGGTTCAAATTAAAATCTTTGAAAATTTGAATTTACAGTTACAATATTCTTATGATATAAAATAATGACTTTATCACTCTGTCATCTTAAATTTATTATAAAACATGAGGAAATCGATCACTCCGAGTAGATTTCTTCATGTTTTATAATAGTATTCTCATATAAGTTATTGAATTTGAGAATCTTAATTTCTATAGCAAAATAATAATGATTAAATATTTATTTAAAAAAGAAGTTATTGATGTTCTTTAGGGTCAGGGAAAAAGTGCAAAAATATTGTCTGGAAATCAGGGAAAAACAAAATTAAATTTTTGTGGCAACCCTGTAATTAAATAATTAAAAATAAAAGAAACCATTCTATGTACAACTTAAAAGAAAACCAAATTACCTACAATGTTTCAATATTTAAAAATATAAATAAAATATTTTTCTAAAGAAAAAAGTAATATTATCAATATTTCCATTTTAATATTATTTATCAGACAATTAAGTTCAATCGCAACTTGATAAAAAAACATTTTGTTTTCATAATTCTTATTTTAGTAAATAAATATTTTTATATCTAAAAAAATAAATTTTGTTAATATAATTTTTACTAAAGTATCGTCTACAGACTTTCATTTTATGTCCTATTCCATGTAGAATTAAGAAATTAATCTTTTGAAATTTCATATTCTAATTTATATTAATTAGTTCGAATTTTTATTCCAAATATGCTAAATGGTTTTATGTGAAAAATTACTACGTCAAATAAGATTTCGAGAAAATTCATTCATACCTTTCTAGTGCATAATATATAGACGTTTTTTTCTAAGATATACGTTTTAAATTTAATTGCTCCTTGTTAATACCATTTTTTAATTAATTAAAAAACAATACATATTTTTAACTTTATTTATCACAATTCCGACTTTAATCGCAAATAGATAAAATAATGTAATAAAAAATTATATAAATTTTTTTATTCACTCTGAGTAATGTCATAAGCGTAGACATAGTATTTAAACTACAGCGAGCACTGAACATTGTCAGTAATAAAACAACTTCGTAGAATCGAACATCAGCACGCGACTCTTTAAATTACGTGATTAAGATATTAATCGAATATTCTAATCTAATATCGTTTAAAAACACATAAAAAAAATGCTAACAGTGTGCTTACTAATATTAACACTTATAATCGGTGTACTTATAGCCCTAATTTTACTTTCGCATCGACATAATATAAATTATTGGCGTAAAAAAGGATTAGTTTCCTACGTCAAACCGGTGCCATTCTTTGGGAATTTCTATTCAATGACATTTAAAAAACAGTCAATAACTGATTTTACAAAAGAAATCTATAACTCTTTTCCCGAAGCAAAGTATACCGGAATGTTACAATTCAATTTACCAACACTAGTCCTGAGGGATCCTGAACTAATAAAAGATGTTTGTATAAAAAATTTCGAGCATTTCACAGATCATCGAAATTTTGTTCCCGAAGATGCGGATCCATTGTTTGGAAGAATGGTATTTTTTCTAAAAGGTGAAAAATGGAGGGAAATGCGAAACACTCTTACCCCATCGTTCACGGGAAGTAAAATGAAATTTTTATTCGAATTAATATCAAAATGTTCAAATGATTTTGTTCAATATTTCCTTAAACATCCAAATGAGGCGAGCAGTGTTGAAATGAAGGACACATTTACGCGTTACGCCACTGACATAATTGCCACAACAGCCTTTGGAATTACTGTCAATTCAATGGAGAATCGTGATAATGAATTCTTTCAACGAGGAAAAGAGGCCGTTGATTTTAACAGTGTTACACGACTTATTAAAATAATAGCCCTGACAATGTTCACAAATATCATGAAATTCATAGGCGAACCAATAATGTCACGTTCAACAACAAGATTTTTCCTCAATATTGTTCGCGAAACGATAAAAATAAGAAATGAAAAAAATATCACCCGTCCCGATATGATACATCTTCTAATGAAAGCCAGCAATACTGAGAAAGGTGAAAAAATGTCAATTAACGACATTGCTGCACAAGGACTAATTTTCTTTCTCGCCGGTTTTTCCACATCGGCAACAGTAATGGGTTTTATTGTTCACGAGCTCGCTATTAATACCAAAATACAGGAAAAATTACGTAAAGAAATTGATCATTTCACAGAGGAGGGAGAAATAACCTACGATACTCTATTCAAGATGAAATATCTAGATATGGTACTGTCGGAAACACTGAGAAAATATCCCGCGAATGGAATGATTGATCGTGTTTGTGTAAAATCATTCACTTTGCCAAAAGCTACAAACGATAGTGAAGAATTCTTAGTTGAACCAGATACAATATTATGGCTGCCTATTTACGCATTACACCACGATCCAAAGTATTTTCCCGATCCGGAAAAATTCGATCCCGAAAGATTTAGTGATGAGAATAAAGATAATATTAATCCCTACGCTTATATTCCTTTTGGATTAGGTCCGCGAAAATGTATTGGTGATCGATTCGCACTAATGGAGATAAAAATTTTGATTGTCCATCTATTGCAAAATTTTGTCATCGAAAGGGAAGAGCGAACGAAACATCCTATTGTATTTGAGAAAAGTTTTCTTGTCATTCCTGATGGTGATGCTTGGGTGAAATTTGAGAAAAGAACGGACAAAATTCATCATAATAAATTAGAGTAATTGTAATATTTATCACATCAAGGTGACAATGATGCAAACGAGTTCACTCTTTTATTGTTAGCTAAAAAACCAAATTTTTACTTCTATCAAAAACAAATGGGATAGTTTAATAATGAATATCTTGATCGGGGTTGTTGATACTGAACAATTATTAAAATTCTCTCTAATTTGGAATTTATGAAAACTGTATTTTTGAAAATTAAAATCAATTAAGTTTATTGTAAATAATTAAAAGAATGCTGTAAGGAATTATAAACAAGTAAACCATAATAAATTTTTCCTACCAAGTAACAATGAAAATCTTATTACTTTCTAATTTGATAACCACTCACACTTTTCTGTGACGTATTACATCTTATCGTCTGAAGTGACCATGACGCAATCTGGGACTACTTCAAGAGCAATGTAATCCACACACTGTGTCAGTAGAACAACAACGGGCGGAGAGGAAAGATCACAATCTTTCGACATTCACTTTTTACTATAGTATATACGTAGCGTGTAAACTACAGTTTAATACTCCGGATAAGTTTTTAAATTAAGTTCATTTCATTGATGCATCATAATTTGTCAAATGAGAATAACCGTACTATTTGTCTTATTTATTGTAGCCATTTTTTGTGCTTTCTTTTATATCGAACGATTACAAAAACTTTGGTTCCAATATATAATTCCTTTCAATAATACATCATAATTTGCAAAATGACTACCACCATGCTATTACTTCTAATATTTATAGTCATTATAAGTGTTTTATTTTTTATCAGATTTCAAAATTATTGGACTCGAAAAGGATTAATCGCCCATGTTCAACCTGTACCATTTTTTGGCAATACTTTACCAGTTTTATTTCGAAGAACTCACACCATCTCTGAATATATTTGCGAAACATATAACCTCTTCCCAACAGCGAGATACGTCGGTGGGATGCAATTTCACACGCCAATAATTATCCTAAGAGATCCGGATTTAATAAGAGATATGTGCATTAAATACTTCGATTACCTGCCAGATCACATGAGTTTATTTCCCGAAAATACAGATCCTTTGTTTGGAAAAAATTTATTTGTTCTACGTGGTGATAAATGGAGAGAAATGAGAAATGCCCTAAGTCCATCATTCACCGGAAGTAAAATGAAATTTATATTCAAATTAATATCCGAATGTTCGACAAATTTTGTCCAATACTTCTTGGATAATCCGAAAATGACGGATTCTGTAAATGTTAAAGATTGCTTCTCTCGTTATACAATTGACGTAATTGCTACATCTGCTTTTGGAATTAAGGTCAATTCGGTAAAAGACAGAGATAATGAATTTCATCGACACGGTATGGAGGCTGCGGATTTTAGTGGTATTGGTCGTGGTTTGAAAATTATGCTCGCACGTTATTGTACAACATTTATGAAATTTATAGGTGAACCAATATTGTCTCGATCGACGACACGATTTTTCAAGACAATCATACAACAGACGGTGAAAAAGAGAAAAGAATTGAACATCAATCGACCGGATATGATAAACTTTATAATAGAAGCTTGTCAAAATGAGGATGGTAAAGAATTATCAAATGATGATATTGTAGGTCATGCATTTATGTTTTTGCTTGCTGGTTTTGCCACATCTGCTACTGTTATGGGATTTCTTGCTCATGAACTAGCCGTAAATCCAAAAATACAGGAAAAGCTACGCAACGAGGTGGATCAGTTTACAAAAGAAAATGATGAAATCACATACGACACTCTTTCCAAAATGAAATATTTGGACATGGTAATTTCGGAAACACTGAGAAAGTACCCACCAAACGCAATGATGGATAGGTTATGTGCTAGGAAATTTACCTTACCAAAATCCACCCCAGAAAGTAAAGAATACACCATTGAACCAAATTCCATGATATGGTTACCAATCTACGCATTGCATCATGATCCAAAGTATTTTCCAGATCCAGAAAAATTTTCTCCGGAAAGATTTAGTGATGAGAATAAAGATAATATTAATCCTTACACTTACATTCCGTTTGGAGTTGGTCCACGGAAGTGCATTGGCAACAGGTTCGCATTAATGGAAATAAAAATTCTTTTTGCTCATTTGTTAAAGAATTTTATTCTCGAAAGGGAGGAAAGAACGAGGCATCCAATAAAATTTGAAAAAGGTTTTCTTGTTATAGCCAAAGGTGAGTTATGGATAAAGTTTACTCGACGAGAGGATTGAACGATAAAATTCTGATCACTTAAGAAGAGGGTAGAAAATATTGCATACATTTATAGGCTGTGAATATTGCCACATTTCACCGAAAATCAAGAAGTAGAAAAAGTCAAGATAGTCACTACCCACACTTCTTTCGCATCTGCTTTGACCTTCGTTATTAAACACATTCCCCTGGACGAGTTCACGCGACTTGAGTACAGTTTCATACAAATGCAATACACATTCGTACCTCAAATTCACGAGAGAGTGCGTGTAAAAGTATATAAAAGTATATTCAGTGCCATAACGTTTCTTGAATCATAGTCAGTGCTATATTGCTATAGCTTGATTTTTTCTCCGCGTACCTTTGCACTTTCTTCAAATAATAATAAATCAAGTTATCAGTAAAATTTGTTTTGTGTTCTCTTCACTATCTTATCAATCGTGATGAAAGTGCTGCAATTTTTTTTTCAGATAATTGTCTACTTTACCTAAATGTTCATTTATCATATTCATAAAGAAATAATACAACAGTAAAAAAAAACTTTGACAGTATAAAAATAACCGTAAGAGGAAAAAGTTTGTTTTCAATTTTCGGGAAAGTGCAACAATATCAAAAATGTTTTTACTATTCCTGACTTTTGTAATCGCTATAATTGGATATTGTTATTTACTTCTGAATCGTCATCAAAATTATTGGAAACGAAAAGGATTGATATCTCACTTAAAACCATCGCCATTGTTCGGGAATATTTTTCCAATTTTCATCAAACGAAGTGTATCAATGCCTGAATTCTCCTGTCAAGTGTATAATAATTTTCCAATAGCAAAATATATCGGTATTATGCAATTCCACACACCGGTAATTATCCTCCGTGATCCAGATTTAATAAGGGATGTTTGTATAAAAGATTTCGACAATTTTCCCGATCATGAAAGTCTAATTCCCCCAAATGCGGATCCTCTGTTGGGGAAAAATTTATTTTTCCTCCAAGGTGATCGCTGGAAGGAAATGCGACACACTCTATCACCATCATTCACGGGAAGTAAAATGAAATTTATGTTTGATTTAGTGTCAAAGTGTTCACAAAATTTTGTTAAATATTTTCTAGAGAATTCGGACGAGACAAATGTTATTGAAATGAAAGACACTTTTACTCGTTATACAAATGACGTCATCGCTACATCAGCTTTTGGAATAACCGTCAACTCTTTACAGGATCGAAATAATGAATTCTATCTCAAGGGAAAAGATGCTACAAATTTTAACAATTTTGTCAGAATTTTCAAAATGATGTTAATTCGATATTTTTCCACAATAACAAAATTAATCGGTGAGACTTTAGTGTCAAGAACGACTATAAATTTTTTCAGGACAATTATTCGCGAGACAGTGAAAGTAAGGGAGGAGAAAAAAATTATTCGACCGGATATGATTCATCTTCTAATGGAAGCCAGCAATAATGAGGAAGGTGTCAAAATCTCAGTTGACGATATCGTTGCACAAGCATTCATTTTTTACTTAGCAGGTTTTGCCACATCAGCTACTGTTATGGGATTTGTTGCTCATGAACTAGCCGTAAATCCTGAAATACAGGATAAACTCCGCGAGGAAGTGGATCATTTCACAAAAGAAGAAAATGGTGAAATTTCATATGACACACTTTCAAAGATGAAATATTTGGATATGGTCATTTCGGAAACTTTGAGAAAATATCCACCAAATGCAATGATGGATAGATTGTGCGTCAAAAAATACACTCTACCAAAAGCTACACCAGACAGCAAGGAATACACCATTGAACCAAACTCTATGATATGGTTACCAATATACGCCTTGCACCATGATGAAAAATACTTTCCAGATCCAGAAAAATTTGATCCTGAGAGATTCAATGATGAGAACAAGGACAAAATTAATCCGTACGCGTATATTCCGTTTGGAGTTGGCCCAAGGAAGTGCATCGGTAACAGATTTGCCTTAATGGAAATAAAAATTCTGTTTGTCCATCTGCTGCAAAATTTTATTCTGCAAAGAGATGAGAGAACGAAGCATCCAATAAATTTTGAAAATGGGTTTGTCGTCGGTGCAGATGGTGAATTTTGGATGAAGCTAAAGAAAAGAGTAAATAATACTTCTGAATAGATTTTTACTTTTGTACTGGACTTTGTTACTTAAATAAAAAAATTTTGCAAGCTACAAAATATTCTATTTAAATTGTGTTTTGTTTCCCTCTGTGCAAAAAACCATGTTCGTTTCCAAAAACTTTCTTAAAATGTTTTTAGAACATTTCATGTCCACCAACAGGGTTGACACAAAAATTTAATTTTTTCCCTGACTTTTCCCTGGTTTCCAGAAAAATTTTTGACTTTGGAGTCAATTAGATGGTATTTGCTTCAAATACTAAAATAATTGGTTCAAATGCCATTTAATTGACCCCAATAAATATTTGATTCAATTAAATATTTAATTGATAATAGTCAATTAATCGGTTGTTTGAATCAAATAATTTTTTTTCAGTGTAATTTCCCTGAATTCCCTGACTTTTCTGACCTTTGGCAACCCTGACCAAATAATGTTTCAAAACATTTTAAGAACACAGTTGTAAAAATGTTTTAAGAACATTTTTGTAAAGAACATGATTTTTGCTCAGATGGTCATTGATATTACCCTTCTTTAAATACATTATCCTTTCACTACCCTATTAACAAAAAATATTCCTTTAAATAATTTGAAAATTATTCAAAATGTTCGGATTTTTATAAATATTTAATTTTCATATTTACTGTATCAACTATTATTATTTTATTCTACATTTCTTTAGAAATATTCATAAATAATTACTATATTGCTCTTTGGTGATAGTTTTATTTTTGTCTTGCAAATAAAAAAATA
Source organism: Leptopilina syphax (assembly GCA_032872505.1). Lineage (NCBI taxonomy): Eukaryota > Metazoa > Arthropoda > Insecta > Hymenoptera > Figitidae > Leptopilina > Leptopilina syphax. The sequence goes on along the minus strand of CM065468.1, from coordinate 19,963,638 downwards.
TATTGATCGTTTGATTATACTTTGGAAGATGACTTCATTTTATCGTATGACGTAATACACTTCCAGACTATTTTAACTTTCGCAAACTCCTCTCGTGTTTCAGTAGTAAAGAAACACTTCAAAAACGAGCATCAACATTTCACACTCCTTTAAATTTCCTTATTTATAAAATGACTTAAAAATTGTTTGAACTCCCTTAAAATGTTTACCAAAGAAAATATTTGAATAATAAGTATAAAATAAATAAAAATAATTATAAAAATCACAATTCTAAAAATACACCACAATAACAAAACTAATAGTTTAAAAAAAGTATTTTAAAAATATTCCACCAGTGTTAAAAAAAGTTTGTTTTGAAAATTAAAAAAAATGATTGCTATCTACCTATTGTTATTCATTGTTGCTACAATCAGCCTTCTAGTATTTACTCATCGTTATCGAAATTATTGGACAAGGAAAGGAGTAGTTCCTCACGCAAAACCGGTTCCACTATTCGGAAATACTTTGGAAGTGATGTTTAAACGAACTCTTTCAGCACCCGAATTTATCAATCAAATATATAATCTATTCCCAACTTCTAAATACACCGGTATAATGCAATTTCATACACCACTAATTGTCCTCCGAGATCCTGAATTAATAAAAGAAATTTGCATCAAAGACTTTGATAATTTTCCCGATCATAATAATTTTTTCTCCGAAGATGCAGATCCATTGTTTGGAAAGAATTTATTCGTTCTTCGCGGTGCAAGATGGAAAGAAATGAGAAATACATTATCGCCAACATTCACAGCAAGTAAAATGAAATTCATGTTTACATTAATATCAAAATCAAGTGAAAACTTTGTGAATTATTTTTTGAATAAAGAAGAGGAAATTTTGACTATCGAAATGAAGGATGCATTTACGAGATATACAAATGACGTCATAGCAACAGCAGCTTTTGGAATCAGTGTAAATTCTTTACAAGATCGTGACAATGAATTTTATATGAAAGGAAAGGATGCAACAAATTTTAGTAGTTTTCTCCGAGGATTAAAATTTGTTGCTCTACGTTATTGTGGAACAATTATGAAGTTACTTGGTGAAAAAGTAATGTCACGTTCGGCGACAAATTTCTTCACTCAAATTATTCAAGAAACGGTGAAAATAAGAAAGGAGAAAAATATAGTTCGTCCTGATATGATTCATTTATTAATAGAGGCTAGCCGCAATGAAAATGGTGTTGAAGTGACAATTGACGATATTATTGCTCATTCAATTATATTTTTTCTTGCAGGATTCTCTACATCGGCAATAGTAATGGGATTTGCGGCGCATGAATTGGCTATGAATCAGGACGTGCAGGATAAACTCCGCGAGGAAGTGGATCATTTCACAAAAGAAGAAAATGGTGAAATTTCATATGACACACTTTCAAAGATGAAATATTTAGATAGTGTAATTTCGGAAACACTTCGAAAATATCCACCAAACGCAATGATGGATAGATTGTGCATCAAAAAATACACTCTACCAAAAGCTACACCAGACAGCAAGGAATACACCATTGAACCAAACTCCATGATATGGTTACCAATATACGCCTTGCACCATGATGAAAAATACTTTCCAGATCCCGAAAAATTTGATCCTGAGAGATTCAATGATGAGAACAAGGACAAAATTAATCCGTACGCTTATATTCCGTTTGGAGTTGGCCCGAGGAAGTGCATCGGTAACAGATTTGCCTTAATGGAAATAAAAGTTCTATTTGTTCATTTACTACAAAATTTTATTCTCCAAAGAGATGAAAGAATGAAACATCCTGTAAAATTTGAGAAAGGTTTCGTTGTCGGTGCTGAAGGTGAATTATGGATTAAGTTAAAGAAAAGAAATTCAGAACTGTGAATCACCGATTTTTCAGTATTTACAATATTGACTTTGTAAAAAAGACATTTGACAAAATTTGACAATCAATTTTTTTTAATCGATCTATTCTATCCAAACACTGTTTAAAACATCATAACCTATTTCTACCTTTTCTACTTTTTCCATTTTTCATAAACGTATTTATCACGTATTTATTAATTATTGATATAATTGTATAAGATTGTTTGAATCATATCTGATCTCGAAAACAGGTAAAGAAATGTATTAACGTCGTAATTTAATATCAATAATGTAATAAAAAAAACAAGATACAGAAACTCTTTTACAGATTACTACTGATAATAAATCTTTTTATTAAATTGCAATAAGCTTAAAACCTTTTGTCTCTTTTCACTCCTCAATAATTGAGAATAATAAAACGAAAGCTGATTATTCAATTATGTTTCTCTTTAGGAGAAATGCTTCTACTTGTGCTGTTAATATACTAAGAAATAAAGTTTCTGAAATTGAGTTATTGAAATGTTTTCAGAGTCTGATCTCAAATTACCAAAAAGGATTCAAGAAAAACTTTTTAAAAATCAAGATGCCATTTTAGAAAATATTTCTATTTTTCCAAAACAAAAATAATTTTGATCTATTAACTATTTTTTTCTAGTTTTCCAATCCTTAACCTATTATTGAAATGAAACTTTGGTAGAATTTTTCCAGTTTGTCTGAATTCTAAAAATATCCTTATTTAAAGTCTCTTTTATCAAGGGAAGGAGGATTAATGTCTGCAAATTTTTTTTTTTATAATTGCAGTTCGTGTAAAATTCTGATAAGTTGCAAATTGTAAACAAAGAAAAAATACCTCAATGCTATTAATATTGGTTTTTTTAAAATTATATAAAAAAACAAGTTCGAATCGCAAAGTTGTCTCACGCACATGTCTTTCCCATCCTTGAAATTTATTTATACTTCTTTGATAAGTTCTTAGTTAACATAATAATTATTAAGTAAGACTTTGTAAGAAATATTTAAAGTGAAAATTATAGTTAATGAATACATTTTTTCTAAAATATAGCAGAAAGCTTACACGACAAGCTTCGGGCATTTTCAGGGTTGCCATAGATCATGGAAGTCAGGGAATTCAGGAAAAAGTCAGGGATTTTTATTAAAAGTACTGGAAAAAATTAAGTTTTTTGAATTTATAAGAAAATCCTGAATTTTGGTGTCTCTTTTGTTTGCCTCATAAACTATGAATTTGCCAAGAATTCAAATACAAACCCTTCAAATTTTTTCTATTTCTGATAATAATTTCTTTTTAAATAACTTAATTCTTGAACAACTATCATAAAATTATTACTTATAAATTATTTAATGAATAATTTTACTTAGAAATTTCAAAAGAGTTGCGTTTACAATCTTCATAAATAGATGAACTTCAAAGGTTTCAATTTGAAATTTTGTAAAACTTGTACACAAAGCTAGCTGAAAATTTGTAGTAAGAATACGTGCTATCAGGGTGCAATTTTCACTACTGTCTGGGGAGTAAAAATTTACAACTAAAAATCCTAAATAAAATAGTCAAATTTCACTAAAAATTAGTAGAAATTTTTACTAATTTCAATTAGTTGACTTTTCCCAATTTTAAGTTCAGAGAGAATTAAGTTTCAGTATAGCAAAGTTGCATCATATACGTATATGTATTCGCTGACCTTGGCATTTGATCGTTAAAGTTGTAGCAGTTCTACTTTACCACTTTACTATACAGTAGTCACACAACGCAACATGGCGTTCATATTTTTATTGCTCTTGACATTCATACTCGATGCCATTGGCATTCTGTTATTCCTTCATCGTCAACTTGGTTTGGAAAAAAATTAACAGCGTACATTGAACTAGGTGATTCTATTTCTATTTCTATTTTTTATTCTATTTCTTGATTAACGTTGAAAGAAAATACGAAATACCCTAAACTCCATCGTTTACGATTTATGTTCCAATTAATTTCAAAATGTGCGGAGAGTTTTGTACAATATTTTTTGGATAATCCAAAAGAGACTGATTCTGTGGAAATGAAAGATGCATTTACAAGATTTACGAGTGATGTGATTGCTACAACTGCTTTTGGGATTACTGTAAATTCAATAAAGGAAAGAGGGAATGAATTTTATTTGAGATAAAAAGAAGCTACTGAATTTATGACACCTTTTTGTTTCGAATTTTCTCAAAATTTACGAATTTCATTGGTATGTCACTTTTATCACTTTCGACAAATCGATATTTTAGGAGATTATTCAGTAAAACTGTTGAGGCAAGACGGAATTCATCTTTTAATGGAGACCTAGTAAAAATGACAAAAGTGTTCAAGTCTCTATTGACGGTATCACAGCTTTTGTCTTCATGTTCGCTGAAATTGCACCAACAGCATCAGCTTTAATGGGATTCATAGCACACGAAATGGTCGTAAATTTTCAAATTCAAGAAGAAGTGGATCAATTTCTAAAAAAAGATGAAAAAATTTCCTACGACAGTCTTTCAAAAATAAAGTATTTTGATATAGAGATTTGTGAAACATTATGTGTTCCAATTAATACATTCTACCCAAATCTACACCTGACAGCAAGTAATAACCAACAGAAGAAACAAAGCATGCAATTGTTTTTGAAAAAGGTTTCAATACTATAATGTAAAGTTTTTAATAAAGTTTCAAAAACGCCATAATAGAAAAAAACTCTTTCAGTATCGCACTAATAAAATTCACGTAGGTATACTTTTCTCAAAACTAATTTCTCTTCATCAATTGAAAGTGTAGAAAAGTTTTGTAATCGATGAGAAATATTGTTAATACTCGGACAATATGACGATGGAAGAATCGAGAAAAGTAGAACGTTTTCTAAAATGAGAAGCTTCCCTTTTCAGAGAAAAAAAAAGTTCATAATACTGAGTTGGAGAAACGTTGAAAAGTTTCTAACGGCGGAGGGAGGTTTGAAATTTCTCTCAAGCTCTTTTTCTACTTAAGCACCATGACGGCCGCTCTCTGAACTCTCTAAAGTTTATAAATAAAGAAGTTCGAAACGGTTAGACAAAAAGGTGCCCAAGAGTCATGAACATGAATTTCACAGCGCCCTCGTTTGTATAAAACTTGATGTGCAAAAACATTCATCGATCTCCACTTGTACGCGGCCATATTTCTTTTTCAATCTTAATTATATTAATTTAGTCCAGCGACTTTATCATCAGGACAAAATTATTCGCACGTAAAATATTACAATGTCAAAACTCTCATCATGTACCTACTTTGTCAGAATAATAATTTTTCCATAGAAAAAGTCTATCATCACTGTTTTAAATTCTTAATTTTCAATATTCAAATTTTGTTTTTCTATTTTAATAATATTTATATAGACATATTAAATAAAATAAAAATAAATATAAATAAATATTTATTTTATTTTATTTATTTAAGAATAATAATAAATATATAAATAAATATAAATAAATATAAATAAATATAAATAAATATAAATAAATATAAATAAATACAAATGAATATAAATAAAAATAAATAGAAAATAACTATTTGCAATCATAAATAATATTCGTAGAAAGAAAAATTAAACACAAACGACTCAATCTGTTTTTAAATACAGAAATTGACGAAAAAAGAGTCAAGAGAAAAGAAAAAACAACAAAAGATCAGTGAACAACTTAAAAGAGATGAAAGTAGACCTCCCATCCCGCAAACTTCACTTCTTCCTTTAATCTCTTTTTTCCTTAACACAAGACGAACATAAAGGAAAAGAAAGAAGAAAATTCCTAATTATAATAAAACTCGAGAAAAAAGACAGGAAACAAACTTTATAAATCAGAATTAATTTATAAGAAATTTGCGAAGAGAATCGAAAGAAAAAATAGTCGAATTATGCCTGTAAATAGTGACTAAATGTAGAAAAATTTCTTTACGACATTCAGACAATAATTAATTAGAATACAATTTTTGTTAAAGAAATACAAAAAATTGTTTAAAAAGTTAAGTATATCAATTTATCAATTCTAAGTATCTATTTCAGTTTATCTACACTATTATATATATCAACTAATTATATATATTAAAACTAAATCAGTCTAATTGTATTATTAACCACAACAATTCATTTAATTACAGTTTTCGAAATAGTATTAAAATGATATCAAATTGGATCAAATTATCAAATGATACCAAAAATTTTGATTAAATTATAATTTTATCCACACTTATGGTATCAATGTTATAATTTGATACTTTCAAGTTAACAGTCTAATCACCCAAATTGATTAGATTACATTGATTAAATTAGTTTAATTAAATTGATATCCACTTCTACACAAACTCTACACGAGAATATAAATAATTTTTTATTTCAATATATAATATTTAATATAATAGCAATTATAATTAGGTATAATATTTTATTATAATATAATTTTCGACGTATTTTTATATTTGTCTACACTGAGCAAACAATATATTTTATTCAAACATAATTATTTTTGAATCTTTCCGGAATTATTCACGAAACGAAATAATTTTCACGAAGCGAATAATTATCTTCGTTATACAGTCAACCAAAAATAATTTTTTAATTGAATTTAATAATTTTGATGGAATAAAAGTTACGTTGAATTAAATTATAAAACACGTTTAATTTAAACATATTTTTTTTATTGGTTACTTATTTTTGGATTAAAAAAGTTTTTTTCTTAGTTTAGAGTTTATTTGTGCAGAAGGGATATTTTGTTATTATTAATTAAGTAAGTTAATTATATTAATCAATTAAAAATAATTAATTAAATTAATTTAATAGAATTAGATTTCTAGCTGCAGTAGTAAAAGAATTTTAGTCAGACATATAAACGATTGAAGCTACGGAAATTTAAATATCAGTACTAAGAAGCAGTTTTACTATCGGCTCAAAAAGTATAGGCCCCTGTGTTTGAAAGCTCATAACTCAGGTAAAAAAATTCACACGTTAATCGGACAACTTGGATTTAGAAGAAACACTATTTCTACGTTAGTATACGGAAATGCAAGAAATAAAAAAATTTTTTGCGTTATTTACGGATTTTCGAAAGTGAAAAATACATGTTTTTTTGAAGCATTTTGACAAGGGCCTACTTTGAAAGCTTGTAGCTTATTCAATAAGTATCGCATTGTTATGCTGAATTTTTTCTATGAAGTTTAAACCCTACTAAAACAATATATACAAAAATTTTTGAATTATTGCATTAACTTTTTGTTATTATTTGAAACAAAGATAAAAAGTCATCGCCTTTGCAAATAATAATACAGATTTGAGACAAACTGTAAATTACGTACAATATGGTATTGAAAATAATGCAATAAAAATAAATTGTTTAAAAAAATTTTTTAATGAATTATTTAGAAAAAAGTTTTCAGTTTTTTGCTTTATTACCCCATTAAAGCAAGGTGCAGGTAGTACCCTTTTGTCAGCAACAGGACATTCAATGGCAGCGGTCCCAAGCGGTCCACTACTGTACCTTTTTTTTTAAAGATTTTTCTATTATAGCGAGTTATTTACAACTTTAAAACCTTTGTCGAGTGATCTTCACTAAAGGTATCGGCAAGACTGCCTGCACCTTGCTTTAATGGGGGTAATAAAGCAAAAAACTGAAAACTTTTTTCTAAATAATTCATTAAAAAATTTTTTTAAACAATTTATTTTTATTGCATTATTTTCAATACCATATTGTACGTAATTTACAGTTTGTCTCAAATCTGTATTATTATTTGCAAAGGCGATGACTTTTTATCTTTGTTTCAAATAATAACAAAAAGTTAATGCAATAATTCAAAAATTTTTGTATATATTGTTTTAGTAGGGTTTAAACTTTATAGAAAAAATTCAGCATAACAATGCGATACTTATTGAATAAGCTACAAGCTTTCAAAGTAGGCCCTTGTCAAAATGCTTCAAAAAAACATGTATTTTTCACTTTCGAAAATCCGTAAATAACGCAAAAAATTTTTTTATTTTTTGCATTTCCGTATACTAACGTAGAAATAGTGTTTCTTCTAAATCCAAGTTGTCCGATTAACGTGTGAATTTTTTTACCTGAGTTATGAGCTTTCAAACACAGGGGCCTATACTTTTTGAGCCGATAGTAGTCAGACAGCACGTTTTAAATGTAACAGTTATTAAGTAAGTAACAGCAGAAGGTTAAAGTCAGACAGAGGTAATATCAGTTTAGAGTCAGACAAAGAGTTCTACAAATTTCACTATTTTCAGCGCAGAATTAATAATAATAGAATGTTTTAGAAAAACAGAAATTTTCCATTTTAATAAATTTTAATTTAATATTTCAGTAATCAATTTTAATTTAATTAATTTGAATAATTGATTTTAATAATTGATTTTAATAATTGATTTTAATAATTAATTTTAATAATTAATTTTAATAATAAATGTTAAAAATTAATTTTAATAATTAATTTTAATAATAAATTTTCAATAATTAATTTTAATAATTAGATTTACCCTAAAAAATTATGTTTGATTCAAGTAAATATTTATTTGCTAATATAGATAAGTAATTGATTATTTCCATTAAATAAATTGTATTTTCTGTGTAATAATTAATTTTAAATAATAAATTATAATAGTTTAAAATTTAATAATATTATTCAGTCAAATTTGACTACTGAATTAGTTATTTTTTTACTAATAATTAATTTATCCTACTAATTAGATTAAGGATAAAACATTGACGGTTTTATTGTCAATTACTCTCTAAATTTAAATTAATAAATTTTTTTTTCGTAATTTATGTTAGTGACTGACTTGTTGCTTTTGAATTAATAAATTTTACTAATAAATTAGTAAAAATTACTATTTATTAGTAAAATTTACTAATTCAAAAACAAAAATTCGGCCACTAGTCTCTAAATATTAATTTGTAAAAATGTTTACTATTTTGAATTAGTGACTGACTTTTTGATTTTGAATTAGTAAATTTTACTATATGAATAGTAATTTCTACTAACTTATTAGTTATTAGTAAAAATCACTAATTCGAAAACAAAAAGTCAGTCACTAATTTAAATTAGTAAATATTTTTACTAATTCAAATTTAAAGAGTAATTTAAATTAGTAAATATTTTTACTTCAGCTTCAATCTCCAAATCTAAATTAGTTAAAAATAACTAAATATTAGTAAAATGTTGTCTGGCATTTTGCATCAGCAATTAGTAAAAAATAACTAATTATATTATAAGTAGAAAACAACCAATTATTAGTAAATAAATAACTACATTTACTATTTGATTAGTATTTTTATTGATCACTATTTGATTAGTGAAAATTAATATTACTAAATTAACTATTACTGAATTTTGAAATTATTATAGAATCAATGACACACTTTTTACTATCAAATTATATATTTTTAACTAATTCAAATTGCGAAAAAGTAGAGAGTTCCAAACTATTTGAAATTAATCATTAAAAAATTTGAAACATCTATATTTATTTTTGCGCAGTATAAATTGAGACATAACTACAAAATTCGACAGATAACAAGTTTGAGAAAGTAAAGTATAGTTCGAGTTAATAACAGTTGGCGAAATTCGGCACGTGATATCGATACCGTCTATATAAGGACCAGGCGAGAGATCGGCAAAATCCTAAAATTCCAGTGTCCCTGGAGGATCCACCATACCTTAATCAAAGACCTTGGGATGCTGGATAGGAAAGGGATGAGGAATATATAGAGGAGAAGAGAAGGGGGGGTCAGTGAAACTGAGAAACGTGAAATGCGGATATGCGGAGGACCGCTCACTAGGGACAAGGGAAAAGGTATGAGAAACAAGAGGAGGCGTCCTGCGTACACGCACGACATGGCACAGACTTGAGTCCTCTCTCTCTCCCTCACAGTTGGTTAAATGAGGCTAACTCCTAGGACACAAACTCAGGAACAGGGCGCGGTCTCAACCAAAATCGATTTTGGAAAGACGAAGAGGGAACGCGACAAAGAGGAAGATGCGATACAGATTATAGAGGATCCTGCTCCAGCGGGCTTCCCTGATCTCACATCAGAGAGGGACGCGTGACCCTCCTTTTGCCGACAACGACAACGACTACGACGAAGATCCCTCTTTAAAAAAAACCAAGTGCAAGGGAGGATGGGTCAAAGTAAAAAAGAGCAACCAACACACACGACGATGGAAGCACTTTTCTTTCCACCCGTTTCCACCACATATATAAATGACTCGCAAACTTAGTCAATTATCGATCTATTTACTCAAAACTCGGGGTTAATTTTACTCGGGAAAAACAACTCTTTCCGTTCACGTTTATACATTGAATAAACATTTTTTTATAAAATAGAAAATGATGATCATGTAATATTTATATAAAAAAAATTATTCATTAATAAATACCGGAAGTTTAACTAATTTTATCATAAAGTAATTTAATAAACTTATTGCAATTTAAGTTTATTCATTTAAGTTATTATATTCATTCAAGTTATTATATTTAACCAACTTGACCTAATTAAATTTTGTAATTATTAATATTTCGTTTCAAACAATTTTATTAATTAAATGTTACCTACTGTGAATAATTACATTTTAATTATATTGAAAAGAAAATATTAAAGTTGTCAATAAAATAAGTCCACTTCATTGTTTACTATAGCTGGGGTAATATTACTAACAGGTTTTATTAAATTTATTTACAAATTTTTTCAAAAGTTAAATTATTCGAAAACATCAATAGTTTTATTTAAAATAAAAATTTAATCATTAGTTTATTATTATAAGAATATTGTTACTGTAATTTCTTCAAAATTATTTGTATCATTTCAATTCAATTAACATTTTCTAGAATTTTTAACTAAAATTCTACATTAAATCAATAAAATCAATTATTATTCAATTAAACTTTTTCAAAAGAATTAATTCTACAGAATTGTTAGTTAAAAGTACGAAAAACAATAATTTAATTCTATGAGAAATCAATTATTTAAATACAAAAATAAATAATATTGAATGTTTCTTAAAATTTAATTTTTACGAAGAATTGTATTAACAACTTTTGAAAATATTTAATTTCTTTTAAGGAATTTAATTAAAATTTTAATACACTGAAACCCCACTTATTTGAACATGGGCTCACGCAATTCGACACGAAGTGTCGAGTTTATTTGTATTTTGGTCGACATAACCTATATTGGTGACGTAATTCGATAAATTGACATGATTGGTTGGTTTTGTTTGAACTCAACCAATGGGAAAAAATAAGTGGTGTTAGGGCGGATTCTAACTAAAAATAACTGAAGCAAAAACGGGTTCAAATAAACGCGACTTTAAGTAAACGAGACTTTAAATAAGTAGTTATTGAAAGTTTAATAAGTAATTGAAAACTTTTTAAAGAATTTTATTAAATTTTTTAAAAATAATTGAATTCCTGACCAAAATTTAAGTAATAATTTTTGAAAACAATTGAATTCAAAAGAAGAATTTTATTAAAATATTTGAAAATTAAATTCTTGTGATGAATATTGTTATTTATAAAAATAATTGAATTTTGGAAAAAATTTCTTTTTAAATTCCTTAGAATAATTGATTTTATGGGAAGAATTTATGCGATTTTGTTCAATTAAAATTGTATTAAAAATATTTGAAATTCTGCGATGAAAATAATTGAATTCGTAAATGAAATTTTATTATTTATGAAAATAATTGAATCTTTTCGTAGAATTGTATCAACAAGTTTTTTCTATAATTAAATCTGTTGATAAATTTTATAAAAATAGTAAATATTTAAAAACATTGAATTGCAAAAAACTTTTGAAAATAATTGAATTTTTGACGAAAAATTTTGCTATTTATAAAAATAATTGAATTCGTGCAAAGTATTTTATTAAAGTTTGTTTAAATAATTGAAATTTTGGCAAGAATTTAATTAAAATTTTTGACAATAATTGAATTCTTGAGAAGAATTTTGATATTTATCAAAATAAATGAATTTTGGAAAAGAATTTCATTAAAAATCCTTAAAATAATTGATTTTATGGGGAGAATTTTGTTGGTTATCAAGATAATTGAATTCTTTTGCAGAATTACTTAAAAATTATTGAAAATAATTGATTTCCTGCGACGAAAAAAATAGGGGAAATTTTCAAAATAGGGTACACGTTTAGGGGCCAAAATTAAAAAAGGGGACTTTTAGGGAAATAGGTGACAGACTGTGAAGCCTGTGTAAGCATAACCATAAAAATTACTTTTTAAGTACCTTTTTAAGCTAATTAAGTACCTTTTTCAGAGCTTGTCACAAATGATAATTCAAATTGTATTATAAATTATAATTACCTATATCTTTAATTTAATCAAAACATAAATTATCTGAATTGAATTTCAATTAAAGAAAAAAGGCGTGAAAAATTATTTTTAACAAAGGGAAAAAGAGAAGACTAAAAACACACCCTGCGTAAGTTATTGAATCATTTTCCAACTTCCACCTCTCTATATGTGTGAAACAACTTTAAACAATTTCACTATTAACTAAATTTCACCAGTTAACAAAAGATCAAAAGCATCACAAATGAAACCTTCAGTTTTCATGATATTGCGGGAATTCCTCTTTGATTCATTGCCTGTAATCCTATCAGAGGAGATTTCACCAAAAGCATAGAGACCCTATTCTCCAATCTCTCTAGGGTAATTTCAAATTCCGTCTTTCTTGAAAAAAAAACTCGACCCTCTTTTGAGATTTCGCGAATTGCGATTGCATGAAGCACCTTTTTATCAATGTGTGAATATTTTTTCACGCAGGTATATATTTTCCCCGGAAAAAAAATTTCTTTTTTAAAAACCACTGAACCTCAATAATACAAGAAATGAAAAACAACTACCAATAATTTCTCCATTACATTGGCAAAAAAAGATATACACACTGAAAAAAAAAACTAGTAGATTTGACTACTTTTTAACTACTCTACGTAATTCAATAGGTCCTCAACTGAATTCAAATAGTTGTACTAACTATCATAAAAGCAGTTAAGACAACTAAGAATGTAGTTGGTTGAATGTGATTTAGTAGTTTATTTGACTAACTTTAAAGTAATTATAACAACTAAGATTTTGTAGTAGATTTTACTACTTAAAGTAATTCGATAGGCTTTAACGACATTTTTGTTGTAGAATTAACTATTATTTTGTTTTTAAATCTACTACTTTAAGTAGTAGGTTTTACTACCTAAAGTAATTCGATAGGCTTTAACGACATTTTTGTTGTAGAATTAACTATTATTTTGTTTTTAAATCTACTACTTTAAGTAGTAGATTTTACTACCTAAAGTAATTCGATAGGCCTTAACGACATTTCTGTTGTAGAATTAACTATTAAAAGTAGTTAATGATCTGTTTTATAAAGTAAAAATTAACATCTTTTTGTTTTTGTCAGCAACTACTTAAAAGTAGTAGAATTATTTATTATTATTTATTAATTATTATTATTACTGAAATTCATTTTTTCATCTCCTCTAGCATTCCTATTGGTCACATATACTTTATAATTTTCAACACTTATGTACATAATGGAGAAAAATCCTCAAACGCCGGGGATTGAACGCACGACCCTAACATTCGCAAACCGATAACCTAACCACCTAACCACGCTCGCACGCTACGATGGTCTGCATGAAACCTGATGACATTCTTGACATAGATCAACCGACAACTGTAGTTCATTTTACAATGTAATGTAGTAGTATTTACTACTTTTACTAGTTCTTTTATCTTCTTTAAATTCTTATTTCTGAACTTTGCTTTATTTAAAAATGCTGTTCAATCCTTTCTAATTACTTTAAGTAGTACAATCTACTACTCAATGTAGTAAAACTTAAGTTCAAAAAGTTAAAATTATCTATTATTTTCTCACCAAAACTACTGCATTGTGTAGTAGATTTTGCTACTTAGAGTGGTTCGATAGGCTTTAACAATATTATTCATTTATTTTTATTACTCTAATGTTGTAGTCAAATCAACTACTATAACTACATAAAAGTTGTAAAGTCTATTACACGAAAAAGGTTTGACTAATAAAAAAATTAGTTCCCTCTACTACTTTCCCAGGTAGAAATTGACGACCGGGATGGTACCGGCCCGGTACAAACGGCGGATTATAAGTGCCGGGGCGGTACCGGCATAAGACCGTCATTTTCACCGGCTTGGTACCGGCAAATTGCCGGATGATAACTACGGCAGGTATCCGGCAAACGTTCCGGGCCGGTACCGAATAATCCACCGGGGCGGTACTGGCCCGGTTAATATTTGTAGACATTTAGTGCCGCTTTAATACCGGCACACTACCGGCAGGTAACTGGCCCAGTACCGGCATAAGACCGTCATTTTCACCGGCTTGGTACCGGTAAATTGCCGGATGATAACTACGGCAGGTATCCGGCATACGTACCGGGCCGGTACCGAATAATCCACCGGGGCGGTACTGGCCCGGTTATTGTTGGAAGGCATTTGGTGCCGGTTTATTACCGGCTGCACAACCGGCTAGGTACCGGGCCGGCACTAAAAAACAACCGGTGTGGTACCGGGCCGGTTAAAAAAAATTATATTTCAGTCTGATTAATTATTTAATTATTATTATTATTATCAATGTTATTATTAATTTTAAATTGGAAACAGTAAATATATTAAATGCTGAAACAGAGAAACATAAACAATCATAGAAAAATCTGAAGACTCGAGGAATTGAACTCCGGACCCTGAGGCTGCAAAGTCGACACCACATCCGCTAACCTAAACCTGCATATGGAAAGCAAATGCAAAGTGAGCTTATAAAGTCCAACCGACATTACAGCTGGCAGCAGTACCGGGCCGGCACTAATATTCAACCGGTGCGGTACCGGGCCAGTATTTGTATTTCTAATTTATTTTAATTCAATTTAAATTATTATAAATAAATAAAAATAGTAAATATAAATAATAATAACCGCCCCATTCACAGGCTAGATACCGGGCAGGCACCAATAAGCAACCTACTCGGTAATAATATAATTGCCGGCACAAGTAACTAATTAATTTATTATTAATAATTAAAATAATAAATTAATTAATAAATTAATTTTCAAATTTTTTTTCTTTTCTTTAATTCTTTTTCTGATAGTTTAACATTGGCAAACAACCGGGAGGACACTAGGTTAGTACTAATATTTTTGTCGGCAAAACTTCTGTGCCAGTAGAAAGCATTAAGTACATTTTTGTGCTGGGCCGGTGCTGGTCCGGCACAAATATTATCACCGGAAAATCTCCTTCGGCGGTATAAGACAGAGCGAAATGACTGTACCGGGCCGGTGATACGCCGGTGCTGGGCCGGTTAAAATATTATCACCGGCAAATCTCCTTCGGCGGTATAAAAACAGAAGTAAATTATAGTACCGGGCCGGTGATACACCGGTGCTGGCCCGGTACAAACATTATCACCGGCAAATCTACGTCGGCGGTATAAAAACAGAAGTAAATTTTAGTACCGGGCCGGTGATACACCGGTGCTGGCCCGGTACAAACATTATCACTGGCAAATCTACGTCGGCGGTATAAAAACAGAAGTAAATTATAGTACCGGGGCGGTGATACACCGGTGCTGGGCCGGTACAAATATTGTCACCGGCAAATCTCCTTCGGCGGTATAAGACAGAGCAAAATGGCAGTATCGGGCCGGTGATACGCCGGTGCTGGGCCGGTAAAAATGTTATCACCGGCAAATCTCCGTCGGCGGTATAAAAACAGAAGTAAATTATAGTACCGGGCCGGTGATACGCCGGTGCTGGGCCGGTACAAATATTGTCACCGGCAAATCTCCTTCGGCGGTATAAGACAGAGCAAAATGGCAGTATCGGGCCGGTGATACGCCGGTGCTGGGCCGGTACAAATGTTATCACCGGCAAATCTCCGTCAGCGGTATAAGACAGAGCGGAATGACAATACCGGGCCGGTGATACGCCGGTGCTGGGCCGGTACAAATATTGTCACCGGCAAATCTCCTTCGGCGGTATAAAACAGAAGTAAATTATAGTACCGGGCCGGTGATACGCCGGTGCTGGCCCGGTAAAAATATTATCTTCGGAAAATCTCCGTCGACGGGATAAAAACAGAAGTAAATTTTAGTACCGGGCCGGTGATACGCCGATGCTGGGCCGGTAAAAATATTATCACCGGCAAATCTCCTTCGGCAGTATAAAAACAGAAGTAAATTATAGTACCGGGCCGGTGATACACCGGTGCTGGCCCGGTACAAACATTATCACCGGCAAATCTCCGTCGGCGGTATAAAAACAGAAGTAAATTATAGTACCGGGCCGGTGATACGCCGGTGCTGGGCCGGTACAAATATTGTCACCGGCAAATCTCCTTCGGCGGTATAAAACAGAAGTAAATTATAGTACCGGGCCGGTGATACGCCGGTGCTGGCCCGGTAAAAATATTATCTTCGGAAAATCTCCGTCGACGGGATAAAAACAGAAGTAAATTTTAGTACCGGGCCGGTGATACGCCGATGCTGGGCCGGTAAAAATATTATCACCGGCAAATCTCCTTCGGCGGTATAAGACAGAGCGAAATGGCAGTACCGGGCCGGTGATACGCCAGTGCTGGGCCGGTACAAATATTGTCACCGGCAAATCTTCTTTGGCGGTATAAAAACAGAAGTAAATTATAGTACCGGGCCGGTGATACGCCGGTGCTGTGCCGGTAAAAATATTATCACCGGCAAATCTCCGTCGGCGGTATAAAAGAAGAAGTAATTTATAGTACCGGGCCGGTGCTGGGCCAGATATTTTTAATTAACCGGCCCGGTACACTCTACCAGTACCGGTAGAAATCCACATTTACCACCGGGCCGGTACTGGGCCGGTATTTATTTCATATCCGGCCCGGTACCTTTTTGCCGGTACCGGCATATGTCCGACTTTACAACCGGTTCGGTACCATGCCGGTCGTTAGTGCTGGCACACCTCCAACTTTTCTGCCTGGGTTACGATAGTCAGTTGTGCAAGTCACGTGTTGTTTCAAATTCAATCGTATAAATTCTTTAATTCAACAATTTGGTGTTAACTATGTTAAAGTAGTAAAATTTACTAGTTAAGAAAGTGTTACGTTACTTACAAAAGTAGTCCCTTTTACTACTTTCTATTTATTACTATAAAATTGTTAAATTTACTACTTATAAAATGTTGAGTAAACTATTATCTTAGTTGTTCTTACTACCGCACTGTAGTCAATTCTACAACTTACCTGTTGTTAAAATTTAACTACATATATTAGTAGAATCAACTACTATTTATCAACTACATAAAAATAGTTAAATTAACTACGCAAACCGGGTTAGACTAACTAAAAAAGTAGTTGTTTTTACTACTTTTCACTTAACTACCCATAGGTAGTTGAATTTGTCAGCCTAATTTTTTTCAGTGCATATATTGTAATTTGGGAAATTTTGCAATTTTAACTTTTCCATGAAACAAAGTTTCAAAGGGAAAGAGAGAGTGTGAGTGAGTTATTATATTTTATGAAATTTTGGTAGCCTTGGAGAAACCCCTTATGAGAAACGTGTCTTGCATAGAACATTATATAGTATACACAACGTTTCCTGATATAATTAGATTGATGTGCTTGTACATACCGGAGGCTCCATATCCTCCATATTTGGTAATCTCGTCTTACACGCACAACAGTAAACAGTACTGACTTTAATTAAGCACGAATTAACTTCAACCAGGATCTATTAACTAAAGTTAGTCAGTGCTAATTCCACTGAATTCAAAATACAAAGTTTCCTTGATTACTCATAATTATAATTCACAAAGAAGAATAATATATTTTTCAAAGTTAGAGAAGAATAATAACAAAAAAAAATAACACAGATTCTTAATCCGTTAATTAATTAATTAATTCTTAATCCATTCCCATTCAACAAATGGATACCATTTTTTAGTTATTAACACAAAAATTTTATTTTATTTTTCCCTCACTTTTTCCTGATTCCCAGACAGAATTTAAACTTTTTTCCTGACCTTAAAGAATATTCTGATTCACTCTCTAAAAATGATTAAATAAACTCAAAAAAAAATATTCTAAATACATTGATTTGCAAATTTTTTTAATTGTAACATTATTCAACAACACCAATAACTTCATTTTTAAATAAATATTTAGTCATTATTATTTTTCCGTAGGAATTAAAATTCTTCAAAACATTCAAATTAAAACCTTTTTGGAATATATATTAGAAAATAAAAACTTCAAATAATTTCAAAAGAAATTAAATTAAACTTTTTCAAACAAATTCTTCAGAATTGTTAGTTAAAATCAATTTTTATTAGAAAATTCTACAAGAATTCAATTATTTAAATACAAAATTATATAATTTATTGAAAAATTGATTGCTTCCTAAAATTAAATTTTCATAAAGAATTTTCGAATTCGATAAGAATTATATAAAAATTAATTGAAATTCTGCAACGAGTTGTATTATTTATGAAAATAATTGAATTCCTGTGAAATTTTTATTATTTAAAAAAATAATTAAATCTTTGCGTAGAATTTTATTATTTCTAAACATTTTTATTATTTTAAAGATAATTGAAATGTTAACGAGAATTTTTTTAAAAGCTATTTTAGAATTAGAATTTTTAAAATGCATTTGTTTAGGTACAAATTAAATTTTACGAAATTTCGATTATTCTAAAATTCTTCAATTTAATATATATACATATATATCAGAAAATAAAAACTTGAAATAATTTCAAAAGAAGTCGAATTAAAGTTTCTCAAGAAAATTATGTAGTTTGACAGAATTGTTAAATAAAAGTAAAAAAAATTTAGATTTTCAAAGATTTTAATTTAAAACCTTTTCAAAATTCAATTATTTCTAAAAATTAATGCTACAATGCTTTTTATATTCACTTATTATCTAAAATGTAGCCTAAAATTAATATTTAAATCAATTTTTATTAGAAAATTCTACGAGAATTTAATTATTTAAATACGAAAATAAATAATTTATTGCATAAATTGAATGTTTCTAAAAAAATTCAATTATTTTGGTAAATTTTAATAAAACTTTTAAGAATAATTATATTTTTCGAGGAATTTATTTAAAATTATATTAAAAATAATTGAATTCTTGAGAAGAATTTTATTAAAAATTTTTTAAATAATTGAATTCGAGTGAAAAATGGTATTATTCGTGAAAATAATTGAATTCAAGCAAAGAAGTTCATAAAAATTGTTTAAATAATTGAATGTTTGCGTAGAATTTTTTCAAAACT
Source organism: Leptopilina syphax (assembly GCA_032872505.1). Lineage (NCBI taxonomy): Eukaryota > Metazoa > Arthropoda > Insecta > Hymenoptera > Figitidae > Leptopilina > Leptopilina syphax. Next base: position 19,944,435 of record CM065468.1, on the reverse strand, counting down.
TGTTTTTAAAAATTGAATTCTTTTGGTAAATTTTATGAAAATTGAAATTGAAAATAATTGAATTGAGGAAAATTTTTGAAAATAATTGAAATTTCGCTAAGAATTTTATTAGAATTTTGAAAAATAATTGAAATTTAACCAAGAATTTTAATAAAATTATTAAAAATAATTAAATTCCAGACCAGATTTAATTTAAAATTATTGAAAATAATTGAATTTAAACGAAAAATTCCATAAAATTTTTTTAAATAATTGAATGTTTGAGTAGAATTTTATCAAAAATTGAATGCTTTTGGTAAATCGTATGAAAATAGTAAAGATTGAAAATAATTGAATTACGAGATACTTTTGAAAATAATTGAAATTTTGCTAAGAATTTCATTAAAAAACTTTAATATAATTGAAATTTTGCCAAGAATTTTATTAAAATTATTAAAAATAATTAAATTCCAGGACAGATTTTTCGTTAAAATTATTGAAAATAATTGAATTTAAACGAAGAATTTCGTAATAATTTTTTAAATAATGGAATGTTTGAGTAGAATTTTATCAAAATTTGTTTTCAAAAATTGAATTCTTTTGGTAAATTTTATGAAAATAGCAAACATTTAAAATAATTGAATTACGAGATACTTTTGAAAATAATTGAAATTTTGCTAAGAATTTCATAAAATTTTTTTAATATAATTGAATTTTTGCCAAGAATTTTATTAAAATTTTTTTATATAATTGAAATGTTATTAAAAATTTTAAAAATAATTAAATTCTTGACCAGATTTTCGTTAAAATTATTGAAAATAATTTAATTTCACCGAAAAATTATATCACTTTTGAAAATAATTGAATTCTTGTGATGTTGAATATTGTCAAAAATAGAAAAAATTACTCTGAATAAAATTCTAAAAAAATATAAATATTAAAGAACATTTTAAGTAAATATTTTTAAAAATTGCATTTTATACCATAAAAGTTGGTATAAAAAGTGGTGAGTATTTTGTTGCAATATTTGGAAAAAGAATTTTGCAAATTTTCAAAATAGCCGATCCAATATGAAATAGAAACATAAATTCAAATAGAATTTATAATGAGCTTTATTTTAAAAGTTATAAAATTTTATTTCAGGAAAAAATGACCTCTTCAATTTCCGTTTATATACTAATTTAAATATGCATACATTCGAGTTTTCAAGGAGAAAATTCTTATAAAAAGGAAGACTCCTGAGAAATTTTTTACATAAATTTTAATATTTCCTTATCATTAATATTTAAGAAGAAATGATAATATCTATATAAAAATCTTCTAAATGATTCTGAATGAAGATATCGTGAAATTTTCACTTATTTTCGTTCATCACCACCTCCCTTCTCATATATATTATACAGATAAACTAAGATAAAGAATCGGTTCTTTTATTTCTATTCAGGATAATCTGTCTTGGTAAACGTTGCAATAAAGTTGTTTTCTCGACATTGGGGTTTGGTTTTCGAGTTCTAACGTCATTCGTCTCAGGACAAAGTGAGGTCTTTATCTTTTACCTGGCGGTGTGTGGTTTATATATACACGCCCAGGTTTCATACGATCGATAGTGCTTCTCGATCTTCGTCGTCGTTCCCTAAATTCGTTTTTCCACAAACGAGCGCAAACTGGTAACGTATATCCAAAGTGTAATTTGGTCTTTTTAAGGCTCGAGGTCAGTCGTAAAGTTTACTGGATCGACCATAAAATCTACTCTTCCTCCCCTATAGCACATCGAAAAAAAGGGATCAAAACCTTAGCTTCTAGAATAACCAATGGACAACAATTGGAACGGAAGAAAACACTGGGAGTAATCTCTTGATTACTTAATAACCTCCGAGACCTATACATGCCTTTTAATGAAAATGTTTTCGTTTTTATTCCTCAAGTTTATTGCGTGACAGAAACGTGAAAATTTTCATCGTACTCTCTCCTTTGTTTCTTTTTTTTTTTAATTTTTTTAACGAACTGCGCGGTTTTAAAAAAAATCTACGAATACTCCCGCTAGTACTGGCGACAGAAATATTAATTATTACCCGCGTGGAAAGAATCATACTTTCAAAATGAAATTTTAATTATTTCACGCGGAAACTAAATTCAACAGTCTGCGTTAGGCGCGTTATTAGATTTTACGTGGGCTTAAACCGCAAATTGAGATTTAGAACATGGTCAAAAAAAAAAAAAAATTCGACTTTTCGAAAAATGTTTGCTTATAGTTTTGCAAAAACTATCCTAATTTTCTGTTAAACCAATAAACAATTCCCTAGTAAATTATTATTATTATCTCTAATAATCTTGCGTTGTACTTCTAAAAGAAGAATAATTGCAGTAAAGTTCTAATAGTTTTTTAAGTAAAGTAAATTATAAAGTAAATTTTAAAGTATAAATAAAAAAATAAAATATAAATTATAAAGAAAATTATAAAGAACTTTTTTTATGAATAATATAAATGTATATTTTTTCTAAATTTACAATTAAAAATGTCTATTTTTAAAAGTTACATTTTAATTGTATAACTTTTATAGTTAAATTAGAAATATTAATTAAAATTTCAATTTTAAACAAATAATTACTTTTAAACTGAAATTTAAAACTGTTTAAATTGACACTAAAAATAATTGATTATTTTAATTCTTTTTCAATTAGATATATTTAGTATATTTATTTACAATTTTATTTGTTAAATTAAATATTGTTCTTCAAGTTTGTTTGACTCAATTAGAAAAAAAATACTTATTAAACAAATTTTTAAAATATTATTTGAAATGTTTTAAATACAAATAAAATTTATAAATAAAATTAATTAATACCTAATAATTTATAACAATAATTTTGAAACTATAAGTGTTAATAATTAATTATTTGTATTATTTTATACAATCGGATGATTAATCAATAAATTGAAATTAAATTATTATTAATTAATAATTTAATAAATAAAAATATAAAAAATAAATACTTTAGTTCATAAATTAAAATCGAATCAATAACTAATTAAATAAAAAAGAAACATTAATTAATGCATCAAAATCTAATTATTACAATTAATTAACTACAAAATTTAATAATAAATTTAATTTAATTCTTTAATATAATAAACGAAATCATTTTATTTAATTTATAAAATATACCTATTACTAAATATTAATTATTATAATTCGTAATATTTCAGTAAAAATATGTAAATTTTACTAATTTCGAAGAAAAATTTACTAATTTTTACTGCAATTTAATTTGGTCATAGTGAAATTTCTTCCAAAATAAATAAACAATATAATAAATAAATAAAAAAAATTTGAAGGAATTTGACTAATCTTCGAAGAAAAATTTACTAATTTTTACTAAAATTTACTTTGGATATAGTAAAATTTCCTCCAAAATAAATAAATAAAATAACTAATAATAAATAAATAACATAATAAATAAATTAAAAAATTTTGAGAAAATTTTAATAAATTTAAAGAAAAGTTTATTAATTTTTACTGAAATTTACTTTGGATATATAGTAAAATTTCCTCAAGAATAGGTAAAATTTACTATTGAGAATTGTTAATTATAGAAAGACTTTTACTATTTCCAAAGAGAACTTAATTACAAAAATTAGAAAAGTTTACAATAGAAGTAGTAAAATTACCTCCAAAAATAAATAAAATTTACTATTAAAAATTATTATTTCTAGAGTAAATTTTACTATACTTATGAGATAAATTTTTCTAATTTTTTAAAAGAAATTTTTTTCGTACATTGTAAAAGTTATTATGGAAATAATAATTTTTTAAAGTAAATTTTACCATATTTTTGGAGGAAATTTTACCAAGTCCGAATTAAATTTTACTAAATTTTATAAAAAAAATTTTCTTCTAAAATAGTAAAAGTTATTCTAGAAATAAAGATTTTTAATATAGGAAATTTCCTCCAAAGTAAGTAACATTTAAAATTATATATTTTTAGAGTAACTTTTACTGTTTCCGAATGAAAATTAGTAAAATTTTCTCTATAAATAACAATTTTTGTATTTCTTGTTTTGTATGAAAAAAATTCTAATTTTAAAAACTCTGAGAAAATAATATAGATTTTTATTTCAAAATAGTTTGCAAAACGTATTATTTTCTTCAAAATAACTAAACAATTTTTTAATTTACAAAAAATTGATAATTTTTGTAAAAATTTTTTAATAAAAAGAAAAAAGAGAGAATATAAATGATTCTAGATGTTTTACGGGAATTTATTAATTTTAGGGGCACATTTTTTCTGAGGATATCAAATTGAGACAAAAAACGAATCAAAAGTGTTGCGATGCAACATTTTGATTCGTTTTTTGTCTCAATTTGATATTCTTAGGAATGTGGGATAAAAAAGGAGTTTAAGTAAAACAGGAATCACTAACTCTGATTTTATAATTTTTCTAAAGAAATTTTTTTAATTAATTAAAAAACAATTAATATTAATAATTTTAATCATTGTTCCAATTTTCCCAGAAATCAATAATAATTCTCCTGATGACAAATTGAAACACCTCCTTCGAAAACAAATCAAGCAAACAGATTTGCATATCACTCAACTTACAATTCCGAAAAAAAATTATTTACTACCTACTTAATGAATTCATCACCTTATTTTATCAAAGAACAAACTCATCAATTATACTCGGTGCGTATACTATCAAACACACGTCAATTCATCCCGTCTCAAGAATCTCCCTCTGAATTCAAAATAGCTTCCCTCACCAATGAACGAAGAACACTCCCGCTTTCCACTATATAAGAATTCAGCTCACATCAAATGTTTTTTCCCCAAGTAGCTTCAAGCACCCGAGAGGCAGAAAGTAACAAAGCCATGATGATGGCAGGTATAGGGTTAGCGGGGGGACTCTAAAGAGCAGTATAAAGGTAGGGTTTGCATGAAAATAATTAGATCACAGCCTCGAGCCAGTGAGAAAAAAAAAGTGATTAACAAGAAAACGGTATATAGAAGGTGCGAAAACAAGAGGGAAAAAAATAAAGAAAGAACGAAAGAAAAGAACTTGTAATTAAATAATTAGTCGAATTGCTGGTCTGGACACTTAAACTAATTAACATTAATTAGGCTTCCGATGGCGCTTGCCAGAATTTAGCCTACCCTCGTTCACTCTCTCTATATACGTATATTGGTTTTCAATAAAAGCCTCACCTTTCAAATACACCCGACAAAACCATTTTCCAAATGCTCTTAGCGTAAAGTATCTCGCCTTTTAAAATTCAGACAGACATTGTTGGAATCAGTTTTGTTCCTCCCACTCTTTCTCTATCTCGCTCAAAGAGAGAAAATATATATTTATATAAGAGGATGACGATGAAAACTAGTGAATTTCATTATATTCGCGACAAGAATCGTTTCTTCCCTTGAAAGAGGAGGGGAGGGGGGTTTATAAAGTCGCAAAGAAAAGTGCGGTGTTAAAAAAGGAAAACTTAAAAACACGCGCAGAAACCACAAGTACGCGGTGATTTAAAGCAAGTAATGAACCACTTTAAAAGGGAACGATCTTCCCGGTAATAACTGCACCGCTAAATTTATTTTTAAATTAGCGTTAATTAAGTATCGACTCTTTAGTGGAGCACTAGACTTTATTAAAGAGGCATTTTTTTTCCCTTGCATATTTAAAGCACCTATTTTTTACTCTATGCATGAATAAATATTAAGTTTCCCATGTATTTTTTTTTCTAAATAAATAATAATTACTCAGAAATTCTCCTTGGGTAGTTTAGTTAAAAACAATTTTTAATTGACGCCTTTTTTATTTCGCATTTAACAGCTCGTTAAAACGTTTTTTTTTTCACGAAACAAGAAGTAATAAGTAAATTTTGAATTTTATTTTTATTTCAAAAGTATTTAGAATCAAAATTACTACCTACTTATCATTACGCACCGAGAAAAATAATCTATTGAACATAAAATTAATTATCTTCCAAAACAAATCCTTTAATAATTTTATTGTGTAAAACGAATCTTTATTAAAAAAAATGTTACACGTTTATTGAAAAGAACAAAAAAAGTCCAACACTAAAAAAAATTTATTTGATTCAAATAACCAACTAATAAATAAAAATCGAATAATCAAATCAAATAAATATTTACTCAATCCAATAAATTTTATTTAAGTCAAATTAATTGACTTAAATAAAAATTATTTACCTAATTCAAGTAAATATTTATGTGATATATAATAGACAAGAAATCAGTTATCTGAATCAAGTAAACTTTTATTTCTATGCAGAATAAAATATTTTTTTTGTTTTTCAAATGAAATCCTTATACGACGAAAGGATAATTTTAAGCAACAAATTGTAAAATGTTTTGAATAACAATAAATAAATAGAATCTAAAACTATTCTGAACTATTAAAATTTTTTAAATATTATTTATAACTAATTATAAACTTAAATTTAAAAAAAATTAAAATGTTTCAAAAGTAGTTGAATTTTAAAACAATAGTTTTAAATTTTATAACTGTTTATTATTTTGATTAATTAGAATTGTTTTAAAAATCATTAAATTTTTATAAAGATTTTACTATTTAAAAAAATAATTGAATTGTTTAGAAGGATTTATTAAAATTTTAGAAAATAATTCAACTCTTTCGTGAAATTTTATTAAAATTTTTGAAAATATAAACAGTAATAATTAATTTTATACTTAATAAGTGAATTTTTTAAATTTTGATTATGAAATTATTTAAAAAATTTATATTTGAAAATAAAAAATTTTGTAATTTGCATAACAATAATAAATAATTTAAATACTTTTTTAATTGTAATAAATAATAGTTAATAAAAAAATAATATTCTATTTAATTCTGTTTGTTTCAAATTCGTTTTCTTTTGACAGTAAACTAATTTTTTTTAGGAATTAAAAGATATAACTTAAAAGATTTTTCCTATGTCCTAAGATAAAATCTTTTTAAATAAATATTAAAACCAAATATTAAAAATATTCAGAATATAATATAAAAATTAAAAATTAAAAAATCCGCTTAAAGTAGAAGGATTCCTTTAAAGTTAAATAGATTATTTTTTCAGTGCTGTATTTCGAAATATAAAAATCAATAATATTTTTAATAAACATTCGAATCTATAGAAATTCGGTTGAATAGAAATTTTGTTAACAAATAAAAATTCAGTTAAGTAAATATATATCTTTATATGTCATGACAAATTGATGAATTAAATATAAACAACAGTTTTTCAAATTACCCATCAATCCATGTAAACTAATATTTAATAAATATAAATTATTGAAAATTATCGTATATATGCCATGATTAAACTATTTTTTAACATTTTCCATCAATTTTAATTTACTTTAATTTATCGACCTTTCTGTTAACACAATTTCTTTAAAATCAAATTATTATATTTAAAAACATATTAATTTAAGCTACGTGACACATTATTTATAGCAGTTCATAGCTATATTATGTACATATATCCAATTATGGATTGAATTTCTCAAGGCGTCAAATGAATCCTACCTAATTTTCATAAATTCCAATTATTGCAATCTTATTAAATCTTATCCGATTTTCATTATAATCCAAACTATATTAACAAAATTGTTTAATAGATAAAAATAATAATTTTCACGTGACCTTATTTTTAATTCACTTAAATTTTACAGACGAATTTAAATTCAATATTAAAAATTGAGAGACGAGCAGAAAATGACGTAAATCATATTTTTTGTAATAATCTGATAATTCTAATTGTTATAAATTTGAAATATTTCAACTTAAAAAAAATTCCAAATAAGTAATACACCGTCAAAAAGTTCAAATATTGGAAAAAAATGCCGTTTTTATTTTCTTTTTTTTTATTTGTACCCGACTATATTGTCCATAAAAATGTCTCTCAATAATCAAGAGCAAAACAAATTTCGAACAAAAAAAAAGCATAATAACAAGTGAGTAAATAACTTTAAAAAAAAAACAAAGATGTATTTTAATTAATTCCCCATATTGATTTTGTGCTGCGCTCTATTAATTGAACCAATTTCTCTATAGATTTTTTGGCATTTAATTTTGAATCTCTATAGTATAGTACTCTTGTTGTTGTTGTTTTCTTTTTTTTTCTGGCAACGATGCATTAATTACTTTTGTAATAGCTGATAAACTAGTTGAATGAAAAATTGCAAACTTTAAAGGTCAGTTTGTTCCGGCATGAAACTTTGCTGCAGATAACAACATCAGTTTTATCAGTGTAAAATATCAGGTCTAGAGAAGCAATATGTTACTCCCACCGATTCTTTATATACCCAGTTTGTGTCTATAAAAAGAACTAACACAAGTTTACACGGGAAATGTGTCTTTAAAAAAAACTTTTTTCAAATATAAAGTAATTGTTTATTCACGAGCAGCTTCTAAAAATTATTCCCAAAGTTTTCAAAGATTTGTAAAAATTAAATTTTTATTTATTTTATTTATTTTTATTATTTTTATTCTTTTGAAAAATATATTATTTGGTATATTTTCTAAAAAAATTTGTTATTCAAAAATCTTTTTATAATTAATACACAGACAAATTTATTAATTTATTTTTATACTTTAATTAATTATTATTCAATTTAATTTGTTAAATTAATATTAATTTAATTTAAAAATTAAGTATTGATTTAAATATTATTTTAATTTTAAAAATAAGTATTGATTTTAATACTATTTTAATTTTAAAATTAAAATAATGATTTTAATATTAATTTGATATTTATTTTAATAGGTATTAATTAAATGTCTAAATATTGGGAAAATAATTTCTAATTGTTCATCAATTTTGTGAGTGTAGAAATTAAAAACACGATTCTGGGGAAACCAATTGACCTAATTGAAAAAAATGTCACTTGCCACTATGCGAAATAAATCTAAAGTATAATGACGGCAGAAACCATTTTGTTTTGAAGAATCATGGATATAAATTGAAAAATTAAAAAGCACTCACCGTTCGCTGATTCCCTCGTCAAGGAGCTCGTTGTCTTCCCTAGAGATTTTTTTTCTTCCAGACGAAGACCCTGTAGATGCTTCAGGCACTTAATTTCTGGAACTATCTGGCGTATTTTTCTAGTCTTCAATTTTTAAACGCCATCTAAAACATAAAGAGTTATATTAAAATAATAAGCCATAAAACAATTAAATAGAATAACAAATATTAGAAATAAATTAATAAATTGATTAATTACACTGAAAAAAAATTTATTTGATTCAAATAACCGATTACTTGATTATTATCAATTATTAAATATTTAATTGAATCAAATAATATTTATTGGAGTGAATTAAATGGTTTAGTTCATATTTGCTTCAAATACTGAAATTATTGGTTCAAATACCATTTAATTGACTCCAATAAATATTATTTGATTCAAGTAAATATTTAATTGATAATAGACAATTAATCGGTTACTTGAATCAAATAAATTTTTTTTCAGTGCATTCCTTAATAGCATTCCTTAATAGCTTTCTTCATGTCTTATAATAATTAAAAATGACCGTGTGATAAAATCATTATTTTATATTATAAAAGAATATTTTTTACTTTAACTTCATCAAAATCATTTTCATCATTTCAATTCAATAAACATTTTCTAGAATTTTTATTACAATTCTTCTTCAAATCAATTATTTTTAATAATTTTTGAAAAAGTTCTTTGAGAATTTTCAAATTCAACTGTTTACAATTCAATTCTATGAAATTTCGATTATTTGAAAATTCTTCAGTTAAATATATTTATTAGAAAATAAAAACTTGAAATTTAATTTTTACGAAGAATTTTATTAACAACTTTTGAAAGTATTTAATTTTTTTAAAGAAATTAAATTAAAATCTTACTGAAATTTATTGTATAAAAGAATTTTATAACAATTTTTGAAAATAATTAAAAAATTTTTAAAAATAATTGAATTTCTGAGAAAAATTTAAATAATAATTTATGTAAATAATTGGATTCATGCGAAGAATCTTAATAAATTTTGTTTAAATAATTGAAATTTTGCCAAGAATTTTATTAAAATTTTTGACAATAATTTAATTCTGGAGAAGAATTTCGCTATCTATTTATAAAGATAATTTAATTCTTGACGAGAATTTTAAAGAAATTTTGAAAATAGTTTAATTTCTGCAAAGCATTTTATTATTTTTCTAAAGAATTGAATTCTTCTGATAAAGATTCATATTTATCAAAATAATTGAATTTTGGAAAAAAATTTTATTAAAATTCCTTAAAATAATTGATTTTATTGGAAGAATTTTGTTGTTTATCAAGATAATTGAATTCTTTTGCAGAATTACTTAAAAAATTTTTGAAAATAATTGATTTTCTGCGACGAATTAAAAATTATTTATGAAAATAATTGAATTATTGCAACTAATTTTATTATTTTATTGAATAATTAATTTAAAAATAATTGGATTTTGCAAAGTATTTTATGTAAATTCCTAAAAATAATTGAATTTCTGTGAAGAATTTTGTTATTTATTGAGATAATTGCGTTAAAACTTTTGAAATAATTAAATAATATTAAAAAATTCATTCTTGTCAGTTATTTAAAAAGAATAGTAATTTAATTGCAAAAAATCAATTCAAAAGTCTACGTAAGTAATAAATTTTATAAATATCAAAATAAAAAAAAGTTACAAACTTTATAAACTTTGACAATTTTTTTTTCTTCTCATAAAATCTGCTAAATCACTGATTATCTCACTTTCCTATGAGACACACCTCGAATGATGCATAAGAAATAATAAATTAATAAATAATAAAAAGATACTAATCTTTTTATATTTAAATTAATATTTAAAAATATTTATAATACATTTTAAAGAAATGAAACTTTTCATTTTCTTGTAAACTTCATCTAATTTCTATTTTTATGACACAGAAAAATAAATTTTCTTAATTATGATTACTCACTCGATTAATTGAAAGTCATTCTCGCTTCAATTTCCATCCAATCACACTTCCATAATGAGATTTTTTTCAAGAAATATATGCACTTGATTGGATTCCGTTGACTGAAGAATAATAATTATCATTTTAATAATTATGATTTAACACATCTTGAAAGTGACTTCATTCGACAACAAAAGACAAGTTTTTTCTGCAAATTAATGAAAAAAATTTTGCATATTAGAAAAGAGTATTATCAATATTATAATATTATTTAATTAAATAATTACGAAATGTAAAATTTGTATTAAATTAGAAAAAAAGAATTATATTTTAAAAACTCATTTTCAATCAATACATACGATATCTATAATATAAAAATTAAATATTTAACTGCCGATATTCATTAAAAATTTGTCACTTCCTTTCAAGGAACTTTATTAAACTGAACTGCGAATCTACTTAGTTTCAATGGTGTCATTAATATTTATTTTATAAAACCAATATCTTAGAACGAATTCAATTAATAATTTACATTAAAATTTATATTGATTGAAAGTAATAATAAAACCGGAAACTAAATTCTTTTCAAATGACAAGGAGAGCTTGAATAAATTATAAATTATATTATATTAAATAAATTATAAATTATATTTCAAAATAAATTTATATTTTATAATTTTTTTTTCCATTACGATTTTATGTATAATACCATCAAGATATTAAATATATTAATTCAAACAAATGCGAATATTATTTTTAATAATTAATATGACTTTCAATGTTTTTGTTTTATAATAATTTGCAAATTTTATTCATAATAATTGAAGTAAAACAAAGCATCACTAATTATTGAAAATATAATGGAAAATATAACAAATAAATTAAATTTAAATAACCATTTTTAAAATTTCAATATAAAAGTACACTGTTATTTCACGATAAATGAAAAGCATTGTTAAAAATACTAAAAAAATGTTCGGAAAAAAGTTTATTTATTGAAATAATTCATAAAAGCGAAATTATATAAAAATCGCTTATATCAATAACGAAAATATTGAAAAGTAGATTAAACATTTTTTTTTAATAAATAAATAAAACTTTCTCACCATTTGTTCTCCAGTAATTGTCACCGAATACTTCTTCGTGGTCACCATCAAAATTATTGCGCCAGGAACTTGCAACAATTAATATTTTTGTTTAAAAATATTGAAGCGAGTCTCATTTTCTATTGATAATCGCCAACCATGCTTGCATTTAAACGGCGGAGATTGAGATTTTTCTTTAGCGCCTGAAAGAAAAAGTTACATTTTCTTCAAATTTGAGGTTATGTTGACATTGAACTGCATCAAGTACATTTAACAAAAGAATAATCAAGAACGTATAAATATTCAGAGAAAAATTTTATTACTTTAAATAATAAGGCAAATAATTCGGAAAATATTCTACTTGATTGTTTTCCACAATCACAGAAATATCACCTCAGTTCATTTCATTTTGTACTTTTAATAATTGTTGACAAATTATCGCAGCGCGCTGGTGTCGAGTATTCAAATTACTATGACTTATCGACCGTCGATAAATTACTTCGAAATTAAATAAAAAACAATTTATCAAAAAAAGAAAAAAAATATTTATTTTACAATTTGCACAAATAAACTCTTCGTTAGCGCAAAAAATAAAAGTTAAAATCCTTAAATATTTGTGTTCGTCATAGCCTAAATGAATGTTGAACTTAAAGAGTAATTATTCAATTCTACCGATTAGATAAAAAATAATTTAATCAATATGTATAATCAAATAATATTACTTTAATAATCTAAAGGGTCATTAAAAAAATTAAATTATCCAGGTACTTAAAGCTAAAAGGTCATTAACTACAAAAATATTTTACCTAATTATTTTTCTTATAAAGAATATTAAGATTCGTTTATAAACTATACTTGAAATCTTAGAGGGGGGAGGGACTGAATTAGCTGTGCATGATGATCTGTAAAAAAATATCGCCAAAGTACAAAAAAGTAATTACTCACCTGATATAGCATAGATTACTTCCTCTCAACGATGGTAGAACATCCTCCTCTGGACCACGGGAGGATCTCTCGTCACCTGGATATCCCTTAGAACATCCACGAGGTTCTAAGGAGGAGAGGGGAGTAGGACCCCAGGCACAGAAGAGAGGTTAGAATGGATAAGAACAGCAAAAGCTGCCTCTCCCCTCCAACCCCACCTTGGAGTTCAAACCACCCTACAACCCCTGTCTCAAGGGGGTGAGGGGGTAAGACCCCTGGCAGCCTCTCCACCGGGGAGTTCCGTAAGGAACAACGTCCCGGGGAACGAGCTACTTCCACCGTCACCGGTGAATGCTCGCCGCCAAATGAGCTCCGCGCACTGCACATACGCACGTTCAGATATGCACTCACCTGATTGGCTGTCGCAGTCGACCAATGAGGCAGCTTCTTAGCAGCGCTCTGGTGGCGAGTATTCGAACTACAATGACTTACCGACAGTCGATCAACACAGTTTGTAAAAAGTAAAAAAACGAAACGTCAACAATAAAAGAATAATTAGAAACTAATAATTTATAATTTATGAACAGTATTATTTATAAATATACAAAAATAAGATGAATTTAGACAGTTAAAGGTGTACAGTAATAACTAACAATACTTCTGGATTATTATTGCTTACATACACTTTAAGTTCACGTTTAATTACATCGATGACACCACGGTCTTTATTTTAAGGTTATGTTGATGTGTAAGAATCGTAAACATTAATTTCATTTATTTAATTGTTATTTTGTCATTAATTTAACGATTTTATTAATTGACAGGTGTTGTTTTCAAAATGTTTACAATCGTATTCTTTAATGTGATTTTAAAAAAGTGAGATCTAATTTAAACAATGGTAAGTGTTCTACTGTAATAATTTATTCAAAATAATCAACAGTTTCGGGACTAAAGGACATTTTAATTCATTTGTTTTTTAATTGTTTTTAAGTATTTTCGGTTTTCTGCAATTAATGGGATTCTAACCTTAAAAGGGCAAAATTGGCTTGTATGTATTTGTTTAAAATTTTTCTTAGTAATTTTTTGTATTCAATAAATTAGTCTCAATTCATTAATATTATTTGATTAATTTTTAATTAATATTAGAAATTAAATTCATTAATTTTAATATTTATTCATTTGTTCCAGAAAAATAGTGAAAACCGTATCCTATTTAATTTTATCATTCCCAGATGTAATTTTAATATTCTATTCTGGTTTTCAGAGATTGTCGAAAAAGTGAATCGATTGAGACTAATTTAGAAGAAATCTGTGCAACTGGTTTTGCTTCTATTTTAAAATTCTGGAGGAAATTTTATTTACAAGGAATTATATTTTCAAGCTTCCACCTGAAAAAAGTAATATTTTATTAATTAATATTATCAAAGAATTTTATTACTTTTTAAAATTATTTATTACTTTTTATTTATTATTAATAACTTATTAATTATTTATTATCAATCTATTTTGCACTTATTCTTTTGAATTTTTAATTAATACTTTCTTTTTATTTTCATTTATTATTATTATTTATTATTACTTATTATTTACTTTATTATTCTATTATTAATTATTCATTTTATAGTTTCAGTATTATTTATTAATATTGATTATTTTATCATTCATAATTTCTTTTATTAATATTTTTTGCACTTATTCCTTTGTATTTTATTTATATTACTATTTGTTAGTCAATTTCGCTTAAATTATTTTTGTAACGAATTTTACTAAATGTTTATAAACGCATTAATATCTTAATAACTAATTTTTATTAAATTTTAATTCTAATTTATTTTTAATAACAGTCTCTTAGTATTAATTTCATGTTAATTATTTAATAAATCGTAAATTTGATTTTAAGTCTTTTTTTCTTTTTACAGAATAATCCAAAAACATTTCTTAGAATCGAAGAATTATACCAGAAATGTGTATTCAAATTTTGTTTCGATAGAATCGATTTCAGTGTGTATTTTCGATCCTTGAATATGTGTTTAAAGAATGGAAAAACTACCTTCGACATGGGAATTACAGTATCGAGAAAATATTTACGTGTATGAGGATTACATCGATATTTTTTAAAAATTATTTCCAATATTCTCCTGAATAATTTTTAATCAATTTCAAAAAGACAGTTAAATTATTTTTTAAATCGTTAAATTAATTTTATCCTATTATTTGTTTAACATTTTTTAAAAGTAAATATTTAAAAGATAGATGAAATATATTTTTAAAGAGACCGACAATGAGATGAATAATTTTCTAAATTTAATTTTTAAATTAATTATTAAACATTTTGAAATAAAAAAAGTACGTAAAACAACTAATATTTTTGAGCCGTTGTAAAAATAAAAATAATATTAATGGAATGCTATTAGTAATGGAATGCTATTAATAGAATAACATTTGAAAATTGATAATAATGTAAAATAATTTTCATTTTTAGATTGGTTCAAAAATATTATTTCTCTTACATGCGTTTTTTATTTATTCAGATATTTAATTTATTAAGAGAAATAATTTAATACCTCAATTTAGAAAATAGTTCATGTCGCTCTCTTTTAAGAAAAATATTTTGTTTTAGTTAATTCTACATCATTTTTCCATTCAATAATTGTTGATATTATATTTTTAATTTATTTTTATTTTTCAGAATGAGGAAAATAGAAATTTTTTTCTTATAACAGAAAGATAATTATACGAGAAATACACATTTAGATTCAATAACTTGAGTCGATTCCAAGTGTCAAGAACATGCACTTCTCTAAATAAACGTTAATAGAACGGAAACTGCGATCAGAATTGCTTTTTATAAAAACCGACAAAGCATGGAAATGTAAGAGGATTATTCCTATAGAATATTTTCCGAAAATCGGAAACATTTTTATTTTATTTGCACTTTTTATTATTTATTATTTTTATCGCTTTTATTTGGTCAGTTCTTTATTTTATTTTTTAATTTTATATTTTATTATTCTTTAAATATGGCACTAAATTACATTATGTAACTATGAAATTTTATATTTGCATTTATCAATATTAATGATTTTTGTTTCAAATTTTAAATTTATTGTATATAATTAATTAATAATTCATGATTTAATTTCTTTAATTAGTTACTAATTAATTTTATTTAATTTTATTAAAATTTTTTTTTCAATATTTGAAAACGATCAAAATAAATTTTAAATTTTTCAGCTTGGTGTTCCAAAGACGGGCGATTTAAAAGGTCCCTGAATCCCTGGACTTCAAACATGAGAAGCGATCTCAAGGGACGCACTATGTACTAAAAATCTAATGCTGCATTTTCTTCGACGTTGACGAATGAATCCCCTAAGGTGAGGAATTTTTAATTCTGCAATTTAAATCTATTATGATCCACAAAAGAAGGGATTAATTCTATTTTTAAAAAAAGATCAATTTTTCCTTTTTATTTTATAGTGGACCTTTTGAAAATTATAATTATCAGTACTTTAAATTTAAACATGTAGAAAAATAGAATTAAAAACAATTTTTTTCCTGCCTAAAATAATAATATAATAATAATTATTATTATTAGCAATTAATTTTATAGATTTCTATTGAATAACAATTTATTCTAAATTTTTTTATTTTAAAACGAAAAATGAATATTTAGTTATTTATTAATTAAATTGTTTTCAATTATTTAAAAAATTAAAAATATTTGTTGCTATACTCCCATAATTAAAACTTAAAATAAATTTAAAATTATTTATTTAAATAATAAGATATATAAATTTATAAATTTTAATGTTTATAAATTGTGGTAAAATAATTTTTAAAAATAATTAATTTTGTAAACTTAATTTATGTAATATAATAAAAAAATTCAAATTAAATTTTTAGTAAGTATAAATGATAGTTAATAATAATTGATAAATAAATTAATAATAAATAAATACCTCATAAAAAATTATTAATTTTATAAATTTAATTTACGTAATGCAATAAAAAAATATTCAAATTTAATTTTTAGTAAATTTTCAATAATAATAAAAATAATAATAAAAATAATCATAATATTAATAATAACAAGAAAATAATAATAAATAGTAATAGAGAAAAAGTAAATTTTATAAATTTAATTTACTTAAAGTAATAAAAAAATATTCAAATTAAATTTTTAGTAGGTTTGAATAATAATAATTAATAATAATAAATATTTATAAATAATAAAAATTTATTTATTAGAGATTATTTTAAAATAGTGAAAATTTTTCGAAAGAAAGTAAAATTATGTACATTTAACAATTGTCTGATTTGAATATTAAATAATTACCGCCAAATCAGTGTTGCCAACATTATAAATGAAAATGTCAACGCTGATTGGCCAGTGACTCAAAGGGTGTGGTGGGGTCTACACGACTGAAAGCACGGAAAAGAACGCCATTTTATTGGCGCACTTTGTCCACAAGAGTTTCAACGGTTTCAACAAAAATTTGTATTATTGTTGATCATATCTAATCGCATCATAGAATATTGTGTGTGTTTATTATTATTTTGAATTATTTACTTCTTTATTTTAATTAATTTGCGTTGCATTCTTCTTGACGTAATAAATTAAGTCATACATCAAGTGAAAGTGCTAAAGGAAGAAAGTTTAGGAGTTCCTTCATTCTTGTGTTCTTTGCAAAAGAATCAGGTAAAATATTTTTGTATAGTTAATAACTAAGTTAGTTGATTAAAGCAATAAATAATATTTCAGCAAAAGAATCAGGGTAAAATATTTTTGTTTATTATGCAGAATTTAATTATTGCTCTTCAAGGTTAACATAACCTGCATTTTTATGAATTTTAACTTTTATTCTTAGTCGCTAACTAGAATTTATTTATATATAAATTGTAATATAATTATTTTTTATTTATTTGTTAATTGTTAAATTTTGGAAATAATTTATCGACAGTCGGTAAGTCATAGTAGTTTGAATTCTCGACACCGCCGCGCTGCTCTTGCCTACTGCGAACCAATGGGGTGCGTTGAAATTTATACATGCGTATGTACTGTTGCGCGGAAGTCATTTGACAGTGATTTTATGGATTTTATTATTGTTTTAAAGTGTAACAATCAAAATATTTTCTGAATTATTTGTCCTTATGTTTAAAGTGCTATTATTTTTTCTCTGAACATAAAGTGTTCTTGATTATTCTTTTGATAAATGTACTGGTATAACTAATGATTCAGTTCAATGACAACATAACCTCAAATTTGAAAGAAATGTAACTTTTACTTTCAGGCGCTAAAAAAGAATCTTCATCTTCGCCGTTTCAATACAAGGAGAAAAAATGAGACACGCTCTAATATTTGTAAGTGAAATATTACTTGTTGCAAATTCCTGGCGCAATAATTTTTACGGTGCTAATTACTGGACATCAGTCGGGTGACACAAAGCCGGGCAACTAATGGTGAGAAAATTTATTTATTTCCAAAAAAAATGTTTAATCTAGGTACTTTTTAATAATTTTGTTATCGTTACTAGCGATTTCTATATAATTCCGAAATAATTTTGCTTTTATTAATTATTTCAATCAATAATTAACTCTTTTCAGTATTTTTTTCGACATTTTCATCAATGCTTTTCATTCTCTTCGTATAAAACAAAAGTGTACTTTTTCATTAAAATTTAAAAATTGGTGATTTAAATTTAATTTAGTTGGGATGAGTGAAAAATTCACGCAGTTTATTTTAATTAATCAGGGTGGCCACATGTCAGTAAAGTCAGGGAAAAAAATATTTTGTCAGTAAAGTCAGGGAAATGTCAGGAAAAAAATTTTTTGTCAGTAAAGTCAGGGAAATGTCAGGAAAAATTTTTTTGTCAGGGCAATTAAAGAAGAAGGGAAATGTCAGGAAAAAAAATTTTTTGTCAGTAAAGTCAGGGAAATGTCAGGAAAATTTTTTTGTCAGCGCAATTAAAGAAATTAAGACGGTTATGCAATAAATTTTTTGCTCTAAACAAAAAAAATTTTTGTCAGGGAAATTCGTTGTTATGTCAGTAAAATGTCAGGGAAATTTATAAAGTCAATCTTGCGGCCACCCTGGTTATTTTACCATATAATTTTTATTGTAATAAAAGTTTAGTGTTTATTCGTTTTCCATTTAATTTTTAATAATTGATGAGGTTTTGTTTTACTTCAAGTATTTTGAATAAAATTTTCAAATTATTTTAAAATAAACATTGAAACTATTAATAATTTCAATTATTTTTGGTAATTTCTTTTAATTTTTTTCATTTGACTAATATGCGCATAATTATATTAGGAAATATTTATGATTCGAAAGTTCTGAACGTTTAAATGAATGAAATTTTTTCCATTCCTCTTTAAATTAAGTTTTTATTACAATAATTTTGCGTCTCTATCAAAAGAAATTAATTATAAATCTTTTAAATATAAACTAATTTTTTAATTTTTATTGCAATCAGTAATTTTTGAAAATTTGTTTATTAAAAAATATTTAATTCATTTGAATGTTTAAAATTTGTGAATAATAAATATTTGTAAATAATTATATTCAAAGATCAGTTATTTATCGATTACAAATATTTTTATGTATTAATGAATATTTTAATATTAATTAATTAATATTTTTTCAGATAGTTCGAGAGGATTTAAAGGACAGAGAGAAGGAGGAGGACGAAAGCATTTGCTCCTCGTCTCGTAGCCTATTCTATGTGATCTCCCATAGTGTTTGTCCAGAGGATGTACTGCCATCACTATGAGGAAATAATCCTTGTTAGATCAGGTACTAAGCTATTAATTTTTTATCTATTTCTTTATTTTATTTCACTTTTTTATTATTTATTATACGAATTATAATTATAAGTATGTATTAATTAAAATTTTTGTACTTTATTGTCTCTAAAGTTTCGAACCTTATTTCGACAATATTTTTATTACTTCTTTTACTTTGAATTTTATTTAGGTACAAAATATTGTTTTCTATAATTACAGAATTAATTTTTAATAAAATAAATGTTCAATTAAATTAGTTTTCGTTTCTGTCGAGTAATTTTTTTAAAATATTGAAACATAGAAAAATATTGTCTTCTATAATTACAAAATTAATTTTTAATTGAATATTTATTTAATAAATAAAATAGTTTTCGTTTCTTTTGAATAATTTTTAAAAATATTGAAGCATAGAAAAATATTGTCTTTTATAATTACAAAATTAATTTTTAATTGAATATTTATTTAATAAATAAAATAGTTTGTTTCTTTTGAATAATTTTTAAAAATATTGAAGCATAGAAAAATATTGTCTTTTATAATTACAAAATTAATTTTTAATTAAATTAATGTTCAATTAAAATAGTTTTCGTTTCTGTCGAGTAATTTTTAAAAAATTTTGAAGCGTAGAAAAATATTCCGTTCATTTAAACTTTCAAAAATGTAGGAAAATGTATTAAAAATTCTCTTATTTGAATATTGCTCAATTACTACTATATTAGTGTTGCCAATTGCTAAGCATTTGATAGTAAAAAAGATCTTTCTTTTATTCATTCATTTAATTCCGAAAAAAATTGATAATTTAACAAAATTTACAATGAATCTAAGTGGTTTTTATTTATTTTTTTAATATGAATCATTCAATTTTATACAGTAAATTTCTGTAAATTTTTGTAAATTAAAAAGAAGTTAATATATTTTTTGTACATTTTCAGTTGGCGTTGAGGGGAGAGATTCCTGAAATAATATAATGCGAAAATTGCAAATACTGTCTTTATTCAAGAGGGATGGAATCTCTGGAGACTAAAAATGACTCGAAATGGATATTTTTCCAACAATTTGAAAAGAAGGAGAAATTTATTTCTGGTGAGTGATGGTTTTTAATTTTTTTTCATCAAACTTTCGAAACAATATTTTATTAGAAAAATCTAATTTAAAAAAAATGATAATAGGAAAGATATGAGAGTAAAAAATAAATGTTATTTCACACAAGAAGAATTCTCGAATTTTAGAGATTTCTCTCTCGTGTATCTCCTTTACTTTGACAAGCGCGGAATTCATGAAGGTGTGAGGTGTAGACACGTTTTGGTGATAGCTGTCAAAGTATCCTACAGGATATGGGCGGTATAGGGTGGAGGATTTCCTGTACTTCATGTTAGAAACATAGTACAAACCCTTCCGCCTCAATTCAAAATGTCAAACATCCCTTCTCGGTTAACACCATCCAAATTGTCTACTGATAGTTTTCCTAGAGTTTAATTTGCCAATCACAATTACTATATGAAAACTTTAATTAATATTGCAATTTAATTTCGTTATATTTCAAAACTGAATTCTTTTTTAAAATTGTCGAATTAAAAATATTTTAATTTTATTATTAATTTATTGTTAATTTCAAATTTATTAATATTGATTATTAAATTTATTGATATTGAAAATTAAATTTCTTGATATTAAATATTTAATAATATTGAATTAAATTAAATAACTTTGAATATTAAGTTAAATATTTCAAATAAATTAACAAGTATTAAATATATTTTATTAAAGCTTACCAGCGTTAATATTAAATGACCTTTTTCTTTAAACTGAAAAGATTTAGTTAATAAAAACTTTTGTACTATTGTCTTTTAAAATTAAATTTTATCAGACTTTGTATAAATAGTTAAAGTGAAAAAAGTAAAAACCAATAAAAAGATTTTTAATCTAAAAAACTGAAAGTTGAATGTACATAGTCAGATTTTTATAATCGCTCACTCATTATTTCTTTAGGCGAACCGTAGTAGAATTTAAGGGGAATCTAGAAGCAATTCGAGTTGAAAATCTTTTGAGAGGGAATTAAAATATTTGCCGAACGACTTGTTCCCGGAGTACTTTAACATTAAAGTCGACGAGAGAAGGTTGTCAGAGACAAAGAGAGAGGGAGAAAGAGAGAAGGGTGACATTCTCAACGTTTGTTTGGAAAAAAAAGGGATCTTATAAAAAAAAAGACTTGGGGCCCAATTTCAAAAGTGCTGCTGCCCCCCTTGAAATCGCAGGAGGCAAAGGAATGTTGTAATAGAGACGTCTGGCATTAGGTGTATACATGTATGGATGAATACAGATTTGCTATATATCTATATTGGATAATGCTGTCACTTAATCCCGGGTTTAGCGTGCGCACCTCGTCAAGTTGAACCCTGCTAATGGAAGGTTAAGCCACCAGGATCCTCAGCTAACTTTCAAGCTCGCAGACAACTCCTGGAAGCAAATCGAAACTTCGTCTCCAATGTCCAACGTGTCGATTATCTTGTTGTCTTTCACAGAAACAAGTGTTTTTATCAATTCAAGACAAACGTTTTGCAACTATTGGAAAAACAATTTGTTTTCTCTCTATAAATATTTGTTCATTCTAAAAAAAATTAATCTGATTCAATTAATTAAAATAAATTAATTAAATTATTTATTAGATTACATTATCTATTTATCTAAATTCAACTTTTCAAAATTAAAATTTTTTAATGGAATTATCTGAATCAAAAATCAATAATTAATGTAATTAATAATATAATTAATAATACGTAAGTAATCAAATATTAATTATTGTTTTTCATTATTTGAACTAGAAAATAAAACATAATTACGGAATTCATTATTCACATTAATCAACAATAAATAAAATAAATAATTTATTTGATCATTAAATTAATAAATAATCAAATATTAATTTGTAATTAATTTTTTTATTATTCGAAACAAAAACAATTAATTTAATTAATTAAAATAATCTTTTTGACAAAATAAGTAATTTATTCAATAATACGTAAGTATGTAATCCAATATTAATATTAATTTAATATAATTATTGTTTTTCATTATTTAAACTAAAAAATAAAACATAATTAAAGAATTCATTATTAACATTAATCAACAGTAATCAATTATTAATTGATAATTGTTGATAACTGACAATTAATTCTTAATTAACCGTAAAATGTTAAGCATTAATTCCTTATTTTTTTAATTTTTGGATTTAAATAAACAAAAAAAATTAATGAATTAATAATTAATATTTGATTCCTTGTATATTATCGAATAAATTATATTATTTTGTAGAAGTGATTGTTTTAATTAATTAATTAAATTTAGTAATTAAATTATTTTTTTTCAAATAAACAAATTGATTAAAAATTAATTTTGGATTATTTATCAATTATTATCAAATAAATTGTTTGTTTTATCAAAGAGGATATTTTGTTTGATATTTTGTTTGGCACCTAACAGTTAAAAAAATTGAAAATAAATTAAAAATTGAATCAAATAAATTATTTTTCGATGATACAAAATGGAGGACAATAATGATTTCCATTTGGTGGAAAAATTTTATTCAGCAATTTTAAAATTTTCTCTGCAAACTTGAAATTAATCGTTTAGTGAGAGTTTATCTGATACTCAAAAATAAATGTTCTTCTTTCTTTGGAATTTCGTGTAATTATTTTATTACTCGAATTTATTTCTCAATTCGCTTTCTTCACTCAGCCGATTAAACTTTTTTCCTCCTTTATCTCTAATCTTCGTTTCATTTTTATTATCAAATCCTCTTATTTTCTATTGATTGTTCAATTATTCCGCATCAGCTCTCAACAAAATTTCTTTTTTGTTTTTGATTTTTATTATATTTTTATGAAAAATACTGTTACAGACTATTTATAAATATTATAATTTACACTGAAAACAAAATGTATTTGATTCAAATAATCGATTATTTGTCTATTATCAAATAAATATTTAGGTACTTGAATCAATTTATTTTTTTTTGATCAATTAATTTTTATTCAAATCAATTAATTTTTATTTGAAGCAGATATCATTTAATTGGATTAAATAAAAATTATTTGATTCAGGTAAATATTTATTATAAAATAAATATTTACTTGAATCAATTAACTTTT
This sequence comes from Leptopilina syphax, assembly GCA_032872505.1. Lineage (NCBI taxonomy): Eukaryota > Metazoa > Arthropoda > Insecta > Hymenoptera > Figitidae > Leptopilina > Leptopilina syphax. The sequence goes on along the minus strand of CM065468.1, from coordinate 19,920,563 downwards.
ATTTGAATCAGTTGATTTTTATTGGAATCAATTAATTTTTATTTGAAAAATAAATATCATGATATTTATTTTCAAATCAATATCATGATTTTTATTTGAAAAATAAATATCATGATATTTATTTTCAAATCAATATGATTTGAACCAAAAATATCAGGAATTGAAGCAAATATCATTATTTTAATTAAATAAAATAAAAATTGTTTTATTCAAGTAAATATTTATTTGATAATAGACAAGTAATCGAATATTTGAATCAAATAAATTCTTTTACATTAAATAAAATACAGAATTAAATTCTTAAATATTTAAAAATAATTCCATTTGCACTGAAAAATAATTTATTTGATTCAAGTAAATATTGATTATCAAATAAATATTTACTTGAATAAATTCATTTTTATTTGAAACAATTAATTTTTATTTGAATCAATTAATTTTTATTTGAAACAAATAAATTAAATAAATAATAAATAAAACAAATAAATTTGAACCAATAATGTCAGTAATTGAAGCAAATATATTGAATTAAATAAAAATTTATTTGATTCAAGTAAATATTTATTTGATAATAAATATTTACTTTAATCAATTAATTTTTATTTTAATCAGTTGATTTTTATTCGAATCAATTAATTTTTATTTAAATCAAATAAATCTTATTTGAAGCAATAGTGTCAGTAATTGAAGCATAGATCATTTAGTTAAATTAAATAAAAATTTATTTGATTCAAGTAAATATTTATTTGATAATAGACAAGTCATTGAATATTTGAATCAAATACAATTTTTTTTACATTAAATTACATACAGAATTAAATTTGTAAATATTTAAAAATAATTTTATCAATGGATAATTTATTACACTGGGAAAAAATTATTTGATTCAAGTAAATATTTATTTGATAACAGACAAGTCATTGGTTATTTGAATAAAATTTATTTTTTTAATGTCGTGAATTGTATTTTATTTATTTCTTCAAATTTATATTTATTATTATTTGTTAAAATTTATTATTGTATATATTTACGAATTTATAAATTTCGTATTTATTTTAATTCAGTTTCAGTTATAAATCCAGAAAGGGAAATTTGCTGATCATAACATAATGAACTAGAGCAGACTGTTCTTTTTTAATTCTTTCAATCGAAATAATTTTTTTTTTTAGTAGATTTTTGTATTGAAAAAAAGAAACTTTTTGAATATGTTAATAAAAGGAGGTAATCAATACTGAACTGAATTGAATCATTCGGTTCTATGACTTCTGCATCGTTTGATACATGGTCTAGAGAGCACATTAGCATATTAGTGTTTGAAATTCTCATCAATAGGAGAGAACGAGCGAGACTGAGAGAAATAGGGAGAGTGAGAGATTTCTTGTTTTATTTAGGTTTAATGTCCCCCCTGATTTATTTCGTTTCTTTTTCTTGTTTTCATCTTACTTGAGCGGTACATGTATGAATATTCTGGTATGATATCGGAATTTACCAGACCTTCAATGAACCAAGAGGCATCCACACGATTAAGCTCACAAAGTTGTCCGCTTCATTGGTTACGAATAGAGAACCTGTTTCGTCCTGGGTGCTCGCGAGCCCTTCTCAAAACCATAAAATATCGTAAATTCGATGTAAGCTTTTTGAGTCAAAAGTTTAAATTGTTCCGGGGGAAAGTAGAGGAAATCCTATACAATCGAAAATCGTACAATTTTCCACACCAACCTTCCTGCAATTTCTTGTCAAATTAAACATTTATTTTACATTATTTAAAAATAGAAATAAAATGAAGAAAAATATATAATAATAATAAAATAATAAAATAAATATAATAGAATAAAAGTGACAGATCAAACAGAATTTTTAACAAGTTTATAGCAGAAATTCAAAAGCTTTTTCTTCAGTGTAATATTAAATATAAATAGAATCTAAAAGTGGAAAATTAAAAATATTCTTTATTAAAAAAAATTACAAAAATAAAATTAAAAAAAAACACGCACTGTAATTATAAAAATCATCACAAAAGGAATAAAGCTAAAATATTTTAGCTTTATTCCCGTTTAAATTTTCTTTTTTACATTTTTGGTTATAAAAAAAGAGAGTGAAAAAAACATTATACGAATTTCACTACCCTTTTCATTTGTTCACTCTAACCGTCGGTCATTTAAAATATTTGAAATGTGCAAGACATTTTTTTCCCAACTACTAATTAAAACTTTTTAATTAAAAGCTCGAATGCTTGACAATTCTAATATTTATTTATCTTCTTTTATTTTTCCCCTTTTACTGCGAAAAGAGGGGAAAACAACTTGATAAAAATATTTTAATATCTGTAAATTACCTTCAATAAAAATCAATCGTGACTAAACTATATATTTAAGTACTTGGGAAATTGAAAAGAGAGTTTAAAAGCTTTTTTTTTAATTAATTGAAAAAAAAGATGTGTCTTTTCTATTTAACGTTGAGATCACACACAACAACTTTTAGAAAATTTCAATTTTCAATTTAATTTAATTAGAAATTTTAAAGACGGATTTTTGAAAAATTTTTTAAATTTAAATTCTTTTGGAATAATTTCAATTTTTTAATATATATTTAATTAATTATTAAAAATAATCGATTTATAGAAGAATTTTAGTTAGAAACACTAAAAAATTGAATTTTGGAGAAGTTACAAATTATTGCAGAAATTCAATTATTTCCAAAAGTAATAAAATTCTTCGCAGAAATTCAATTATGATAACATTTTTTAGAAAATTCACGTCCAAATTTCAATTTACAATTATCTTTATAAACAATAAAATTCATATTCAAAATTCAATAATTTTCAAAAATTTTAATAAAATTCTTGTCAAAATTTCAATTATTTTCAAAAATTTTCCTCGATTGAATGATTTTCAATATCTACTATTTTAATAAAAAATTTTCAAGAGAATTCAATTATTTAAATAAAAATTTAATAGAATTCTAAGCAAAGATTTAATTATTTTTGTAATTAAGAAAAATTACTCAGAAATTCAATTATTTACAAATTTTTAATATATTTCTTCTTAATAATTCAATTATTTTTATAAATAATAAAACTGTTCTCAGGAATTTAATTATTTTCATAAATAATAAAAGTCATCGTAGAATTTCAATTATTTTTATACAATTCTAATTGAATTTGTCGAAAAATGTAATTATTCTTAAAAATTTTATTAAAATTCGACAAAAAATTTATTTAACAATTTGTTGATAAAATTATTTATGAAACATTCAATTCTCTCAAAGAATTTTATTTAAAAATCTGAGAATAATTTAATATTCCTTTTAATTTAATTGACATTAAACATTTAATTATTGAATTTTATTGAAATTTTTAGAAAATAATGTAGTTTTTTTGAATAATTTTAATTGAAAATTTGGAAAATAATTGAATTAAACAAAGAATTTTTTCAACTTTTTAAAATAATCGTGTCTGTTAATAATATAATAAAATATATTTGATTATTGTAGTTTAATAAAATTGTATTGAAAATAATTGAATTGCTGAGAAGAATTTTATTATTTATAAAAAATTATTTAATTCTTGCCATGATTTTACTATTTATAATAATAATTTAATTGTTTTGAAAGGATTTATTAACTGTTTAGAAAAAAATTGGGTTCTTTCGAAAAATTTTATTAAAAATTAAAAAAATATTTGAATTGTTTCGAAAGATTTATTTAAATTTTAGCAAATAATTGAATGTTTCCAAAAAATATTAAAAAAATTGAATTCTTTCATGAAATAATTTTGAAGAAGTTACAGTAACAGTATTTTTATAATATAAAATAATGATTTTATCACTCGGTCATCTTTAATTATTATAATGCATGTTTTTAATCATTCTTATAAGTTGTTGAATTTGAAAAAAGTTTGAATTTTTTAATGTTTGAAATTTTTTGAAAATCTTAATTGATTAGGAAAAATAATAATGATTAAATAATATTTATTAAAAAAAAAGTTATTGATGGTTTCGAATAATTTTACAATTGAAGAAATTCGTAAATAAACGTAGTAGAACATTTTTTTTTGAGCATTTAATCATTTTTAGAGTAAATCAGAATCGATAAAATTCTCCTGTTATCCTTGATTGATAAATCAAAATGACTTGTTTAACTTTATAGATGTGAATTTTTTTTACACGCTACAATTTAATTAGTTGTCATTTATCAATTCATAAATCTTTGTTAAAAGAAGAGAGAGCAAAAAAAAAAAAAAAAATCTGTTAAGAATTGTCCTTTCAGCGGGAGTCTTCACAAATCACAATTATCTATGGGAGATGCAATAGTCCCCGAAACTGTTTTCACGAAAGCTCACAATAGACAGTTGGGGGATGAAAAGCACAAAGCACTATTTAATTTGTTTCGAAGGGTGTTGGAGGCTCGATCCCCATTAAGGCCTGAATGGTTCGCCCGATTTATGCGAGGTGAGATTATCTGCAAGATAAAATGGGCGGTAGATAACCGCATGAGAATGCGATGCAAAGGGAGTTAGTTCTACCAGAGACACTTTCGAATTTATCACCTATCGACCTACTTAGTTCTCACTGGGCGGTTTGTTGGTGGGTGGTTTAAAAGAAAAACAAGAATAAATGTGTGTGTGTATATATATATCTTACGGGAAGAAAACGAAACTTTTGTAATTGCTCAGAAAACCCCCTTTGGAAAGCGTTCTACTTGCAGGGTTTGTGTCTATATACACTCGTCTCGGTGTTAAAAGTAACTATATATATGTATATAAACCCTTGGAAGTAAACGACCGTTGGTTTCTGTATTGTTCAAAATTAAACGAATAGGCGTGTCCAGGAGCTAGTTCTCTCGTTACTCCTGTATAAACCTAATGAGAGATTAAGGCACACTGTACCAAGTTTCAATGGTCAATTTTCGCCGCAATTAATGCCACTTGTAACACCGCTTTAATTAATGAAGAATGTGCTCTCCACGTACATCAATATATATGTATATATGGAGTGCGCAAATTAAAGGACATGGTTGCAAGTGAATTTTAATATTTTTAATGATTCCGCATTTACATTTGTCCCCGACAAAGATATTTAAAAGCCATATTGGAAATTTAGAATTGTTTGGAAATTGTTGCACGACTATTTATTTTATTTATTTCTATAAACTTTAATATTTTTTTATTAAATTCACAACGTTTATAATAATAAACAATTTAAGACAAAACCCTATTTTTTCTGTAAGAATTTTTGTATTAACCCCTTCATTGTCACTGACCTCTCTATAGCGGCATCGAAAAAAACGTTTAAAAATTAGGGAATCTGACTAAAAATTTCGAAAAAATCAATTATTTAATCAAATTTTTATACAATTCTTCACAATAATTCAATTGAGGCCTTGGATCCAATAACTCGCCCGACGCTCGAAGGCACGCGCTAATACCAGTCGGGTAGCAGTGAGTGGCGCTCACTGCTCACTGACTGGCAGTTGCGCGTTCCTCCGAGCGTCGGGCGAGTTTTTGGATCCAAGGCCTCAATTACTTTCACTAATAACAACATTTTAAAATAAAATTTTCATAATATTTATATTTCGAAAAAATTAATTATTTAAATCAATTTTTATGAAAAATTCTTATAAAGAATTCAATATTTTTCTGAAATAATAAAATTATTCACAAGAATTCAATTATTTTCATAAATAATAAAATTCTTGTCAGGAATTCAATTATTTTTGAAAATTTTAATAAAAATCTTAGCAACTATTTAATTTTCATAAATCATAAAATTTATTGTGGGATTTCAGTTATTTTTAATTCAATTTTACAGGTATTGCTCAAAAAATGTAATTCTTCTTAGAAATTTAATTTCAATTCCTCGAAAAAATCAATTATTTCAAAGAATTTTTTTTTGAAATTCTTTGATAAAATTCAATTATTTACAAAATTATTTGAATTTTTTACAGGAATTCAATCATTTTCAAATAACATAACCTAAAATTTGTTAAACTGTATTTAATTTATAAGAGTCAATTTTAAATTAAACTAACAATTTAATTTTTATTTTCAGTATCAATGACGAATTAAGACTATACTAATACGATGGCCCAGAATTGTTTAACATTACTTCAAGGGAATAAGAATATTTGAAATCCAAGTGATATTTGGCTAAAATAAAAAACAGTAAAAAATGGAATTTGAAGGAGAATTTGAGGAGGATATTAAACGAAAAAAAACATACAATGGGGTGAGTTTTTAAAAAAATTATGATATTTGATATTTTTTATTAAAATTAAAAATTAAATTAAAACATTGGTATAAAGTTTATTTTTTTCTGTTAATTTGAAAATTTTTTTTTCATTTTTTCCAAAGTAAATAAACTTTGAAACAAATTTCAATGAGGCCTGAAAATTCAGGGAAAAGTGAGAGAATTTTATTAAAAGTACTATATAAATTAAATAAGAATATAATATAGTAAAATATAATATAAAAAATATAATTTAATATGGAAGAGTTTCGAATAATTTTACAATTAAAGATATTTACAAATAAAAGTATTAGAAATATTTTTTTCGTATCTAATTGTTTTTCGAGTGAATAAAAATATTTTTTAGGGTCAAAATTCAAAATTAAATACTGAAAATAAAACTGGAAAGTCGTTTTCAAAAATTAATATTTTTTTAAGTGATCTTTATTTCGGAATTTTATCAAATTTCAGAAAATAAAAAGAAAAAAAAGTTTAAACTACATTTTGCACAAGTAAAGTTTTTTAATCATTGCGAAAAAGGGGTTATTCACGATTGTAGAGCAAAATTTTTGAAATTTACACCTGTCCATGTTTTTTACCTGTTAAAAAAGCAAACTGGTTGAAAGTTTAGGATTAAATGAAAAAGTTAGTTTCAGTTTTTTTTTTTTTTTTTTTTTGCTCTAAATTAAAACGAATCCTTTTGAAAATTTGTTCTAATTCTTATTTTGAAAAAACAGGCAATTTTATAACGACAAAAAATTTCTATTTTTTTCTCGCTTTTATATATTTTTAATGCTCCGTTTTAATTGACTTTATTACTTCAATATATAAATAAAGATAAAAAGACAAACGAACGGGAAATATAATTCTTGAATAAATGAAAATTGCTTCCATTTCTCTTTGCTTTCGATTCTAGTAAGGTAGTGAAGTGGAATTGACAGACGTTCCATTTGTAGATATTAGATCTGGTCTTTCAATTTCCTTAAGAATTTACAATCCATTTCTTATTTTTGTTATTAATTGAGTTCAAATCATAACATGAAAAATTTTAAACTTTACTAAAATTATTCTATATATTCATAAATGTAACTTATTTTTATTTTATTTTTTTTAATATTTTAACTGTTTAAAATTATTTAATATCTGGGTGGAATTCATAATGTGCTTTTTTCAAATATATAGAATTTGAGAAAATACATATTCAATTTAAAATTCAATTATTTCGGTATGTCTGGAAATAAATTATTTTGTAGTATTTATTTACTATTTTATGCGAATATTCTTTTGTTTATTTAATTATTCAAATTGATACAGCATGAGAAAAGCATAAATTTAAACTTCTTACAATACTGAAATATTTAAATCAAAATTCGAATGAATTATTTCGTGTACCTTTATTTTTTCTATATTTAACATCTCTGCAGTAGTATTAAATCTGTTAGGTCAGACGTAACCTTTCTGTAGCCTCTATTTTCGTATGAAAAGAGATTATAAAATTAATACTATACTAAGTGAAGAGAATAAAAATATAGAATGAAAAAAATTAGTAATAAAATTAAAAGAATATGGTATAGAATTATATATTTTTATTTCTGGTCTTGATTAAAGATGTCGACTTTTTTATTTCTTGTTAATTACTTTAAAATGAAGCTTCTTTTATAAATAGACTGAAAGATAAAATATCAGATATAAAACGGAAATGAAAGTGATGATAAGTTGTCGGGACTTCGAACCCAAACTCTTCTTTCTAGACAGGGTGGCTACCATTCTAGATTTCAGCGGGAGATAAAAAATTAGGACCACAGTATAAAGATAGTGTGTTTTTTGATAGGGAACAAATTCTTCTTGGTGTGTGTTTTTCCTATAAATTTCGTTTTTTCTTTATCGGTAGTAGATAAATCTTATTTGACGATTTTTAAATTGGATTTTAAACAGATTGTTTGGAGTAGGAAGTAGACTATTTTTCGTCTTTGTTTTCTGTAATCAGGGTTGCCACAAGTCAGGGAATTCAGGGAAAAGTCAGGGAAGTTAGAACTAGTCAGGGGAATCAGGGAAAAGTCAAGGATTTTTAATAAAAGTACTGGAAAAAATTTAATTTTTAGAATTTATGAGAACATTCTGAATTTTTGTGTTTTTTGTTTAATAAAATTCTTGGCAAAATTTCAAAAATTTTCCTCATTTCAATTATTTTTAATATCTACTATTTTAATAAAATTTTACAAAAGAATTATATTATTTAAACAAAATTTTAATACAAATTTCACAGGAATTCAAATACATGCCAATTTTTTATATATATTTCTTCGCACCAATTCAATAATTTTCAATTTTTTAATGAAGTTTCTCCAAAGAATTGAAATATATTCAGAGAATTGAACAAAATAGTCCTGAGAAATTCAATTATTTCGAAAAATTTAAATAAAATTCTTTTAAAAATTCTATTATTTAAAAAAATTTTGACAAAATTCTTTACAAGATTTAGTTAATAAACTTGAAATTTTAATAAAATTTTCCTACAATTCAATTATTTTCAATACAATTCTTCTTAAGAATTCAATTATTTTCATAAATAATACATTTTTTTGTGGGAATTCAATTATTTAAAAAAAATTTGAATAAAATTCTTCGCTAGAAAACAAATATTTTTATGAATAATAAAATTTTTCTTGAGAATTCAATTATTTAAAAAAATTTTGATAAAATACTTTATAAATTTGAAAAATTATAATAAAATTGGTCGTTAAATAAAATTATTTTCGTTGAATAAAATTATTTTCGTAGAATATAACATTCTTCCTAGAAATACAATTATTGTCAAAAATGTTTGTAAGAATATTCGAATTAATTCAATTATTTTCGTAAAAAATAAAATTCTTCAAAGCAATTCAATTATTTAAGAAATTTTAATAAAATTCTTCTCAAGAATTCAATTATTTTCATAAATAATACATTTTTTATGGGAATTCAATTATTTAAAAAAAGTTTGAAAAAATTCTTCGTTAGAAATCAATTATTTTTTATAAATAATAAAATTTTTCTTCAGAATTCAATTATTTAAAAAAATGTTGATAAAATGATTTATAAATTTCAAAAATTATAATAAAATTGGTCGTAGAATAAAATTATTTTCGTCAAATATAACATTCTTCCTAAAAATACAATTATTGTCAAAAATGTTTGTAAGAATCTTCGAAATAATTCAATTATTTTCGTAAAGAAAAAAATTCTTCAAAGGAAATTCAATTATTTCAGAAATTTTAATAAAATTTTTTCCAAAAATTCAATTATTTTCACAAATAATATATTTTTTTATGGGAATTCAATTATTTAAAAAAAAATGTGAATAAAATTCTTCGCTAGAAATCAATTGTTTTTATAAATAATAAAATTTTTCTTGAGAATTCAATTATTTAAAAAAAATTTGATAAAATGCTTTATAACTTTGAAAAATTATAATAAAATTGGTCGTAGAATAAAATTATTTTCGTAAAAAATAAAATTCTTCAAAAGAAATTCAATTATTTAAGTAATTTTAATAAAATTCTTCCTAATAATTCAATTCTTTTCAAAAATAATCATTTTCACAGGAATTCAATTATTTAAAAAAGAATTTTTTTAAATTCTTTGTCAGATTTCAATTATTTTGGAAGTTTTAATGAAATTTCTTGATGGACTTTAATTATTTTTAAAAAGTTTTAAAAAATTCGGAGAAATTCAATTATTTAAAAAAAATTGAATAAAATTCTTCACAAGAAATTAATTATTTTGAATAATAAAATAACATAATAATAATATTTTTCTCCGGAATTCAATTATTTTTACAAATAATATTCTTTAGAAATTTTTTTAATAAAATTCGTTGCAAGAATTCAATTATTTTCATAAATAACAAAACTTATCGCAGAATTTCAATTATTTTTTATACAATTTTAAATATTATGATAGAAAATTGCATTTATTCTTACAATTTTTTTTTAAATTCACCGAAAGAATTCAATTATTTTTAAAACTTTTGATAAAATTCTTCATAAAAATTCAATTCTAAGAAATATTCAATTATTAAATAAATTATTTATTCTTGTATGTAAATAATTGAATTCTCGAAAAGTTTTCTAATAAAAATTTATTAAACATTGAATTTTAGGTAAAATTTTAGATAATAATTGAATATTAGAAGAGTTATTGTGCGAATTTTTAGAAATAATTGAATTTTGAAATGGGTTCAAATTAAAATCTTTGAAAATTTGAATTTATAGCTACAATATTCGTATATAAAATATAATCATTTTATCACTCTATCATCTTAAATTTATTATAAAACATGAGGAAATCGATGACTTCGAGTGGTCGATTTCTTCATGTTTTTATTTCGTCTGGAAATCAGGAAAAAGTCAGGGAATAACAGAATTAAAGTTTTATTGCAACCCTGGTAATACAAGATGCAACATTACTTTTAAAAAAATATTCGTTAGGGTCAGGGGGAAAGTAAAAATTGTGTAAAAATTGTCTAGAAAATAGAAATTGTGTTAGGGAAAAGTGAGGCAAAAAAGAAAATTTAAATTTTTGTGGCAACCCTGATGATGAATCCGATTACTTTGATTATAATAGAAACCTGATTTTTAAGGATCAAATGAACCTGACTTTGCTACTTTTCACACCCTCATTTTGACGACATATTGTGTGCTAGTGATGACATGAGGTTGAAGAAAAATGAACGGCGAAAAAAGATTCAATCCCCTTTGGTCCTTGTACCCCCTATAGGTATTTACAACACGTGAATGACGTATAGAAAATAACCCAACACTGTCAAAATAAAGAAGAACATCGACTTTCTCCTTATTGTCATTTTCATTTTATTCTCTGTCGGATAAATACAGTTTCGTGTTACCAAAAGCCCACAGTAACTACCTTCCCCTTATTCGCTCATGGGGAGCCACGTATCACCTTTATACCTCTATGCTTGCGAGTTATTTATTTTTATGGAGTATCGCTGCTCTCCCTCTTTGTTTCTCTTTTTTACTATCATCTCCCATTTCTTCATCTCTTTTTACCTTTTCCATCCTTCTTCTGCTCCATCTATCCTCCCTTTTTTCCATCCTTCTTCTCACTACCCTATTACTTTTCTCCGTCCTTTTCCCTTTTACTTCCTTTCTCTCTCTGTTTCCTTCTCGCATTTTATCTTGCTTTCCCTCTCGCTTAACGTCGTCCAGAACCGAACCTTGACTCGGAGCAGAGAGAAACCCTGTGCCCGCTTAATGGCGTTACGGGGTTACCATGGTAACCCAAACCCCATAGAATCACCTCACCCAGCGGAAAGCCCATTTATCCTGGAAAAACATTATAAGAACGCAAGTCTGGATACGCTACTGCCACTGAGACCAGCCAATACTCAAACAATCTTTTTTTCTTTTTTCATTTTTTTCTTTTTTGCGAAAATATACCTACTATAACCATATGTGTGTTGCTTGAGAGTTTTGTTCCCTTTACAGATTGTCAACGGTGAGAAAAGTAACATGTGAAGTCAGATATCATAGATTTGAAAATATGTGTATCCCCCTCTACCACCTTTCATTTTATTACCATACATCAATACGAAAATGCATTTTTTTTCTTCTTCTTTTTTTTAACTCTTACGCTTTAACGAGATACTCGATTCTCAATCAGAACATTTTTGCAGTTTTACGACTATACTGGATACATAAATTTAAATACAAATGCTTCATTTAAACTTCTTCCCTACAAAAGAAAACGCACCTTAATGTCCCCTTTCTAAGTTTAATGCGCGACCGATTGTAATTTATGTTAAGGTTTTTATTTTGCCAACTGAAAAATTCCATTTTAAGAGCAATATCAAAAACTGTTTTTAATAGATATTGTTATGTAGAGTAGGAGACATTTATTATAGTTGGCTGCGTAATAAATGTCCTTGCGCGGTATTTCAAAACTTGACTATATTTTGAATTGAATTAAAACTAAAAGTACTAAGTGAAGAAATATGTTGAATTGTTCTTTTTTTAAATAGGTTGGTGGATTTTTTTTTTACAGATTTTGGAAAATGGGAAAAGACACTGAATTTTTTTTAAGCAAATTTCTAAAAAGAAAACTTAAAAAGACATGGTTGATTAGTTCTTTTTTAAAGAAAGAATTTAAAGTGTTGAAGATTAAATTCTTTATACAATTCTACAAAAGCGAATTACAAATTTGCCTTTTTCTTTTAAAGTTCCTTAAATATGTTGAAGGGATTTTTATAGTTATTAAAAAATATGAAAATACATTGACCTTTTTTTTAAATTTCTAAACAAAAACCTTAAAAAGACATAGAATTTGTTTATAATTATGTAGTGGAAAAATTTAAAAACAGACGTAACAAAAGAAAACTTAATGAAAACGGATTTTAAAACGCAAATAAAAGAAGATTGCCTGTTTTAAAAATAAATGGTTTCTGGAAAAAAGATGAATAAAAATTAAATTTTTGGTTTATAAAATAAACCAAAATAGAAAATCTTATTTAACTCTCTAAATTTTAATCAATAAAAAAAACTGATTTAGAAGCCAAAAGTCAGTCACTAATTCAAATAGTAATGTGTCGACTGACAATTTGTTAAAAATAACTTATGTTTCAGTAAATATTTTTTGATTTATTCAGACAAGTTTAACTAATTTTCCAGATATTTTTTTTTACTGAAAATCACAGGGTGTTTAATTTGGTTACTTTGTTTTTAAAAAATCGCTTTTTATTACAAGTTTTATAGATATTTATACTGTTCTCAAAATTTTAATTAGTTAAAAATAATATAATATAGTAAAAAAATCAGTCACTGATTCAAATGTAGTATGTAAATAAATTTTAAAAAATTATCGAATTAATAGAAATTTTGTAAAATTCAACTGAAAATAATTAAATTTGTTAATCAATTTCATTAAAAACTTTTTAATAAATCGCATTTCCAAAATATTTTAATTTAATAATTGATAAATAATTGAATTTTATAAAGAGTCACATTCCAATGTATTCATGTTTCTCTGTGCGAAGATTAATAATTAAAATTTGTATTAGTTAATTTAAAAAAAATACACACTAAAAATGTTTTAATAAAATTGGATTTTCGCAAAGTTTTTTTGAAAATTCTGAAAAATAAGATTTTTGAAATTTTTGAATTGTTGTTTCAAGATAATTAAATTTTTATAAACAAATAATTGAAAATTTTTGAAATAATTGAAATTTTTTTACATTCTATTAAAAATAATTAACTATTCTTTTAAAGAATTTTATTTAAATTTTTCGAAAATAATCATCGTAATTTAGTCACCGTAATTATAATTTTATTTTTAAAAATTTCTTCGCAATATATTCAATTATTTTCATAAATAGTAAAACTCATTGCAGAATTTAAATTATTTTTAATACAGTTTTAATCGAATTCCTCTAAAAATGGAATTATTCTTAAAAATTTAATTAAAACTCGTCGAAAGAATTCAATTATTTCTGGAAACTGTAAAAAAATTCTTCTGAAAAATTCAATTATTTCCAAACATAGCAAAATTCTTCAGATTTATTAAATTCTTTGGAATATTATTTAAAAAAAATTTTTTCACAAGAATTCAATTATTCTTAGAAATTCTTTGGAAGAATTCAATATTATTATTATTATTATTATTATTATTTTAAAAAATCGAAAAAATTCTTTGTTTAATTCAATTATTTTCCAAATTTTTAATTAAAATTATTTAAAAAAACATTATTTTCAAAAAATTTAAAGAAACTTGTCAAAATAATTTGATTATTCATAAATTTATTTTCACATTGATGGAAATAATTTTTAAAAATTCTTGAATTATTAAATATACACCGACTTTGTTTAAAAACTAGAATTTTTTTTAATTAAAAATTAAAAACTGACTTTCATAAAAATTAAAATACTTTTGTGAAATAGAAAATAGGATTTATGTGCGGAATATTTTTTTAGTTTCAAATATAAATGTCAATAATATAAAGTACCAGTGCATGTATAAAAATATTTTAAGCGGATTAAACTTTGAGGCTAGCAAAAAGTACTCGTAAAATTTCAAAGAATCGAAAAAATATAAGTGTAAAGTGAAATATTTGTGTTAAGGATTAGGAAAAAAGCCTTCAATTTTCAATTTTATTTTCTTTTTTTTCGAAAAATCTCACACAAAACTTTGCCCTCATTTTTTACGATCAAAAAAATTTTTTTTTCTTGACATGAAATCGTTTACTCACTCGTGCTTACTGAATTAAATTTTTTATGGAAGGTTATGAAATTTCAATCAACCCGATGAAAATAAAAGCATCGTAAAATATCCATCATCTTTCAATATATATATATATATATTATTACTAAAGCTGTCAATGGCACTTTGATAATCTTTCTATAAAAAGAGAGCTGTCCATAAAAATGTCAAATATATAAAAACAATATCTAAAGAATCGAATAGTGAATAAATAATATTTCGTTCCTATTTTGTGTTTAGTTTTGTAAAATTTTCTGTTTGAAATTTTTATTATAATATTGTAATAGTTTGTGTGGCGTAATTGAAGGTCATAATCAAAAAATTGGTTATAATTTTTTTAAACTAGAAATAATTTTTTTATGGATAACAAATTGTTACATTTTAAGTCTCAATTTGATATCCATAGAAAAAGTGGAAAATAAAAAATTTTAAATAAATTTTTGGAGAAACTTTTTCGTAAATTTTTTATACAAATTTTTGGCATCAATTTTATCCTTTTTTTAGTATAAATTTGATACTTTCAAGAAAACTGTGAATTCAGAAAGGGAAAATTTTGATGAATAGTTTGTATTAATTTCTTTGTTTTCTTAAAAAAAAAAAAAAAAAAAAAAAAAATATTCTTAAAAAAGTTCATTGGAATTTTTGTGGGATTACACCCCAACACACACCCTTTTTTTCTGCGGGAATTTCTTGTGTCAAAACATTAGGCAATTAACCCTCGGGGGGATTTAAAAGCGCTATGAGTCCGGTCCCTTATATGTTTTGGAGATTTCGCGAGACCCAGACGCGTGGGTTACTCCATAACCACAAGGGAATTACTAAGGATTACATGAAAATTCTATTATCGTCTTACCGCGTCATATACGCCCTCCCACTTTTATACTTTCACTACTACTGAATATCGTGCTAATGTTACAAATCAATTTTCATTTGTCTCTCGACAGATGCGCGTAGGAACTTCCGCCCTAAAAATAAAAGCATAGCCGACGAGAATCTGCACTAAATTCATGAATGAATGCATAGTCACGTGATGAAAATATAATATATTTTGTATTCAAGCGAAATTTCTGATTAAAATTATTCTCTCAATTTAAGATGAAATATATATTCACGAAAGTGGTTTAATTTTTGATACCTTCTTAATTACTTATTATATTTATAAGAAATAAATACTAATTTAGAAATTAGTATTTATTAGTAAACTTAACTAATTCATAAGCAAATAAATAGTAATTTATCGACTATTAATAAAACAGTTCTACTAATAGTTAGTAGAATTCTACTAAGCAATTAGTAAAATCTACTGATAATTAGTAAAATTTCACTATTTGTTAGTAAAATTATTACTAAATCATTTAGTGGAAGACTTTTCGTCATTTCATTAGTAACTTTTTACTAATTCAGATTTAGAGAGTACACGGGTTCAAATTTAAAAAGAATATTTATTTTTTTTATATTGAATAATTATATTATTATTTATTATTTTTATTTACTTATAATAATCGTCGTTCCGGCATTCATTCATTTTGCATTCACAACTGAAATTCATCATTTTTGCGTATGGTTTTATTTTTATTAGGTTTTTACGGTTTCAATTTTTTCAAGACTATAAACTGATCCGGATTTGTTTGTTATTGTAGAACGTATAAAAATTTTATTTAAGTGCCATTTCATTTTAAAATTAAACTTTTTCGGAGCACCTTTGCCAATTTAAATAGAACTTGGTACTTTAGTGAAACGAGATGGGATTATTTTTATTGGTATAAAGTTCCAGTAAAACAACTTTTTTTATTTATTTTTCCACAAAATTTTTAAAAATTACAATTTACAATATTCTGAAAATTAATTATTTCTAAAAATTATACAACTGTAATGCTTTTAAAATTAATAGGTTAATATTATTATTAAACATCAATTAAAATTTTCAAAACTTTTTAATTTAGTAACTGTAACTCTTTTTAATATTCAATTATTTCTTACAATTTTCAAATAAATGTCGCAGTTTGAAGTTAGTTTTTTTTTGCTTTTTTATTTCCTAACTTTTTTAAATAATTTTTCTTTTTAAATATTTTCAATTTTAATATTAATGTATTGAAAATCATCAAATTGTTGCAAAGAATTTTATCAAAAAATTTGATAATAATGGAATTCTTTCGAAGAATTTTATTATTTTGGAAAATAATTGAATTCTCGAGAAGAATTTTGTTAAAATTTTTTAAAATTGTAATTAAATTCTTTTTCAAGAATTTCTTTGCATTTTTTTTTAAATAATGGAGTTTTTTAAATAATTTTAATTAAAATTTTTGAAAATAATTGAATTTTATGAACAATTTCTTTAAACTTTTAAAAATAATCCACAGTTTGTTAATAATTGAAATTGAAAATTTAATTATTAAATTTTATTGAAATTTTAGAAAATAGATTTGAATCCATTTAAAAATTTTTATAACGAATTAAGAAAATAATTGAATCCTTTTAAAA
Organism: Leptopilina syphax; assembly: GCA_032872505.1. NCBI lineage: Eukaryota > Metazoa > Arthropoda > Insecta > Hymenoptera > Figitidae > Leptopilina > Leptopilina syphax. The sequence continues at coordinate 19,903,605 of CM065468.1, read as the reverse complement.
AATTTTCTAACGAATTAATAGAAAAATTGAATTCTTTCGTGAAATTGTTGTGAATATAATTGAATTGTTGTGAATATAATTAAATTTTTGCAAAGAATTTTATTATTTATAAATAAAATTGAATCGTTTCGAATAATTTATTAAAATTCTAGAAATTAATTGGATTTTTTTGAAATATTTTTTAACAAATTAAGAAAAAAATTGAATTCTCTCCTGGAATTTTTTGAAAATAATTGAACTTTTGCAAAGATTTTACTATTTAAAAAAATAATTTAATTCTTTCCAAGGATTTATTAAAATTTTAGAAAATAATTGTATTCGTTCGTAAAATTTTATGAATATTTTGTTTAAAAATAATTGATTTTTTGCAAAGAATTTTACTATTTATAAAAATAATTGAATTCTTACGAAGAATTTTATTATTTATGAAAATAATAGAATTCCTTCGAAGAATTTTATTAAAATTTTAGAAAATAATTAATTTCTTTTAAAAAATTTTGTAACGAATTAAGAAAAAAATTGAATTCTTTCGTGAAAATGTTTTAAATATAATCGAATTTTTGCAAAGAATTTTTCTATTTATAAATAAAATTGAATTGTTTCGAGTAATTTATTAAAATATTAGAAAATAATTTAATTTTTTCAAAAATATTTTATAACGAATTTAGAAAAAAATTGAATTCTCTCATGAAATTTTCTAAAAATAATTGAATTTTTGCAAAAATTTTACTACTTAAAAAAATAATTGAATTGTTTCCAAGGATTTATTAAAAATTTTGAAATTAATTGCATTTGTTCGTGAAATTTTATAAAACTTTTGTTTAAAAATAATTGAATTTTTGCAAAAATTTTACTACTTAAAAAAATAATTGAATTGTTTCGAAGGATTTATTAAAAATTTTGAAATTAATTGCATTTATTCGTGAAATTTTATAAAAATTTTGTTTAAAAATAATTGAATTTTTGCAAAGAATTTTACTATTTATAAAAATAATTGAATTCTTACGAAGAATGTTAATATTTATAAAAATAATTGAATTATTGCGAAGAATGTTATTAAATTTTTTGAAATTAATAAACAAGAATAATTAATTAGTAAATTAGTTAATAATTGAATTTTTTTAAAGCTTGATTCTGAAATTATTCAAAAATTCATATTTGAAAATAAAAAATTTTTTAATTTGCATAATAGTAAGAAATTGAATATCATGTTCAAATGCGTAACATTTGGTAGTTCTCAATAATTATTGGAAAGTTCTTTTGGATTTTAATTATTTAAATACAAAGATTTAATTTTTATAATAATTTACCATATAGCGTTATGGTATTATATACCTGGGAAAAGAAGAAATAAGGCGCAGGTTTTTTTTCGCTAAATATTTCATTATTGTAGTAATGTAAATATTCGTGAGTTGTAAATTATATAATTTCTTTGACTTATTAAATTTCGATGAATTTAATCAAACATTGAGGAAGATTAAATGCGGTAGGTCGATAATGTCCACTTGTAGGGATATATATACATGAGCTGATAGAACCAATGGTTGCCGCACGATCTCGCCACAGCCAATTAGCGATCTCTTATTAATCCTCTTAATTAAGGATTACTGCAAGATTCTATTATCCTCTTATAGTCACAACATATGCTTTTCGAACGTTGAATAAAAATATTCCAATTATATAGATTTATCGATAAAAAAAAATGATTTCGTATACACGTCTTTTTGAAGGAATTTTTCAATCTGAATAGAATTTATTCATTCTATTAAATTAGTTCTTCGATGGAAATTTCATATTATATTACAAAGAAAATATATTTGTATTTTCTCTTTAGGAAATTTTGTTTTAGTTTGTTCCTCTTTTTGTTTTCTTTTTGATGTATTGATACGTCTTCTTTAATAATGATATTGCATGATGGGCTTTTGAAGTTTCGATGCAATTGAATCCCCTTTAGAACTGAATCCACCTTTGTGTACATATTATATAGCTACCCCCTTTAAAACTTTATTTATTATTCATCCTCTCAAATTGGAAGTTTAATTTGAATAGTGATATACTAAATGCAAATCCTAAACAAATCATTCGATAAGGTTGAAATTATGCAGTGCTAGGTCTTTCTGACAGTGGTCAAGCGGTGCAGAAATATTCTTCAGATTCTTATGTGTATTTCAAATTTTTTTGTTCAGTAAAAGAATATGAAGCTGAAACTGACACCCACTCAATTTTGGAAATTAAACTTAAACGTTATACTTTTTATGAAGCTGAGAGTAGCACCCACTTAACTTTTCAAAATTTGATGAAGGTTTTTTTAAGCAAAAAAAATATTCCACTTTAAAATTTACTTTTCAAAATTAAGTGCGGGTGCCAGGTTTAGCTTCATTAAAAGAATGCCTACACTAAATGAATAAATGCATTAATTAAAGTTTAATGCTACTTTGTAATCTTTATGCAAACTAAGTTATTAATCTTGTTTTAATTGGCACTCGAAAGTATATAGAGGACTTTGTGTAAAAACTAAAAATGAACAAAATCAAGATTCTCCTTTATGTTTGAACATCGATATCTTAAGCGTGTGTATTTTTTTTCTTTGTTGTTGTTGTAAAGTTAAACGCCAATACAGCATAAAAGGAAAAGAGCTGATGAGTGGTAGATCGGACCGCGGTCTGGCGTGTTTCTACTCGCCGTAGCCAATTACCGTTCCCTCATTAACCCTGTAATAATCGTCGAGCACTCTCAGTCCTCAGAGCACAATTGCTCGTGAAAAGAGTACTCTCACCGCTTCACCAAGCGCATACACGTCCCTACAATTCATACCTTTGTACCTTTAGCATCCAACAATTTCTAGTTTGTGCATGCACAAATTACAAATTCAACTCTGTAAACAATATGCATTGCAAAAAACGATACAATATACAAATTAATTTAACGAAAAGCTCTCTTTAGAGTAGACCGCTTTTATTTTACATTATTAACAGTATTTTCATTTTCGAGAAGAAAAAAGTTTATTTTTGGTATAGTAGTTTTTAATACTTGATTTTTCAACTCGTAGATATTTATTTACGATTTAAAAATTCAATTTACGGAACTCAAATTTATTTAGTGTCATTCTATTATTTCAATTGTGAAAATGATAATAAATTATTTCTTTTTTTTTGCTTGCAGGGAAAAGATGATTTTGTCTGCATCTCCTGGTTATGTATTTGCGAAAGCTACAACGAATTTTTCACTACTGAAAGGAATTTTCAATTTTCAACTGACTTTGATTTTATCTTTTACAAATACTGGTTCGGGAAAAAGAGGAGAAGCGTATCAAATTGCGTCGATCGAGATAATCTATGATTGGTAAGTCCCTCTTAACTTCAGTATTGTGGTGGAGTCAAGTTGTAACATATTTACAGGGTTACCACGAGTGATAAAAATCAGGAGAGTTAGGAAAAAAGGAAAGAAAAATAAAATTTGTCAGCAAAATCAGAAAATGACGGGGAATTTTATTAAAATACTGAAAAAATATTATATTTCTAGAAACACAATACAAAAATTCGGGCTTTTGGTGTCCAAAAACATTTTTTAAAAACTTAATCGTACAAAAAAAATCTCGGTCAAAGAACACGAAAAAAGAATAAATTCATGATTTACTTTCGCCACGCCAAATTTACTTTCGCCACGCTAAAAATTACTTTCGCCACGCTCTTCAGAGCAGTTGAGAAAAGTTCTACTTTCGCCACACTTTTCTACCAAGAAAAGTACTCCTTTCAGAGCAAGTGTTGGAGAAAATAACTTTTCATCTTCTGCTGATTATCGGCTAAGGTTACTTTTTATGAATTGTGAATAAAAGTAATTTTGATGACACAGATAGTAATTGGTATTGTTCTAGTAGTAAGTTAGGATCAGCAAAAAAATTTTTCACTAAAAATTGTTAGTAGACAGGATGTAGTTCGCTCAAGAAATAATTTTCTATCTTCTGCTGATTATCGGCTGTGGTTACTTTTTATGAATTGTGAATAAAAGCAATTTTGATGAACCAGATAGTAATTGGGATTGTTCTAGTAATAGTTTGGGATCAGTAAAAAATTTGTTGACTAAGAATTGTTTGTAAATAGAGAATGTAGTTCGCTTAAAATATAATTTTTTATCTTCTGCTGATTATCGGCTTTGGTTACTTTTTATGAATTGTGAATAAAAGTAATTTTGATGACCTAGATAGTAATTGGGATTGTTCTAGTAATAGTTTGGGATCAGTAAAAAATTTGTTGAATAAAAATTGTTAGTAAACAGGATGTAGTTCGCTCAAAAAATAATTTTTCATCTTCTGCTGATTATCGGCTGTGGTTACTTTTTATGAATTGCGAATAAATGTAATTTTGATTACCCAGATAGTAACTGGGATTGTTCTAGTAATAGTTTGGGATCAGTAAAAAATTTGTTGACTAAAAATTGTTAGTAAACTGTAGATAAACTTTGCTTAAAAAATAATTTTCCATCTTCTGCTGATTATCGGCTGTGGTTACTTTTTATGAATTGTGAATAAATGTAATTTTGATTACTCAGATAGTAACTGGGATTGTTCTAGTTATAACTTTGGACAAGTAAAAAATTTTTTGATTAAGAATTGTTAGTAAATCGAAATTTTTTGAAAACATTTATTAAAAATTTATTTCTTCTAATTTTTAATATTTCTCACATTGGCAAATCAGTTGATTTATAGTTGTGATTGAGCCTTAAATGATCCTGAAGGATAGAGATTTTTATTTCAACTTTTAAGTAGTAGTACCTCCATTTGCCACCTAGCAGACAAACTCAAAATTTGGGTAAAAAGGTATTAATAATTTATTGTTTCTAAGTTTTTTAATTTCTGTCATCTGGAAATCTCCTAAGTTGTACTAGAGATTTAGCCTTAAAGGATCCTGAAGGTTAAAATATTTTATTGTATAGCCTTAAAGTAGTAGCAGGTCCACATGTTCGTTATCATACATCAAAATTGGCATAAAGAGACGTTTAAATTAAATTGTTTTTAATTTTATTATTTTTATGGACTTTTATTAACCTAGATTGTTGCTGCAATGTTTCTGGGCAGCATTCTGAAGAATAGAAAATTTTTGCTGTTGCTTTTAAGTAGTAGCAGGTCTATCCGTACGCTGTCAGTCAGTCAAAATTAGGGAAAAAGGACGTTTAAATTGAATTTCTGTATTTCTAGTAATTTTTATGGGCTACATGCAAATTTTTGTTGTTCATTATTTAAAAAAGTGGAAGATTTGTTTAAAAATTGTGATTGAGAAATATAGATTGTCCATATTTATTTCCTCTTTTTACTTTGTTAGATGAAAAAACCAACGTGATTCCTGTTATTCTATTTTTGAAAATAATCTGCGTTATTCGAAATAAATTTCACAAAATCCTATTTAACTTTTCTCCTACTTTTCGAGTTTCTGATGTTGGAAATAAATTTTGTTCTCTAGGAAACCTAAGTAGAAAATTAGGAGCGAGGCTAACAAGTCTTTTGTAAGACAGGGTGCCGGTCTCTGGGGGCACATTTACTCTAAGAAGCTTCCAACTAGCATATAACGCATCGTTCGTGGTACATATAAGTAAATCGAGTTACCGTCACTATAGAAGCATCGAATTCTCTCCCTAACACTTTTTCTCATGTTTATTTCATTGGTAGTCGCACGCACCCCATAAAAGGAAAACAAGCACCTTCATGCATCTCTTCTGTAATATGATTTTTCCCTTTTCTTATACATATATGTTCCTCGCATTTTTTTTTTCCTGTAGATCAGTTTATTTCTTTTTTTCGAAAAACTGATGTATGGTTTATATATGTCTCCTTACGTGCGTGTGCAAAGGCGTATGACAAAAATTTCAATAACCCAAAAGAGGATGAGGGCATCAGGATGAGAAAGACGACGATGTCAAACAAAAAAAAAAAAAGAAGAAGAAGAAGAAAGAGGGAAAAGGTTGGCTGCTCGTTCACCTCACTTCTTGAACTCCATTTGCATTCCTGTCCTACTCGAATTTCGGAACGCATTGTGCACATTCTTGAAGTATTTTCATCCATGGAGAGATCTATTTCTAGACGCAATATTTTTTATATCAGACTGAAAATTTTATGAATTTATAAATTACATTTTCGTTTGAAAAATTATTGAGATTAGCATAATTTTTCTCTGTATATTAGGGGTGAAAAAAATGAATGATTTATTATGCTTGCTTTTTCCTCGATGGTATTTTATTTAATCTAGTGGTTGGAAAATATGTTTCCGGATTTTCTGTATATTCACATCTACTTCTATGATTATTTGAAAAATTTCCAAATATCAGAAAGAAAATCAATTTTATGTAAAGTAGTTGAAAATAGTTGGGTGTTCATTTAATTGAAATTCCAAATGTGATTGATGTGGTTGAAAATTTAAGTTTGTTAACTATTTATATCAAACTATCATAAAAAAAAATTCGGAAGAATTTAAATTAGTAAAGTCTGGCTGTGAATGAAATTCAAAGTGCGAAGGAATCATTTATATTTAAATTTTCCATGTTGGTTATTATTTTTTTTCGAATTAAATGTGTATATAATTCTTCGAGACAACTTGGATTTTGTTGAATCTTGTTTCACTTTCATTCATTTTCCTCTTATATTTCTCTCCCCTAATCCTTGAATCGTTACAACAATTTACAATAGCTGGAAAAAGTTTGTCGACACTTCCAGCGACGAGTTTCTCCAAGAGTTTACAAAAGGGGTAGAAAATCCGCTAAGTACTTTTCTCTATTTTCTTTCCTCGAAAATGCTTCGAGAGACGCTTTTTCGCACGATCATTTCGAGTTAAGAGAATCTGTCTGTCCAATTAGTTTATAACGTTTGTTAAGTCGAAAAGAGAGTTGAGACTATTTCAGAAATATTGCATTTCTTTTTTATTTTGCTCTATATATTATTATAATGATAAAAATAAAATAATTTAATGCTTGTTTTAATTTTTCATATTTGGTTACTTTTAAAGTATTTTAACTATTTTGCTCCCTATTTTGTTATTTATTTTCTAATCGAATAGAATTTTAATATTTATTAAAGAGAAATTTATGTGTTTTTAAAAATACAAAAATAAAAGTGATAAATTTCCTTCTTTTTATGACAGTTTTTTTATCCGAGTATGACTGAAAGCGGTATTTTTTAAATTTTATGGAAACATAAATTTTGAATAAATAGAAAAAACGTTGTTTTTCTTCTCTTGACGTCAATAAGTTTGCCGTAATATATGGAGAGTGAAGTTTCTTGTACTAAATGTTTAGGCTTCACGACACATAAGAGTCACGTTTCATGTATACTTGTTAACACATTGAAATTTCTTTTCACCTCTTGATAATCTTTCTTTCATAGTATGTTTTTTTTCTCTTCGATTTTTATTTCAATTTTTCCCTCAATAGAGAGTCGAGTCTTTTTAAAAATCGAAATTATTGGCACATTGAACCTGCTAAATGTTCTTGTGTTTGAAAGTGAGGATCTTTCAATGATATTCAGTGTATTCTGTACTCGTAACTTATGTTAATTTTACAAGGAGTTAGAGAATACAAGAAAGCTTTTGATATTCGTATATTGTGATTATTATCATACGGAGAAAATGAATATAGTAACTTTCACTATTTTCAAAACAAAACTTACATTGACGGAAACTTCTGCACATTTTTAGAAATTTTTACTATTTTTGGAGTAAAAGTAAATTATTTTTTGTGCTTTTGATTCGAATTTATTTTCATGAATTATTTCATTGATTCGAATTATTTTAATGTCGGAAAGCAGGGTTGCCACAGGTCAGGGAAATCAGGGAAAAGTCAGAGAATTTTATTAAAAGTACTGGAAAACATTAAATGTTTAGAATTTATAACAATATTCTCAATTTTTGTGTCTGACTCAAAAATTATGTAATTACCACGAATTATAAAAAACATAAAATTTTTTCTATCTCTGACAATGATTTTTTTTAACGCAATCTTTATAAATATTAAAATTCTTCCCAGAAAGTCAATTATTTTCAAAAATTATAAAAAAAGTTCTCGTTCAACAATTTTCAATTATCTTTATAAGTATCACAATTATTCGACAAATTTCAATTTTATTCAGGAATTTTAATAAAATTCAATATAAAATTCAATTATTTTCATAAATACCAATATTCATCACCAGAATTCAATTATTTTCAAAATTAATAAAATTCATCGCAGAAATTCAATTACTTTCACAAAATAATAAAAAATTGTCGTCAACATTTCAATTATCTTTATAAATGAATAGCAAAATTTTCCGACAAAATTCAATTATTTTTAGGAATTTTAATAAAATTCATTGCAAAATTCAATTAATTTCAAAAACTTTTCTTAATTAATTGATTTTCAATATTCTAATATTTTATTATTAATAAAATTTGAAAATTCTTTTCAGGTAATTATTTATCATAAATAACAATACCTACTCATCACAAAAATTCAATTATTTTCAAAAGTAATAAAATTCAATTATTTTCATAAATAATAAAATTCTTCTTAGGAATTCAATTATTTTTAGGCATTTTAATAATATTCTTTGCATAATTCAATTATTTTCATAAATAATAAAATTCACCGCAGGATTTCAATTATTTTTAATACAATATTTTACAGGCATTGCTCGAGAAATGTAATTATTCCAGAAAATTTAATCTCAATTCCTCGAAAAAATCAATTATTTAAAAAAAATGTTTTTTTTAAATTCGTTGGAAGAATTCAATTATTTACAAAAATATTAGAATTTTTCACAGGAATTCAATTATTTTCAAATACTTTAATAAAATGGTTCGAAAGAAATCAATTATTTTTAATACAATTTTAATTAAATTTTTTTGAAATAATTAAATATTATTCTTTTAGATTTTAATAAAATTCCCAATAATTAAATTATTCTTTTAGATTTTAATAAAATTCCCAATAATTCAATTATTTTGAGGTATTATAAAAAAATTCTTTGCAAAATTCAATTATTTTTAAAAGTAATAAATTTCTTCTTGGAAATTCAATTATTTGAAAGAATTCTAATAAAATCGTTCGCAAGAATTGATAAATAACAAAATTATTCCCAAAAATTCAATTATTTTTAGGAATTTGAATAAAATTCATTGCAAAATTCAATTAATTTCAAAAACTTTTCTTAATTCAATGATTTTCAATATTCTACTGTTTTAATAAAATTTTTAAATTATTTTCAGGAATTTATTTATCATAAATAACAATATTCATTACAAAAATTCAAAATTATTTTCAAAAATTTTAATAAAATTTCTCAAAAGAATTCAATTATTTAAAAAAAAAATTATAAAATTTTAATTACTTTTTAATACAATTTTAATCGAATTCCTCGAAAAATGTAATTATTCTTAAAAATGTTATTAAAATTCCTAGAAAGAATTCAATTTTTCAAAAATTTGTTGATAAAATTATGAAGGTATAAGATTTCAATTTTAAGAAGTACTCAATTGTTTAATAAATTATCTTTTTTTTATTTAAATAATTGAATTCTCGTAGAATTTTCTAATAAAAATTGATTTAAAAATTAATTTCAATAAAAGTTTTATATAATAATTGAATTTTGGAGAAGTTACTAATAATTGCAATTTTTAGAAATAATTGAATTTTGTAAATGTTTCCAATTAAAATCTTTGAAAATTTGAATTTTTCTTTTATTTGATTAAAAATTCTATTCTATTCTTATATTATATTATAAAATAATGATTTTATCACTAGGTCATCTTTAATTATTATAAAATATGAAGAAATCGATTACTCCGAGTCGAAGACTCGGAGTGATCCATTTCTTCATGTTTTACAATATTATTTTTATCAATTATTGAATTTCAAAATGTTTGAATCTGAAATTTTTTAAAATCATAATTCCTGTGGAAAAATAATAATTAAATATTTATTTAACAAAACAAGTTATTGGTGTTTTTTGAATAATTTTACAATTAAGGAAATTCGTAAATAAATGTAATAGAACATTTTTTTGAGTTTCTAATAATTTTTAGAGTGAATCAGAATATTTTTCAGGGTCAGGGAAAAAGTGAAAATTTTGTCTGTAAATCAGGGAAAAGTCAGGGAAAACAAAATTTAATTTTTGTGGCAAACCTGGAAAGTTATTAGGAGGAATAGAATTATCTTTTTTGCGATTGGAATCAAATAATCTTACAGACTACACAAATCACTGATTCATGGTAAATTAGGCGATAAACTGATAGAGAGAAAAGAAACTAATGACCTAATGGAATGAGAATAAAAAATTAGCTCGCAGTGTTACTTAATTCCTCTAACTATTTCTCGTTAGGAAAAGTTTGTGAACCCCCTTCTAACCGCAGATTGATGTGGTGAATCAGGTTGGTCATGTGATACATCTGTCACAGCTTAAATTATGTGCTACATTTGATCTCATCCCAGGTATACATATAGACTTTTCCTTTCTCGACTCTTTTCACTTTGATGTATACTTTACGTTTTACGCGACTCTTGATAGTATAAAGATCGGGAAAAAATTTCATTTTACCTCTGCGGTCGGTTCAAGAAGCGAGTTAAACGAATAAAATGCTGGGTCCAATGCACGGAGGGTCATTAGATGCGACTTACCAAAAAGAAAAAAGAAAAAGAAAAAAAGAGCTCTCAATTCATCCGACGAGATTTTTTTCTCATTTTTTCCTTTTGCACGATGTCTTTTACTCTTTTCAACTTTCTGCGTGTGTGATGCGAAGTGGAGAGAAAGGGGAGAAAAAGTTTTTTTGATAAATTATACCCTTTCCTGCTTATTCTTTATGATTCCTTTCATAATATAGTTTTTAATCAATTTTCACCCTGTGCATGGACTTTTGTGGAAAATATTGTGAGTTGCAGGCTTCGCACTCGCATCTACTAAAACAAACCTAATACTATTTACTACTTTTTTACTTTATGCTACTATGTGGGTATTTTTTTTATGGATTTCAGCCACTAAAAGCTACTGTTGTTTTTCTAGAATTTCCACAACTTTAAATTCGCTAATACTAGAAATCAAAAAACTATTTGAAAAAATTATAATAAAATTCTTTAAAACGATTCAATTATTTTCAATATCTAGTATTTTCATAAAATAATAATTCAATTATTTTTAAAAAATTAATCAAATTTATCCAAAATTCAATTATTTTTATAAATAATAATAATTCAAATACTTTCACTAATAATAACATTTTTCATGAAAACTCAATTATTTAAAAAAGATTTTAATAAAATTCGTTGCAAGAATTCAATTATTTTTATAAATAATAAAACTGATCGAAGAATTTCAATTATTTTCACAATTAAAATTTTTTACAAGAATTCAATTATTTAAAATAAAATTTTCATAATATTTAATATAATTCGAAGAAATTAATTATTTAAAACAATATTTATAAAATTCTTATGAAGAATTCAATTATTTTCAAAAATAAAAAAAATGTTTCACAGAAATTCAATTCTTTTTAAACATTTTAATAAAATTATTCGCAATAATCCAATTACTTTTCACACATGATAAATTTCTTCTCAGGAATTCAAATATTTTTGAAAATTTAAATTAAATTCTTAGCAACTATTCAATTATTTTCATAAATAATAAAATTCATCGCAGATTTTCAATTATTTTGAATACAATTTTACAGGAATTGCTTGAGAAATGTAATTATTCTAAAAAATTTAATTTCAATTCCTCGAAAAAATTAATTATTTAAAAAACTGTTTATTTTAAATTCTTTGGAAGAATTCAATTATTTACAAAAAAATTTAATAAAATAAAACACAGACATTCAATTAATGTCAAAAATTTTAATACAATTCTTTGTCAAGTTTAATTATTTTTAAAAACTTTTTGCTATTGAATGATTTTCAATATCTAGAATTTTCAAAATATTTCCAAACAGAATTCGATTGTTTAAAAACTTTTTTTGTAAAAATCTTCGTAAGAATTCAATCATTTTCATAAATAATAATAAAATTCTTCTCAGGAATTCAATTATTCACATAAATAATTCTTGGAAAGAATTCGATTATGTCGATAAATAACAAAATTATTCTAGAAAATTGAATTATTTTGAGAGGCATTTTAGTAAAATTCTTAGCAAAATTCAATTATTATTAAAAGTAATAAATTTCTTCTTGAAAATTCAATTATTTTTAAAAATTCTAATAAAATGTTGTTTAGGAATTCAATTATTTTCAAAGAAGTTTAATAAAATACCACACAGACATTCAATTAATGTCAAAAATTTTAATAGAATTCTTTGTAAAATTTCATTATTTTTAAAAACTTTTTGCAATTCAATGATTTTCAATATCTATTATTTTCCAAAAATTTCCAAACAGAATTCAATTATTTAAAGAATTTTTGTCAAAATCTTCGTAAGAATTTAATTATTTTCATGAATAATAAAAATTTCTCAGGAATTCAATTTTTAAAATTATTATTTGGCATAAAATTAGTCGAAAGAAATGAATTATTTAAAAATTTTTATAAAATTCTTCGCAAGAATTAAATTATTTTTATAAATATTTAAATTCTTTTATGAATAATAAAATTCGTTGCAGGTCAATTCAATTTATTAGTAGGATAAGAAAGAAGTCAATATTATTGATGAAAATTAGGAAAAGTGTCAAGTTTAATTTTTCAATAGCTACTTTTTTTTTAGTTTGAAAGCTACTTTTTGCTACTTTTTTAAAATTAATTATTATCGAGTGGGAAGTCTGGAGTTGTGAAGTATGTATACTGGTGGTGAAAAGACCAAAAGGCAAAAATTTTAAGAAATAAAAATATATTTGAGAACTTGGGCAATTCGATAAACTGTTTCAGAATGTTTTTTCTGTGGCAGGTTTAATTATCTGTTTATTAAATTTTGAAATAAAATAGCTTTTCATGTAACCTTTCAATTCGTTTAATAGATCATTTAGTTCTTTACTATCACAGTTTTTCTAAGGATATCAAATTGAGACAAAAAATGAATCAAAATTTTACAATTTTGATACCTTTTGTGTCTCAATTTGATATCCGTAGAAAAGCTGTGATAATGTATGCGTCCAGATTCAGTATCACTACAGAACGAAAACCATGTTTATTTTAAAAAAGTGTCATTGTTGCTTCCGAAAAGAAGATGTGGCAGAAATAGAAACTTGTTGCCAACTAATAAAAAGTAGCATTTTTATTATTCTTCTTCAGTGTTTCTAATATTAAATTAAAAGTCGTACTTAAATTTAAATAAAAAATTAAAGCTAAAATAACTTAAAATATTTGCCTATCATAAATAAAATTTGAATGAAAGTAAAACATGTTCTGTAAATATTATGCTTCCAAATATTCCAAAACAATTGAATTTAAATATTGAAGTATTTGATATTTGATTAATTGCAAAATGGTCCGTAAATTGAATAGGGGTTAGCCATATGTGATCATAATAGATGAATTTTCACTTGGGGCACTATTAGGTGTAAATAATGAAGGGTTACCAAACAATGGAGCATTAATCATGTTTATAGTATACAGTTTCTAGGAATTCAAGATTCATTTTCTTTTCTTTCACCTTTCTCTGGTGATTTTATTCTAGTTATGTTAGAGACAAAAATCTCTTTCTATAAAAAATTAATTTATTTCTTAATCTATTTTCTATTTTTTTTAATCTATTCTATAAATTTTATCAGGAGTTCAGGAGTGCGTATATATAGATATAGAGAGAAGATTATAGAATGTAAATGAGGGAGAAATTTGTTCAGTAGGATAAAGGCGGATAAAAATCTCGAATGTTGTTATGCAAGGAGAGTATGCAAATATTTAAGTCTATTATAAAGGAATTTTCTTTGAGGAAATTTTTTATGTAATAAAATGAAGGTCCTCGAGATTATTTTTGAAAGAAGATGAAACATGACGCGCTTATTCCCAGCTCGTTGATAACGTCGCATCGCATGAAGAGGGGCTGTTTGATACGTTGTTTACGAAGAGGTATAGTAGATCCGCACGGGGTATTACACGGAGTAAAGCGATGATGATGATAGTGTATATGTACATACACACTTGGTATTGCAAAACCGTATCGAACCGTGTGCAGTGTCTATGGCGCATTTCCCCATGCGGATTCCATAGACGACGAGAGCTAACAACGCCGCGACATCGGGAGTAGAGAGAGAGAGTATCGTTGACCCTGATGACGCCTCGACGTCGCCAGCTGGACAACAATGTGCTTTCTCTCACTCTCTCTCTCTCTCTCTCTCTCTCTCTTTCTCGCTCTCTCTTTACTTGAGAATTGCACTTGACTCGTGCTTTGGGTACTAGCAGCTTGAATTACTTTTGACGAGAAATGTTTTCTCTCTCTCTCTCTCTCAACTTGTTCGCACCACTGAGTGTTCTTGAAGCAGGAAACTTTACTATATGACAAGTTCCACTCTTTTCTTCATTATCTCAACTATATGAGGGAAAAAAATTTCTTCTTTGTGGAGGAATTTTCATTTTTGATGGATATTTCAAAGTTGGTGAAATACTTTCGGACAGACGTATAGAAACTGGTGTTATTAGTGTAGATTGCGATTGATAAATCGTATTGATAAAAAGCATTGATAAATCAATTGATGCAATTGCGTAATCAAATCAGGGTTGCCAGGCAACTTGGAATACCTGGAAATGTCAGAGAATTTTATAAACCTTGAAAAAATCTGGAAAAGTCAGGGAATTTTTATTGAAATCCTGCGGAAAATTGTTATTTTCTAAAGTTATTGTGTTTATTCTTGAAATCTAATTTCACTTAAAACTTTCAAAATTAATTCAATTGTAAACGAAATTCTTTTAAAATCTTTTGAAGTTCATGAACTTGAAAAGATTTTGATTTGAAATTTTGTAAAATTTCAATTTTAAATGAATTTAATTAGAAATATTAAAAAAACTTAGATTAAAAAAAAGTTCTTTAAATAAAATTCTTCTGAAAGTATAGTTAAATTTTTTAATATATATTTAAATGATTATTAAACGTAATGGATTTGTAGAAGAATTTCAGTTAAAAACACTAAAACAAATTGAATTTTGAAGCAAATAGAAATGATTGCAGAAATTCAATTATTTTCAAAAGCAGTAAAATTCTTCTCAGGATTTCAATTATTTTTGAAAATTTTAATAAAATTCTTATCAACTATTTAATTACCTATTTATTTTCATAAATACATAATAAAATTCAGGGCAGGATTTTAACTATTTTTAATACAATTTTACAGGAATTTCTCGAGAAATGTAATTATTCTAAAAAATTTAATTTCAAATCCTCGAGAAAATCAATTATTTAACAAAAATTTTTTTTAATTCTTGGGAAGAATTCAATTATTTACAAAAATATTATAATTTTTCACTGGAATTCAATTATTTTCAAATATTTTAATAAAATAGTTTGAAAGAAATCAATTATTTTAAATACAATTTTAATTAAATTTTTTTGTAATACTTCAATTATTATTTTAGATTTTAATAAAATTCTTCCCAAGAATTCAATTATTTACATAAATAATTCTTCGAAGGAATTCAATTATTAAAGATAAATAACAAAATTATTACGAAAAATTCAATTATTTTGATGAATTTTAATGAAATTCTTTGCAAAATTCAATTATTTTTAAAAGTAATAAATTTCTTCTTGGAAATTCCATTATTTAAAAAAATTCTAATAAAATTGTTCGCAAAAATTCAATTATTTACATAAATAATTCTTTGAAGGAATTCAATTATTAAAGATAAATAACAAAATTATTACGAAAAATTCAATTATTTTGATGAATTTTAATAAAATTCTTTGCAATAAAATTCAATTATTTTTAAAAGTAATAAATTTCTTCTTGGAAATTCCATTATTGAAAAAAATTCTAATAAAATCGTTCGCAAGAATTCAATTATTTACATAAATAATTCTTCAAAAGAATTCAATTATGTCGATGAATAACAAAATTATTCCGAAAAATTCAATTATTTTGAGGCTCTTTAATAAAATTCTTTGCTTAATTCAATTATTTTCAAAAAAATTTAATAAAATACCACACACAGACATTCAATTATTGTCCAAAATTTTAATAGAATTCTATGTATTTAATAATTTTTAAAAACTTTTTGCAATAAATTGAATGGATTTTCAATATCTACTATTTTCAAAAAATTTCCAAACAGAATTCAATGATTTCGAATATCTACTACTTTAATAAAAATTTCTAAAAGAATTCAATTATTTAAAAAAATTTTTTAATAAAATTCTTATGCAAACATTTCATTATTTTCATAAATAATAAAAATATCACAGGAATTGAATTATTGACAAATTATTTTCATAAATTATTATTCAATTATTTTCAAAAATAATAACATTTTTTACAGGGATTCAATTATTTTCATAAATAATAAACTTCAATTATTTTTAATACAATTTTAATAGAATTCCTCGAAAAATGTCATTATTCTTAAACATTTTATTAAAATTTATCAAAGATATTCAATTATTTTAAAAACCTTTGCTTCAATTTATTTATTAGAATTTAAGTATTATATTGCAATACATTTTTTGCTACGTTTGTACTTTACTCACCACTTTTCATTTGTTGCAGGACATTTCGATATTCCGGATTCCAGGGGGATCAGTTGTGGCGTATCAATTGGAATGGATTATTTTCTCGTGCCCCACTGGACATAGATAAGTATATCTAATTAATTTGTTTGTTTCGTGGAATTGCGTGACTATAATAGTTCGCCTTTTAAGTTTTTATTTTAGTCAGTAATTTATGAAAATATTTTTACTGAAAAATATTTCGTTCATTTGAACGTTTCACAACTTGTTGATCTTGTTAAAAACCTTGAATTTTTGTTTACCTTAAAAATTTTTGAATCTCAATGAAATTTAAAGCAAATTAATTTTTTCTTATTTCTGCGTAAATAATTAAATTTATTTTAAATTATTAAATTCTAGAATAAGTTTCTTGAAGTTATTAATTTTAATTAACTTAAAAAAGAATTTATGTAGTTATAAACAGTCATAATTTTCATAAATAATTTAATTTCAGAAAATGTTATTTTTAGAAACCTCAATTGCTTTAAAAAAAATTGCCAATAATTAAATTAGTGTTATAATAATATTTTATTTTTAGAATTACAGTAATTATTTAAAAAATTATTTCAATTTTGAATAATTTCACCTAAAATTCTGAAGAAATGGTGTTTTTATGAAATTTTAATACAATTGTTTAAATACTTGAAGTTAAAAAAAAAATTTATTAAAGAATTATCAAATTAATGGAAATTTTTTTGAAGTTAAGTGAATTTGTTAAAGAATTGCATTAAAGATTTATAAAAAATTAAATTTTACAAAGAGTTACAATTAAATATTTTTAAATGTTTGGTGGTATTTGAAGCAGTATGAAAGGGTCTAAATTGAATCTAAAATAATTAAATTGCGAAAGAATTACAATTAAAATATTAATTAATAAATTAATTTAAAAAATTTTTAAATTAACAATTATCTTTAAATTAAAGTTTCGCAAAATTTTATTTTAAATTGTTAAAAATTTTATTTTTAAACTATTTCAGTTCAATTTTTGGTTATTGAATTAAAGATAATTAAATTTTTCTTATAAGTATAATTGGAATTTTTTGGAATAATTGAAATTTCCTAGAATTCAATTGAAAATAATTGTATAATTGAACAATAAAAATAAAATTGAATAATAGTTGAATAATAAAAATAAAATAATTGAATAATAGTTGAATAATAATAATAAAATAATTGAATAATTGAATTTTCTATGAATGGTATTGAAATCTTCGAAAATCGAGAAAAGTTTGCAACAAAAGCTAATTTTGTTTTTAAAATAGTTAGAAACCCTTAAAGTTTTAAATTAAATTTTTACTTTTTAAAATTATCTTCTTTGTAATAGATGTTTTTATATTTTAATAATATTAGTACTTTTTTTCTATAACATTTTTTTCTTCTTGTTTCAGAATATTTCCACGTTCTTCAAGTCCTCTGGCGAATCGTCTATAAAAATTTGTCTCTACTATTCTATCTTAATTAGAATAAAACGTAAGTTTATTATTTTATAACATTTTTTTAAAATTCTATTCATTGACTCGTTTTTTAAATTAATTTTTTAAAAGTTTTTTCCATTAGTTTATAAGTCATTTTATAAAAAATCTTTATTTCAATTATTCGTATAATTGAATAAATATTGAATTTGTTTTTAATTATTTTTTCTTTAAATATGAATGTTTAAAAAATTTTCTTCTCATTTAATTTGCACTAATCGTGCGAATAATATTTTAATTGTTACTGCTTCTTATTTTTAGTGGTGAATAGTTCTGGAGAGGATTAGGAAGTGAAAATGAGACCTTAAGCTGGGCAGCGTAAAATATTAATATCAGGAGTTGGTCCAAGGAAACTGTGCTAGCAAAATTGGAGGAATCAGAGTTACAAGGAAACCATGATAACAATGATATTAAATATTATATCGCGACGCTTAAATACCCCGATTTTGGTGAGTGATATTATTGAATTTTCATTTAATTTCTAATTATTAACGATACTTGATTATAATTTGCCATGAACTGAACAAATTTACCCAATTTTTCTCTTTTTGAGAAAACCATTTAATTGACAATATTAATTAATTTTCCCTCGTGGAAATTTCTTATTGCAAAAAATGTATTTTTGTCTTCATACAGTTTTGATTAGTTTTTAGCTTTTTAATTTTGTTTTTTTTCTTTTTTACTCTGTTTTCTTCTTGTCAATCAGGAAAATATTTTTTTTTTTAAATCGAGAGCAGTATTATCTAAAAACCTCAAACTTTATTCGATTTTGGTTACATATCACAGCCGGAATATAAAATTGGCAAAATTGAGTTTGAAGTTCAATATCGATTTATTGCAGAATTTGATTACTTGATTAAAAAGTTGTTACTTAGGAGCGAATTTCTAAAGTAAATTATAATTTAAATAAATTGTTATTTAAGCAAAAATAAAATTAAAAATTTAATAGTAAATTATAATTTAAATAAATTATTATTCAAACTAACTTAAAATCGAAAAGTAAATAGTAAATTATAATTTAAATGAATTATTTTTATTTAAGCAAAATTAAAATAAAAAATTAAATAGTAAATAATAATTTAAATAAATTATTATTCATACTTACGATTTTTTACAAAAAAAATAGAGAATTTTAAGTAATGGACTTTATCTAAAAAATTATTTTTTGCGACAGAAAGTTGATAATTTACAATGTGTAGTCAGTTTGCTGGGGAAAGGACAGAAAATTTACCTGCCTCTCCCCTTTACGACTAGATATTAATCTTGGAATCCTGAATCCTTTTGAGTGCCTGTTAAAAATCCAACAAATAGTCACTGCTGGTAAAAACCCAGGGAAAAAAATGAAAATGTGGTGGAAAAATCTAGACGATGTACAATAAACATAAAACATTCTGAATAATTGCAGTTGTACAATGTAAAATTTTTTTTTGAAATAAGGGGTTGATATAGGTTTCCATATGGATTGAAATACATAATTCTTCAAGTACTCAAAGGGAGAATATTTATTATTTTATTATGATTTATGTTCTGTTAAATTTAAAGAGAAATTTATTGTCACTTAAAATTAACGATTTTTTTTGCAAATTTATTGCAAACAACTTTTAAAAAAAATTTATTTTGAGAAGAGATTTAGTTCAAAATTGTAGAAAATAATAATTTAATAAATTTAAATTATAAAAATAATTTTTTAAAAGTTACAATGTCAATTTTTATAAATAATTCATTTTCAAGAGGTTTAAAATTAAAATGTTTGAAAATTTGAATTTTAAATAATTTTAATCGAAAATTCTAAAGAAGTTAGTTTTTGGAAATTTTTTATTCAAAATTAGTTAAAGTTTTGCATAATATATTTAATTGAAAAATTTTCGAATAATCAAACTTTCGAAAAATTTAATTGTAATCAAGTGGATTTAAAAATTATTCTTTTAATTGAATTTTATTGCCTTTGAAATAAATTGAATTTCTTCGAGGAGTTTTATTATTTATGAAAGTAATTGAATTTCTACGTAGAATTTTATTAAAATTTTGAAAATAATTGAATTTCTGCGAAGAATTCTATTGCTTTTGAAAATAATTGAAATTTTGACGAGAATTTTGGAAAATTTTTGTGAACATATTTGAATTTCTGCGAAGAATTCTATTGCTTCTGAAAATAATTGAATTTCGGAGAAGAATTTTATTATTTATAAAATTAATTGAAATTTTGACGAGAATTTTGGAAAATTTTGAAAATAATTTAATTTTGGAGATGAATTTTATTATTTATAAAAATAATTGAAATTTGGACTAGAATTTTGAAAAATTTTGAAAATAATTGAACTTCGGAGAAGAATTTTATTATTTATACAGATAATTGAAATATGGAAAGGAAATTTAAAAAAAATTTTTCAACATAATTGAATTTCGGAGAAGAATTGTATTACTTTTGATTGTAATTAAATTTCTGCAATCAGTTGTAATAATTATTAATAATCAATTAAATACCTATATATATTTAATAAAAAAATTTCTAATAATCAAAATTTCGTAAAATTAAATTGTTAACAAGTGGATTTCGAATTATTTTAATCGAATTTTTTTGCTTTTCATTCAATAACTGGAATATTAAAAACATTTTTAAATATTATTAAAAATAATTTATTAAGAGAAGAATTTTTATTAAAATTTCTAGAAAATAATTGAACTTAAATTATGATGAATTGAAATTTTAAAAAACATTTTCAAATATTATTAAAAATATAAGTAATAATTGATTTAAGGAAGAATTTCAATTAATAATTTCAGAAAATAATTGAATTGAAATTATTATTTATGTTCTTTTCAATTAAATCAAATTTTACTGTCATATTAAAAAAACCTATGTTTTTGCAAATTTTTCAAACAACTTTTCAAAGAAAAGAATCTCATATTCTACGGGAAAGAATAAATAAATAATTATCCTAAGTATACAATGCCATTTGGCATTTTTTTCCGTCAATATATCCACCGTTACATTTAAGGGTATAATCACAAGTGCAATTTCAGTCATTTTATGAGCTTAAAATACATTACTTTTCATTCTCATTTAGAAAGAAAGGAATTACAGTCCTAATATTTACTGGAATTTTATTAACAATAATGAATAGTTTAAAATTTTTGCAAATTATACGTTCATTTGTTTTTTTTTTATTTCTTTATTGGGTTGTATAATTATAATTGAAAACCTATATCGTAATTACAATTCCATCGCATATGTCTCGTATTTATATTGAAAACTAAAATTCAGTAATTCAACGCGTGTACACGCTATACCTACTTTTTTTCTTTGCCATTAAATTCGGTATTTTGCTTTTGATTGATTGCACTGTAACCTGTCAGATTAAATCAATATTTCCCTGAAGTTGCAGATTTGAAAACTGTAACAAATGTCTCCAATATATTTTGTAAAAACAGATTTTAGAAAGGTGCTTTCATAAAAATCAAAGTCAATTTGTTATTTAAAATTGTGATATAAATTGTTGCGGAGGTTATTGCTGAAAAATTAAATGAAACATTGTTTGATGAAATTTAAATTGAGAGGACTATAGTAAATTTTAATTATTTGAAATTTTGAATTTATTCTGAAATCTGGAATTAAATAATGTAGGAATTATTTACAATTTGTTTTTATTATTGTTATCGGGAAATATTGTATTAAATTATTTTTACTTTGGAAAATTTTTCTCATTCTCTGAAAATTGATAAATTTAATACTGCAATGAACGTTAAAACGAATCAGGGTTGCCACAAGTCAGAGAATTGAGGGAAAAGTCAGGGAAATTAGAATTAGTCAGGGAAATAAGGGAAAAGTCAGGGATTTTTATTAAAAGTGCTGGGAAAAATTAGATTTTTAGAATTTATAAGAACATTCTGAATTTTGGTGTTTTTTGTACAAAAATTCTTGGCAAAATTTAAGAAATTTTCTTCATTTCAGTTATTTTTAATATCGACTATTTTAATAAAATTTTACAAAAGAATTATATTATTTAAACAAAATTTTAATAAAAATTTCACAGGAATTCAAATACATACCAATTTTTTATACATTTCTTCGCACCAATTCACAGGGTGGCCACTTGACCGGGAAAAACCGGGAAATGACCGGGAATTGAAAAATTGACCGGGATAACCGGGAAATGACCGGGAAATTTGATACTAAACCGGGAATTTATTTTTTATTTTTAATTTTATTTTTAAACTGACCCAAACAAAATTTTTTTTTTAATTTTTACTCGAGAAGTATATTGTACATAAGTAGGTATAGTAGAGAATACATAAATTAACAGACTTTTGTTAGGGATGAAGAGGGGTTTATGAGAAAATAATATACTTATTTAAATTTAAAGAAATCCTTTTATTTTAAGCGGATTTTTCTTTTAGTATTTATTCCACAGGATTTTTCTCATAATTTCTATTATTTTTCATACGCTTATTTCAGTTTTAAAGAATCAATCATAAAGTTCTTTATGAAAATTTTTAGTTCATTTAAAAAATAAGAAATTTGTAAAATAGTAAAAATTTATTATTTTTTTACAATTTTCATATTATTGTCAGTTCGGAAAAATGTCAAAAAAATGTTATCTCTAAATGAGCTCAATATATTGATTAGTTTAAATTTGTAATATGCATAATACACAATAATTTAAGATAATTTTGTTTGTTTGTTATTAATATTTTTAATATTTCAAACTAAAATATTGTTTTAATGTATTATACAATGACCGGGAAATAAAAAAAAATTGACCGGGAAAACCGGGAAAAAACCGGGAATTCAATTTTCTACAAAAAGTGGCCACCCTGATTCAATAATTTTCAATTTTTTAATGAAGTTTCTCCAAAGAATTGAAATATATTCAGAAAATTGAAAAGAATAGTTCTGAGAAATTCAATTATTTCAAAAAATTTAAATAAAATTCTTTTAAAAATTCTATTATTTAAAATAAGTTTTGCAAAAATTCTTTACAAGAATTAGTTAATAAACTTGCAATTTTAATAAAATTTTCCTACAATTCAATTATTTTCAATGTAATTCTTCTTTAGAATTCAATTATTTTCACAAATAATTCATTTTTTTTTATAGAAATTCAATTATTTAAAAAAAATTTAAATAAAATTCTTCGCTAGAAATCAATTATTTTGATAAATAATAAAATTTTTCTTGAGGATTCAATTATTGAAAAAAAATTTGTTGAAATGCCTTATAAATTTGAAAAATTATAATAAAATTGATCGTAGAATTAAATTATTTTCGTAAAATATAACATTCTTCCTAGGAATACAATTGTTGTCAAAAAATTTTGTAAGAATCTTCGAAAGAATTCAATTATTTTCGTAAAAAAATAAAATTCTTCAAAGCAATTCAATTATTTAAGAAATTTTAATAAAATTCTTCCTAACAATTCAATTCTTTTCAAAAATAAACATTTTCACAGGAATTCAATTATTATTTAAAAACGAATTTTTTTTAAATTCTTTGTCATATTTCAATTATTTTCAATTTTTTAATGAAATTTCTCGATGGAATTTAATTATTTTGAAAAAGTTTTAAAAAATTCTGAGAAATTCAATTATTTAAAAAAAAATTTTTATAAAATTCGTTGCAAGAATTTAATTATTTTCATAAATAACAAAACTTATCGCAGAATTTCAATTATTTTTTATACAACTTTAAATATGATGATAGAAAATTGAAAAATTGAATTGTAAACAAGTAGATTTCAAAATTATTATTTTAATTGATTTAGAGAAAAATTTTAATTAAAAATTCTAGAAAATTATTGAATTGAAATTATGATTTATGTATTCTGCTTATTTTAGACAAAAATTTGTTGTCATATTTTAGAAAAAACCTGATTTTTTTTATTGCAAATTTGTTGCAAACATAATTTTTCTAAGAAATTTATTTAAGAAATAATTTTAGTTTAAAATTCTAAATAATAATTTAATTTAAATTATAAAAATAATTTTTGAGAAGTTATAATGGTCATTTTTATAAATATTTGAATTTAAAGGGGTTTCAAATTGAAATTTTAGAAAATTTTAAATAATTTTAATTAAAAAGTCTAAAAAAGTTACTTTTTGAAAAATTGTTATTTAAATTTGTTTGAAAATGCAATTCAAAAATTTAAGAAATTTTAATAAAATTCTTCCCAAGAATTCAATTCTTTTCAAAAATAAACATTTTCACTGGAATCCAATTATTTAAAACAGAATTTTTTTATTTCTTTATCAAATTTCAATTAATTTCAATTTTTTAATGAAATTTCTCGATGAAATTTAATTATTTTTAAAATGTTTTTAAAAATTCTGAGAAATTCAATTATTTAAAAAAATTTGAATAAAATTCTTCACAAGAAATTTATTATTTTCATGAATATTAATATTTTTCTCCGGAATTTAATTATTTTTACAAATAAAATTCTTTAAAAAATTTTTTAATAAAATTCGTTACAAGAATTCAATTATTTTCATAAATAACAAAACTTATCTCAGAATTTCAATTATTTTTTATAAAATTTTAAATACGATGATAGAAAATTACATTTATTCTTAAATTTTTTTTTTTAAATTCACCGAAAGAATTCAATTATTTTTAAAAATTTTGATAAAATTCTTCATAAAAATTCAATTTTACAAAATATTCAATTATTAAATAAATTATTTATTTTTGTATGTAAATAATTGAATTCAAGAAAAATTTTCTTATAAAAATTTATTAAAAAATGAATTTCAGGTAAAATTTTAGTTAATAAATAATTGAATATTAGAAGAATTATTGCGTGAATTTTTAGAAATAATTGAATTTTGAAAAGGGTTCAAATTAAAATCTTTGAAAATTGATCACTTCGAGTCGAAGACTCGGAGTGGTCGATTTCCTCATGTTTTATAATAATATTCTCATAAGTTATTGAATTTGAGAATCTTAATTCCTATAGAAAAATAATAATTAAATATTTATTTAAAAAAGAAGTTATTGATGTTCTTCATTATCAGAGAAATAGTGAAAATTTTGTCTGGAAATCAGGGAAAAGTCAGGGAGAAACAAAATTAAATTTTTGTGGCAACCCTGCGAATGACAAGTTTTTATTTCGACTTTTTATGCGAATATAACATTTTTAAAAGACGATTTTAGTTTTAATATAAGGGAATACTTTAATTTTTTTTTGTCTGTTATATGGAAAATTTTTCTAAGGAAAGAACAATTTTTGGTTTTCATGGTCAACCTTTGAGCTGGTTTTCGATTCGAATGAAAAAACAGTATTTCTCATTTCTCTGAGAATTAATCTCATTTCAATGAAATTCACATGAATTATTAACAAAGGACTTTCCCTTTGATAACAGTAGTAGGTATTTTGTAATTCTTCTAGACAAAATGCTCGTTCAACATTACATTTCAGTTTAATGCACATAAGCAACAGTATTACAATCCCTAATTTGTTGGCGACGATGCATGAAACTCTATGGACGCAGGAATTAATTTTCGTATATAGCCGCAGATTATTTGGTCGATTTTTGAAAAGTTAGTGAGAGAGAGAAGCTTAACACAAAATATTGTGATATATATATTCACACTCACACGTCATATATGAGGAAGATTCTCAGTTCATGAATTATGCATATTTTCCACGATACCGAGTGTCTGAGCGATGGAAAACCCCACAGAAACGACAGACTCTATATTAGAATGAAAAATTCCACACGGCGTTTAATGCTTTGTTTTATAGCAGTACAAACTACCCTCATAACATGCTCTCCTCTCTTCTCCTCGACCCAAACAACCAACAGTCCACTCTCGCGCTATATATCTCGAAATTTCCACGAAAATAAACCTCACCTTCTTCTTTCATTGTTTTATTGCTTTTAATTAACTTTTTTTTTCTCTACTTCCCACCTTGTAAACAGTGGCTAATTTTATTTTTCACATTGTCCACATTTAACACCGCGCTTCACTGTGTGTAATTTGTTACACAAACTCGTTGAGAATTTTTATAAATAAAAAGAAAACAGAGATGGATAAATTTGTCTAGGGGTTAATTTTATTTATTTATTTTTTTTTGAAAAAAGGAAAACTGGAGTATTCAGGATTGCCACAAAAATTTAATTTCGTTTTCCCCTGATTTCCAGACAAAATTTTGACTTTTTCCCTGAATCCAAAGAATATTATGATTCACTCTAAAAATTATTCCTAAATACTCAAAAAAAAAGTTCTATTATATTTATTTGCGAATTTCTCTAAAAGTAAAATTATTCGAAAACATGAATAACTTTATTTTTGGATAAATATTTAATCATTATTATTTTTCCATAGGGAAAAAGATTTTCAAAAATTTTAAATTTGAACATTTTTAAAATCCAATAACTTATATTTATAAAACATAAAGATATCGATAATCGCTTTCTTCATGTTTTATAATAATTAACGATGACCGAGTGATAAAATTATTATTTTATATTATAAAAATATTGTTACTATAAATTCTTCCAAACGATTTTCTTAATTTCAATTCAATTATTATTTTCTAAAAGTTTTAAATAAAATTCTTCTTTATTTTTAAAATTTTTAAAAAAACTTCTTTGAGAATTTTCAAATTCATTTGTTTACAATTCAATTTTAAGAAATTTTGATTATTAGGAAATTCTTCAGTTAAATATTTGTTACAAAATAAAAACTTTAAATAATTTTTTTAAAAAACCAATTAAACTTTTTCAGAAAATTAATTCTACAGAATTGTTAGTTAAAAGTAAGGAAAATTCAGATTTTCAAAGATTTTAATTTTAAACCTTTTCAAAAAAAAATTTGAAAATAAATGGATTATTGCGAAGAAATTTATAAAACAATTTGTAAATAATTGAATTTCTGTGAAATTTTTACTATTAATGAAAAATAATTGAACTCCTAAAACAATTTTATTATTTCTGAAAATAATTAAATTCTCGTAAAAAATTTTATAATTTCTGAAAATAATTGAATTATTACAAAAAAATTTATAAAAGATTGAATTCCTGTGAAATTATTATTTATTTGACAGGAATTATATTAAAATTGTAAAAATAATTGAATTTTGGAGAATAATTTTATTATTTATAAACCTAATTGAAATTTTGACGAGAATTTTGGAAAAATTTTGAAAATAATTGAATTTTAGAGAAGAATTTTATTATTTATAAAGATAATTGATATTTTGATGAGAATTTTGTGAAAATAATTGAAATCTTTACAAGAATTTTATTCAAATTTTGAAAATAACTGAATTTTGAACATAATTGAATTTTTTTGAGGAGTTTTATTAAAATTTCGAAAATAATTGAATTTCGGAGAAGAATTTTATTATTTATAAAAAATAATTGAATTTCTGCATAGAATTCTTTTAAAATTTTGAAAATAATTGAATTTCGGAGAAGAATTTTTTTATTTATAAAGATAATTGAAATTTTGACGAGAATTTTGGAATATTTGTAAACATAATTGAATTTCTGCATAGAATTTTATTAAAGTTTTGAAGATAATTGAATTTTGGAGAAGAATTTTATTATTTATAATATTAATTGAAATTTTGACGAGAATTTTGGAAAATTTTTTAAATAATTGAATTTTAGAGAAGAATTTTTTTATTTATAAAAATAATTGAAATTTTGACGAGATTTTTAGAAAATTTGTGAACTTAATTGAATTTATTTGAGGAGTATTCTTAAAATTTTGAAAATAATTGAATTTCGGAGAAGAAATTTATTATTTATACAGATAATTGAAATTTTTGAAAATTTGTAAAAATAATTCAATTTCGGAGAAGAATTTTATTATTTAAAAAGATAATTGAAACTTGGACGAGAATTTTTAAATGGTTTTGAACATAATTGAAATTCTGCGAAGAATTTTATTACTTTTGAAAATAATTAAATTTCTGCAATCATTTGTAATAATAATTAATAATTAAGTAAATTTATATTGAAAAATTTAATTAATTTAAAAAGAATTTGTATTATAAGAATATTAATAATTTGGCCTTATATAAGGCCCTTCTTTGGGCCTTATAGAGTCTTATTATTTACTTTTTCCATAGAAACTTAAATTAAAAAAAAAATTGTTGAACCTTCTGAAATTTAATTTTTCTAAAGTCGAACCAAGGCTTGATTAAACACAATTACTTTATAAAATCATAATTAATTATTTCAATTAAAAAAAAATTGATTAAACGATTAAGAAAACACTAAATGTATCATTATAGTTAGGTGTAATCCATTAAAGTAATATTTGCACTAAATCTCTTTTAGAAATGAAAATATAGAGGAAAAAGAAGTCGTTTTCCCGTGATTTCTGACGCGGACAAAAGAGTGAGAAATATATATATATATATATAAAGCCTTTGACGTTTGCCGGCTAGAATTTTTTTTTCGCGCCTTTCGAAACGCTTCAAGTGTTGGGAAAAAGGTGTTGAATAATTTTTTGACAGGCGATGCGCGCACGTGCACAAATGATGGTTCAGTGCACGTGCATTTTTGCTCCAATACCATAATATAAAGATCACCAAACTATTACATAACATATGTGCACATTTATAAATTTTGCATTCAATACACACGTATATTGGGAAAATATTTTGACGATCCAAAAAAAAAAAAAAAAAAAAAAAAAATGAGAGAAACAAAAAAAAATCGATGAGAATGATGTTTAATAAGTCACAGAGTACTGAAAGCAAGTTACCCTTCATTTGCGGGTTATTGCAACCAATAAGCGTAAAGTGTGAATTATTGGTGATCGATTTTATAGGGAGGCTTGACAAAATGCTGAACACCCTTTTCGAATTTCGTATACTACATGACCCGCATCATGATTTATATCCAGTTTGATGACATCAAGTGTACTTCTCACTTGTTAATATATTCCACGTAAAATATTCAAAGACCACATATATTCCATTGCTTTTTAATGAAGTGATAATTATTCCGAGAGTTTTTCATATATCACACATATAGTTTTTTAGGTCATACATATTATTATTTTTAATATTAATTATCAACTGACATCTCTTTGTATTTTTAATTGAATATTTCATTAACTTTTTGCATCTGGAGGATAAATATTTTATCCTTTATTGTGAAAGGAAAGTTACTTTTTTTGAATTAAAAAAAATTACCTCTTTGCAAACTAAATTTCATTATTGGTTATTGTTTCCGTAAAAATTTCTCTGATTTATTAAATCGTATTGAAATATTTTTCAAAAATAGTTTCCACAGAGCATTATTGTTAGAAACAATTCAACAAATAAATAAATTATGAAGCTACAGAGGAGTATATTATTGCTAGAGGTAATTTCCATATAAGTGAAATTCTTAAAATCAACATTTGTTCTCGTTTTTGTCCTTTAAAATGCACATGTTGGTAAATTGCAGCGAAACAATTACACAAAGAGAATAATACATTATGGCTTACAATAATTGGAAACGCTTGTATGTAATTAAACTTTGTTTTTCATTAGCGGAAAAAAGGTAGAAATTAGTATTATTTGTATGGAGAAATATTTAGTGGAAATTTACTCAATCGGAATAGTGATCTATTTTTCTCGCTGAGCAGAAAAAGTCACAGGGTTGCTACGCAACTTTGAAAACCTTAAAAAAACTTGAAAAAGCTAGGAAAATTTGATCGAAATCCTGAAAAATTGTTGTTTTCTAAATTCATGATGATTATTCTTGAAATCTAATTAAATTTTAGAATTCATAATATTCTTCCTAGGAATACAATTATTATCAAAAATGTTTGTAACAATCTTCAAAAGAATTCAATTATTTTCGTAAAAAATATAATTCTTTAAAACAATTAAAAAATTTAAGAAATTTTAATAAAATTCTTCCCAAAAATTTAATTCTTTTGAAAAATAAAAATTTTCACAGGAATTGAATTATTTAAAACAGATTTTTTTTTATTTCTTTGTCAGATTTAAATTACTTTCAATTTTTTAATGAAATTTAATTATTTTCAAAAAGTTTTAAAAAATTCTGAGAAATTCATTTATTTAAAAAAGTTTGAATAAAATTCTTCACAAGAAATTAATTATTTTCATGAAAAATAATATTTTTCTCTAGAATTCAATTATTTTTACAAATGAAATTTTTTATAGGAATTTAATTCTGTAAAAAATTTTTTAAAAAAATTCGTTGCAAGAATTCAATTATTTTCACAAATAAAGAAATTTAACGCAGAATTTCTATTATTTTTTATACAATTTTAAATATAATGATGGAAAATTGCATTTATTCTTAAATTTTTTTTTTAAATTCACTGAAAGAATTCAATTATTTTAACTTTTGATGAAATTCTTCATAAAAATTCAATTTTAAGAAATATTCAATCATTAAATAAATTATTTATTTTTGTATGTAAATCATTGAATTCTCGAAAAATTTTCTAATAAAAATTTATTAAAATATGAATTTTAGGTAAAATTTTAGATAATAATTGAATATTAGAAGAGTTATTGCGTGAATTTTTAGAAATATTAAATAGATGAATATCACAAAGTTTTAATTTAATCGATTTCAATAAATTATTATAAATAAAAAATAAATTCAAATATGAATTTCAGTTAAAAATACTAAAATAATTCAATTTTTTTTTTTAGAAAAGTTACGAATGATAGTAGAAATTCAATTATGTTCAAAAATTAAAAAAAATTTCTCTTCAAAATTTCAATTATCTTTAAAAATAATAAAATTCTTCTCCAAAATTTCAATTATCTTTGAAAGTAATAAAATTCTTCTTCAAAATTAAATTATTTTCAGAAATTTTATTAAAATTCTGTTCAAAAATTTTAATTATTTACAAAAATTTTCCTCAATTTCAATCATTTATTAATTTTAAACAAATTTCAACAGAATTTCACGCAAACATTTAATTATTTTCATAAACATAATAAAAATTCCACTGGAATACAATTATTAAAAATTTGTTTATAAATTTTTTGGCAATAATTCAATTATTTTCATAAATAATAAAATTCTTTTTATGAATATAATTATTTTCATATTAATATGAATAAAACTCTTTGCAGAATTTTAATTATTTTTAGTACAATTTTAAGAAAGATTAAATTATATTCAATAAATTATTTATTTTTATATTTAAATCATTGAATTCTTATTGAATTTTTTAATAAAAATTGATTTAAAAATGACTCATTTAAAATTTTGAATAATAATTGATAATGTACATTTCTCAAAAAATTCAATTCTTTATAATTTTATTAAAATTCTTCTAAAGAATTCAATTATTTTCGATAATTTCAATAAAATTCTCGTCGAAAATTCAATTATCTTCATAAATAATTAAATTCTTTTTTCAAATTTAATTATTTTCATAAATAATAAAATTCGTCTTAGGAAATCAATTATTTTCGTCAATAAAACTCATCGAATTTCAATTACTTTTTAATACAATTTTAATCCAATTTCTTTGAAAAATGTAATTATTCTTAAAAATTTTATTCGATTTCGTCAAAAGAATTTAATTATATAAAAATTTGTTGATTAAATTCTTTATGAGAATTCAATAAATTATGTATTTTTGTATTTAAATAATTGAATTTTCATAGAATTTTCAAATTAAAATTTTTAAAAATCTGAATTTTTCATACTTTAACTAACAATTGTGTATAGAATTAATTTTTTTGAAAAAGTTTAATGGATTTCTTTTAAAATTATTTCAAGTTTTTATTTTCTAATTTATATTTAATTGAAGAATTTCCGAATAATTCTTATAATATAAAATAATAATTTTATCACTCGGTCATCTTTAATTTTTTCTTCATGTTTTATAATAATTTATTTTTTTAAGTTATTGTATTTCAAAAGGTTTGAATGTGAAATTTTTGAAAATTTTAATTCCTATGGAAAAATAATAATTGATGTTTTCGATTAATTTTACAATTAAAGAAATTCTTAAATTTTATTTTTTATTTTTTAAATATAAATGTATTTTTAATTTTTAAAACTTTTTAAATAAATTTATTTTAATTTGAAAAATAATAAGTGAAGTTTTAAAAACCGGGAAAAATTTCGTTTTTTAATCTGGAAAAGTCAGGGAATTTCAAATGAGGAAAAGCGTGGCAACCCTGAGTCACAATTTCTGGAGACAAAAAGAGGAAGTTATTTGGCAGTAAATTTAACCGTTTTTATTTAAATTTTTTTTTAAAGAGACAAATAGTAGTCTGGTGTGTGTGTGCTAATAACAGTTGTCGTTTGCAAATGGGGATGCTTTTCGATCGATATTAATGGTGCATCTGTCAAAATTACCCTTCCGGAGGACAAGTTGTGCTCTCTGCATGATTCCATCCGGACGAGAGAAAACTATACCGTACCCTGGGCCAAACAATACGGAACCGTATTGCCATACACAAGAAGGGAATTATAACGCTACATCGAATTACGTGTATCAGTCCTGAACAAATGTAATAAATAACAAACACGTACTTTAGCTTAAGTGCTTCACGTTTATACTTGTGTGTTGTGTGCATATATGTATTTGTGGATGGACAGTACCACACCTTATGGCACCATTTCTCCTTGCCGCTACATTTCCCTTATCTAAAGAGAGTACATCTCCTGCTTTCATCTGTTACTCTGCTATTGTTTAAGGTTAGGTGTTGTAAAATTCGTTCTAAAATTGGGTGAAAAGCACTTTTTTCGGAAACATTTATCGGTTAATTAATTATTCACAGGGTGGTCCCACATGTCAGTAAAGTCAGGGAAATGTCAGTAAAACAAAATTTTTCTCAGTAAAGTCAGGGAAAGGTTAGGAAAAAAAATTGCGACTTTCTCCATTTTTCTTCCAAATATTGCAACAAAATAAATAACAAATATATAACAAAAAATATATTTTTAGTATTAAATGTAACTCATTTTGATTTTTATAGTGCAAAAAATAACTAAAGAAATTTTTCAAAAATTATTTTTGAAATATTTTTCTATTTAAATTTTCGAAATATACAATTAATAAAAAGATTTCGATTAATTGAAATTTTGTGAAATTTAATTAAAAGTAATAAATTCTTTAAAAATATTTTGTTAGAATTTTTTAATATCAACTTTTTAAGAATTTTAAAGTAAATTTTCAAAATAATTAATTATCAAAAATTTTAATGAAAAATCTTTCAAAATATTTAATTAAAATTCATCAAAACATTAATTAGTTTTTTTTAAATATTACAGAAACTATTTTAAGAAATTCAATTGTTTTCGAAAAATTACATTAAAATATTTTTAAAAACTACTTAATTTCTTAGAATTTTTTATCATAATTTTTTCAAATTTAATTATCTTCGAATAAAGGAAACAGAGCGCGAACTAAGTCCGTAAAGTTTGTAAATTTGCTTCAAATCCGTAAAAGACAGTTTTAAAAAAAAAAAAAAAGGTCCGTAAAGTCCGTAATTTGATTGAGAAAAGACGAAAAGTTCATAAATTGTACGATATAATTTGGAGAATTTTTGAAAAGTTACAAATGATTGCAGAAATTCAATTATTTTTAAAAGCAATAAAGTTCTTCGCTAAAATTCAATTTTGTTCAAAATTTTTTAAAAATTCTCGTCAAAATTTCAATCCTTATTAATAAAATCAGATGTCTGTCTGTACATTGCTTAAAACTTAAAAATGTTAACATGATTAGTTATTATGGACATCAGAGATTCCAAAAATATTCTTAAAAAATTTAATGTATGTATGTATGTATGTATGTATGTATGTATGTCTGTCACAAAAACTTTGTACCCCAATCACACAAAAACATGTGAATCGATTTAAGTCCAACT
Source organism: Leptopilina syphax (assembly GCA_032872505.1). Taxonomy (NCBI): domain Eukaryota; kingdom Metazoa; phylum Arthropoda; class Insecta; order Hymenoptera; family Figitidae; genus Leptopilina; species Leptopilina syphax. The sequence goes on along the minus strand of CM065468.1, from coordinate 19,869,684 downwards.
TGGTAGGTTATTAGGTATTGACCCAAGGAAGGTTTATAAATTTACAGATTTAAAAAATATTAATTAGAACGGCAGATATTCAATTTTTTCAAAAAATTCAAAAAATCGAAAATTTCAAAATTTTTTATTTTTCATGGATTGCTTTTAAAGTTTCTATACTTGAGTATTACATGTTATTTAGTCACATTATAGCATAACTTAGCAAAAAATAAAGTCCTATAACTAATATGTAAGTATAAAAATGTTTTCAAAAAATCGAAAATTTCAAAATTTTACATTTCTTATGGATTGCTTTTAAACTTTCTATATTTGAGTTTTTACATGTTATTTTGTCACATTTTAGCATAATTTTGCAAAAAATACTATTCTACAACTAAGATATAAATATAAAAATATTTTCAAAAACTTCAAAAATGGAAAATTTCCAAATTTCGCAATTTTTAATGAATAGCTTTTAAACTTTCTAAAATTGAATATTATATGTTATTTAGTCAGATTTTATCATAATTTTGCAAAAAATACTATCCTACAAGAAATATAAAAATATTTTCAATATCAAAAAATCGATACTAATTACTATATGAAGTTTAATTCAGTAGTATTTTTGGAGTCTCTGATTAATATTTTGACGTCAAAATAGTGCAATTCAAAATTATTTATCAAATTAATTTAATATTTTTAAGAAGTTCAGAAATATTGAAAATGGAAATTTTTTATGATTAAAATGATTTTGCAGGATGTCAAGAATTGTAAGTCACCTGTGATACAATACAAGCATATTATGCCACTAGGCAAAAACTTATATGTTAAAACGTTTTTTCATTTTAACTCTAGATTTAACTTTAAGAGATGTTTTGAGCAATGTAAGGACAAAAGTTAACACGGTGTCTATTTTTGTTTAACAAAATTTCCTGCTTTGTCCAAATTTTTCACGGTTTATCTCTTTTTTGTCAAATTTAAATTTACTTGATTTTATCCATAAATAAATCTACAAATGGCTATAAAAATTTACATATTTTATGAAAATACTGTTTCTTAAGTTCATAATTATAAATATAGATTATATTAGTATGCTGTCGTACAGTTTTCTATTTCTACTAATACATTTAACTGGGTATCTACCAAACGGGAAACACTGTAAAAAGCTGGGAATATGCCGAACCGGGAATTTTCCTATGAAATTAAGAAAAAGTTTCATTATATTAATTCGCTTTTAAAAAATTGCTTTTTACTTTAATTTTTATTGATGTATAATATTTATGAAAACAGACCCGAGTCAAAATTTAAGCTGATTCAAATAGTAATATTTTCCTACTAAAATAGCTATAATGGTAACTAATTATTATTTTTTTCCGGTCAAATTAAATTCCCTTGCTATTTTCTGATTTTCCAGATTAGTAGACACACTTAAATGTATTGGTAGAAAATAAAACCCGTCGAAGACGGGTACGACAGCTAGTAATCTTTATAAATAATAAAATTCTTCTCCAAAATTCAATTATTTTCAAAATCTTAGTAAAATTCGAAGAAGAAATTCAAATATTTTTATTAATAATCAAACTCCTCGAAGAAATTCAATTATTTTCAAAAGCATTAGAATTTTTTGCAGAAATTCAATTATGTTCAAAAGTTTTTAAAAATTCTCGTCAAAATCTCAATTATCTTTAAAAAATAATTCAATTCTTCTCTGAAATTGAATTATTTTTACAAATTTTCAAAAATTCTCGTGAAAATTTCAATTATTTTTATAAACAATAAAATTCTGCTCCGAAATTCAATTATTTTCCGAAATTTTTTATATTCTTGTCAAAATTTCAATTTTCTTCATAAATAATACAATTCTTCTCCAAAATTCAATTATTTTCAATATTTTAAAAAAATTCTACGAAGAAATTCAAATATTTTAATAAATAATCAAACTCCTTAAAGAAATTCAATTATTTTCAAAAGCAATAGAATTCTTTGCAGAAATTAAATTATGTTCAAAAATTTTTAAATTCTCATAAAAATTCCAATTATCTTTAGAAATAATTAAAATCTTCTCTGAAATTGAATTATTTTTACAAATTTTCCAAAGTTCTCGTCAAAGTTTCAATTATTTTTATAAATAATAAAATTCTGCTCCGAAATTCAATTATTTTCCCAGATTTTTTAATATTATCAAAATTTCAATTTTCTTTATAAATAATACAATTCTTCTCCAAAATTCAATTATTTTCAAAATTTTAATAAAATTCTTCGCAAAAATTCAATTATGTTTAAAATTTTTTAAAAATTTTCGTTAAAATTTCAATTATTTTTAGAAATAATTAAATTTTTCTCCGAAATTCAATTATTTTTAAAAATTTTAATAAAATTCTTGGCAAAATTTCAATTATTTTCAAAATTTTTCCTCAATTTAATGATTATCATTGTCTACTATTTTCATAAAATTTTCCAAAAGAATTCAATTATTTATAAAAAAATTAAATAAAATTCCACTCAATCTTTTAATTATTTTCAAAAAATAATAAAAATTTCACAGAAATTTCATTATTTACAAATTTTTAAAAAAATTTCTTCGCAATTATTCCATTATTTTCATAAATAATAAAATTTTAACAGGGATTCAATTATTTGGGTAAATAATAAAATTCTTATTGGGAATTAAATTATTTTGATAAATAATAAGACTCATTGCAGAATTTCAATTACTTTTAATACAATTTTAATCGAATTCCTCGAAAAAATGTCATTATTCTTAAAAATTTTATTAAAATTCGTCAAAAGAATTTAATTATTTAAAAATTTATTTATACAATTCTTTATGAGAATTCAATTTTAAGAAACATGCAATTATTCAATAAATTGTTTTTTTTGTATTTAAATAATTGAATTCTAGTAGAATTTTCTTATAAAAATTGATTAGAAAATGGATGATTTATGTTAAATAAGTTTTGTAATTTTGTTAAGTAAAAGTTACTTCAAATGAGTTTTGTTAAGTGAAATTTAGTGTAAAATAAGTTTTGTTAAGTGAAAATTAGGTCAAATGAGTTTTACCAACTGAGATTTAGGTCAAATGAGTTTTTTAAAGTGAAATTTAGATCAATTGAGTTTTGCTAATTGAAATTCAGGTCAAATAAGTTCTTTTAAGTGAAAATTAGATCAAATGAGTTTTACAAAGTTAGATTTAGGTCAAATGAGTTTTGTTGAGTGAAATTTAGGTCAAATGAGTTTTTTAAAGTGAAATTTAGGTCAAATGAGTTTTACCAACTGAGATTTATGTCAAATGAGTTTTGTTAATTGAAATTTAGATTAAATTAGTTTGTTAACAGAACTTTATTAATTAAAATAAAGTTAAAAATAAATAATAAAACTCCAATTATAAAATATAATTGGAGTTGTTTTTTTTAAATCTAGTGCGTTGTTTTTCCTCGGAATTATAGAGTTGTAAAATTGTCATATTCGATTTCTGAATTTTTCCTATATGACATCTACTTAACAAAATTTAAGGAAAAAATGTTTTCTTTTGTTGTGAGTTTGTCAATATTTTTTGACTTTTTTTTCTCTTCTTGCTCTTCATTCATTATTTACTCTGCAATTTTTACTCTAATATCTCATTATCTTGGTCTTGAGACAGTTTTTCCCTTGAATAATAAAAGCCACATAATGTAAAAATGCTCTGTGAATACATAAAGATTATTATTCCACGGAAATCAATCTCTACCTCGCATTCAAACCACGTACATAATCTTCGAGCTTCGAGACTTTCAACGTCAAAATATTTCACTGAAATATATCTAAAGAATAATTTTTCTCTTTTTTCCCTGATACTGAATTAATTATTTCTTTTGAAATAATTTATAATAAGTTTAAATCTGTTGCATTGAGATCAGTATATATACTTTGTGTTGCTATTTGTGTCAGTCTAAAACATTTGTTGAATATTCTTTAAAACTTTTGCATTTATTTGAAACTTTTTATTGCTTGAATCTTGTTATTTAAAAGTTCTTCGTTAGGAATTCTTAGCAGATAATTTTTAATACAAATTTTTTAGTTTCATGCTGGGGAAACTAAAGGAGTACAATCATTAGCAAACATTTGTTGATGTAGAATATTCTTCAAAATTTTTGCTTCTATTTAAAACTTTTTATTGCTTGAATCTTGTTATTTAAAAGATTTTTGTTTCCTCATGAGAAAACTAAAGGAGAATAATCATTAGCAGATAATTTTTAGTACAGATTTTCGTCTATGAAATCGTCTCCTCATGAGGAAAACAATTGAGGAAAGGACGAAAATCTGTATTGAAAATGATCTGCTAATGATTGTTCTCCTTTAGAGAATGTCTTGTATCGATTTAAAAATTGGTGCAAAGACAATTTGTCAAAACGAAAATTGTGTCGTCTATGCGATTCGCCAGCGTTAACCCAGATGATTCTTGGAATTATTCCAGATTTAAAGCGCTATTGGTGCCAAAATTTTGGAAATTTTTCTTTATTTCTACATTGATTTTTCGTTATTACTGGAGACAAGTTTTCAAATATTATTTTACATTTGGCGAAAAACAAGTGAATGTCGACAGGCAAAACAAAAGTTGTAGACGAGTTTACAAGTGGAAGGAATAACATTTTTCAAATTGCCCATGTTATTCAAATGTAATTGTAAAATTATTAGCGAAATTATGAAGATTAATGTTGGACAGGTTTTATTTTTAATTCGCTATTCAGTGTATTGTAATTATTGCCAATATTCGATAAGTTTAGATAATTTTAGTTTATTTTAAAATCTAAAAATAAGAATGGCTAATCTTATTGATTATCCATACATATTTTTAGATTTTAAAATAAACTAAACTGCGTAAAAAAGTTCAAATTAAAATCCAAAATTAAAATCCAAAAATAAGTGAATTTGCCTAAAAATGTAGTATGTAGAGTTGAATATAAATATATAAGGGTTCGTTTGCTAAATCGTTTTCACAGCAGCTCCATTCAGAGCTCTTACACAGATTAAATTTCATTTAATCGACACCACAGACGTAAAAGAAAAATTGAAATTAAATTTTAATACGCAAATGGAGCCAATACTCTAAAAGCAATAATTACGTTAGTTTCAACATTGGTTCACATAATTCAAGATACCGTTGGCCATCTATTTTGTTGTCTATGCACCGCGAAGGGTCCCTTTATTTAAGTGCTTCCGTCCCTGTCACTCCCGCTCTCCCAACCGCGTCCAATCGACTTCACAAATCCTTCCCACTAATAACAGTTACAAAAATATAATTGTCATTTGCTGCAGGAGACATTTGTGGTCGAGTTACATTTAAACAATAATTGCGTCTCTGTTTAAAATGCTCCTTACACAGCTCGCTTATTATAGAACCAAATTATTATTGTGTAATATTCAAATAAGAAGACAAACTCTCATTTGTTTTCAAAATTATTTACGTTCAAGTTTTTTTTCTTTCTTCGCAGTTTTTTTCTGAGTTTATCAAATTCAGACAAGAAACGTATCAAAACGTTGCATGGCAACAATTTTAATATACGTTTTTTGTCTCAATTTGATATCCTTAGAAAAAATATGTTTTTATTATAAGTTTTTAATTCAGGCTTCCCACTCACCTACTAAAAGCTACTGTTTAATTAAGGCTATTTTCTTACATAAAAATAACTTCAGATTCGTAATCAGTGACCCCGAAAACCCCGGAATAACAACTTTCAAGCGAATTCGATCAATTATTAAAAGTTCGTCCGCCATATTGAATCCGCCATTTTGAATTTTGGAAAACTAACATTAGATTCGTAATCAGGGACCCCAAAAACACCTAAGTAACGATTTTCAAGCCAATTAATTCATATTTTTAAAAAGTCGTTCGCCATTTTGGATCCGCCATTTTGAATTTTTCAAAACTAACATCAGATTCGTAATTAGCGACCCCAAAAACCCTCAAGTAACCAGTTTCAAGACTATTAATTCATAATTGAAAATTTTTTTACCCTCATTTAACCTTCAATCATCATCAAAATTATCATTTTTCTTTGTTGGAAAATGTATTTCAATCATTTAAATGAAAATTTTAAGGGGGCCGAAAACAATAAAAAAAACTCATTATCGACCCTCCTCCTTACTTCAACATTGTAATTCAATTGTATTCTTGAATTTTTAGCTAAAATTCTTCTCTAAATTAATTACTTTTAATAATTATTGAGAAAGTTCATTGAGAATTCAATTATTTATTAAATGAAAAAAAAGTTTATCGAAATTATTTCTGAAATCTACTTACTTACAATCTAATTTCATAAAATTTCAACAATTTTAATATTTTTCAATTAAGTATTAAAAAAATCAACTAATTTCATAAAAATGTTATTACAAATTTTTCAAAAAAAGTAATTTTGTTCAGAATTTGTAATTCAAATTTATTCAAATTTATTCAAATTTTTCAATACTTCAATTTTAAACCTTTTGAATTATTTTTTGTAAGTTTTTTATAATTTTGAATCTAAAATAATTTAATTCTTGCATACAATTTTATTGCAATTTAAGAAAAAACTGAATTCTTTTTAAGAATTTCATGGAAATTTTTGAAAATAATTAAATTCTTTCGAGGAGTTGAATTATAATTGTATTGATAATAATTTAATTGTTATAAAGAAATTTTTATAAATTTTTTAAAATAATTGAAAGTTTTACTGCAAAATTTTACAATTTATGAAAATAACCGAATTTCTGAGAGGAATTTTATTAAAACTACTTTCAAAATAATTGAATTACTAAAGAAATTTATTATTTATGAAAATAATTGAATTCATCTAAAATATTTTACTTTTTATACGAAAAATGTAATTATTTATGAAAATAATTGAATTTCCGCAACAATTTTACTATTCATGAAAATAATTGAATTCCTGAGAAGAATTTTATTACAATTGTATTTAAAATAATTGAATTTTTGCAAGAATTTTTTACTATTTATGAAAATAATTGAATTTTTGTGTAAAATTTTATTAAAATTTTGAGAATAATTGAATTTCTGTAAGGAGTTTTATTATTTATAAAAATAATTGAATTTCGGAGAAGAATTTGATTATCTATAAAAAAAAATAATTGAAATTTTAACAAGAATTTTTAAAATGTTTTGAACATAATTGAATTACTGTGAAAAATTTTATTGCTTTCAAATATGATTGAATTTCAGCGAGGAGTTTTATTATTTAAAAAAATAATTGAATTTCTGTGTAGAATTTTATTAAAATTTTGAAAACAATTGAATTTTGGAGAAGAATTTTATTTTTTATAAACCTAATTGAAATTTTGACGATAATTTTGGAAAATTGTGAAATTAACTGAATTTTTGCGAGGAGTTTCATTATTAATGAAAACAATTGAATTCCTGAGAAGAATTTTATTATCTATAAAAAAAATAATTGAAATTTTGACAAGAATTTTTAAAATGTTTTGAACATAATTGAATTTCTGCGTGGAATTTTATTAAAATTTTGAAAATAATTGAATTTTGGAGAAGAAATTTATTATTTATAAAACTAATTGAAATTTTGACTAGAATTTTGGAAAATTTTTTAAATAATTGAATTTTGTAGAAGAATTTTTTTATTTACATATAAAAATAATTGAAATTTTGACGAGAATTTTGGAAAATTTGTGAACTTAATTGAATTTTTTTGAGGAGTATTCTTAAAATTTAGAAAATAATTAAATTTCGGAGAAGAAATTTATTATTTAATACAGATAATTGAAATTTTTGAAAATTTGTAAAAATAATTCAATTTCGGAGAAGAATTTTATTATTTAAAAAGATAATTGAAACTTGGACGAGAATTTTTAAAATGTTTTGAACATAATTGAATTTCTGTGTAGAATTTTATTAAAATTTTGAAAATAATTGAATTTTGGAGAAGAATTTTATTATTCATAAACCTAATTGAAATTTTGACGAGAATTTTGGAAAATTTTGAAATTAACTAAATTTCTGCGAGGAGTTTCATTATTAATGAAAATAATTGAATTCCTGAGAAGAATTTTATTACAATTGTATTTAAAATAATTGAATTTTTGCAGGAATTTTACTATTTATGAAAATAATTGAATTGTTGCGAAGAATTTTATTAAAATTATATTCAAAATAATTTAATTCATTCAAAAATTTTATTATTCTGAAAATAATTGAATTTTCACAGTAATTTTCGTATTTTTGAAAATAATTTAATTCCTCCGAAGAATTTCATTAAAATTATATTCAAAATAATTTAATTCATCTAAAAAATTGTATTATTTGGAAGTCTGACTAAAGATTCGTTATCACTGACCGTAAAAACTCCCATAAGTATTTTTGGGTTTTTAATTTAGTGTTGTGATGTATGCCGTAAAGGATTAAAAATACTTTTTTGCCCCTTTTTAAAATAAATTATTGTGTATGAAGCCTTTTCTAAGTGATTTGTTGTCGTACTTTTTGACTATAATTTCAGAAAGATTTGGAATGTGAGTTAGTTTGCTATTTTATTGAGAAAAATGTGTTTCTTAACATTTTTCTAAAGGATAAAATATTTGTTGATGGAAATTTAAAAACATAGTTACGAACCGATACAAGTCTGCTGTATATTAGTTAAGATTTTAACAAGTTAGCAAAGTTTATTAGCCTTCGGTTTTATCAACTTTGATGTGATTAATGGAACGTCTAAAAGTTTCTAAGTGCTTTCTGGAAAAGTTGATGATGAAAATAACTTTGAGTAATTAAAGAGTAAATTTTTAACACAACACGAAAGAGAGAGAGCGAGAGAGAGTAAATAGCAATTTATTTTAGAGTTCATAGCGAAACACAGCCAGGTGGTAAATGTTCACCAAAAAGGTGGCGACTGGAGATATTTTTAAAGTACATTTTTAACACATTGCAATATTAAGAACGATACTTTTTCTTAATTGTAAAATATGTTTTTGTAAAATATCTTTTTGTAGAATAAATAACCTTTTGTAAAATGAGAATTTCTAAAAATTAAACGTCTTATCGCAGAGAATTATGAGCCGAAAACTTTCCTAACGTGACAGTTAATTGTTACAATTTTAGCGTGTATTTAAACTTGTACAGTTCATAAGAAATCAAATTGCTGTAATTGAAGTGTTTTATAAATAGTCACTTGACGCTGATTCTGTGCTTTAAGCTCTAATCTGATTGAAAACTGATTCAGATTTAATTCTAATTATAATTTATAAACCTAGACTAGAGTTAATGATTTTTATTCATTTTTGGTTTCAGAAATGTTAGTGTCTTCAGAATGGATGTACGAGTTAAAAGTTCCGTCTCGGGTTTTGTGTTCGAATTTTTTACAGTCGCGATCGTTAATTTGTAATGTATCCAAAGTGGTACCTTTTCGTTTTAAAAGTCATTTCGGGAGTGTTCTAAAGATAGTGTGTGCTTGTATCGACTGCTGTACTCAACCAGAAGATCCAGGAGAACAACTGGTGCTGATGTATACTTCGATCAACGACCGGTGAGTCATTTCAATTTGGTATTAAAGTAGCAATATTATTCTCTTTTTGAAACCTGAAACGAAAGTCTTTATGATAAGAAGATTCTTCTACTGATTAATTAGCAAACCACAAAGGGCAATTAATATTCTGGTTTAAATTTTAATCAATCATTAAAATTTTCGTGGTAAACTTTACTAAATCTCGTAAAATCTGGTCGAAAATTTAAAAATATTCTATGCTCTTTAAAGGGATGTCTTACTCGATTTTATTTTTCCGTTGAAGTTCTGTGCAAAAATCGCAGTGACTTTGATAAATCTTTTAGTATTACATATATATACTCAGCATCAGGAAATAATTTGTTTGAATTTCAAAATAAACAAATTTTCGTTAAGTCGAGCATAAAAATGCATTCCTATACAAGTAACTATAGGGTTGCCAGAGAAATCAGGGAAATGTCAAGAAAAGTAGAGTTAGTCAGGGAAAAATAAGGAAATTTTATCAAAAAAACTGGAAAAAATTAAATTTTTTTGAATTAGTAAGAAAATTTTTAATTTTGATTTAAGGAATAATTTTACTTAAATATTTCAAAATTAATTGAATTTTTAAAGAGTTGGGTTTACAATTTTCATAAATAGATCAACTTCAAAAGATTTCAATTTGAATTTAATAAAGTTTCAATTTTAAATGAATTTAATTAGAAATTTTAAAGAACTTAGATTTTTGAAAAATTTTAATAATTTAACCTCTTCTGAAATTAGTTAGATTTTTTAATATATATTTAATTAATTGTTAAAAATAATGAATTCTTAAAAGAATTTTAGTTAAAAACACTAAAAAAAAACTGAATTTTAGAGAATTTTATTACTTTTAAAAATAATTGAATATCTACAATCATTTGTAAAAGTAATAAAATTCTTCGCCAGAAATTCAATTATATTCAACAATTTTTTTAAACTCTCGTCAAAATTTCTATTATCTTTATAAATAATAAAATTCTTCTTCGAAATTTAATTATTTTCAAACTTTTAATAAAATTCTTGGCAAAATTTTCAAAATTCTCATCAAAATTTCAATTATCTTTATAAATATAATGGAATTCTTCTCCTAAATTCAATTATTTTCAAAATTTTATTAAAATTCTACGCAGAAATTCAATTCTTTTCATTAATAATAAAACTCCTCGCAGAAATTCAATTATTTTCCAAATTTTATTAAAATTCAAGGCAGAAATTCAATTATTTTCATTAATAATAAAACTCCTCGCAGAAATTCAATTATTTTCAAAATTTTAATAAAATTCTAGGCAGAAATTCAATTATTTTCACTAATAATAAAATTCTCCTCCGCAATTAAATTATTTTCAAAATTTTAATAAAATTCTACGCAGAAATTTAATTACTTTTATAAATAATAAAACTCCTCGCAGAAATTCAATTATTTTCCAAATTTTATTAAAATTCAAGGCAGAAATTCAATTATTTTCATTAATAATAAAACTCCTCGCAGAAATTCAATTATTTTTAAAATTTTAATAAAATTCTAGGCAGAAATTCAATTATTTTCATTAATAATAAAATTCTCCTCCGCAATTAAATTATTTTCAAAATTTTAACAAAATTCTACGCAGAAATTCAATTACTTTTATAAATAATAAAACTCCTCGCAGAAATTCAATCATTTTCCAAATTTTATTAAAATTTTAGGCAGAAATTCAATTATTTTGATTAATAATAAAACTCCTCGCAGAAATTCAATTATTTTCATTAATAATAAAATTCTCCTCCGCAATTAAATTATTTTCAAAATTTTAACAAAATTCTACGCAGAAATTCAATTACTTTTATTAATAATAAAACTCCTCGCAGAAATTCAATTATTTTCCAAATTTTATTAAAATTCAAAGCAGAAATTCAATTATTTTCATAAATAATAAAACTCCTTGCAGAAATTCAATTATTTTTTAAATTTTAATAAAATTCCACGCAGAAATTCAATTATTTTCAAAATTTTAATTAAAATTTTACGCAGAAATTCAATTATTTTCAAAATGTTAATAAAATTCTAATCAGAAATTCATGTATTTTTTTAAATAATAAAACTCCTCGCTGAAATTCAATTATTTTTTCGAAAGCAATAAATTTTTCACAGAAATTCAATTATGTTCAAAACTTTTTTAAAATTCTCGTCAAAATTGCAATTATCTTTTCAAAAATAATTAACTTCTTTTCCAAAATTCAATTATTTTCAAAATTTTAAAAAATTAAATAAAGTTAAATTAAATTTTTCACAGAAATTCAATTATTTTTAAAATTTTCCAAAATTCCCGTCAAAATTTTAATTATTTTAATTTTCGTCAAATTTTCAATTATGTTTATAAATAATAAAATTCTTCTTCGAAATTCAATTATTTTCAAAATTTTAATAATATTCTTTGCAAAATCAAATTATTTGCAATAATATCTACGATTTTAGTAAAATTTTCCAAATGAATTCAATTATTTAAAACAAATTCTAATAAAATTCGACGCAAATAACTAATTATTTTTATAATTAATAAAAAAATGTATTACAACGATTTTGATATACATTTTTTGTCTTAATTTAATATTCTTAGGAAAATTGTATTTGATGTTGATGAGCATCATAGAATTTTGAAAAATTAACAGGGTGACAGTTTTATCTTCAATCTTTTAAAATCAACATAAAATTTTGAAAAATCAACTTGATGCGCCAGTATTCAGAATCACTTCTTGTATTTTATGGACCAAATTATATTCTCCTGAACGCCTATTTCAATTCGAAAGCTGGTAATTTCTACCAATCTCGTCTTTTTGAAAAAAATACCAAAAATCATCGCGTCATTAGTTTAATTTTCAGAATAGGGATAAAAAAGAAGTGAAAGAAACGAAAGTAAAGGGACTTGTCGGAAAATCACAAGGCGATTTAATGCTCAAAGATCGATGATCAAGTCAGAGTAGACGGGGCCATTCTTTACAAATCCGTAATACAAATTAGAGACTCGTATAATACTATACGGATATAGCAGGCAAAACGAGCTTCCTGGCAGATTATCTGCCACCCTCCATAGTAGTGGAGCCGCATGTAGCAGAGAGAGCTGGGGTCTTTGGCAATAGGTATATCGTCTGCTCTCTCCGCGGAAAATATTGATCACTTTCTCTTTCTCTCTCTCTCTCACTTTCATTCGCATCTTCTCTCATTTTATCTCCACCCCATCCTTCTATTTCCTGGCCAACATTTAACAAACGCATTACGCTAGCCCTCTTTTAAAAAGATCGCACTTCTGACTTCAATGGGACGTGTAATCGGATTAGGATCAACACAATGCGTCCGCCTAGAATGTGTAACGTTCCACGCCAATTCCATCTGGTGAATTTTCCAAGTCCCGATCGTGTGTCTGGCGCGCGCGATCAGTCGAACCGCAACGATCGAAATCACGTGAATTCGAATCTTCATCTCGTTACAATCGTATAATGTGAAAAGGGGTTTGCGGAAGTTGTGTGAGCGGCTGCGTGCGTGTATGTGCGAAGAAGAATAGACATTCTATCCGTTCACGTCTATTTGTTTCCAGCGCAAATTAAACCATCTGGAAAACAAACTCGAGGCATTTATATTCGATGCTTTGTGGTGCTTAAGAGTACTTACTCGGATCTGTTATTTTACGACAAAGCTCCGTTATCTCTTAGATAAATAGAGAAATAAGTGCTAAACAAAACACACAATTGTTTTTGCTTTTCGGTAATAACAATATTGTCGAATACATTTTATACTTGTTTAAGAAAACTGTCTGGGGGTGTTTTTTGATTTTCAAATCTCAATAAGAAAAATAGAGGGTTTGAAGAAGGCAGATAAATAATTGGACATACATCATGTTAACGAATTTCGAATTTTCTGATTTTCATGAATTTTATGAATTTGATCCTATACACGAGAAAAATATAGAGCATTTTTTACTATTTACAAAGAAAAACCTAAACTATCTGAAACTTTTTCTTATTTCTGCTTTGCAGCATTAACTACTGTCGGAGTAAATTTTGCAAAAAATTTACTGGAAGAATAGAAAAAGTTGTCAGAAATGTGCAGAAATTCTTCTTGACAATTGAGGAATTACTATAGAAGTATAGTAAAAGCTACACTGAAAAAAAATGTATTTGATTCAAATAACCGATTAATCGACTATTATCAATTAAACATTTAATTGAATCAAATAATATTTATTGGAGTCAATTAAATGGTATTTGAATCAATAATTTCAGTATTTGAACCAAATACCATTTAATTGACTCTAATAAATATTATTTGATTCAAGTAAATATTTAATTGATAATAGTCAATTAATCGGTTATTTGAATCGACTAAATTTTTTTTCCAGTGTATACTTTATTCGATTACTTATAAAAATATGTTTACTGTAACTTATTCAAAATTATTTTTATAATTTCATTTCAATTCACTGCAAAAAGAGGTGTCTTATTTTGAGACGTCTTTAGTGTCTACGACACTAAAAACGACTCAAAATAAGACACCTCTTTTTGCAGTGAATTATAATTTTCTAAAATTTTTAACTAAAATTCTCCTTTAAATAAATTATTTTTATAATTTTTGAAAAAATTAAAGGAAAATTTATCATTCGGTAGTAATTATATTAAAGGTGATTCTGAGAGATTGTTAATATAATTTTTGAAAAAGTTCTTTGAGAATTTGTAAATCTAGCTTTTTACAATTCAATTTTACGAAATTTCTATTATTCGGAAATTCTTGAATTAAAAATATATTAGAAAATAAAAACTTCAAGTAATTTCAAAATAGAAAATTAAATTAAATTTTTTCAAAACAATAATTAGTTCTACAGAATATGTAGTTAGTTAAAAAAATGAAAACTTCAAGATTTCAATGATTTTAATTTAAAACCTTTTAAAAATTCAATTGTTTCTAAAACTTCGTGCTTTTAATATTAAATTATCTAAAATTTGAACTAAAATTTATTTTTAAATTAAATTTTATTGGAATATTCCACGAAAATTCAATTATTTTAATACAAAAATAAATAGTTTATTGAATAATTGAATGTTTCTGAAAATTGAGTTCTCATAAAGAATTTTTTCAACAATTTTTAAATAATTGAATTCTTTCGACGCATTTTAATAAAATTAACAATAATTACATTTTTCGAGGAATTCGATTAAAATTGGATTAAAAATAATTAATATTCTCCAATGAGATTTATTATTTATGAAAATAAATATTATCATGAATAGTAAAGTTCTTGCGTAAATTCAATTATTTTAAATACAATTGTAATAAAATTCTTCGCAGAAATTCAATTTTTTTCATAACTAATAAAATTCTTGTCGGAAATTCAATTATTTCCGCAAATAATAAAATTTTTTGAAAGAATTCAATTATTTTCATAAATAGTAAAATTCTTGCAGAAATTCAATTATTTTAAATACAATTGTAATAAAATTCTTCGCAGGAATTCAATTATTTTCATAACTAATAAAATTCTTGGCGGAAATTCAATTATTTCCATAAATAATAAAAAATTTTTGAAAGAATTCAATTTTTATCATAAATAATAAAATTCTCCGCGGAAATTCAATTATTTTAAAATTTAAATACAATTTTAATAAAATTTCTATGAAGAATTAAATTATTTTTTATAAATTTTCATTAAATTCTTTATAAGAATTAAACAATTTTCAATTCAATTTTAATCACAAAAAAAAAAAAAAAAAGTTGAAAAAGTTGAAAAAGTTTGCAAGAAGTCAATTATTGTCATAAATATAATAAAAGTCTTCAACTTTAATAAATTCTTCGCAAAATTTCAATTATTTTCATAAATAATAAATGTCTTTAGATGGATTCAATTATTTTAAATACAATTGTAATAAAATTCCTCACAGGAATTCAATTATTTTCATAAATAATAAAATTCTTTGGATGAATTAAATTATTCTGAATATAATTCTAATTAAATTCCTCCCAGAATTTTAGTTATTTTCATAAATAATAAAATTCTTCAGAGGAATTTTTAATTATTAAAAAAAAATTTTATAAAATTTTTTATAAAGATTCAAAAATTATTATCAATACAATTATAATAATTCAATTTCTCGAAAGAATTTAATTATTTTCAAAAGTTTCCATAAAATTCTGAAAAAGAAGTCAATTTTTTTTTAAATTGTAATTAAATTGTATGCAAGAATAAAATTACTTCAGATTCAAATTTATAAAAAAGTTACAAAAAATAATAGAAAATATTCAAAAGGTTAAAAATTGAAGTATTGGTAAACTTGAATTCATTTTAATAATAAATTCTGAAAAAGTTAATTTTTTAAAAAACTTGTATTGACATTTTTTTGAAATTAGTTGATTTTTTTAATGCTTAATTGAAAAATATTAAAATTGTTGAAATTTTATGAAATTAGATTGTAAGTAAGTAGATTTCAGAAATAATTTAGATAAATTTTCTTTCATTGAATAAATAATTGAATTCGCAATGAACTTTCTCAAAAATTATTAAAAGTAATTAATTTAGAGAAGAATTTTAGTCAAAAATTCTAGAATAGAATTAAATTACAATGATAAAAGTAATTTTACAGAAGTTAGATTAAAGAAAAGTATTGATGTTTTAAATACATTTTAAAATTAGAGATATTCGAAAATAAATGTATTGCATATATTTTTTGTGTGTATACAATTATTTTTAGAGTGAAATAAATTATGCTCTGGGGTCAGAAAAAAGTCATAATTCTGTCTGGAAATCAGGAAAAAATAAAATCAAATTTTTGTGGCAACCCTGTTTGATTGTCAATGATTTCTTAAATGAAATTTCGGACAATTAATATTTTGGTATGTTAAATATTAATCTGATTTCCATCAAGGGAGACTTGTGTTGAAGTAGATTAATGAGAATTAGAAATTATGTAGATGAAAATTCATTGTCAAGTGAATTTTATTTTAAGTATAATTTACGTCAAGTGATTTTCAAGTGATTTTCGTGTCAAATAGAGACTTATGGGCTGTAAATTTTATGCGTTAGAAGCGAACCAAAAAATATTAAATGAAACTAAAAAGAAACTAAAAATAAAACTAAAAAATATTGAAAAATTCTATCAATTGAGGTTCATGTAAATTTTTATATCAAGTAAAACTTGCAAATTAGATGTCAAATAAGATTTACAGCACATGATTTTTCTGAAATGGTAGATTAATACGTCATACTAGACTTATGCCAAATAAGAATTATGCTCAATGAGATTTATGTCAAGTGGGATTTGTGAGAATATTCATGCGCCTCATAAAAAAGCACTTAGAGATAAAAGATCTTGAACTATCCTTTTGGTCCTTAAATCATACTTTAATTCTTGAATTTTGACAATTTTTGGATGTGATAAATGGCTCGAAAGTAGGACTTAAAAGCTCGCTTAAAAAGAGGATTTCAAAGTTCTTCTTTAAAATAATGTTTTATTTTCCCTGTGTAACTGGTTTAAATAAAATTTATCGAATGCATTTAAATATTGTATACTTTAGTTAAACACATTTTAAACGTTTGCATTGAGCCAATAAATCTTTTGTCGCCAAAGTAGGAAAACAATTGACTGGAGATACAAGAACTTTAATGAATTCAAAGGAGAAATAGAGAGAGAGAGAGAGAGAAAAAGAGAGATTTGTTTGGTTTTAATTCAGATTGTTTGCAGCGAGTAATTTATTTTCTTGATAAAATTTGGATTATTATTGACATTTAAATTTAAACTCATCTTCTTGTGGGTATTTTTTTATTTAAGATTCTTCTTAAAGCTTTTGAGATAATGAGACGGGACTAAAAATAGTTACTGAAATTTGTCCAGTCACAAAATGAAATCAACATTATTACAATTGTAATTGTTTATCTTCAATGTTGATTGTGGGGTTTCCTGCTGTGACTAACAATCGTTGATCGTAATTTTCAATTAATTCGATTCAAAGAACTCATTATTCCTCTGTTTGACGTACTAGAACTCAGAACACCCGCCGATTTTCACTTTCAGTCAATTCACTTTAAGTTTCTATGCTTATTTCTTCGACTTCCTCCCGCAAATTGAAGGAAAATATCAAATGAAATAAATTTTTATTTTTTAATGCGCATTCCTAAAATCTGAAAATAATTTCCCAGTAAATTTTTTTGTATTTTTTGTAAATTTAAAATGCGTGAAGTTTTTTTTTTGAAAAAATAAATATTCAATTTATTATAAGTAGAGGGAAAGAAAATATTCAAAAGTATAAAGTGAGGGATAAACTTTTTGATTTCCTATATCGTTGACTGAAGTGTTTGTACTTTTTGAGAGGAATGCCTCAAGTTGTAAATGCAACTTTCCTCTTTTCAAAATGAAAAGAGGTCACTGTCTCTGAAAGTTTTCCAGGGAAGAAAAATACAGTATATCGTTCGACACTGGTGTTTGGGTAAATGTAGCTTTTTCTCTTTTCGTTTTACTTCTTTCTTTCTTTTCTTTTTCTTTTTTTCTTTATTCTCTCTCTCCAGTGCCTCCTTCAATAAGAGCAGCCAATTCCCTCGATACTCTCTTGGGAAAAAGACGCAAGCAACCTTTTCGCGACACTTGACTCTTTCCCTTACTGTTTCCTTGCGGATCGATCCATCGACTCTCATCGCGTACAATATGATCGAGAAAATAGGGATTATTCTAATTTCGCGTGACTGCGAATTGGGGTTATCGTTTATAATTAATCCCTTTTCGGTATTCTCTTGAATTATTAGATTTTCTTCTTTCAATTTCCCTTTTAATTCTCGTAAATTTTTAACGAAATGTCTTAATTGAATTATTTAACCCTTTTGGAACTCACTTTGGGGGACCATAAATTACGTAAGGCATTGTTTTTGGAAAATTTTAATCCCCCCCCCCTTCCACTCTTTCTCTATGTGATAAATATTATAAACAATAGCGTCATTATTTTCTGCGTTGATCTTAAGAAATATCTGGACCTCCTCTCTTCCTTCATTGCCATAAGAAATTTGACAAATAAAATTACTACAAACATTTTTGTTATTTAAATTTTAAAAACATTTTTGAAATATTTAGAAGCATTGAATGCTTCTTGAATTTATTTTCTTCTTTAAAACTTTTGAATCACAATGAATGTTATAAAAATACTCGAATTATTAAAAATATTTACTAATTTGAATTAGTGACTGACATACTGCCCTTGAATTAATAAATTTCTACTATAATTTATTAGTTAAATTTACTAATAAATCAAAAGCAAGAATTCAAACGTAATCCTAGAATTTAATTATTTACAGAAATAAGAAAAAATCAAAGTACTCTCTAAATTTGAATTATTAAAAATATTTACTAATTTGAATTAGTGACTGACTTTTTGCTCTTGAATTAGTAAATTTCTGCTAATTCATTAGTTAAATTTACTAACTCAAAAGCAAAAATTTATAATTTAAAATTTATTCTAGAATTTAATTATTAAAAATAAATTTAATTGCAGAAATAAGAAAAATTCAAGGTTCTCTCTAAATTATTCTTGTAAAAATATTTACTAATTTAATTAGTGACACACTTTTTGCTTTTGAATGAGAAAATTTTAATTATAATTATTAATTAATTTCAATTTAATTATAATTGTATGTATATTATAAAAATTATAATTAATTTTTCTTATATTAGTAGAAATTTACTAATTCAAAAGCAAAAAGTCAGTCACTAATTCAAATTAGTGAACATTTTTATTTATTAAATTTATTTTTAATAAGGAAATTCTACAATTACATTTTAAAGTTATGGGTTAATTATTTATAATTGTCAAGAGATTGTAGTTAGAAACAGTTGCAATTTTCAAAAATAATTGAATTTCAGAATTTTCAGAAAAAAACAAAAATCACAAATGAATCTCAGAATGTTTTAGGTTGGGTTTCAAAAGGTTTTAAATTAAATCTAAATATTTTAAAATTACAATTGCTTTGA
The DNA here is from genome assembly GCA_032872505.1 of Leptopilina syphax. NCBI lineage: Eukaryota > Metazoa > Arthropoda > Insecta > Hymenoptera > Figitidae > Leptopilina > Leptopilina syphax. The sequence goes on along the minus strand of CM065468.1, from coordinate 19,850,230 downwards.
AGAAATAAATATGAATTAAATATTTATTAAAACAATTATTTGTTTCAAACATTTTTATTTAAAATTTGGAAGAAATTAGATTTCACAGAGATTTTAATTCAATTTTTTAAAAAATACTTGAATTTATATTAAAAATTTTGAATTTTGGTGTCCAAGAACATTTTTTAAATAGTATTTAATTTTTTAAAGATACTTGAATTTTTAAATAAATTGCATTAAAAAATTATTGAATTAATGAACATTTTTTGAAATTTATTGAATTGAAAACAATTGAATTTGTTAAAGAATTATAGATTTTTAGAAAAAATTTAATTAATTAATTAATTAATTTTAAAAATATTTAAAATTGAAATTTCTTTAAAAATTGTTGTTTTGAACAATTTTATTTAAAATTCTGAAAAACTCAGTTTTTAAAATATTTTAATTCTATTTTTTAAAAATAATTTAATTTTTTGAATTTTAATTTTTGAAATAATTGAAATTTTCTCAAACTTTTTTTAATAATAATTGAATTTTTTGAGGTTTATTAAAATTTTTGAAAAAAATTTGATTTTTGAAATATTTTAATTCTATCTTTTCAAGATAATTTAATGTTTATTAAGAATTAAAAATTTTTAAATAATCGAAATTTTCTAAAACTTTTTTTAAAAATAATTGAATTTTTTGAGGTTTATTGAAATTTTTGAAATATTTCAATTCTATCTTTTCAAAATAATTACATATTTATTAAGAATTGAAAATTTTTGAAAAAAATTGATTTTTGAAATATTTTAATTCTATCTTTTCAAGATAATTTAATGTTTATTAAGAATTGAAAAGTTTTGAAATAATTGAAATTTTTTAAAAATTTCTTTTAAAAATAATTGAATTTTTTGAGGTTTATTGAAATTTTTAAAATATCTATATTCTATCTTTTTAAGATAATTTAATGTTTATTAAGAACTGAAAATTTTCGAAATTATTGAAATTTTCTAAAATTTTCTTTAAAAATAATTGAATTTTTTGAGGTTTATTGAAATTTTTGAAAAAAATTGTGGGAAGTTAACAATAGTAGTTAATTTTATTTTTGAAATAGGTAGACAATCTTAAAGTTTTAAATCAAAACTTCGAACGCAAAATATTTATTAAACTGATCCAAATGTTTATTTAGATCAAATAGATATTGATTTAAGCTAAGCAAACTTTATTAAGAATAACTGTAATAAGTGTTTTGAAAATATGTAATATTTATAAAACAAAAAATAGTATAAGATTGAAACATAAATTTTTAATTTTCCTCGTAAGGTACGTCCCTGAAGTTAGCGTCGACGCTCAGCGCCGAAAAGTATTATTTGGGGTTTTTAGAGATTGAAACAACTAATTACCCTTTTCTTATTCACTTAAGAAGTTGAGAAATAAATTGGTAACCCTTTTTTAACCTAAAACCTTTAAAAACAATTATTATTTTCTTTTCGATGAAAAATTTCTAATAAAAAAATATTTTTTTTTTCGAAAAAAGCGTCGACGCTAACTTTAGAGAATTTCGTAGATTATAGTTTAAATTAGAACGAATCAATTTAATTTGACATATAAAGTAAAGGAAATTGGTACAGAGTGTACTCTCTCAAAAAAAATTCAATATCATATTATTTCTAGAAAAGAATGCTAAAATAGATGTGCAATAAATCTTTCTCTAAGTGAAGCGAAAAAAAGCGGCGACTTTTTCCTAGGACTTCTATTTCCACTTTTCTGCTTTATACGATGAGGGGGATACAATAAACGAATAAAAAGGTGTCGCACTGGAAATTTCATTATCGCATATTTTTCTTTTCCGATATTCTAAAGTAGGGCCTTTGGCCTTTGTCGCCTTGCAGGCTGTTGCCTCTCGGACGATTTTCGAAGTCGAGCTTTCGTAAAGGAGCTTCGCTTGTCGTTTCTTTTCACCCCTCACCCCTCACCACCACCTTCACCTCTCCTCCCTTATTTTTACCCCTTCTTCAACTTCTGGTTCTGGTTCTCAGTGCCCCCTTCCACTTTTAGCCCCGTAGCTCTGATGCTGATTCTGTTTCATGGAACTATCTCTCTTTTTCCGAGAGGAATTTAATATTGTCTGTCTCGCTTTCTATAAACGTGAAACCCTTTCAACCACGGGCGCCCGCCAGGCTGCCTGCCTTACAGGCGCCACCAGTCCTGGTCCAATACATACGGAATCGTTGCACACTGTTTGTCGCATGTATATACTGACAAAACGACCCTTATAATCCTGTTAATTCTTTTCCACTTTTTTTTCGTATTCAATTTTTTCTTTACACTTCAGGTAACTTTTAGTTGGGTTTGGATTGTTTCTTTATTTGTTGTTATTAAATTTTCTTTTTGTTAGCGATATTATTAATTGTTAGCGGTATTTTGATAGGTTTAATGATTATATGTGACGTGTTTCTAGACGATTTTTCTGCAGATATCAAATTGAGACAAAAAACGAATCAAAAGTGTTGCGAAGCAACATTTTGATTCGTTTTTTTGTCTCAATTTGATATCTGCAGAAAAATTGTGTGCCAAAAATAATAAAATTTCCACAGGAGTTCAATTAATTCTTTTTTTTTTTTTATTAACAATTAATTTAAAATAGCATTTTCAAAAAAATTTCGAAAAAATCAATTATTTAACAAAATTTTTATACAATTCTTCTCAATAATTCAATTACTTTCACTAATAATAACATTTTCCATTGAAATTCAATTTTTAAAAAATATTTTTGATAAAATTGTAAGCAAGAATTCAATTATTTCAATAAGCAATAAAACTCATCGAAGAATTTCAATTATTCTTAATATTATTTTAACTAATTAATAAAATTTTTCGCAATACTTTAATTATTTTCATAAATAATAAAATTCTATTCAGGAATTCAATTATTTTAAATATAATTTTAATTAAATTCTTAGCAAATATTCAATTATTTTCATAAATAATATCATCTCACGATTTCAATTATTTTTAATATAATTTTACATGAATTGCTCAAAAAATTTAATTATTCTTAAAAATTTAATTTCAATTCTTCGAAAAAATCAATTATTTAAAAAAAAAATCTTTTTTACATTCTTTTTGTAAGAATTCAATTATTTTGAAAAATAATAAAATTCATCGCAGGATTTAAATTATTACATTCTCATTTTTTTAATAAAATTTTACAGGAATTGCTCAAAAAATGTAATTATTCTTAAAAAATTTAATTTTAATTCCTCGAAAAAATAAATTATTTTTAATACTATTTGAAATTAATTAATAAAAAAATTCAATTATTTTCACAAACGAAGTTTTCGACAAGAATTCAATTATTTAAAATAAAATTTTCATAATATTTAATATAATTCGAAGAAACTAATTATTTAAAACAATATTTATAAAATTCTTATGAAGAATCCAATTATTTTCAAAAATAACAAAATGTTTCACAGATATTCAATTCTTTTTAGACATTTTAATAAAATTATTCGCAAAACAAATTCAATTATTTTCATAAATAATAAAATTCTTCTCAGGAATTCAGTTATTTTTAAAAATTTTATTAAAATTCTTAGCAACTATTCAATTATTACTTTCATAATTAATGAAATTCATCGCAGGATTTCAATTCTTTTAAAACTTTTTAATAAAATTAAAAAAAAAAAAAAAAAAAATTTTTTTTGATATTTATATCAATAATTCAATTATTTTCATAAATAATAAAATTCTTCTCAAAAATTCAATTGTTATTGAAAATCGTAATAAAATTCTTAGCAACTATATTTAATTATTTTTATAAATAATAAAATTCAACGCAGGATTTCAATTATTTTTAACACAATTTTGCAGGAATTGCTCAAAAAATGTACAAATTTATTTTCATTCCTTGGAAAAATTAATTATGTAAAAAAATGTTTTTTTAAAATTCTTTGGAAGAATTCAATTATTTACAAAAATAAATTAGAATTTTTCTCAGGAATTCAATTGTTTACATAAATAATTCTTCGAAAGAATTCAATTATATCGATAAATAACAAAATTATTCTTGAAAATTCAATTATTTTCATAAATAACAATATTCATTACTAGATTTCAATTTTTTTTAAAAGTATAATAAATTTTTTTTTGGAAATTCAATTATTTTAAAAAAATTCTGATAAAATCGTTTGCAAGAATTCAATTATTTTCATAAATAATAAAATGCTTTTTAGGAATTCAATTATTTTCAAAAAAAATTATTAAAATGCTTCACAGACATTCAATAAATTATTCTCAAGAATTTTAATAGAATTCTTTGTAAAATTTAATTATTTTTTAAAACTTTTCACAATTTAATGCTTTTGAATATCTACTATTTTCATAAAATTTAAAAACAGAATTCAATTATTTAAAAAATTTGTTGTAAATATCTTCGTAAGAATTCAGTTCTTTTCATTTATAATAGAAATTTCTCAGGAAATTAATTATCTAAATTAGAATTTGTATAAAATTCTTCGCAAGAATTAAATTATTTTTATAAATATTTAAATTTTTTCATGAATAATAAAATTTGTTTGCAGAAATTCAATTTATTAGCAGGATAAGAAAGAAGTAAATATTTTTAATGAAAATTAGGAAAAAGTAAGGAAAATAAAATATAGAATGGAATTTTTGTCAGTTTTGTGAAGTGTTTAAAACGAGTTTTTTTTTTTGTTGTCAAGTTTAATTTTACGATAGCTACTTTTTTACTACTTTTTTTTAGTTTGAAAGTAGATTTATTTTTTACAGTGCAAATTTTTGTTAAAAGATTATTTAAGACCCAAATATATGAAGTCATATATTTCGAATTATTTTCTTGATATTATTTTAGTTAAAAATGATAATAAAATCATATTTAATAATATTATTTTTCTTTTTTTTTTGCGATGAGAAGAGGAAAAATTATTCATGTGCTGAGAATTTTACGTTTAAAATGATATTTCCTATATTGAAGATGTGTATATATATTACGATGTTAATGTCTTATAATTCAATTATAAGACTGTTTCTGTTTGCTAACTCTTGGAACTTAAAGCTTTTGCTTTATGAATGGGGTCAGCGTTATCGATTCAAGCTAGCACAGTTTTAACTGCATCAATTAGTGCACTATTCGCAAAAGCAACTTTTTCTCTATAAAGTCAAAAACAACATTAAGTCGGAAAACAATTTTATATCGAATCAGAAAAAAATGTAATATTCTTCAGGGAAAAAAAGGCAATTTTCAACCAAAAGTAAAATTTACTAAGAATCGTTTGTTAATTTTGTGTCTGAGAGGTAATTTTTTTGCCGTCTCTCGGTTTGATATTGAATAATAGTTATTTTTAATACTATTTTTTTATTTTGAGTTTAATTAAAAGAAATAAATGTATTTTTTTACATTCTTGGCTTGTTAGTGAATAATACTTCTTTTTAATATTATTTTCATTTTATTTTTACTTTAATTAAAATGAATAAATACAATTTTTTTCCATTCTTGGTTTGTTAGTGAGTAATACTTCTTTTTAATATTCTTTTTATTTTATATCTAATTTAATTAAAGAAAATAAATAAATTGAAAAGAATAATTTTTACTTCGTTTACTTTTTTATTTTGTTCATCTTACATTTTATGAATGATAAAATTTATTAGATTCAAAGAAAATTTATCAAAATTAAAAAACAGTTCTTTGAATAAGAAAATTTTCTTTTGATTTGAAAGAAGAATATTTTTACAAAAAAATGTTTCTTTCAAATTGAACATTCAAATTAAACTTGTTGATCATTATAGTGAATCAATTTTAAATTTAGTTCCACATTTATATTGTTTTTTTTTATTTACATTCATCTTTTATTCTTAAATGATCATCGCATTTAAATATCTAATAAACCAAGCTTTCGTATATAGTTCTCCAAGATTTAGTCCTCTCCGAAAGTAAAATGCGTAATGTCATCTCATTTTCTCTTGTCTTTTTTATTTATATTTTCTCATAAACTGAACTGCGCAACCTGTTTTATGCAATGAGAAAAGATTTAAGTGTTTAATAACGACCCTCCCAAGGGAAAAAAGTAGATACAAACTTCTCTCTCTCTCTTCCTCTCGAGCATCATTCTTATTTTGTCACGGATTTCTCTTTAACTTTTCTTTTGTTCTCTTTTATAGTCAAAGAGTCGGCATCTCTTCATTTTCTATATATGTATATATATGTATATTATATCCCTTTTGAATTGACGCACATTTGTCATCCACTTATTAATCGTTTCTGTCACTGCAAGATGTCGAGCAGGAAAAAAAAAATAATGGAAGAAAAAAAAAGTAATGGAGAAAAAAAAATTAAAATATGTGAAAAATATTTCAAGTCATTCAAAATACCATCATAGGATTCTCTCATAAACCACTCTTCAAGCGCTCCCCCCTTTTGATGAATATTTCAATTCACCTTGTCTTCTTGATTTATCTGTTGATATATCTATTAAGAAATCTGTGGAATTGAATAGTTGACATTTCATAAATGCTCTGCGGTTAATTAGAGGAATCTCATCTATTTTTATAATGCTTTGAGAGAAAAATGAGATGATCGATTTTTTGTTATATAATTATAGATTAGTGGGAGTATTAAGGAAAAATAACAGTTGGAATTTAAAAAGAAAGTATGAGCAAAAAAAAATATTGGATAAAATATATTTTTTTATATAAAAATATAAGAAATTTTACTCTTGATGGGGGAGGGAAATGGCATTTATTTACTTTTTGAAGAAAAAATTACTATTAGATGCGTCGAGTTTGCTTTAAAACGATCGATAATCTACATATTTGAAATTGAAAAATAATTTTTGCAAACATTTTATGCGAAGATGTAAGCAGTACAAATTGCGTGACAAGAGATAATTACGTCACCCCATAAATAAGAACTGTGTATGAAGTTCAGGGGATGGGATAAAGTGGTTAATAAGTAATGACTGCGCAAACGCTTATAGGACATTTTATTCTAGACCCGCAAAAAAAAGAACAAGTAAAACGCACGATATTGTTCTTCTCTGAAAAAATTCAATACATATGAATTTATTTATTTATCGAGTAAAATTATTACTTAACAGAAAATAAAAACTCAAATAAACATTAGTTAAGTAATAATAATTTATTTATTATTAATTAAGTAATAATAAATAATTTATTATTACTTAATTAATATTACTTAAGTAATGTTTATTGGAAATTATTTCTCTCGAATTGGGGAAAATTCACGTTTAAGCATATAGGGAAAACAATAACTTATTAAAAATTCATTTGTTGAGGAAATAATTAAGTATTGTTCTTGAATTAATTTCGATGCAGTCTGTATTTAGTTGATGTGAATAGAGAATATCGCAGATATATCGCTGCCTCGATTGGTGTAAATATGCGGAACATATTAATGTTTATTGTCTCAATATCGAAAATTTATTGAATACCTCCGCCCAAATGTTAATATAATTTCGACTGCATTTCATTTTGTGAATTCGCCTGTTTTGCATGTCAAGTGTGTTCAAGACAGGGGAAAATTATAATATTTTAAAAAATGAATGATATATAAAAAGCTCAAAATTTGTTAAAAATATTTTTATTTTCATAATTTATAGGTATTATTTTTATGTTTTTTTTAAATATTTTTATCAGCAAGAGCAAATTAAATAAACAAAGTTTAAATTAGTAAAAAATAACTAATTATTACTCTCAAAATTTGAATTAATTCAAAATCACAATTTAACTGACAATCAATGACTGAATTTTTGCTATTCTGCAATCAATAAAAAATAACTGATTGTCAGTGTAAAAATGTCTGATTATCAGTTAAAATGAACTGAAAAATTAGTTAAATTTTGTCTAATTGAATCAGTCAAAAAAAATTTACTGAAACATCAGTTATTTTTAACTAATTGTCAGTAGAAATATTACTATTTCAATTAGAAAGTGATTTTTTGCTTCGAAATCAGTTAATTTCAACTAAATGATTAGTAGAAATATTACTATTTAAATAAGCGACTGACATTTTACTTTTGAATCAATAAGAAGTACCATGATAGTGAAAAAAATGACTGATTTTCAGTAAAAAATACATTAGCAATTTTTAACTGACAGTCAATTATTTTTAACTAAATGATTAGCAGGATTATTGCTATTTGAATTAGTCACTGACATTTTATTCTAAATCAGTTATTTTTAACTGATTTCAATTTACAAGGTAAATAAGCAAACCTTAAAAATAGTTCAAAATTTCACTAATTGAATAAGAAAATTTTTAATTTATTTGACCTAAACTGAAACTAAATTTAACTACACCTAGAGAAATGATTTATTTGAATTAAATAAAATTTATTTCAAACAAATAAAAAAGGATATTTGTCACAGAACCAACTAAACTTTTATTTAGCTCAAATAATATTTTTTATTTGAATTAATATATTTCGTTTAAATATCCATTTTTATTTAAATGAAAAAAATTTTATATTTTCTTTAAATATATTTTATATTTAGAGCAAATAAAAAACATTTTTCATTTTAATAAATCCTGTAAACATTCTGAAATATTAAAATTCACTTATAACCTTCAAATAAATTTAACAATCACAATCACTAATGGAACTTTTAATATTCATTAAAATAAATGTTTATTTTTATAAGAATATTTGTTAAATAAAGTCAGATTTTCTTATTGTTAGTCATTTTACTTTACTTTTTCACTTCATAAATGTAAAAGTCCACTGTCACATTTTTCTCACAAAATCTCAAATAAGACACTAAAATGTAAATGAAATCACATACAAATCTGTTACTTTGTACTAATTAAAATTTTCACTTAAAAAGAAAAATTCTGTACTTAAATTAATTAAATTTGTTAACTATTTATGATGAATAAACCTCTTATATACTTATACGCGTTAAACTGTTAAAAGCAAAACATCTTATTGTTTTACTATAGCAATGCAATATGCGCAGGCGTCTACTTATAAGTCAAACAAACATTTATTTGAATCAAATATATTTTTTATTTGCTACAAATATACTATTTCACAAATTGCAAATATATTTCTTTATTTTAGATTAATTAGTACATTTATTTGAAATAAATATTAGTTTATTTATTTTAAATAAAATATTTATTTGCAACAAATAAATTTTTCTTAAATATACACTTTTAGTTAAAATAAATAACTTTTTTCTCTGGGTGTAATAATTAGTTATTATTATCTAATTGGTTAGTAATCTCTAAATTTGAATCAGTTAAAAATGATAGTATTAACTATGAAAAAAATTACTCTCTAAATCTTAATTAGTGAAAATCCACTGAAAATCAGTCAAATTTTACTGATTCAGTTTTAGAGAGTATTATTAACTAATTATTAACAACTCTATAAATTTGAATCAGTAAAAATCTTTACTAATTTTAATTAATGACTGACTTTTTGCTTTTTAATTAGTCAATTTTACTAATAAATTAGTAGATATCACTATTTTTTAGTAAAATTTACTAATTCAAAAGCTAAAAGTCAGTCACTTATTGGAATTTTAAGACATTTTTACTAATTCAAATTTAGAGAGTAATTGCGGTTATAGTACTCTCTAAATTTGAATCAGTTAAAAATTATGGTTTTAACTCACAATCAGTGACTGATTTTTTGCTTCTAAATTAGTTAAAAAGTACTGATTTTCAGTTTGAAATAGCTGAAAAATTAGTTAAACTTGACTAATTGAATCAGTCAAAAAAATCTGAAAGATTAGTTATTTTTAACCGACAATCAGTAATTTTTTAAGTAAACAATCAGTAAAAATTTACTTTTTACTATCAAATTAGTTATTTTCAACTGTAATTCAAATTAAGAAAGAAACTACTCTTTAAATTTGAATCAATTGAAAATCATAGTTTTAACATGACAATCAGTAACTGATTTTTTTGCTTTTGCAATCAGTTAAAAATAATTGATTTTCAGTAAAAAATAACTGATATATTAGTTAAACTTATTGAATAATTGAATTAGTTTTAAAAAATCTTCTGAATCATCAGTTATTTTTAACTGACAATCAGTTATTTTTATCTAAATATCAGTAAAAATATTGCTCTCTAAAACTAAATCAGCGAAATTTGACTGAGAATCAGTGACTTTATTCTCCCGATTTGAATAAGTGAAATTTCACTGAAGATCAGTTAAAAATTATTGAAATTTTCAGTAGTTTTTTAATTGTTTTTTTTTTAATTGACTGAAATTTAATTTATTTTTAACTGATTTTCAGTCAAATTCCACTGATTCAAATCGCGAGAATAGAGTCACTGATTCTCAGTCAAATTTTACTGATTTTCAATGCAATTTCACTGATTCAGATTTAGAAAGTATACTATTTGAATTAGTGACCAATTTTTCGTTTCTAAATCAGTTATTTTTGACTGATTCAAATTTAGAGAGTAAAAATAGGTAAAGAAGTAAATAATAAAAAAAATTTAGAATTCATAAGTGATAAAACTAGATCAAAAATAAACAAATGAAAATGAAAATCTAGTAAAACAAACTAAATATACTCTCTTAATTTGAATCAGCTAAAAATCATGGTTTTAACTGACAATCAGTGACTGACTTTTTGCTTCTGAATCAGTTAAAAAATAACTGATTTTCAGTAAAAAAAAAATAACTGAAAAATTAGTTAAACTTGACTAATTGAATCAGTCAACAAAAATTTACTGAAACATCAGTTATTTAACTATAATTGTCAGTAGAAATATTACTATTTGAATTAGTGACTAACTTTGTGCTTCTAAATCAGTTATTTTTAACTGATTTAAATTTAAAGAGTAGTAATATTAAAATTTAGATAAGTATCTAAATCAAATTAAATAAATATAAATAAAAAAAATCCATTAAAAATAAAAGTCTGGCTAGTTTTCGGCAAAAAGAAAATGCAGACCTACATTCAAAAATGCTAATTGGAGCAAAAATTTCAAGCTGTAAAACCCTAACGGACATTTTAAAAGGAAAACTGCTACCATTTCCGCGGTGCATAATCCTTTCATCCTTTAAGACGCTTTTCCTCATGGCTATTTTTCAGCAGATCCTCCAATTAACACTCAAAGCTTAAAGAAGTGTCAGAAACTTTTAGTATACACTTTAACAGTAAACTCTTTAATGTTAAATTCGTCAAGAGAGAAAAGAAAGAAGGAAGGAAAAAAAAAGGAAAATAATAATAAAAACGTGCGGGTGCGGTTCACCACTTTAGTTGCGGGTTTTGAAAGAAGTATATTCTATGTGTTGCGCCTTCATTTCTGTTGGAGAACCGAGCGTACCGAACATATCCGAACAAGTACGAATGAGCTCGAAGTTTGATCGGAGCGGGAATGGCATTCTCCCCGCCACAGTTGAAAATCGGCCAGCGTGACGTTACGACGTATAATACACACAAGAGTTTGTATAGTGAAGTTAAAAGAGACCAAATGTTCTGTCACACCTAGTTTTTAGATAACTTTGTTTTTAGATAAAAAAAAACAAATTTTTCTTTCGTGCGTGTAGTGATTTTTCATAGTGACATTTCGAATATCTTTCGAAAATTATAGCAGTAGAAACTTAAAAGTTGTGCGTTTTTTTACATCATGGCAGTATTTTGGTATCCTGCTGCTGTCGTGATTCTTGTGCTGTTACACCTAACAGGTGAGTTGAGATAAAAAAAAAACATCTTCACATGCGTCATTGCACGTTCGATTTTCATACCTCTCTTATCCTTATCCGTGTAAACGAACGGAAAATTTATCTTTCTCACTCTCTTAGTCTCTCTCTCTCGCTCTCTATAGTCGACGCTCCAGCAGGTGGTTGAATGCTTCAAATATTTTACAAGTTTTCAAAGCCAAGGGAAACACTTTTCTAGAATCTTGAATTATTTATTTATGCAATAAAGGTCAATCTCTGTTGGAAATTTCTGAGAAAATGTGAATTAATGCCGTGAAATTATCATCTGTTATTGATAGAATGGTTAAAAATTTCGTTAAAACCCGAGACCGGTTTCGGCAGGTAAAAGTGTATTTTGAATAGCGGATTATGGGTGTTTATAGGATGAGGGATAAAAGTCAAGGGGATAACTATCGATGTGGAAAATTTTATATCCAAACATTGAATTTTATACCTGTAGAAATTGTTTATTGTTTTGAAAAATTTAATTTTTTGGCAATATTTTGGAGATTTGAATTTTCGCAACCGGCGGCGGCACGTTCGATCCTGTTGGCCGGTCATTCAAATCTAGACCCGCTTCTCTTTCAAAATATACGCTTTACATACGAATATTTATTTATCTCTTTTGAAAAAATCCATCTGAATATTTGACATAAAAAAAATACGAAAATTGCGTATTTTTACTTTTTTTCTCGCGCGCACTCTTTGTAAAAATAATTTAGAGAATACTTTTCGTTGAAAGATTTGAGTTTTGTTTACGTTTATATTATTGGAGTGATTTATTGGCCAGTGTAATTTATCAGAATCTATTTCTAAAGTTTTGAAAATGTTTATATTGTGCGAAGTTGAAACCAAAGCATTTGATGTATTTTTAATGAGATTTTCCAATTATTGACAATTGGAGAATATTAATTTCATAATTAGTGGTTTAATTAAATAGAATTATTTAATTAATTATGTTAAATTTATTTTGTTGGATTTTTATTAAATTTACTTTGTTGACTTTATTTTATTAAATTTATTTTGTGGAATTTATTTTATTAAATTTATTTTGTTAAATTTATTTTACTAAATTTATTTTGTTAAATTTATTTTACTAAATTTATTTTATTAAATTTATTTTACTAAATTTATTTTGTTAAATTTATTTTGTGGAATTTATTTTATTAAATTTATTTTGTTAAATTTGTTCTATTAAATTTATTTTGTGAAATTTATTTTATTAAATTTATTTTGTGAAATTTATTTTGTTAAATTCATTTTGGGAAATTTATTATCTGAAATTTTATTTTATTAAATTAATTTTGCAAAATTTGTTGTATTGAATTAATGATATTAAATTTAGGAGGCTTAAATTGATTACATGAAATTATAGAGTATTGATGAATATCAAATTAATTGATCAATATTTACAGAATTAGTGTAAAGAATAATTTAATGTTGGTGAAATTAATGAATATTAATTTAACAGAGCGTTAGTTTTGGATATGCTATTTATTGTATTTCTATAAAATAGTTTAAAAATTATTATTAATAATTAGTATTTGCGTGTTTCACGCAATTTGAAACTATATCTGAATTGCATTTTTATTTGTCTCGTAATTAAAGTAATTGCTCCTAATTAATGAAATAGGATATTTCTTTGAATAATGTTGTTTAAAAGTTTTATATAGTTAACTATTGACCAATTAAGTAAAATAATGATCATTATAATTTTCATGTTTTATATAACTTGTGCAAGTTTTTCTATTTCTAATGCTTTAAATGTATATATAAAAGGAGAGTAGAGAAAAGTTTGTTCATGTGAACGTTTAGAACTTGAGAATTTTTATTGTTTTTTTACTGCTTTCATATTTTTTGTTTTAAATATCTGAATTGGATTTTAAATTGTTGAAAAAAATTGCTAAAAAATTATCTTCAAAATTAATATAAATTGTCTCTCTAAATCTGAATTATAGTTAAAAATGACTATAATTTTTAGTAGAATGTTGGCTGACTTTTTGAAAATAACTAATTATTTATTTATTCGTTTAAAAATTTGTAATTTAGACATATTTTTTACTCATTATTAGTAATTTTTTACTAATAATTACTATTTTCTTACTAACAAATTGGTTTTTTTTATTAATAATTACTTTTTTTTATTAATAATTCGTTTTTTATTAATTTTTAAATAGAAAATGATTGTCTTTTTACAGATGCTTTGAATTGTTTTTAACTTCTAAAAAAATAAAATTTTTCTTTAAATTTAGCTTTAGAGAATTTATTCTTATACTTTTGAAATGTATTGAATTTGTCGATAATGTTTTAAAAAAACACTGGACTATAGAAACCTTCTTATTTTATTATTCTCCAAGTTTTAAATATTCATGTGAACAAAAGTTTTTAATTTACCTAGTCATTTGTTCTCGGAAAAGTTATTTTTAGAAATATATTTGTGTTCATTGTGTTTAAAAAATGAGAGAAAGATTTATTTTTGCGGAAAATTTAAAAAAAATTTCTTTTTTTGTAATCATTTTATTACAATTTTGTGTTTAGAAAAAAAAATCTAATACTTTAAGAGAATGAAGCAGTCTATTTTATAAATTTTATCAGTAAATTTTGTTAGTAAAATAATTTTTGTAGTATTAGTGAAAAATGACTAAAAATTATTAAAATTTCTAAAAAAAGGTAAATTTTTTGATCAACTTCCGCTATTTTAGCTTTAAGGAGTTGAATTAGCTAGATTGCTAAGAGAATAATTAGTATTTTTGTATAAATAATTAGTTTTTCGCTAATTCAAGTGGAATTTACTCTCTAAATATGATTAAACTCTAGACTTTGGTCTTTTAGTTGGACTCTTAATCTAATTAGTTAAAATTTACTGTTTCATTAGTAAAAAAGAATTTTTTTTACTAGAATTTTATTTTAATTTAAAATTTTTAAAGTTTTAACTAATTGGATTTAGAATGCAAGCACAGAAAAAAGGTGGTATAAATTTTGTTGCGGGGAATTTTAACCAATGCTAATTCACATAGAAAGTGGCGCCCTCACTTAGGTGAAAATTTGTTGCAGCGAATATTTACCCCAAAATCAGGTTAAAATTTAAACTTTGTTTTTCTAGTGAGTGAAATTAGTGACATTTTTGACACTAAAAGTTCCAAATAATATTTTTCGACGCTGAGCATCGACGATAACTTCAGGGACTTCTACATCCGAATTAGAAAAGAGAAAAGTCGCCTTCTAATTTAAATTTGTAATAATTTTTATTAATTTTTATTAATTTTTAGTCAAATTTTATTCTTTAATTTAGTGGTTTAAAAAATTTTACTCGTGTTTCAGTGAAAATTTACTGAAAATTACAGTAGAATTTTTTACTAATTTAAATATTAGTAAGAACGTCTTTTCATGAATTCAGTCTCTGAGGTTAAAACTGTTTCTTTACTCTCTGAAATTAATCAGATCTAATTTAATAAATAATTCGGATGAAACTGAAGTTTACAACGTTTTTAAAGACGAAAAATGAGCAATAATTATTTTTCAAGTAAATTTATGTCAAATTTTGATGTGCACGAATCTTTGAAAAATGAACTCTTTCTTAGAGGTACAGTTTTCTTAAAAGTATCAAATTGATACCAAAAATTTGACTCAATTTTTTATTTTATCCACATTTTTGGTGTCAATTCGTTGCAATTTGATACTTTCGAGCTAACAGTGGGATAGTTACCTACAAATAATTAAAAGAAGCTGTGATAACAAATATCGTCTGATTATTTTTCGTTTTTAGAAACGTTGCCGACTGTATGTCATGGTTTATGCATTAAAGAAGGATTAATTTAAATTTAGAGATCAAAATTAATTTCTAAAATCTTATTTTACTTGAAGTATACTTCGCCTAACTGACTTTCCCACAAATCTGGAAATAAAATTTATATTTAAAATTAAACGGGACAGGCCCTTTCGTAAATTTCGTCACCTCGTATACAGAAATGTGCCTTCCTTAATGTAACTACAGTTATGTAAATACAATTAGGAACCTAACGCACATTTCTATAAACTTATTTGAAATTCAACATTAAAAATGTTAATAATAAACATTCTTTCCTCTCACTCTGAAAGTAATAAATTATTGGCCTTTGTGATGTTGTACGGTGAAAAGGAGAAATTTATCATATCGTTTTTGGAGAAATGACAAAAAGATATGTGAGGGATTATCTATCTATTATAAGCTCGGAAGGAGAAGAAAGGTTAATGATACCTGCTAGCTGGGGTTACTGACTATTGCACCTGTGACACCGTACAGCCATAAGGATGATGATACTTGGGTTAGTTTGGAGGGAGGAATTTAATTAATTTGGAGGTGCTTGCTTTGGTGCGTTAGGAGTTAGAATATATCCCTATATAGTCCCGTCCTCGTCCTCATCGTCGTCGTCGTCGTTGCTGTTATGCTACTGATGGAGAAGCAGGTGGCGAGCGTTGAAACAACCTGTTCTCTGAATTATTATCTTAGTTAGTTGCCTGTAGAAATAAACGAAAAACGCATTTTTCCCAATCTTCTTCTTCATCTTCTTCTTCTAAAATATTTCCATAAATGTATATTTCCATCCCTGACGGTCTATATTTAAATGGCAGTCCTCTCTTTTCTCATCGCACAATAAAATGAACTTTTTTATGAGTCTCCTTTTTTTTATTATATTCGAAAAAAATTTTCGTCTCAAATCTTTTTCTCCCATAAAAAAAGAGAGTCTTAAAATGGTCATTTCTGAAATTGATACCAATTTTTCTCTTTCGTTTCATTTAGCAGTAAAATTATATATTCGTTCTAAACTATTAATTTTTTCAGATATAGAAATTTTCAGTAAACTCTTTGATGAATGTGAATTCATCAAAGAGTTTACTTGAAAATTTCTTGCATTTTCTCATAAGAGATTGAAATAAATTGATATAAAAGTTAACATTAAAATAAAATTTAAACATTGAAATACTTTACTTCTCTGTAAATTCTATTTTGTATATGTTAGTGTTTATTATTCAGTGTCAAAGTGTATAGTCTGTTTATTAAGCTCAGACCTTTTCCTTTTAATCGTTCATCCAGTTCTTATTTACGTAGAAACGAGAGTAATTAATTTTAATTAGGGATCTCGTCTCATCAATATGAATCGTTTCTCGTAGTTTACTATTTTCTCATCTCTCTCTCTCTCTCTCTCTCTCTCTCTCTCTCTCTCTCTCTCTCTCTCTCTCTCTCTCTCTCTCTCTCTCTCTCTCTCTCTCTCTCTCTCTCTCTCTCTCTCTCTCCCTCTCTCTACATCTTCGTTATGCATTTTCGAGGGTTCTTCATTTTGTCTTCTTGTTCTTCTTTCCTATATAGAAACGTTAGTAAATAAAAGAATATTATTTTCACAAGAAAATTCACATCAGGGCAAAAAGGGGTGAATATCTTTTAGCATCAATTAAGATGAAGTGAGAGGGAGAGATTAGCATAAATCTTGAAAATGAATATTTCCGAAACAATATACAACTCATTATAAAATTTCTCGTTCATGTTGGCAAATATTATTACAAGACAGATTTTATTAAACTTATGTTTTACAAATTTCTGAAATTCTGATATATATTCAAAAATTACTCACTGATTTTTTATGGGAAATTAAATTTTTTTGAAAGCATGTAAAGTATTTTTTGAATGAAGCTGAAACTGACAGCCAGTTAATGTTTCGAAATTTAATATTAGTTTTGGACAAAAAAGATTTAACTTTAAATTTTAATTTTGTTGGAGTGTCAGTTTCGGATTCATATTTTTTAATGTACTTGGTTCAATTTATTGCAATAAAATTTGAATTTGGAAAAAAGTAAGTAAACGTAAACTTCAGTGACCTTTGCAATTAGTGATTTATGAAAATTTCGTTCATGGGTTCAAAACTTGTCGATCTTCAATTACTTTCAAGTTCAGAGTGTTGTAATTTTTTGCATATAAAACTAAAGTTAAAACAAACCTATAAGATTTGGGTCAGAGGACTTCAAAGCGTTAAAAATAAAATTAGAAGAAGTAATAAAAATGTTGCTCGAAACGTTAGGGACAAAAAAACAGCCATAATGGTAAAATTAAGGATTTGAAAAAGCACAAAGGTGTTCGAAGAGAAGGAATTTTTTTAAAGAATAACCTTACATAGCAGCTAATAATTGAAGATCATTGGAAGAGAAAGTGCGCCATTTGCCATAAATCACAAAACACAAAAGAGACGATGCTGAAACGTTAAATGAGAAGAAGCGTGTAAAGACACCTAAAGAGAGGAAGATTGAGTCGCAATTCTCGGGACAGTTGTCACGCTAATCGAAATTCCCAGCATCCGTCGAAAGCTAGTTTGTCAAAAAGAAAAAAAAGGTATTTTACTTCTTTTTTACAGTTTGCCGTACATTATAAAACGCACAGGTAGATGAACTATGTAGATCGTCAGAGAGTCCTTGGAAGCAGTACCTAAGGCACGCACAATAAAGAAAGAGAGAGAGAGATGCTAACACTCCAGGTAACTTATTTCTTAGGGCTCTCCCTTTTCTCGCGGTTACAGGGAGTCGGAAGAACCTCAATCTATTGTTAGGCATATAACAGAAGAGGGAGCCTCTTAAGAGTAAGGTGCATCACTCAGCAATAGCAGCAGGTGAATGAGAGGGGGAAAACGTTTGCTCTTACTCTTGACTAAAAAAAAAAAAATTTTTTTTTCCCCACAGTCGACAATTTTCTCTCTCTTTATCCTCAAGTCATTTTCTGAGGCGTGACACGAGCATCGCTACGCCCTTTTTTTTAACTTTACTACATGACTTCCGTTAATGACCAAAGCTGTACAAATCGCGAAGGTTTTCAAGTTCGAACTCAAGAAAATGTATATACACTTTTACCGAAGGAAATATAATTTCAAAAAAATGAGTACTTTACAAGGAAACATTTATGAAGATTTACGATTTAACAACGAAACTTCTAGCACTTGAGAAATGAGAATATAGCGGTTTGTGTCGTAAATTAAAAAATCGTTTTTATTTCCAGAAAATCGAATTTAGCTCCGCTCACAATCAGTGTAAAACGTTAAAAGTTATGATTCTCTCGGTTCACAGAGCAGTTCACTGAGATTTGCCTCTGATAATTAGTGAAAAATAACGGAACTGCAAATGAAAATTTTTGCTTTAAATAAAAATTGTTAGGCAATGAATATAATTTTGATAATTAATTTCTCTTATTGAAGGGAAATGGAAAGCTAATGTACGCAAGGTTATAGCGACTATATTTTATTTTTAGTTTCAAATTTATGTTATTTTTTAATTGTTCCTGAAGTTAGCCTCGAAAAATTCTTTTTTTTCTGTAAAAAGAAGTGGTCACTAAAGAAATGTTTCCATTTTGACTTTTTCCCCTCTTTTGTTTACTTGGTTTTTACGTAACATTTACCCATCTTATTATTCCTCTTTTTTTCTCGCCTAGTGACCTTTCTTTTTTTAAAAAGCGTGCTTGCTCACTAGTTCGTAATTCATAAAAGCGAGTAAAAGAGGGGAAAACATGAACCGTTTCGCTTTCAAACGCAACCCGGGCGACGAGCCATGAACATTCAATAATAATTAAGATACGGAAAATATATTTTTAAAAGTACATCCAATATACATTCTTAAAAAGTTAAAAAGAAAATAAATATGCAAAAAAAAACAATTTCTGGAATTTAGATTTTTTCGAAATTGTACATGTGTAGAAAATTATGTCTAATTACTGTAATTAGTGAACTGAGAGAGACTAATAAGAGAGTAGGTTTCCCAGGCATTTTTAGAAAACATTCACTCTTTCTAGATTTACAATTTGTAATTAATTTCTTTTTTTCTATTAGGTCGAAATAAGTCGGTATCATTTAATGGTGAAAAAAAACTAATAACGCCCATTTTACTAATAGTCACTAATTTCGAACACATTTTAAATGTTTATCCTTGGGGTGTGTTATTAAAATTTTACCGAGATATTTTCTCGTTACGGAGATTTATTTTTTTTTGAATACAGTAATTGTTTTATCGTCGGGATCTTGATAAAGAAAAAGTCTACTTCAAAGCTCTTCTTATCGTTAAATCAATAAAATTACCGTAAGAGAAGTGACCGACGTGACTCGGAGCGAAGCATTTCTTTTTTATGTTTCAAAAGCGTTGCGCATTTGAAATTGAATAGTTTTTTCTATAATAGAATTATTGTAAATTCTTTTAGTATTTTTACTTCATGGACATGAATGTTGTTGTTGTTTCTGACAAGTTAAATTTTATTATCAGATAAGGCGCATGAATATTCAACAGATTTCACGTGACATTAATCTCATTTGACATAAAAATCACTTGCCGTAATTTTCGTTTAATTTTAATTTCACGTGAAATAAAGTTTGTAAATTTTAATTGATGCAATGTTTAATTAAATGTAAAACTCATTTGTTGCTGTAAGGTTGTTTTTGACGTTGTTTTTATTTGACGTGTAAGGTTCTTTAGCATTTTTGCAAAATTTACTCGACATTGAATCATATTTAACATGAAAGTTAAAGTTTTTGTTAATTTCGTATGAAATATGGCATTTAACATAAATCTCTTTTGATGTAAGTCACATTTGACTTTCATCTTGTTTGATGGTTTTTGTTTGAGAAAATTTATTTAACATAACTCTCATTTGACCTATAACTCATTTTATATAAATTTCATCTGGCAACTTTAGTTTCGTAGAAAAAGAAAACTTTGAAAAATAAGAAATTCTGAAAACCTATTTAATGCACCATATGAATTTCACTATACAGAAAGATATCCAATTTTCCCATCCTCAATATTTTCAATTCGAACACGTTTTCGTATTTCAAAGCAGAAAAATTGAATATATCTCATTTCGCCTAATAAAAACTATCCTCCTCCTCCTTTTTTTTTGTCTGCACAGTAAAATCCTAAAGTCTCTCAACAAAGAACGAAAATAGTCTACTTGCTCTTTGTAGAGAAAGCAAAATGATGAATAAAAGACTACAATACGAGAAAAAATGCAGTCTGCATTGCTCAATGGTTTCAAGAATAGCGGAAAAATGTGTATATATATCACCCCCCCCCCCCTAGAAAAGAAATGCAAAAGAGAGAAAAGAAGGAAAAAAAGTGTAATAAAAAAACAAACCGAAAATTAGAAAAGAAAGCTCCTTTATACACTTACAAAAAACCCTAACAATAAGTCGCGACGTAAAAAAAAATGGTAGAAGCGAGTCGATGACCTCATGACTGTAAGGCGCCTGTAGTCAAAAGTGCGGTGATCCACGAAAAAAAAGGGTCACACACAGAGAGCAACGTTTATTTACAAGAGAAAAGAAGAACGACATTCTTTATCTCCACCGTCAAGTTCTTCATACATATACATACCTGGACCAATCCTTTCTTTAGTATTAAAAGCATTAAGCAAACTGATTGTGAAGAATTGTAGATAAGCAACTCAAATACCTTTACTGAATAAGGACATACATAGCTTCAATGTTCTACTTCGGTGGTTAGCCGCTTTTATACAACTGAGCATGTCAACTTGCCAAGAGAGAGAGAAAGAGAACCCTCTTTTTAAATATCCGTAAAGCGATATGAAGAATGTTTCAAGTTCTTTGTACATACGTGAAATGAAGCGAGGAATGGTGAATTGTTCGAATTATAATGGAAGCATTGTTGATCCTATTGAAAGATAGCGCGGAAACGGCTTTGCGCTGAAATTCGAAACTACTTGTCGAACTTGGATGAAGAGAGGCTTAAAGAGGGTCTCTTATGAATATTCATGAGGACGTTTATACTAAACGATATTGACACCTCAAGCGTAATTACACTAGCATTCATTAGCATCTGAATTGTATTGGACAATTATCACCCCCGCGTCATCTTCTTTATCTAGAGAATATTTTATTGAGAACTCATCATCGAATTACTATTGAGTATTGAGAACAAATCTTGTTTCGAGGTGTAGTTGTTGAGCATTAGTATATCGAAACTAGTAAAAACTAAAGGCTACATCTTTTTTTATTTAAACTCTTCTTATACAGTAAGAAAGAGGAATTTGATTATTTTTTGAGAATAATTTAAATTCAGCGATAAGTTTTATTATTAATGTTGCCACAGGTCAGGGATTTCAGGGAAAAGTCCGAGATTTTAATTAAAGTATATTGGAAAAAATTAAATTTGACGAAGTTGAAGTCCACAACGTTTATCAACGAAAAAAATTTATTTAATGCATTCAAGTATTATTTTCAATATAATATTTAATTGTAAAATAATTATTATCTAAATATAAACATCAACCTTTTCTTTCTAAATAGTTTTGTGTGAATATTGCTGCTTTATTTTTAATTAATTTGCTTAGTGAACCATTTTTTTTCGTTGATCAACGTTGTGGACTTCAACTTGGTTAAATTTGCAGGATTCATAATTAGTTGTATTTAATTTTTTAATATATATTTAATTAATTAAAAATGATGGCTTTATAGGAGAATTTTAATTAAAAACACTGAAAGAATTGAATTTAAGAGAAGTTAAAAATGTTTGAAGAAATTCAATTATGTTCAAAAATTTAAAAAATATTCTCGTCAAAATTTCAATTATCTTTAAAAATAATAAAATTCTTCTCCAAAATTTTGTTAAACATACTAAAAAATTGAATTTTAAAGAAGTTAAAAATATGTTTGCAGAAATTCAATTATGTTAAAAAATTAAAAAAATATTCTCGTCAAAATGTCAATTATCTTTAAAAATAATAAAATTCTTCTCAAAAATTTAGTTAAACACACTAGAAAATTGAATTTTAAAGAGAAATTAAAAATATTTGCAGAAACTAAATTAGTCCAAAAATTTAAAAAAATTCTTGTCAACATTTTAATTATCTTTAAGAATAATAAAATTCTTCTTAAAATTTTAATTTGACACTCTGAAATAAATTGAATTTTAGAGAAGTTAAAAATATGTTTGCAGAAATTCAATTATGTTCAAAAAATAAAAAAAAATTCTCGTCAAAATTTCAATTATCTTTAAAAATAATAAAATTCTTCACAAAAATTTAGTTAAACACACTAAAAAATTGAATTTTAAAGAGAAATAAAAATATTAGCAGAAACTCAATTAGTCCAAAAATTAAAAAAAATTCTTGTCAACATTTTAATTATCTTTAAGAATAATAAAATTCTTCTTAAAAATTTAATTAAACACTCTGAAACAAATTGAATTTAGAGAAGTTAAAAATGTTTGCAGAAATTCAATTATATTCAAAAATTAGAAAAAGTTCTCTTCAAAATTTCAAATATTTTTAAAAATAATAAAATTCTTCTCCAAAATTCAACTGTTTTCATAACTAATAAAAATTTCACAGAAATTCAATTATTTGCAAATTCTTTATAATTTATAATTTTTATAAATTTTTTATAAATTTCTTCGCAATAATTCAATTATTTTCATGAATAATAAAATTTTTTACAGAGATTCAATTATTTTCATGAATAAATGAAAGTCATAATCGAATTTCAATTATTTTTAATACAATTTGAACCGAATTTTTCGAAAAATATAATTATATTCTTGAAAATTTTATTAAAATTCATAAAAAAAATTCGATTATTTAAAAAATTTTTTTTTTAATTTTGTATAAGAATTCAATCTTGAGAAACATTCATTTATTCAATATTTTTTTCACTTTTGTATTTAAATAATTGAATTCTCATAGAATTTTCTAATAAAAATTGTTTTTTTTTTAAATTATTTTAAGCTTTTATGTTCTAAATATTTAATTGAAGAATTTCTGAATAATCAAAATTTCATAAAATATTTGAATTGTAAACAAATGGATTTGAAAATTCTCAAGAAACTTCTGCAAAAATTATTTAAAATAGTTGATAATTGTTCATTTATTTCTGTCGAAGAGTTTAAATAAAATTTTTGAAATTAATCACATTTTTGTAGAATTTACATAATAAAATTGTATTAAAAATAATTAAAAATCCTGTGAAGAATTTTATTATTTGGGAAAATAATTGATGTCTTGCATCGAATTTTTATTGTAATTTTCTTTAAATAATTGAAATCCTGTGAAGATTATTATTATTATTGAAATGTAATTGAATTCTTACAACGAATTTTATTATTTTTTTTTTTAAATAATTTAATTGATATGGAAAATTGTATTACTCATAAAAATAATTGAAGTTTTGCGAAGGATATTATTAAAAAATTTTTAAATATGATTTTTTTTTTGAAAAATTTTATGCAAATTTAAATTATTATAAAACATGAAGATAGCGATCACTTCGAGTCGAAGACTCGGAGTGATTGCTATCTTCATGTTTTATAATAATATTCTTACAAGTTATTGAATTTTAAAAGTTTAAATTTGAATTTTTTAAAAATCTTAATTCCTATGGAAAAATAATAATGATTAATTATTTATTTAAAAAATAGGTTATTGATGTTTTTGAATAATTTTACAATTAATGAAATTTGTAAATAAGTGTAATAGAAATTTTTTTTGGGTATCTACTAATTTTGAGAGTGAATAAGAATATTTTTTAGGGTCAGTCCAAATTTTGTCTGGGAATCAGGAAAAAAAATAATTCTTTTTTGTCATTCCTGATTATTTAGAAAAATAATTGAATTACTAAAAGGAATTTTGTTATTATAATCAAATATAAATTTTTTTCCTAAAAATATTGAAAAATTCTTTAGAGAGAATTATTAAGTTTGACGTAATGTAGAATTTAAATTATGTAAAAATGTTGTCGCGAGGAATTTTTTTTTTCTGTGTACGTAACAATGACATGTATCTGCGGAGACATTTGTGATCTCAAAGGGACGAATTTAGAAAAAGACGGAAATGACGTAATAACAGGAAGAGACACACAGAAATCTCTAGGGTAATAAGACAAGCGACTAAGAGCGTTATTATTCACAAGAATCACAAGTATCACAAGAAAAAGAGTAATAACAGTTATTGCATAGTGTGTTCCGGAAAAAAAATTGTGTACACCGTCTCGCGCAGTGTATAGATAGAGAGAATAATAATGATAAAAGGGAGCTTATTTTTAAATTCCCTCTCTCACCTCTTCACTTAAAAAAAAATCAGTCAACAACAACGTAATTTATTTTATTTTTCATTCCAGGTCAATTCTTTTTTTTTTCTCCCCTTTTTTCGAAAAATCACACAACAAACTGCATTGTCAACTTGACAAAAATGAATGATGCCGCACTAGTGAATAAATATATACCAGAAGAGTAGTGCTTTTTTTGACTTGAATTTTAATTGAAGTGGGACGAGAAATATGTCACTGTGTGACTAGTAAATTTATGGACTTATTAAAACCCACGCGCATTAATCTCGTTTTCTAGAAATGAAAACTTTTTTTTTATTATATAGAGAAGATGCGGAGATTTGTGAATGAATGGGCGAGAATATTTCTTCGAGCATATTCAGTATTAAGTTTGAAATTAAGTTATTCGGGTTTTATAATTGGAAATTTAAACTTTTTTAGATTTTTCTTTTTTTTTATGATGAAAAGGATGAAAAGGGCAATAGATGGAAAAGTAATAATAGTGTTTGAAAAATAATTATGAGCGATTATAAATTTTCCATAATGGTGAGAAAGAAGATTATTGGGAAAGGGGGGGTGAGGGGTTAAAGGGAAAATTATTTGATGGTACTTGAAACAAGTTTGGATGATGTTGGAGAAGTAGGTCTCGCTGGAATTGTAGAACAATGTTATGAACAAATATAGGAATTGTGCTGAATCGTGCAAGGTACTTGTATAGGAAGAGATTATTGCCAGCGTAAACTGGGAAGTTTGGCTATTATCTTGGTAGCTGTTTAACTAACAATGCCCGAGAGTCCTCCTCGATCGTCGTCGTTGTCGTCCATGTTTTTGCAAAGCGTGCGGAATGATAGGAGACCGCAATGTAAGCCATTGTTATGGGGCGAGTCGCGCGAATTTATATTTCCCGCGCCTACATTCTCTTTTAATGTCGTCCCCCTCCCTCCCTCCCTTCTCTCTGCCGCTCTCCTTATTGCCTTATAAATACACTCATCTGCTGCCTCCCTGTATTCATCAATTCAATGCATGGGCTTTCATATATGAAATATTGTCAATTGAATGCATCGCATTATTTTAACGCACTGATTTATTCGTTCAGTGCCCCCGACTAAATAGTAGCCACTCAATTTATTTCTTCATTTACCGAGACGAGTAAATATGTTATCGTATAATTTGTTTTTATTAACGGGAATATTTTTGCACTTCAGAATTTTTTTTTAATTTCAGTACTTTTGCACTTGAATAATTAAGTGGATTATTTTTTAACTTCAGCATTTTTAACTCGATTATTTTCTAACTAGAAAATAATTTTTTATGGAAATACTTTTTAATTTGAATATTATTAAAGTAAAATATTTTTGCACTTGAATATTTTTTAATTTGAGTATTTTTGAACTTGGATATTTTTTAATTCGATTATTTTTTAACTTGAATAAATATTCAAGTTAAAAAATAATCGAATTAAAAAATATCCAATATTTGTAATATTGGTAATATTTCTTAACTTGAATATAATTTTTAGTGGAAATACTTTTTAATTCAAATATTTTTTAATTTGAATATTTTCTAATTTGAATATTCTTAACTAAAATATTTTTGCATTCGAATATTTTTTTAATTTGAGTATTTTGGTACTTTAATATTTTTTAATTCGATTATTTTTTAATTTGAATATTTTTTAATTTGAATATTCTTAAACTAAAATATTTTTACGCTCAAATATTTTTTAATTTGAGTATTTTTGAAATTGAATATTTTTTAATTCGATTATTTTTTAACTTGAATATTATTATTGGGAATATTTTCTAACTTGAATATAATTTTTAATTGGAATACTTTTTAATTTGAATATTTTTTAATGTGAATATTGTTTAATGTGAATATTTTTTAATTTGTATATTTTTTAATGTGAATATTTTTCAATTTGAATATTTTTGCATTTGGATATTTTTTAATTTGAGTATTAATGAACTTAAATATTTTTTAATTCGATTATTTATTAAATAGAATACTTTTTATTGGGGAAATTTTTTAACTTGAGTATAATTTTTAATTGGAATACCTTTCAATTTGAATATTCTTAAACTAAAATATTTTTGCACTTGAATATTTTTTAATTTGAGTATTTTTGAAATTGAATATTTTTTAATACCATTATTTTTTAACTTGAATCTTTTTATTGGGAATATTTTGTAACTTGAATATAATTTTTAATTGGAATACTTTTTAATTTGAATATTCTTAAACCAAAATATTTTTTAATTTGAGTATTTTTGAAGTTGAATAGTTTTTAATTCGATGCTTTTTAACTTGAATACTTTTTATTGGGAAAAATTTTCTAACTTGAATACAATTTTTATAAGGAATACTTTTCAATTTGAATATTTTTTAATGTAAATATTTTTTAACTTGAATATAATTTTTAATGGGAATACTTTTTAACTCGAATATTTTTAATTTAAATGTTTGTTAATTTGAATAATTTTTAATTTGAGTATTTTTGAAGATCAATTTTTTTTGATTCTATTAAATATTAACTTTTGAATACACTTAAAATTGCATAATTTTTTGACTTTAATATTTTTAAACTTTAAAATTGTTTAATTGGAAAATTTTCTAATAAGAATATTTTTTTAATTTGAATATTCTTAAACTTGTAAATTATTGAACTTAAATATTTTTTTCCATTTTATTTTTATTTTGTATGTTTTTTAACTTGAGAATTTTTTAATTTGAATATTTTTAAAATAAGAAATTGTTTAAATCCAATATTTTTTAATTTAAATGTTTGTTAACTTGGATATTTTTTAATTTGAATATTTTTCAACTTAAAAATTTGTTTAACTTGAATATTTTTCAATTTGAATGTTTTTAACTAGAATATTTTTAATTTTGGAAATTGTTTAAGTTGTTTTTTTTTATTTTGAATATTTTTTAACTTTAATATTTTTCCATATTATTTTTACTTTGACTATTTTCTGACATGAGTATTTTTTTAATTTTAAACTTTTAAAATTGTTTAACTCGAATAGTTTTTAATTCAAATTTTTTATTAACTGGAATATTTTCTAATTTAACTTTTTTTGCAAATTGAATAGTTTTAAAACTTGATTGATTTTCAATCTTGGATATTTTTTTTATATAAATTAATGTTCATAATTTTTTTAAAGCTTCACGACTAATTGATAAAGCAAATGCTAAATTCTTCTCGATGAACGTTTTAAATTCTTTTGAAAAATAATCTAAATTCTTTTCTATGATAATAAGAAAAGCTGATAAATTTCTTTAGTGTATTCTGATATTGAATATTTTTTTGCATTCTTCAATTTTTTCCCCATCTTTCGGCATTGAAGAAGTGAATTTTTTTTTTTTTGAAAATTTAACTACATCGTTTAATATTTTACTTCAAGCGATAAATATTTTAATATATACTGAAAGAAAAATTTATTTAATTTATTATTATTTTTTTTTTCACCTATATAATTAAATTTTCAACTGATATTTTTTTGTTTAGTAGCAACATAAAATTTTGAAAATTAAGTAGATGCTGATAAATGTGTGTTAGTTTCAAAATTATTGTTTCAAATGGGTAACATTTATTTGAAAAAAATGTATTTGACTCGAATAAAAATTACTTGATTCAAGTAAATATTCATTTGATACACGGAGAAAAATATAACTTAAATTTTAATACTCTTATAGTAAAAAATTTCCGGTAAAGCATTTCTGGTGATTTTTACTACTTTTGGAGTAAATTTTGCTAAGTGTCACTTTGGCAAATAAAATTGAACTCGATTTTGCCAATGTGGTGAGAATAAATAAGCTGAGTTAATTAATCAAACTATTTAATTTATTTCAAAAAGAAAAGCACTCCACAAAAATTGTCTTTCCTTTAAATATTATATTACAATTTATATTAAAAATTTCGAGTTACTAATTATACTGCTATCTCTACTAAAGTTATTAGTCATCTGCCTAATTGTCGATTACAATCAATTGTCCCCTCTCTAAATCTATTGTTGCCCCTCTTCAAATAATTCGCGAAGCGACATACTGCCTCTCGAGAACACTCATATTTTTTTTTACAATTTTTTTTTTTTTTTTTTTTTGTTAATATTTACATTCATTTCAATTAGAAATTCACTCAATCGGGAGTGGAGACACACGCTTTACACCGCGAGCAAATATACCTTTTTCGGTTTTCACCTTTATTACTCTCACCACTCCGTCTTCTCCAGGGATAACTTCCACAATCCTACCCATTGCCCATCGCAGAGGGGGTAAATTGTCTTCTCTCAACGTAACTAATGTTCCTACCTTTATATCTTTCGTTTGCGATTGATACCATTTACTTTTTGCATTCAATTCATTTAAATATTCATGTGACCATCTTTTCCAAAGATCTGTTTTTAATTTTTGAATATGTTGATACGATGATAATCTATTTGTACAAATTTGAGTATAATCTACGTGAGGAACCGTTGAAAGAGATTGACCTATTAGGAAGTGCCCTGGAGTTAATACAAGATAGTCGTTCGGATCGTTGGACATTGGTGTGAGTGGCCGCGAATTTAAAATTGCCTCAATTTCACACATGAATGTATATAATTCCTCATACGTAAATAAAGTCTCTCCAAGCACTCTTCGCATGTGGTACTTCAGGGACTTCACGGCTGCCTCCCAAATTCCGCCAAAATGTGGTGTACGTGGCGGAATAAAATGCCATTCTACACCCTCATCTGTTAGAAATTGGTTTATTTGTTCATTTTTTTTATTTTCCTCTAGCATTCCGTGAAGTTCCTTTAGCTCCCTGCTTGCTCCCACGAAATTCGTCGCATTATCCGAATATAACATTTTTGATTTTCCGCGTCTACTGAAAAATCGTCTCAAGCAAGCTATGAACGCTTCCGTGGACAAATCTCGAGCCAATTCTATATGTACAGCTTTTGTCGACAAGCATACAAATACCGCTGCAAATACCTTTATTTTGTTTTTGTTCCTAAAATTTTTTTCTTTTATAAAAAAATGCCCACAAAAATCGACACCCGTTCGCTCAAAAGGTCTACTTGCAGTTACTCTCGTTTTTGGATAATTACCCATCTTATAAGATAATTCTCTTGGATTTGCTCTACTACATTTCATACAAGTATGTACAATTTTCGCAACAACCGATCTTCCATCTACAATCCAAAATTTTTCACGCGAAGCATACAATGTGGCGTTAATTCCGGCGTGCATTAAATTTTTATGAATCTCTCGAACAATCAGAATGGTAACAGGATGAGTTTTGGGTAATAGGATCGGGTGTTTTTGTCCATAGTCTAAGTCAGAGTTCGTCAGTCTACCTCCCACCCTCAAAATATCATTTTCTATTATTGGTGACAATTTAATGATTTTTGAAGAATTCGATAATGACTTTCCACTGGATAGGCTGCAAAAATCCTCACGGAATACTTCATGTTGGACGAGACGAATAATCTGATCCGATGCATCTTGATTCTCCTCAACTGATAATGTTCTGGACGAGAAGGTTTTTCCACGTATTTTACTCAGCCACCGACGACAGTATGCAATTACATGAATTAATTTTTTCCAGGACGAATATCGATTCCATAATTCATTTGTTTTTATAATTGCATTCACGAATACATGATTGATAATCTTCTTCATTCCAACACTCTTCTCGTTTACAATCAATGATGCGGGCCAACTCGATTCATCCTCCCTCAGCCAAGCAGGTCCATTGATCCACAAGTCATTGGAAATAAAATCTGAAGGCAATTGTCCTCGAGATATACAATCCGCAGGATTTTCTTTGGTTGGTACGTACCTCCAGTCAGATGAGTGAGTCAGACTTTGGATTTCTGAAACTCTATTCGCTTCGAACGTTTCTAGTCGATAAGGAGCTGTCTTTATCCAATTCAGTGTTATTGTTGAATCAGACCAAAACACCGATCTGCTGAATTTCATCCTCAATGATCCAAGAACTGCCTTGCAAAGTCTTACAAGCAAGACAGCCGCGCAAAGTTCCAATCTTGCCAGTGATACAACCTTGACTGGTGCCACACGAGATTTTGCACATAATAATATAGCAAAGTGGTTTGTTCCATCAGATGACCGAATGTAGATACATGCCCCATAGGCCTTTTGGCTGGCATCCGCAAATCCATGAATTTCATACTGATCCATATTCATGACCTTGATTGACCTTGGGATTCTCCACTCGCTCAACAAATTCAGCTGCTCTTTATACTCCTTCCATTTGATCAGTGCCTCATCAGGAATCGGACTATCCCATTCTAAACTTTGTTTCCACAACTCCTGTATCTGAATTTTGGCGAAGACGACAACAGGAGCTATTAGTCCAAGTGGGTCATACAGCTGCGAGACTTGAGACAGTATTGATCGCTTTGTCACAACACTATCTTGAATCGTCTTTGTATGATCGAATCTCAGTGAATCGTCTGTTGCATTCCATCCTAATCCCAATGTTTTAGAAGTTTGATCTCGACCGATGGTTTGGTAAGTAGTCTTCGAGCAATCAACAACATCATTGATCAAATCTGGATTATTTGAATTCCACTTGTAGAGATTGAGACCGGCTCGTTTAGTTAATTCAATCATTTCATCTCGCAGTTGTTTGGCCTCTTCAAATGTATCCTTTCCGGTAAGCATGTCGTCCACGTAAAAATCACGTTCCAAAATTTCGGCAGCATCTGGAAATGATTCTCTCTCGTCGTTTGCTAAACGCTTCAGACATCTTGTGGCTAAGAAAGGTGCGGCTGCTGTTCCGTAAGTAATGGTATTCAGCTGATATGTGATCAATGGACTGCTCTTATCAAAACGCCAAAGAATCTTCTGATACTTTCTATTTTCAGGATGAACCGAGAATTGCCTGTACATTTTCTCTATGTCAGCTGTTATAACGAAAATGTGAGATCGAAATCTTAAGACAAGTTCAAAGATTCCATCCTGGATTGTCGGGCCCACCATCATTACATCGTTGAGAGATAACCCTGAACTCGTCTTTGAAGATGCGTCGAACACTGCTCGTAGTATTGTTGTCAAACTGGA
Organism: Leptopilina syphax; assembly: GCA_032872505.1. Lineage (NCBI taxonomy): Eukaryota > Metazoa > Arthropoda > Insecta > Hymenoptera > Figitidae > Leptopilina > Leptopilina syphax. The sequence goes on along the minus strand of CM065468.1, from coordinate 19,818,432 downwards.
CTCCTTGATAATAGCGTGATGTGGTATATAATATCCAGAATGATCATAGGATTTTACAGGCTCCATATGTTGTAGATCTGCATACTTTCTCATGAAATCGTGATATTGCTCCTTCAAATGATCATCTCGATCCAACTTTCGCTCCAAAATGAAAAATCTTCTTCTGGCTGTTTCGTATGATGATCCTAAAAGACTTTGCTTTCCGTTAAAAGGTAAACATACCTGATACCGACCTGATGAATCTCTTCGTGTATGGCGTTGGAAATGATCTTCACAGGCCTCTTCTTCCGGTGATAAATGCCGTTTCTCAGGTAGTTCCTCCAAGTTCCAAAATTTTTCTAGCTGATGATTAAGAGGATCTCTAATTAGGTTGCAAGAGACTCTATTTCCCGTGGCATGATCATTAATCCGGCCGGTGACGATCCATCCCAATTTGGTACTCTGCAACGATGTTCGAGGGAGGGCAAGAGGGATTCTGTCCATGTAAAGTAAATCATAAAATAATTCAGCTCCGATGAGTAAGTCAATCTGTGCAGGTTTGTCAAAGTCAGGATCTGATAACTGGACATGATCAGGAATTTTGAGACGATTTCTATTGATAGAGATGGATGGAATGTTGCTCGTGATCTGAGGAAGAACAAGAAAATTAAGTTTTGCGGAAAAATTCGAGATTTTTGATTTTAATGTCGCTACAACCCATTCACATGTATTCACTTCTTGATTATTTATCATTTCGATAGTGGACGATAATTTTTTTCTTTGTAATTTCAGTTTTTTTGCTAAGTCTGACGTCATGATATTGGGCTGTGAACCACTATCCAATAACACTCGACAAGAATGTTTATCCCCATTATGATCGAATATATCTAAAAGAGCAGTTGACAATATAACTTCGACAGAATTAGTAACATGACATGTTTTTATAGTTTCTTTATTGTTTTCGTTTTTATTTTCAATAATTCTCGGTTCTAAATTCGACTCTACGTGTAACAATGTATGGTGTCGTCTGTTACATATCATACAATTTCTTGATTTACATTCCATAATCCTATGATTCCGCCTCAAGCAATTGAAACAAAGCCCCTTTTTTTTAACCGTTTCTTTCTTTTCATCAATTGATAATTTTGCGAATTTCTCACAAACCTGAATAAAATGATCACCACCACAAAAATAGCAATTACCTATCCCCTCTTTTGTCTGAGTATTCACGAATGTTTTTCCTGATATTTTTTTGTTATTATCAATTTGTGATTTCACATTTGAACTTTGTTTATAATTATTACTATTATTATTTGATAAAGAAATTAATGATTCTAAAACTTGACATTTTTCATTTAAAAATTCCGTGAACTTCTTAAATGTAGGCAATGAGGTTCCCTTAACTGATCTTTCCCATTCCTTCCGTGTTTCTCGATCTAATTTTGAACTCAATAAACATATCATTAATGAATCCCAAGAGTTTGTAGGTTGCTCTAAAACTGTTAATGCCCTTATATGACGTAGAGTAGTATCAAGCAAATTACGAAGACATGGAGCTGACTCTTTATTCAATGTTTGCAATTCAAACAAAGCCTGAATGTGATTTTGAACAATAATTCTTTTATTGTCGTATCTATCCTGAAGCAGCTGCCATGCCACATCGTAATTTGCATCTGAAATTTCAACATTATCTATGATTCTCGCGGCATTATCCTTTACATATGATTTTAAATACCTTAGTTTCTGAGCCTTCGGTATACTTTGATCGTTATGTATTATAGAAACAAAGATGTCTCGAAACCCCACCCATTCTTCATACCCACCGGAAAAATTGGGGAGATCAAGTTTCGGGAGTGGGAAATGCGTTCTAATTGTCGTGGTGTCACTAATGGGCGTTTGCGATCGTACACGAGCTATATCGCGCAAGTTCGACAATTCATCCTCTCTCTGAGAAATAAGTTTCGCTTCTAATTCACTAATACGCAAACGCTGCTGTTCTAACTCATTTGACCTGTCATTGTTCAAAGCAGCTCGAGGGACAGAATTCTCCTTTATAATTGTATTTGCTAATGAAACATAATGATAATAAATATTCTCAAATTCTGTACGCTCTGTCTCTCGATCTGCAGTAGGAGCAAGCAATTCCAACGTCGTTTGAGATTGATCATAAACTTGCCATGCTTCCTCAATTTTAATTAATCGTAATTTAATTTCTTCAACATTAATCGCTTGATTATCACTCTGTAATATTTTTTCTATAAAAGTTTTAAATTTAGTTAAACGACTTTTACAGTTAGTTCTATTTTGTCTCGCGATATCTAACTGATGATTCGACATGACAATTAAATGACCAAAACAATACGACAATACAACAATAGACTCTCAAACAATACACGCCAATAACAATTAAATAATATACATTACTCACGAATAATCGACGAAAATACAATTACTTGTTGTCGACTCGAAAATAATTTCCTTCTTGAAAGATGATACTTCCACGTTAAAAGATAAAATGATGGTTGATCCCATAAATGTTTCGTCTTGTTGATAATGATCACCAGGTTGAGATGACTCCGGATAAATATTCGCCCCGGTTAATATTACACCAACCAATGTGAATTTGAAAGTGTAATCCTCGTTAATACTCCAAATATCCGGCTCGAAGGACCATGTCACTTTGGCAAATAAAATTGAACTCGATTTTGCCAATGTGGTGAGAATAAATAAGCTGAGTTAATTAATCAAACTATTTAATTTATTTCAAAAAGAAAAGCACTCCACAAAAATTGTCTTTCCTTTAAATATTATATTACAATTTATATTAAAAATTTCGAGTTACTAATTATACTGCTATCTCTACTAAAGTTATTAGTCATCTGCCTAATTGTCGATTACAATCAATTGTCCCCTCTCTAAATCTATTGTTGCCCCTCTTCAAATAATTCGCGAAGCGACACTAAGTTCGAAGTAAATTTTACTAATTTTTACAAACATGTGCTTTGAACGTAGTAAAATTTACTCTGAAAGTAGTAAAAATGACCAAAAATGCTATACCAGAAATGTTTTACTATAAAAGTAGTAAAAGTTACTTTATATTTTTTTTTGTGTAATAAACAAGTAATCGGTTATTTGAATTAAATAAATTTTCTCTCAGTAAAGCAGGAAGAGGGTGACTTTTCTATTACTGGTCAATTCTATTAAATTATCATCCTGAGTCATAAAATAACTCGACGTATGACTGACTTGGGTGTAAATGAAGGCAGACGTAGGTTTCACGGCATATGACTCTATCTTATCTATGATATACTCTTATCTAAGGTGGGATAAATTTCGATTAATATTTAACTATTTGCCTTGTATTTTCTATAGTAAAATTTATTTATAATTCATATATGTAGACGCAAATATATGTACACGTAACTTTATATACATGCTTATATAAATACGTATATATACAATATATATTCGTATAAATATATATCTTTATACATACGTATATATACAATACATATAATATGTATGTACATTTGTCGTTATTTTCTTGGGTGTTCTCTGTATCTTTTGTTATGTACAACATATATATATTCCGCACAAAATCCATATGTGCACTCACGTTTTGCGTTAGCATGCCAGATAATGACCAGAATATCGATAGACTTCCCTTGAACAAAACTCCCGTTTCATATCACGCGTATTCCATGCAAACATGAAATTTTTATATGTGGACTCGATAAAGTGACGTCGATTTTAACTCAACCAAATATAAAACTGAAGAACGGGATTTTTGTTTTGAAAAAAAGAAAAAACTTTGTGGATTTTTTTTTCATTGCACGATTTTATTGACTGTTGCTGGTAAAAAATTCGAGAAGATATAATGTTTTTAAAGTTTCGAACGTTTAAGTGAACATTATTTCCCTCTCGATATTCAATATTTTTCAGTATTTATTCTATTTTTATGAGAAATAAAAAATAAGTTTAACATTTATTTTCTAATCTTTAATTTAATAGGGTACCAAAATTCAAAGTTGAGGAAAAGGGGAAAAAGTAACAAAAGAAATCGTTCATTCGATCGTTCAAAACTGTAGGAGTATTATTTTATCTTTTATTGAATATTTTAATAATCTATTTTTTAGTTTTTGTATACAATTTTTTTTTTTTTTTTATGGAATATTTATAATTTATGGTAACATTTATTATAGAAGCAATTTTTGTCGGATATTTTCAATTTCCTTCTATTTACGTTATTGCAAAATGCAATTTGTAAAGGATAAATATTGTTGACAATTTTTTTGAATTGCTTTTTTTCTATCTCTTGACGTTGTAAAATTTCCGAGCATTAAACTGCAAAAAGAGGAGGAAATACATTGCTGGGAAATGTAGTGTTTTCGTTTCAGTCTGCTTGGATAACAGTTTTTTTTTATAACCATTCTCGTTGTGTCTCTCTTGCAATTTCAGTACAAATACTTACAATATTTATCTGAATTGTTTCACGTGAATATTGTGTAGTTAACAATTCATGTTTGAAAAAATGTCACTTTGACGTAAAAGTTATTTTTTTGAATTTTTCCACCTGGCAATATTTATTATTTATTATTATGTTGATGAATTTACTACTCGATGAATGATGGAATAAATTTTTTTATTTTTATTATTTATTATTTTTTTTCAAAACTTTTGGACGTTCAAATGAACAAAATATTTTCCAGTGATTCAATATTTTCTAAAATTATTAATCTAAAATATAAAATCCTGATTTCAATTCAAGGCTTTGTTCTTAATAATTAATTTTAAAAAAGTAGCAAAATATATCCTTAAGACTGAAAAAAGTAGCAAAAAAGTAGTTATCGAAAAATTAAATTTGACAATTAAAAAATTCGTTTTTGTCGATTCTTAATAAAAATCACAATCTTCTCCTGGTAATAACTTCAATTCTAAAATTTTTATAAAATTAAATTATTTTGTTTAAATATAAAATTTACCTGGATTAAATTATTTGACAACATTTCCAATTAATAGTAAATTTAAATAAAAATGTTTAATTTCTACGAGAATTTAACTACATTGAAAAAATTTTAATTAAAAGTTTTCAAAAGACTAATTTTTTTCAGAATTCCTAAATTAAATTCATACCTGAATAATTTTTATTAAAAAAATATTTAAATACTTCTTCATTTTTCCACAGAAATTATTTAATATTTAAAAAAATTTTAATGCAAAAGCTTTTTGAAATTTAACTATTTCTGAAAATTCTTGTAATAACTAATAACGGATTTAATGTTCTATCTAAAACTTTAATTCAAATTTATTTTTAAATCAATGCTTCTAAAAAGTTCTACAAGAATTCAATTATTTAAATACAAAAATAAATAATTGATAAAATTCAATTATTTTTAGGAATTTAAATAAAATTCTTTGCAAAATCTAATTATTTTTAAAAGTTTTTCGCGATTCAATAATTTTTAATATTCACTATTTTCATAAAATTTATCAAAAGATTTAAGTAATAAAAAAAAATTTTTTTATTCAATTTTACGAAAACATTAAATTATTTTCATAAATAATAAAATTTCATTTAGGAATTCGAATTATTTTCATCGCAGAATTTCAAATTACTTTTATATTATAATTTTAAATAAATTTCTCGAAAAATGCAATTAATCTTAAAAATTTTATTCAAACTTGAGGAAAATATTTAATTTTAAGAAACATTTAATTATTCAATAAAATAATAAAATTAGTTGCAATAATTCAATTATTTTTATAAATAACTTTTAATTCGTCGCAAAAAATCAATTATTTTCAAAAATTTTTAAGTAATTCTGTAAAAGAATTTAATTATTTTGATAAACAAGAAAAATTTTCCCATAAAGTCAATTATTTTAAGGAATTTTAATAATTTTTTTTCCAAAATTAAATTATTTTGAGATAAATATTAATATTCATCAGAAGAATTCAATTTTTTAGAAAAATAATAAAATACTTTGCAAAAATTAAACTGTTTTCAAATTTTTTTAAAAATTCTTGTCAAGAATCAAATTATTTTTATAAATAGATAGAGAAATCCTTCTCAAGAATTAAATTATAGTCAAAAATTTTAATAAAATTCTTCGCAAAATTTCAATTATTTAAACAAAATTTTATAAAATTCTTTGCATGGATCCAATTATTTACATAAATTATTATTTAAATTCTTCTCAAGAATTTAATTATTTTTAAAAATTTTATTAAAATTCTTCAAAAAGTTTTCAATTATTTTCAAAAATGGTTATAAAATTCTTTTATATAATAAATTTCAGTAAGATTTTAATTAAATTTCTTTTAAAAAAATTAAATATTTTCAAAAGTTGTTAATAAAATTCTTCATAAATATTAAATTTCAAGTTTTTATTTTCTAATATATATTTAACTGAAGATTTTTCAAATATTTAAAACTTCATAAAATTAAATTGTGAACAGATGGATTTGAAAATTGTCAAAGAACTTTTTTAAAAATTATTAAAAATAATTGATTTAAAGAAGAATTGTAGTTAAAAATTATAGAAAATGTTTATTGAATTGAAATGATGAAAATAATTTTTAACGAAGTTAAAGTAAAAATATTCTTTTATAATATAAAATAATAATTCCCACAGTTGTTGAATTTCAAAAAAGTTTAAATTGAAAATTTTTCAACATCTTAATTCCAATGGAAAAATAATAATGATTAAATATTTTTTTAAAGAAGAAGTTATTGTTTTGGAATAATTTTACAATTAAAGAAATTACTAAATAGAAGTATTAGAGAATTTTTTGAGTATTTAATAATTTTCATGATATCAACTGAATTTATTTCAACGTTCAAAACTTTAGGAAAAAATATACTTTTATTTGACACAAATAAATTTCTGACTCAAATAAATTATATTTGATTTAAATGAAACATTTCTTTAGGTGTTTAGTACAAAATAACTAAATGATAAAAAAATAAATATAATAGTTTAATAATTAAATTTTATTGTGAAAGCAAATGATGATCATCAATCATTTTGTCGAGGTTTTACCCCTGTTTTTTCTAGTTAATTTTATATTGTTTGAAATTAAAACAAGTTTCCTGTTCCCTATTTTTTTTTTTTACTTATCAGGCATAAAATTGGCTTTATTTTCAAATGAAAATTGACAGACGTCTTAATGATCTGAAGGAAACGTGTATGACGTCTTCTCTAGTCGACCCGTAGGATTAACTGGCTAAATACTCGAGGAGAATTAAGTTTGACGCCCACCCACTAATTTCTCTGAAGGGCTGATTATATGAACTTACTAAAATAATACCAGATTTTTTTTCCATAAGAAGCAATGCGTCTGTTAATCAGAGAGCAAAGGAGAATAAATCTTTTTTAAATCAATATTTTTTTTCTTTTCTTTTTGTTTTTAAAGAGAAGTTAGTAAATTGAAAGAATTTTTTTTTTTACTATGATTTATATGAAAGACTCCCTCTTTCATATAAAGGAGAACGGGCTATTTTTTAGGCTTTAAAGAGGGGACATTATATTTTTCCACTAGAATCAAAGAAGTAGTAAAAGAGAAATGTAAAAGTTTTGCAGAGATATATTCTTTCAAAGGAGTATAGTTTTTTATTAGATTACTCACATTCTAGAAAAAGTCATTTAATATAAAAGTTTTTATTATTGTTGAATAAAACGGACTTTCTTTTACTCGTAGAACATGATTTCGGTAAAACTTTTTTTTTTTCTTTAAAGTTTTCATAATCAAACTTTGTTCCCTAGGAATTCTGTTTTCGTTCTTGTTATTGCACTCACGAATTATAAACAGGCGGTTTTTTTTTTAAATGAAAAGTGAAATTCGGTTTAGTGATGGGGAAATTCTTTCAGATAAGAAAGAAAAAAAAAATAAGGGCAGTTTTTTTTTGTAATTTAATCTGGTTTTTGTCTGCGTCTTTTTTTTTGAATAGAATAATTTTTAAAGGTTGAACAAAAGTGGTCAAGTGTTTATCCCGTCTCGTTTAGGATTTTTTTACTTTTTTTCTCTTTTTTTTTAGGAGGTCGTAAAAGCGTATCTCAAATAAGCACGCGACGGCTCGTAAAACTTACAGAAAAATCTATTTGGGAAATGATTTTGTTTGTTTGGGGATTAACCTTAGGAGAAATATTGGTTGGGACTTTTGCTTCGGGAAAAAAAAAAGATATTTCTCATTCCTGCATGAGGAACTATATTTACGAGCTCGTAAAAATGGTGTCAGAAGTAGGCGACAAAAATTAATTAACCCTCCTCCACGCACTTGCTTTCTTTTCTCCTTCAGTTTAGTTTTCAAAACAATTCTCGAAAATGGTTTATTGAGTTGAGGATTGAAAGACGCTTCTGAACTTCTTCTCAGAAAAGTGCAGTTGACATTTTTAGGCTTGAGAAAGAAATTTTTCAATTATAATCTTGGAGTATTTTTTTGTGGCAATCATTATTTATTTATGAAAATTTTTTTTTTATTTAAAGTAATTGTTCATCAATAAATATAATTTTTTTATTAATATTCTTATTTTTTTTTTAATTATTATATAAAACAATTTTTATTGTAAAAAAATATAAATTGAGAAAAAATAAAGTAAAAATTATAATAAATAGACAGACGAAAAAAAATATAAATTTAGAAAAAGTAAAGTAAAAATTATAATAAATAGACAGACGAAATCTAATGATTTCGTCTGTCTATTTATTATAATTTTTACTTTAAAAAAATCGTGATAAACTATCCCATAATTTCGCCTGAGTTTTTTCCACTGTTGAGAACAAAAAAACGAGAGTAAAAAATAAAAATTTTTTCGAGAGGCACAAATATCAGAGAGATATCAGTGTTAACAGATGCACCTGTTTTATGCGGCTTTGGTCTCGCCGGCTTTGAATACTCGTCAAATTGACGTAGGATATGCCCGGAGATTGTGGAGCCGGAATAGAAAATAACGAGTAAGAGAGAAAGAGAGGGGCAAAAAAATAAAAAAAAAATCTAGTTCAACCGTCATACGAAAACGTTTGCCGCGAGCAAGAAGTGAGGAGACGAAAGAAAATGGAAGAGAATTGGCGAAGAATGAAAAGGGAGAATATTTCGTCAAAGTGGAAGAGATGTGGAGAGTGTGTGAGAGATAGAGAGATAGAGATAGAGAGAGAAGAGAGAACTTGCGTATTATATACATATAGCATAGGTTTTGTGGAAACCTGTTTTGGATTTCTGCCAACAACCTGTCAGGAACTTGCTCCACACACCTGGGTGGACAAAGGATTCCGTCTTTAGCTTTTCATTCCACCGCTTCTAATTTCGATCTGTCGCGCGCGCGCGCGCCCGGCAACAATGCTTGAATGAACTCATCAAAGCGAGAAAATTACAGTGTGAAAATTAACCATTTAAGATTTCCTTTTCCTCCATTTACAGTTTCAAGACGTTCCCATTTCGTGACAAATGGTCCGTTTCTATGGCTTTAGAAGGGATTTCTAATTTTCTGTTTGTTTGTACAGCGGATATTCTCAGTCTCTGTTTTAGATGCGGTATTTTAGATGTTTTTTCTACTTCTTCCTATTTCCATATATATATCCTCTATTCAATTTATATCAGTTTGGGGAATTTAGGACTGTATTTACTTTGTTACTATTTTTATTTATTTATTTATTGATACATTCAATTTATTTATTCATTATTTTATTTATATACATCCTAAATGAATGTATATTCTACTCAGCCACTAAAAGCTACTATTTCCGTTTTTTTTTAGAATTTCCACTACTTTAAATTCGCTAATAATAGAAATAAAAAAAAAACTATTCTCAAAAATTATAATTAAATTCTTTAAAACGATTCAATTATTTTCAAAAAATATTCAAAATTCAATTATTTTCAATATCTAGTATTTTCATAAAATTTCGCAAAAGAATTCAATTATTTAAAAAAAAATTGATAAAATTCATCCAAAATTCAATTATTTTCGTAAATAATAAAATTTCCAGAGGCATTTAATTAATTAAGAATAACATTTTCAATAAAATTTCGAAAAAATCAATTATTTAACAAAATTTTTATGCAATTCTTCACAAAAATTCAATTACTTTCACTAATAATAACATTTTTTTATGGAAATTCTTATTTTTTAACAAAATTTTAAATAAAATTCTAAGCAACAATTTAATTATTTCTGTAACTTATAAAACTCATCGAAGAATTTCAATTATTTTTAATACTTTTTTAAAGTTATTAATCGAGAAATTCAATTATTTTTACAAATAAAGTTTTCCAGAATAATTCAATTATCTAAAATACAATTTTCATAAATATTTATTATATTTCGAAAAAATTAATTATTTAAAACAATGCTAATAAAATTCTTATGAAGAATTCAATTATTTTTAAAAATAACAAAATTTTTCGCAAAAATTCAATTCTTTTTAAAAATTGTCAATAAATTTTTCAGTATAATTCAATTATTTTCATAAATAATAAAATTCTTCTCAGGAATTCAATTATTTTTGAAAATTTTAATACAATTTCACAGGAATTGCTCAAAAAATGTAATTATTCTTAAAAATTTAATTTCCATTCCTCGAAAAAATCAATTATTTAAAAAAAATATTTTTTTAAAATTCTTTGGAAGAATTCAATTATTTACAAAAATATGAAAATTTTTGACAAGAATTATTCAATTATTTACATAAATAATTCTTCGAAAAAATTCAATTATGTTGATAATTAAAATAACTATTCACGAAAATTCAATTATTTTGAGGCATTTTAATAAAATTGTTTGCAAAATTCAATTATTTTCATAAATAACAATATTCATTACAAGAATTCAATTATTTTTGAAAGTAATAAATTTCTTCTTAGAAATTCAATTATTTAAAAAAAATTCTTATAAAATTGTTCGCAAGAATTCAATTATTTTCATAAATAATAAAATTCTTTTTAGGATTTCAATTATTTACCTAAACAATTCTTCGAAAAAATTCAATTATGTAGATAATTAAAAAAATTATTCACGAAAATTCAATTATTTTGAGGCATTTTAATAAAATTTTTTGCAAAATTCAATTATTTTCATAAATAATAAAATGATTTTTAGGAATTCAATTTTTTTTTTAATTTTAATAAAATACGACACAAACATGCAATTGTTGTCAAAAATTTAAATAGAATTCTTTGTAAAATTGAATTATTTTAAAGAAATTTTCGCAATTCAATGATTTTCAATATCTACTATTTTCATAAAATTTCCCAACCGAATTCAATTATTGAAAAAATTCTTTATAAATATCTTCGTAAGAATTCAATTTTTTTTCTAAATAATAAAAATTTTACCCGGAATTCAATTGTTTAAATTAGAATTTACATAAAATTAGTCGAAAAAAATGAATTATTTAAAAATTTTTTATAAAATTCTTCGCAAGAATTAAATTATTTTTATAAATATTTAAATTCTTTCAGGAATAATAAAATTCGTTGCAGGAAGTCAATTTATTACCAGGATAAGAAAGAAAGAAATATTTTTGATGAAAATTAGGAAAAAGACAGGAAAATAAATTATGGAAAGTAATTTTTGTCAGTTTTGTGAACGAATAAAATTTTTATTTAAAAAAAAATAAATAATTAAGTAGACTCTGTGATATCTACTTTTATTTAACCCAAATAAATAATTTAGTAGGCTCTGAAACAAGTATACTGAACTCAAATTATATTCGTTTCAAATGAAATTTTTCTCTGATACAAATAAAATTTTTTTATAGGAAATTGGCACAAGAAATTTAGTGTAACTGTTATTGTTCTCAGATTCAAATTTAGAGAGAGTTTGCAAAAAATGTCCCTTTTTTACAAACATGGTTAAAATAAGTGTCAGTAATATATTTTATAGTCACAGAAAAATTATTTGGCGGAAGATACATTTCCGGAAAAGCAAAAAAAAAAGAAAATAATTCGCTGGGGGGCAATGATCGACAATATGAGAGTAATTGTTAAAAGAGAGAAATGACAATCGATCAAAAATGAAGGGAGTGACAGGAAATGTCGATTGTCAATTGAACGTCAACCTTAATTTTCATTTCTTTTCTCTATTTTTTTTATTTGCCATGAATTTCCGAACGTATAAAGAGATTTTCGGAAAGTTTCTTGTAATTTGTTTTTGCTCTATAAAAAGAGAGGGAGTTTTTGGTCATTACATGGATTATCGAAGTAGGGTTCATTATTAAAGTTTGAGAGTTTGAGGCGTGTCTCCCTCTTCCATTGCGCACGTATTTCCGTTATGTTCGTTTTCACGGGAACTGGATTAGAACGAACTTGGCCTCGACCATAAAATCGCACGTGGGAAGTGGAGTACTAGCGGCGAGAGAGAAGAAAGAATAGAGAGAGAAAGAGAGGGAGAGAGAGAGAGAGTACAGTACCAAAGATGACTGGAAGCTTTCATCCATATAGTTAATCTAAATAAAGAAACGATAATCACATTATTTTCACAGTTGACCACCTTTTGTGTATCGGCTTTTCCTTCCATCGGACTTGTTATGAAGGAACAAGAGCCTAACGAGAATAATCCAACCCTACATAATCTCTCACTTTCGTTTTTGCCTCTACATTTTCCATTTTGGAGCAAATTGTTCGACACGTATATAATTTCATCCAGAAAATCCGATTTTACTTCTTTCAATGATATCGTTGTTCACAAATGGTATCGAATGTACCCAAATCGTATCGAGTATTTCATTAGTTTGCCTCGATTCGAACAATTATTATCTCGCATGAAAATTATATTTCAATTAGAGGAGGGGGATTTTTTTACCCCTAATTAAATTAGATTGTTTTTTGATATCACGAATAGAATTTTAGTGGATTATTGTTAGTGTTGGAACTTTAGAAGAAAATGCTACTAAAGAATTTAAGTATTTTCCATTTCTATCTGCAGTAAAACGTGAAGTGTTAAAATAACACCAGAATGGATTAAAATAATCTGCAACAGTTTGATCCCTCTAGGATTAAATTAACACCAGAAAGGATTAAAATAATCTATTTTGGTGTTTTGTTATTTTTAACTATGAATGAAATTTTACTTTAAATAAAACACCATAGTCAACGATTTGTAAAAATTCAACGATTTTAGCTTCTCCAGGGAGAATAGTAAGTTAGTAAGTTAGTTACTAACTAACTTAGTAACATAGTTACTAAATTCAATTGTGTTCCAAAATTTTTAAAAATTCTCGTCAAAATTTCATTTCTCTTTAAAAATAATAAAATTCTTCTCTGATATTCAATTATTTTACAAAATTTTAATCAAATTTTTGTCAAAATTTCAATTATTTTAAAAAGTTTTCTAAAATTCAATGATTTTCAATATCTACTATTTCAATAAAATTTTTCAAAAGAATTCCATTATTAAAAAAAACTTTAATAAAATTCTACGCAAACATTCAATTATTTTCATAAATAATAAAATTTTTTACAGGAATTCAATTATTTACAAATTTTTTTTATAAATTTCTTGGCAATAATTCAATTATTTTCATAAATAATTTTTTTTTACAGGGATTCAATTATTTTTATAAATAATAAAATTCTTTTAGGAAGTCAATTATTTTCATAAATAATAAAAACTCATTGCATAATTTCAATTATTTTTAATGCAATTTTAATCGAATTCCTCGAATAATGTAATTATTCTTAAAAATTTTATTAAAATTCGTCCAAAGAATGTAATGATTTAAAAAATTTGTTGATAAAATTTTTTATGAGAATTTAATTTCAAGAAACATGAAATTAATAAATTACTTATTTTTGTATTTAAATAATTCAATTCTCGTAGAATTTACTAATAAAAATTAATTTAAAAATGAATTTCATTTAAAATTTTAGATTATAATTAAATATTATAAGCATTATAACGTGGATTTTTAGAAAAAATTTAATTTTGAAAAATTTTCAATTATTAAATTCATTGAAATTCTTATTTTTCATATTTTTGACAAACAATTCTGTAGAATTAATTTTTTTTATAGTTTAATAGGATTTTCATTGAAATTATTTTAAGTTCTTATTTTTCATATTTTTGACAAAAAATTCTGTAGAATTAATTTTTTTTCAAAGTTTAATAGGATTTTTATTGAAATTATTTCAAGTTCTTATTTTTCAATATATATTTAATTGCAAAATTTCCGAATAATTGAAATTTTGTAAAATTGAATTATTGTCAACGAATGAATTTGAAAATCCTCAAAGAACTTTTTTAAAAATTATTAAAAATAATGGATTTATTGAAGAATTTTAGTTAAAAACGCTAGAAATAATTTAATTTTAGAGAAGTTACAAATTATTGCAGAAATTTAATTATTTTCAAGAGTAATAAAATTCTTCTTAAGGATTCAATTATTTTTACTAATAATAAAACTGATCTTAGCGTTTCAATTATTTATCATACAATTATAATTCAATTCATTGAAGAAAGTAATTATGTTCATGAAAGTTTTAATAAAATTTGACAAAAGAATTTAATTATTTAAAAATTTTTTACTAAAATTCTTTATGAGAATTGAATTTTGAGAAATATTCAATTATTCAATAAATTATTTACTTTTACATTTAAATAATTAAATTCTTGTAGAATTTTCTAATAAAAAATTGATTTTCATTTCATAAAAAAGAATTACAGTTCAAATTTTAGATAATAATTGAATATTAAAAGCAATATAGAGCGTGAATTTTTAGAAATAATTGAATTTTGAAATTAATTTTTTTGAAAAAGTTTAATTGAATTTTCTTTTATATTATTTAAAGTTTTTATTTTCTAATATGCATTTAATTAAAGAATTTAGGAATAATTGAAATTTCGTGAAATTGAATATTGTAAACATATGGATTTGAAAATTGACAAAGAACTTTTTCGAAAATTATTAAAAATAATTGATATAAAGTAAAATTGTGGTTAAAATTTTTTGAAAATAATAATTGAATTGAAATAATGAAAATAATTTTGAAGAAGTATAATATTCTCATAATATAAAATAATGATTTTATTACTTGGTCATCTTTAATTATTATAAAATATGAAGAAATCGATGACTCCGAGTCGAAGACTCGGAGTTATCGATATCTTCATGTTTTATAGTTATAAAAAAATTTAATAAACTAAAATTTCATTCATTTCATTCATTGTAAAAAATAACACCAAAATTGATTATTTTAATCTTTTTTGATGTTAATTTAATCTGCAACACTTTTTAATACCTCACGATTTACTGTAATTGGGTTTTTTTTTATACATAATGGAAAGATTTATTTAATTTATTTATTTAGTCAGAAATGGATTTATTTAAAAGAAAGAAACAAATGCAAAAAGAAGATGTTTTTTGATGAGTTTGTAAATTACTGCTCTCGCTACGCTCAAGTAGCAATTTACAAACTCATCGGAAAACATCTTCTTTTTGCACTAGGTGCTCTCTAAATTTGAATCAGTTGAAAATAACTGAATTAGAAGCAAGAAATCAGTTACTAATTCAAATAGTAATATTTCTACTCACAATTAGTTAAAAATAACTGATTGATGTCAGTTAAAAGTAACTGATGTTTCAGTAAATTTTTGTTGACTGATTCAATTAGTCAAGTTTAACTAATTTTTCAGTTATTTTTTTACTGAAAATCATTTATTTTTAACTGATTCAGAACCAAAAAGTCAGTCACTGATTGTCAGTTAAAACCATGATTTTTAACTGATTCAAATTAAGAGAGTGCTTAAGGTGCTTTGTGGTTTAAATAAAGCATTTCTCTGGGTGTAATAATAATACTCATACTCAATAATAATAAAATTAATAACAATAAGGGATAGTAATAATTATAACATCAACAATATTGATAAGATAAGAGAGATGATAATAATATTAACAATATGAATAATTGAACACGGCGAATTGATGAATATTGATTAAAATGAAATTTAATAATATGTATGTATTCGATATCACGTAACTACTGCTAATTTTGATGGGTTTTATACTGAAAAAAGTAAATACCAAAATGAGCAATGTGATTTCAATGACGATGATCGGCGTGAACCGGCTAGCTCTGACTCGATGGTTATACGCTCGAAATTACCAGAGAGTATACAGTTGAATAATGAAATAATTTCATAATCAAGCCATGCACCCCGTAGATTAGTCACGAGCCAGGAATCCACTGGAATTTCTCTATAGTTTGTTAGTCATTCTCGTATATATTTGCTATATATATACAACAAACGATGAGGAATATAACGTTTGTTTCACTAGCAAGTTGTTTCTATACATTTTATATGCATATACCATCGACAAATTGCAAATCGAGGTCAGGAATTCGCATACTCAGTATTATTTTTCTTCATCCTCATACTCTACTCCCTTTCTTCTCATTAACAGCTTCATTATTATTTTTATTGTTTCTCAAAAGCATTTTTTGTTTCTTTTTTTTAAATCACGAGCATATAATCTTTGTTTGGTTCGATGCATTTCGAGAAACTCTGTTTTTTTTTCTCTCTCCTCATTACTGACACGCAATGTGTGCGGTTTGAAAAGTGAATTCTTTGTGCATAATTTCTTTGTTTTCACTTTTTAATTATTGAGGTGTATAACGGAGAATAAATGCTGTTGATAACAAAGTTTTATGATGATTCAAGCAAAGTTGTAGTCTTAAGCAAACATCTGATTAGGAGGAAACCTATTTGATCTTATTATTTGAATTTTGAATATGGATTTTCTGAATTCAAAACAGATTTTCCTAATATTATTATTTTAACCCAAAAATTGTCCTGTAAAATAAAATTTGGAAATTTTTTTTATAATAGGCGCGAGTAATCAAATAAATTTTTATTTATTACAGTTTAATAAATATTTGTTTTGGTTCAACTAAAAATTTGATTCAATTTATCAAATCATATATGTCATTAGAAAAAAAAAATTTTATTACGAAGTACGAACTAATGATTCTAATCAAACAGAGATTTGAGTTAAACAAATTATATTTACTGTATAAAAATTTGGCCACATGTCAGTTAAGTCAGTTATGTCAGGAAAATGTCAGTAAAACAAATTTTTTGTCTGTAAAATCAGGGATATGACAGGAAAAAAAAAATTTTTGACAGGGAAATTTAGAAAATTTTTTCGACCTATTTTCAAAAATTGCTACTTTTTCCACTTTTTCCAAATATTGCAACAAAATGCCATATTTTTTAGTATTAAATGTAATTCACTTCGATTTTTATAATGCGAAAAACAAATATAAACAAATCTTTCAAAAATTATTTTTGAATCATTTTTCTATTTAAATTTTCGAAATAAACAATTAACAAGATTTTGAATAATTGAAATTTTGTAAAATTTAATTGAAAATAATTAATTTTTTTCAAGTATTTTGTAAGAATTTTTGAAAATCAACTTTTGAAGAATTTTAATTGCAATTTTTTAAAATAATTGAATTATCAAAAATTTTAATGAAAAATCTTTAAATAACGTAATTTTAAAAATGAAAATTAATGAAAATTAGCCTTTAATTTTTTAAAATTCAGTATTTACAGTGCTTTCAATTACATATTTCCGAAAATTCAAATACATACAAAAAATAATATCATTTTAGAATTATTTTCAATATTTTAGAAAAAAAAATCCTGTTCAAAATTTTTAATTAAAATTCAAAAAAAAATTAATTACTTTTTGTTAAATTATACAAAAATTCTTTTAAGAAATTCAATTATTTTCGAAAAATTACATATTTTTAAAATCTATTTCTCAGAATTTGTTTTATCATAATTTTTTAAGATTCAATTATTATCTTCGAACAACGTGAATAAAAATTTATAAAAAAAATACTTTTTCAGACTTATTAAAATTTCGAATAAATCATGGTCATATTTATAATTAAAATTCTTCAAAAATTTGATTATTTTTATTTACATTTTCCAAAAATTCAATTATTTTTAAAAGATTTTAACCGAATTTTAATTGTTTGGAAATTTTTCAATTGTAATAATTAAAAAGCTATTATCCTTTAAAAATTATTTTTAAATGTTTAAAAAAAATTAATTTGTAAGAATTTATTTATCATAATTTTTTGAAAACATTATTCCTTTAATAATTTAAGAAAAAAACATGGACAGTGAGTTACAGTTTGAATTGTTGTAAAAAATTGAATTTTTGAATTTAAATAATTGAATTTTAAAAGAACTTTCGGAAAATTATTTAAAACAATTGATGTAGAGATGAAGTTTAGTTGAAAATTGTAGAAAATAATTAAATTTAGGAAGGGTTATAATTGTAGTTTTTAGAAATTATTCAAATTTATAAATTTTACTCATTTTCAGTAAACTTTCATATTTTCATGTAAAAAGAATTTTGTCAGGGAAAATAATTTTAATGTCAGGGAAATGGCAGGGAATTTAATAAACTGAAACTTGAGACCACCCTGAATGAAATTTTCTTTAATTAAAAAACAATTTATTTGTTTCAAGGAGTTTCTTCGGTTGAAAATTAATTTTTCTTTGATTCAAGGAACAAATTTTGCAGATTAAGAGGAAATTTATTTAAATCGAAGAAAAATTTACTGGAATCATATAAATATTTACTTGAATTAAATAAATCTTTAGTTAGATCAAATAATTTTTTTTTAGTCAAATAAATTGTATTTGAATTATTACGTTTAGTATTTGAAGTGGAATACTCAGTAATTGACTTAGAAATTATTTTGATAGAAAATAACGTTGGTGAAGTTCATAACGTTTATATAATCAACGATTTAGAAGAAAAAATATTTTCTATTCAAATTTTTACATATTTTTGCACAAAAACACTTTCTTGATTTTTTTTCATCAATAATTTGAAATAGAAAAATTTCTGAACAAAACAATTTATTATTTTTGTCAAGAAAAATATTTTATTTCTTTGTAATCGTTGATAATAAACGTTGTAAACTTCACCGTCGTAGAAAATAAGTATTTGATATCTAGACTTATATTTTTTTGGAATCAAATAATTTTTTTTCCAGTGGATAAATTTTTTCGTCAGTTTAAGCATGTGCAGAAAATACCCAATGTTTATATATACTAATTTGTTTTTTCATTGACGATGTAATAATTTGTTAACTTTCATTTGTATAATTAAAATAGTGCGCATGAAATGTCCACATTGAAGTTTAAAGGGAAAAGTAAACGATACATATATATGTATATATGGCAATACATATACATATATATATATATATATATATATATATATATATATAATAGCATAGCAATATATATATAATATGTGCATATATATAGATATAGTTATGTATAAAGATATATGTATATAAATGCAAGAGGATGAATGTTAAAAGAGAAGAGCACATAATACAGGTGATCCTCGTTTATATCTGTGTGTTCATCCGTGCAAGTAATTTATTATCGTTCACTGCGAGATTTGCATATATAGAACCAACCCTCTCTCTCTCTCTCTCTCACCCCCCACCCCTTGTCTGTTGGTTTTCGCGCACGGTGCTCGCGGAAAATTGCAATGTTCAGTCGCACGGAAGCTCATGTTCAGTTTGCCACACTCGTTGGTTTTTGTACAAGGGTGTACGCCAATTATTTGCAACTCTTGTTATAAGCCAACATCGACAAATAAAATTCATCATTTCTATTCCCATTTGGCCACACTTAATTACATTTTCCAAATCGCGCGGAAAAGATATCCCAAATAATGAAAATTGATCGTCACACTCTCCATATATATATGTATGTAGTCATGATGAAATATCGTGTATACGAATATTCATACGTCAAATGTTTCTTTCGATTCGTGGGGGAGGAGGCCCTTTATTCCATTTGAAAATTTTGAATACAAATATATGTGGTTTTAGGATTTAAATATAGTCGAGGTTAGGAAAATATGTACTTTGATTTTCTGTTTATTTTCTACATTCTATATTCTGATTTTTTAAATATTTTTCTTTATGGAATATTTCAGGGGGGTTAAAAATTAGGTTATGAAAATATTTTCGCTGGAAATACGAAAAGAAATTTTTCTCCAAGGGGACTTGAACCCAGGGCTTGAAATTGATAGTCCAGAGACAAATCCCCGCGACAACTTAGCTATTTAGTTATAAAAATATATTTTTAATTGAGAAAATTTTGATTTATTTTTATTGAAGGGCATGTTTAATATGAAACATAAGAGAACTAAAATAATTTCGAATCTTTTATTCTTAAAAACAAAAATTAAATATTAAATTTTTTATATGTATTTAATTAATTATTAAAAATCATGGATTTATAAAAGAACTTTTTAGTTAAAAGCACAAAAAAATTGCATTTTAGAGAAGTTACAAATGTTCAATACAAATTTCAATAGGTTTAAATTTGAAATTGTTGAAAATCTAATTCCTATGGAAAAATAATAATGATTATTCATTCATTTGAAATAAAACTATTAATGTTTTCGAATAATTTTACAATTAGAGAAATTCGTAAATACATGTATTAAATTGTCTACGTACGAAACATAACTGTATACATATGTTCGAAGATTAAAAAAAGGAAAGAAATTTAAAAAAAGGGTATCACAAAAAATCACTGAAATTTGAGGTTGTGACCCAGGAAGATAGATCCTGGAATTATGGATTATAGATTACATACACACATTGATAGTTCTTGATAGTTATTACAACGAATCGATCAGATCAAGTTTCCATTAATCATCGTAACATGCGCTGGAATCGAACAACACACGATCAAGCCACTCACGATCCAACCGAATGCCAGTAATTACAATTTTGTTCATTCCCATAGAGTTTGCAGGCCGACGTTACTCGCTAATTATTAATCGCATTTATCCCTCCACTTAAAATTGTGTTTGCGCAATAATCGCTTTGGTGGTTTTTTTTTTAATACATGCGTTGCACTCCAAAGAGTATAAAAATTTTTTTTAACAAAAACAAATTAGCGTTTAATTATTTAACATTCATTAAGACTTATTGCTGTTTAAGAGTATTTGATTTTGTCGAATCATTTCATTCAATCAAAACGGTTATTTAACCAAATTGCCATTTAAATCCGAATGTTAATTAATAATGCTCGAAGTTCACTCTTTTATTATAGATAAATTTTAATTATTCGAATTTATCATTTGTTTAACCTCTATTGTTATCTATCTGGTGGTAACATGACTTTAGGTATTTTTAACATGCTTCTTCGAAAAATTTACTTATCAAAATTTTTGATAAAATTTTTATTAGATCTTAATTATTTTTAATTATTTTCAATTTTAATAAAAAATAGTTAAAAGAATTTAAATACTGAAAGAAATTTGAATAAAATTGTTCGAAAAAGTTCAATTATTATTTTTAAAAATAATACGAATTTTCGCAGCAATTCAATTATTTTTAAGGCAATTTAATAAAAGTTTTGGAAGAACACAATTATTTTCAAAAATTTCTATAAAATTCTTTATAGTAATTCAATTAATTTTTAAATAATAAAATTGTTCCCAAGTAATTCAATTTTTCGAAAGATTTTTAATCTTTTTTGGAAAAATTCAATTATTTTTTGAAATTTTAATAAAATTCTTTCAAAGAATTCAATTTTTTTTCATAAATAATAAATTACTTTGCAAGAATTCAATTATTTTTAATAAATTTTTACGAAAAAATTGAATTATTTTTGAAAATTAAAATATTCTTTGAAAAAATTCAATAATATTTATAAATAATACGAATCTTCCTAGAAATTCAATTTTTTTTTAATATATTTAATAAACGTTTTGAAAGAATACAATTATTTTCAAAAATTTAAATAAAATTCTTTATAATAATTCCATTATTATAAATAATAAAATTTGTTCCCAGGTAATTCAATTATTTTCAATTCAATTTTTCGAAAGAAATGAATCGTTTTTGGAAAAATTTAATTATTTTTTTAAATTTTAATAAAATTCTTTTGAAAGAATTCAATTTATTTCAAAAATAATAAATTTCTTCGCAAGAATTCAATTCTTTCCAATAACATTTTACGAAAAAGCTGAATTATTTTTTAAAATTGAAATTAAATTCTTCGAAAGAATTTAATTATTTCCAATAAAATTTTACTAAAAAATTAAATTATTTTTGAAATTTGAAATCAAATTCTTCGTAAGAATTCAATTATATTTAATATTTTAATTCGATTATTTTGAACACTTACAATTTCATTAAAATTTCGCTAAAGATTACAATATTTTTTATTTCAGACTAGTAAATTTTAAAAATATTCCAACCCACACATATAGAAAAAAAGTATATTTGATTTAGAGCCAACTGAACTCTTCATTTATGCTTCAAATATAAATTTTATTTGGTTGCAAATAAAAATTTTATTTGTGTCGAATAAAATTCTTATTTAAAACAAATAAATAGTTTCGTAGACCCTGAGATAAATGTATTTTTATTATAACTCCAATAAATTTTATTTGGTTTAAATGAAATTTTTCTCTGGGTGCAAAAAAAATATTTTGTTCATTTGGATTTGAATAAAAAAATTTTTTAAATACAGTTGCATTCCGACAGATTTAACTGTAATTGACATATATAGAAATTATTTGATACAAATAAATACTTTTTTTGGAAATAGGCAAGTAATCGTTTACTTAAATGAAATAAATTTTTTTCTCGTGTCAGTAAAGTTAACCGAACGTCTGTATAAATTTATTATTATAAATTTTTATATAAATTTTATAAATTTATTATTATCAATATTTATACACATAAATTTTATAAATTTATAATTTTATTGTAAATATTTATATAAATTTTATAAATTTTATAAATTTATAAATTTTATAAATTCATCTGGTATCTATTATTATCTTCTACAAGTACTTTGATAAAAAATTCCTATTTTAGAACGAAACAATATTTTCGAATATATTTATTTACTTTTTAAAATTTTTTGATATTTTTGAAGGTGGAATTTATTATTTTTTTCCTGCCTTTCTCGCTCTCTCTGTCACTTTTTTTTAAGGGTGTTATGAATATGAATTTTGATAAAACACGCGGTGTGGATATTGAGAACATAAAAAAAACAACGCTTTATTATTCAATTAGGATTATTATTCTTTTGGTGAAATAAAATCTCACGCTTGCAGGGCTTGTTGAGTACGCTATGAAAAATGATGTGTTTGTTTAGTCTCGCTTGCATATTGCGCGAGTGCGTATACACGAGAGAGGCGCTCTTCGAAAACCGGCCTCTGCATTATGTGTTAAAGTCGAGTATATTTTTCTCTCTCTCTCTCTCTTTCGTGTTGAAAAGTATTTTTACTCGCGTGCACAGAACCAAGAGTACGCACTTGAAAAGCATGAATGAGAACCTCGTTGCCATAATGTCCCCCACCATCGCATCGTCATCTTGACAGGAATAATCTAGATGCTTTTATTAACTGAGAATGATGTACTTTACCTTTTTTTCTCTCTCTGTCTCTCTCTCTATCTCTGTCCCTCATCATCGTGTTTCTTTTTTCAAGGCTTAAAATAACATAACCGGTACTTTATGCGATCTACTACATTTATAATAACCGTAATTTATATTATGTCGTTTTATTTTGAATTGTGAATGAAAAATTTTTTTTTAAATAATATTTTCCTTTCTCTGTTACAGGTACGTAAATGAGTATTTTCAATCAATGGGCTTTAATTTTCAATGGGCAGTGCGGTGAGTTTGAATTTTTTATCGATTGATAAATTTTGAATTTTTACGAAAAATTCTTTCTCTCAAATTCTGAATGTTTAAATGAACGAAAATCTTCTAAACAGTTCAATTATTTTTAAAAAATTGTAATGAATTCAATTAGATTTAAAAATAATAAAATTCCTTCCCGAAATTCAATTATTTTTAAGTCAATTTTAAACAAAACTTCTTTAAAAGAATTCAATTATTTTCAAAAATTTTAATAAAATTATTGGTAAGAATTCAATTTCAAACAAAACTTATTCAAAAGAATTCAATTATTTTCAAAATTTGTGATAAAATTCATTATACAAGAATTCAATTATTTTGAAAACAATTTTCTTCAATGTTCTCGAAAGAAATTAATTATTTTTAAAATAATATTTTAATAAAATAGTTCAAAAAAATTCAATTAGATTCAAAAATTATAAAATTCTTTGCAACAATTTTATTATTTTTTAAAATTAAAAAAAAATTCTTGCAAAAATTCAATTATTTTCTAAAATTTAACAAAATTTTTGCTAAGAATTCAATTTTAAACAAAACTTCTTCAAAAGAATTAAATTATTTTTAAAATTTGAAATAAAATTCTGTAAATAAGAATTCTATTATTTTGAAAAGAATTTTAATCAAAGTTCTCGAAAGAAATATTAAAATTTGTAAAAATTAATTATTTTTAAATATTTTAATAAAATTGTACGGAAAAATTCAATTATTTTCAAAAAAAATAAAATTCTTTGCAAGGATTTAATTATTTTTTAAATTCAAAAAAAAAAATTCTTGCAAAGAATTCAATTATTTTCAAAAACTTTAATAAAATTATTCGTAGGAATTCAATTAATTTTAAACAAAACTTCTTCAGAAGAATTCAATTATTTCGAAAACAATTTTAATCAAAGTTCTTCAAATAAATTAATTATTTTTAAATATTTTAATAAAACTGTTTGAATGAATTCAATTATTTTCAAAAATTGTAAAATTCTTTGCAATAATTTCTTTATTTTTTAGAATTTAAATAAAATTCTTGGAAAGAATTCAATTATTTTTATAAATAATAAAATTGTTCGCTGGAATTTAATTATTTTAATTTGATTTTTAATTTTTTAACGAAACTTCTTCAAAATAATTCAATTATTTAAAATATTTTTGATAAAATTATTCATAATATGAATCCAATTATTTTCAATACCAGTCTAATTAGATTTTTCTAAAGAATTGAAATACTTTAAAGAATTTTAGTACAATTGCTCAAAAAAATTCAATTATTTTTATTATCAATCAAAAGTCTTTGAAGAAATTCAATTATTTCTAATATAGAATTTGATATAAATTTTGAAAGAATTCAATTATTTTCCATTTTACTAAAACTTCTTCAAATGAATCAAATTATTTTCATAGATATTAAAATTTTTCACAACAATTCAATTATTTTTAATACAATTTTTCGAAAGAATTTAATTATTTAAAAAAAAGTTAATAAAATTCTAGGAAAGAATTCAATTATTTTCAAAAATTAGGATAAAATTCTTTACAATAATTCAATTATTCTCAATACAATTTTAATGAAATTTTTCAAAAGAATTCAATTATTTTATGAAATTTTAATAAAATTGAATTATTTTCATAAATAATAAAATTCTTCGCAGTAATTCAATTAGTTGTAATAAATTTCTTTACAGGAATTTATTTACAGAAATTTGTAGAAAAATAGGTGGAAATTTCCCCCATAGCACTGCTAAAAAATTCTTGTTTTAAGGGTATTTGAACCATTATGACGTCACAGCTTTAAAATACATGCTTTGCACAAACTGTGACGTCATAATGGTTCAAATGCCCTTAAAGAAAAAAATTCTAACATCAAGTTGAAAAATATTCAAGATAAATTTTAACTGTACATTAAAATCAAAATTCTTAGATGATTTTTTTTTCCACATATGAAATTAGACTGGAGGAAAAATATGTAAATATATAATTTTTCTCCAATTTTTTAGTTAAAAATTTATTACTTAAAAATATAGAAATGAAGAGGAAAAAAATTTTAATTTCTTTAATAGGATTGAATTTTTTTTTCTACGTTTGATATTAGATTGGGAAAAAATATTATGTAAATATATAATTTTTCTCAAAATTTTTTATTTTGAAATTTATTACTTAAAAATATAAAAATGAAGAGGAAAAAAATTTAATTCTCAATTTAATTTCATCGTAAAATTGAATTTTTTTTCTACACTTGATATTAGAATGGAGATGAAAATTTAAATATTCATAATTTTTCGCCTAATTTTTTTTTTCACTTTAAAATTTATTAGTTGAAGATAAAAAAAAATGAAGAGGAAAAAAATATCAATATAATACATGTGCACATGCGAAGGAGTTTCCGGAGATACGCTCTGGTAATTCATAACAGTTAAATGAAGGCGTTTGATCATTGCCGATCACGATCTGACTGAACTTTACACGACTGATCTTTCTCTGCAATTGTTCTACATTCGTATTTCGAATCGGTTTGTTCGATTTTTTCTGCTCTACTATTAACTTTCTTTTTTTTATTTTCTTCTTCTTCATTTTACTATTATTTATATATATACATACCTCCCGGAACTTGCTATTCTCACGGGTAATCGATTATATGTTTAATGATCAATTCTTCGCTGTACAATTTTTTATTGTCATTGTTTCTAAATTTGTTGTTTGTACATTATTCATTGTCTGTTATTTTATTATTTATGATGTATTGAATTGATTTTTAATTAAATTTTTGCTTCGTGAAATTTTTTATTGATGGGAATGATTTATTTTAGGAATAATAAAAAATCAAACAGAAAAATTTGATAAAGTAAAATATTACGGAAGTGGGAAAAAAATTAAATTTTTTTATGCAAAAAATATTTTTTTTTCCGTGAAAAAAATATAACGATTTCTCCTTTGTGAAACAGATGACATTTCAACTAGAAATAATTCAATCGAGAAGAATCTTTTCAAGTAAAAATTGGCCAATTTCTCAGAGGAGGATGAAATTTTCTTCTTTTGAAAAATAATGAAAAGAGTATAAAAAAAGGAGTTAGACGGAAGAAGAGGGTTAGAGAGTGAGAAAAGAAACTTGAAAATTGCGGTCGGTTATTATCAATCAGTATCAATCTTTGCGACTCCTTCTTTTCTTTTCTTTTTTTTCACCCCGATCAGAGTGTGACGTCTTGTCACACGCGTCGGCCAGAACAGAAATTAGAGTCTATTCAATGGATGGTAACGATGGTCGCACCTGAATTACGAGCCATTCAACAAAATGACAACTAGAGTTTGACGTATGGGGTGTGTGAGCTCAATAGTTGTTATTATTATTAATTATTATTACAACTTGCGTGAGCAACCCCATGAGCACGGTGTTGTATTATTTTTTCCTTTGCAAATCGACAACACAGTGGAAATTAAACCCCCCTCCCCCTCTTAACCCTTTATAGTATGAAAACGGAGGGAGGCGCGTAGGACATAAACCCTTGCGATTTAACCCGTCAAAGAGACCTTCAATGGTAAACATTTGATCCAAGTAAATAAATCATCCTTTGATAAAAGAGAGAGAGAGAGAGATGACTCGTGCCCGTTTACCCATCGAAAGCAGAGAAATGGAGTCACTCGCAAAGATAAATATACCGACTACTTTGCGGATTCAAGCAAAGCGTATTTCCTTTCATACAAATACTTTATCGATGAAAAAAAATTGCACTGGACATTCAATTTCAAAATGAAATATCACCTAAAATGCGGAGTCAAAGAATATGAAAAAAAAAAATTTTCTCGACAAAAAAAAA
This sequence comes from Leptopilina syphax, assembly GCA_032872505.1. Taxonomy (NCBI): domain Eukaryota; kingdom Metazoa; phylum Arthropoda; class Insecta; order Hymenoptera; family Figitidae; genus Leptopilina; species Leptopilina syphax. The sequence goes on along the minus strand of CM065468.1, from coordinate 19,790,942 downwards.
AAACTATGTAATTATTTTTAATACAATTTTTAAAAAAAAGTGTTCCAAAGAATTAAATTTTTTACAATTTTTATAAAATTCTTCAACAGAATTCAATTATTTTCAAAATTTGCAATGAAATTCTTTATAAGAATTAAATTATTTTCAAAAACTTTTAATAAAAATCTTTATAAGAATAGGTATAATTACTTTCAATATCAGGGCTCGGATTGTGCGACTTTTTCGACTTTTTTTCGACTTTTCTAAGGAAATGTGACTTTTTTTGACTTTTTTGTGAAAAAGATGCGACTAATCGACTTTTTCGAGATTTTTTTTTTTTAGTAATATGCGACTGAAATTTAAAATTTTTTTAGAAAATTAAAGGAAAAAGTTTTAGTCAAAAATTGTTCTGTTACATTTATTTACAAATTTCTTTCAAATTTTTCGAAAACATCAATAACTTCTTTTTTAAATAAATATTTAATTATTATTTTTCCATAGGAATTAAAATTCTTCAAAAGAATTATAATTTTATATTATAAGACTTTATAAAAAAATTTTTTAATTATTGTTTATGAAAATAATTGAATTTATTTTTTTAAAGAAAATAATAGAATTATTGAGAAGAAATTTATAAAACATTAGTAGGTAATTGAATATTGAAGAAGAATTTTGATATTTTTAAAAATAATTGAAATTTTGAGAAGAATTTAAAAAGAAACCTTTGAAAATAATTGAATTTCTGCGAAGAATTTTCTTACTTTTGAAGATCATTAAATTTTGCAAACAATTTTATCAGAACTTTTAAAAATAATTAAATTTCCATGATGAATTTTATTATTTATATAAAATTTTGACGAGAAACTTAAAAAAAAATTGAAAATAATTATATTTCTAGGATGAATTTTATTATTTATAAAAATAATTAAAATTTTGACAAGAATTTTATTATTTATAAAGATAATTGAAATTTTGAACAGATTTTTTTTAAAAATGTTAAAAAGAATTTTGTTTGAAGAAGAATTTTGATATTTTCAAAAATAATTGAAATTGTGAGGAGAATTTAAAAAAAAATTTTGAAAATAATTGAATTTCTGTGAAGAATTTTCTTACTTTTGAAGATAATTGAATTTTGCAAAGAATTTTATCAGAACTTTTGAAAATAATTAAATTTTCCTGATGAATTTTATTATTTATGAAGATAATGATAATTTTCACGAGAAATTTAAAAAGAAATTTGGAAATAATTGAATTTCTGCAAAGAATTTTGTTACTTTTGAAAATAATTGAATTTCTAGGATGAATTTTATTATTTATAAAGATAATTGAAATTTTGACAAGAATTTTATTAAAATTCTTTGCAAATAATTGAATTTCAGAGAAGAATTTTATTATTTATAAAAATAATTGAAATTTTGAACAGATTTTTTTTTTAAATGTTTAAAAGTAATTGAATTTTGCAGAAGAATTTTAATATTTATATAAATAATTGAAATTGTGAGGAGAATTTAAAAAAAAATTTTGAAAGTAATTGAATTTCTGCGAAGAATTTTAATATTTATAAAAATAATTGAAATTGTGAGGAGAATTAAAAAAAAATTTTGAAAGTAATTGAATTTCTGCGAAGAATTTTAATATTTATAAAAATAATTGAAATTGTGAGGAGAATTTAAAAAAAAATTTTGAAAGTAATTGAATTTCTGCGAAGAATTTTAATATTTATAAAAATAATTGAAATTGTGAGGAGAATTAAAAAAAAAAATTTGAAAGTAATTGAATTTCTGCTAAGAATTTTATTACTTCTGAAAATAATTGAATTTCGGAGAAGAATTTTATTATTTGTAAAAATAATTGAAATTTTGTACAGATTTTTTTTAAAAAATGTTAAAAATACCTAATTAAAATTTTGCTATGAATTTTATTAAATTTTAATAAATATTATTCCGGATTGTTTGATATTAAAGTATGTGTTTGTCGAGAAATGTGATTTTTTTTACAATTTTGACAATTTCTTGTTTCCTTTATGGCGTTTTTTCTAAAATTTCATGCGACTTTTTTCCGACTTTTTCGGAAATTTTATGCGACTTTTCGAGACTTTTGTTGTGAATTTATGCGACTAAAGCGACTTTTTTTGAGTCTTAGACAATCCGAGTCCTGAATATACAATTTTAATTACTTTTCTCAAAAAAATTTAATTATTTTAAGAAATTTTATTAAAATTGTTAGAATATTTAATTGAAGAATTTACGAATAATGAAAATTTCGTAAAATTGAATATTGTAAACAAATGAATTTGAAAATTGTCAAAGAACTTTTTTCGAAAATTATTAAAAATATTCGATTTAAAGAAGAATGTTAGTTAAAAATTCTTGAAAATAATAATTGAATTGATAATGATTTTATTACTTGGTCATTTTTAATTAATTTATTATAAAACATGAAGAAATCGATCACTCCGATTCGAAGAATTTATCTTTCGAAACTAGTGTGTCGCACAAAGTTTTAAAAATTATTTTTATGAAGCTGAAGATATGGCACCCACTTAATTTTGAAATTAAAATTAAATATATTTGTTTTAAAAGCAACATAAAATTTTAAAAAATTGAGTGCTTATATTTGAAGCTAGTCTTCTTGATTTTAAGTTTCAGCTTCAGAAAAAATATTTAACGTTAAAATATTTGTAAAATTAAATGTCTGACAGTTAATTTTAATTAAAAAATTCTTTTTTGTTTAATTATTTTTAATGTCCCAATTAAATTTAAGAAATGAGGAGAGCGGATAAGAAATATAATCTGTTGAGAAATTGGTTGAAACAAATCTTTCATCGTCACATCTCCATTTTATCGGATAAATAATCCTGATCTTTTTTTTTGACTGAAATCCCCTCTGACAAATCTTTCAATCCTCGAGAGAAAAGAAAAGAGAGATGGAGGGAGAGAATGAGAGGGTGATCCGTCGTGTAATTAGACATTAGTCAGTTTGAAGAAAAGTCTCATCAAAGAATTCAATATAGTACTTGTTGGTGACAAATTGACAGGATTTATTTACTTCTATCGGCATGGCACTTTGTTGGGTTTACTTTTAGTGTGACTTGGCATATGGAATCTGTTAGTTTTGCTACATAGAGACCCCAATCGAGTCCACACGTGTTCCTGTTTACAGTTCCTAAGGATATTTACGTTGCTTGAAGTGAAATAGTTAGCCGACAAACTGATCCAAGCCATATGACGTGGTCTGCAATTATTAGCTTATTCTCTGAAAAGATCATTGAACTCTAGAAATTTTATTGTTATTGCTATTAGCTGCTTTTTGTTACGACCTTTTTTTTAATCAAAAGACCGAAATTATTATTATCATTATACCTAAGCGTCGACTTTAGCCGAAATCGGTCAAAATTTATTTGGTGACTAAAAGTTTGAAGAAAATAAGAATATGATTCAACACTGAAACTTTGTTCTTTTTCGCAATTAAAATTATTAGAAAATTTTTGATTGTCTAGACTAACAATTACGTGTGTCTGTTTAAGTATGTCTTTTACAAAGGATTTTCAAGTGTCGAAGCTACATCAGGGTGGCAAGTAAATAATTGAATTTAGATTGAAGGGCTGCTTCATGACGACGTCTACACACCCTTTCCCCCTCTTTCATATCGAGAGAGAGAGAGAGAGAGAGAGAGAGAACCCCTTTCCCCCCTTGAATGGTTCTTCAGCCATCAGCAGCCTCTTCAATTAATTTGTGAGGCTTCTCTCCCATACTGAGGCTCATTCCCCTCCTCACCCATCACTTCCCCCTGCGGGACAAGTCTCATCCCTTATAAGTCTTCGCTGCTTGGAAAACATGAGAGGATGATTTCGTATTGTTTTGTCTGGCAATTTTCATTTCCCATTGTCAACTATAAATGCTTCTTCTTCATTTTCCTCGTTTTTTCCTTCTTTTTTCTTAGTGATGATGATAATAATAACACAAAAGGATTGGATATTAGTGATTGTGTGCTGCATTATGTCATCTGTCAGGAGAAATTCTTTTTTTTCCTAATTAAATCTTTGTTGCTTGAAATATTATTTGTTTGAGAAAGTAGTTTTTATTTTTTTTTTTGCATTGTGCAGCAAGAGAGAAAAGAAGATGTTTTCAGATGAGTTTGAAAATTACTGCTCTCGCTTCGCTCAAGCAGCAATTTACAAACTCATCTGAAAACAGCTTCTTTTCGCACGTGGTAAACAAGATGCTTTGTGTAAAATTATTTTAATACTGTTTTCATAACTAAATGTAATTTTATTTTGATTACAGTGTAAATTATGCCGTATAAAGAACATACAGAAAAATAACCAATTTGTGCTGCATTTATGTTAAAGAAAAGCAACACTTTTCCAGTTAATTTCAGTTAATTTTCAAACTGAAATTTTTGTATCTTAATTCTATTGGAACAATTACTTTTTGCATCACTGATCTCTAAAGTTGAATTTGTGCCAAATGGTTACATTTTAATAAATATTAAACACTAATTTTGAGAAAATTTAATATCTTTCCAAGTTTTGCGAATTTGGTAAAAATTATTTTTTGAAACTCTAATTTCTAATGCAAACTTCGTACTTCGTTATTTAAAAAAAAGTAGCTTTAAGTTTGATGAAAGTAGTAAAAAAGCAACTATCAAAGAATTAAATTTACATACTCTCTTAATTTAAATTAGTAAAAATGTTTAATAATTTGAATTAGTGACGGACTTTTTGCTTTTTAATTAGTAAATTTTATTAATAAATAGTCATTTCTAATAATTTATTAGTAAAACTTACTAATTCAAAAGAAAAAAAAAATCAGTCACTAATTCAAATTAGTGACTTACTAGTGACTGATTATTAGTGAATTAATTAGTAAAAATATTATAAATATTTTTACTAATTCAAATTTAGAGAGTGAAGAATCAAATTTTTTCATAACCTATAAATTAAATGAGATTCAAACATAGAATAATTTTTTATAAATAAATATTTAAATATCTATTTATTTTTCCTCTGAAATTAAAATATTTCGAATGATTTCAATATAAAACCTTTTTAAAAGTTAACTTTTTCTAAAAATTCACACTATGACCGTTCGATTATTTAATTATTATCTAAAATATTAACTGAAAATTTAATTTTAAATTTAAAATCCAATTTTATTAAAAAATTCTCCGAGAATTCAGTTATTTAGAAGACAAAAATAAATAATTTATTCAATAATTGAATATTTCTTAAAATTCAATTCTTATAAAGAGCTTTATCGAAATTTTTTAAACTCTGATAACTTAACAGTATCAAATTGCAACGAATTAATACCAAAAATGTTGATCAAATCAAAAATTGATGTAAATTTTTGCCATTAATTTGATTAACTTTAGTATCAATTTGATACCTTCAAGAAAATTGTGAAACAATTGAATTTTTTCGAAGAAATTTATAACTTATAAAAATAATTGCATTCTTGTGACGAATTTTTTTTTTTAATTTTCTTTTACATATTTGAATTTTTTCGAAAATTCTTTTAAAATAGTAAGTAATGAAAATAATTAATAACAAATAGTTTCAACAAATTTTTGTTATTAATTAAATTTAAACGAAGAATTTTATTAAAATTTTTGAAAATAATTAAATTCTTTTAAGAAATTTAATTAAAAATGTATCGAAAATAATTTTTAAATTCTAAGAAACAAATTATAGCGAAATTTTTGTAAATAATTCAATTCTTTTGAAGAATTTTTATAAAATTGTATTCAAAATAATTGAAATCCTTAAGGTAATGAGTTTTATTAGTTATGAAAATAATTGAATTTATGCAAAAAATTTTATTAAAGTTTTTAAAAATAATTGAATTTCTGAAAAGAATTCAATTATTTTTAAAAATAATTGAATTCTTGCGAAAATAATTTTATTATTTTTCAAAATAATTGAATTCTCGCAAAAAAGTGTAATAATTTTTTTCAAATGTTTGAATTCTTGAGAAAAATTTAATTAATTTTTTTTAAATAATTGAATTCCTGTGAAAATTTTATTATTTATGAAAATAATTCAATGTTAAAGAATTTTATAAAATTTTTGTTTATATAATTGAATTCTTTTGGAAAAATTATTTTTTTAATAGTAAAAAATATATTTAAAATAATTGAATTTTGAAACAAATTTTTAAAACAATTGAATCGTTTGAAAGAATTTTCAAAAAGTTTTTTTTATATAATTAAATTCTTTTGGAATTTTTATAAAGAATAGTTAATATTACAAATAATTGAATTTCGAAAACACCATATGTACCAAGAGCGAAAAGGAGACCTTTTTTGATAAGTTGAAAAACATCTTCTTTTCGCCCTTGGTGTATAATGTACTATTATTTCGACTGATATTCTGGATCGGCTACCTATCTGGATAAATTATTTATAAATTTTATATTTCCTCTTTATGGAGGAATTATTGTAATTTCTAATAATTAGTTGTTTAAAATATTGCTTATAATCAAATGATTTATAATAATTAATAATTAAAAAGCTGAAAAATTTGCCAACAAAAATACAATTACATGTATTTATTTCTTTTTTGGATTACAATGCAACATAATAGTATTTTGTTGACATGCAAAGAAGCTTTTTTTAATATAGAAATGTCGCTAAGAGAAAATTTACTGTTTCATATATATAACCTGGAATTTTATGAAATTCCTAAGCTAAAATGCAGATAGGATCTCAAAAGATATGCTTATTTTTTTGTTGTATTTTTCCGTTCCTCTATATAGAGAGATACAGGATACATGCTCCTTATGTTTGCATATATAATTTTACATTTTCTGTCGTGAAAATAGCTGTGCAATAAAGCTTTCATTCCCTCTTATTATTTGTGAGGTTGAAATTGCACGGGATATTATATTATATATGGAGCACTATATGTAAAATATAAGGTGGCAGTAAAACTTATATTGTCAGCGTAAAAGGCTCGTGTCTCTCATATACATATATTAATGATAATAAATAATAAGGGATTGCGCGGAACTGTTTTTTTTTAATGTACTCTTTGGCAATATATAAATGCGTAATTAATACATCAAGGGAAGGATATACAGTCATTTGGATAAATGACTCTGTATATTCGTGTGTGGTAGTCATTCATTAGGCATTTCACGTTTTTTTTCTGTTATTTTTTTTTCATCATTTTCCATATTGCCAGTGCGGAAAGCTTTCGTTCAGCATCACACACGTGAGTGGCAAATTACCACGAGCGAATAGATCAAAAGTAATTACCATAGAGTGAAGGTGGATGGTAATCGATAATCGAATCGCGTGAAATTAACCCCCCGATCTGAAATATACGTTCTCTCTCTCATTCTCTCTCTCTCTTTCTGTCTATCTCTCACGACTTGGGAAGTACTTTGACTTTTGCAACCGCATAGTTTCAACTTTCACGCCCACAGGAAGAAATTCGTGTAAGTGCGACTACTAATCATTTGTTTAATGAGAAAAATTTCACACTGATAAAAGCAATTCTTATTAAATAGATAAGAGAATTCTCACGAAGAAAATTCTGTTTTTCCGTTCTTATCTAAAATAAAATGAGTCGGAATTTCATTCAGTATGATCCAAAGGGGGAAATTTGTTATTCATATGTGTTGATTAGATTAGTGTGGAAAATTTACAGAAATTTTTTTTTTTTTGAGAGTGCATACCAAAATTGAAGTGACTGCAAATCTACTTGACTTGTTTAATTGTTTGAAGCGAGTTGTTAACTTGTGGGGAGAAAGAGAGAGAGTGGGGGGGTAGAGATGAAGCACACTGAAAGTTTGACTTTGCTGCATCGAAACTCTGAAGGTTACACGCGAAAACTTGTTTCATGAAATTAAACCTCTAGGGGATTTGATGCTTGAAATCCTCCCCACTCATTCCATCATTGAAAACCACCCCTAAGTACAATAGCTTTAGGAAAGCTCGAATGTAACCCTATCAAGCACCTGCGTATATGCATAAATGATCGATTCACCCATGAAGTGCTGACTCTTAAGAGAGAACGAGCAATAGAGTGAGAGAGAGAGAAGCGAGAGCTGCCCATAAATCTAAGGGAAATACACCAGGGAATGGATTTGCTAAAATAACAAGCGGCCGTGAATTATCTCCATATTTTAATCACCGTTGGGTCTTGAATTATTCCTAATCAGGTATTTACTACTTTCGTCTTAACACCTTTATTGCAAAAACAAATACTGCTTTTGAGTTATTCTAGCAAGAATGCAATTATATTTTATAACCTTGCGGGTAATTAATGTTTTCTCTAGCATACCATTGGAGGGATGCGATTTTTTTTTTTATTTCTTCAGTGTTGTATTAACCGAATGCGAAAGAGGAAATGAAGTTTGAGTTATTATACGAAGAAAAAGTACTTTTACTCTTTGGAAAGTAAATGCTTTACTAACTGTTGGAAAAAGTGGAACTTTGCGCACTGTTTATTCTTTATTAGTAAATAAATAATTCGCTAATACATGACTTTGAAATTTAGCGTGGTCTTCATGAAGTTTTTTGGCTAAGTAAACGAATTTACATTATTTTTATTAGGGCTTTTTTTTATTTTTTACGTCGGTTTTTTTGTGTATGAACTTTTGGATCTTCGAGTACACGACGTTTGCAGATGAGTTTGTAAATTGCTGCTTGAGCGAAGCGAGAGCAGTAATTTTCAAACTCATCTGAAAACATATTTTTTGTTTTTGATGCACAATGTAGCATCAAGTATTGAAAAGTAGTTATTTTACCCACTGTGAGGACACTTTGCCCACTATTTCCAGGGTGTAAAATTCAACTTTCGAAACTAGTGTCACAAAAAGTAATCTTTACAAAATTGCGTGGTTTATTTCAATTTTGATGATATTAAAATAACTTTTCAAAATTTTATCTCTTTGGAGATTTTGTATAAGTAGAGAGGAATATTTAAAAAATTTCGGGAATCGTGAAAAAATCGTAAAGAGCGTTTGCGGTCAAGTGGGTTGGGGGAAAAATTAATGAACGACTCGACGGTGGATAAACGTTGAAAAAGTAATTTTTCAGTGGTCGATGTCGCGTAAGTCGTTAGGAGACTTTTTATCATCCGAGGTTCGCCAAACAACAATACGTCTGCAGTGTATACGCGCGAGGGGCTTAATGAATAATTAATAGTATCGGGATCATCAGTCAAGAGTCGTGTGTCATGGTGGGTGGTGGAATTTCAGTTGAGTCACATATATATTTCATATATGCGTACAGAGAGAGCAGAGAGAGAGAAAGAGAGAATAGAGAGAGTATAGAGAATACAGAGAGACATTACATTTCCGGAGCTGAGAATTGATAGTTCTTTTACCGTAATGTACTTTACTATTGTATTCCCATAACTGTATACTCTCTCCACCAAAAGATCCAAATACAGAAACAAGGCACATAAGAATTTTATGTTCTTTCACAGGTGGTGAAACCAAGTTGCAATTCCTTTAACGGTAGCAAAACGTTGAAACTGAAAGTAAAAGGGATCTCTCCTCTCTCTCTTTCAATGCTCTCATTCGGAACTGAAGAGACAAAACGTTAATTTGAAACTGGTCGTCAAATGCGCGTATATATATAGAGAGAGAGAGAGATGGAGAGAAATAGAGAGAGAGAAAGAGAGGGAGAGTCAAGTTGACATCACATTCCTATATAACATGACACTAACCACTTGGATTTAAGCGAAACAAAGCCGAGAAATATGAGATTCAGGAAATCTTGTTGCTTTTGTAATCCTTTACTTACACCTACATATGAATAGTGCATCTGGTTGCTGATGCAGAAATTAGACCAACTTGAATTTTTATTACTTGAATTTTTTATTAAATTCAGCTATTTTTTATTTTCATATACAACTCTCGGAATTGTTTTAATTTAATTTTTCTTGTTCCTCTGTAAACCATTTGCATGCATTTGATTTCAAGTTCCTAAAAGTTCCGGAACGTTTATAAATGAACTTTTTATTTTTTCTTGAATTTCACTTCTTTCATTTCGGAGCACAGATTTTTTTTAAGGAAATTTGAGACAAATTGAGACAAGAAATGAAACAAAAGTTCGCATTGCAACACTTTTGATTCGTTTTTTGTCTCAATTTGTGATATCCTTAAAAAAACAGTGAGTTAAAAAAATCAGGACAGTTTTATAATCGCAAAATTTTTGAACAATTATTTGTTTCTTTTCGATTTCGTAAACGAACATTGTATTCGCCGATTCGCATTGACGCTAACTTCAGGGAAACTGAATCTTAAGTTATCAAATGGGTCTCTGAAGTTAGCGTCGAGGTTAAGCGTCAAAAAAACATTTAATTTCTGCGAAACGAACAAAAATTAAAGAATTTTTTTTTTAAAGAATTTTAGTTCAAACAATTAAATGGAAAATTAATAGTAAAAATATTAATATTAATAATAATAATAATAATAATAATAATAATAATAATAATAATAATAAAAATAATAATAGCAAAACTCAATAATCGTTTGAAGATTTTGATGATACTTCTTTTTTAAATTCTCGTGTTTTATTTAAAATTAAGTGGATTTCTTCTAATCTGGAAAGAAAATGTCTGGAGATTTGCTAAATTTCTCTTTCTCTCTCTCTCTTTCTCTCTCTGTGTCTACTTGTTTGAAGGAGAAACAACGAAAGAGCTGAATAAATTCTCCGCTTTTCCTTTTCAAGATCCTTTCCCAGGCTTTAGGACATTATGTCTAATTATATTATCTTGAGCTTTAGAATTTCTTCCTCAAGTTTATTCAACAAACGTTCGTTGTTTGCCACTCGAAATTTAAATATTTTTCTTTCTGCATTAAATAAAAAAAAGAAGAAGAAAAAAAAACGTTATTTCATCAACAATCAGAAAATCATATTTCTCATTATAATGATAGTAATCATTTCTCTCTTTTTCTCTCTTATTAGTCATTAAAACAGATGGTACGGACACAAAAATGACACCGTGGAATATATCAAGTGACATATTTATTTGATATTCAGTGAATCATTTGGGATAGTCATAATATTTTGAAATTTATAATCTCTATGATTCTCATGTAATACTGTTATTATAACTTTATTTAAAACAAACTTCAATCATGATTCCAGTGATATGAAAATATTCCCTCCTCTCCGAACAAGTGTATTATATGGATTTTAATATAATAATTTGTAATGGAGTTGTACTTCAAAGCTGATTATATAACATTTGTAAATATGCGGCAGTCATTAATGTTGAATTTTGGGATATTTATCTCAAATTAATTTTCATTGATGTTTCACTGGTGGGGGGGAAGGGGATTTAATTAATATATTTTACTTGTTTTCAAAATTTCCTGATAATGTTTATAGGGGGGGGGGGAATTTGTCTTTGAAATCGTTTTTTGGTTACTAGTTATTAATTCTTTTGATCTTTTTTAGAAAATATAGTAAATTTTCAATCGTTCACAGTTTAGTACTTCTGTTAATTTTTATTCTTCAGAAAATTATTTGGTAAATTAAAAAGAAGATTAAAAATAACTGTTTGTGTCAAAATTGTGTACTTTGTTCTGATATGATTTAATGACACGATAAGTATTTTTTTTTTAGAAAACATTTGAATTCTAAGGCGCATTGCAAGAATATAAACCGGAAACTACTTCCACTTCTTTGCCCAGTGGAATACAAAAACATTCCGCCCCCTTTGGGAGAAGAAAAAGTAATTTTCAAATTGTCCATTTCAGTTCTCATTTTGAAACACGAAACAGGAGGAGGCCGTCCAACACATTCATTCGTTCATTCATCCGGTAATCTGGAAATCCTATAATTGAGGTACAGGCCACAGGGCCACACACAACACACGAGATCGCCTTGTGGCAGGCGTTAGGCGACAATTTCTCGTCGTTTTGCCAACAGGCAGTGAGTGTACGGGTCAGCGTGTGAGTTTAATCGTCAATTCAACGGGGGGTTTGGGAAACCGCGGAAGCCGCGTTCACATGAAGAGACAGCCTGTCTGTGTCCCTCTCTCTCTGTCCATTCAGATTGCAAAACGTCATCCAAACAAACATTCTCTCGAGAAATGTCACTTTACACCACAAAATAATAAAGTCCTAGGTATTATATTGTTTAAGAAGACTCTCTTCTCGTGAGCTAACTTTAATAGCATAAAAAGGCGTGGCATCGAAAATAACAAGAACAGAATCAGCCTTATTTTACTTCGGCTATTTGCCAACCCGGTAGTCATTCCAAATAACTGAGAATGAAAAAGGTACAGTATTAGATTAGACGAGGAGAATAAGAATAAGAGAAGAGGGAAAATTGATGATAGAGTCAGAGAGAGAGAGAGAAGAGAGTGGAGGGGGGAATGAACAGAAAGAAAAGGGATAAGAATGAAGTTCACTCGAATTCATGACAAAGGATTTAAAACTCAACTCTACGGGACATTCTCCAGACTCAATTGATTACGTCTTTTTTAGATTCGCCTTTTGTAGGTTAAACGAATTCTCGAGATTTCTCATTTTCCTCAATTTTTATTTTCCGATTCTCAATTCCTATGCAAATTACATTAATTTATAAAAGAATTCTTTGTACTGCAAAAAACTAAAGCACTGCGTGGTAAAAAAAAAAAATAATAATGTACGAAATTACTGCAAAATTTTTTTAAATTTTATTTAGAATTTAATTATTATCAGGTCTACTACGATCGTTAAAGCGGTCTCTTATAAATTAAAAATTAACAATAGATGTAGACCTCAAGGGTCTTAACGATTTGTTCTTTATGTAAATTTCATCAGGATTGTCATACAAAATTTGGATTTTAATTTTAAATTAATTTTTACCTTTTTCTGTTACAGGTACGTAAGGAATTACTAATTTTGATGATTGAAAAAATGCAAAATGGTGTCAAATAAATACTTTGGGGTGAGTGTGAATATAAATTTTAATCAATAGAAATTTTGGGAGAATTTTTGAGAATAATAAGTAAAAGACCAAAAGTTCTTCATAAGGTAAAAAAAATTTAACCTTTTAAAAAGAATGTTTTGTGAAAAAAAATCTTAATTTAAGACAAGATGTTAATTTTATTTTTTAATTTGTTACATTAGCAAGATAAAATTTTTGAGCCTATATACTAAATTATATTTATTTGGTTCAGTTAATTTTTTTTTGGTTTACTTAATTTTTCTGGTTCAGTTAAATTTTTTTTGGTTCAGTTAATTTATTTTTGGTCAAGTTAAATTTTACTTGGTTCAGTTAATTTTTTGTTTAGTTAAATTTTATTTGGTCGAGTTAAATTTTTAGTTCACTTAATTTTTTTGGTTCAGTTACATTTTATTTGGCTCAATTAATTTTTATGGTTCAATTAAATTTCATATGATTCAAGTAAAAATTAAATTTCTGCTAAAATAAGATTTTTATTTAAAACAAAAAAATAATTTAGTACTTAATTAGTCATTCAGTGACTCAGATCCTAAAGTTTCGAAATTTCAAATGAACGAAATTCATTTATATTTTATTTTCCCTCTTGATTAAATTTTTATTAAAATAATTTTGCATCACTATTAAAAAAATTAATTATTAACTTTCTAAATGTAAAAATTAATTTTTCACCTTTTATTGCAATCAGTAATTTATGAAAACATTTATTGGAAAAATATATTTCGTTCATTTGAAATTTCATAAATTTTGAATCTTCGTTTATTGGACACAAATAATTTATATTCGGTTTAAATATAAAACATTTATTTATCTGGTTGCAATAAAATTTACTTTTTAAATTTAAATTTCCTGTCTAAAAGTAAAACGAGATTTATTTTTCAAAACTTTAAATTTTATGTTTCTCGTAATATAGAAGATTTTCTCTTTACAGCAGTAATATTGTTATTGAAATTGATTTATAAATTATAAATACACAGGAGAATATTGATGTTTTTCGTAATAAATTTACGAATATAGTTTCTTTGTTATTGGTTTCTGAGATGGAGAGTCTATAATTAGCTGGGTTCAAAACTGCATTGAGAGCCGTATCAGTTTACATAAAATCTATTTTCTATTTGTATTTATAAACATACAATACTATATAATATGGACCCTAAAACTCGAACAGAATAACGTCATTTACTTGAGAAATTTGATTGTTTTGCCACTTTAAATAACATGTTTTGTTTCTTTTAACAAACGATTTCCATTAATTGTTACACAATTATATTTTGCTTGGTATAAAATTTATTACCATTCGTTTGTTTCAATTCTTAAAATTATATAAGTATTGCTTCATAATACTTACGTTTGACATAAAATAAGATTCACTGTTTTTTATTTGAGAATTTCGTTTTAACTCGAACTCGCAGTTTTTCTAAGGATATCGCAAATTGAGACAAAAAAACGATTCAAAACGTTGCTTCGTAACAATTTTGATTCTTTTTTTGTCTCAATTTGATTTTCATAAATAGATTAACTTTAAAAGGTTTTAATTTTAAATTTTACAAAATTTCAATTTTAAATGAATTTAATTAGAAATTATAATGAAGTTAGATTTTTCAAAAATTTTAATAATTCAAATTCTGAAAATAGTTACATTTTTTAATATATATTTAATTAATTATTAAAAATAATAGATTTATAGAAGAATTTTAATTAAAAATACTAAAAAAGAATTAAATTTTGGAAAAACTACAAATGATTGGAGAAATTCAATTATTTACAAAAGTAATAAAATTCTTCGCAGAAATTCAATTATGTTCAAAATTTTTTTTAAATATATCGTCAAAATTTCAAGTATTTTTATAAATTAATACAAATTTCACAGTAATTCAATTACATTTACAATTTTTTTTATAAATTTCTTCTCAATAATTTAATTATTTTTCATAAACAAAATTTTTTTTCATGGATTCAATTATTTTCATAAATAATAAAACTCATCGCAGAATTTCAAATATTTTTAATGCAATTTTAAATTTCAATTCTGTTGAAATTAGTTGAATTTCTAATATGTATTTAATATTATTTCCAAAAATTTAACGCAATTCTTTAAAAGAAATCAATCTTGATAAAATTTGAATCAAAATTCTTCCAGAAATTGAATTGTTTTCAAGAATTATATAATAAAATTCTTTGCAAAATTATTTTCATAAATGACAATATTAATTCATGAGAATAAAATTATTTTCAAGAGTAATAAATTTTTTTTCAGAAATTCAATTATTTTCAAAAACTAAAAAAAATTCTCGTCATGATTTTAATTATCTTTATAAAAAGCAAAATTCTTCGCTGAAATTCAATTATTAAAAAAACATTTAATAAAATTCTACGCAAACATTCAATTATTTTCATAAATTATAAAAATTTCTCAGGATTTCAATTATTTACAAATTTTTTAATAAATTCTTCGCAAAAATTAAATTATTTTTATAAACAATGAAACTGTTCTTAGGAATTTAATTTTATAATTTTCATAAATAATAAAATTCATAGCAGGATTTTAATTATTTTTGATACAATTTTTATCAAATTCCTCGAAAAAAGTAATTATTCTTACAAATTTTATTAAAATTTGTTGATAAAATTCTTTATGAGAATTCAATTTTAACAAACATTGAATTGTTCAATAAATTATTTTATTTTGAATTTAAGAAATTGTATTATCGTAGAATTTTCTAATAAAAGTTAATTTAAAAATGAATTTCCAAATAATCGATTTATTATTTATTTCAATTCTCTTTACAAATAATAAAATTCTTCAAAATTCAATTATTTTCCAAAATTTTAATAAACTTTTGAAAAGAATTCAAATATTTTCTAAAATATTAATAAATTCTTCGAAATAATTCAATTATCTTTACAAATAATAAAATTCTTCTCCATTATTCAATTATTTTCTAAAATTTTAATAAATTCTTCGAAAGAATTCAATTACTTTCAAAAATTTTAATAACATTCTTGTCAAAATTACAATTATTTTCAAAAATTTTCCTCAATTCAATGATTTTTAATATTTACGATTTTATTAAAGTTTTCCTAAAGAATTCAATTATTTAAAAAAAATGTAAATAATAATAATAATAAAAAATGATAACAATTTTACAACAATTCAATTATTTACAAATTTTTTATTTATTTATTCCCAAAAATTCAATTATTTTCATAAATTATAAAGCTCATCCCAGAATTTAATTTTTTTTAATATACAATTTTAATTCAATTTCTCGAAAAATGTAATTATTCTTAAAAATTTTATTAAAATTCGTCTGAAGAATTCAATTATTTGCAAATTCGTTGATAACATTCTTTATGAGAATTAAATTTGAAGAAACATTGAATTATTTTTAAAAAAAATTATTTTTTCTGAAAAATTTTATTAAAATGCGTTAGAAGAATTCAATTACTTAAAAATTTGTTGACAAAATTCTTTATGAAAATTCAATTTTAACAGACATTCAATTATTCAATAAAATATTTTATTTTGAATTTAAGTAATTGAATTTTCGTAGAATTTTCTACTATAAGTTAATTTAAAAATGAATTTTCAAATAATCTATTTATTATTTATGAAAATAATTGAATTCTTGCAACGAATTTTATTACATATTTTTTAAATAATTGAATTTTTTTGAGATATTTTACTATACTTGTAAAAATAATTGAATTTTTGTGAAGGATTTTATTAAGATTTTTGTAAATAATTAAATTTTTTTTTGAAAAATTTTATGACCTAATTTAAATTATTGTAAGACAGGAAAATATCGATCACTCCGAGTCGAAGACTCGGAATAATCGATTTCTTCATGTTTTACAATAAAATTTTGATAACTTGTTAATTTCAATAGGTTTGAATTAAAATTTTTTTTAAATCTTAATTCCTATGGAAAAATAATGATGATTACAATAATACAATTTTTCCCAATCAAAGAACCAGTTAGAATATTCCAAAAAAATCGAAATGTTTTTCTAAACTAAAATAGAAATTATTTTCCCCCATTATTTATTAGCATAAAAATTTGCAAAACCCAGGATAGAAAAGAAAAACTTCCACAATATTTACTTTCAGGTCAATGATTCCTCGTTAAAAGAAATTATAACCGGTTCCTTGCTCGGGACCTTCAATTTTGATCAGAGAATTTATTCTCCTGATAAAGAAAAAAAAACACACACACAAAGTGTGCTAATTTTAGAAGAAAAGTGGTTTAGCTTTCTAATTTTAAGTTCAATCGTGTTCGACCTCTCTCTTTCAATATACAATTCCTAGCAAGGTCAATTCAAGGGTGAACAATGACAAGGGTTGGTTTCAATGTCAGGGTTGAGAAACAGTGAAAGGAGAGACGACCGCAAAATAAAAGAAGAGAAAAAAAAAACCGTCTGACAAGAAATGCGACTCGAAAAGTATTGGTAGTCGACGCGCTATTTTCTCTCTTTTCTTGTATTGATCCTGTTTGCCACCCACGTGACTTTAGTATTCCGCGTGCAAACTTTCGCGAAAACGTGTCCCGCATGCCTGTGGGACTCCATAATTGTAGATTCAAAGGATATAATTCGGCGAGACCCCGGATCCCCAGGGATGAGAGGAGAGGACCACTATTGCCAAAAATGGAGAGGAGAAAGAGAGAGAGAGAATGTTTTTTACCCGCCACTCTCTGAACCCTGAGTTTCTTTTTTTATATAAAAAAAAAAGAGGGGGGAATTTCTACGAACAAAATTACGTTAATTGAAGGGGTGAAACCCTTGTCCGCTCCTCTCATAACGAAGTGAAAATGAATGCAATTTTTCCCTGGATCACGTATACTGATTTCCTCTTTGCGCGATAATCTCGAAACCAGAAAAGAGGGAGAGAGGTTAGTGTCTTTATATATATAGAGTGGAGTCGACAGATGCCCTTTTCTATTCAAGGGTTCTTATCCAGGATCATCACACATACGAACATACACACATGCACCAGGTTCTCGATTACCCTCTTTCTTCCGGAGGTCTAATTCCTAATGCTCTGGATCATTGAGGCCTAATTCGGTACTAGAGAGGATTTAGCATTCAATGCGAAAGGATCTCTCTAGTGTTGTGTATTATTGGGAAGGGGAATCAGAAAAATCATTGAATCGAACCAGTAAAATTCACACACACACATACACAGATGTGCACTCTCGAAAGTTACATTGTTATTTGTCAGGATTTTAGCGGATTATTTCTATAATACTCCTGTTATGTGTCGTTAATAATTAGGGCGCAAATCAAATGTCAGTATCATTATATGCATCATTAGGCAGTTTTTTTAGCCGGAAATGTAGCGTCAGAAAAATTATTATCGTAATTAGTCCACCTGGGCTAAAAATACCAATAATTACCAATTACTGATATGCAGGGCTCTAACCATAGTGAAAGTATTAAAAAATACGGAATTTACGAACAAAAAATTAAAAATTTATTGACCAATTACGGAAATTTTTCGAAAAAGTCCTTTGACAATTTACAAATTCATTTGTTTACAATATTTAATTTTATGAAATTTCAATTATTGGTAAATTCTTCAATTAAATATATGGGCAATTCCACGTGAGATTTCAGTCGACCTCTTAAAATCAGCCAAAAATATTTTTTTTCTATTCTGTATTGAAAAAAAACAGATACGTATTTTTTTTATTTTTTTGGAGGCCAAATTTTTGAGTTATGAATTTTCAAAATTTTCGCTTTTTAAATGTAGGTATATTTTTAATGTCAGATAACTAAAAAAATATTGCTTCTTTTCATTTTTTGACAAGAGAAAAAAAGTTTTGTTTTTCTCTCTACTTTTGAATAATCATAACAAAAAAAATTTTGTTTCATTTTTTATTAAAAAAATAAAAAAATTTTATAAACAAATTAATTTTTTTTAACTTTGGGTATGATAAATTTTTAATTTTCTTTTTTTAAAACATACCTGGAATTGATAAGAAGGTTTTGCAAAAAGTTTCAGAGTGGGCCTGACAAGTTTGATGGGTCCAAAAAAATAATTAAGCTGTCCGTGCAGGTCGCACGCACGTGGCACAATGGAATTTTTTTACAATTTATTATTAAAAATTGTCTAGAGCCTACAAATTTTATCGGATTTTGATTATTATTGAATTTTTAGGCTCTAAACAATTTTTAATAATAAATTATAAAAAAATCCCATTGTGCCATGTGCGTGCGACCTGCACGGAGAGCTTAATTATTTTTTTGGACCCATCAAACTTGTCAGGCCCACTCTGAAACTTTTTGCAAAACCTTCTTATTAATTCCAGGTATGTTTTAAAAAAAGAAAATTAAAAATTTATCATACCCAAAGTTAAAAAAAATTAATTTGTTTATAAAATTTTTTTATTTTTTTAATAAAAAATGAAACAAAATTTTTTTTGTTATGATTATTCAAAAGTAGAGAGAAAAACAAAACTTTTTTTCTCTTGTCAAAAAATGAAAAGAAGCAATATTTTTTTAGTTATCTGACATTAAAAATATACCTACATTTAAAAAGCGAAAATTTTGAAAATTCATAACTCAAAAATTTGGCCTCCAAAAAAATAATAAAAAAATACGTATCTGTTTTTTTTCAATACAGAATAGAAAAAAAATATTTTTGGCCGATTTTAAGAGGTCGACTGAAATCTCACGTGGAATTGCCCATATATAATAGAATATAAAAACTTAAAATAATATAAAACAAATTCAGTTAAACTTTTTCAAAAAAAAAAATTAATTTTTTTCAATTATTTAAATACAAAAATATATAATTTATTGAATAATTGAATGTTTCTTGAAATTCAATTCCCATAAAGAATTTTATTAACAAAATTTTTAAATAATTCAATTCTTTCGACGAATTTTAATCAATTTTTTAAGAATAATTATATTTTTTTTCGAGAAATTTGATTAAAATATTCAAAATATTGTTATGAAAATAATTTAATGGTTCTTCAAATTTAATTCTCATAAAAAAATTTTATCAACGAATTTGTAAATAATTGAATAATATAAAAGTAAATTAAAAATTGGAACTTACATTTTTCAAGAAATTCTATTAAAATTGCATTAAAAATAATAGAATCCCATTAAAAAAATTTATTATTTTGTAAAATAATTAAATTATTGCGAAAAAATTTATATAAAATTTAAAAATAATTGAATTCCTGTGAAATTATTACTATTTATGAATTATTATTATTTATGAAAATAATTAAATTTGAGCGTAGAATTATATTTTAAATTATTTAATTAATTGAATTCTTTTGAAAAGTTTTATTACAATAGTAGATATTGAAAATTATTGAATTGTGGAATATTTTTCAAAATAATTGAATTCTTTCGAAGCATTTTAATAAAATTTTTAAGAGAAAAATTGCATTTTTCGAGAAATTCGATTAGAATTGTATTAAAAGTAATTGAAATTCTGTGATGAGTAATTAAACTTTGTCAAAAAAAAAAATCAATACCACAGAATTATTAGTTAAAAATATGAAAAATACAGATTTTCAAAGATTTTAATTTGAAACCTTTTCAAAATTCAATTATTTCTAAAAATTCACGCTCCAATGCTTTTAATATTTAATTACAATTTAAAATTTTAACTAAAATTCATTTATATATAAATTTTTATTAGAAAATTCTACAAGAATTCAATTATTT
Organism: Leptopilina syphax; assembly: GCA_032872505.1. Taxonomy (NCBI): domain Eukaryota; kingdom Metazoa; phylum Arthropoda; class Insecta; order Hymenoptera; family Figitidae; genus Leptopilina; species Leptopilina syphax. The sequence goes on along the minus strand of CM065468.1, from coordinate 19,770,359 downwards.
AAATACAATAATAAATAATTTATTGAATAATTGAATGTTTTTTAAAATTCAATTCCCATAAAGAATTTTATGAACAAATTTTTAAATGATTAAAGTCTTTCGACGAAATTTATTAAAATTTTTAAGAAAAATGACATTTTGCCAAGAATTTTAATAAAATTTTTGCAAATAATTGAAATTTTGCCAAGAATTTTAATAAAATTTTTGCAAATAATTGAAATTTTGTCAAAATTTTATTAATAGTTGGAAAATTATTGAATTTTGGAGTAGAATTTTATTATTTAAAAAGATAATTGAAATTTTAAAGAGAAATTTGAAGTTTTTTAAAAATAATTGAAATTTTGTCAAAATTTTATTAAAAGTTTGAAAATAATTGAATTTCGGAGAAGAATTTTATTATTTATAAAGATAATTGTAATTTTAACTAGAATTTTGAAAATAATTGAAATTTTGCCAAGAATTTTAATAAAATTTTTGCAAATAATTGAAATTTTGTCAAAATTTTATTAAAAGTTGGAAAATTATTGAATTTTGGAGTAGAATTTTATTATTTAAAAAGATAATTGAAATTTTGAAGAGAATTTTGAAAATTTTTGCAAATAATTGAAATTTTGCCAAGAATTTTAATAAAATTTTTGCAAATAATTGAAATTTTGTCAAAATTTTATTAAAAGTTGGAAAATAATTGAATTTCGGAAAAGAATTTTATTATTTATAAAGGTAATTGAAATTTTGATGAGAATTTTTGATAATTTGAGAAAATAATTCAATTTCGTAGAAGAATTTTATTAATTATTAGGATAATTGAAATTTTCACGAGAAATTTGAAGTTTTTTGAAAATAATTGAAATTTTGCCAAGAATTTTAATAACATTGTTAAAAATAATTGAAATTTTGTCAAAATTTTATTAAAAGTTTGAAAATTATTGAATTTCGGAGAAGAATTTTATTATTTATAAAGATAATTGAAATTTTAACTAGAATTTTGAAAATAATTGAAATTTTGCCAAGAATTCTAATAAAATTTTTGCAAATAATTGAAATTTTGTCAAAATTTTATTAATAGTTGGAAAATTATTGAATTTTGGAGTAGAATTTTATTATTTAAAAAGATAATTGAAATTTTAAAGAGAATTTTGAAAATTTTTGAAAATAATTGAAATTTTGTCAAGAATTTTAATAAAATTTTTGAAAATAATTGAAATTTTGCCAAGAATTTTATTAAAATTTTTGAAAACAATTGAATTTTAGAGAAGAATTTTATTATTTATAAAGATAATTGAAATTTTGACAAGAATTTAAAAAAGTTTTTGAACATAATTGAATTTCTGCAATAATTTGTAATTTCACTAAAATTCTCCAAATTATATCGCACAATATTTACGAACTTTTCGCCTTTTTTTAATCAAATTGCGGACTTTGATGTAGCACATCATCACTATTATTTTTTCATTGGTATTATGTCAATAATATTAAAAGGTTATTCATCATGTTTTTCCTATTTTGAATTTCGTACTAACTTCAGGTTCATAAAAAAATAAAAATAATAAATCATCAAGTCCAGTTTCGAGATGATAGTCAATGACAGAAATTCGAAAAATAAACCACCCAACCAAAGCACTAAATCCTAAAATCTAGTTTGGAGATGCTACGAAATGCTCCAGTAAATGACGGAATCTAGTAAACGCTACAATACATTCTCCAGCACTGCTGCTCCTAAATGAATCGGAAATGGTACACAAACCTCTCGTATTCGCGCATCAATAACAACAATAATGTGTGTCGAGAAATCATCATTTCCCCCTAATGGCCCATTATTACAGACAGCATTGGTATCATTGACTTCCAAATATTAGGTCATTAATGTTCCACTATATATAGTTGATTTTCAATTGCGCACTTTTTCAAAAGAATATTATTTTCATTCGATGAAAAGCTAGAGGCTACTGCATACACGGATAATAAATAATGGACGAAAAATAGAAGCAATTTGACTGCCTTTTAACGTCACTGGCAAAACGAATAGAATCGCCAATACTGTAGAACACTTTTTTTTCTACCCTATGCCAAGTGTTGCCATTAATCTTCACATTGAACACAATATTTTTTTGGCAACATCGTCGATATACTTTTCCCAAAAAGGTTTTTGTGAAACAAAAACATCGCATCATAAATCTATCGACACTTTACTTTTCCTATATTTTGGAATAAGAATTCTTTTTCGAAAAAAAATCCATTGGAGAAAATGCCAGGGTGAATGGTCCACAGGCATTATAGATAGTTTCCTTTTCTTCTTTTGTCCCCTTTTTTCAATTTTGTCACCTTTTGCACCTTTTTTCGATTACTTGTCACCTTTTTTTGGTGATTTTCCCCCTTTTTCACCTTTTTTCCAGGTTTTCCAGGTTTCCAAAACGAAAATTATTCGAAAACATCAATAACTTCATTTTTAAATAAATATTTCATTATTATTGTTTTTATAGAAATTGAGATATAATTTCTATATTAAGATCACTCGGAGTGATAGCTTTCTACAAGTTTTATAATAATTAAAACTTGCTACTTTGTTACTGTAACTTATTCAAAAATTATTTTCATCATTACGATTATTCATTTCTAGAATTTTTTCAAAGAAAATTCTACTTTAAGTCAATTTTTTTTAATAATTTTTGAAAAAATTCTTTGTAAATTTTCAAATTTTTTTGTTTACAATTTAATTTTACGAAATTTTGATTATTCTGACATTCTTCAATTAAATATATTTCGAATTAAAAACTTTAAATGATTAAAAAAAATCCCATTAAACTTATTGAGAAAAATTTATTCTATAGAATTCTTAATTAAAAGAATGAAAAGTTCAAATTTTCAAAGATTTTAATTTGAAATTCATTTTTAAATCAATATTTCTTAGAAAATTCTACGAGAATTCAATTATATTTAACTGCAAAAATAAATATTTTATCAAACAATTGAATGTTTCTTAAAATTGAATTTTCATAAAGAATTTTATCAACAAATTTTTAAATAATTAAATTCTCTTGACAAATTTTTGTAAATTTTTAAACACAATTGGATTTTTGCGATGAATTTTATTAAAATTATTTTGAAAAAAATTGAATTATTACCCAAATATTTGCATTAAAACTTTTAAAAATAATTTGATTCTTTAAAGAAATTTAATTAGAAATTTATTGAAAATAATATTTAAATTCTAATAAATAAATTTTAGCAAAGGTTATTAAAATAATTAAATTTTTTTGATGAATTTGAATAAAATTTTTAAGAATAATATCTTTTTTCGAGAAATTCCATTAAAATTGTATTAAAAATAATTGAAAATCAACGTTTAGTTTTATTATTTATGAAAATAATTGAATCCCTTTAAAAAATGTTATTATTTATAAAAATAATTTAATCCCTTTCAAAAAATATTATTTATGAAAATAATTGAATAATATATGAAAATAATTTGTAAATAATTGAATTCCTGTGAAATTTTTATTATTTATGAAAATAATTAAATATTTGTGTAGAATTTTATTAAAATTTTTTTTAACTAATTGCATTTTTTTAGGAATTTTTATTTAAGTCGTTGATATTGAAAATCATAGAATTGAGGAAAGCTTTTGAAAATAATTAAAATTTTGCCAAAAATTGTATTAAAATTTTTGAAAATATTTAATTTTTTTTTTAAATTTAATTAAAATCTTACTAAAATTTATTATATGAGAATTTTTAAAAAATTTCGAAAATAATTGAATTTCTGCAAAGTATTTTATTATTTTTCTAAAGAATTCATTCTTTTGATGAATATTGATATTTATGAAAATAATTGAATTTTTGAAAAAAAAATTTTTATTAAAATTCCTTAAAATAATTGATTTTATGGGAAAAAATTTGTTGTTTATGAAGATAATTGAATTCTTTTGCAGAATTACTTAAAATTTTTTGAAAATAATTGATTTTCTGCAACGAATTAAAAGTTATTTATGAAAATAATTGAATTATTGCAACTAATTTTATTATTTTATTGAATAATTAAATGTTTCTTAAAATTAAATATTTTCGTAAAGTTTGAATAAAATTTTTAAGATTAATTGCATTTTTCGAGGAATTTATTTAAAAAAAAACTAATTTAAAATTCTGCGATGAATATAATTCTAATTCCTAAATGAAATTTTATTATTTATGAAAATAATTGAATCTTTGTAAAAAATTTTATTATTTATGAAAACCCTGAGATTATAAAATGTTAAAAATCCGAATTTTGCCAAAAGTTACATATCCAATTTTGCATATGAACACTGTACCAAATTCATCTTGTTTGACCAAGTTGAAGTCCACAACGTTTATCAACGAAAAAAGTTTTTTTAATAAGTGTTAATTAATAGAATAAAAGAATAAAGCAACAATACTGTCAAAAAAATGTATATTAAAAAGGGAGTTTTATTTATATATTAATAATAATAATTGTTGTATATTTTACAAAAATATAATATTTGAATAAATTAAAAAACCTTTTTCGTTGATGATCAACGTTGTGGACTTCAACTTCGTCTTGTTTGCGATACAATCCAAATTGTGATACAATCCAATTTACAAATGGTAGAATAAATATTTGCCACACAGTTATCAAATAGAAATTGAAATGGACCTTGCAGCATCTTTTAAAAATTTCAAAAAATAATTCCTCTGCGGAAATTAACAAAATGAATACAGTACCATTCCACCTTTGGCTGGAATAAACGAATACTACTCTGTAATCCAATATTCGTCAGTATAAACACTTGATATTGTTCAACATCTGCAATAATCCATTAAAAAAAAAATTTTTTTTTTTTGTTGAAAATTTTCATTTGTTATTTCGTCAGAAATCTATTATATATCTACAGCGTGTATAGAAACAGCTTGCCATGTACGACTTGGAATGCAAATACGCGCCGCACATGAACACTCGTCGCTTTACTAATACACGTGCACATCATGAAATATGGAAAAAACGTAATGTAAACTTTTTTACTACTATTATTACTTAACTCGTATATGCGTAGCTTCGGCAGTTTTAGACATTAAAAAATAACTGTCCTCGCTCTCGAATACCCTCTTCATCTTCCTCCCGAGAGAAAGAGAGAGAGAGAGAGGAAGAGAGACATTTTTTTACGACGAGAGACACCCAAGAGAAAACATGGGTATCTAATGGTATCATAAAAGCCTCACTGCGAAATAGTTTACGGTACCGCACATTGTAGGACTGTATTGAAAAAAAATTGGTTTTTCAATTTTTATACGACACGATATAGGATGTATAAACATTTTTTTGAAAATTATTTCTCTATTTTTTAATCGATAAGAAATTACTAAAATCGGAGTGTATTTAGTTAGGGAATTCAGGGAAAATCAGGGAAAGTAGAATTGGCCAGGTAAAAGTTAGGGAATTTTATTCAAAGTACTGGAAAAAATTAAATTTTTAGAATTCATGAAAAAATTCTGAATTTTTGTGTCCTTTTTGTTTGCCTTATAAACTATCAAATTACCATGAATTCTCATACAAAACCTTCAAATTTTTCTATTTCTTACAAAAAATTCTATTTAAATAACTTAATTCTTAAAAAACTATTATTATTATTATTAACTATTATTATTACTTATCAATTATGTAATGAATAATATTACTAAAATAATAATTTAAATTAAGTAAAAAATAAAATAAAAAAAAATTATTTAAATTACAATTTAAAATAATGGAATTTAAAAGAAATTGCTTTTATAATATTCATAAACAGATGAACTTCACAAAAGATTTCAATTTTAAATTTTATAAAATTTTCATTTTTAACGAATGTAATTAGAAATTTTAAAGAACTTTGATTTTTAGAAAATTTTAATATCCAAATTCTTTTGAAATTAGTAACATTATTTAATATTTAATTAATTATTAAAAATAATGGATTTATGGAAGAATTTTAGTTAAAAAAAGCTAAAAAAAATATTAAATTTTGGAAATGTTACAAATGATTGCAGAAATTCAATTTTTTTCAAAAGTATTAACATTCTTCGCACAAATTCAATTTTGTTCTTCAATTTAAAAGAGTTCTCGTCAAAATTTTCATAATCTTCTTAAATAATAAAAAATTTCCCCGAAATTCAATTATTTTTAAGAAGCTTAATAATTCCTCGTAAAATGTAATTATTGTTAAAAATGTTATTAAGATTCATTGAAAAAATTCAATTATTTAAAAAAATTTTAATAAAATTTTTGTCAAAATTTCAATTATTTTTAAAATTAATAAAATTCTTCTCCGAAATTAAATTATTTTCAAAAATTTAAATAAAATTTTTGGCAAAATTTCATTTATTTTTAAAAAATGCAATGTTTTTTAATATCTACTATTTTAATCAAATTTTCCAGAAGAAATTATTTTAAAAAAATTTAATGAAATTCTACGCTTACACAGTGCAACATTTTTGAGGTCATCGAATGTGCACTAAGTTTTGACTTCAGTTTCTAAAAGTACTTATCAAAACTAGCAAAAACCTATTTCAGTTTTGCTAGATTAGCTCGGATTTGAATTTTATCGACATTTGAATTTTTTTTTGAATTTTCACATTTCTCAGTTTTCTGATACGGGCGGATGGGAACACTGGCTATTAAAAGTTTATTAAAAAAATTCACAATGGTCACAATTTGAAAAGCAATAATCCCTCTTTAATTACAGAAAAAGAAAAAAAATTTGGTCGAAAATTGTTCCAGTTACGAATTTTTTTTGGCTTTTTTACATTTTTTGGTTTTATGAAAAAGGCGGGTGAGAAAGCTGGCTATTAAAAGATTTTTAAAAAAATTTCGCAGTAGTCGCCATTTCAAGAGCAATAATTCCTCTTTAATTTCTGACATTGAAAAAAAAATTTGGTCGAAAATTATTTGAGTTCTAAATTTTTTTTGTAATTTTTCGGTTTTTCTAATACGAGAGGGTGGAAACGCTATTTATTAAAAGTTTATTACACAAAATTTCCAATTGTCATAATTTGAAATGCAATTATCGCTCTCTAAATTCTGATAAAGAAAAAAAAATTTGGTCAAAAATTGTTCAAGTTATGAATTTTCTTTTGACTTTTTCACATTTTTCGGTTTTTTGATAAAGCGGGTGAAAACGCTGGCTATTAGAAGTTTATAAAAAAAATTCTCAATGGTCACCATTTGAAGAGCAGTAATTTCAACCTAATTTCTGACATTGAAAAAAAATTGGTCGAAAATTGTCCGAGTTATGAATTTTTTTCGTACTTTTTCAAATTTTTTTTTGCTTTTGATCCGGGTGGGTGAAAACGCTGGTTATTAAATTTTTCTTTTTCAAAAACGCAATGGTCACATTTCAGAGAGCAATACTTCCTCTTTAATTTCTGACAAAGAAAACAAAATGTGGTCAAAAATTGTTCCAATTATTAATTTTTTTGACTTTTTTACATTGTTCAATTTTTTGATCAGGCGGGTGAGAACGTAGGCTATTAAAAATGTATAAAAAAATTTCGAATGATCGCAATTTAAAGAGCATTAATCCGTCTTTAATTTCTGCCCAAGAAAAAAAATTTGGTCAAAAATTGTTCAAGTTATGAATTTTTTTTGTACTTTTTTTAATTTTTGGTTTTCTGATAACGGAAGTGGGAATACTGAATATTAAAAATTTATAAAAAGAATTTGTAATGGGTACAATTTAAAGAGCAATAATCCCTATTTAATTTCTGCCTTAGATAAAATATTTGATTCGAAATATTTGGTTTCGAAAAAAGTCAAAAAAAAATCAAAACCCTCGGTTGCACGGGACCGCGGGTATACAAATGTACAGAAATAAATAAATAACACGAATAATTTTCTACCAATTTTTTTTCTTATATCAGAAATTAAAGAAGGAATATTGCATTTTAAAATTTGACCGTTGTAAATTTTTTTAATTCATTTCTAATTGCCAGCCTTTTCACCCGCCCGTATCAAAAAACCGAAAAATGTGAAAAAGTAAAAAAACTATAATTAGAACAATTTTTGACCAAATATTTTTTCTTATTGACAGAAATTAAAGAGGAATTATTGCTCTGCAAAATGTGACCATTGCGATTTTAAAAAAGAAAAATTTAATAACCAGCGTTCTCACCCGCCCAGATCAAAAACAAAAAAAATTTGAAAAAGTACGAAAAAAATTCATAACTTGAACAATTTTTGACCAAATTTTTTTTTCAATGTCAGAAACTAGGGAGGAACTACTGCTCTTCAAATGGTGACCATTGCAAATTTTTTTTATAAACTTTTAATAGCCAGCGTTTCCACCCGCTTTATCAAAAAACCGAAAAATGTGAAAAAGTACAAAAAAATTCATAACTCGAACAATTTTTGACCAAATTTTTGTTTCAAAGTCAGAAATTAAAGAGGAATTATTGCTCTTTAAATGATTACCACTACGAATTTTTTTTTATAATCTTTTAAACGCCAGCTTTCTCACCCGTCCGTTTCATAAAACCAAAAAATGTAAAAAAGCCAAAAGAAATTCGTAACTGGAACAATTTTCGACCAATTTTTTTTCTTTCTCTCTAATTAAAGAGGGATTATTGCTTTTCACATTTTGACCATTGCGAATTTTTTTAATAAACTTTTTATAGCCAGTGTTCCTATCAGCCCGTATCAGAAAACTGAAAAATGTAAATATTCAAAAAAAAAAATTTCAATGTCGATAAAATTTAAATCCGAGCTAATCTAGCAAAACTGAAATAGATTTTTGCTAGTTTCGATAAGTACTTTTAGAAACTGAAGTCAAAACTTAGTGCACATTTTATGTGTTGCACTGTGTAATTATAAATTTTTTATAAATTTCTTCGCAATAATTCAATTATTTTCCTACATAATAAAATTCTTTTTACACGGAGAGAGAATATATATTAAATTTTGTAAAAATATTTTCAAATTGGGGAAAAAGTGCAACAAAGCGAAATTTTGATATAGAAAATACTAAACTTTAAAAAAAGTTTTGTGATATTTATTAAAGTTATATTAGAATTTAATTAATATTCTTGATATTTGATATAATTATACTAAATTTCACATAAGTTTTTTTTAAATTTTAGTATTTTTTATATCAAAATTTCGCTTTGTCGCACTTTTTCCCCAATTTGGAAATATTTTTACAAAATTTAATATATATTCTCTCTCCGTGTAGGAATTCATTTATTTTCATAAATAATAAAACTCACCGCAGAATTTCAATTATTTTTAATATAATTTTAATCAAATTTCTCGAAAAATGTAAATATTCTTATTAAAATTCATTGAAAAACGAAAAATTCAATTATTTTAAAAAATTATAATAACATTCCTGTCAAAATTTCAATTATTTTCAAATATTTCCTACAATTCAATGATTTTCAGTATCTACAATTTTAATAAAATTTTCCAAAAAAAATTCAATTATTTAAAAAAAATTTTAATAAAATTATATGCAAAAATTTAATTATTTTCATAATTATAACAAATATTTCGCAAGGAGGTCAATTATTTATAAATTATATAAAATTTTTAGCTATAATTTAATTATTTTCCAAAGTAATAAATTTTGTTACAGAATTGTATTATTTTTAATGTTATTTTAATAGAATCTCTTGAAAAATGTTATTATTCTTAATAATTTTTTTTAAAACTTGTGAAAAGAATTTAATTATTTACAAATTTGTTTATAAAATTCTTTATGAGAATTGAAGTTAAAGAATCAATTAATAAATTATTATTTTTTTTAATTTAAATATTTGAATTCTCGTAGAATTTTCTAATAAAAATTGATATTTACAAATGAATTTCAGTTTAAATTTTAAATAATAATTAAATATTAAAAAAGAAAATATGTCTTAAATTTTTTGAAATAATTGAATTTTTAAAAGGTTTTAAATTAAAATCTTTGATAATTTAAATTGTTCATAACTTTTAACTAACAACTGTGTAGAATTAATTTTTTTGATAAATTTTAATTTAATTTTTTTTTTTTAAATTCTTTGAAGTTTTTTATTTCTAATACGATAATTAAATATTTTTAAATAATCGAAATTTTCCTAAAATTGAGTTGTATACAAATGGATTTGAAAATTCTTAAAAAACTTTTCCAAAAGTTATTAAAAATAATATTGATTTAAAGAAGAATTTGAGTTAAAAATTCTAGAAAATAATAATTTAACTAAATAGATGAACATCATTTTTAGAGTGAAGCAGAATATGCTTTAGGGTCAGGGAAAAAGTGAAAATTTTGTCTGTAACTCAGGGAAAAGTCAAGGAAAATAAAAATTAATTTTTTGTGGCAACCCCGTTAGTGTTAAAATATGAGACTCGTATTTTTTCCCCCCCAAAGCTCTCTTTTCTCTAAAGTAGGTATATAAAATTTTATTGCTTTAGGTTTAATTTCTTCGTCAAAAACTCTATAGTTTAAAAAGAGAAAAAATTTTTCTACTATTCTTATATATACAAACAGATGGTGTTTTACAATCGTAAAATTCGTTTTTGAAATATATGGGAAATATACTTTGGAAAATTTGATTTACAATTTTGTTAAAAGGTGAGTTGTAAATCAAATATTGTTTGATAAGAGAGAAAAAGGGGGTGAGTTGGAATTTTTACAATATTGTCTCTTGTATAGTAACCTCGAAGAAAACACATGTGGCGAACAAATGTGACAATACACGTGTTGTGTTGACAATTTTATTGAATTTCTTCGCTCAGTTGGTTTATTTTTATTTATTTTTTTTTTTTATTACGGAAGTGTTATTTTTTTGTTATTATTTATAAACCTTCGACTGCGAGGTTTTTTTTTTTTTGAGATAATGTAATTAGTGCTTTGAATTTAATTTTCGTGTAGCTTCTCTCCGTGAAATTTATTATAACCGAGACTCAATTAATTATTTTTTAACTAGATATATCCGCTTCTCGCGCTGGGAAAATTGCTTTTCTCTTATATATTTTGTTCTTGGTGAGCTTTATTTTTCTACTTAGTTTTCATTTTTGTTAACTTAATTTTAATTTTTGGTGAATTTTAATTTCTTTTGGGGAATTTTAATTTCTTTAGTGAATTTTAATTTTTTTTTTTGTCAATTTTTATTTTTGCGAGGAAAATCCCCCCAAACATATCAAATTGAAACAAAAAACGAATCAAAATTGTTGCTTCGCAACATTTTTTATTCGTTTTTTTTATCTCAATTTGATATCTTTAGAAAAGCGGTGAAACTTTGCATCGTAAAAATTTTGAAACCTATGTTTTTTGCCTGAATTTGATATTCTTAGAAAAATTGTGATTGTTAAGTGAAAAATAAAGTACACGGAAAGGGAATTTTATTTGGAACATCAGTAAATTTTACTAGATTAGCAAAAGTTTTAAATGAAATAACTAAAAAATTTGCTAACATAGAATTGCAGCTGTTTCAGGTAAAATTTTGTTGTTGTAGAAGTAAATAAATTTTGTTCTTTTTGGATGATTGTTACTTTAGGATCATTGTTGATGATATATTTTTACAAAAGGTTTTTAGTCGAAAATTCGGATCTAGGCAAATATTTTCTAAAAAACGAATAATATATCCACTCTTACAAATCTTTGATTATAAACGAAAACTTTGAACGTCAAGAAACGTAAGGAAACATGAGACTATGTACTTTTTAGCTTCCTTTCTTCTTTAAATTCCAAACCATTTGATAATTTCAATGATCGTTGGTACACGGAAAAGGATTAATTTTGCCCCTCAGCCGTGCGGTTTCCTGTGTCACAAAGCCGTCAACCGCTAGTAGAAAAAAAAAAATTTTTCATTATTGTTTGTCAAAAGAAAAGTAACCAGCGAACAATAATAATTGCCAAGGAAAAGAATGAAGATGAAGGGAAATTCGATATCTCTTGATCTGCACACGACCCAGATCTCTATTTTTTTGTGGGCAAAAGAGAATTACCAGGAATATATTTTGAGGATGACAGGAAAGGAAACAAGAAGAAAAAAAAGAGAGGAAGATCTCGTTTTGAATTTCTCGATAATTCTCACATACACACAAATCTACTATAGTGACGCATGAAACAATGGCGCGGGAGTGGCGTGGAAAGACGTCTCGAATTTCGCTGAATCAAAGGTGACAGAGGGACCTCAAGTGGGTTGGGTATGGGGTTACTGTTTAGGGAGGGGTTAAGTCCTATGGACAAGGGAGAAATCGATTTCGTCTAGGGTTTGTCTCTCTCTCTCTCTCTCTTTGCCGGTTGGTTGTACCGGCCATATTATCCCCGCGGTTTTCTATAGTGTCATTGTTGTTGGAACGAAGAGAAGAGAGGTCCGTCGTCTGAGTGGCGCAGACACAAAGGCCTCTATATTACATTTCCACTCTACTTTTCTAGTGTCTCTCCTCCGTTAAGCGCCGGTCTTCTTCTGCCTCTCCACGCGCGGGAAAACTCGGCCTTCCGAACGAGTTCCTTTCAAAAAGAGCGAATGATGCCCTTCCGGAAGCGCGGACTCTTCGCCTTCGGCAATTAGACCGGGTTACATTCAGTCTATTTAAATCCACACCGGATTTTAGTTTTTAGCGAGGGAGGGAAAAACATTTCCTTTTTCCATTCAAAGCAATACCGGCTATATTTACTGTGTACTGTTTACTTTTATTCGCTTGATTTGAAAATTGATATGCACCGGAATTGTAAAATATTCGACGGTATTTTCATTTTATGGCGAATTTCAACTATTCTTGGGCTTAAAATAAATATAAGAAACGTTTAAGTAACAGGCAGACTTTATTATAAAAATAAAACAATTATAGGTCTTAAAATCAAGTTTCTAATCAGAAATTTAGTCAATATTTGGACTGATGTAAGTTTTAATCACAAGCCTTAAAACAAGACTTATTTTTTACAGTGTACAATTTGTCACACTAAATGCTTCTATTTTCTTTTTTCTTTTTTTTGCAAATTTGGACTACTTTCGATCCGCTAATAGTGGAAATAAAAAAATTATTATCAAAAATTCTAATAAAATTCATGAAGCTGAAGTTTGCAACGTTTTTAAAAACAAAAAATCAAAACAGAATTTTTTTTAAAGAAATTAGTTACTTAGAAAACAATTGATAGAAAATAACATGATTTTGAATCAAAAATAAAAAAAAAACCGTCGTATTATTTTTTCGTTTTCAAAAACATTGCGGACTTCAACCTTGAGGACTTTTTACCATTAAAATTCTTTGAAACAATTGACTTAATTTTAAAAATTGTATGAAATTTTTTCGCAAAAATTCAATTATTTTTCTGAATAATAAAATTTTTTGATGAAAATCAATTATTTATGAATATCTACTATTTTCATGAAATTTCTCAAAAGAATATTCAATTATTTTTTTGTAAAATTTTAATGAAATTCTTCGCAAAAATTTAATTATTTTTAAAATAATAATTTTTTTCGTTGAAATTCAATTATTTATCAATATCTACTATATTTTAATGGAATTTCTCGAAAAAGTTCAATTTTTAATTAAATTCTTCGCAAAAAGTCAATTATTTTTAAAATAATACAATATTTCGTTGAAATTCAATTATTTTTAAAATAATAAATTTCTTCGCTAAAATTCAATTATTTTTTGAGAAAATTTTTAGAAAGGGATCAATTATTTGAAATTTTTTTGCAAAAATTCAATTATTTTTATAAATAATAAAATTCTTTGATGAAAATCAATTATTTATGAATATCTATACTATTTTCATTAAATTTCTCAAAAGAATTCAATTATTTTTTTAAAATTTTAATGAAATTCTTCGCAAAAATTTAATTATTTTTTTAAAATAATAAATTTTTTCGCTGAAAATAATAATTATTTTCAGGAAAAATAAAACTCACTGCAGAATGTCAATTATTTTTAATAAAATTTTAATCGTATTCCCCGAAAAATGTAATTATTCTAAAATTTTTTTTCAAAATTCGTCAAAATAATTTAATTATTTACAAAAATCTTAATAAAATCCTTCACAAGAATTCAATTATTTTTACAAGTAGTAAAATTTCCCAAAAGAATTCAAATATTTTTTTCAAAATTTTAATAAAATTCTTTGCAAAAATTTAATTATTTTTAAAATAATAATTTTTTTTGCTGAAATTCAATTATTTATCAATATATACTATATTTTAATGGAATTTCTCAAAAAAAGTTCAATTTTTAATGAAATTTTTCTCAAAAAATTAAATTATTTGTTAAAATAATGAAATACTTCATTGAAATTCAATTATTTTTAAAATTTTTGGAAAGGGATCAATTATTTGAAATTTTTTATTAAAAGTTTTTGAATATTTTTTTAATAGAATTTGTTCATAAGAATTAAATATTTTTATAATTAAGAAAATTCATCACAAGAATTTAATTATTTTTAATATAATTTTAATTAATTTATTGGAAAAATACTTTAATTACCTTTTATTTTAAATTTTAATAAAATGATTTTTAAAAATTCAATTATTTTCAAAAATTTTAATAAAATTCTTCACTAGAATTCAATTATTTTTATAAATAATAAAATTCTTCTATGGATTTCAATTATTTTTAAAATTTATTTATTTTTAAATGTTGTTGAAATTCTTTATAAGTATTAAATTTTAAAAAATACTCAATTATTCTGTCAATTATTCATTTTTTTATATTTAACTAATTGAATTATCGTAGAGCTTTCTAATAAAAATTAATTTAAAAATTAATTTTAGTTAAGATTTTAGATAATTGAATATTAAAAATATTAAAGGTTCTAAGAAATAATTAAATTTTTGAAAATGTTAATTTATTGTAAAAATATAAATTTAAAAAAATTATTAATTTATTATTTTTCTAAAAAAATTTTTAAGTTTTGAATAATTTTATGTTTAAATTAAAAAAAAAAAAATAATTGATTTTTGAAAGAATTCCAATTGTAATTTTTAGAAATTGTTCAATTTTAAAAAGCTTTTACATTTACAGATGAGATTCGAATTTAAATCAATAATTTCAGTATTAGTAGTGCTCTGAGTTAATTTTTTTCTTGATTGTATTATTTATTAGTTAATTTTATTAACTACTTCATAACATAATTAAAAATTCAGTCTTCCTGCTTCTATCTTAAAAATCACCCATCTCAAAATATTAAAAAATTCCGATCTTTTTTTTTCGAAATAATCTTAGTTATTTTTTTTTTCTTGAGCAGCATTGGTCCATAGTGATCATCGCGGCCGAATACAATCCGTAATTGTCGGTATTTTCCCCCTCATCTTCTTTGGACCATTGCTTAAAAAAAGAAAAAATTTTTTTTTTCATTCGATCGACTATTGAAACATGAAATCGATGATTGAAAGGAAGACCTTTGTACTGAAATATATTTCGGGCGTGTGATCACGTTCAAAAAATTGAAGAGTCCGAGGTTGGGGAGGGGGGGAAATCAATTTTCATTTGCAACGTGTAATTTATATTGTTTGAAATTGTAGACCGCGCAGACAGAAAGTCAATGACGCGTGACAAAGTACCGTGACCCCATTTTTCATTCCTATATACTAAGATATCTGATTTTAAAAGTTCTGGGCGAACGGAGCGCAAAATGAAGCTACACGACTCGTAGCACATCACCTGTCGAGAACTTTTAAAACAGATATCTCTCTCGAAATTAAGAGAAAAAGAGAGAGAGAGAGAGAGAGAGAGAAAGAAGCAAAAAAAAAAAATATTCCTATTTCCACGCTTTATCTTCTCTCCTTAAACTCCTTCAAAACTTGTGTGCTCTACTCGAATTTCTCCCGGAGTTAATGCACAATGTTTAACATTTGAAAACTTTAATTTCTCCAAACTTTCCTTTTATTTGAAAATTTAAATCGTGTTTAAATTGTCTCGACACAATAATGTAATATTCTCAAACATGCTTTTAATTTCAATTGTTAATTATTTTCGTTTAGAAAACGTAAAATTTTTCTTTTTTAAAATTAGTGATTTTCTTTTTGAAAAGTTGCTTTTCTTATTGAAAAAAAGCTTTTCTGTTTAATAAATAATAAAAAAAAATAGGTCG
Organism: Leptopilina syphax; assembly: GCA_032872505.1. NCBI lineage: Eukaryota > Metazoa > Arthropoda > Insecta > Hymenoptera > Figitidae > Leptopilina > Leptopilina syphax. Next base: position 19,754,319 of record CM065468.1, on the reverse strand, counting down.
AAAAAATATAAATATAGAATAGAGGAAATTAGAAAATAAGTGATTCGCAAATTCTGAACTTTTAAATGAAAAAAATGTTTTCAAGAAAAAAATTAAACCTTTAGAATCTTTATAGTTTATTTTTTATTACGTGTCGCAATATTATTGCAATTAAAAATTTATTTTACTATAATTCGTTCAAAGAAACAAAATATTTTTCAACTGCAAAGAAGAAATAAATTTAGATGATAATAATAAAAATAATAAATTTAAATCCTTAGGGACATGAATATAGAAGAATGTAGAAATAATAGTCTCGTTGGAAATAATATAAAATAGTTATTTGAAAGATGAATAAAAATTTAGTGCCTTATTTTCATGATAAAAATGAAAATGATTCTAAACTTCTGAACATCGCTCTTCAAATGAGAGAAATAAATTCTTCCAACTAAATTCTTATTACAACAATTTTGTGTCACTCTAAAGAGAAAAATAATAATGAAAAGTTTCCAAATTTAAAATTTGAGTCCTTAATTTTTGAAATAGTTTAAAAAACATTTTAAAAAGCTATTCAAAATGAATGAAATATTTTTTATTAAAACCATTTCGTTCGTAATATTTTTTCAAATTAAATTTTTATTACAGCAATTATGTGTCACTATAAAGAGAAAAGTAATTATGAAAAGTTTCTATATTTAAAATTTGAGTCCATAATTTTTGAAATAGTTTAAAAAAAAAACATTTTAAAAAGCTATCAAATGAATGAAATATTTTTAATAAACAATATTTCATTCATTTGACGGTTTAAAAAAAAAAAACTTGTGAATCGCGAAATGATATAAATATTTCATATAGACAAATATGAAGAAAATTTTTTATTCATTTTGAATTAATTTCGAATCAGATGCGCGCATATATATTCATGTATATGTTGATATTCAAATGATCGGAATATATTGGTGCCATCAATGTGATTATTTACAAACATACAAATCCAGTGGGGGATTATAACGAAATGTTGATTAAATGCCGCGGGAAATTAGATCATCCAAATTCGCATGTCGACAAAGGCTTTTATGGAAATGCAAGGGAAAAATTAAGTTATGCATCCGTTCCATGTTGTGCGTATTAAACGCCCCTTGGTCACAGAGCGCTACTCACTCTCTCCATCTCTTCTTGATCCCTGGACATATCTTGTTCCTTTTTTTTAACTGAACTTAACTTCGTTACACACGACGAGACAGTGCTTGTTTTTAATTAAAGTTCACTTTGATCCTAAGCGTCCTTGATTTTAGAGTCCTTAACTAAAAAGAGAGAAAGAGGAGGAGAGGATGGAGACGGAGGAAATCCCTCTAATTTTCAAGGCAAATGCAGCATTTTAGGTTGAAGACTCCTGCAAATCCTGTCGTCTACTTTTCAACCTCAAAAACCGCCTTTCGACGACTTTTGCTTTATTTTCTATGCTAATGCAAAGAGGAGCTTTTACATTTTAGCGGAATTGACATTTGTGCACTGCCGTTTTATCTAAATTTCAACTGTGTGCATATGATTATAATTTCCCAAATGTCAGTATTACAATTTTCATTACACATTGAATTAATTATTGTCGAATTAATACTTGACATTATCATATTTCGAAAAATCCAAATATCCTTGTGTCATTCTCGTTATTTTTCTTTTTCTCTTTAAATTTTTAACAATTTGGAATTAATTTATATTGTAATAATTTTATTGAAATTATTGACGATAATTGAATTATTTAGAGAAATTTTATTAAAATAGTATATTAAGAATAATTGAATTCCTGCGCGAAAAATTTAATTATTTATGACAATAATTATATTCTTACAAAGAATTTTATTATTTATGAAGATAATAAATATAAAATAATGTCAAATTGTAATCTTTCAAGAAATTTTATTAAAATTGTATTAAAAATAATTTAATTGAAAGGAAAATTTATGGAAATTTTTGACAATAATTTCATTTTAAAAAAAAACAAGAAAATAATTAAATTATAATAAATAAATTTTATGATAGTTTTTGAAAGTAATAATTGAATTCTTTTGAGAAATTCCATTAAAACTACATTGAAAATAATTGAATTCTTTCCTAGAATGTTATTAAATATTTTTAAAATAATTTAATTTTTCTGAAGAATTTTGTAACTTTGCAAATAATTGAATTTTTGACTATTTTATTAAAGTTTTAGAGATAATTGTATTTCTTAGAGACATGACATTAAAATTACATTAAAAATAATTGAATTCTTGCCTAGAATGTTATTAAATATTTTGAAAATAATTGAATTCTTCTGAAGAATTTAGCAATTTTGAAAATAATTGAATTTTTGCTAAGAATTTTATTAAAATTTTAGAAATAATTGTATTTCTGAGAGCAATTACATTAAAATTATATTGAAAATAATTGAATTCTTTCCTAGAATGTTATTAAATATTTTTAAAATAATTTAATTTTTCTGAAGAATTTTGTAATTTTGCAAATAATTGAATTTTTGACTATTTTATTAAAATTTTAGAAATAATTGTATTTCTTAGAGACATGACATTAAAATTACATTGAAAATAATTGAATTCTTGCCTAGAATGTTATTAAATATTTTGAAAATAATTGAATTCTTCTGAAGAATTTAACGATTTTGAAAATAACTGAATTTTTGCTAAGAATTTTATTAAAATTTTAGAAATAATTGTATTTCTGAGAGAAATTACATTAAAATTATATTAAAAATAATTGAATTCTTTCCTAGAATGTTATTAAATATTTTTAAAATAATTTAATTTTTCTGAAGAATTTTGTAATTTTGCAAATAATTGAATTTTTGACTATTTTATTAAAATTTTAGAAATAATTGTATTTCTTAGAGACATGACATTAAAATTACATTGAAAATAATTGAATTCTTGCCTAGAATGTTATTAAATATTTTGAAAATAATTGAATTCTTCTGAAGAATTTAACGATTTTGAAAATAACTGAATTTTTGCTAAGAATTTTATTAAAATTTTAGAAATAATTGTATTTCTGAGAGAAATTACATTAAAATTATATTAAAAATAATTGAATTCTTTCCTAGAATGTTATTAAATATTTTTAAAATAATTTAATTTTTCTGAAGAATTTTGTAATTTTGCAAATAATTGAATTTTTGACTATTTTATTAAAATTTTAGAAATAATTGTATTTCTTAGAGACATGACATTAAAATTACATTGAAAATAATTGAATTCTTGCCTAGAATGTTATTAAATATTTTGAAAATAATTGAATTCTTCTGAAGAATTTAACGATTTTGAAAATAACTGAATTTTTGCTAAGAATTTTATTAAAATTTTAGAAGTAATTGTATTTCTGAGAGAAATTACATTTAAATTATATTAAAAATAATTGAATTCTTTCCTAGAATGTTATTAAATATTTTTAAAATAATTTAATTTTTCTGAAGAATTTTGTAATTTTGCAAATAATTGAATTTTTGACTATTTTATTAAAATTTTAGAAATAATTGTATTTCTTAGAGACATGACATTAAAATTACATTGAAAATAATTGAATTCTTGCCTAGAATGTTATTAAATATTTTGAAAATAATTGAATTCTTCTGAAGAATTTAACGATTTTGAAAATAACTGAATTTTTGCTAAGAATTTTATTAAAATTTTAGAAATAATTGTATTTCTGAGAGAAATTACATTAAAATTATATTAAAAATAATTGAATTCTTTCCTAGAATGTTATTAAATATTTTTAAAATAATTTAATTTTTCTGAAGAATTTTGTAATTTTGCAAATAATTGAATTTTTGACTATTTTATTAAAATTTTAGAAATAATTGTATTTCTTAGAGACATGACATTAAAATTACATTGAAAATAATTGAATTCTTCTGAAGAATTTAACAATTTTGAAAATAATTGAATTTTTGCTAAGAATTTTATTAAAATTTTAGAAATAATTGTATTTCTGAGAGCAATTACATTAAAATTATATTGAAAATAATTGAATTCTTGCCTAGAATGTTATTAAATATTTTAAAAATAATTTATTTCCTTTGAAGAATTTTGTAATTTTAAAATTAATTAAATTTTTGACAAGAATTTTACTAAAATTTTATAAATAATTGAATTTCTTAGAGAAATTTTATTAAACTTTTATTGAAAATAATTGAAATGTTATAGAATGTTATAGAATGTTATTAAATATTTTGAAAATAATTTAATTCTTCTGAAAAATTTAGTAATTTTAAAAATAATTGAATTTTTGAAAAAAATTTTATTATAATTTTAGAAATAATTGAATTCTTTAGAGAAATTATATTAAACTTTTATTAGAAATAATTGAATTTTGCTTAGAATATTATTGAATATTTTAAAAATAATTTAATTTTTCTGAAGAATTTTGTAATTTTGCAAATAATTGAATTTTTGACTAGAATTTTATTGAAATTTTAGAAAAAATTGAATTTCTTAGAGAAATTCTATTAAAATTTTATTAAAAATAATTGAATTCTTGCCGAGAATGTTATTAAATATTTTGAAAATAATTTAATTCTTCTGAAGAATTATTGTAATTTTGAAAATAATTGAATTTTTGAAAAGAATTTTATTATAATTTTAAAAATAATTGAATTTCTCAGAGAAATTTTATTGAAAATATTTGAATTCTTGCCTAGAATTTTATTAAATATTTTGAAAATAATTGAATTGTTCTGAAAAATTTTGTAGTTTTAAAAATAATTGAATTTTTACGAAGAATTTATAAGAGTTAGAAAAAAATTTAATTCTGTCGAGAAATATCATTAAAATTGAATTCCTGCAAAGAATTTTTTATTTATAAAAATAATTGTCTTCTTGTAAACGTTTTCGACGACTTTAATTAAAATTGTATTCAAAATATTTCAATTTTTATGTAGAATTTAAATTAAATTTATTAAAGATAATAGCAGAATTCTTTGGAAAAGTTTTTATTAAAATTTTATTTAAAATAATTGAATTTTTCTTTATTTAATTTATGAAAATTTTCAAATTCATGGAAAGACTTTTATTACAATTTTTGATAATAATTGAATCATATTTTTGAAAGAATTGTATTAAAGTTTTTGTAAATATTTGTAATAATAAATATTTAGTAAATGAATGAATTTTTTTTATATTTTGAATACGAAATTTTTCAAAATTTGAAATTGATGTTACAAAATAATTAATTCTTGTAATTTTAAGTAAAATTATTCACTAAATAATAAGTTTATGATAGGTATTTAATAATTAAATTATTGAAAATAAATTCTATATCAATTTTGTAAAGTTCAATTTTTATGACAGAAATAGAAAGAATTTAAAGTTAAATTGAATATTTTCTTTTTTCTAAAAGCTGTTTTGGTTAACAATATTCAGAATTTTCTTATAAATTCTAGAAATTTAATATATTTCCAGTGCTTTTGATAAAATTCCCTGACTTTTCCCTGAATTTTCTGATTTCTTATTTGTGGCAACCCTGAAGAATCAAAGACTAAAAGAAGGGGACGTTAGCTGATAGGATGACTCTTTTTATCGACCTGATACGTTTTTAGACGTTTAAAACTTTGGGAAAATATTCTAGATCTTAATTATTAATTTATTTATCATATAAATTTATTAAATTATTTACCAAATAAATTTATTAATTTATTTATCAAATAAGTTTATTAATTTGTTTATCAAATAAATTTATTTCCAGACTATTATAATTTACTTATATTAATTCTCAAAAATTGAAGAAGCAAACAAATTGGAACTGAAGAATTTGAAAACTGAGAATTGCTGAAACCTTTTAAATTCAGTTTGAAAAAAACTTTTCTAGCATTTCAATCAACTTGAAATGTATACGTATTTTAGGAAAATATTTTCCACGAAAATAATATGTTTCTTTTAAAAAATTTGCAATAAATTAAATATTACTTTGTGGAGAACGCTCTATGAGAACGTATTATTTCGCAATTGCAAAGTGTGGAAGTGCAAATATCGAGATCCAGGTGAGAAAATAAACATAAAGCCCTGAAAACAATTTTTAAGTATATAGGTGTATATGTATGTAGAGAGTCGGAAGGTATATAAGCTGCACGGAGTAAATGGAGTGTAGCGTCTGTGGGAAATAGTATTATCAGACACAAGAGTAGATTTATAAATCGATTATATACTATTTACGTAATACTGACATTTCTGTTATAACATATGCACGATTCTCTCTTAAGCAAAACCATACAAGTTTCCTGCCGTACACTTTCATTTGAAACACACCACGCCTCGTAGACTCTGGCGCCTGGGAATAAACCTTAATAGCCCCATAATTTACGTAAAGGACGATTAATGGTAATTACGAGTTATGTTATTAATTCCCCCCCCCCACTCGCAACCTCTTAGGGATACTACCCAAGACCCTTTGCCGAGGAATCTTGCCTGCTCTACACTCTCATGGTGACCTTTTTGTTTGTAGATATTAACATTCTCGTGCCTCGAAAATGAAGTCCTTCCCTAAAAAAGGGTATTTTCTTTGCTAATGACTCCCCAACATTTCTGGCATGATGTATTATAACAACTTCAAGTCGAGTGTCTAATATGAGTTTATCATGTGGCTGCATATAAATTGTGGGTTACCTTATAATTATTGGTATTAACCGGGATGGATATTAATTAAAAATTAGTTTTTCGTTTATTTCTATTTATTTCCTATAATATTGCATAACATATGTTTTCATGGAGTTCTCCACAAAATAATAGAGATATTAAAAATTCTTTAAACGAAAAATATTTTTGTGAAGTACATAATATTTAAAGTTTATTCAATATTAATAAAATTTTTCTATATAAGAAAATAAATTATTTAAAAAGTTTTTTTGTAAATTGCGCGCAATAATTCTATTATTTTTATAAGTAATAAAATTTTTCTCAAGTATTCAATTCTTTTTAAAAATTCTAGTACAATTGGTTGCAAAAAGTCAATTTTTTTAATTTTTCGAAATAATTGAATTATTCTTTTCCAAACATTTTAATAAAAGTTTTCGCTAGAATACAATTATTTTTAATACAATTTTAATAAAATCAAAATAATTGAATTATTAGTTTAATTCTATTCTAATAAGAGGATTTTTAAAAAATTCAATTATATCCAAAAAATTGAATAAAATCCTTCTCTAGAATTCAATTATTTTTACAAAAAAAAAATAAAATTTTAAATAGAAATTCAATTATCAAAAAAATTTAATAAATTTCGTTACAAGAATTCAAATGTTTGCATAAATAATAAAATTCTCGGATAGATTTCAATTATTTTTTTAGATAATTTCAAATTTGTTAAAATTCAATTATTTTCAATATCTACTATTTCAATAAAATTTCCCCAAAAAATTAAAATGTTTAATAAAATTCGTCGCTAGAATTGAATTATTTTCATAAGTTATGAAATTTTTCAAAAAAATTCAATTATTTTTAATACAAAATGAATAAAATTTCTTGATGGAATTTATGATTCTAAAGTTCTGAACGTTCAAATGAACGAAATTTATTTATTTCTTCTTCAATTTAAATTTTTGTTACAATAATTTTGTGTCACTATAAAAAAATTTAATTATAAAGTTTCTAAGTGTAAAATTTAAGTTTTTAATTTTTATTGTGAACAGTAATTTATAAAAATATTTCTCTAATAAAAATTATTCATTCATTTGAACGTTCAAAACTTGTGGATCATTGGAATTTAATAATTTTTTAAAAGTTTAATAAAATTTGTTGACAGAATTTACTTATTTTTAAAAAATTGTGATAAACTTTTTGGGAGAATTCAATTATTTTCAGTAAAATTTTAATTAAATTTTTCGTACAAACTTTAATTTTCTATAAAAACAATTAAATTTGTATTTATACAAAAAAAATTGTTTATTACTTTTTTCTATTATTTTGACAAATATAAAAATTCTAACAAGAATTCAATTATTCAATTAATTTAATTTCAATTATTTTTAATACAATTTTGAATAAATTGTTTGAAAAATATAATATTATTCTTGAAAGTGTTATTAAAATTCTTGGAAAGAATTCAATTATTTTCAAAAATTTTAATGTTTCTTTACAAAAATGCAATTTCAAAAAAATATATAATTTAATTATTCAATAAATTATTTCTTTTTGTATTTCAATAATTTATTTCTCGTAGTACTTTCTTATAACAATTGATTTAAAATTGAATTTTAGTTAAAATTTTAGATAATAATTGAATATTACAAGCGTTAAAATATTCTAGCTGAAAATTTTATTAAAATTTTTGTAAAAAATTAATTTTTTTAAAAATCTTTTTATTAAAATAGAATTAAACGAATAATTCAATTATTTCGAATAAGTTAATTAAAATTGTATTAAAAATAATTGAATTCTTGGGGATCTTTAAAATCCTATTATTAGAATAGAATTAAAAGAATAATTCAATTATTTCGAATAATTTAATTAAAATTGTATTAAAAATAATTGAATTCTTGGGGTGAATTTTATTATTTATGAAAATAATTGAATTCTTGCAAAGCAAATCCTGTAAAATTTATTGTATTAAAAATAATTGAAATCCTGCGATGAATTTTATTTATTTATGAAAATAATTGAATTCCTGTAACGAAATTTATTACATTTTTTTTAATAATTGAATTCCTGTGGAAAAATTTATTTTTTGTAAAAATAATTGGATTCTAACGAGGAATTTTATTATTTATGAAAATAATTGAATTCCTGCAACGAAATTTATTAAAATTTTTTTTTAATAATTGAATTCCTGTGAAAAAATTGAATTTTTGTAGAAATAATTGAATTTCATTAAAATTTGTGGAAATAATTGATTTTTTTTAAATCCTCATACTAGAATAGAATTAAAATTAAAAGAATAATTAAATTATTTCGAATAATTAAATTAAAATTGTAGTAAAAATAATTGAATTCTTGTGGGTGAATTTTATGTTTTAGGAAAATATAATTTAATTCTTGCAACGCAATTCCTGTAAAATTTTATTAAAAATAATTGAAATCCTGCAATGAATTTTATTTTTTATGAAAATAATTGAATAGTTTCTAAGAAATTTATTAAATTTTTTTTGACTAATTGAATTCTAGTGAAGAATTTTATTAAAATTTTTTGGAAATAATTGAATTTTTTTAAAAAATCCTCTTATTAGAAATAGAATTAAAATAATAATTCAATTATTTCGAATAATTTAATTAAACTTGTTTAAAAAATAATTGAATTTTGGGGGTGAATTTTATTATTTATGAAAATATAATTCAATTATTCTTATAAACAAATTTTATTAAAATTTTTGAAAATAATTAACTTCATTCAAAGAATTTTATTAAACGATTTATTTAATAAATATTTTCTTAAAAGATTGCTTTTCACAGTTTTCTTAAAATTTGTATTTCAATTGTTTTTCAAAGAATAGGTATTGAATTTCTGTAAAAAATTTTTAACAGTTATAGTTAATACTTAGAGAAAATAAAAATTAAAAATTAATAAAAAAATATTGCAGTTTTAAAGTTTTGAGAAACTTGTCTGATTGAGAATATCATATTGTTACTTTTAATACACAACTCTAGAAAATTATTTGCGTACTTTTGAGGGCAGTGACCAAGAGTTCGTGACGATTTCCATAAATACTTGGATAAAACTTTGTTTTCTTTCTTGTTTATAAAAAGCATCGTCTATAGTTGTTGATAATATTGGCGAGTCTTTCTATAAACGCAATTTCTTTCTCACTAGGATCAATTCAATGAATAATTTCGTTTTATATGTATACATCCGAGTTTTCTATGGCTCATGTGCTGTAAATAAACTCCCATAGCAAATGTTTTTTTATACCCTCTCTCTCCCTCTCTCTTCTTCTCTTTCAACTAGGTAAAATATCTCTTTTACGCCAATGTTTAAGTCTCGTGAAACATTCCATTCGCCGTTATCAGGCAATAAAATCGGTAATTACGCGAAAGTTGTTATTTTCTCGCAGTAGGAGGTTTCATACTCCTTTTTTTTCAAGTTCGCATTTCCTTTTAGTGCAAACTCACACACACAGGCAATTTCTATTTCCTTTTATTTCGTCCTTCTCTCTCTCTCTCTCTCTCTCTCTCTCTCTCTCTCTCTCTCTCTCTCTCTCTCTCTCTCTCTCTCTCTCTCTCTCTCTCTCTCTCTCTCTCTCTCTCTCTCTCTCTCTCTCTCTCTCTCTCTCTCTCTCTCTCTCTCTCTCTCTCTTCTTTTTCACAAAATGCAACGTGCGGTATATAACGCCGGACGATAATTGAGAGAGTGTTTCTCGAGAGAGATCAGTCAATGTGACCCTGGGACTATCAAGGGTTAACGAGACGAAGGGTCAAGTTTTATGGGGATACGGCTCGAGGAAAATCGGACCGAACCTCGAACTGACCAGTTAATTTGGAACGATGAGCCTTGACTTGAGAGTAAAAAAAAAAAGGAAAGAAAAAAAAAAAGAATGGAGCGAATTACTCAGTGGGGGTTGAGGTTGACGGATGAGCATTTAATTTGAAATGAGTTGTGCACTGGAACTGGCACTCGTATTCGTACTCATACTCATACTCGTACGAGTACACGAGTGAGAGTGCGAGTACAAGAGTGCGAGTATTCTTTTTAACCTGTATGTGTATATATGTATATGGAAAAGGGCGTCGACTCGAGTAAGACAGCTCGAGGATAAACCTTCTGGCCAACGACCCTTTAACGTTTACAGCCTTATCGGAAGAGCAAGTGGCGTCCTTTGATTTCAACTCGAGATATATATATAGACTCGGCATCTTGTCTTCTTACACATCAGATAATGTGAAATCGGGTCGGATTCGAGGCTCTTTAATTTCCTGCTTCATTCTTCCGCTATTTCCGGTCTAGAGAACGCGAAATTAAGATGGTCGCTCGTGCAGAAGTAAATCCTTACTTCCAATACGCGCTCATCATTCGAAGATAAGTTCTCGAACGAGTTGCCATTGCCTCATTTTAATTATTTAATCTTTCGTTTTCTTTCTTCATAGGTTTGCGCACTTATTGGAGAACGGTTCGGTTCTTCTTCCTATTGGAAATTTATTAAGAAACTTTTTTGGTTACTGATTGAAAAAATACCACTTGGGGGTTAAAAATGTTTACGTTAGTAAACATTTTTACTCCCAAGTGGTATTTTTTCGAAGCAGAAACTTTTATTCGAAAAAACTAAAAATGGTTCTTTTAAAATTAATTTTTGTATTAATTTCGAAATTAAACTCCACTGATTGTAAATAGAAAATAACTCCCAAGGGAGTTAATGATAGATTCTCTTTTCACTCCTACTTACCTCACTTTCAGAGTCGATTTTTAACTCGAAAAAATTTTCTTCAGATGCCTTCTGATCCCTAAATTTTTTATGTAGGTAAATGTCCCTTTTTTTGTATTTGTAGCAAAAAGGTTTAGTTAGTTGGAAATTTTACTCCTTTATTTTAAACTCAAGCTTCGCACTCATCTACTATTATTTTCAAAAAAAAAAGTATTCGAAATTCAATTATTTTCAATATCTAGTATTTTCATAAAATTCATAAAATATCGCCAAAGAATTCAATTATTTAAAAAACAAATTGATAAAATTCATCTAAAATGCAATTGTTTTCGAAAAATAATAAAATTTTCACAGAAAATCAATTAATGTAGAATAGCATTTTCAAAAAGTTTCAAAAATACCAATTATTTAACAAAATTTGTATTCCATTTTATTCTTCACCCAAATTCAATTACTTCCACTAATAATAACATTTTTTATGTTTTATTAGAATTTCCAATTCAATTTTTAAAATAAATTCTTGATAAAATTCTGACAATGAGCAAGAAATCAATTATTTTCAAAATTACAAAATTCTTCTCACGAATTCAATTATTTTCAAAAATAACAAAATTTGATAAAATTTATTCACTATAATTTAATTATTTTCTCGAGTTTTTTTAATCAAATTCTTGGCAAGAATTTAATAATTCTCAAGAATTTTCAAGAATTTTTATAAATTATTTTAATTAAATTCTTGGCAGGAATTCAATATATTATTCTCAAAATTTTTCATAAATTTCTTTTCGAGAATTCAATTATCTTCATAAATAACAAAATTCTTCGTAGGAATTCAATTATTTTCATAAAAAACAAAATTCTTCCTAAGAATTCAATTATTTTTATAAATAATAAAATTTTTCGTACGTATTATTATAAATGCAATTTTAATTGAATTTCTCGAAAGAATTCAATTAATTTCCAAAATTTTAATAAAATTTATTTATTATAATTTAATTCATAATTTTTTTTTCATCAAATTCTTGGCAAGAATTCAATAATTTTTAAAAATTTCAAAAATTTTTTTTTATTTGATTCTTGTCAGGAATTCAATAATCATTCTCAAAAATTTGCATTTTCTTCTCGAGAATTCAATTATTTTTATAAATAACAAAATTCTTCTTAAGAATTCAATTATTTTCAAAAATAACAAAATTTTTTATAGAAATTCAATTTTTTTTGAAACATTTTAATAAAATTTTTCGTAATAATTCAATTATTTTCATAAATAATAAAATTCTTCTCAGGAATTCAATTATTTTTGAAAACTTTAATAAAATTCTTAACAACTATTCAATTATTTTCATAAATAATAAAATTCTTAACAACTATTCAATTATTTTCATAAATAATAAAATTCATCGCAGTATTCTATTATTTTTTATACAATTTTACAGGAATTGCTCGAAAAATGTAATTATTCTTTAAAAATTTAATTTCAATTCCTCGAAAAAATAAATTATAGAAAAAAATGTTTTTTTTAAATTCTTTTGAAGAATTCAATTATTATTTATAAAAATATTCGAATTTTTCACAGGAATTCAATTATTTACAAATATTTTAATAAAATTGCTCGAAAGAAATAAATTATTTTAGATTCAATTTTACATATATTTGTTTAAATAATTCAATTATTCTTTTAGATTTTAATAAAATTCTTACTGAGAATTCAATTATTTACATAAATAATTGTTGTAAAGAATTCAATTATTAAAGATAAATAACAGAATCATTCAGGAAAATTCAATTATTTTGAGGCATTTTAATAAAATTCTTTGCAAAATTCAATTATTTTCATAAATAACAATATTCATCACAAAAATTCTATTATTTTTAAAAGTAATAAATATCTTCTTGGAAATTCAATTATTTTTAAAAAAATTCTAATAAAATCGTTCGCAAGAATTCTATTATTGTCAAAAATAATAAAATGCTTTTTAGGAATTTAATTATTTTTAAAAAAAAATCTAATAAAATTTTGGAAAAATCTTCGTAAGAATTTAATTTTTTTCATGATTAAGAAAAATTTCTCAGAAATTCAATTATTTAAATTAGTACATAAAATTAGTCGAAAGAAATCAATTATTTAAAATTTTTTAATTTTTTCTAATGAATACCACGTTTGGTATTAATTTTCTTTTTTTAATCGATTATTTGATTTAAATAAATTTTTTTCATTGTAGACAATAGATGTTTGCATGTTAAATTGAATGGAACAATGAATATTTATTTTAATTGCCAGCAATAATAATTTTGCCGAGTTAAGACACGAAACATTGTAACAACTGCGGTGTAAATTGTTTTCAATTATTCCTTAAACAAAAAGTAGTTGGTTTTGAATATAATGCAGTCAATGAACTATTTTATTGCCATTTTCATTACCTTACTCGCGAATTACTCGTTTATTAGTCAATGCTACTAAACAGTTGTTGAAATTATTTGAATAGTGCTTGTAATTAAAGCAATGTCACCACAATCCAGATAATGGCAAACGTTCCCGTTGTTGTAAAATCAAATTCCAAATAAACCCGTTTTAATAATTATTTATTTATATAACGATATTATGTTTATTCAATCGTCTTATTCTAATAACCAATTACTTGACTATTTTCATTTAATTATTTATTTTAATTAATAAACTGAAATATAAATAATTACAATAAATATTAACAAGTGCGACCAAAACTGGACTTTTACCCTAAACTCGTCGAAAACATTTGCAAGAAGTCAATTATTTTCATAAATAATAAAATTCTTATCAGGAATTCAATTATAATAAAATTAAGGCATTTATTTGTTTGAAATATAATTTAATAGTAATAATTTACCATATTTTAAATAATTTTACAGTACCTAAAGGTGAAAATATTTTTCTTAAATATTCGAAAAATTTTAATAGAAAAACTTGGATTAGCATTCTTATGGAATTTGGTAAATTTCTAAGGCAACTGGGTCGGGAAAATATAAAAGAAATATGTCGAAAAAAACGCATCTGCTTAACCTACATATATATACGTAAACAGAAGGTTCTATCAATTTTCTTATTGTTGACACAGTTTATCGTTTTATCGTAATAATCTTTATTGATGTAGCGATCTTATCAAATATTTGAAAAGTTTCAGTCAGTTTCAGAAAAATATATACATATATAGTTTTTCAATAAGTTCAAAAGAAACAACTTTCATTCAATTAAATACATATTTGATGTAGATACATATCAAATTCTCTCTTTTTCAAGGCCAATAAGTTTTGTTAATACTAATAAAATTCTTTCGATTCGAAATTTTCAAAGCAACAAACACAAAGTTTTAATTCTTAACTTTGAATTATTAATTCAATTTAGTTTTAAACATATTTCAGGGTTGCCACAAAAATTTGATTCTCTCAATTCAATTATTATTAAATATATAATTTATATATTTTTCCAAACGAAATATAAAATAAAATATTTTCTGAGTTTAAATAATTTAATTTTATATAAGTATTTCATAAAAAATTTTCTTTAATTAAATAAAAAAATAAAATATTTTAATTTTATTTCGTTATTCAATATTTCCCCTCGCAAATTACGACCTGAAAGAAGTAAAAAAAAAAAAAAAAGAGGAAAAAAGAGTACGTATATACTTTTCCAAATGAAGTACTAATGTGAGTAATTAAAATATGTTACTTTTTAAATTTCATTTCATCTGAATGAAGAAGGAACACAGATTAAAAAGTCAATTAAAAACTTTGATAATAAAAGAAACGACGAATTCCACCCGCTGTCTTTTATAATGAACTTTCGCACAGAAATGAGAGACGAATATAAATATGAGAGAATTTTATTCGCAGCGACACACCAAGTTTTTGAAAGAGAAGAGGGTCCGAGGAGAGTTTCCGATTTGTCCCCGAAAAGATAGTAGTTGAATTAATTTTGGGTAAAATCAAGGGAAAATTAAATCGTAAAAGCCGCGTGGCAATGTCTATAGACACACATTTGCCCCACTCTTCCATACAGACCCCTGTCGACCCCTTATTAACTAAGATATGCCAATCTTCAAAGACGATATATATAGTAGTTGGTATAACCCCTCTTTATTTATGCTTAACGGGTACTCTCGGTCTTGAATTAGTTCTGGGCAAAACCACGCCCTTACATAAACAGCATAATTGCGGGGGCGTTCGCGCACATAGTACACCAAAAAGGGGGCTTTCTCTCTCCCTCTCTCACTCTCCGCATGCTGGTTGCTCGCTTTTATCACTATTGTGACAAAACGACTTTACTTGCCTTATGGTGTTGGGGTGAAAACACAAAGTACGAGAGGGAATATATCCCCCCGTTAAGTTTTAAGAGGAGAGAGTATGCTCATTTCTTGCATTTTCCACGGATGAAAAAGGTGTGTATATAACACACAGTCAAAAATAACTCCAATTTATACGAGAGTCTTATGGGTAAAATGCCTCGACGAAAGCTTTATTATCTGGTATTTTTCAACTCTTTCACGACTTTTGAAAAACACAAATAACAATAAAACACTACAACTAAAAGAAATTACAAAACAAAATTCCAATTTAAACATTGGATCTAAAATAAATAAATTTGATAATTATCGAAATTTTCCTATATATAGAGAAGAGAAAAATTGAAATTTGTTTATATTAATAGTTAAACTCTCTGGATTCGATTGTAAATAATAAAATTACGATTATTTATTCGAATATCTTGAGATTCAATATGGAGACGCTATTCTCCACCTGCGAACGCCAAGGTCACCGCTAGATGGCAGTTTAGTTCTTTCTTGGAATTTCGTCCGCCACCTGGTGGCGACCTTCACATTCTCAAGTGGTGAAATTAATAACTAAACCACCATTTTATTTCTCAAGAACTTTTTTTAAAATTAATTAATTTATTTATTTACTATAATTTATTATTTTTATTAATTATGATTTTATTTATTTTTTATTATTATTATTATATTATTTTTATTTTATTTATTAATTATTATAATTTAAGTATTGTGATTCGATTTAAATTATGTTATTTATTTATTTACTATAATTTATTATTTTCATTAATTATGATTTTATTTATTTATTATTATTATTATATTATTTTTATTTTATTTATTAATTATTATAATTTAAGTATTGTGATTCGATTTAACTTATGTCTTTAGTCCCTAAAGATTAGAACGTTCAAATGAACGACGATTTTTTTTATACTTCGGTACTGATAAAATTCGAAAATTTACAAAAATTTTGAACGAAATATTTTTCTCTGCTCCAATATTTTTTAATTTAGTTTATTAATTTTATAAAATACTAAAGCATGGAAAAATATTCCCTTTACTTGAAAGTTCAAAATTTTTTTGGATATTCTCAAAATTCATCGAAATATAGAAAAAAAAGTGTCGAAATATTTTTCTGTGCTCTAATATTTTCACAAAATTACTAAACTAAATTTTTAAAAATCTTGATTAAATATTTATTTGGTTAAAAAAAAAAGTTTTCAAGTATGAAAAACAATATTTTTAAATAAATTTTAAATCAAACGAAGTAATAAAAATATTCTCGTTTATTTGAATGTTTGAAAAAACTTTTTTTTTTTATGAATTATAATTATCTAAAAAAGATTTTAGTTCAAAATTATTGCAATTTTTTAAAGATTAATTGCATTTCGGAAGATTTTAAACTGAAATTTCTGAAAATGTCAATTGCAGTGAAAAATTGAATAATAATTCAATATTTATATATAGACATTGATGAAAATTTTGAAAAAATTGTGTTTCTTATAGAAATTCTAATTTAATTTTTTGTAAGATACTTCAATTTTTAAACCAATCTTTCTAAAGAATTATCAGAATTAATAGAAACTTTGTGAAATTGAATGCAAAATAAATAAATTTGCTTTAGAGAATAATTCTTTACAAATTTGTTTTGAAAAATCGAATTTTCCAAGGAATTTAAATTTAATAATGCCCGTACATTAGTGAATAAATAATTAGTTAATTTCAAAAGGATTTAAATTCTAAATTTTTTCGAATTTTCGAAAAGTTTTATTTGAAAATCTCTAAAATTAATTTTTAAAAACTTTTAATATTATTTTGAAAGATAATTAAATAATTATAAACAAGTAATTGCAAATTTTTTAAAATTCTATTAAAAATAAGTGAATTTTTAAAGGAATTTTATGGAAAATTTCAAAAATAATCGAAGAAAATTAACTGCAGTTATTAATTTTATAAAGTAGATAGAAAACCTTAAAGTTTTAAATCAAAATTTTTGCGTCCAAAAATTATTATTCTAATTATTATTATTATTATTATTAGTTAATTTTGAAAGATTTAATTAAAAAAATTTTTAATTTGAATTTCCGAAAAGTTTTATTTGAAATTCTAAAAAATTAGTTATTAAAAATTTTCAATTCTATTTTTAAAAATAATTGAATTTTTTAGGAATTATATTTAAATTTTTTAAAATAATCGAGGAAAATTGAAGACAGTAATTGATTTTATTTTTAAAATAGACACACAACCTTAAAGTTTTAAATCAAAGTTTTTTCATTTGAAAATTCCCTTTTTATTAATAATTGAACTCCCTTTGAATTTTATTGAAAGCGGTTAGTGAAAATGTTAAAATGTTAAAATTCTGTCTGGAAATCAGAAATAAAATAAAAATTTTTGTGACAAACCTGAAATATTTACTTGAATCAAATAATTTTTCCTTGAATCAATTTATATTTGCTTTGAATACAAAAATTATTGGTTTAAATAAATTTGATTGACTTTAATAAAAATTACCGAATTCAAGTAAATATTTACTTGAATTAAATAATTTTTAAATTAGAGACTAGTAATCGTTTATTTCAACCAAATAAATTTTGTTTTTCCAATGTAAAAGTTTCGAATTTCCAAATTCAAGGAAACGAAAATCTAATTAAAAATATTTCCATAAATTACTAACAAGCTATAAAAATTAAAAAAATAAATTTTACATTTCGAAACTATATAATTTTTTTTCGATAGTCACACTAATTATTGTAATAAATATTAATTTATCGTAATGAAAAGTTTAATTAGAAGAAAGAAATAAATAAAAATCATTCATTTTTAGATTTGTTATTTTTGGAACATTTTAGTTTGGAACTAATTTTACAACCAGTTGAAAATATAAAAAGGCAATTAGAAAACTCGAAATAAAATCCCCCTCATATAAAATACGTATATATAGTAAATTTTCGAAAAAAGGGCGTAATAAAAGAAGCAGTAAAAATATGTATATAGAAAATTTATTTTAATTACCATTTTATGAGAAACAGAATAGAAATTGTCTACTTTTCTGCTTTTCAAAAATATGTTGATCGTAAATTTTATTTCACTGTTTTATATCTAGACACATGTATATATAATTATTTAATGAGAAATAATAAAATGATTAAAATTTTTGAAGGCGTAGCAACAATACCCAAACTTTATTTAATTTTCTCTTAATATAATTTTGACCTTTTTTGTAAAAGTTAATATGTTTCCCTTCGGGGTTTATTGGTTATATATATAATATACATATAAAGTCCATTTTATTCCCTGTCTTATATTGATGGAACTCGAAGCAGTCGCCCTTTTTTCTCCTCCTTCTTTTTAGTCGAAAAGCCGAAAAACCATTATCTTGAAACGCGTTTTCTATGCCGCCAGAAACCATTTTTTTTGTCTCTCTCGATATTTATGTGAGGCGTCATTATTAATTTTGTTTCTCCGGCTGTGTATAATATACACACGAAAATGTTCCGACAGACGCATAAAAAATTCAAACGACTTGGGATGTTTTGAGATCTTGTTTCATTAATTTCATTTTCATTGGAATATTTTTAATTAAATTCCTCAAGTTTCCACGAATGTTTTGAATTTAATTTCGTCTTCTGCGTACATATGCATATATATACAATTAAAGTTTTGCCAACAAAATGAAAATAAATATTTCTTCATTAATTTCATTTGCAACTGTTTAAAATTTTAAGACATTGTCCCTCTATACCTCTTCACTATAATGTTATTTTAGTTTATTTTTAAAAAATTTCTATCTTCATTTAAACTTTTAAAAACAATACGAACTCTTTTCATAATAATCATAATAAATTCAGAATTAAAATTTTTGCATTAAAGTTCAATAATTACTAAAGAGAGATAAACAATAAAAAGGAAAAACGAAAAAAAAAATCCATAAAATTTATACAGAGATAAAAAGACATATTTTTTTGTAATTTATTTCAAAAACAATCTTTTTCTCGCATGATTTAACATTTTATTTTTCCCATATTGATATCGGAGAAAATCTCATGTATACACAATCGCTTCGTCGTCTCTTGACACCAGAAAATAATGGAAATTCTATCAGTGACGTAAGTTGGGAGCAAAAGAAAAAAAAAAGATAGAAAATAAGAAAAAGAATAGCCCTAAGAAAACCTGACGGGTGGTTGGCATAAAAATGCGGACATGCGGAAAACTCGATAAAAGACCGCATCAAGAGAAAAATGTCGTGATTGAATGGAAAAACAACAAAACGAAAAAAATAGAAAAAAAAACTATAATAGAATTCAAGTGACTCGCAGATATCTCCTATACGCGTGTAATTTATTCCTATTGGGAATTTTTATATTGTTACATGAGAGAATTTCCCTGTGAAATTTGACTATTAAACGTCCACGTTAGGGGGAGGTGAGTGATTTTTTTGACTAAAAGAAAATCCCTTCTTTATACACTAAAATACCCGTTGGCGATTTTTTTTTTTGAAATAAAAGGCCAAGCCATTCAATTTAGTGTGTGTGTGTGTGTGTTCGTGTTTGCTCTATTTTTCAACGATTCGTATATTTATTTAAACGGAAATTCAGATGAAAAATTGTGAGAGAAAAATAGGTATACACCATATAAAAAGAAAAATGCACTTTTCTTTTTTTATTGTCTCGTCGAAATATCACCCACAAGCGTTCGACAAACTCAGGAAGCAGAAAACTGCAAAAAAAAAAAATAAAAAGAAAAAAGAAAAGAAATATTTAGACGCACGTGTAAAAAATAAAATGTTTACGTCAAGAGTTTTAATAAATTCTCCACTGATAACCTCGGGGGCAAGAATTTTCATTTTCTCTTAATCAAACATGAGGATTATAATTGAAAGAAGAAAATATTCGTTAATATTTTTTGATTATAATAATTTTGATATTTTTTGTATTTATATTTTAATATATTTATTTCATTATTATTATTATTATTATTATTATTATTATTATTATTATTATTATTATTATTATTATTATTTCCATTTTAATATTTTCTAATAATATACAATTTATGTTACTATATTCTTGTTTTCAAACTTTTTTTTAATAATTTTTTAAAAAATATTTTCAATTTTAAAATTAATGTATTGAAAATCATTGAATTCTTGCAAAGAGCTTTATCAAAAATTTTAAGAATAATTGAATTCCTTTGAAGAATTTTATTATTTATATGAAATAATTGAATTCTTGCCAAGAATTTTATTTAAAATTTTTGAAAATCTTAATTAAATTCGTCTGAAGAATTTTTTTGAATTTTTTTTTAAATAATGGAGTTCTTTAATAATTGAAATTTTTTAATTAAAAATTTTGACAGGAATTGAGTTTTAAAAACAATTTCTTTCGAGTTTTTAAAATAATTGTGTTTCTTACTAATTGAAATTAAACATTTAATTACTGAATTTTATTTTAATTTTTAGAAAATAATTCAATTCTTCTTACAATTTTCAAAAGTAATTTAATTCATTCAATTACTTTCAAAACAAATTTTAATAAATTTTCCAGAAATAATTCAATTATTGTCTATAATTTTAATAATTTCTTCGCAATAATTCAATTATTTTTTTAAATAGTAAAATCTTTGTAAAAATTCGAATTAAAATATAGAAAGTAATTAAATTCTTTCGAAGAATAGATACTATTAAAGATTTTTACAATAATTGAATTGTTTCAAAAAAATTTCTAAATTTATTGAATATAATCAGTTTTGTTAATAATTGTATAATTAAAAATTTTACATTTTAAATTTTATAAAAATTATTGATAGAAAATTAGACTCTTTTAAACAATTCTTTTATAGTATTTGTGAATAATTAAATTCTTTTAAAGAATGTCTTTAATTTTTTTTTTTTTTTTTGTAAAAAATGTTGTTTTTTAAATAATTTTAATTGAAAAATTTTGAAAATAATTGAATTAATTAAAGAATTTTTTCAAATTTTTAAAAATAATCGTTCTTGTTAATAATTATAAATATTTGATTAATATTTTATTTAAATATTTGATGTTTAAAGTTTCTTAAAATTCTATTGAAAATAATTGAATTTCTGAGAAAATTTTAGAAAATAGTTGGATTTTTTCGAAAAATATAATTAAAAATTTTTTAAAAATTAATTCTTTCATGAAATTTTATTAAAATTATATTAAAAATAATTAAATTTTTTGCATAGAATTTTACTAATTATAAAAATAATTGAATTGTTTCAATGGATTTATTAAAATTTTTAAAAGTAATTAACAGGAATAATTATTTTTGCATTAATTAAGTGAATTTTTTAATTTTTGAACCTGAAATTATTCAAAAATTGAATTAAACAAAGAAATTTTTTTTACTTTTTAAAATTATCGTGTCTGTTAATTATTATCATTAAAATTTTGATTATTGAATTTTATTAAAATTGTATTTTGGAAATTATTTTAATTTCTGAGAAGAATTTTATTATTTATAAAAATAATTGAATTGTTTCGATGAATTGATAAAAATTTTAGCTAATAATTGAATTCTTTCGAGGAATTTATTAAAATTTTTGAAAATAATTGAATTGTTTCGAAGATCTTATTAAAATTTTAGAAAATAATTAAATTCTTTCGATGAATTTATTAAAATTTTTGAAAATAATTGAATTGTTTCGAAGAATTTATTAAAATTTTGGAAAATAATGAAATTCATTCGAAGAATTAAAAAAAGCAGCTAAGTAATTGAATCCTTTAGTGAAATTTTATTAAAATTGTATTGGAAATTTGAAAATTGAATTTTTACAAAGATTTTACTATTTAAAAAAATAATTGAATTATTTCGAAGAAATTATTAAAATTATAGACAATAATTGAATTATTTGTGGAAAACTTTTTTCAGAAGAATAACAATTCTTTTTATACTTGATATAATAATGTACGCGTGAGGTAATTAATCTCTACCATGATTTTCCTTAGCAAACAAATAAAATCCAGACGCGCTCATATAATATTAGCTAAAACATCCGCTTCAACAATTTGAGAGATTTGAGTTCTAATTCCTAAAATCCAATTCTCCTGGTCCTTGTGCTCACTGTTAATACTGGACAACTAAACTCTCACCTAGACTTCCCTCATAATTCCCTCGTCTGGGGGGTCAAGGGGGGGGGCAAAGGGGGTTTAATGTTCAAGCCTTCGGCGTTCAATGAAGAGGGTGATTTCGCTCTTTCCGATATCGCGTGGACGAGTAATTTTGATATATTGATGCACCAGGGTTGTTGCCATTTCGAGAGGGGCATTTTCCCGATAATATTACTCCACCGGGATGAAACTCGGACTCCTCTTCCTTCCTTCCGCTTCACTGTTTCTATTCCCTTCCCTCTCTCATTCTCACCCCCCTTTTCCTCACGCCACACAATTTTATTCTCCTTTTTTCTTAATTAAAATCATTTTCCACCTCTCTGATTTTCGAATTTCTCTCTTTTTTTTTTGCAATTATACGCGGATGTCTGGCTTTCATGTGCAACTGATTTTTTTTGTCTGCTTTGTCCTTTATAATCTTTCACTCATCTAATCCTGTAGGTTTCAATCATTTATGCACCTATTTATACATAAAAGCGTTCATTGTCGCCCTCACTGATAAAAAAGCCATTCATGCTTTTTTGACAGTGAAAAATTGTAAATAATGAAACAATTTTTTATTAGGTATTTAGGAGCTATCGAACGGACAGTCAAATCAAAAGTGATATAACATTTATAAAATATTTCGAAAAAATTAATTATTTAACAAAATTTTTATAAAATTCTTATACAATAATGCAATTACTTTTATTAATAATAACATTTTTCATGGGAATTCAATTTAAAAAAAAAAAGATGTTGATAAAATTGTAAGCAAGAATTCAATTATTTTTGTAACTACATAATAAAACTTATCGAAGAATTTCAATTATTTTAAATATTATTTTAAATTAATTAATCGAAAAATTCAATTATTTTCACAAATAAAGTTTTCAACAAGAATTCAATTTTTTAAAATAAAATATTCATAACATTTATTATATTTGAAGAAAATTAATTATTTAAAACAATGTTTATAAAATTCTTATTAAGAATTCAATTATTTCCAAAAATAACCAAATTTTCCACAGAAATTCAATTCTTTTTAGACATTTTAATAAAATTTTTCGCAATAATTCAATTATTTTCATAAATAATAACATTTTTTACAGGAATTCAATTCTATTTAAACACTTTAATAAAATTTTTGCATTGATTCAATTATTTTCATAAATAATAAAATTCTTCTCAGGAATTCAATTATTTTTGAAAATTTTAATAATATTCTTAGTAATTATTCAATTATTTTCATAAATAATAAAATTCATCTTAGGATTTTAATTATTTTTAATACACTTTACATAAATTGATCAAAAAATTTGATTTTTCTTTAAAATTTAATTTCAATTTTTCGAAAAATCAAGTATTTAAAAAAATGTTTTTTTAAAATTCTTTTTGTAAAAATTCAATTATTTACAATAATATTAAAATTTTAATTGATTATTTTCAAATATTTTAATAAAATTGTTCGAAAGAAATCAATTATTTTAAAAACAATTTTAATTAAATTCTTTTGAAATGATTCATTTATTCTGTTAGATTTTAATAAAATTAAAAATTTTATTAAAATAAAAATTATTTTTGAGTCATTTTAATAAAATTCTTTGCACTCACGAAAACAAAAATCAAAAACACAAGTTAAGGGGAAGATACACCGTTATTTTTAACTATACCTATATCAAGAAAATAATTTTAAATATTTCAAAAAATTATTTTTCAGTTTACTTTTTGTGAGGAATTTAATGGTCATAAAATATTTTGACTCTTTTTGAAATTTTGTTTTTCTTAAAAATTAGCAGAATTGAAATACATGGGTAATTTTATAGAAAATATGTTTTTGAATTTACAAAAAATGCCAAATCAAAAAATTTATTTTCATAATTTTTTAAGCATTCATGAAAAAATGTTTTGTTTTTAGGCTAAAAAAAACAAAAACACCATTATTATTAATTTTGTTTGTTTGAAAATTCATTTGTTTATTTTTCTAAACTAATTTCAGATTATAGTATTAAAATAATTTTTATTTTTTACATAAAAATTATGATTTGCAATTAGTTTGAAAACCAAACAAATGAATTTTCATAAAAGAAATTAAATAATAATGCAATTTTTTTAGCATTTTCATCTTAAAAACAAAGATTTAAGAAAAAATGCTTTCAAATTTATGAAAATCAATTATTTGTTCATTTTGCAATTTTTTTGTGAAGTCAAAGACATATTTTCTAGAAAATTAAACATTAATTTCAAAATCTACCAATTTTTAAATAAAATAAATATTCAAAATTTTTTCTGACCATTGAATTCTTCACAAAGAAATTACCTTAAAAATTTATCTATCAAAAACTTTTTCTCTAAATTTTAATAGCATTTTTCAATTGTTCGAAGTCACGAAAAAATTATAATTTATCTCTATCGGGAATTTTTGTTAATAATAGTAAAATTTTTTGCAAAGAATTTAAGAAAGAATTAATTAAAAGAGAAAAAAATAATTAATCATTTATTTTCGGTTACAATTGTAATTAAAAATATTAACATTGTTAAAAATAAGATTTTTGTATATTTAAATAAATGATTGAAATCTTGAAGAATTTTCGGAAAATTATCAGAAATAATTAATTTAGAGTTAAATTATAGTTTAGCTAAATAATTGCAGAAAATAATATTTTGGAATTTTTCAGTATTAAGTAATTATTAATTTTGGTATTTTTTCCTCTTGAAAAGGGTTTTCAAAGGTCATTCGGCGAACGTAAGGTTAAAATTTAGATCAAACGCTCACTTGAGGCAAACTTCATTTCAAAATTTAGGTCAATAATGTTAATGAATAGAATTAATATAAAATTAGTATAGAAGCTTCGAATCAGTATTTATATTAATTATTAGTATTAATTTTTAATATTAATTATTAATATTAATTTTTAATATTAATTATTAATATTAATTTTTAATATTAATTATTAATATTAATTTTTAATATTAATTATCAATATTATTTAGTTAATATTAATTCTATATTAATTTCTTCATTTATTAAAAATTAATAAATTAAATAAATAAATTAAATACTAATAAATTTTTTCTTTAATTTTTTGCAGGTAAGCGTTTGGTTTCTCTATACAACTACAACTTTTGTATCCACTTTTCCTGTTTCAGGTAAGGAAATAATTATTATCTGATTAAATATAATATATGAAATTTGTCGATAAACTTTGCGGTTCTGCCGACAATAAGCTATTGTTGCTCGCAATTCATTTTTTTCAAGGGTCGCTCTTTAAATTTTCGGGGAAGTTTCAATGCGGTCTTTTTTACAATTTTTTTTCCTTCCTTTTTTTTTTTATTTGAAAAGCGGTAATCTGATCAGAAACGAGATTTTAAAGAGAGGAATTGAACGCTTAAAAGATCGATTTCCAATTCTATTGAAGTTCTTTGACGTTCGTGGGCAACGTTTTCTACAATATATGTGGGATTGTTGCGAGTGGCGCGACGACGACAACAATCGCCGCGCGAGATTCAAGAACTGCCGCATGACGCGCGATAGATCGCTTTACTTGATCCCCTCATTTTTTTTTTTTTCTGGATTCTTCACAGAATATTAACCTTTCTTCATGAATGATCTTTGCCTCCCCTTTGGATATTTCGAGACTCATGAGAATTCGTCACGATTTTACCCGCACTTATCGCAAAAAAAAAATCTGTTACAATAGGAAATCCGCAACGGGAGCTTTTTGACGGATTGAGATAATGAAGATAGTCGAATATTTTTTTTTTTCCTCTGTGTGTGGACTAATTCCAATCTGACGTATAGACTTTTTTTTTTCTTTTTTCTCCTCTGTTTATATTGATAGAGAGGAAAATATTGTCAGATTAGAGGGTTCTTCCCTTTGTTGTCTCGAGTGTGAAATTAACATTCGATTTTTTGGGAATGTTTCGAATTTTTTTGGATTTGTTTTGATGGATTTGGGATTTTTTTTGGTTATCTTTACTTACGAGTTTTTTGATTAGATTTTTTAAAAATATTTTTATTATTTAGACGTTGATGACGTTTATAAAGTTTAATAATCAACGATTCAGAAAGAAACATATTTTTCCTGTGCTGAAATTTATTAATTAGAAATTTAAAAAATAAATATCTCCATTTCTAGCATTGCATTCGTTTTAAAATTTTCGCCACAGTTAATAAATAATTCAAAGGGCGTATTCTCAAAATTTTAGGAGCTTAAAATATTTTAATAATTTAAAATTTATTAATTAGAAATTTTAAGATTAAATATCTCAATTTCTAGCATTGCATTCGTTTTAAAATTTTCGCGACAGTTAATAAATAATTCAAAGAGCGTATTCTCAAAATTTTAGGAGCTGAAAATATTTTTTTCTTTTTCAAATCGTTGATTATAAACGTTATAAAGTTAATCAACGTCTAGTTTTGAAATTTATATACAACAAATAAACTTTTTATGAAATTTTTAAAAATTCATATCTCAATTAATTTTACAATTTGAATTTCTGTTTTTTAATAAAAAATATTGTTAAAAACTGAAAATTCCAATATTCAACGCTTAATACAGCAAATGTTGAACGTTATTTCGAAACTAATTCAATGAAAAGATGTTGCAGGCGTGATCATTCATATTAAGCCTGACACATGCCTATTCTCCTTCTTTTTGCATCTCAAATGCAATAAAGTAATGTGAACCATGAAGAGAGTAAAAGAGAAGAAAAAAAAGAAGAAAAAGAGAGGGACTCCACTTTTGAGAATCTTCTTTAATGAGACGGACAACAATCCATCATATCTTACAATTGGCGAGCCCTTTTCCGTTTCAGAAAAAAAAGAAACACATTATTGAGTGTGACAAGCCCTGGACAATGGGCAGATTCGAATAAATATATTTGATCGATATGAATGGAGGATTTGGTTTCACTATATGGTTACAGTTGAAAACCACAAAAATTTCCAATGGCTCGAGTTTCGAGGGTGTTCGGAGATTATATAGAATAAAAACGGCTGGACAAATTTTCCACAAGCTAAATTCAATCAACAAAATCAATCAGATTATGGGAGGTAGGCTTCTTTCTCGAATATACGATTGCAGGGGATCGACAAATTAATCCTAATGCTCAATTTTTTTTGTTTAAACTTTTCTCTATAGGCGATTTTAAATTAAACCCGAAATTTTTAATTTTTATTATCAGAATTGTTTTCTATTATGCAAAATTATCAAAAAATAGAGTATTTTCTATTAAAAAAGTAGAATATTTTCTATTTCTATTTTAATAAATAAATTTTTAAATAATTATTTATTTTCTCACAGGAATTCAAATTAAAAATTTCAATTTCATTCCTTTTAAATTTAATTATTTCTCAAAATTACATTTGTTAACCTTTCAAAATTCATATATTCTCTCCAATTTTACATTGTTTTTATTTAATTCGAATAAATTGAATTTTTACAATATTAAAAAGTATTTAAACAATTGAAATTTCGTAAAAATTTATTGAAAATAATTGATTTTTTCAAGTATTTCATTAAGATTTTTGAGAAATCAAATTTCGAAGAATTTTAATTCCAAAAATTTGGAAAATAATTGAATTTTAAAAAATGGAAAATCTTTAATTATTGACAACAATTACATTTGTTAACCTTTCAAAATTCAATCATTTTCTACAATTTCTAACCAAACTTCTCTAAATTAATTATTTTTAATAATATTTCAAAAATGTTTCGAGAATTCAATTATTTAAATACAAAAATTTAATTTTTAACAATTTTAATATCTTTAATAAAAATAATATTGTAATTTATATTTTTCATCGAATTTAGGTAAATAATTATTTAGGTGAATTACAGAAAATATGCAACCAAAAATATTGAAAATAATAAATTATTCAAAAATTAAATTCTAATAAAATAAGATTTTTAAAAATATTTTTCGATAACTTTTTAATGCATAAAATTTCGATAATAAATAAAATAGAAATAATAGAATGATATTAAGAAAACGAATAAACGATAAAACTATAAATAAAGAGATAATAAATAAAATAAAACAGTTTTCAATTATAATTGAAATTTAGTAAAATATTTTGAAAATAATTGAATTTTTTAAAAAATATTTGAAAAATCAAGTTTTTGAAGAATTTTTGAGGAATTTTCATTCAAAATTTTAAAAAAATTATTGAATTCTCAAAAAATTTGATAATATCTAGTTTTTTAAACTTTGTAGAATTTTTTTTAATTTTATTAGAATTTATTAAAAAAAATTAAATTTTCGATGAATTTTAATTCGATAATTTAATAGGTATTAATTTAGTGATTAATTCAAAAATTTGATTCTTTTTAATAGTTTCTAAAAGAAATCAATTATTTTCCAAAATTTTTATTAAATTTCAATTATAGTTGGGAATTTTTGTTTTATATTATATATTATCTTTTTATTTATTTTTTTATCTTCTTATTATCTATTTTTTCATTTATTATTTTTGTAATTATTTTTTCAAAACTAATTGTAGTAATTTTTTAATATAATTTTTTCGAAATCAGTTACATATTTCAGTTACAATTGTTATTAAAAATATAAAAATTGTTAAAAGTTAAAATTTTTATTTAGTATTTTTTTATTTTTTTATCTTTTATTTATTTCTCTTTTTATTATTTATTATTTTTATTTTATTTAATTTTGGTTTATTGTTTTTGGTTACATATTTAACCTTAATAACCTTAATAATTTAATAAAACACATGAAAAGTTTTAGTAACAATAATTGTTATTAAAAATAAGGAAATTCATAAAAGTTAAATTTTTTTTTATTTAAATAATTGAATCCACGAAGAACTTTCGAAATATTAATAATTATTAAAAATATAGTTACTTTAAAGAAGTTAAGTTCAAAATTGTATAGAAAATAATTACAGTTTTGAAAGTTAATAATTACACACATATATTCAATTTTGTAAAAACATTTTACAAATTGGGGAAAAAGTATGACAAAGCAAAACTTTGATATAAAAAATACTGAACTTTAAAAAAACTTCTGTGAAATTTAGTATAATTATATTAAATATCAAAAATATTTCTTAAATTCTAATATAACTTTACTAAATTTCACAAAATTTTTTTTAAACTTTACTATTTTTGATACCAAAATTTCGCTTTGTCGTTCTTGTTCTTCAATTTTTAAAATACTTTTGTAAAATTTAATATAATATATTATATTCTCTCTCCGTCTATTATTTTTTATTATACATTTAAGGGAAGGGTATACCTATATTTTTAACTATATTAAAGAAATAATTTAAATATTCAACAAAATTATTTTTAAATTAATTTTTTGTGAGGAATTCAATGGTCATGAAATAAAATTGGTCAGAAAATATTTTGACCTTTTTTTGAATTTTTATTTGTCTTAAAAATTGGTGGTTTTTTTTCAAAAAAAAAATGCTATAAAAATTATGAAAATAAATTTCTTTATTTGGAAATTTTCTTGTAGATTCAAAAACATATTTTCTACAAAATTACGTATAGATTTCAAAATTCACCAATTTTTAAGAAAAATAAAAATTCAAAAAGTGTCAAAATATTTTCTGACCTATTTTAATTTTATGACCATTGAATTCCTCACAAAAAATTACTTTTAAAAATAATTTTGTTGAATATTTAAATTATTTCTTTAATAGAGTTAAAAATATAGGTGTACCCTCCCCTTAAATAATTTTGATAATAAAAATTCAATCAAGTATTTAAATTCCAGTAGATTTAAAGTTAAAATTAAAAAGTTTCCTTTTCTGGCTAAAAAATTTCCCGAAATAGAGGAGAAATATAGAAATATGTCATACCTTTAATATGACTGATCATGCCTGGAGCATCTTTTTTTTCGTGTGGTAGGTTGAGGGGGGGTGGGGGTGGGGGGAGAGATTGAATATAAGTTTGGAAAAAACGTCGAACATTTATATATGTAACACGCGTTACCAAATGGTGAGACAGTTGAGAGAGCCGGGTGGTTGTAACATTCCCCGGTTTTATAATTGACAGGTCGGTACTAAAGAGAGATAGAAAATAGTGGAAAGGGAATATAGTGTGGGGGAGGGGGGGTGGAGATGGGGATTCGAATCGAAAGCGAGGGAGAAATTGAGATTGACAGTTAATTTCGCTGTCGTATAGTTATCCCGATTTTGGGTTAGGTCACCCCAACAGAGAAATTTCGGGTCGCAGAATTGGCCTTCCGCTTGGATGGAAATGCCGCGACCTTGATAAATGTTCTCACTCTATGCACACCATCACCCCACCCCTCTTCTATTCGAGAAAACTTAATGAAAATAATTAAATTTTTTGTTTGGTTGCTATTTGATTTTTTGGAAAATATTCTTTAAATTATTATCCAAAGTTTTTTAATCAAAGGCTCTGGAAGAGGGAAAATTAGTTTAATAATTCGGGACCTTTATCGCAGGGGGGTTTTTTTTTCTCCCTTTACCCCATGTGATAAAGGTCCTGAGGGAAAAGAGAAGGAAGCGTTTAAGAATTCACTTAAAGAAAATGTGACTATTTTTTTCTTTCACATTTTTTTAAGTCCTTTTTTCGTTAGTTTATCGTTATTTGTCTTAGGGTTTTATTTATTTGTCTTATGGAGGAAATATCGCTCGTTTAGAAGGTTAATTATGTTTACAGTGTTAGTTTTGACACATCTCCTGGAAGTTGTTGTCTTTTTTTGGAAAATTGTTTAAATTTCCGGACGTGAGAGCGTGAGAATAATTTATGAAAGACAAGAGAGAGAGGAGGGCTTTAGTACAGCGTACAGGGCATCGTCACTCACTGAGTTGTCGTCATTAAATATAGGTTATAGGTCTCTAGAGTTCGAAAAGTCGAGAACATTGTGTTGTTGTGTGTGGAGAACCCCTTATAAAACGGAAGCACAGAATTACCGGGAGAAATTGAGTTTGTTTGGGCCCGCGCTCAATTTACGTCGCTTCCTATATGCCTTCTTACCCCCCCAATTCCATGAGAATTAATACTATAGAGCACATGTATCTTTCATGTATATACACACCTACGAGAACCCTCCTGAGGGGTTGAAAATCCAGTTTGCAAATTACTGTTTCCACCCAAAATTCAAAGTATAAAGTTTGCATTTTTAAACTCTGGTTGTTGTGCCTCATTAATCCAACAGAAATTTTGCTCCGAAAGAATATTTTTTTTCGAACTTCCTTTTTTTAGAAATGAAAAAGAGTTTCTATTTTAACGAGCAGTGGGTTAATTATTTGAAAAATAGAAACAGTTCATGGGAAGGAATTATTTACAAGAGTTTTACAACTTCCTGCGTCAACCGATTATTTTCCAGTGACAGGAAAACGTTTCCTCCAGGCGAGTTATATACATTTCCTTCTGAAATATTAATCAAAAATGTCAAACTAAAAACTTTCCTTTATATACATGTCTGGTGATTTTTGAACTTGTTTTTGAAAATATTTCTAACAAAGGACTTCGTTCAGCAGAACGTTCAGAACTTTACCGATTACCATTTAGTAGACCAGCTAAAAATCATGATTATTTATATCTCAATCGGATTTTTTCTGTTGCTTGATTTTCTGGTAATGATAATAAATAATTAATTTCATAGTAGAAGCACTAATTTTTTTTTAGGAAACTATTTAACCGAACGTGTTGAAAAAATAAATGACTATCTTCTGTAACTAACGAACCAAAAAAAAGCGAACATATTTTATGATTAAATTAAACCTAATTTTTATTGAATCAAACTTATGAGTGCTACTTCTTAAAAAATATTTAACTTTAAAATGTAATTATCAAAATTAACTAGGTGCTGATAAACTGGTTGTGGATCGTATAAAATTGAAAGTAGTAACAAAAATTATCTATTTGAATGAAGTTGATTTTTAAAACGTGGAAATTTTTTATCGCGCTTGGAATCTTTTTATGAAGAGTCAACTCATTTATGCTTGTAATTGAATAAAAGTTCCCAAGGCGTAAATTAATAGATTAAACTGAATCTTTATAATTAGATGATAAAGATCCAGAGAACTACAAAGCGATTTACGACAAAGGTTTTTTTTTTTAAATTTATATAAAATACGTTTTAGAAAAGCGTCGAAGAAAGAGGATGTTCCTAAAGAGAGGAACCCTTTCGAAGCATAATTGGATGATGAAGCGTTAATTTTCCTCCTTATGGTGTGTATATGTATATGTTGTACCCCAAAAAAGAAAATGACGATAAAAGAGCCTTTTTTGCGCCGAGAGACAAGACTGTATCTCTCCATAAATTTATTACTCTACTTAAAGGTATATATATTGAGATGGCACTTGAGGAGAGGAGTCATGTCGAGAACGATAAACCAATTTCCCGGGGAAATTTTACCGGGTGCACTTTATCGTTGTTGCGTTGTGCTGCTTCTGCTACTGCCACACAGCATCCCCAGAGGAAGATAGTCCTGAGAAGCAGTTATCCTGCATACGAAAGCGATTCGAGCAATTTCGGTAAAAGGGTTTTCCTACACACGCACGCAACTACGACAGTCGCACCTGATGACGATCTCAGCTAAAAGCCTATTTCCACCCCTAATTCACGAAATCGGTGTATGTCCCATACCGTTTATGTTCTACACCTATATGTTGTATACACATTAGTGTATGTTTATTTCTCCGTTCATTGAATAGTCAATACATATATATGTGTATATTATATTGGAAATTTCCATGAGGTGAATGGAATGCGTAGAACCGCTTTTCATCAATTTTCCTCTAATGCGTGTCTGTCGTATTTCACAATATAGCATCCTCTGCATCCAATCTCCTATTGTCCATATACAGATCAACAAGGACATTCGATGCTTTTGACTCAATCCCCACTATTATTTAGTAGGTCCACGCTTATATATACACATATATACGGGACTCGAGTAATTGATTTGAAATTTTGTGTTCGAAAGGGTGTGTTAATTTCAAAGTCGACGATGGCCTCATTAATTGGGAATTATCGGAGAGATGAGCTGTAATTCAACAATTTGTCATTTGCCGCTGTATTATGTGGAAACAATCTGATGATGATATGCACTGTGGTTTATGGACCGTGTTTTGTTTCTTTCAATAATGCACTCTTCACGCTTATGTATCTTGCAAATTGACCTTAAATCTTCAGAACATGAAATTAACTGTTTTAATCTAAAATGGAATTTAATTTATTACTTAAGAATTAATTTTCTACAAAACCTGCTTTGAAAATTATACCCTGATTTTTGGGTAACTAGGTCCGTAAATTTGCTTCAAAGTTTGTAAAAGTCTGTTTTTTTTTTTAAAAAAGGTCCGTAATTTAATTGAAAAAAAACGAAAAGTTCATAAATTATACGATATAATTTGGAGAATTTCAGAGAAATTACAAATGTTTGCAGACATTCAATTATGTTCAAAAATAATTAAACATTCTCGTCAGAATTTCAATTATTTTTTAAATTAAAAAAATTCTTCTCGGAAATTCAATTGTTTTCAAAAGTGTTAATAAAATTCTTGGCAACATTTCAATAATTTTCAATTAGGGGCCGTTCAAGTATTACGTAAGCATATTTTTCAGGTTTTTAGACCCCCCCTCCTCCATCATGTAAGATTTTTTATATGCATTAGCGCCATTTTTTCTAATGGAAATAAACAATAGCTAGACCCCCCCTCCACCCTTAAATGCTTACGTAATACTTGAATGGTCCCTTATTTAAAAAAATTTTTAATAAAATTCTACGCTTATTTACTTATTTTAATAAATAATAAAAATTTTACAGGAATTAATTATTTACAAATTTTTTATAAATTCATCTCCAATATTCAATTATTTTTACAAATATTAAATTTTTTACAGGGATTCAATTATTTTCGTAAATAATAAAATTCTTTTTATAGGAATTCAATTATTTTTATAAATAATAAAACTCATTGGAAAATTTAAATTATTTTTAATACAATTTTAATAACATTCTGGTTAGAATTTCAATTATTATTATAAATAATATAATTCTTCTCCAAAATTAAATTATTTTTTAAAATTTTAGTAAATTCTTCGAAATAATTCAATTATCTTTTTGCAAGTAATAAAACTCTTCTCCGAAATTCAATTATTTAAAAAAATTTTTATAAAATTCTTGCGCACAATATTCCAATTAATTTCAAAATTTTTAAAAATTTCTCGTCAAAATTTCAATTATCTTTATAAATAATAGAATTCTTTTCTAAAATTCAATTATTTTCTAAAATTTTTTAAAAATTCTTGAAAAAAATTCAATTATTTTCCAAATTTTTTAAAAATTCTCTTCAAAATTTCAATTTTCTTTATAAATGATAAAATTCTTTTCCAAAATTCAATTAATTTCGAAAATTTTAATGCATTTCTCGTAATAATTCGAATATTTTCTAAAATATTAATAAATTCTTTGAAATAATTCAATTATCTGTACAAATAATAAAATTCTTCTCCAAAATTCAATTATTTTATAAAATTGTAATAAATTCTTTAAAACAATTTAATTATTTTCAATCATTTTTAATAACCTTCTTGACAAAATTTCAATTATTTTCAAAAATTTTCCTCAATGATTTTTAATATTTACGATTTTATTAAAGTTTTCCAAAAGAATTCAATTATTTAAAAAAAAAATGTTAATACAATTTTACGCAAACATTTAATTATTTTTGTAAATAATAACAATTTTACAGCAATTTACTTATTTACAAATTTTTTTAAAATTTATTCCCAAAAATTTAATTATTTTCATAAATAATAAAGCTCATCGCAGAATGTTTAAAATTAAATATTAAAAGCATATTAGAAAGGTGAATTTTTAAAAAGAATTAAATTTTGAAAAGGTTTCAAATTTAAATCGTTGAAAATCTGAATTTTTCATATTTTTAACTAACAATTATGTGGAATTCATTTTTTTGAGAAAGTTTAATTGTGGATTTTTTTAAAAATTATTTAAAGTTTTTATTTTCTAATAATATATTTAATTGAAGAATTTACGAATATTTGAAATTTTGTAAAATTGAACTGTAAACAAATGAATTTGATAATTTTCAAAGAGTTTTTTCAAAAGTTATTAAAAATAATGCATATTTAGAAGAATTTTAGTTTAAAAAAAAAACGAAAAAAAATTTAATTTTGGAAAAGTTACAAAATTATTGCAGAAATTTAATTATTTTTAAGATTAATTCGCAGAAATTAATTATTGTTCAAAAATAATAAAATTCTTCTTTGAGATTCAATTATTTTCACAAATAATAATACTTATCGCAGAATTTCAATTATTTAAAAATTTTAATACAATTTTAATCAAATTTCTTAACAAATGTAATTATTCTTAGAAATTTTATTAAAATTCATCAAAAGAATTTAATTATTTAACAATTTAAATAATTAAATTCTAGTAGAATTTTTTAATAAAAATTTATTTAAAAATTAGTTTTAGTTAAAATTTTAGATAATAATTGAGGCCTTGGATCCAATAACTCGCCCGACGCTCGGAGGAACGCGCGACTGCCAGTCAGTGAGCAGTGAGCGCATCTGGTCCTCTCACTGCTACCCGACTGGTATTAGCGCGTGTCTTCGAGCGTCGGGCGAGTTATTGGATCCAAGGCCTCAATTGAATATTAAAAATAATATAGCGTGAATTTTTAGAAATAATTGAATTTTGAAATTTTTTTTTTTTTGAAAAAGTTTAATTGAATTTGTTTTATATTATTTTAAGTTTTTATTTTCTAATGTATATTTAATTGAATAATTTACGAATGATTGAAATTTCGTAAAATTGAATATTGTAAACTACGTTTGAAAAGTCGATTTCGATCGTTTAAGTAGATAAACCAAATTTTAATTTTATTTAATCCACAAGTTCTGAACGTTCAAGTGAGTGAAATTCTCTATTATCGTAATTATGGGAAATAATACTTTTTCTAAGGGAAACAAATTTCTAAAAAGAAATATAAATCAGGCATAATACATTTTTCATTAAAGCAAACTTAGAAGCTACTGACTTTTTTCTTATAATTGAAAAATGATTTTAATTTCCCGTCTGTTGGGGGTCTTTTTTCATTCATAAAAGCACAACCAGTCTTCTTCTTTTTTTCGTGAAAAATAATAAGGACGGAAGTCTCGAGATCCTTGGGAGATGATTTAACAGCAAGCGTTCGGCCAATTAGAGCGTTTTTTTTTCTTCATGACCAAGGAAAAAGACAGAGAAAGAGAGAGAGGGGGGGAAAAGTTTGGCTTTTTTACCCAGGGGAGAAATTAAATTTTCTTTAGAAAACCAGAGAGTCTTGTGTTATTTTTGGGTGGGTTTGAGTCTAACGAGTGACAGAGATGTTAAAGGAGAGGGAATTTTTTTTTTTAAGTGAATGAGAGGGAAAAGCAGTATCTCAAGTTAAATAATTTAAAATGCGGGTTCTTTCTTTCTCTCTCGTCGTCATTTTGCATTCAAGTCGTATTCTATGGTTGTTCCCCTCTCTCAATGAACAACGCTGTTTCAACGAGAGGAATTGAAGCTCCATGAGAAATCCCCAAACATAGTGTGTCATCAATGTAGGAAAATTGTCAGATGAGAGAGAAAGAGAGGAGAGAGAGTCTCTCGTCGATATTCTCCTGGTTTTGCACGTGGCGTCCCCATAGCGACGAAAACGAAGGAAAACATCAAATTTTATTTGCCCATTCGCACAGGCAGACATATCCGCTTGTGTACACGTTGCTTTAGTTTTGTTGCCCATACTCTCTCCTTCTCTCTCTCTCTCTCTCTCTCTCTCTCTCTCTCTCTTTCTCTATGTATGCTGAGAACTCAATTTCAAGTGCGATCATAAAACTTTGGAAGCTGACTCAACGATATATATATATTTATTGACGCAATATTTGTCTTTTCCTTTTCGAAACACCATTTTTCCAAAACAAATTCTTTTATCATCATATTTCACTGGGTAAATTTTCAAAGCGAAGGCTTGGGGAAAATCGTTCAACAATATTTGACAGAAATCGACAAGAGTTTAGGAAATTTTGATCAAAAGTCCCACTATGAGGAAAAACTGATAGCGGAAAAATGAAAAAAAGTTTGGAATTTATGATCCTAAAGTGTGTCCTTGGTGTTCTGAATGTACTTTATTGACCAGCTAGGCAATAATGGTCACTTTATTGACCAGCTAGGCAATAATGGTCACTTTATTGACCAGTTGGGCAATAATGGTCACATTTTTGACCAGCTAGGCAATAATGGTTACTTTATTGACCAGCTGGGCAATAATGGTCACATTTTTGACCAACTAGGCAATAATGGTTACTTTATTGACCAGCTGGACAATAATGGTCAGTTTATTCCCCTAGGACAATAATTGTTTCCGATCCTCTCTTTAATAATAATTTATTGAACTACACAGCTGAAAAAATTCTATAGAATTTCACTAGAATCATTCTATATTAATTGTAATGAATATTCTACAGAATATCAATAGAATAATTCTATAGAATTTCTACATGAATTCCACTAAATTTTAGTGATTTTTAATTAGGAAGAATTTAAATTCGTGAAAAAATATTTTTCAACTTTATATTATTGTGTAATTAAATTTTACATTTGATTGGTATGACAAAATAAACCAGTGAAAGTATTTAAAAATACGGACCAAAAAAAAACACTTTATTTAAAAGAATAATTCATTATTTAAATATACGAAAATAAATGATTTATTTAACAATTAAACATTTCTTAAGAACTCAATTCTCAAAAAGAATTTTATCTTCATATTTTTAAATAATTGAATTCTTTCGACGATTTTTAATAAAAATTTTAAGAATAATTTTACTATTTTCAAAGAGAATTAAATTTCTGGGAAGGATTTTATTACTCTTGAAAGCAATTGAATTTCTGCAATAATTTGTAACTTCCTCAAAAAAAAAATTTTTTTTTTAGTTTTAACTAAAATTTTTCTATAAATCCATTATTTTTAATAATTTTTATATAAGTTTTTTAATTATTTTCCAATTCGTATGTTTTTAACTGAAATTAATTTTTAAATAAATTTTTATTACAAAATTCTACTAGGATTCAATTATTCAAATACAAAAAACAATTTATTGAATACTTGAATTTTTCTTACAATTTGTATTCTCATAAGAAATTTTATCAACAAATTTTTAAATAATTGAATTCATTTTTTCGAATTTTAATAAAATTTTTAATAATAATTACATTTATCGAGGAATTCCATTAAAATTTTATTTAAAATAATTGAAATACTGCTATGAGTTTTATTTTTTATGAAAATAATTAAATTCCTAAAAAAAATTTTATTATTTACGAAAATAATTGAAATTTAATATTTGTAAAAATAATTGAATATTGGAGATGAATTTTGTTATTTGTAAAGATAATTGAATTATTTCGTACAATTTATTAATATTTTAGAATATATTTGAATTCTTTCGAAGAATTTATTAAAATTTTCTAAAATAATTGAAATTGAGAGAAGAATATTATTATTTATAAAGATAATTGAAATTTTGACGAGAATTTAAAAAAATTTTTGAAATTAATTAAAATTTTGGCAAGAATTTTATTAAAATTTTTGAAAATAATTGAATTTTTAAGAAAGATTTTATTTTTTTTAAAGATAATTAAAATTTTGAAGAGAATTTAAAAAAATTTTTGCAAATAATTGAATTTTTGTCAAGAATTTTATTAAAATCTTAGAAAATAATTGAAATTGAGAGAAGAATTTTATTATTTATAAAGATAATTGAAATTTTGACGAGAACTTTTTAAATTTTATGAAATTAATTGAAATTTTGGCAAGAATTTTATTAAAATTTTTGAAAATAATTGAATTTTTGTAAAATTTTTACTATTTTATGAAAATAATTGAATTTCTGCAATAATTTGAAATTTCTCTAAAATTCTTTAAATGAAAATAATTAAATGATAAAAAAAATAGAGTAAATTAGATACATCCACATGCAGAGGAAAATAAAAATTATATGGCTAAATTTGAAATTCAAAAATTCGGATATATATTTTTCGACAAAATATCTTGAATAAGTATGAAATATATTTTATCTCTTTGGGATACGCAAAATCAGTTTTCGAGAGTGAAAATGAACGGATGGCAAAATATGGGATCTCGTATTACCATTTCCGACACCTGTTCGCCACTTTATATTCTATAGTTATCGATTTT
Organism: Leptopilina syphax; assembly: GCA_032872505.1. Lineage (NCBI taxonomy): Eukaryota > Metazoa > Arthropoda > Insecta > Hymenoptera > Figitidae > Leptopilina > Leptopilina syphax. The sequence continues at coordinate 19,714,394 of CM065468.1, read as the reverse complement.
ACAAACGAAAATTCGTAATTCCAAGTGATAAGCGAGTCAAGAAGAATTATTATCATCGCTTTCGAAATTTACATTCGAATAAAAATGCATTTCAAATGTTTGAGATTTCATCCCACATGTCCAAAAAAAAAACCTTTTATACTATTATGTATGCTGAATGGTTTATGTGAGAAAATATCCGAATTATTTACATACAGTTACGCTTGTGTTATGTAATATGGAAAAATGGATTTTGAAAAAAAGCATTTTCGACTAAAATGGGTAGACTATTTTTAGCAATGGCTCAGTTACGAAATATTTAATAAAAAAATTGTCAAATTTTTGCGATCTACAAATTTTGAACGTTCAAGTGATTAAAATTTTTGTTGATATAATTTTTTTATTTTTGTCTAAATAATAATAATAGAAATTTATGAATTTGAAAAATAAATAAAAAATTTTTTTTCATTTTAACACCAATTTTCTTATACCTTTCATCGTAACAGTGAAATATTTTCCCAAATTAGATGAAAATTTTTGTTCTTCAAATTTTTTTATGAAAATATTTTTTTTATTTATTCATAGACAGAGAGTAAAAAATTTTACAGCAAGCAATTGTTGAAAATTAAATTATTCAGATAACCTTTGCCAAGTTTTAGGAAAATATGGCATATAAATCTGAAAAACAATTATGTAATAAAAAATAAAGTGAATAATTAATATTATAGAAATAATGAAATTAAAATAGAAATAAAAGGGAAATAAAAAAAATTGAAAAAAAGAAATAAAAGTGAAATAAAATGCGAATTTAATCGAATTTCGTTGCGCGATTTTCGGCTATAATTGATAACGACACGTCAGTGAACGATGCGGTGGGTTGATGTCCACAGAAAAGGATCGTCAGTGGGGTCGTAAAATTAGGCGAAATTCTATACAGGGTAGTCCACTTTTGGGGGGCATCAATTATTCACCGTCAAGTGTCTCAAAATGTGTGAGTGGCACCCTTTAACATGACACTTTATTACACCAAGGGTATATAAACTCTCCTCTCCCCTCTCTCTCTCTCTCTCCTTATATACTTTAAACCAAGAATATTGGCCTTATTTCGTCATTAACTTACATCTTCCTATAAGTTTTCAGTTTTATCGCTTCATTATCAGGATTTATAGGCAGCTTTTTGTTTAAAAAAAAAGAGAAGAAAAAAAAATACTCGCCCGAACGCGAGCAACCTTTTGATATATAAGGTTTCAAAGTTTTTTCACGTCAGATTATGGTGTGTTCTTTTTTTTTCTCTCTTTCTCTCAGTAGAGAATGGAAACTTTCTCTCAAAAACTTTTGAACATGAAAAATTGTCCAATTAATAAAAAAGTGATGAGAAATTATATTTTTGTTTTTAAATTGAGAGTTAGTTTTCAAAGGAGATGTATTATTCAATTATGTGCCTAATTTTTTTTTTTTTTTTTGAGAAATTAGTAGAAATAAAGAGTTCAACAGATTTATTGCCTCTAATTTATTATTTAATTAAAGTTTTATATTTTTCCTATTTTAAAAATTAGAACAATTTTCTATTTAAAATTTTTCCTCTTTAAGTAAATATAAACATATTTTTCAATTAACTATTTTTGTATTCTTGATACGAAAAAGAAAAGAGAAAAAGAAAAATGTAAATACAGGTATATAATATATTTTCGAGAATTGTAGTGCGCGTTTCAATGGGAATAACAAAGCAAGTTTTATATTACAGTGTGTAACGTGAAACTACTTCCTTGTTGCATCTCCAGGACAATTCAGTTCAACAAGAACACTTACACATTTTTCTACATCACTGTTTTTAACTTGTATATCTGTGTATAGAATACCCTTTTGTTCCACACGAAACTCTTTTTTAAATTAGAGAAGTTTCCTAGACAAAAAGCAATAATACAGCTACTGCGGGGAGTTTCCGTACCTATATTTTTCAGTAATAAAAACAAGGGAATGCCGCGCGTCCCATATATTTTTCCTTCAAGATTCTCTATAGTCACTTTTTCGATACACAATTTTCTACCTCAAATGTACTTGCAGCTTTTAACGCTCAAATGAACTGAATTTTTTTGTTTTTTTCCTTTGTTTATTGTATATGCTTGAACAACTATTTTCCTTCTTCAATTGAAACTCAAGTTGCGGAAGGAATTTTATTATCAAGCATTTTGTCTGTAATCGAATTTTCATTATTTTTTTGTTTTTAATTTTTTCTAGTATTTCTCTTTTTAACTTCTATAATTTATTGTTAATCTAAAATTTCGGACTTTCGGTCGGTGAATTTTTACTTTTGCTTATTTTGATTGACAAACGGTTTGAGTTTAGGTTTTTTTGACATTAAAATTCAAAGGCTGATTTCGTTCAGTAACTTTAGGTTTCGTATACACAGTAAAACATGAAGTGTTAAAATAACACCAGAATGGATTAAAATAATCTGCAACAGTTTAATCCCTCTAGGATTAAATTAAAACCAGAAAGGATTAAAATAATCTATTTTGGTGTTATTTTTGGCTATGAATGAAATTTTACTTTAAATAAAACACAAAAGTCAACGATTTGTAAAAATTCAACGAATTTAGCTTCTCCAGGGAGAATAGTAAGTTAGTAAGTTAGTTACTAACTTACTAACTAACTTAGTAACATAGTTACTAAATTCAATTGTGTTCCAAAATTTTTAAAAATTCTCGTCAAAATTTCAATTCTCTTTATAAATAATAAAAGTCTTCCCTGATATTCAATTATTTTATAAAATTTTAATCAAATTCTTGTCAAAATTTCAATTATTTTCAAAACTTTTCTCAAATTCAATGATTTTTAATATCTACTATTTCAATAAAATTTTCCAAAAGAATTCCATTATTTTAAAAAAATTTAAATAAAATTCTACGCAAACATTCAATTATTTTCATAAATAATAAAAATGTTTACAGGAATTCAATTATTTACAAATTTTTTTTATAAATTTCTTCGCAATAATTCAATAATTTTCATAAATAATAACATTTTTACAGAGATTCAATTATTTTTATAAATAATAAAATTCTTTTCGAAATTCAATTATTTTCATAAATAATAAAACTCATTGCAGAATTACAATTATTTTTAATGCAATTTTAATCGAATTCCTCGAAAAATGTAATTATTCTTAAAAATTTTATTAAAATTTGTCCAAAGAATTTAATGATTTAAAAAATTTGTCGATAACATTTTTTATGAGAATTTAATTTCAAGAAACATGAAATTAATAAATTATTTATTTTTGTATTCAAATAATTGAATTCTCGTAGAATTTACTAATAAAAATGGTTTTAAAAATGAATTTCAGTTAAAATTTTAGATTATAATTAAATATTAAAAGCATTATAACGTGGATTTTTAGAAATAATTAAATTTTGAAAAAGTTTCAAATTAAATTCATTGAAATTCTTAATTTTTCATATTTTTGACAAACAATTCTGTAGAATCAATTCTTTTTAAAAGTTTAATAGGATTTTTACTGCAATTATTTCAAGTTTTTATTTTTAAATATATATTTAATTGCAGAATTTCCGAATTATTAAAATTTTGTAAAATTGAATTATTATCAACTAATGAATTTGAAAATTCTCAAAGAACTTTTTTAAAAGTTATTAAAAATAATAAATTTATTGGAGAATTTTAGTTAAAAACGCTAGAAATAAATTTAATTTTACAGAAGTTACAAATTATTGCAGAAATTCAATTATTTTCAAGAATAATAAAATTCTTTTTAAGGATTCAATTATTTTCAAGAATAATAAAATTCTTTTTAAGGATTCAATTATTTTCATAAATAATAAAAATCATTCCAGAATTTCAATTATTTTTAATGCAATTTTAATCAAATTCCTCGAAAAATGTATTTATTCCTAAAAATTTTATTAAAATTCGTCCAAAGAATTTAATGATTTAAAAAATTTGTTGATAAAATTTTTTATGAGATTTTAATTTCAAGAAACATGAAATTAATAAATTACTTATTTTTGTATTTAAATAATTCAATTCTCGTAGAATTTACTAATAAAAATGGTTTTATAAATGAATTTCAGTTAAAATTTTAGATTATAATTAAATATTAAAAGCATTATAACGTGGATCTTTAGAAATAATTAAATTTGGAAAAAGTTTCAAACTAAAATCATTGAAATTCTTAATTTTTCATATTTTTGATAAAAAATTCTGTAGAATTAATTCTTTTTAAAAGTTTAATAGGATTTTTATTGATCAATACATATTTAATTGCAGAATTTCCGAATAATTGAAATTTTGTAAAATTGAATTGTAAACTAATGAATTTGAAAATTCTTAAAGAACTTTTTTTAAAATTATTGAAAATAATGGATTTATTGAAGAATTTTAGTTAAAAACGCTAGAAAAAAATTTAATTTTAGAGAAGTTAGAAATTATTGCAGAAATTCAATTATTTTCAAGAGTAATAAAATTCTTCTTAAGAATTCAATTATTTTTACTAATAATAAAACTTATCGCAGCGTTTCAATTATTTTTCATACAATTATAATTGAATTCCTTGAAAAAAATAATTATGCTCATGCAAGTTTTAATAAAATTCGACAAAAGAATTCAATTCTTTAAAAATTTGTTTATAAAATTCTTTATGAGAATTGAATTTTGAGAAACATTCAATTATTCAATAAATTATTTATTAATTAATTTATTTATTTATTTATTTATTTATTTAAATAATTAAATTCTTGTAAAATTTTCTAGTAAAAATTTATTTTCATTTCATAAAAATGAATTTCAGTTAAAATCTTAGATTATATTTGAATATTAAAAGCAATATAGCGTGGATTTTTAGAAATAATTGAATTTTGAAATTATTTTTTTTTTTAAAGTTTACATGAATTTTCTTTTATATTATTTGAAGTTTTTATTTTCTAATATGCATTTAATTAAAGAATTTAGGAATAATTGAAATTTCGTGAAATTGAATATTGTAAACAAATAGATTTGAAAATTGCCAAAGAACTTTTTCGAAAATTATTAAAAATAATTGTTATAAAGGAAAATTGTAGTTGAAATTTTTTTGAAAATAATAATTGAATTGGAATAATGAAAATAATTTTGAAGAAGTATAATATTCTTATAATATAAAATAAATGATTTTATTACTTGGTCATTGTTAATTATTATAAAACATGAAGAAATCGATCACTCCGAGTCGAAGACTCGGAGTGCTCGATATCTTCATGTTTTATAGTTATATAAAAATGTAATAAACTAAAATTTCATTCATTGTAAAAAATAATACCAAAATTGATTATTTTAATATTTTTTGGTGTTAATTTAATCTGCAACACTTTTTAATACCTTTAGGATTTACTATGATATTAAAATTTCGGAATTTCAATTTTAATCGATAATTATAAAATTAGTCCCGACGAAAATTAATAATTAACATCGAAACAAATATTTGACCTCTTCCTTTGAGTTCGCGAGCCAATAAATTTTTGACCCGAAATGAAAGATGGTTATTTTAATTTGAATGAATTGAATTTCCTTTTTTATATGCGTGTACAAGATACGGTCTTTGAAATTGCAAAGCTTGCGTTTCATTTGGAAATGGATAGAATTGATTTCACCGCGTGTAGGTATACATATATCATGAACAGTATCAGAACTAGGAAATTCAATTCGTTTAATTAGATCGACTTATTGGCCCTTGCTCTTTGCGCAAGTATAAGCTTGCTACACGCACTAACGCCTTTGCAATAATTACTTGGATTCACCGTACCAACTTGAATGAGAGAGAGATGCTCGAGTTTCAAGTACCAAAATGTTTGATCTCCGAGATCAAGGAGTCTTGATTAATTCTCGGTCCAAGGATCACACAGAAACCGCTAAGTAACTTTTGCTGTAATTGTTCTATCAATTTTGTTATATAGTCAACAGTTGAATTGAGCAATATTTCTTTTTTTTTGTCCCGGTTTCCAATATTATTGTATATGTTTGATTTGATTTTGATTGAAACATGACAATTTGCTTCGTTAGTCAAATTGTAGAGTAAATATGCCGAGGAAAGGTAAATAATATCGAAAATAAAATTAAAAAGTAAGTAAATAATTTCTTGGTTCCTACCCTCATATTCCCTTAGTGTCACTCTATCATTTGAAGGTCATTTTTAATTATTTACGTACATAATTCATTAATTTTTCTGCAGTGGCTCAACTCTGACAACCATGTTCGGCAAACTTTTTTTTTTTAAATTGCTTATGGACTCCGATACTTTTGGTCAAATTTTTATACAATTTTCAGCAAAAACATTGCGTTTGAGTAGATCTTTCCAACTATGTCCAACCCTGACAACTCTTCTCTACATTATTTTTCAAAACAACTTATAAAAATTTTTCAAAAGAATTAAATTTACCAGAAGCAAACAATTCCCAGAATTTTTCTATCTTTAAGACGAAAATTTGAATGAAAGAATATTTTTCCCCCTAAATCGTTGATTTTACAAACATTTCAAACTTCACGAACATGTGAAAACTAAAGAGAAAAAGAAAACAAGAAATTTCCCCGTATTTTCTAAAATAGAATCCAATTACTCTCTTTACACAATGAAGTTGAGTTTATTTTAGTTATAATATTATATAGAGAATTTTCCAGTTTATACTCATTCAGTTTCAAAAAGCATTTCAAATTTAATATAATTTTCTCCAATAACTCTATATAATTCGAGTGATGCAGTTGTAAATTATAATAAAAGTTTAATTTAATGTTTGGAAATTTACGTTCCACTAAAACAAAGATAAAATTTACAAAGGGGCCATTACAGTTTATTGTTACTGCATTGTTACAACATTTACAATCGCTTTTAATCACACTCGAAATGTGTATTTTATATAGAAAGACAGCTAAGTTTTCTGCAGCAATATATTGTAATTTGTAATTAAATTTGTTTTCAAAAAATTTTTATCAAAACATTTATTGCTGTGGAGGAGAAAAACACGTGTTTTAATTTTAAATTTTTAATTTGTCTCGATAATTCAATCACTGCAACAATTCAAATCAAATTGAAAAACAGTTTAAATAATTAATTATCACACAATGTTTTAATATTGCTCAATGAATTATATTCATCAACACTTAATTTTATTATTATTTATTAATAATAATAATAATATTGTTGTTGTTTTCTATTTTCTCTTTAAATTTAAATTAGTAAAAATAAAAATGTCAGTCACTATTTCAAATTAGTAAATATTTTTTACTAATTCAAATTAAGTTTATTAGAATCAGATTTGCAATTACCAATTATGGTACCTTCGATTGTCATAAAAATAATGAAATCAAAAATTAATATAAATAATAATTTTTGAGATTAATTTACATTAATTTTAATAATTATTATTATCGTTAATAATAATATTTTTTTAATTTTGTTATATTGCGGATAAGTGTGGACGCTAGTGGTCGTAAAATATAAAAGTTAACCAGAGGTCATAAAATAAAAAAACTAATCAAATCATAAAGTAAAACAAGTAATCAACTCGTAATATAAAAAAAGATTAGCGTAGCATAAAACAAAAAAATAGGTAAATAACATATTTTTTAGGAAAAAATAATTTACGAAAAAAAAAATTTTTAATTACAATGAGTAAATTCAATAAAAGTAATATTAAAAAATACGAGAAAGAATTTTCTCTTAAAATTACTTTCTCCATAATTTACCAAACAAGACAAATATATTGTAATTAATTAAAAAAGAAACGAAACAATAAATATTTCAAAAAATTCTGAAATTCGAATTGTAATCGAATTAATAAGAATTGAAAAGAAATTTAAAACTATAAAAAAATGGGGAACTTACTCGGCTGGGGCTCGAAACCCTCAATAATTAATTTATTAATAAATTAATTTAATAATTAATTTATTAATTAAATAATTAATGTATTAATTTAATAATTAATGAACAATTGAATTATACAAAGAAATTTTTTCTACTTTTTAAAATTATCGTGTCTGTTAATGATTATCATTAAAATATTGATTATTGAATTTTTTAAAATTGTGTTGAAATTTGAAAATAATTGAATTTCTCAGAAGAATTTTATTATTTATAAAAAATTGAATTGTTTCTAATAATTTATAGAAATTTTAGAAAATAATTGAATTGTTTCGAAGAATTTATTAAAATTTTAGAAAATAATTGAATTCTTTCGGAGAATTTATTAAAATTTTTGAAAATAATTGAATTGTTTCGAAGAATTGATTAAAATTTTAGAAAATAATTGAATTCTTTCGGAGAATTTATTAAAATTTTTGAAAATAATTGAATTGTTTCGAAGAATTGATTAAAATTTTAGAAAATAATTGAATTCTTTCGGAGAATTTATTAAAATTTTTGAAAATAATTAAATTGTTTCGAAGAATTTCTTAAAATTTTTGAAAATAATTGAATTGTTTCGAAGAATTGATTAAAATTTTAGAAAATAATTGAATTATTTTGGAGAATTTATTAAAATTTTTGAAAATAATTAAATTGTTTCGAAGAATTTCTTAAAATTTTTGAAAATAATTGAATTGTTTCGAAGAATTGATTAAAATTTTAGAAAATAATTGAATTCTTTCGGAGAATTTATTAAAATTTTAGAAAATAATTTAATTGTTTCGAAGAATTGATTAAAATTTTAGAAAATAATTGAATTCTTTCGGAGAATTTATTAAAATTTTTGAAAATAATTGAATTGTTTCGAAGAATTGATTAAAATTTTTGAAAATAATTGAATTATTTTGGAGAATTTATTAAAATTTTTGAAAATAATTAAATTGTTTCGAAGAATTTCTTAAAATTTTTGAAAATAATTGAATTGTTTCGAAGAATTGATTAAAATTTTAGAAAATAATTGAACTCTTTCGGAGAATTTATTAAAATTTTAGAAAATAATTGAATTGTTTCGAAGAATTGATTAAAATTTTAGAAAATAATTGAATTCTTTTGGAGAATTTATTAAAATTTTTGAAAATAATTAAATTGTTTCGAAGAATTTCTTAAAATTTTTGAAAATAATTGAATTGTTTCGAAGAATTGATTAAAATTTTAGAAAATAATTGAATTATTTCGGAGAATTTATTAAAATTTTTGAAAATAATTGAATTGTTTCGAAGAATTGATTAAAATTTTAGAAAATAATTAAATTCTTTCGTGAAATTTAAAAAATTAATTGAATCCTTTCATGAAATTTTATTAAAATTGTATTGAAAATTTGAAAATAATTGAATTTCTCAGAAGAATTGTACTTTTTTTTTTAAAATAATTGAATTCTTCCAAAGAATATTATTATTATTATTTATGAAAATAATGTAATTCTGGCGAATAATTTTATAAAAATATTTTAATGTAATGAACAATAATAATTAATTTTGCATTTAATATGTGGATTTTTTAATTTTTGAATCTAAAATTATTTAAAAATTGAAATTTTTTATCCCTTTTTTTACATTGAAAAAAGTTAAATAAATGTTTCAATCAAACTAAAAGAAAAATTGAAATGAAATGGAAAAATCTGTCTGAAACGAAAAGAGATTATTCTCATCGACATTTATAAATATATTGTTCTTGAGAAGAAAGATTTTTATGTTTCGAATAAAATAGACAATCACTTTTTTGACGTATAGATTTTGAAATAAAATTTACGAAACGCGCACAATTTCTTCAAATTTCCGGCCCATGTAACTAGAAGGAAATATAGGAGAAGAAACTGTTTTCTTTTCTGCTTTTTTTTTTAAAGAGCCACAGGTAGATTTTGTCCGTGTCAATTCATCCGGAAACCAAAACCCGACATTAAGCAACTCGTGAAACTTGGACGAACAATGTAATTTCCGTTCTCCACCGATGGGACGTAACGTGATCAGGTATAACCGGAAGTGCGGTTCACCAGACGGACGAGTTTCAAATTGTATTTCTCGAGGAAACAAATAGAAATTGAAATTCACGAAATGTTTCGAAATGGGGTAAAAAGAGAGAAATAATAAGTACATTTTGTATATATATCAATAATTTTCTCCCTCGTTGGGAATTTTTTCGATCTTTTTTCTTTCTTTACGATTTTTCTTAAGGATATCAAATTGAGACAAAAAAAAAGTATCAAAATAGTTCGAAGCAACTATTTTGATACTTTTTTTTTGTCTCAATTTGATATCCTTAGGAAAACTGTTGGTCTTCATTTTTGGTATTTTTTCTTGGTCTTAATTTTTGGTTCTTTTTTTTGGTTCTTTTTTTTGGGTCTTTTTTTTGGGTCTTTTTTTGGGTCTTTTTTTGGGTCTTTTTTTTCTTGGTCTTGAATTTTTTTTCTTGGTGTCGAAAGTTTATTTAGAAGATTGATCTCGAGCACGTCCTGTTGTCTTGTGTAAATGACAGTTTCACTCCTGTTTATTTGCACTGCCATCCAAACCAGCTCTGGATTATGTCGCGCGCGTCGGCCTCGAGCTTCTTTCTCTATATGGCACTGGTTCTCTTGGTCGAAGGCACACACAAGTCTTTTATTGGACCTTTAATTAAACCGACTTATCTGACCCCTTTGTCCTATACAAGGTACCGACAATCTCTGCGCACGCTAAGAAACTCGCTCTTATACACCCCTCTCTTCTCTAAATAACTGTTTTATTTGCTTTCGGCGGATGGGAAAAAGGAAGAATTAAACGCTGAAGGAAAAATTTACCATTCAATTGTTAATCTCTTAATTAAAAGAAGAATTAAACAAAAAAAAAATTTTGTTTATTATGCGGAACGATTTTTTTTTTCTCGTGAATGTATCACTTATTTGTGATTTTTTATTTCTTTGCTGGGGGGAGAATATTCGATTCTGTGAAAAAGATACTTTATTCGATTCAAATAAATACAGTGGAAATAATTTTCTTTACACAGTTTTTCTGAGGATATCAAATTGAGACAAAAAATGTATCAAAAATGTTGCTTCGCAAGATTCTTGATACGTTTTTTGTCTCATTTTGATATCTGCAGAACAACCATGATTTTTTTATTATTTAAACAATTTTCATTAAATCTTAAATTAGAATTTCATTAAGTTTCAAATTTAAAACATGTGAAAAAAAAATTATTAACAAAGAAAATTAGAAAATAGCAAGAAAAAGTGGTATAATAGTATAATAGTCCTAGAATAACAAAAAGCAAACAAAAACTAACTTCGAACTGACGAACAGAAATTTAGAACTAGAACAGGGTTGGCAAAAAAATTTAATTTTGTTTTTCCTTGATTTCCAGACAAAATTTGGACTTTTTCATCATTTCAATTCAATTATTATTTTCCAAAATTTTTAACTAAAATTCTTCTTTAAATCAATTATTTTTTATAAGTTTTGAAAAAGTTTTTTTGAAAATTTTCAAATCCATTTGTTTACAATTTAATTTTACGAAAATTCGATAATTCAAAAATTCTTCAATTAAATATTTGTTAGAAAATAAAAACTATTGAAATAACTCCAAAAGAAATTCAATTAAACTTTTTCAAAAAAATTTATTCTACACAATTGTTAGTTATAAAAGTATGAAAAAATTCTGATTTTCAAAGATTTTAATTTGAAACCCTTTTCAAAATTCAATTATTTCTAAAAATTTCATGTTATAATGCTTTTAATATTCAATTATTAACTAAATATTTAAACTAAAATTCATTTTTAAATCAATTTTTATTAAAAAATTATACGAGAATTCAATTATTTTTTATAGAAAAATAAAAAAATTTATTGAATAATTGAATGTTTCTTATAATTGAATTCTCATGAAAAATTTTATCATCAAATTTCAAAATGAGTGAATTCTTTTGACGAATTTTAATAAAGCTTTTAAGAATAATTACATTTTTCGAAGAATTTGATTAAGATCGTATTACAAAAAAATTGAAATTTGCTTTTTGGAGAAGAATTTGATTATTTTTAAACATAATAGAAATTTTTACATAAGTTTTTAAACATTTTTTGTAAATAATTGAATTTTTGCAAAGAATTTTTAAAAAATTTTAGAAAATAATTTGATTTTAGAGAAAAATTTTATTATTTATAAAGATAATTGAAATTTTGAAGAGAACTTTCTAAAATTTTTTGAAATTAATTGAAATTTTAGCAAGAATTTTATTAAAAATTTTTGAAGAAAATGTAATTTAGAGAAGAATTGTATAATTTCTAAAAATATTTGAATTATTTCGAATAATTTATTAAAGTTTAAAAAAATAATTGAATTCTTTCGAAAAATTTATTAAAATTTTAGAAAACAATTGACTTTCTGCAAATGAATTTTATTGTTTTTAAAAATAATTGAAATTTTGACAAGAATTTTATTAAAATTTTTGAAAATAATTAAATTTTGGAGAAGAATTTAATTATTTCTGAGGATAATTGAATTGTTTGGAAGAATTTATAAAAATTTTAGAAGATAATTTTATTTTGGAGTCGAATTGTATTATTTCTAAAAATATTTGAATTATTTCCAACAATTTATTAATATTTTAAAAAATAATTGAATTTATTAAATTTAATTTCTAAAATTTATTAAAATTTTAGAAAATAATTGAATTTCTGCAAATGGATTTTATTGTTTTTAAAAATAATTGAAATTTTGACAAGAATTTTATTAAAATTGTTGAAAATAATTAAACTTTGTAGAAGAATTTAATTATTTCTGAGGATAATTGAATTGTTTCGAAGGATTTATAAAAATTTTAGAAAATAATTGAATTCTATCGATGATTTTCATATAAAATTTTAGAAGATAATTTTATTTCGGAGAAGAATTGTATTATTTCTAAAAATATTTGAATTATTTCCAACAATTTATTAATATTTTAAAAAATAATTGAATTTATTAAATTTAATTTCTAAAATTTATTAAAATTTTAGAAAATAATTGAATTTCTGCAAATGGATTTTATTGTTTTTAAAAATAATTGAAATTTTGACAAGAATTTTATTAAAATTGTTGAAAATAATTAAACTTTGTAGAAGAATTTAATTATCTCTGAGGATAATTGAATTGTTTCGAAGAATTTATAAAAATTGTAGAAAATAATTGAATTCTATCGAAGGTTTTCATAATTTTTTAGAAGATAATTTTATTTTGGAGAAGAATTATATTATTTCTGAAAATATTTAAATTATTTCGAATAATTTATTAATATTTTAAAAAAGTAATTGAATTTATTAAATTTAATTTCTAAAATTTATTAAAATTTTAGAAAATAATTGAATTTCTGCAAATGAATTTTCTTGTTTTTAAAGATAATTGAAATTTTGACAAGAATTTTATTAAAATTTTTGAAAAAAAATGTAATTTAGAGAAGAATTGTATAGTTTCTAAAAATATTTGAATTATTTTGAATAATTTATTAGTATTTTAAAAAATAATTGAATTCTTTCGAAAAATTTACTAAAATTTTAGAAATTAATTTAATTTCTGCAAATGAATTTTATTGTTTTTAAAAAAAATTGAAATTTTGACAAGAATTTTATAAAAATTTTTGAAAATAATTAAATTTTTGTGAAGAATTTAATTATTTCTAAGGATAATTGAATTGTTTCGAAGAATTTGATTAGGATCATATTATTAAAAAAAATTGAAATTTGATTTTGGAGAAAAAAATCTGATTATTTTTAAAGATTTATATTTGAATTCCTAAAAAGAATTGTTTTATTTACGTTATATAATTGAATTTCAGAGAAGAATTTTATTATTTATAAAAAATATTTGAATTGCTTCAAAGAATTTATAAAAATTTTAGACAATAATTGATTTCTTTTGAAAAATTGTATTATTTCTAAAAATATTTGAATTATTGCCCTTAATTTATTAATATTTAAAAAATAATTGAATTCTTTAGGGAAATTTACTAAAATTTTAGAAAATAATTGAATTCTATCCAAGATTTTAATAAAGTTTTAAAAGATAATAATTTTATTTCGGAGAAGAATTTTATTACTCATTAAAATTATTGAATGTTTGTGATGAAATTATTAATGAATTATTTCTATATATTTATGAAAATAATTGAATTCGTAAAAAGAATTTTATTATTTATACCTACTTTTAGTAAAAATCCCTGAATTCCTTGCTTTTCCTGACCTTTTTCTGACCATAGAAACTAAAGGTTTCTTTCCCTTAGAAGTTTATAGATTATTAACATTAATTTTTGTGTGGAAAATATTTTTTGACGCAATTTTCAGATACTTAAACCATAGTTGAGACTAATTTTCGCCAATTTGATATCTACCATAATGAAAATATGAATTATTATTTAAATGTAACGACACGACCTCATAAAAATGATGATTTCCTACTCTACTTCTGGGAGGTCATAAACTCTGACATTTATAATGGTAATATCCCTATGAGTGAGTCGTATATCGAGACATGAAATATCACATCAATTTGCTAGTTTAATCGCGACAGCTTATCACTTCTTCCTTTCTGTCTCTCTCTCTCTCCCAATTTCTCTCAATCTTGTATATATGTAGTGACGTTGGTTATCCAATATCGTGAAACTTTTCCCGATGCCTTCAACGTTTTCCAAGTTGAACCCTCTTTTCGTTCACTTCCGATAACTCGATGTCGAGATTCGATCAAATTCTCCCGAGGTTCTTCAACGCTTTCCCTCTTTTCTTGAGACGACGAAGAAGACTCTTCCTATATACACGTATAGACCATAGTACACTACCGATGAACCATTTGTATTCGAAAAAAGTCGTTGGCTGAATCGTTGTCTTTCATTGTCTTCAAGTAAAGTCGGCTTTCTTCTTGTATTCACGATCGCGCGGGAAAATTCTTTTTCCTTTCTCCCTCGACCAAAATAGCATTACTACTTGATATACTGTATTTTCGAACTTCTGTAGAGTTTTCTTCTTTTTCTTCTTCTTCTTTTTCTTTTTTTTTTGTATTTGTATCAAGAGAGTGGATATATATCGGAAATTTATCAGAAAAGATTGTCCGGCACTTCCTGATTTTTCTCTCTTGCTATTGAAATGGATTTCGGCAGCGATGCTGTAGTGAAAAGAATAGGGATTTTAAAAAGAAGATTGCAAGAGGATATAAGTTTGATTCAAATCTTTATATAGAAGATAAAGAGAGTATTATCCCTTATCCCATTCCACTTTCCTCTAAAGCATTTCGATGTTACTTTAACAGAACAATTTCTGGAAATTATTTACTTCTGTTTCTCGTATTCCTATTTTTTATATAAGACAAATTATTAAAAAAATTATTCTCAAAAATTGTAATCAAATTCTTTAATTCAATTATTTTCAATTATTTTCAAAAAAATATTCGAAATTCAATTATTTTCAATATCTAGTATTTTCATAAACTTTCACAGAACAATTCGATTATTTAAAAAAAATTTTGATAAAATACATTCAAAATTTCGTAAAAAACATTCAATTTTTGATACTTACTTTTTTATGTCCTTTTAACATTTTGAAAATATCAGCAATAGAAAAATATTTCGTTCATGATTGTTTGGAATATTTTGAATACACTTTCGAAAGAGATGTAAACTCTACATTTTAATTTCCCATTTTTTCCGCGTTATTTTATTTTTTTCAAACAAAAAAAAAAATCGCTCGTTGTTCTACTTCTTTTTTTATTATATTTATTATTATACTTCCATTCTTTATCATCGTTTGCTTCTGTAAATATTGCGAACTATTAAAATTTACCCAGAAAGAAATATTTTTTTTATTCCCTTTATCTTTCACTCTCTCTCGCTCTCGCGGGTATTTTAAATTTTTAATTATGGATTTTTCATTTTTATACCACGGCATATACATGTTATATATGTTTATTTATGGATTCTATTCAATTTTATATTTATAGATTTATTGCACTTTCATACATGACTTTCATATACACTTTTATTTACCGACCTTTTTGCATATATAAATTTATTGCTATAGATATTTCCTTTTGAAAGAGAATCAATTTTGGTGATGGAAAAAAAAAATTTTTTTTTCATTAGAATTTAAAAAATGAATTTTGTTTTTAAAAAATATTTTGCTTTTAATTTGAATAAATATTTGTTTTTTTCGGGAGGGGGAAGGAGGAGATTTATCAAGTATTTTTGAAAGAATCACAAGAGAGAATATATAGAAACTTTTCTTCCAAGTATATATTTAAGCTGATTAAATATTAAATTTTTAAATTGCCTTTCCTCTTGGGGCATTAATCTTGATTTTCGTTGATTAATTTCTGCGCGAATTCTGATTCTTTTTCTTTTTCTTGGCGTTTTGAATATTTGAGTGAGGGAAAAATTTATTTCTGTTGAAATATTTTTTAAAATTAGTTGTAGAATTTATTTGCTTATAGGCTGAGGAAGCTAAATATAGTCAACAACTTGCTTTTAATTATAAAATTAAAAAAATATCGTTCCTTTGAACATTGAAATCATTAAAAATATTCTTTTTTAAGTTCTTTGAGTTCACAGTAAAACGTGAGGTGTTAAAATAACACCAGAATGGATTAAAATAATCTGCAACAGTTTAATCCCTCTAGGATTAAAATAAAACCAGAAAGGATTAAAATAATCTATTTTGGTGTTATTTTTGGCTATGAATGAAATTTTACTTTAAATAAAACACCAAAGTCAACGATTTGTAAAAATTCAACGATTTTAGCTTCTTCAGGGAGAATAGTAAGTTAGTAAGTTAGTTACTAACTTACTAACTAACTTAGTAACATAGTTACTAAATTCAATTGTGTTCCAAAGTTTTTAAAAATTCTCGTAAAAATTTCAATTCTCTTTATAAATAATAAAATTCTTCTCTGATATTCAATTATTTTACAAAATTTTAATCAAATTTTTGTCAAAATTTCGATTATTTTCAAAACTTTTCTAAAATTCAATGATTTTCAATATCTACTATTTCAATAAAATTTTCCAAAAGAATTCCATTATTTAAAAAAAATTTGAATAAAATTCTACGCAAACATTCAATTATTTTCATAAATAATAAAAATATTTACAGGAATTCAATTATTTTTATAAATAATAAAATTCTTTTAGAAAGTCAAATATTTTCATAAATAATTAAACTCATTGCATAATTTCAATTATTTTTAATGCAATTTTAATCGAATTCCTCGAAAAATGTAATTATTCCTAAAAATTTTATTAAAATTCGTCCAAAGAATGTAATGATTTAAAAAATTTGTTGATAACATTTTTTATGAGAATTTAATTTCAAGAAACATGAAATTAATAAATTATTTATTTTTGTATTTAAATAATTGAATTCTCGTGAAATTTACTAATAAAAATGGTTTTAAAATTGAATTTAAGTTAAAATTTTAGATTATAATTAAATATTAAATTTGTAGAAATATAATTAAATTTGGAAAAAGTTTCAAATCAAAATCATTGAAATTCTTAATTTTTCATATTTTTGAGGAACAATTCTGTAGAATTAATTCTTTTTAAAAGTTTAATAGGATTTTTATTGAAATTATTTCAAGTTCTTATTTTTCAATATATATTTAATTGCAGAATTTCCGAATAATTAAAATTTTGTAAAATTGAATTATTAGCAACCAATGAAAATGAAAATTCTCAAAGAACTTTTTTAAAAGTTATTAAAAATAATGGATTTATTAGAGAATTTTAGTTAAAAACGCTAGAAATAAATTTAATTTTACAGAAGTTACAAATTATTGCGGAAATTCAATTATTTTCAAGAATAATAAAATTTTTTTTAAGGATTCAATTATTTTCATAAATAATAAAACTCATTCCAGAATTTCAATTATTTTCTCTCGTAGAATTTACTAATAAAAATGGTTTTAAAAATGAATTTCAGTTAAAATTTTAGATTATAATTAAATATTAAAAGCATTATAACGTGGATTTTTAGAAATAATTAAATTTTGAAAAAGTTTCAAATTAAAATCATTGAAATTCTTAATTTTTCATGTTTTTGATTAAAAATTCTGTAGAATTAATTCTTTTTAAAAGTTTAATAGGATTTTTATTGATCAATACATATTTAATTGCAGAATTTCCGAATAATTGAAATTTTGTAAAATTGAATTGTAAACTAATGAATTTGAAAATTCTTAAAGAACTTTTTTTAAAATTATTGAAAATAATGGATTTATTGAAGAATTTTAGTTAAAAACGCTAGAAAAAAATTTAATTTTAGAGAAGTTGGAAATTATTGCAGAAATTCAATTATTTTCAAGAGTAATAAAATTCTTCTTAAGGATTCAATTATTTTTACTAATAATAAAACTTATCGCAGCGTTTCAATTATTTTTCATACAATTATAATTGAATTCCTTGAGAAAAGTAATTATGTTCATGCAAGTTTTATTAAATTCGACAAAAGAATTTAATTCTTTAAAAATTTGTTAATAAAATTCTTTATGAGAATTAAATTTTGAGAAACATTCAATTATTCAATAAATTATTTACTTTTACATTTCAATAATTAAATTCTTGTAGAATTTTCTAAAAAAAATTGATTTTCATTTCATAAAAAACTAATTTCAGTTCAAATTTTAGATTATAATTGAATATTAAAAGCAATATAGCGTGGATTTTTAGAAGTAATTGAATTTTGAAATTAATTTTTTTGAAAAAGTTTAATTGAATTTTCTTTTATATTATTTGAAGTTTTTATTTTCTAATATGCATTTAATTAAAGAATTAAGGAATAATTGAAATTTCGTGAAATAAATATTGTAAACAAATGGATTTGAAAATTGCCAAAGAACTTTTTCGAAAATTATTAAAAATAATTGATATAAAGTAAAATTGTAGTTAAAATGTTTTGAAAATAATAATTGAATTGAAATAATGAAAATAATTTTGAAGAAGTATAATATTCTTGTAATATAAAATAATGATTTTATTATTTGGTCATCTTTAATTATTATAAAATATGAAGAAATCGATCACTCCGAGTCGAATCACTTCGAACTCGGAGTTATCGAAATCTTCATATTTTATAATTATAAAAAAATTTAATGAACTAAAATTTTATTCATTGTAAAAAATAACACCAAAATTGATTATTTTAATCTTCTTTGGTGTTAATTTAATCTGCAACACTTTTTAATACCTTACGATTTACTGTGTTGTGAATTTTGGTTGGTTTAAAATATTAATTTCCACTTTAAAAAATTATTTCGTTGAAAAATATTGACATTCTTCTTTATTCCGCGCATTAAAGATTTAAAATACAATAAAATTGGAAAGTGTCAATAGGAAAAAAATTTCTTTTTTTGATAGTAGTTATGATAATTATGATTATGATTTTTGATAGTAGTTGTTCAAGCAACGTTTCGATACGTTTTTTGTCTCAATTTGCAATATCCTTAGAAAAACGGTGAGTTTAAAACTTTAGGAACATCCTTTAAATGTTTAACCGAACTGACAGAAAAATTCTCCCCCTTCGATTCCAAAATCAAAACGACTACTTAGCTTTTATTAAATTAGTTTGTTGCACTCTAACAACATAAAGAACACTCGAAGCAAAATAGTTTCGCAATCGAAAAATCAAATCAACCATATTTCTGCTCATAAAATCTTGAATCATCATCATCATCTTCTATTTCTCACCACACAGCATCAAACCATTTTACTCTCCACCTAATCCTTAAACGAATTTCATCCCAAAACTTCTCCTCTCTGTTTTTTCTTCTTATAAAATTGAATATATCTATAAGCAAACATTCCCATATACCCTTGGTAAATTTTATACGTTTTATACATTTTATACGCTCTATACATTTTATACATATAAACGCAAGAGCCGTACTACAAAAAAAAGAGGCAAGAGCAGGCAAGAGTTTATTTCGCCGCCCAGGGAAGCCGAGTAAACTTGGCGACATGTCATTCGAGCTGGAAGAACTCGATCTAAGAGGGTTGAAACTGGATGAGAGGGGTGGGCTTGTGCGTGTGGGAGGCGAGCAGATAAGGAGAGAAAGAGATAGAGAGGATTTGATCAAATTCCGATATCGAATTGGCTAGATAGTCAGGGTGAGAGATGGAACTAACCCGCAAATTCAAGGGTTGTGCACTGTGTGCGTATTATTATTCCCTTCTCTGGTGAAATAAATTTTCCAAAATTCGCTAAAACTTTCGCCATTACTTGCATCTTAGGCTAACTGAAATTGCACTTTGGCGACCATCCCAGCACTTTCAACAATAATCCACACTAAGTTCATATAATCTCACCAATTACGCTGCGGCTCAGATGTTGTGTGTCTCTATATAGATGTAATGAAGGGCACACCGGCGACTCATGAATTTATAATCGCAAATTTTCGAAAATAAATATTTTTATTACTTGCATAATTGTATTATGTTGTATATATGAAACTGAAATTACCAACGTTGATTCAACGAAAAATTTAATTTTGTAAAATATAAAATTTAGCGAAACCTGATCTTCAATTTTTCTGAGAGTCCCAAATAAGTATTATGATAATATAAAAATACTTTCACGTACATTTTTGATTTTTCTCAGTCATGGATTTCTTTTTTTTTTCAGTAAAAATACAAAAGTTCTCGCTCGGGGAATATTTTCAACAACATTAATCTTCGTTTCATAAATTTATTTCTATACGTACCCCCACTCGCTCTCCACTTGAATCTCTATTGAAATTCACCTTAGCACTTGACGTTTTATCGACCAGCAAAAAGCCTACAAGGTATTCTTGAAGAATTTCACGTCTCATCTTGCGAGAGAGTGAGAGAGAGTGAGAGAGAGTGAGAGATAGAAATTTTGTTGTGTCGAGCACGTACAGGTGGGGTTTCTCGGTTCGTGGGGAAGGTTGACGGGTTTTGTACGATGAGGGTGTTTCGCCAAACGAGCAAGAGAAGAGAAATCGGGTGGGGGAGGGTGAAAGATAAGACTTTGAATGTGTATGTATATAGGTATACAATTCAAGGGCTGGCTATCGAATGGTCCCTGGGGTGACTGCGTCAACAAACCCTAACTAACGTAAATAAGATGTCCTGAGAGAGCAGTGTACCCTGGGCGCTATGATAAAGACGGCCCTGATGAACCTCCAGGCCAATTACGTTGTTTCTTAGTAAAGATCTATTCTCTCTCTCCCCTGTGGTGCCTGTGGTGCCTGTGGTATATATTATATACATGCGCAAATTTTCTTAAATATACGTGACTTTAGTACTTAACCGAGTGTGCGTTCGTATATTTCTTCCCTTGCGAATTTGCGATGCTTCTATTTCGAGACGTACACCGCGGGTGCGCGTAGAAAACGATGAATTTGCGAATTTTCCTTTATAGACGTTATGCCACAGTGCGGTGGAACCCCTAAAATAGCTTCTCGAGTCCGTGGGGGGTTAGACCTTGAATATCAGCTGGGAAAACCACATTCTCTGGATTACAATATATATCCCAACAGACGAAAACACATTATTTCACTCTTTTATTGCTTTCTTGCGAAACGAAAGATTGCAAAAAAAACTTTCAGTAGTTTTTCTCCTGATTTTTTTGCTTCAAGTCTGTAAAATTGAGTTTTTTTTAAAAAAAGGTCCGTAAAGATCGTAATTTGATTGAGAAAAGACAAAAAGTTCGTAAATTGTCCGATATAATTTGGAGAATTTTACAGAAGTTACAAATTATTGCAAAAATTCAATTATTTTCAAAAGCAATCAAATTTATCGCAGAAATTCAATTATGTTCAAAAATTTTTTTAATTTCTCTTCAAAATTTCAATTATTATTAGAAATAATTCAATTATTCTCCGAAATTCAATTATTTTCAAAAATTTTAATAAAATTCTTGACAAAATTTCAATTATTTTCAAAAATTTTAATAAAATTCTTGACAAAGTTTCAATTATTTTCAAAAATTTTAATAAAATTCTTGACAAAATTTCAATTATTTTCAAAAATTTTAATAAAATTCTTGACAAAGTTTCAATTATTTTCAAAAATTTTAATAAAATTCTTGACAAAGTTTCAATTATTTTCAAAAATGTTTCTCAATTTAATGATTTTTAATATTTACTATTTTTTAATAAAATATTTCAAAAGAATTCAATTATTTAAAAAAAAATTAAATAAAATTCAACGCAAAACTTTTATTATTTTCCATGAAAATTATAAGAACTTGACAGGAATTCAATTATTTACAAATTTTTTATAAATTTCTTCGCAATCATTCAATAATTTTCATAAATAATAAAATTTATACAATGATTTAATTATTTTTGTAAATAATAAAATTCTTCTTAGGGATTCAATTATTTTCACAAATAATAAAACTCGCATCGCAAAATTTCAATTATTTTTAATACAATTTTAATTGAATTTCTCAAAAAATGTAATTATTCATAAACATTTTATTAAAATTCGTCGAAAAAAATACAAATTATTTTCAAAAATTTTTATAAATTCTCATCAAAATTTCCATTATCTTTATAAATAATAAAATTCTTCTCCAAAATTCAATTATTTTCCAAAATTTTAATAAATTTTTCGAAACAATTCAAATATTTTCTAAAATATTAATAAATTTTTCGAAATAATTCAAATGTTTTTAGAAATAATTAAATTCTTCTCCAAAATTCAATTATATTCAAAAATTGTCAAAATTTCAATTATTTTCAAAAATTTTAATAAAATTCTAGACAAAGTTTCAATTATTTTCAAAAATGTTTCTCAATTTAATGATTTTTAATATTTACTATTTTTTAATAAAATATTTCAAAAGAATTCAATTATTTAAAAAAAAATTAAATAAAATTCAACGCAAAACTTTTATTATTTTCATGAAAATTATAAGAACTTAACAGGAATTCAATTATTTACAAATTTTTTATAAATTTCTTCGCAATCATTCAATAATTTTCATAAATAATAAAATTTATGCAATGATTTAATTATTTTTGTAAATAATAAAATTCTTCTTAGGGATTCAATTATTTTCACAAATAATAAAACTCGCATCGCAAAATTTCAATTATTTTTAATACAATTTTAATTGAATTTTTTAAAAATGTTATTATTCATAAACATTTTATTGAAATTCGTCGAAAAAATACAAATTATTTTTAAAAATTTTTATAAATTCTCATCAAAATTTCAATTATCTTTATAAATAATAAAATTCTTCTCCAAAATTCAATTATTTTCCAAAATTTTAATAAATTTTTCGAAAAAATTCAAATATTTTCTAAAATATTAATAAATTTTTCGAAATAATTCAAATATTTTTAGAAATAATTAAATTCTTCTCTAAAATTCAATTATATTCAAAAATTGTCAAAATTTCAATTATTTTCAAAAATTTTCATTAATTCAATGATTTTTAATATATCTAGTTTTTTAATTAAATTTTCCAAAAGAATTCAATCATTCAATTATTTTCATAAATAATAAAATTTTTGCAGAGATTCAATTATTTTCGTAAATAAAAAATTCTTTTTAGGAATTCAATTATTTTCATAAATAATAAAACTCATTGTAGAATTTCAATTATTTTTAATAAAATTTTAATCGAACTCCTCGAAAAATGTAATTATTCATAAACATTTTATTAAAATTCGTCGAAAAAATACAAATTATTTTCAAAAATTTTTATAAATTCTCATCAAAATTTCAATTATCTTTATAAATAATAAAATTCTTCTTCAAAATTCAATTATTCTCTAAAATTTTAATAAATTTTTCGAAAGAATTCAAATATTTTTTAAATTATTAATAAATTCTTCGAAATAATTCTATTTTCTTTACAAATAATAAAACTATTCTTTGAAATTCAATTATTTTCTAAAATTTTAATAAATTCTTTGAAATTCAATTATTTTCTAAAATTTTAATAAATTCTTTAAAAGAATTCAATTATTTTCAAAAGTTTTATTAACATTCTTGTCAAAATTTTAATTATTTTCAAAAAATTTCTTTAATTCAATGATTTTTAATATCTACGATTTTATTAAAGTTTTCTAAAAAAAGTTCAATTATTTAAAAAAAAATATATTAGTAATATAATTTTAAGCAAACATTTAATTATTTTTGTAAATAATAATAATTTTACAGCAATTCAATTATTTACAAATTTTTTATTAATTTATTCCCAAAAATTCAATTATTTTCATAAATAATAAAGCTAATCGCAGAATAAATTTTAATTTTTTTTTAAATATAATTTAATACTCGTATAATTTTCGAATAAACTGATTTAAAAATGAATTTTAGTTAAAATTTTTAGCTAATAATTGAATTTTAAGAAGGTTTCAAATTAAAATTTATTAAAATATTTATAAAGAAATTTTTTTTTTATTTTTAGAAGATGATGGGAAATTTGAAATTATTTTAAGTTTTTTTTTCTAATATATATTTAATTGAAGAATTTACGAATAATTGAAATTTCGTAAAACTGAATATTGTAAACAATTAGATTTGAAAATCGTCAAAGAACTTTTTCGAAAATTATTAAAAATAATCGATTTAAAGAAGAATTCTAGTTAAAAATTCTTCAAAATAATAATTGAATTGATAAATGATTTTCTCCCCTCGTCATCGTTAATTATTATATTCATTATTATATTCATTATTATATTAATTATATATTATAATATAAAATTATAATATTTATTAAGCATTTTAATAAAATTTTTATGAATAATAACTTTTTTCGTGGAATTACATTGAAATTATATTAAAAATATTATTTATAAAAATAATTGAATCCCTGTAAAAAATGTTATTATTTATGAAAATAATTAAAGGTTTGCGTAGAATTTTATTAAGATTTTTCTTTAACTAATTTAATTCTTTTAGAAATTTTTTTATTAAAGTAGTAGATATTAAAAATCATTGAATTGAGGAACGTTTTTGTAAATAATTAAAATTTTGCCAAGAATTTTATTAAAAGTTTTGAAAATAATTGAATTTTTGAAAAGAATTTTATTACTTTTGAAAATAATTGAATTTTTGCATTCATTTGTAGTTATTTATTTACTGATAATTAGTAATTATTTACTAATAAATAGTAATTATAGTAAAATTTTACCATTTGTTAGTAAAATTGCATTACTTTAGATTTATAGAGAAAAGAACCGACATTAGTTAGAAAAGAACATTAAAAAAAAATACTATAAAAAAGCGAAAAGAAATCAGAATAAAAAAGAATGAATAAGCGAAAAAGAAGCTAAGCAGAAGGGGCAAAGAAAGGAAATAAATAATATATATAATATTGTACATTTAATTGGTTGGGGTGGAATGAAGTAATAATTGTCACTTGGGAAAAGGTCGTCTCAAGAGCAACAATTTATCCTCTCACTCTTTCTCTTCTCCTTTGCGACGAAACTAATTTTTGGGAATTGAATCTTACGAAACGGTGGCATTCGTGCGCAGTGATTGCACTAGAGAGAAAAAAAAGAGAGAGAGAGAGAGAGAGAGAGAGAGAGAGAGAGAGAGAGAGAGAGAGAGAGAGAGAGAGAGAGAGAGCAAAGGAGGAAACTTGTAGGATTTTTATCACGAAAAGGACCTGGCCCTTGATATAGTTTGAAGAAGGGGGACTATTAAATTCGATATTGCCGAGGGTTTGACTTCCAATAGAAAATCATTTACTACTTTTCTATTATCTTACACGCACGTGCGTCTTATCTTCGATTTGCCCTCGGCAAATAAAAAATTCATGTATATATTCATCATTATTATTGTTATAGACTATTCGATGAATCTATTCACTCTATTGTACTTTTTACATCCGGCTATTTGATAAACTGGATATTTTTTTGATTTCCCTTTTTTTCCTGATTAGTTTCTTTTTTCTTCGGTTAGTAATCAAAATTCATATATAGACACGGTGGATTTATTTCAACATTAGAACATAAATTCATAAATCTCTTTTCATATTGCTTTGTATATATTTCTATGTAACGTTGACATGTAAATCCGGCGAAAGTAATCCAGGAGACTTACATATGGCTTTGGGAATACGTATAAATGATGCGATGACTAGGGGGGAAATAGATCGCGGAAATTCATGATGATGATATCGTTTCTTTGGGAAATAATAAAAGTAAAGAATTTTTTTCAATTGAACTCCGATTTAGTGGAAAAGTTGCTTCGGTCCTGGAAATTTTTTATGTCCTTAATTTTAAACTTCCAAATTCAATATTTTTTTATAGCTACCCAATCAGCGACTTTCCGATGATTCAAATTTAAAGAGTCGAATTAGAATAAATTAGAATAGAAAATTATTTGAATCAAGTAAATATTTTACTTAAAACTATAAATTAAATTTTCTATAACTATGTAATAAAGTATTATTATTATATTAATAATATAATTATTAAAATAAAATTTAAAAATTCTTAAAGATATAGAAACATAATTTCTTATATAAGAAATTTAATTATATTAATAACCTTTGCTACAATTTATTTATTAGAATTTCAGTATTATTTCCAATACATTTTTAATATTAAAAATGTACAAAAATTCTTGTCAAAATTTCAATTATCTTTATAAATAATAAAATTTTTCTTCGAAATTCAATTATTTTTCAAATTTTTAATATAATTCTAGGCAAAATTTTAATTCTGTTAAATTTTTTTTTAAAAATTTACTTCATAATTTCAATTATCTTTATGAGTAGGTAATAAAATTATTTTCCGAAATTCAATTATTTTTCTGTAACTTAATAGAATTCTTGAAAAAATTTTAATCATTTTCAAAAATTTCTCCTCAATTCAATGAATTTTGCAATATCTATTTTAATAAATTTTTTCAAAAGAATGCCATTATTTAAAAATTTTAAAAAAATTTTTTAAATTCTACGAAAACATTTCATTATTTGCAATAATAATAAAAATTTCACAGAAATTTAATAGTTTACAAATTTTTTATAAATTTCTACGTAATAATTACATTATTTTTATAAATAATAAAATTCCTTTTAAGAATTCATTTTTTTTTATAAATAATAAAACTCATCGCAGAATTTCAATTATTTTTAATTCAATTTTAAAAAAAACTTCTTTAAAAGAATTCAATTATATTCAAAATTTTTTTTTAATTATTCGTGAGAATTTTCAAATTCAAACAAAACTTCTTCAAAAGAATTCAATTATTTTCAAAATTTGTGATAAAATTCTGAATGTAAGAATTTAATTATTTTCAAATTTTTAATAAAATTCTAGGCAAAATTTTTATTCTGTTAAATTTTTTTTTTAAAATTCACTTCATAATTTCAATTAACTTTATGAGTAGGTAATAAAATTATTTTCCGAAATTCTATTATTTTCCTGAAATTTAATAGAATTCTTGGAAAAATTTTAATCATTTTCAAAATTTTTTCTCAATTCAATGAATTTTGCAATATCTATTTTAATAAAATTTTTCAAAAGAATTCAATTATTTAAAAATTCTTTGATAGAATTCTACGAAAACATTTCATTATTTTCAATAATAATAAAAATTTCACAGAAATTTAATAGTTTACAAATTTTTTATAAATTTCTTCGTAATAATTACATTATTTTTATAAATAATAAAATTTCTTTTAGGAATTCAATTTTTTTATAAATAATAAAACTCATCGCAGAATTTCAATTATTTTTAATACAATTTTCATCAAATTTCTCGAAAAATGCAATTATTCTTAAAAATTTTATTAAAATTTGTCAAGAGAATACAATTATTTAATGTTGATGAAATTCTTTATGAAATTTCAATTATGAAACATTCAATTGTTTAATAAAATATTTATTTTTATAATTAAATAATTGAATTCTCGTAGAATTTTCTAATAAATATTGATTTAAAAATGAATTTCAAATTAAAATCTTTGAAAATTTGAACTTTTCATACTATTAATTAAAAATTCTATAGAATCAGTTTTTCTCAATAAGTTTAATGGATTTTTTTTTAATTATTTGAAGTTTTTAATTTCTAATATATTTAATTGAAGAATATCAGAATAATCGAAATTTCGTAAAATTAAATTGTAAATAGAAGAATTTGAAAATTCACAAAGAACTTTATCAAGAATTATTTTTAAAAAATTGACTTAAAGAAGAATTTTAGTTGAAAATTCTAATCGTAATGATGAAAATAATTTTTGAAAAAGTTACAGTAACAAAGTAACAAGTTTGAATTATTATAAAATATGAAGAAAGAGATCACTCCGAGTGATCGATTTCTTCATATTTTCTAATAATTAAAGATAATCGAAAGATAAAATCATTAATTTATATTATAAGAATATTGTTACTGTAATTTCATCAAAATTATTTTCATTATTTTAATTCCATTATTATTTTCTAGAATTAAAATTTTTTTTTTAAATAATTGAATTTCTGCAATTATTTGTAATTTCTCAAAAATTGAATTTTTTTTAGTGTTTTTAACAAAAATTTAAATTTTCAAATTTGATTATTTTTAATATTGCTAATTTTACTTTAAAAAGGCAGCAAAAAGTACTTTAAATTCGCTTAATAATAGTTATTGTGAGAATAATTTTTGTAATTTATTGTATTTTTAGTTCATATTTTTTTTTTTTATTTCAAAATTCAGTCCGAGAGCTGAAAATATTATTATTTATTTAAATATATACGAGGAGAGATACAAAGTCCCCTTTCTTGAGGGATAAAGACAGATTTAAGGCCTAAAGACAGCCACTAATTGAAATTAGCGAAAATTCTTGTTAATTTGAGTTGAAAAGATTAATCGTGAAAATGAAGTTATTGAGGAGAGAGATGGAGTGACAGAGAAAGAGAGAGAGAAGGGTGTAAAAAAGGAGTTAGAGGGTGGGGGGGGGGTGGGATGAAGGGAACGAGTCTGTAATGAAGTTAACAAGGGAGAATATTTTACTGGAGAATTTATCGAAATTGCAGCAAATATGAGATGGTTTGAGCAAAGTCAACTAATCGACCCCGGTAGGACCTCGCTTCGATGAACTCTACACCAATTAGGGAAGTTTCACCTCGAAGATTTCGAAGTGAAGTTGAGCCTCCTCGCTTAGCTTTACGCATCCTTGCACGACGCGGTAAACCGGAAACAACATGTCTATGAATTTCGGCCCTTCCACCGAAACCGATTCGCTTTTATGTATAATATTGTCATGCCCACTGAATAAATCCTTCTAGTCCGATGCGATGTTCGCAATTTTCGCTGACCATTCAGGATAAAGACGCGGGAAACTTATCCTTTATTTTCATATTAATTTCCTTCGTATTCCGTTTTTATTATTTTCTGGCTTTTCTCTCAGTATAACTCACGCCTTTCAATTTAGAGTCGACGCTCAATGTCGACCAACATTTTTTTTCAAGAAGTCGAAAACAAAATAATTTTTTCTTACTATAGAAATTTATTGTATAGAAAACTAGGTAAAATTAAACATTCACTTAATTAAGAATTAATATTTTTAATAAATATAATTAGGAATTAATATTTTTAATAAATAAATTTTTTTTACTAAAATTTATTAATTTACAGAAAAATTTTTTAAAAAAAGTAAAGAAAAATTCCGATTCAGAGAATTAGATATAGAAAGTTTGTAAAGGTTTCGACTGATTTTTTTTTAAAGAATGTTATAAATTTTTAACGATAACGATACATAGCTGATTGTTGAAATTATATTGAAATAATTCTCTCTGCCATATGGCGAATGAATTTCATTGATTTAATAAAATTCTAGAGCTTCCTTCCCGCTATTGAGAGTGAATTTGTAAATACTTCCTCTTTAAATTCGCACTTTATTGAATAAACTCTGCTAAGTGAATTTTTCCAGCAGGAAATATTCTTCGGCGAACGAAGAAGAATTTTTAACAAGGGAAATATTTTCAAATATCTGAAAATAGTTTTCTATGAGAATTTTTTTTTTTGAAAAGTTCAGAAAAATGTAGATTATAAAGTCGTGTTCGAAAATATTGTTATCTCAATCATTTATTTTCCCAATATTTTATATTTTAAAGATAAAAATAGTTATTTTTTTTATTTTATATCCTTTATTCATCTTTTTTTTGTTTTTATTATTTTATTTTTGTATTTTCTTGTTTTACTACTTTCTTTTTATATTTTATTTCACTATTTTATTTTTATATTTTGTTTTACAATTTTATTTTTATATTTTATTTTACAATTTTATTTTTATATTTTATTTTAAAATTTTATTTTTATCTCTCGATTTTTATTATTTTAGATTACATTTTTATTAATTTTTACAAAAATATATATTTTTATAGATAAAATATTAGAATATTTATAAAAATGTTTGAGTATTTCAGAGACAAATTTAATCCAAGGTAATGGAAAATTTATTTATTTATTTTTTCTAAAAACTTCAAGAGTATTTCAAGTAAATTTTTAATATTTTGAAATCGTCGAGAATATTTTGAAGATGTACAAGATTTCGGATTATTTTTGCCAATTGCTTTCTAAATTTTTTAACGTTAAAATGAGCGAAATTTTTTTCCGGTTAAAATATTTTTTTTTTTTGAATTATTATATAAGAAAGAAAACTAATTTTAAAATTAAGCATTTTCTTAGTTAAGAATTCATTTTTTTAACAAAGAAAATAATTTTTTTAGCAAAAAATTAGAAATTAAAGGAAGTAAAAAAAATCGTTCAAATGTTCGAATGAAGGAATTATATTAATTAAATTATTTTATTACTTTAAAAAAATTATTTAAATGAAGTAGAAGAAAATATTGTCGCTCATTTGAGTTTCCGAATGAAGAAAATTTTGTTTCCGTAAAATATTTTTAAAAATACAGAGAAATTATGCAATATTTTTTTCTTTTTGTCTGAAAAAATTAGAATTTTACATAACAAAACTTTTAATTGACAAATGAAAAACATGAACATTTTTTTCATTCTTTTTTTCTATAAAAAAACTTATTAGTTTGACAAATCAAAATTATGCAGGTTTATTTTATTTAAAAAAAAAAATTAGAAAATTAAAATTATTAAAAAATTAAGACAATTTTTTAAACAAAATTTTGTTTTTTCTTCACGAAAAAGAGGAAATAATTTGCACCATTTCTATTTCTAAATTATAATTTTTTTTAAAAAATCTCAAGTTTTTTTTCAAAAATAAAGAGAAAGAAATTTTTACGATTTACATTTTTTTTTCTATAAAAAACTTATTAGTTTAACAAATCAAAATTATGCAGGTTTATTTTCTTTTTTCTAACAAAAATGAGAAAATTAAAACTGTTAAAAAATTAAGACAATTTTTTTAAACAAAATTTTGTTTTTTTCTTTGGGAAAGAGGAAATAATTCGCACCATTTCTATTTCTAAATTATAATTTTTCAAACAAAATCCCAAGTTTTTTTTTAGAAATAAAGAGAAAAAAAATTTTAAGTTACTTTTACATAATTTCTATTTGCTAATCATGTTTTTTTTAACAAAATTCTAATTTTTTTTAGAAAGAAATAAAAAAAAAGAGAGAATTTTGTACAAAAATTATGATTCAGAAATAGAAATTATTTCTTAATTACAATTTTTGTACAAAATTCTCAATTATTTCTTTTTTGAAAAAAGGAAGAAAACTTGTATAATTTATATTCCTCTGTCAGAATTTTTTAACAAAACTTACGGTTTTTTTTTAGAAATCAGTAAAAAAAATTGTCATAATTTCCATTTCTTCATCAGAATTTTTTAACAAAATCTCAAATTTTTTTAAAAGAGTTAAGACCTTTTTTAAATATAATTTTTTTTTAATCACGATTTTTGATGAAATTCTATTTTTTTTTAATAAACTCTCTGAATTAGTAAAATTGTTTACTAATTTTAATTAGTTTACTAATTTTAATTAATTCACGAATTTACTAATTTGACTTTCTGCTTTTGAATCAGTAAAATTTTCTAATAAATTAGTAAAAATTATTATTTAGTATTAGTAATTTCTTATATGTAATTTTTTATTATTTCTTCTTCTTTTAACTCTAATGAATTTTCTCCACTCAGTTCTATTAGTAATTTCTACTAATTTATTAGTAAAATTTACTAGTAGTAGTAGTAAATATTATTCATTTGGTAAATTTTACTACTAGTTGTCGTAAACTTTACTAATAAATAGTAATTTCTACTAATGTATTAGCAAAATTTACTAATTCAAAAGCAAAAAGTCAGTCACTAAGTAATTAAAATTAGTAAAAATTATAGTAATTGACTTTTTACTTTTGAATTAGTAAATTTTACTAATAAATTAGTAGAATTGACTATTTATAGGTAAAATTTACTAATTGAAAAGCAAAAAGTCACTTACTAAATCAAATTAGTAAACATTTTTACTAATTCAAATTTAGAGAAAACGAACTAAGTAAAATTAAACATTAACTTAGATAATAATTATTTTTTTAATAAAAAAAAAAAAATTTTTTACCATAAAATACAAATTAAAAGTAGTAAACAAAATATCCTCGTGCATTTGAACATTCGAAACTTTTCGAACCATTTCTAGTTGCTCTCACGAATAAATATTTCCATTTTCGATCCATTCAAATGTATACAAAATAGTTTTCAAAAATAAAAAAATAAAGTACATAAAAAAAAAAAAAAAATTGAACAAAAAAATAAAAATACGAGAAACAGATTTTTAGAAATAAAAGCGAGAAGTGAGATTTATTTTTGACCATAGCAGAAATACAACTAGTTTTTTGCAGTGCTTTTTCGAGAGAAGAAAAAAGTAATAATAACAAGCAAAATGAAAAGCAGACATAAATTGAAGGAAAAAAAAAGTAGAGTAAACGAGAATCGCCATAAATGTAGATCTCGTTCTTCACATATAAAGTATGACTCGTATGACGACTTACTCGTTAGTAGTTTACCATAAACTTTCACGCTTCGTTAACTCTACCATTTCAAGACACACGTATATAAACACAAACCATGGTCATTCTTCCCACGATATACGGAACTTCAATGATGTTTTTCTTTCATATTTTTTCCCTTATTCTTGTTCTCTTTTCCTTTTCTCTTTTCATTCCATTCTCTTTTTTTCCTCTATTTTTTTTTTTTATTTCACTCACTGTAATAATTGTTATGCATACTAAAGAGTGTAATATCGCTCTTGTAAAAACACGTGAGCGTGAGAGGTTTTAAGTTTCCTTTTGTATTTTCTAAATTCGCGGATAGAATTATTTTGTAGTTTTACACTGTCGCTCTCGCGCATTGCGAGATACTCAATTAGAGTCAATTCTTCATTTCCTGCTTTTAATAGATTCGAATAAATTCGTTTAGAAAAAAAAAGAAAAAAAAAAGTAAAGGGTGGTGGGCTTCTAGTTTGCAAATAACGAGAATTTTTTTTCTCTCTCTCTCTGACCAGACGGACATTTTTCCAGTGGTAGTCGCCAATCGTCTTTAGTCGTGACGCATCATGATCGCATCATGAACGTCGCCGAACCGTCTATTTGCATCTCTTTCCTTTGCTTTTACGTGCTCAGGGCACCAACGTCTCATTCTCAGCGACTCAGTAAGAAATTCAAAGTAGTGTCGTGCTTGACGCTTTTTTTTATCTCTCTCCTTCGATCTGAATAAATCTCAATATCCTCTATATATATACACACATATAATCAGATATCAAGCTGGGTGTGAACCAAAGGTTTCTCCATCTGTAAATTTTCGTGTCTTATTTTCTATTTTTTTCTCTTTCTCTCTCTCTCTCTCTCTCTCTTTGCACTCGCGAGCGGCACTCAATATTATTCTCAACGCGGAATTGATTTACAGAGAATGCAAATTTTTATATCAGAGTTCAAGGGAATAAAATCTTGGGAGAATTTACATTTTGAGAAAAATCGGATGTTAAAGGTTTATTTAAATTTTATTAACGGAATTTGTTCCTGGCTTTTCTGTGTGTTTTTTTTTTTTTTTTTTGAGTGAAGGAAAATTTTTGTATTTTAATTTATTTAATTATTGAATTATTCAATTTTTTTTACTTTGGGACTGTATGTGTATAGATGTGAAGTATCCGGGAATTTTTTGAAGTACTTGGAAGTATCTTGAAGTATGTAAATTATTTTGAAATGTGCGGTGTTTCTTTTGTAATTCTTTGAAATAATTGAATTTTTTTATTGGAATATTTTTGATGAAACTGGTAAATTGTTTAAATCTTCTTTTTCTCTGCATGTATTTTATTTGATGTTCTATTAAAATAATTTTACAATTAAAGAAATTCGTAAACAAATGTAAAAACATTTATTTACGAATTTCTTTAATTGTAAAATTATTCGTAAATATCAATAGTTTTTTGTTTAATAATTATTTAATTATTATTATTTTTACTAACATTCTTCTTTAAATCAATTATTTTTAATAACTTTCGAAAAAGTTCTTTGAGAATTTTTAAATCCATTTGTTTAAAATTCAATTTTACGTAATTTCGATCATTTGCGAATTCTTCAATTTATTCAATTCTGATTTTCAAGGATTTTAATTGGAAACTTTTTTTGACATGAATGTTATTAGAATTTTTGAAAATAATTGAATTTCGGATAAGAATTTTGTTATTTACAAAAATAATTGAATTGTTTCGAAGAATTTATTACAATTTTCGTAAATGATTGAATTTTATTATTTGTAAAGATAATTGGAATTTTGAAGACAGTTTTTAAAAATTTTTGAAAATAATTGAAATATATTGGCAAGAATTTTATTAAAATTTTTAAAAATAATTGAATTGCGGAGAAGAATTTTATTTTTAAAATTTACGAAAATAATTGAATTTCAGAGAAGAATTTAATTATTTGTAAAGATAATTGAATTTCAGAGAAGAATTTTATTATTTGTAAAGATAATTGAATTGTTTCGAAGAATTTATTAAAATTTAAGAAAATAATTGAATTCTTTCGAAAAATTTATAAAAATTTTAGAAAATAATTGAATTTTGGAGAAGAATTTCATTATTTATAAAAATAATTGAATTGTTTGGAAGAATTTATTCAAATTTTAGAAAATAATTAAATTTCAAAAAAGAATTTTATTATTTGTAAAGATAATTGAAATTTTGAAGACAATTTTAAAAAATTATGAAAATTAATTGAAATTTTGCCAAGAATTTCATTAAAATATTTTTTAAAATAATTGAATTTCTGCCAAGAATTTTATTACTTTTGAAAATAATTAAATTGTTTCGAAAAATTTATTAAATTTTAAGAAAATAATTGAATTTTTTCGAAAAATTGATTAAAATTTTAGAAAATAATTGAATTTCGGAGAAGAATTTAATTATTTATAAAAATAATTGAATTGATTCGCAGAATTTATTAATCTTTTAGAAAATAGTTGAATTTCGGAAAAGAATTTTATTATTTGTAAAGATAATTAAATTTTTTTGAAGAATTTATTAAAATTTACGAAAATAATTGAATTTCAGAGAAGAATTTTATTATTTGTAAAGATAATTGAATTGTTTCGAAGAATTTATTAAAATTTAAGAAAATAATTGAATTCTCTCGAAAAATTTATTAAATTTAAGAAAATAATTGAATTCTCTCGAAAAATTTATTAAAATTTAAGAAAATAATTGAATTCTCTCGAAAAATTTATTAAAATTTTAGAAAATAATTGAATTTCGGAGAAGAAGAATTTTATTACTTTTGAAAATAATTGAATTTCTGCAATCATTTGTCACTTTTATCAAAAATTCAATTTTTTAGTGTTTTTAACTAAAATTTATTTTTAAATCAATATTTATTGGAAAATTCTACGAAAATGCAATTATTTTTCGAAAAATTCGATTAAATTTGTATTAAAAATAATTAAAATTCTGCGATGAGTTTTATTATTTATGAAAATAATTGAATTCTTAAAAAGATTTTTATTATTTATGAAACTAATTGAATTCCTTGGAAAAAATTTTATTATTTACGAAAATAATTTAAATTTGGCCAAGAATTTTATTAAAATTTTTTTGAAAATAATTGAACTGCGGAGAAAATTTTTATTTTTTATAAAGATTATTGAAATTTTAAAAATTTTTGAACGTAATCAACGATTTTAGAAGAAAAAAAATGTTTCTAATCAAAAACTACATTAAAAGTCGAAGAGATTAAAAATAATTGTATTTTCAGTAGTAAAACTTATCTTCAGTCAGACAAAAATATTAAAAAATCAAAATAGATTAAAAATAATTGCATTTTCAGTAGTAAAACTCTATTTGGATTTTATTTATTTATTTATTTAATCTCGCCTCGTAATATAAACAATTATTAATGTGTTTTTGAAACTTTTGTATTTGTTTAATTATGAGAAATAAAATTTAATTAATATTATTAAAAAAATCAAAATAGATGAGAAAAATAATTGTAGTCTCAGTAGTAAATCTTTAATCGGATCAGACAAAAAGTTGTTTAAAATAAGAATAAAAAATAATAATTTTATTTTCAGTAGTAATGCTTATGTTTAGTCAGACATAAACACACGGAGAGAAATCTGCTGCTAATATTACTCGAAAGGGCACATTACTTAAATTGCTTAACGTTTCTCATATATTTTTAGCATGGATTCATATACTTATTGTAAAAATACTTCCAATGCAATAAGCATAAGAGACAGTAGCTAATTTTGCACGAAATCTTTATTATAAATATAAAGAGAACGTGCTATAAAAGTATTAGATTCTTCTTATAAGAATCGCTCGAACTCCGACTGATTTTCAGGCGGACTTTATACAACACAATCTTACCTGTGTATACGCACATATAACTCACACACACACATATATTTCTCTCTCTCTCTATATTTGCTATTTCTCTGTCCTGTAAAACATTATATATTATATGTAGTATTTAATACTTGTTGCTCTTATAAAAAGATAATATTTATTTAATAGTAAGGATATTAGTTAAAAATTATTGCATTTTTATTCGTGTTTAAATGTATAAGCAACATGTGAAAATTGTTAGGTTATGTTGTTGCAAACGTCACCGCTTTGTACGCGTTCCGTTCCTCGAAACCATCCAGAGAAATATATGTGTGTGTGAGTTATATGTGCGTACACGCAAGTAAGATTGTGTTGTATAAAGTCCGCCTGAAAATCAGTCGGAGTTCGAGCGATTCTTATAAGAAGAATCTAATACTTTTATAGCACGTTCTCTTTATATTTATAATAAAGATTTCGTGCAAAATTAGCTACTGTCTCTTATGCTTATTGCATCGAACTCTCCATTACATTAAATAGATGATTTCGTATATAAACTATTATAACCTCAAGCTAAAATTCTATTCAGCAGTGACTAATAAAATTTGTAAAGATTCTGCAAGCAATAATAGCAACAGATTTCTCTCCGTGCAGTTATATATTAAAATATAATAAATAAAATTAAAAATAAAAAATTAAATTAAATTAAATTAAATTAAAAATTAAATTAAATTAAATTAATTATTAATTATATTTAATTAAATTAAATTATTAATTTAAGTAGTAAAACTCTTCTTAAGTCAGACAAAAACTATTAAAATTTAAAGAGATAAAAAATAATTGTAGTTTCAGTAGTAAAAACTACTTTTATTTAGACAAAAAAAAACTTGTATCAAAATAGATAAGAAATAATTGCAATTTAAGTAGTAAAACTTTTTTTATGTCAGACAAAAACAATTAAAATTCAAAGAAATAAAAAATAATTGTAGTTTCAGTAGTAAAAACTACTTTTAGTCAGACAAAAAAAGTTGTATCAAAATAGATAATAGATAATTGCAATTTAAGTAGTAAAACTCTTTTTAAGTCAGCCAAAAACTATTAAAATTCAAGGAGATAAAAAATAATTGTAGTTTCAGTAGTAAAATCTACTTTTAGTCAGACAAAAAACCTTGTATCAAAATAGATAATAAATAATTATAGTTTAAATTTTAAATAGTGAAACTAAGTGTTTTTTCTAAGCTTCCTGAAGTTTCTTGAAATACTCCAAAGTTACCAAAGTGCTTCAAATTATTTTCTAAGCCTTCTGAAGTAATTTAAAATACTCTGAAGTTGTTGAAATGCCTCAAAGTAATCTTCAATCTTCCTGAAGTACTGCCAAACCCCTAAGAATATTTTTATAGTATTTTTTAATAACCGCAAAAATATTCCAAGTGTTGAAAATAACCCCAAATTCTGAAAATACATCACTAATTAAAATTCCAGTAAAAATTCCCCTTCACACTTATTTTGGTATTGTATATTTTATAGAATTTATTACAAATTTCCTTCACATAAATATAAAATTAAATTTCCTATAAAAAGAACACTCCCCCAATTTTGTTTGGTGAATAATTTATGTCTATATTATAAGGGGGCGAAAATAAGAGTCGAAAATAAGAGATCTTCTTAAATTTAACAAGGTGCGAAGAAACCTGGTTGTTAGCGATAATTTACGAAATTATCCTTGTAATCCGATGGAATTTCAACGTCGTTAAGCACCTCTGAGAGCGCACCTACTACCTGTTGATCGTTGTTCAGTATGTCGACGTCCTTAATTGCATTTGGCAATTTGACGCTCGATCGCCCCACGATCAATAAACAAAAAAAAGGAATATAAATAAAAATCCATCATCACCTTATTTCCAATCTGATCATTTTTTTTTTTTTCGTTTTGATATTTATATAACGGAAATTATGTTAATTATATATAAACATTATTTATTCACCCCCAAACAGCTTATAAATTTTTAATTTCTTTTTCATTACAGGTTACAGCAATGCGGAGCAAAGATTGGAAATCTTGCCCAATGGGCAAGTGCAGTCCAAGCCAGTGGGGTCGAGCATTATTTTAACGTGTAAACCAAACGTCACAAATCCAGATTTAATTTCAAACATGGAATGGATTGATCCTTATGATCGTGTCATTGATTCTTTAAAGTAAGTCTTCTTTTTTTCTTCAAATTCCATTTTTTTTTGCCTAAAAAAAATGCAAAGTTTTCTAAGAATTTTTTTATTTATTTATAAAGTAAAATAAATTCACAGATATAAATTTTTAATGGGAAAAAATGTAAATTTACAAATGAAAATTATAAATATAAAGTTCTATTAGTAAAAAAATTTTCTACTTGGTATAGAAGACAAAAAGAAATGAAATAAAAATGTTATTTTCTTCCTCGAATAATTATTTAATTTAAGTATTAAAATTTAAATTTTTTAACGAGAAATGAAAAATAAATTAATTTAAAAATTTTCCAATTCAAATTAAGTTAATTTTCAAATTATGGAACAAAAAAATTTTAATTAATATTTCTTGAACAATTCTTTTGTAATAATTGTAATAATTTTAATTGAAAATATTATTAATTCAAAATCATTATAATAAATTAAATGTCAACAATTTTAATTAGTAATAAAAAAAATTATTAAAGAAAAAAATTTTAATTATTATTATTAGTAAAATTATAATAATAAAGATTCGTAATAATTTTATTCATATTTATTATTATTACAAAATTATTACAACATATCAAATTGTAATAATTTTAATAATAATAATAAGAATAATAATAGGTAATAATATTACTAATAATAATTCTTATTAAATTATTACAATAAATTAAATTAAAATAATTTTCATTACTTTTGTAGCAAAATTATTATAATGACCCAAATTGAAATAATTTTAATTAGTATTATAGCAAAATTACTATATAAAGAAAAAAATCGTAAATATTTTAATTGTTATTATTAGTAAAATTATTATAATAAAAAAAAATTGTTATAATTTTAATTATTATTATAGCAAAATTTTTGTAATGAAAGAAATCTTAACAATTTTAATGGTTATCCGGACAAGAAGTCCAAAACAAAAAGTCCAAACCAAAAATTCCAAAGTAAATGAAATCCAAAAAAGTTAAAAAAAAATATATTTTCACTTTGAACTTATTTTTTGGATTTTTTGCCCTGGTTAAAAAGTCAAAAGAAATTAAAAATTGATTTTTAATTTCTTTAATTAATTATTTTAATTATTAATTAATTGATTTAATTTAAATAATTTAATTTTTAATTTATTTAATTTAATTTTTTTAATTATTTTTTCAAGGAAAAAAATTGAGATAAAAAATTTAAATCTTTGAATCGAATGTAGGTAAACCACTTTAAATTTCTAAAAAATTAAATTAATCGAGTAATTTAATTGAAATTATATTTTAAAAAAAGATCATTGAATTTTTTTAAAGAATTTTATCAAAATTGCTGAAATTTTTCTAGAAATTTTTTTAATTATGAAAATAATTGAATTTTTGTGAAGAATTTTTTTTTATAAAAATAATTGAATTTTTGTGAAGAATTTTATTATTTATGTAAATAATTAAAATCCTACGATTTTAATGTTAACATTTTAATTTCCAATTTTAATGATATTTATTTTTATTATAAAATTATTACAATTAATCAAACTATAATAATTTCACTTCTGATTTTTACTATTATTATAAAATTATTATAATAAATTAAATTGAAATAATTTTAATTCTAATTATAATTATAATTTTGCTATAATACTAATTAAAATTATTACAATTTTCTAATTATAATAATTCTTCTAAAATTGTAATAATAAATTTAATTGAAATAATTTTTGTTATTACAATAACAAAGTTATTATAATAAATAAATTGTAATAAATATAATTAGTGTTATTATAAAATTATTATAATAAGAAAATTGAAACAATTTTAAAAATAGAACTATAATAGAAAAAAACATTAAATAGACTAAAAATTAAAATATGTTTTTCTATTCATTTCTCATTAAATTTTTCCATTTGAATTAAAAACATTAAAAACTAGAAAATTTTGCAAAAAAGAAACTCAAAATATTTTTTCTATATTGGCAAGATGAAAAATTAAATTCCACCTGCGAAAAAAAAAATTGCGCAATTTGTAAGATAAATATTTGGCTTTGAAATAATTGTGATACTAATTTGTGCTTTAAAAGAAACACTATATACATTAAAATAAATACACTTTTGCACTCAAACACTCGCAGCACTAATTTAACAAATTTTCATTTATTCTGCACACAGACTTCAGGTCCAGCAATTGGAAGGGCGAGTATATTAATGCTTACACACAATGTAGTTCACTTTTTCACAATAATTTTCATTCATATTCTAATTTTTTTTTTATTTTTTTCTTGCATGAGTTTTAAGTGTTTCAATTATTTTGTTTTTCTCAGCTTTTCAAATGAAAAATGTATATATTTATTGTTATTAATATTTATGACCGCAATTTTTTTAAATAATGATGATAAATATTCTTTTTTAAATAAATTAGATTAAAATTAATTAAAATTATGTGCAATTAATTAAAATTAGATTCGAATTAGTTGAAATTTAATTAAAATTAGATTTGAATTAGTTGAAATTTAATTAAAATTAATTATAATTAAATTAAAATTTATAATAAGTAAATAAATAAATAAAATTAGTTGAAATATTAAAATTAATTAAATTTTGCAACGAAAATCAGAAAAGTTGACTTGAATAATTATTTATTTGTTTAATAATGATAAATTTTGTTTTAAGAAAAATTATGATTGAAAAAATTATTTATTCACTTAAT
Organism: Leptopilina syphax; assembly: GCA_032872505.1. Lineage (NCBI taxonomy): Eukaryota > Metazoa > Arthropoda > Insecta > Hymenoptera > Figitidae > Leptopilina > Leptopilina syphax. The sequence goes on along the minus strand of CM065468.1, from coordinate 19,672,903 downwards.
AAAAAAATTATTATAAAAAAATTATTATAAAATAATAATAATAATAATTGTTATTAATCATTAAAATAAAATTTTTTGATTGCCTTTTTAATTTGCTCTGATAGTGTATGTGAAACAAATTCTCAAAAGCTTTTTCAAATCTTAATAAATGTTCCTATTTTTTAATTTTTTTTTACAATTTATTCTTTATTTTTTTCAAATTTATGACAATTTTTATTTAGCACAAAAAATATATTAATTTTTTTTTAAATATTTTTTTGACTGTCACTCGTTACCTATCCACTTGCGACACTCATTGTTTGAAGCACGAATTTTTTTTTTATTACAATTTTATTTTATTTTTTTCCCCTGTTTTTCGCAAACGCAGCAACAATATGTTTTGTTTTATCTTTTGTTACACGTTATTTATACAATCAATCACGCCCTCTCGAAAAAACTGACGATCACTTCCGTTATGTGCGAAGAGAAAGAGAGAGAGGAAAAAAACAATACGTCCCAAACTCAGTGTAACAAAACACCTTGTCGAAAGTATTTTTATTTTTATTTTTTTTTTTTATAATAAAAATAAAAGTGAGTTGCTGCCTTTGTTTTTGAAAAAAACATTTCCAAGCATTTCTGATCGAAGGAAATAATTTTGTTGAATGCGATACTGTTAGCAATTTCCGAGCACGTTCAACTAAATATTTTCTTTCATTACATACAATAATATTTTAATGAGACAAAATTTCAAAACCCATTGGATTGTAATTATTGAAAAAACAACGCGGGATACTCGAAATTAAAAATTGGGCAAAGAAAAGAATTATTTTTTCGAAATTAAATTTTATTTTAAGTTCAGTTTTATTTTTTCAAAATTAAATTAAATTTTCTTTTCTTGAAATTAAATTTATTTTTGTTTAATTTTATTTTTTCAAAATTCAAAATCAATTTATTGACCAATAAATTAGAAATTAAATTTTAAAAAAATTGTGATTAGTTAAAAATTAAATATTTTTTTTCTGCACCTAAAAAAAATTTTTTAAATAAATTTGTTTTACTGAAAATTGTAAATATTTTGGATATTAAATTTTATTTTTTTAACACGCTTTTACTAGAACAGTTTTTCATACTCTTTTTATTAAAAATCCAATTTTTTTTTTTTGATAAAGGAAAGTAATAAATGAAAATTAATAAATAATTTTTTTGTTTTAAAATTAGGCAAGGAAATGGAAAGTCCACAATGTACACCGAAAAGCGTCATGGACACACACTGGCCCTTTTGTTCACGAATCTTCAAACTCAACAAGGCGGAAGGTACAAATGTCGAGCGACTTTCGCCAATAACGAGGAATTGGTTAAGGAAGTTGCCATTGAAACAATAGGTAAAGAAAAATAATAATAGATTTTTTCTTTTATATATAAATTATGAAAAGGAAACGAAAAATGATTTTTTCAGAAAAAACGTGGTTAAAGTTTTCAATTTTCTAATATTATTATTATTTTTAATATTTTTTAATATTTTTTTTTACTATTTTTAATTTGTATTTTACTGAAAAATATTATTTTGTACATTAAAAAAATAATTTCCTAACAATTTTCACTTTTACTAAAAATTAAAAATTTTAAACTAATTTAATGATCAATTTGAATTATTATTTTTCAATTCAATTTGGTAATTTTGTCGAAAATAATTAAACAGGGAAAAATTTCCTTCATTTAAATCTTCAAAATTTCAATGAAATAAAACAAGATTTTTGTATATTAGAAAAATTAATTCTTAACAATTTTTACTCTTCTGTTAAAAATTAAAAATTTTAATGAACAAATTTAGTGGTAAATTTTAATTATTTTCCAAATTCAATTTAGTAACTTTGGAAAATAATAAAAGGGGAAAAGAAATTCGTTTATTTAATGTTTCAAAATTTCAGTGAAATAAAAAAAAAAGATTTTGTATAATAAAAACATTAATCCTTAACAATTTTTACTTCTATTGAAAATTAAAAATTTTTAATTTTAATCAACAAATTTAGTGGTAATTTAAAATTATTTTCCAAATTCAATTTAGTATAATTTTGTCGAATTTTTTAATAAAAAAGAATTTATATTTCTTTTTCTTCATTTGAATAAATTTTCAATCGTTTTATTTTGAAAATTACAGTTGCCATAACGTGGAACGACGCTCCGCTAAATCAGAATCCCATTCTCGGCGAAGACTTCAATATTATGTGCAAAGTCGTCGCACAACCATCTCCAACGGTTGACTGGCTCTTTAATGGGGAAGTGATAGAAACTAACGAGCACTACATCATCGAGACGCATTCCCTGAAGCTCAAAAAAGTCACCGAACTCGACGATGGTACCTATACTTGCAGGGCTTTTGTCGCAACCACCGGCGAACTTAAGGAACGAAATATTAAAGTCGAGGTGACTATTTCATTCAGAGTTGAATTTTATAGACATTTTAGATTTTTTTTATTCCTTCATTCGTTTTTATTTATTTTTTTTTTAGTTTTACTCATCATTATTATTTTAATAATTTATTTAATATGTTAATTAATTAATTTATTTATTACTATATTTATTTATTTACTTATGATTTTATTAATTAATTTATTTACTTATAAATTCACTCATTGATTAATTAATTAATGTACTTAATAATGAATTTATTTATTCATTAATAAATTGCTCCCTCACACTGAAAGAAACTTTGTTGCAAAATTTAATATTGTGGAGTCACTTTTTAGTATATTTAGTTACAAGTGTAGGACATTTTGGTATGGTAATGATTTTCGTTACTACTTTTAGGAATGTTTAGAAGTAAAATAAGGAAGTACAATATATATGAAAAGAGAATTTAGTATAATCTTCACAAAATTCAAAATGTTTGTAATAAAACTCAAAATGTCAAATTCTGATACGCTGTTTAAGAAGTATTATAACCAAATATCTCAAACTACGTAGTTAGAATTTTATTTTATTCTATAATCGTTTCAAATTTTGATAAAGTTGATATGAAAAACCGAAAAAATTGACGAGAATCGTCGAAACTTGCCGAAGTTGAACGAATCAGTGTGAACGGAATTAACCGAATTTCAAACATAAGCAGCGCGAGACTGCTTCCGTAAGCGAACACCAGGGCGCGCAAGTTTCTTTTCTCGCTGACAAGTTAATTTACCAGCTCTATATAAGAGGAGACGATTGAATGCATTCTTAAACTTAAAGACAAATATTATTTTTGTCTCATTTTTATCACTCTGTTTTTAATAGAGTGTTTCAATTAAATTAATTCCCTTTCCTCCTTCAAACTAATACTAATTAAATAATGAATGGGTGCAAATATATATAATATAATATTATATATAATAATTTTAGAAAATTACGAAAAAACCGTTCTGAATTTTCATATAAATTTTTCAAATAACGAATGGGCGCGTCTGTTTACTGACTACTGGTTTTTCGTATACTTTTATCAATTTTCAAAGATTCTTGAATATATTTACTGTAAAAGCAATTGGTAAAATTATATCAATTTTTAATACCAACCCTGAATTTCCAAAGTTTGAAAAATAAAATACTAAAATTTCCTTTTGGCTTTATCATATATTGTAACAAAGTTTCTTTCAGTGCACTCACTACTGGTTGCAACTGTTTTTTCGTATACTTTTATCAATATTCAAAAATTCTGAATTTAAAATAAGAAATAATACTTTTAATTTCTTGAATATAGTTACTTTAAAAGCTATTCGTAAAATTATATCAATCTTTGATATCAACCCTGAATGTCCTACGTTTGAAAAATAAAATACTAAAATTTCCTTTCGGGTTTATCATATATTGTAACAAAGTTTCTTTCAGTGCATGGAAGTATTGTTTTTCCGAAAATATTAAAACCCAATTTTTTCACTTTTCTTTATTTATATTTAGAATTGAAATTAATTAATAACAATCAAAAAAAAAATTTCAGGTTCACATAAAGCCGAAAATTGAAGAATCCGAAACGACAATTGAAGCGATCGAAGGCGACACGGCGGACATTGCATGTAAAGCGATAGGCAAGCCACTTCCGGAATATAGTTGGGTGAAGACAATAAATAATGAGGATTTATCGAAAGCCGATCGATTTGGTGTCAATAATTACACTGGTGTAATGACAATAAAAAATGTTCAACGCGATGATGACGGTGAATATCGTTGTAGAGCACAAAATCCCGCTGGCTTTGATGATTGGGACATTAGGCTCAATGTTATTGTGAAGCCGAAAATTATGGAATTTGTCAATAAAACAGTTCCACTTTTGAAAAAGGTGCAAATTGAATGCAAAGCATTTGGTCGTCCACCACCAGAAATTGTTTTCCGCAAATACACATCCGAAAGACGTTTTGAACTTGGCGCACAACGTAATGACGATAGAATAATGCTCGAGAATCGAAAGAATGATCGTAATGATGAGACAACTGGTATTCTTACTATCAATCAAGTTCAAAGGTTTGTTTTCTTTAATGTATCTTAATGTTTAAAACAGGGCTCGAACTAGGTCCGTAAATCCCGTGAATGACAGTAAATTTGCTTCCAGTCCGTAAAAGACAGTTTTTTTAAAAAGAAAAAGATTCATAAAGTCTGTAATTTGATTGAGAAAAGACGAAAAGTTGGTAAATTGTTCGATATAATTTGGAGAATTTTAGAGAAATTGCAAATGAGTACAGAAATTCAATTATTTTCAAAAGTAATAAAATTCTTCGCAAAAATTCAATTCTATTCAAAAATTTTTTTAAATTCTCATCAAAATTTCAATTATTTTTAGAAATAATTAAATTCTTTTCATCTTCTCTTAAAATTCAATTATATTCAAAAATTTTAATAAAATTGTCAAAATTTCAATTATTTTCAAAAATTTTCCTCAATTCAATGAATTTTAACAATTACTATTTTAATAAAATTTTCCAAAAGAATTCAATTTTTTAAAAAAAATTAATAAAATTCTACGCAAACCTTTAATTATTTTCATAGAATAATACAAATTTCACAGGAATTCAATTATTTATAAATTTTTTTATAAATTCCTTTGCAATCATTCAATTACTTTCATAAATAATAAAATTTTTACAGAGATTCAATTATTTTCGTAAATAATAAAATTTTTTTTAGGAATTCAATTATATTCGTAAATAATAAAAGTCATTGCAGAATTTAAATTATTTTTAATACAATTTTAATCAAATTCCTCGAAATATGTAATTATTCTTAAACATTTTTATTAAAATTCGTCAAAAGAATTCAATTATATTCAACAATTTTTTTTAAATTCTCGTCGAAATTTGAATTATTTCTATAAGTAAATAATAAAATTCTTCTCCAAAATACAATTATTTTCCAAAATTTTAATAAATTTTTCGAAAGAATTCAAATATTTTCTAAAATATTAATAAATTCTTCGAAATAATTCAAATATTTTTAGAAATAATTAAGTTCTTCTCCAAAATTCAATTATATTCAAAAATTGTAATAAAATTGTCAAAACTTCAATTATTTTAAAAAAATTTCCTCAATTCAATGGTTTTTGATATCTATTATTTTAAGGGGATGTCAAAGTCGATGCGATTTTCCCATTGAAGCTCAATGCAAAAATCCAATCCACTTTGACATCCCCTTAATAAAATTTTTCAAAAGAATTCAATAATTCAATTATTTTCATAAATAATAAAATTTTTACAGATGAGATTCAATTATTTCCGTAAATAATAAAATTCTTTTTAGGAATTCAATTACTATCGTAAATAATAAAATTCTTTTTAGGAATTCAATTATTTTCATAACTAATAAAACTCATTACAGAATTTAAATTATTTTTAAATTTAATAGTTTTTAATTGTTTCTTATTTTAAATTTAATAATTTTTTTGTATAATTTAATTTATAGTGATTTTTTAGAATTAATTGAATTTTGAAAAGGTTTCAAATTAAAATCTTTGAAAATCTGATTTTTTCGTATTTTTAACTAATAATTCTGTGGAATTAATTTTTTTGAGAAAGTTTAATTGCTGATTTTTTAAAAAAATTATTTGAAGTTTTTATTTTATAATATTATTATTAATATTATGAATATTATTAATATTATTTTATAATATAATATAATTTTTGTAATATTTTTAATTAAAGAATTTACTAATAATAGAAATTTTGTAAAATTTAATTGTAAACAAATGAATTTGAAAATTCTCAAAGAACTTTTTTATAAATTATTAAAAATAATGCATTTATAGAAGAATTTTAGTTAAAAACACGAAAAAAAATGTAATTTAGGAAAAGTTACAAATTCAATTATTTTCACAAATAATAAAACTCATCGCAGAATTTCAATTATTTTTTATACAACTTCAATCGAATTTCTCAAAAAATGTAATTATTCTTACAAATTTTATTCAAATTCGTCGAAAAAATTCAATTATTTAAATATTTGTTGATAACATTTTTTATGAGAATTCAATTTTAAGAAACATGTAATTATGCAATAAATAGTTTTTTTTGTATTTAAATAATTGAATTCTAATAGAATTTTCTAATAAAAATTGATTTAAAAATTAATTTCAGTTAAAATTTGTAGATTATAATTGAATATCAAAAGCAATAGAGCGTGAATTTTTAGAAATAATTGAATTTTGAAATTTTTTTTTTTTTTTGAAAAAGTTTAATTGAATTTATTTTATATTATTTGAAGTTTTTATTTTCTAATATATATTTAATTGAAGAATTTACGAATAATTGAAATTTCATAAAATTGAATATTGTAAACGAATGGATTTAAATATTGTCAAAGAACTTTTTCGAAAGTTATTAAAAATAATCGATTTAAAGAAGAATTTTAGTTAAAATTTCTTGAAAGAAATAATAGAATTGATAATGATTTTATCACTCGGTCGTCTTTAATTATTATAAAACATGAAGAAATCGATGACTCCGAGTCGAAGACTCGGAGTTATTGATATCTTCATGTTTTATAGTTATGAAAAATTTAATTTATAGTTTTAAGTAAAATGTTCTCTTATTTAACTCGGACTGGTTATATTTTTGTCAGCAATTAGTCCGTTATTTTTCATTTTTGGTCCTTAAAGTCCGTATTATTAAATACTTTCACTGATTCGAGCCCTGCCTAAAATTTATTTTCTCTTTAGAAAAATAGAAATAGAATTTCATAAAGTAGAGAATTAGCATCGAGCCGAATTTTTCTTAAACGGAATTTCTAATATATTTAATCGATTTTTTAATATTTGGTCGAATCGTAATTAATTCGATTAAAAAATACAATTAGCATGAATTATAAAATTTGAAAAAATTTTTGAATATAAAAATAATTTTTCCCCTTCTTTCCGTGGTATTACAGGTACGATGACGGTTTATACGAATGCATAGGAATAAATAAAGGCGGTGAGAGTATTAAAACTGGCCATTTGACTGTAGAATTTCCTCCATCATTTGAAGTGAATGATAATCGTACAATATTTGCTTGGAACAATCATCCAGGAAATTTGACATGTATAGCGACAAGTATTCCAAATGCGACAATTGAATGGAGAGTGTATGAAACTCAACGACTTGAATCAAATGCGCCGCATAAAATTATTGGCAATGGACCAATTTCTTCTTTAATCGTTGAGCCAAGAGATTCACGTTACTTCACGACTTATCGATGCGTTGCCACGAATATTCATGGCTCGAATGTACTTCCATTTGTTGTCAAGGAGGGCAAAAGGCCTGGACATCTTCTTCAAGTGAGAATTGCCGAAATGACAGCAACAACGGCAATTTTTGAAATATTGTTACCAGCACATGACGATGAGCTGCCGATTAAAACTGTCAATATTCAGTATAAACCCTCTGAACAGTCGTGGGTTCATGCGTACAATAGGACCTGGGCAGTCAGTAAGTTGAAAAGATATTTATTAATATTTTTATTTTCATTTTTTAGTTATAAGATGATTATTTAACTGTTTTTTATGTCTGTTTATTAATTTATTTGAATATTTACTTATTAATTTATTTATTTTTATATTCCTTTATTAATTAATTTATTTGAATATTTATTTGCATATTTATTTATTACTTAATTTACTTATTAATTAATCAATTAATTTATTTATTTGTATATTTACTTATTTATTAAGCTATTTATTTAAACTATAAATCTGTTTACAAAATTATTGAAATTCAGACGAATTTTAATATTATAGATTCATCTAAATGAAGAGAATTAAATTAATTTAATTAATTAATTAATTAATTAAAGAGAATTCTCTTTAATTAAAAATTCTTCCTTAAAAATTTCGTTTCAGTGAAAATTTTAATTTTAAGACTCATTAAGTACATATATAATTAACTAATTATATTTACGTTTAAAATTTTTAGACTCAACATACATTATCGAGAATTTAATACCGAATACACATTATGAATTTCGTTTTGCCGCCTCGAATGACGCTGGCCTTGCAAATTGGGGTAATCATTTAACTGAATCAACATTAGTCAAATCACGACCAGGAATACCAAAAATTCGTTCACAAATATCACAAGGAATGGAATATGAAATTTCTCCCTTTTCAAATCAATATGAAGTCTCGTGGGTTGTGCCCGTTGATAATGGCGAGCAAATAACGCATTATGAAATTGAATACTGTCAATTGAAAAGAGTTTCCGGCGATTGGGAGATAATACCGGGAACATGTCAAATTAAGGAGGAACGTGGTAAGCGAACGACATACTGGCTGAAACATCTTTATTCCGATACTTATTACAAGATTGAAGTCAGAGCAAAGAACTACTTGGGTCTCAGTGATTCTGGAGAAATTAAAATTAAAACAAATCGAGGTAAGTGTCTATTGTTTTTATTTTTTGTTTAAAAAAAAAAAATTATGAAATACCACTGAAGATTTATTGAAAAAATGATTCGCGGTATTTTTACAATGTTTAGACAATTTTATACAATTTTTAAAATTTCTATTAGAATTATTAATTTTAATATTAATATTTAGTATTAATATTTTAATATTGAAAAGAATGAGAATTTTAAAGAATGGAAATGAAAATCATATTTATCGATAAATCTTCAAATTGAGAGAAAAACTTTATTCTCGGTTTGCAGTAAATTTCCCCGGAAGTATTTAATTTATTTAGAAAGATTTTTTAAAATTTTAAAGGAAACTCAAAGAAGAAAGGAGCTTATCCTTTCTTCTTGAGAAATTTCTGTCTTTTTTAGTTATTCCTTTTGACGTTTTTTTTATTATTATTATTATTATTCTTGCTACAATTTTTTCGTTAAAGCACCAGCTTTTTCACAATTTATTCCAAAGCTATATATATACATAAGTCAAGATACGCAAAGGCTTTTTAGCTCTCTTCTAGTTTTCATAGAATACTAGTTGAGTTTTTTTTCACAAAAAAGAAGACCTTAGGTCCTTTATAAAAAAATCCGTGTGTATAAAAATAGAAAAAAAAAATCAACCAGCACCGACGTTTGTACAAGAACACTTTTATTATCATTCAGAATCTTCCGGCATCACTGTGGACTACTCGTTAGTATCTTCTGGGGATACTACCAGGCTCGGCGTCCTGATCGCCTTTACCACAACAATATCGATTCTATCATTAGTCATTTAGAGCCGTCAATGAAAAAAAAATCGTCTTTTTCAAGAAAAGTGTAACAAAAAAAAAAATGGGGATCGATTACACTCGACTGTACCTGTTTTAATTACTCGTTTGTATTATAAACAAACACGTCAATCGAGAATCGCGTCGATATTTTCCATTTGAAAAAATTAGTGTTAAATCTCTCGAAAACGAGAAAAAAAATAACTATTAATATCGAGTAATATTTAAAAAAAAAGACGACAAAGAAAAAACGAAATGTGATTTGTTTAGCGTTCGTTAATCGAGATGAAAGAGACAAAAGACAAATATCGTCGTCGACACTCTAGTCTCGACCGCGTGAAATCAAAAGGACTTCGAGAAAATCGTTAAATGAGGAGCCGAAGTGCTTTTTTTTTGTTTAATAGGCCATCGATAAATTCATTTATCTAGATTGTAGACGAATTACGACCAGATCGAGAGCGGTACATTCCGAAGTTAAGAGTCTTAAGAAGGAAAAAAAAAGACGTAGAACGAACATTCATCAAGTGAGATTCTTGGCTTCATTTCTAGACCAGTGATAGATTAGATCTGAGAAAGTGAGGAGAACATTTAAAAGAAAAAATCCAAAACCGAAATGAAGGTTAATTTAAAATTTTCCCAAAGTTGAAAATATCGATAATTTTTTATTTTTATTTTTGTATCTTCTTGTTTTCCTAAAAACTTTTTGAATAGAAAAATTCAAAGAGTAAATCTCAATATAGATTTTCTAGGTAAGAAAATCGAATATTTTTGAATCTCAAAAATTAATTTTCTTTAATCCTTAAAAGGATGTTAAAAGATTTTTATTAAAATCTCTATTTTTTACAAAATATTGTTTTTGTAACGTTTTCTTTTAAATTGATAAATTGATAATAAAAGAAAATTTATTTAAAGAATTTTTTTTATTTAAAAAAAAATTGTAATTAAAGTAAAAATTAGAATTTAAGGAAAAATTGAATCGAAGTCGAGGGAAAAAAAGTTTCTATAATATTTAACTTTGAAATTGTAAAATCGAAAAAATAGTGAAACTTTTTTAATTTCGACTCTTATTATTTTATTATAAATAATTGTGAATCTCATGAATAGAAATTATTTATTGAAAAATATCTCATTAAGAGATTTTTCTCTACACAGATCTGATTGTCCTCCTCAATTTCTTTTAAAAGAAAAAAATGTATTTATACTCGTTGTTGAATGCTCATTGTTGAAAACGTACTGGTACGTTTCCTTTTACAATAAGCTAAAGTCCTCCTTCATTTTTTTTTTCGTATGAATGTCTTGACTTCCTTTAGCGCGACATCAGATTACGCGTCACTTCACACCAAATTGAAAAACTTCGCCTTTCATCTTTTAATATTTTTTAGTTTTTCTTTTCCAAATGGCAATATTTTTTCCTTCTCTCCTTTTTTTTACTACTATTTTGCTTTATTTTTTCGTTTTATTACTTTTTCATTTTTTTTTTGTTTTAGTAAAAAAAATTGGCTTGTCCAAAACGAATATCGTTTTTCGAAAAAAATTTGCCAAAAATAAATCAATATTCTGGTGTGAATGACGTTGCATTTAGTGTTTGGTGTGCATTAAGTGGAAAAAAACTTACTGCCTAAAATAATTTGCCAAATGCCTATAGCGATTTTTAATAGGTAATTGAAAAAAGAATCTAATTCGTCAAAGTGATCAATATATTTTTTTTCTCTCTAAAAAAAAAAAGAAATCTACCAACATGGAAATAAAAACGCTTCTGTCTTTTAGCGAGTTAGAAGATAAAAAGTATTTTTAGATAATCGTTTACAAAAGAAAGAGAGAAAATTCGAGAGGAAATCTCGAAAATCGTCTTTATTCTTCTTTTTTTCTTATACTCTTCTACATATATAAATTCTTTTGGACCAGCGTCCAAATCCTGTGCGAAATCCGTTTTTATCGTTTTATTATTATTATTTTTTTTTCTGTAGAAAATAAAGGACTTTTTTTCGTTTGTATTAAATACTAAAAAGAACAATACTAAAGTAGAATTATTATCTAGTGTAGATGAATCTTCACAGGTTTACGTCGTATTCTGGTCCACGCAATCATGTTTAAAGCCAAAGAATCCGACTCTTGTTTCTTTAAAAAGAAAAATAAAATGAAAAAAAAAACCTCTCTGAAAATAACACATAGCGTAGTTTTTAAAACTATATAACTGCATGAAAGATACAAATCTGACCAAATAACTGGGCTAATTTCAATTATTTCACATTCTGGTTCATTAAAAACAAAAATTTTCTTTTTCCCTGGCGCTATAGTTTCAAATTCAAATTAGTTTTACTTTTCGAAATTTTTGTCCGAATTTGATTTTTTTTTTCTTGCAATTTATTATTTATTTATTAAAAATATAATTTTTATAAAAGAATTATTTTTCTTCTAAATAGCAATCGAAATCAGTTCGAAATTATTACGATATTAATAGAAGTAAATAAATATTAATAAAAATAAATAAATATTACAATATTACGAATATTTCGAAAAGAAATCAAATTCAGACCCGGAAAAATATTTTTTTATTAAAAAAAAGGGGGTGAAAAATATCACCTGGCAGAAATTTCGAAAAAAAAGTTTGAGTGAATTGAGTAAAAATTAATTTGAATTTCAATTCGATATTTTTGCGAGGGATTTGAAATTCAGTCCCGGCTTGATTAGTTACGGAGAAATCGTGTTTTTAGTGCGCATGTTGTGTGAATAGATTTATGAATCTTAATTTACTGTTACTATCATTGTATTTAATATTACAATCATGTATTATTAAGCATTAGTTATTATTAGTTATTATTAATTATTAATTATTATTATTATTATTAATATTATTATTAGTATTTTTATTATTAATAGTGTTAATATTATTATTAGTATTATTATTGTTAATATTGTTAATATTGTTAATATTATTATTAGTATCATTAATATTAATAATATTAATATTATTATTATATTATCAATATTTGTAATATTATTTTTATTTTTATTATTATAATTATTTTACTACGTTTAGAATATTATATTTTATATATTTCTTTAACAATCGCTGTCAGTAGTTTATTAAAAAAAATTTTCATTGTCATTCATTCTCGCCTAAATATAATTGAAAACAACGAATCTTTTTTATTTGGTAAAGCAACGAATTTTATTTTATATTTTCTTTCTTTTTGATATAATTATTATTTTCGAGATTGAGACTAAGTATTTTGGTTATTTCCACATCGCATGGCATGTGCTTAATTTTATTATTTCAATTTTTTTTTCTTCGTTTTATTCTCTCTTGAAATATTTATTTTTAATTAGCATCATGTACGCTGTTTCCTCTCTCTCTTTCTCTCCCTTAAAGCGAATTTCCTTTATATTTTTAATGAACGGGTTGTAGATTTAAACGTCGACATTATTCTTAAAATTACAATTTTTAGAGCATCGAATCTTTATTTAAAATGGAGAAAAATACTTTAGAGAATAACAAAATAACAAAAACTTTTCAATAACAAAAGTTTTTTATTTCGTGAAGCGAGAATTTTTTAAATTTCATATTTTTTCAAGACTGAAAATTTGTAGAAAAATTATCTTTTGCAGTTTACAATTGTTTTTGGCCGTTTGAAAAACTTTTGTATTTTCCTTGGATGAAAATCGTTTCTAAGGAATCATTTTTTATTAAATAAAAATCTTTTGTAAGAAATTATTTTCTTTGGGGAAAAAAAATCGTTTGTAAAAAGTAATTTTCGTTAAGAAAAAGATAGTTTTGTAAAAAAAAATAATTTTTTTTAGAAATAATAATCGTTTGTATGAAATTATTTTCGTTTTGGAATAAAAATCATTTGTGAAAAAAATTTTCTTTTTGGAAAAAAAATTGTTTGTAAAAAATAATTTTCTTTGAAGTTAAATAATTTCGTTATTTTTCCGTAGGTAATTTTTGCGATTAAGAAATCTTATTTATTATATAAAGAAAAAAAAGAAAGAAGTGGAAAAGAAATTGTCATTTTTATTGTAGCGTTTTTTGTAACTAATTTTCTCGCCTCGTGTATATTTGTATGAATGAAGAGCGATAAATTAAGAGAAACTTGAAATAACGGGGAAACTATTATATACAGAAGGAGGAAAAGGAAAAGGAAAAGGAAAAGGAGGAGGAGGAGGCTGAGAGGTGCTTTCTGAGATTGCATTTTCAAATGGACAGTATTACGAGAGGGGCGAAAAAAAAGGATGAACTCGTTGGTGTGAGACTCGCTCTATTCGAAGACAATAGTCGACAGATAATGACGAGGACTGACAAAAAAAAGCGTGAATGAATAAAGAGGGTTGAATATTTTGTGAAGAGAGGATTTTATTCTTACACTCCTCGTGGAACGTTTAAATTCTCCCAAGTTTGACATCCAGTAACTTTTTTTTCAAGTGACAATTTCACTGCGCTCATTTTTTCATGAACTGATAATAATTGTAATTAATTTCATTAAAAAAAAATTGAAATAAATTTTTCTCCATCGCAAAGTAAAAACTAATTCAAATTGAAAAATTAGGGGAAAAATTACTGATTCTAATTGTAATTAATTTCAGTAAAGAAAGAAAGAAATTTTTCTCCATTCGAAATAAAAAAACTAATTCAAATGTAAAAATTGAGCAAAAAATTACTGATAATTGTAATTCCATTAAAAAAAGAAATTCAGAAATTTTTCTGTATCGAAAATCAAAAACTAATTAAGAGGAAAAAATTACAATATTACTAATTATCACAATTTTAAAATTACTAATTTCGAAAAAGAAAATATTTTTCTATATCACTCAAGCGTAAAGAAATTTTCCCTCTACAATTTTCCATAGAGAATGTCTCTGAGAATATTGTTGGGAAAATTAAGAGTTTATTTCTCATCACTATAATGATAATTTCGCGGAGAAATGTCACTTGAAAAGAGCTTTCAGTATGTGAACTGCTACAAATAGCTTTCTACTAAAAAGAATTAAATTTAAAGACGACAGAAGAAGAAAAAGAGAGAGAGAGAGAGAGAGAGAGAGAGAGAGAGAGAGAGAGAGAGAGAGAGAGAGAGAGAGAGAGAGAGAGAGATAGTTTCGCACCATCAAGTTCATTTCGCGAATCTCTCTCGCAATCTATTCCAAGGGAGATGAAAAATAGAACGAAAAAAATTAGAGAGAGAGAGAGAAAAAGAAAACGTATATTATAAATAGTGGGATGCCATTTTTTTGTTTTTGCCCAGATTTAGAAAAATCGAAAAATTTTTCTCTGACTATGTAAATATAGAGCGATTTTTTTTATTCTTTTCAAGGCGACGAAAAAAGAGAAACATCGAAATTATTTCTTAGATAATCTAGATAGTAAAAATCGTTAAGATATGTATACATTTACGTGTAGATTTAATTACTCGTAATTAGCATATTCTACGATATGATGATATATATTTATGAGCAAGGGTTACTTGTCAAATGTGAAAAAAAACTATTGTAAATAATTTAAAGAAATCCGAAGAAATACATGGAATGTCCAAGAAAAAAAAAATACGTGATCGGTTTTTGCGGAGAAATTGTTTCAAATATTTCCGAATTCAATTTTATTCACCTAAAATTTTTTCTGTAAAAAAAAATTTATAATTCAAGAGTTAATTCAGTTATTAATTAATTAGTACAGAATTATTGAAATTAAATATTCGACATTAATATTGAATTTGATTTTCTCTGTCCCGTAAAATGTATAATATAAATTATGAAATACTATATTTAATTTTGTTTTTGACTTTCGTAAATTAAATGAATATTGAGTGTAATTGAATTTTCGAAATGAATAAAAGGTGGAAATTTGAGACGATTCCCTCCGCATAACCAACTCAATTTATTTTTTCGCTTCTCGCCTGCTTTTTGCCCTGCGGAAAAGCAACTCAAGCCGAAAGAGAGAAACTGGTAAATATAAATATACGACCAAATGAAAGCACTGCTAAACATCGTAGACTGTGTAAATCCTATACTTTTTTCTTGTTTTTTGCTAGTGGAGAAAGAGAGAAAAATATTGAGGGCACACTAAAAAAAAAAAAATAAAAAAATAACGCTTGTGTGGTGTGAAGCAATTACGTAGAGTAGTAGCGCTAGAAACTAACACCATAAAGCAAAAAAAAAATGGGCTTTTCTCCTTTTCTTGGGCTTCTTTGGCACTCACTTGTACTATCGAATATTCTCCTCTTTCCTCTTTTCCTCTCGTGGCTGCATTTTTTCAATTAAAAAAAAAAAAGAAAAAATCTTCACTAACTATCTCCCTTTGAATTTTTCGCTCGTGTTTTGTATCGCTCAAAATCTTTGATTTGGAATTACTTTTTTCTGGTTTTTCATTCCTTTTTTTGTTACTGTTTTGTTTGGTTTTTTTTCTTTATTTGTAAATACATACTGCTTCCGATAAAGACGGATTTTTGGCACACCTTTTTTCTTTTTCAGGAAATTAACAAATTTTTTGCGTTGAAAATGTGTTTGGTGATATCACACTCGTGTGGAGAAAAAAATGTACTTTTCGATTCATCGATTTTTGTGTGACAAAAAAAGAAGGAATTTTTTTTTCTATTCACAGGAGACGTACCAGTACAATAATTGGATTTTTTAGATAGGCAAAAAATACTTCTTTGATTTACTAAAGAATTTTTGGTTTTGAAATGGAGATAGAAATTTAAAAAGCAAAAACTGCGAATTTCAATGGAACATTTAAATTAAATTTTAATTTAAATTAAAATTAGAAAAATTATTTAAAAAAATTGTTTTTGGAGAAATTTTTGAGGTGCCAACAATTTTTAACTCTTTCAGGATTTTCTTTTTATTTTTTAAATGAAATGAAATGAAATGAAATGAAATCTTAATTTAATTATTAAAATTAAATTTAATTAAATTTTAATTTAACTTTTTTATTTAATTTAAATTAAATTGAAATTTAAAAAATTATTTCTTAGATTTTTCTTTCTTTTTGAAGGGGAAGAATTTCGCGTTTTTCACGGTGGTAGATAATCACCAAACATTTTTCAAATACTGCTTTTCGCACTAACCCAATCACTAATATTATATTTAATAAAGTAAAAAGAACTCGTAAATTAAAATTTTTTATCTTTTTTCAAGGTAACGATTCCCCTGTGGTACATCATCGAGGAGCGCTAATTTCCAGCGGTGCCATAATTGGTATTGTGATCGCCATTCTAGTCGTCATCATCATTGTTATTGATGTTATCTGCTGTTGCGCCCAAAAGACAGGTAAATTTTTTTTTACTATAAATTTTTATTTTTACTTTTGAAATTTTTGTGATTATTTTCGATTTCCAAAATTAATTGTTAATTTTAACTTTTAACAATAAGAAATTCGACTTTTTTCTACTTATTTCAAAAAGTGCGACTTATTTCGACTTTTCTTCTAAATATTACAATAATTTTTAGTATAAAATGCAACTTATTTCGATTTTTATATAATGTGAAAAATAACTATAGACAAATCTTCAAAAATTATTTTTTAATAATTTTTCTAATTAAATTTTCAAAATTTACAATAAAAAAGAGCTTCAATAATTGAAATTTTTTAAAATTAAATTGAAAATAATTGATTTTTTCAAAGGGTTTTATAAAAATTTTTAAAAATCAACTTTTGAAGAATTTTAATTGCAAATTTTTAAAATAATTGATTTCTCAAAAATTGTAATGAAAAATCTTGAAGTGTAAATTTAAAAATGGCAATTAATGAAAATTAGCTTCTAAAAATTATATTAAAATATTTTTGCAAAAAATAATTCTTAGATTTTTTGCATTCAAATTTTTCAAAATTCAATTATTTTTATTACTTTCAAATACAAATTTCCAAAAATTCAAATATATACAAAAAATAATAACATTACAATTTTTTACAATTATTTTTAATATTTTAACAACATAACAATCATGTTCAAATAAATCCAAATTCTTCAAAAAATCAGATTTTTTAAAATTGTACAAAAATTCTTTTAAGAAATTCAATTCTTTTCGAAAAATTACATTACAATATTTAAAAAAAAAACTTTTTCTTGTAATTTTTTGATCTTAATTTTTTAACATTCAATTAACTTCAAAAACAAATAAATAAAAACTTTTTAAAATTTACTTTTTTAGATTTATTAAAATTTTGGAGAAATCACGTTTACATTAATAATTAAAATTCTTCAAAAATTCAATTACTTTTTTAATAGAATTTACCAAATTTCAATTGTTTGGAAATTTTTCAATTGTATATAATTCAAAAATTATTATCTTTCATAAATTATTTTATAAATATTTTTAAAAAAATAATTTTAAGAATTTGTTTATTATAATTTTTTGAAAATTAATTAATTAATTAATATAAATAAATTTATATAATACAAATAGAGTTTAATTTACATATTTATTAAAATCGAAAAATTTTCAGGAATCATTTTCTACGTGTGCGAGAGATCACGAAGAAAACCAATGGACGAGGAAGACGTGAAACTCGGAAGGTATGTTTTTCCAATTTTTCATTAATAAATAAATAATGATTTTGAATTTTATAAAAATAAATTAAGAGAAAGAAAAATCTTTTCAACATTTCCAATCTCGTGTATTTTTGTTCCTATATTTGGATATTTTGTGCTTTGGCAAAATCTGGCGCTGTCATGTCATCAAATATCGCACTTGATTACACGATTTTTTGATTTTTATAAAAAATTACCAAACAAAACTCATTTAGATCGCGTTCGTCATTTTTTTTATACACAAACATATAGTTTATAACTTCCTTAGATTTAGATCATTTCATTCATATATATAGTTATCAATTTCATTAGATTTAATCATTTAATATTTTCATTGCATTCTTTGTTTCATTTCATTATTTTCTTCTCTCTATAGAAGAAAGAAGGATTCTTTCCTTATTTCTTTAAATTTTAAAAATATAATTCAAATTTTTTTTATATTGAATATTCGGCTTTTTGGGCAGTTTTAGTAAAATTTCTAACTTTTACCGAAACATTTTGTTTAGTTTATTTTTCTTTTGAAAAGAAGAGAGAACAAAAAAAGTTTTTTATTTTAGAAATTTAGTATTTATTGTAATTTTATTTTAATTTATTAATTTACTAATAAAATGTTTCGGTTACGATTGGATTTTTAGAAAAAATTAATATTTATTGGTGGTTTTTCTGTTAAATTTGATTGGTAATTGGAATTAATGAATTTTTTTTTACGATGGTCGAGAAGAAGAAACTCTCATACTCTCTTTCTTTTCTATTTGTTTCTTATTAATTATAGTCTTTACGGTTGGCGGTTTCCACTTCCATATTGCGATCAAAAAATGGCCAATGTTGCCGGGGTGACGGCCATCCAAGATTCGGGTAGTGGTAAAAGTACCATTAGACTGGTCAAACACACTGCCATGTAAGAGAAATTTTTCAAAACAAAAAAAAAGAGACTCAATAAAAATTTTGTAAAAAGCATGGCACCTCTCTGAGGAACTCTTGAAAAAAACACTGCTTTTTACTTGGCATGAAAATTATTATTCTTTGTTCCTTTTTACATGCTATCTATTGTTTTTTTTGTCCGTGATTTTTTTTCTAAATTTAAATTCTTAGTGCACCAAGAAAGAGATTTTATTTGCATTATTAATTTTTTTCTTTAAACTCTCGATATGATTCTATTAAATTCGATTAAATTGAATAATTAAATTAAATACGATTCTATTGAAAAATAGAAGAAAGAATTTTTAATCGAAAAAAAACAGCTAAAGATAAAATTTGTAACAGATTTTTTTCTTCTTAATGTTTTGAATCGTTAAAAATTTTATTTATATATGAAGATTAAAATTTTCTGATAGTAAAAGACGAGTTAAATTTTAATTACTAATTTAAAGAAAATTGTACCTAATTATTAATTTTTCCAAAGGACATTATAATAAAGTTTAAATCGTGATATTTTAATGGAATTTAAAATAAAAAATTAAATAAACCTCTAATGGCTCTAATGAAGTATAAAATCTGTTATGTTTTTTTACCTGTTAGACTTTATCTTTCCAAAGTAAAAATATGAAAGAAACACATTTAATTATTAAATAAAGTTAAAAAATTAAAATAAAATTACTTACGTGAAAAATTATTATTATAATTTATGAAGTAAAAATATGAAAGAAACAAGTTTAATTATTAAATAAAATTAAGAAATTCGAACAAAATGCAAAATTTGACTTGGTGTAAAAATACGAGAGAAGCAAATTTAATTAAAAATGAAAAAATTAATTAATTAAAAATTAAATAAAATTCAAATAAAATGCAAAATAAAATGTCTTTTTTGAGATCATAAATAAAAATAAAGTAAAATCTTGACAAGAAATTAATAATAAAATTGTGTGTGCACAATAAATAATTAGTGCACTTGCAATTAAAAAAAAAAAACAAAGAAAGATGGGCATGTGATTTTCGTTTCTTCATATTTTCCTTGTTCCTTTCTGTAATTTATGTGTTTCGACAATCATTATCCACACACAAACTTCTTATTTTTTTCTTTATATTTTCTGTACTCGCTTAGGACATGGACATTATTCGCTCTGCTTTGGCTATGCTGCATGTTTCACATTTCATAAAAAGAAGTAAATTTATTATTTTTTTTCTTTTTATTTCAATATCGTGGCGATGATTCTCGAATCGTTTTTAACTTTTACTCTTTATTCTGCTTTTTTTATTTTAAATGTTTGGTCTTTAAAATATAAAATATTAATATAAAATATTTTGTATAAATAATAAAAGTAAATTTAATTTAATTAAAATAAATTTAATATAATTTTAATTTATATGACAATTCAAGTTGTAATACAATTTTCCGTTGATGATATTATTGCTTATAATTAATAATTATCAGTGTAAATTGTACATTTGGAAAATTTAATTTCACTAAGTTAATTACTTCCTTGTAGAGGAAGTATTTTCTGATTAAATTAATTTTTCTGTATTATTTAATTTTAATAAAATGTAGCATGCATATGTTTTTTTTGTACTAAGCGTCGCATTCTCGCTCTCAAGAAAAAAATATTTATACTAACATTTTATGAATTTTGGAATTCTCTTCTTTTTTTAGAGATGAAAAGGAACCATTGCGAGAGGAGAAGAAAATTACACCAATTATTGACTCTGGACTTCGACGAGAAACGTCCATCACATTCGATGGTAAAAGATCAATTTCAAAGACCGGTTTTGTCGGCAAGGACTCAGCCGTCTAGATATTCTTCCGGCGTACTAGATTGTAAATGGTTCAGATCGCGATCTCCGGATGAAATTTTTGAACAGAGAAAAACTCAAAAAATTATCAAATTTAATAAGAATGAAAAAAAAACAATTTTTCAAAATTCATCCGGATTGAACTAAAGAGATCGTTAACGAAGTGGCCTTTCTATTCCTTTGCTTTTGAATTTTACTCGAGTCAACAAAAAGAGTTTCGGATTTTAATGTTTACACGTTTGTTTACCTTTCTAATCTGGCGTTTTGTGCACGTTGACTCATATCACAATTAATGCAAAACTGCATCATTGTTATTCTTTCATTTTTTCTTCTCTAAAATCATTAGTCGATTTTGATGCAGGAAAGTGCAGGGAATTTCGATTTTAAAAATCGAATTTATCCTGATGCAAAAAGAACTTGAAAATCTTTTCGTGTAATATTGTATGTAAAGTTAAAGTGATTAGGTAAAACTTCACAAAGACGGCAGCTAGTCTCTCCCAGCACAATTAAAAAAAGAATTGTTAAATTTTTCCCTTTTGCAACTTTTCAGAAAGTTTGAGTAGAAAATTTTGTTCTGTGCTAAACAAAAGATTTTTTCTTCTGAGGATAAATATTATAATTTCATTCCACTAGATGAGAACTAAGAAAATGCTCTGCGTTGTAAAATTAATTATTAAATTTTACTCAGGTATTTTGAAATTCAAAAAGTTTTCATATAGAAAAAGTTATGAAATTGAAATAAATTTTTTTTAAACAGAAGGTAATTTAAATTATAAATGAAGGTAAAAATACTAAATAAAATACTAGATTTGAGAAAATTTCGACAAATTTTCGAATATAAAATTAATGAATTAATGAATTTGCAAAAACAAAAGTTATCAAATCGTAAATTTCGGAAAATTCGAAAAAGCTTCGAATATAAAATTTATTGTTTATGAACTAATTCAATAAAAATTAATTTGAAAAAATTCAATGAAGTTTGAAAAATAAAAATAAGAAAATACATTTGGGAAAATTCGAAAGAGTTTCGAATGTAAAATTTTGAACACAGAATTTGAGAAAAATCAATGAATTTTCAAAAATAAAAATATTAAAATAAAAAATTTGAGAAAAATTCGAAAGAGTTTCGAATGTAAAATTAATTGAATACAGAATTTGAGAAAATTCAATAAAATTTCAAAAATAAAAATAATAAAATAAGAAATTTTGGGAAAATTTGAAAAAGCTTCGAAGATAAAAAAGATTTTGGTCAAAAATAAATACTTGGGTAAAATTTTTCAAATTTACACAAAACGTATAATCGAGTGTCTAAATTCTCCAAAAGAGCTTCATCATAAAAAAGAATGCATATCAAATTAGCAAATTTTTTCCTTCCTCCCCCTTTTCTCTATATTTTTGTCTAAAAAAAAATACGAAAAATTCAAAACAAAAAAAATTAGAGAAATACTTTTATTTCTAGAAAAAATAAAAAAAAAATTGCAAAAGAGAATCATGAATGTTTCCCCTAAAAAAACAAAAATTGAACAAAAAAATAGATTTCCAATTTTTCTCTATCTTTTTGTTTCCCCCAAAAAAATCGAAATCTATTTTTTCGTACAATTCTTTTTTCCCCTCACTAAGAAAAGCCCCCCCCGTAGTGAATTGCTTTCGTGGTTTAATAAAAAAAAGCCTGTAAAAGTATCGCAGCGTAGCACTTTAGTAAAGAGAACTAGAAAGAGAAATAAACGTTAGTTAGGCCGTTCTAAAGAAAAATAAAAAAAAAACTAAAGCGAAAAAAAGGAAATGTACAAAATTTATAGCACACCGTAAGTGTATCGAATAAAAAAAAAGAAAATAATTGTTAGTGGTCACTGCTTGGGAAAAAAAAGACAGAAACAAAAAAAAGTTGAAAATAAAAATAACAAACATCATTTACGATAATTGCGATCTAGTACGCCGGCTTTGGAGTGTGCAATAACAAAATTTCATTTCGAAAAATTCGTCTGCAAAATTTATTAATCCAGATATCAAAAATTAAAAAAAAAATATATAGCGGAGTGAATTTTTCGTAAAGAAATTTTGTTGGCACTTTCTTTGTAAATAGGTATTGCACTTTTCTTTTTTGTTTACCTTTTTTTTTTGGTTAAAAGAAAAAAAACAATTATGATAATTGTTCGTTGTTGCGCATATAATTAATGCTTATATCACAATATTAAGACTCAGCCACAAATATTCAGCTTAAACGTTCTTCAGTGTCATCAATCGGGTTTTTATCACTTGTTTTTGAAGACTGATACCATTTTTTTAGTTGTAAAGAGTCGAACGTTTTTGTATATTAAATAGTTTCAGTCACACGATCGACTCGCCCGATTTCTATATATTGTTAAAAGAACATCAATATTCCCAAAAAATCTCTTGATTCTTTTTTAATTAACCGACAATAATAATAAATGTTCGTACTGTATAATATTCTTTACTGAATATTTTTACTATTTTGATTTTGATTTTAATTTTTAATTTTAATTATTCAAGTTTGAAATTGAATGGAAGTCGTAGTTTAACTAAAAGTTTTTAGTTATTATTCGAAAGAAGATTTTTTTCATTTTGGGAATATTAATGCGCTTAGTCCGACAGATAATTCTGGAATTTTTGTGTTAACTATTTTAATTTAAACTCGTGACGAAAAAAAATATCCCGTGGAAAATGTGATTCAAAGATTGCGTTTAAAATCTTATAATTATTAAAAAGGATTGTAGGACACATTTCCCAATCCATTATTCCCAGTCCAACTTTCCCAAAGGACATATTTCCCACAAACAATAATTCCCAAAGAAAGATTTTCCCAATACCTAAATTTCCCAAAGCTAAAATTTTTCCCAATATCCTATTTTTTGCTATCTTTAAAGTATGGGAAAAGGATGGCGAACTATGGACAGAAAGAAACTCATTTTTTCTCTAATTTCAAACCATGGCCTAAGTATGGCGAAAAACTATTTTTTGCTATTTTGAAACTATGGGCAAAGGATGGCAAACCATGGGAAAAAAGGAAACCATTTTTTATAATTTCAAACTATGGGCATAATATGGAGAAAAACTATTTTTTTTCTATTTTTAAAGTATGGGCAAAAGATGGCGAACTATGGACAGAAAGAAAAGCATTTTTTTCATAATTTTAAAATATGAGAATAGTTATAACTATTAATTTGGAAACTTAATTGAATTTAAATTTAAAAAGACTAGACAATTTTGACGCAGTTTGACAAGACGAAATAATTAAGATTGACAAGTGTAATACGAAGTTGGTTGGTTGAAAGATTAAAGATTGTGAAAACAGACTGAAAAAACGAAAACTTTTGGAAAACAAAACTTTGGGAAAATAAAAGGTTGGGAAAAGTCAACTTTTCCTTTTTTTTTCTTTTTCTATGGGAAAAAGAAAGATTGGGAATTTTAACTATTGGGAAAAATGGATTGGGAAATGTGTCCACCAACGTGGAAATGTGTCCAATGTGTTCTTTAGTGACAGAAACACAAATAGTTATTAAGGACACTTTTTTTTTCTTATTTTGTTTTTATTCAAGAGAGCGAATTTTTGTTTATAGAAATTCACGACAGAACAAATATTCTATATTTTTTTTACAATGTTTATTTTTTAGTCAGAAAAATTCTTTCCTTCTTTGGAATTTTCAGTAATTTAAATTTATAAATTTCCAATATTTTAAAATTTCGATTATTTTCTTTATATAAGTTCTACTGTGAATATTTTTTAGTATTTAAAGCGAATCTTTTAGTTCTATGCATTTTTTAAAATTAAGAACAAAAATATTTTATCTGAAAATGAGTGTAATAGAAAACATCACTCAAATTCGAAGCCTGCTTTTGGTATTAGTCATGCACTGATTTAAAAGAAAAAAAAAAGTACGCACTACTGAAAGTGGACTTCTGCGAAAATATCAGTAGTTTGTCAAAAGATTGAAGAGAAAAATTACGATTATTTTTTTTAGACTCGTTTTTCTCTTCTTGAATCACACATTGAAGTCTCTCTCTATATATAAATACACGTTTTGTATATTGCAAAACAGAATTCGTTATGGATGTGACAAAAAATCGATTTTATTTGGAAAATCAAGTTTTTTCATAAAATAAATAAAATGAAATTTTTGAAACATTCATAGAAAAGTAAAACGGCATTTCAGGTATACCTTGCAAAATAGTACCTACGACTTAATTCTTCAAAAACTAATTCTGTATGTAAAATATTCTTTACATTAAAAAAAAAATGTCATATAGTTATAGATGAAAAAAATCGAAGGCTCTTTTGCAAGGAGACAGTTAAAATGTGATAAGTTTTTTGTAAATGCTTGTAAACGTTCCCTTTAGCGTGTAAGTTAAATAATCTTTAAATGAAAAAATTCTTGGTAATTAAATATTTAGAAAACATTTTTATCCCAGCGTGGAAAAAACATCCGTTTAAAGTATTATTCAAAAGTAAAAAAAACTGCACAATTTTACGCTGATATTTAAAAAAAACAAGACTGCCAAAAAAAATTTGCACAATAGTCAACGTTTTCTTTTCCCCCCCAAAAATGGGGAAATAGAAAAAATATTTTCAAGGAAAATTTCTGCACAAATACTCGAATGCTTTTTCTACGCAAAGTAGCTTTTATACGTAATGTGACGAGAAGTTTTTGCCAAATATTATAGTACTTATTAGCTTGTAAGGTAATTACATTATTATTATTATAATTATAAAAAAAAACAAGAATTATAAACACGATATTGGGAATGACAGTTATTAAATAGAAAATTTGTGGGGAAAAAAATCAACACATCTATTTTATACCCGTTGCCAAGAAAAAAAATCTTCTAGCTTTCTATAAAAATTAATTATTACAAAAAAAAGTATTAAATCTTCCAATTTCGAGAAAGTTTTTCAAAAACCTGTTTTTTTAGGTAAGGGCATATTTTTATGTATTTGCTTTTTTTCTGTATGCGAAAAAGTCAAAAACTCATAAATAAACAGGAAGAAATTTTGAATTCGTCGTTTCTTTTATTTCTCCCTCCATTTGTTTTTAAATTTACGTTTTAAAAAAATGTAAAAAATATGATTAATTGAAAGAAAACAATAAACAAGAATTAAAGATTATGTAGTTTTTTTATTAAATAACTCGCCTATTTTCTAAAATGTAGAAATTTGTAATTAATTAAAAATATTTTCTTAACTATAATACTTGTGGCACAATTTCAAATATTTACAGTATTTAATAAATGAGAGTACTTGGAAGTTATTCGACGTTTTTAACATTTTTTTTTCGAGAATATTTAAAATATTTCACGCTTTCAAAGTTCATTGAATGTCTCTAGAATTTATCGGTTTTGGAAAATAAAAAAATATTTACATTATGATATGCTATTTTTCCAAATTTGATTTGTTCGTTTAAAAATAGCTTTTTGATATTGGTATTTTTTTAAAACTTATAGAACAATTTAAAAAGTTTAAAAAGTAAAGAATGTAAATTTATTACACTTCAATGCCAAAATTTGATGGTTTCCCTTTTTTAATCAGCATTTGTTCAGTCCGAAGAAGTGGATGTTCCGTTCTCGTGTGCCAAACGTAGACCTAAAAATCGCAAATAATTATTATTATTATTCTGGGAAGAATTTTAATATTTATCAAGATAATTGATTTCTTTCGAAGAATTGCTTTAAAATTTTGGAAATAATATTAAATACAAGTTTATGAAAATAATTAAATTATTGAGAAGAAGTTTAAAAAAAATTGTAAATATAATTGAATTACTGTGAAATTTTTATTATTTATAAAAATACTTGAAATTTTGACGAGATATTTAAAAAAATTTTGAACATAATTGAATATCTACGAAGAATTTTATTACTTTTGAAAATAATTGAATTTCTCCAATCATTTGTAACTTTTCCAAAATTTAATTTTTTTTTAGTATTTTTAATTAAAATTCTTCTATAAATCTATTATTTTTAATAATTAATTAAATAAGTATTAAAAAATGTAACTAATTTCAGAATTTGAATTATTAAAATTTTAAAAAAATCTAACTTCATTATAATTTCTAATTAAATTCATTGAAAATTGAAATTTTGTAAAATTTAAAATTAAAACCCTTTGAAGTTGATCTATTTATGAAAATTGTAAATACAATTCTTGTAAAATTCAATTATTTTAAATATATTTAAATAAAATTATTCATTAAATAATTTATAAGTAATAATTTTGAGATAGCTCCTCTTGATAAGTTAAGTTATTTTAAAAGAAATTATTGTGAGAAATAGAAAGAATTGAAGGTTTTGTATTAGAATTTGTAGTAATTTCATAGTTTATAAAAAAAACATAAAAATTCAGTTTCCTTATGAATTTAAAAAATTTAATTTTTTCCAGTACTTTTACTGAAAATCCCTGACTTTTTCCTGATTTCCCTGGCCAATTATACTTTCCCTGACTTTTCCCTGAATTCCCTGACCAGTGGCAACCCAGTAGATTTTTAAATGTTTCAAATTTTTGTTAACGTAGTTAAAAAAATTTTGTTGTATATTTTATTGAGAATATTGATTTTTAGATACCTTCGTACATAAATCGGCCAAGGGTTCCAGCTCGTCTCTCGTAACCATTTGCCTTAAAATTTCACTCTCCTGATATCCGCCCTCAACTTCGAACGAAAACCAACTGTCTTTATTTTCAAGTACGAGTTTCAAATTTATTGCAAATCCTGCCATATCAACTGGAAATGGTCTGTCTGGTTTCCACATTGAATTAAATCCAATTACTTTCTTTGTAGCCTTGTCGCAAATTGGCTTTTCTATCATTAACCCTCCAACCAAGCCCACAGGCCAGACACCGACCTTTTTAATTCGGCTCATCTGCGAAAAATAATTTCTAATTAATTCAAAAAAAGAAAAAAATTCTATAACTACAAAATAAATAATAATAAATAATTCTTTTAAATAACAAACTGAATAACTCACTTCAGCAAAAATCTGAATGGAATAAGTATTATCGTCATCAGCAAAAAATACAATTCCATTATGACTAGAACTTAAATTTTCTCTAATCCAACGAAGAGCTGCATTACGTTGTTCAACTCCACGTGGTTTCTTCCAATTTGGATCGCGTTTTCCAAGTTTATAATTAGGCGGTGTCGCAATATTCAAATGGGTATATGACAATAAACTTGTGGACAATAAATTTGTAACTAATCGAGTTTTATTAGCCGCGTCTTCAACGACAATCCAATGGAATTTTGGAACAAGAAGAAATGTTTGCGCCAAACGTGTTAATTCGGCCTTTTGCACTGGTCTCGAAAATGTTGGCGTTATGGCATAAATTGTTGGCGCATCTTCATACAGTGAATTCAATAATTCCTCCACTTTATTGAGACATGTTGATAAAATCGCCTTATCCTGTCGCGATATTTCTAAATCCAATTTATATAATTTCAGTCTTGTCAAATCGCGAAATGTCTTCTCATTTATTATCGATCTCTCACATAAACCAAATGACTTTATATTCTCCACCATTGATGATAGTTTACTTTTACACTTGTCGTCCTCCACTTGCCAAACTGAAATTTAATAATTCAATTAAATTGATAAAATTTAATAAAAATAAAAATTAAATTGATAAACTTCAGGCCTCGGATCAAATTTATTTAATTTCGAGGCCGAGGCCTGAAACTTTAATAATTTTTTAATATTATAAATAATAATAATTGAAAATAAAAATAATAACAATCATTGTAAACAAAATTCTAGAAAATACGAATTTAAATAATTAAAATAGAAGAAATTCAAATTGATAACAATACAAAATTACTTACCATATAAACAAATGAGCGTAATTGCTATTACATTCATCATAACAAAAAATTGACTCGTTCGAAAACATCGTGGTTGTCTTTGAAAATTCATATTTACTTCGATATTAGTTTTGGATAATAATTTTTCTTGCATTCTTATATATCATACTTTCCATAGAAAAATTTCACGTAAAAGAAATTTACATTTATACGTGGCAATACTTGATGACATTATCACTTTTATGTGTGTAATCTCTGACACAATGCTCCGGTATAAATATTTCAAATTCAAGAAAAAAAACTTACAATCGTTATAATCTCTCATGTGTCGTACAACCGGTTATCTCCTCTGTTATAAGAGAAAGAAAGACAGTATAAGAATAGATTTAATGCCAGAGTAAAAAGTCGAATAAGGAAAAAAAAACTAATTGTAAATTAAAACATAAATAACATTATAATTATACTACTTCGTGATTATAATTTATCTTAATATTTAAATATTTTTTTAACCCCCCTTTATGTTCTTAAGAAATAGATTCTTTATATTTTTTCTAATTTGATTTTTAATTTAATATTTACCTTCATTGTAGAAATGAGAGAGTCAAAATAATTATTTTCTGACATAAACAATAATACAAGTATACGTGAGTAAAATCGGTAAAATCAGTAAAATATGCAATAATAATATTTTTAGGTTATAATAAAGTGACATTTAGATTAGTGACGTATGACATGAAGTTGTCTACGTATCTAACAGTTTAGTACTACCAATCGTTATGAAAATAAAAACAAACAAACATTCAAATTAATAATTAACTTATTTGTAATTTTCTATTTGTAAATTATTTTAATTTTAGTCCTTTTATATTTTTAGTCTCGAAATAAATAAAAATAGGAAAAATATATTAAAAATTAGAAAATAGGGGAAATATAGACACTCATACATAGAAAATGGAAAACCAATCAAATTCGTGAGTTTTATTTACTTGTCCAGAAGAGTGAAAATCATAGGGAGTTTTTTTCATATTGTTACTAGAAAGTAAACCGGCTTGATCGGCGGCCATTTTGTCACCATTTATTACTAGTGAAAGAGTCTCTCGTCGAGTCGCGCAAAATATTCGCCGTGTTTTTGTGTATTTCGTTATAATAATTATCAACCAGATCAAGCATTACTGTGAGTATATCGCAGTTGTATTTAATAGTTTATAAGAATTTTCTTAATTCAATTGACATGCTTTATGCAAACCTCAATTTTACAGAATCGTTTCCACTCTTGTCTCCCATTTTGGGATGCTCGTGAAACACTTCCCTTTATATCCACTTATACACACTTATAATAATCAATACTCGATTTAAAATTTTTATAACAACTTTTTATCAGAAAGAAATAGAAAATATTTAAGTATTCATATTTTACATTTCATTTAACTAATTTTACAGTTTAGGAAAATTTTTTTATATCTCTCTTCAATTTATAAATGTGGGCATTTACAAAGGAGAGACAATTTTTAGATAACTACCCAGAATTTGCGATATTATTTATAAAATTTCATTACCGAATTAGTTTCAAAAGGGTTGGATGAATCCTTTTGGAAGAAAAGAATATTAACAATCTTTTTTTTTGTAATTTAATTACTCAAGGTTGTAATGGTTGTAATTGAAAATTTTGCACAATATGTTTCTTGTATTTTTTTTTCTATGCCAAATGGAAATTACTAATGAATAGATCAATTGACACTCTAATCAAAAGATTTAATTTTTATCAAGATGAAAAGGATACCTTGTTTTAAAGATAATGAAAAGTAATTTCGAACATTCCAGTGTTTTATACAAACACATAATTTACATGTGTTTTTGAAAATCATTCAATAGCGACAATCAATAATAATAAAAGAAAAAGTGTTTTTTCTTTATATTAAAATAAAATTGACACATTTATATAAGCGACAGGAAATTGATGATCTGCGGTTTTTTTAAGTTTATTTATGTATTTTGCATAAAAAAAAATTGAGAAATAGTGCATGAAATTTGCACTTCTCGATATGGAAATTTTGACAATTTTAATCAATTTTTTTTAACGCCACTTTTGTTCCCTATTGTAAAATTTCGTAATTTTACTTTCGACAGTTTTTATATCTTTTTTCGTTGATACTCAATGTTTTTTTAAATTAAGATTTAATTCCACTTTATTAAAAAGAAAAGTAATTTTTGAAAATTGTTCAGTAATTATTTAATTTCATATGATAAATGTTAAATTTTTATTTGAACAATTTTTATAAATTTCTCTCTGATAAAATGTTAGGTCACTAAATCTTGATTTAATATTTATATTGAAAATAACGATTTTCTTTAGATTTAATTATTAAAATTAATATTTTATATATAAATGTGTTGTTTCTATGCTATTCACGTGAGAGACACTATAAATCTATAGAAATTGATTTTTAAATTATATGTTGACATAAGCTCATTTAATATTTTCTTTCTTATAGAAAGAATAGTACAAAACCCTTTTATGTAAATCCATTTTTTTGCCACTATTTAGATAATTTGTTACTGAACTGAATGAATTCAAATTAGTATTATAAAATTTTAAATATTTTGGTGATTATATAAAAAAAATCAATTTTTTTCAGCATATAAATATTTGAGGTATATTTAGAAAATATATTTCTAAAAAAATATTTTGTAACAAAACAAAATATTCTATTGGTATTTTTCATCGACAAAAATTTTTTTGTTTGCTGTAATTTATTGGCATTTTGCTTTTTTCCAAATAAAACTTCGTTTAATATGGCAAAATTTTTTTTTAAATATTTCAACTAAATTGCTTGACCTAATTTCGGTTAAGTTTTAATAGTTAAAATAAAAAAAAATTTGGTTCAAATTAAAACAATGTTTTTTGTCAAGGTATTTTATTTATAGGAAAAAAAAAATTTTTGTTGGTATAAAAAATAAGGAGAAAATATTTTGTTACTTGTAAATGAAGTATTTTTTTCGCAGCATATTTGAGATTAACTCTAGTTTTATTTGTCGACAACGGTCTTTGAAGAAAAGAAAAAAAAGAAAGAAATCATGCTTGGTCGATATGAACTTGAGTTATCCTGGTTACCAACAATTTATTGAAATAGTTTTTTCAATTGAGTGATTTTTAAGTGACCTTTTTTTAAGTATAACAAATATACCCGTCAGAGAAATGACATTGATAAACTTTTTGTTCTATCAAATTAGTTTTAAGGTATTTTAAAACTGAATAAAACCCATAAAATACTGATTGAAAAATTTTTAGTTAGTCTAAAGCTAACGAAAACAAAAAAATCCCACTATTAGACTGTTTAAAAAACAGTCTATAAAAATTGCTTTAAAAAATATTTGTATTTCTTGATAAATTTTATATTCGCACAAATATTGTGAATTTTTAATATCGGAAAATTTTTGCAATAGTAATGACCCATATTTTTTTTTATCTAGACAATAATGATTGAATTCCTGTTTCTTTTAGGAATTATTGTTATATTAATCATTACATTATAAATAGATTTTGATCTGATTTTTATTGTGGTTTATCCAATTACACTGAAATGTGTTATAGGCCAATACTTTTTTTTCATTCATATCGCAATTGTGTTTTTTATTAATCCATTTTTACTTAGGTTGTGCTATTTCCGTTTCATAAAAAAAATTGATCAAAGTATAAAAAAAAAAAATATTTTCTTAATCGCGATGTATGCTTTTATAATAAACATTTTCTCTGAACATGAAATAGAACAGCAACCCTTAAAAAGTCAGCGGAATGAGTTAACTACTGTGAATGGTAGTTAATAAAAAGAGGATTCAAAATGCAAAATTGGAATCAATGGCAACTACCAGCAGCTCCCGTGCCGGCAACGACAATGCCACAACCACCGGTTGGTTATCCTGCTCCTGCTCCAGGAGCAGATCCCATGGCTATGATGCAGTCTTATATGCAGTATTATAGCCAACCAGTAAGTAGTTTTTTTTTAATTTTCATTTTTCCCATTTCAAGTATTTTTTCCAGTCATTTTAATTTTTTTGTTGTCAAAATTTCCTTTTGTTAAAAAAAACAGGCTTCGCACTCATCTAGTAAAACCTACTATTTACTACTTCTTTTTACGATTAGCTAGTACTATTTGGATACTTTTTTTAAATTTCTGACACTAAAAGCTACTATTTCTGTTTGTTTGTTTTTTGTTTTTTGTTTTTTTTTTGGAGAATTTCCACTACTTTAAATTTGCTAATACGTACTAGAAATCGAAAAACTATTATCAAAAATTATAATCAAATTCTTTAAAACGATTCAATTAATTTAAAAAAATATTCGAAATTCAAGGCAGGATTTAAATTATTTCAAATACAATTTTACAAAAAATGATCGAAAAATGTAATTATTCTTAAAAATTAAATTTGAATTCCTCCAAGAAATCAATTATTTAAAAAAATGTTTTTTTAAAATTCTTTGGAAGAATTCAATTATTTACAAAAATATTAGAATTTTCCACAAGAATTCAATTTATTTTCAAATGTTTTAATAAAATTCTTCTTAGAAATAATTAAAAAATTTTTTATAAAATTCTTTGGAACAATAATCAATTATTTTCAATCTTTTTTGAAAAATTTTTTGCAAAAATTCAATTATTTTTACAAATTTAATTATTTTGAACAAAATTTTCCACAGGGATTCAATTATTTTCACAAATTTTAATAAAATTGTTGGCAAAATTTCGATTATGTTAAAAAATTTTTCTATATTCAATGATTTTTAATATTTACTATGTAATTCAATTATTTCCATAAATTATAAAATTCTTTTTAGCAATTCAATTATAAATAATAAAATTCATCAAAAAATTTCAATTACTTTTAATACAATTTTTATTAAATTATTCGAAATAATTGAATTTTTTCTTTTAAATTTTAATAAAATGATTAAAAAAAATTGTATTTACGAAATTTTTTAATAAAATCCTTCGCAACAAAATTTTTTAAATAATATTTCTTCGCATGAATTTAATTATTTTCATAAATAATAAAATTCTTCACAGGATTTCAATTATATTAAATACAATTTTAAATAAATTGATTGAAAAATGTAATTATGTATTTTCAAAAATTTTGATAAAATTCTGTATAAGTATTCAATTTTAAAAAATAATCAATTATTCAATCAATTACTTACCTACTTTTGTACTTTAATAATTGAATTCTCGTGAAACTTTCTAAAAAGAATTTATTTGAAATTTAAAAAAATTAGTCTTTTGACAAAATTTTAATTAAAATTTTTTGAAGATAGTTCGTAAAAAATTAAAAATATTTATTTACATTTCCAATTAATTTGAATTTAATTGAAATTTAATTAACATAAGTTTTTTATTTTAAAAAATCTATTTATTTACTTTTAAACAGTATTTTTAAATATAATCGAATTTTTGAAGAATTCTAACTATAAAAGTTTGGAAAATTATTGAATTTCATAAAAATTTAGAATTGAAATTATTACCAGAACTGGAAAGAAAGTGGATATTTTTTATTGAAATCAGGAAATGTCACCGAAATCCAAATTCAAATTTTGGTAATTTTTGTGAATCGACGAAAAAAAGTTTTCTAGTTGTCAAATTTAATTTTTCGACGAATACTTTTTACTACTTTTTTCAGTTTTAAAACTACTTTTTTAATATTTATTTTACAATTTTGTGTTGTAATATTTATTTTCTATATATTTAGTTTCAATATTTGTTTTCCATGTTTATTTTTGAAATTCATTTTCAATTGGAATTCTTTTATTTATAAATTCTTTGTTAATAAATTTTAATCAGCCTCCAAGTGGTTATACGTCTGAACAATGGTCAGCAGCGCAACAACAAAATTGGGCTCAGTGGCAACAGTGGCAGCAGCAATATCAGCAATGGCAAGCTCAATATGGAGAAAAGGTATTAATGAAATTTAAAAAGGAAAAATTCCCTTCTTAATATCTAAAAGAATTTTTATATTTCTACGAAACGTGAACTTTTTGAATAGTTTATTAGAATTTTTATTTGTCGAACAAATTTAATTTCAAGCTTTTGTATAATTATACTTTATTATTAAGTACGCAATTTTTCTAAGTATATCAAATTGAGACAAAAAACTTTGTTTTTTGTCTCAATTTGATATCCTTAGAAAAACTGTGTAAATATTAAATGAATATTAAATTTGTACGTACTTTTTTTTTAATTATCTGAATTAGAAAAAAATTACTTTTGATGTAATTTAAAAGTAATTTAATTTGTTTACTTGAATTTTGTTTCAGTATCAAGAAACAATGAAGCAGTATGCAGCAACAAATATGTCGAATTCTACTAGACAAGCGCCACCTTTGCCAGCATCTCAGCCACCTTTGCCAAGAGATGAAAATTCCAAGCCCCCATTACCACCTGACAATTCAAATCAATATCAATATTCATCAATACCACCTCCTCATCAAAATAATTTACCTCTATTCCCATCGAAAGTTGAAAATTCACAGAGTCAAGGCACTAATCCACCATTACCTTCCCAACCACCTTTGCCAACACAAACAAGTGACTCGAGTCTATTAGGTAAACAGAGTAATACTAATAATGATAATTCAAATTCAGAACCTAGTGCAAAAAAGCAAAAAATCGAAGACGAAGAATTAAGTGAAGCCGAAAAAACATTTGATTCTCAGTTTAAACAGTGGGAAGAAAAATTTAATACGTGGAAACAACAAAATGCCAATCATCCCGATAAGGTAGGTACACTTCAAATTATCATAATATTTAAATAAAAATTCCTTTTTTTAAATCAATAGTAAAAAAAATTACTCTTTTTGAACTTTGGATTAATAACGAATTTTTCCCCCCTTACAGTCTCAATATCAACAATACGAAGCAAAATGGACCTCGTGGAGGGAGAAATTAATCGAACGTCGTGAACAAATGCGACGAAAACGCGAACAACAGAAACAAATGGCACTGAAAGCAGAGGCAGAGAAGAAAAAGGATTTACCCGGTGGTGACAAAATTCTCAATATTCTATCGAACACGGAAAATCAGGGTCTAATAAACAATCTCCTGGGAATTGGTAAAACACTCGGTTTAACTGGTAAGCAGGAAGTGACAGCATCGCCACCGCCACCACCGCCGAATAACGAGAAAGTAGTTCCAACCCAGGCGCCAACAGTCGCACCGACACAATCAACATCAATGGCACCACCGACAATGACCGCCGAAATGAATCAAGCAGCCTGGGCCGCACAGCAATGGGCCGCTCAATACAATCCCGGAGTACAAAATTACCAAAACTATCAGCCATTAATGGGAGCGGCGCCACCGAATCCCTATTCACAACCACCGCCGAGTTTTGCGAATGCACCCCCGAATTATTCAACGGCACCGCCGAGTTTTCCACCTGCGGGAGGGAATATCCCCGGTTCTATGAACATGACCGGTCATCCAAATATGAGCGGACCACCGCCGAATATGTCCTCTAATTTAGGGGGACCAGGGAATATGTCTTCTAATATTGTCGGACCACCGAATTTGAATTCTAATTTAGGGGGACCACCGAATATGTCCTCCAATTTAGGAGGACCAAATTTAGGAGGACTAAATTTAGGAGGACCAAATTTAGGAGGGCCAAATATGGGAGGACCGAATATGGGAGGACCAAATATGGGGGGACCACCGAACATGAGTGGTCCGCCGCCAAACATCGCAGGACCCCCCTCGAATATGAGTGGTCCACCTCCGAACCTCGGGGGACCACCGCCGAATTTTTCCCTCCCACCTCCTGGTTTCAATACACCCGACCAATCAATGCGACAGTCAACCTCCTTCGGTCCATCCGGAGATGATAAAAATTTCCCCATGAATCAAAGACCACCCTTCGCACCTCAAGGTAGATTCAATCCCGATAATCGTGAATTCAACGGTCCTCTACGCGATCAGTCCGCCAATAATTCATTCAACAACGATTCTTTCAATAAAAGTGGTACATTCAATGACAGTATGAACGAAAATGATCGTTTCGGTCCAAATAGCAATAATAATAATCGTTTTCCACCCAAGAATGATCGTTTCGCTCAAAATCGTTTTGGTTCCCAAAATGATCAACAATTTCCCTTCAATGATCGCTTTGATTCGAATGATTCGTTTCAGAATGATAATTTCAATAAACGTGATAACTTTGGAAATAATAGAAATTTCGAGTCGGCTGCGAAAAATACAATGCCACCAGAATTGAAAAAATTGATGGAGAAGAGAAAGGCGGCGATGGACGCTTTCAAGCCGAGTAGTAATTCATTTTTCACCTCGAATACAAGTTTTGAAGTTGGATCACTTCGTGAGAGTTTCAAGAAGATTTCGGGTGATTCGCCTTTCTTGAAGAAACGACAAGAGGAGGGGAAGGACCCGGAACAGGATAACAACGATTCCGAACCGAAATTCGAGCAGTCTTTCGATTTTGCTCCCCGTGCTGGTGGGGGCAATAATTTCGGTCCTCGCGGAATGTTCGGTCCTCGTAACTTTGGACCACGAGGTCCAAGGGACTTTGGACCGAGAGGTTCGGAGTTTGGACCAAGGGGTTCGGACTTTGGTCCTAGGGGTCCGGATTTCAGTCCTCGTGGAAGATTACCAGGTCCCGATGGATGGCAGAGAATGCCATTTAACTTTGGGGAAGGGAAAACTTTTGTCGAACCACCGGTCGAAGAATTGAAACCACCGGAAGATTTTCCGATACAAATTATCGAGAATACGGAAACTTCGGCTGCGGTCGATCCCAATGAGGTGACGATTATCGAAAATGCGTCTCAGGAGGAAGTTACGATTATCGAGGAAATACCGAAGACAATACCCCCTCTGGAGCAACCGCCCTGGATGACCGCCGCCCTGGACGAAACAGAAGTTAAAGAAATTCCCATAAATACTCCAAACGATGTTCCACCGATTCAAGAGGAGAATTCAAACAAGGAGAGCGCTCCAATCACAAAGTCGAACGATCTTCCATTCATGGGCGAAAACGATCCGAAACCTGAAGATTTGAATATGGAACCACCACCGGATTTACCGAATCTAGGTCCTATTATTCAAAATCCTCCGTTTGAGGGCCCACCACCAAATTCGGAATTTCCTCCGAATTTCAATCAATTCGGACCTAGAGGACCCCTTCTGCCTTTTGGACCACGAGGGCCAATGTTCCCTCCACGCGGTCCCGGTGACAATTCTTTCCCGCCTTTTGGACCCAGAGGACCGGGCGATTTCAACAATATGCGACCTTTCAATAATCGAGCGATGGGGCCAGGCGACTTTAGACCCCAAGGACGATTCGACGCAAGCTTCGGTCCTAGATTCAACAATTTTCAGCAAAGGATCGAAGAACCTGTGGGTGATAGTCAAAAATCGATTCCTTCGCTAATGTCCATGAAGTTCGAACCTCCGAAAACTTTGCTAAAACCCCCGGAGATTAATTCGCCCTTCGATCCACCGAAAATTAATCCTGACGACGAGAACCGGGATTCTCCCAATTTTGGAGCCAAAGGTGCGAAATTGCCGGACTGGAAACCTTTCGGTCAGAATATGGAGCGTGATTCGAATCAAGGTCCCTATCAAGGACCGAATCAAGG
Source organism: Leptopilina syphax (assembly GCA_032872505.1). Classification (NCBI taxonomy): domain Eukaryota; kingdom Metazoa; phylum Arthropoda; class Insecta; order Hymenoptera; family Figitidae; genus Leptopilina; species Leptopilina syphax. The sequence continues at coordinate 19,634,589 of CM065468.1, read as the reverse complement.
ACCAAATCAAGGAATGAATCAAGGAATGAATCAAGGACCGAATCAAGGAATGAATCAAGGACCGAATCAAGGGCCAAATCAAGGTCCCTATCAAGGACCGAATCAAGGGCCCTATCAAGGACCGAACCAAGGACCGAATCAAAGAATCCCTCCCAATCAAGGTATGGGACCGAATCAAAGAATGCCGTTTCAAAATACCGACTCGAATGAGCCGGCAATTTTCGAAAATGACGATCGCGAGAGAAATGATGGAGGAAATGAAATGGAACAGTCATTAAATAATCCAGAATTGGAAAATAAACAACAATTTGAGAGAACACAGTCACCATTCACTGGAGGACCGCCGCCGGCTTTCAATCAAAATCGGGGAAGACGACCAGAACCGGAATTTTGCATCGAGAGGCAATTCAATTACAATCATGGTGGTCGAATGCCGGAGAAACAATTCACGGACTATGTGGCACCGAAAGTAATTGACTATAATCACTTGAAACGTACAATGGTTCACGATTATTTAACACCAGTGCAATCGTTTGATTACGCTCACGGTAATTTACATCCCGATGTGCCGGAACATGAAATTAGTGGACGAAGAGATTTCACCAGATGGGAAGAAACGGAACAAAATTTACAGGAATATTCCGAGCAGATGAAAACCTACGAACAGGATTATCAGTGGAAGCGTATTGATCGATTGAGGAGTGATGATATTTCCGAACATGATGAGAAATCGTTCAAGAGAAATAGGGACGAGTATAGAAAGGATTACAAGAAGGAGAGTGATATCAAGAGGGATCGTGATCGAAGAGATCGAAGAGATGACTACAGGAAGGATAATGATCGTCGTAGGGATTCGGATTATAGAAAAGATCGAAAGGAGTCGGATTATAGGAAAGATTTGGATCATCGTAAGGATTCGGATCATAGGAGAGATTTCGATCGTCGTAAGGATTCGGACTTTCGAAGGGATTCGGATCATAGAAAAGATTCGGATTATAGAAAGGATTCGGATCATAGGAGAGATTTGGATCATAGAAAAGATTCGGACTTTCGAAGGGATTCGGATCATAGAAAGGAGTTTGATCATAAGAAAGATTTGGAGAATAGAAAGGAGTTTGATAATAAGAAGGAGGAGAGTAAAAAGGATTTGGATTTTAAGAAGGATTCTGATTTTAGAAAAGATGCTGATCATCGAAAGGAAATTGATGAGAGATTTGATATTGATGATAGATTGGATACTTTTGAGAGTAGTGATGCTAATCAACAAATTGTGGGCGATATGCAAACTGGTGCCGCACAGGAGGTGCAGGACTTCACGCAAGATGTGGATTTTAGAAAGGATAATCTTGACTGGGGTGATGAAGATTGGGGTCTTGAACGTGATATCAATTCTGGTGAGTAGAAAATAAAATTATAATAATTATTTTTTTTTATCTTTTGAAGTGTGCTATTCAAGAAAATTTCTGGGAAAATAAAAAATTCAAGTTTTCTAATTGAGCAATTCTACGTGAACTGATAAAATAAGAAAAATCAGAATTAACTAATTAAATATTATTATATTCAAAATTTTTATAAAATTCTTCCCAAGAATTCAATTATTTTCAATAATTTTAATCATAATTTTTTTCAAAATTCAATTATTTTCCGAAGTAATAAAATTCTTTGAAAGAATTCAATTAATTTCACAAATTTTAATAAATTCTTTGAATCAATTCAATTAATCGCAAGAATTAAATTATTTTCAAATGTAATAAAATTCTTTGCAAAAATTCAATTATTTTTAGAAATAATAAAATTCTTCGCAAGAATTCAATTATTTTCAGAAATAATTAAATTCTTTGCATTAATTGAATTATTTTTAGAAATTTTAATTAAATTCTTTAAAACAATAGATTATTTTTAAAAATGTGTATAAAATTATTGTCAGAAATTTAATTATTTTTACGAATTTTAACAAAAATTCTCGAAATTATTCAATTATTTTCAAAGAATTTGTTAAAATTTGTTCATAAGAATTCAATTTTATTTTCAATACAATTCTCATTGAATTTCTGGAAACAATTGAATTATTTTTAAGAATTTTAATAAGATTGTGTTTATTGAAACTATTTATTGAATTATTTTTACAAATTTGAATAAAATCCTCTGCAAGAATTAAATTAATTCAGATTAAAACAAATGTGGTTCGAAATTTCTAAGAAATCATTTTTAATTCTACATAAAACTAAAAAGACAATAAAATAAATAAAATTAAGTTTCTATTATAAAATAAAATAAATTGTTTTTATTTAAATATATATATATATATATATATATATATATATTATAATTATTTTCCATTAATAAAAATTATTTATTAATAAAGAATGAAAAGAATTTTAGCTTTCGAATGAAAATGATAAAAGAATGGAAAAAGGTAGTTTTTGTAAAAGTCGAAAAATAAGGTTTTTTTAAAAAAATTGATTAAAACCTTTTTTGGGAAAAAAGATTTCACGTTAAATTGCACAATTAAAGAATCTCCATAAAAATTTTTTTTCAAATTTTATTTAAGCATAATATATTTAATATTTATTCCTGTTTAATTCAATTAATTTTTTTAATTAATTTCAAGGAAAAAATGTTTTAACTATTTTAATTTTCACAGGGAAAAATCCGGACGCCGATGATAGAAATTTAAAGGAAACGGATAAAAATGAAAATGAAAGGTAACTATTGTCGATTTTTTTTTCTTTTGTATAAAATTAAAATTTTCCAAATATATTTCCCATATGTATAATTTTAAATTGACATTAAATTGTTGTAATTGAATGTTCTTTGTGCAGTTTAATTTTTTTTAAGGAATTGAAATATTAAAGAAGCGAAAAAGAAAAATTAATACAAAATTCGTTCGTGTATTAAAAAAAAATTTTATCCTTCTTAAAAAAATCAAGAATGTTACTAACGGAGATAATTGAGAATATAGATAAAATAGAAAATAGAAAAAACAGAAGATTATCCATATTTAAAAAATTTCCCAAGATTATTATGAAAAATGATTTTTTTAAAAAAAAAGTGTACATTTTATTAGATCATCGGAGTTTAATAGCTGGCAGGACAGTCCGAGCAAGAAAACCTCAGACACTTCATTGCTGGATTCCAGGTACGCTTTTTTGTGTATTGTATATTTAAAGGAAAAGAAAAATTATTCTCAAGAATATTTTTTAAGCGTTAAAATTAATTTTTAATTCAATTGAATTAACACAACATGGATACTCAGATAAATGAGTATATAATTTATGCTTTACTTAAAATTTACAACAAATTTTTCCTGCAAAAAATATGAATTTGTATTATTTGTATTTTGATAAGCCCCCAAGAAATGGAAAAAAGAATTTTTCTCCCACTTTTTGCCTCCTCACTCCATCCATTTGCGGATGTTTGAATTTTGTTTTTAATGAAATTCAAGTTTTTGAAAAAAAACGATTAATAGTTTAGTTGATTGATTTTAAGTAAATTATTTTATTTATGCTTTTAAGGTTCGTTTCTAAAAATAAGAAGTTTTTCTTACCTTTACTTCAAGCGAAATATAATTGTTTACTTAAGATAAGAAAACTAAACACATGACACTTTGCTTGAAATTTTTACAAGAAATTACCGAGACATTTTCATGTAAAGAAAAATTAAATTTTTTTAATTATAATGATAATAAATTAAGAGAAAAAATTTTTAATATCTCTTAATGTGAAATTGCTCCTTCGTAGATTATTGATTTCACAAAAGTTTCAAGTAAAAATTCGGCGAAACAATTTTTTTGAAAGAAAGTGAAATTTTTTCTCTCCTTGAAAAATTTCTTACCCAAAATATTTTCTTAATTCTTAAAATTTGACCCGAAATTTTACTGTATATTATCCTTCTATGAAAATATTTAAATTGTCCTTAAAAGAAACGAAAACCTGATTTTTTATAGGAAAAATACGAAAATTTGCTTTTTATCGTAAAAGAAGCGATAAAATTGTAAGAAAATCCAGAAAAAAGTGCAATTTGTCTCATATTTTACAAATATGCATTTTAATTCCTTTTTTTAATTACCAAAATGAACAAACAAAAATCGAAAATTGAACAAATTCTCTTGACCCTTAAATTGGCTAACAAAGACAATTGTCTTTTATTCCCGTTAGCTTTGAATTTTCAATTTAAAAAAAAAGAAAAAAACGCGCAAAGCGCGACATTAATGAACAAGACAAAATTTGACTTAAAAGTCAGAAAATTTACTGATTCATCAATTTATTATATTAACCATATTGCAAAAACCGACATAATTAAGTAGCTCTTACATTATAAAGTATCTTAATATGTAATAGTGCTCAAGAATTTTTGTTGAGCTTTCCGCGAATTTACACAATATCAAAATAATTCAATTTTTTTTCTGTTTTTGTATTCAATAATGTGAATTTACCTAATTATTAATATTATGTTTAATTTAAAGAAAAAGAAATCGAAACAAACAAGTGGAGTAAAAAAAATGGCATTATTTTGTTACAGCAGTCAAGATGTCAAGAAAATTACATCAGATAGTCAAAGTAAGACACTTGAGCTACCGAAAATACCAACATTCACGGTTCTCGAAGATATACTGTACCAACCAGGACGTCAGAACAGACCACCAAAAATAGTTATTATTTTAAGAGGGCCACCTGGCAGCGGAAAATCGTTTCTCGCAAAACTTATTAAGGTTCATTTTTTTGTTTAATTAAGGAAAATTTTATAAGAAATTATTTTTATTCTCAATTTGATTCTCAAAATCGTATTTTAATTCTACTTAATTTTAATTCTACCTATTTTAATTATACTAATTAATTTATTTATACTAATTGCATAATTTCTGTTATTTAGGACAAAGAAGTGGAACAAGGAGGGTCGGCACCACGAATTTTAAGCATCGATGATTATTTCCTTGTCGAAAAGGAAAGAGAGACTAAAGATGATAATGGAAAAAAAATAGTAATAAAGGTAAAATACACATTTGAATATATTAATTAAAATATGGAATAATTTCTTAGGATTTACGGTCATTTTATTTATTTTAATTTCAAAAATTAATAAAATTCTTCATAAGAATTCAGTTATATTTATAAATTTTTATTCTTATTCTTAAATTCATATTCTTTAGAAGAAATCAATTATTTTCAATGCAATATAAATTAAATTGCTCAAAGTATTCCATTAATTTTTAAAAAATTTTATAAAATTGATAGAAAGAATTCAATTATTTTCAAAAATATGGACACAATTCTTTATAAGAATTCAATTACTTTCAATTTCAATTTTAACTAAATTCCTAGAAAGAATTTTATTTTTCTTCGAAATAATACAATTATTTTGAAAAGTTTTAATACAATTTGTCTCAAAAATTAAATTATTTTTTGAATAATGAAATTTTTTGCAAGAATTAAATTATTTTTGAGAAGTAATAATATTCTTCACAGTAATTTAATTATTTTCACAAAATTTTCATGAAATTTATCGAAACAATTCAATTATTTACAAAAACGTTAAGGGGAGACCCCACCTTAATTTTGACCCCTTTAAAATAAAATTATTAAACGAGGTAATATTTTTTTTCCTGCATCTTTTTTAACCTAAAAACATATAAGATGGTCAAAAATTTTTAATTTTAATTTTTGAAGAGGTTAGAATTTTTTTCTTTTGACCTATTGCATATTATTGCAAATCCATGCGAGAAGTTGTTTAGAATGGTAAAATATGCATGGAAAAAAATTTTCGTTAAAAAATATTAAAAACTGTAAGAGAAGATCGATTTTTAATAATCAAATCTTTAAATTTGACGAAATTTCGAAAGCCTTAAATCTTTAATTTTTTTTCAAATTGTGTATATTTACGTAATTTTATGCTATTATTCAAAAACATTGTTAAAATTGAAATTTAGCTCATTTTCGTGGTAAAAAACCATAAAAATCATAGTCCGAAGCTTTTATGGTATACTTTATATATACCGAAATAAATGCAAAAAGCCATGATTTTTATAGTTTTTACCATGAAAATGAGCTAATCGTCAATTTTAACAATTTTTTCTTCGACTTAGAGCATCAAATTGGACAAAAATAAAGGTTCAGGACTTCCGAAATTTCGGCAAAATTTAAAGATTTCAATATTAAAAATCGATCTTCTCTTACAGGTTTTAATATTTTTTAACGAAACATTTTTTCCATACATATTTTACCATTCTAAACAACTTCTCGCATGGATTTGCAATAATATGCAATAGGTCAAAAGAAAAAAATTCTAACCTCTTCAAAAATTAAAATTAAATATTTTTGACCATCTTATATGTTTTCAGGTTAAAAATGATGCAAGAAAAAAAATACCTATTACCTCGTTTAGTAATTTTATTTTAAAGGGGTCAAAATTAAGGTGGGGTCTCCCCTTAATAAAAATTATTCACAAGAATTCAATTATTTTAAATAAAATTTTTATAAACATTTTTTGATAGAATTCAATTATTTTTTAATATTTTTTAAAAATTCCTTGAAAGAATTCAATTATTTTCTGTATAATTGAAATTAATTTCCTCCAAGAAATTTCTTAAAAAAATTCAATTACTTTCAAAAATTTTGATAAAATTTGTTTATTTTGATTTTAATTATTTTCAATACATTTTTAATTAAATTTCTTGATAGAATTTAATTACATATTTTCAAAAATTTTGATGAAATTCTTGGAAATAATTCAATTTTTTTTCGTAGATTATAAAATTCTTGGAAGGATTTCAATTATTTTTAATACAATTTTATCAAAATTTCTTTATAGAATTCAATTATTTTTAAAAAATTTAAAGAAATTTTTCGAAGTAATTAAATTATTTTCATAAATTTTAATAAAGTTCTTCGCAAGAATAATTGAATTATTTTCATGGATTATAAAATTCTTGGAAGGAATTCAATTATTTTCAATACAATTTTATCGAAATTTATTTATAGAATTCAATTATTTTTAAAAATTTTAAAATAATTCTTTGACAAATTTCAATTATTTTCAGTAGAATTTTAATTAAATTCGTCCAAATAATTTAAACTGTCTTCGAAACAATGGAATTTTTACTTTTTTAGATATTTTACTATTTTTGTAAATAATAATGTCCTTGGCAGGAATTCAATTATTTTCAATACAATTTAAATAAAATTTCTCAAAAATATTCAATTTAAAATTTTGGTAAAATTTGTTTATTAGAATTTAATTATTTTTAATACATTTTTTAATGAATTTATTGAAAGAATTTAATTATTTTTAAAAATTTTAATGAAATTCTTCGACATAATTCAATTATTTAATTTTATTTTAATTAATAAATTTTTAATAAAATTGGGCACAAGAATTGTACTATTTTCATAAGTTATAAAATTCTTTGAAAGAATTCAGTTATTTTTAAAAATTCCAGTAAAATTTCTTGAAAGAATTAAATTATTTTGAAAAACTTTGTTAAAATACTTTAGAAGAATTCAATTATTATCAGTGCTATTTTAATTAATAATAATTTTGAAACAGTTACTGTAGTAATTCTTATAAATTATTGAATTTCAAGAGGTTGAAAATTTGAAATTTTCGAAAATCTTTATTTCTACTTTCTAAATCTGAATTTTCGAAATCTCACTAATTCCCAGTGATTAGTATACCACAGATTCCAATTAGTGTAAATGTGATATTTGCGCATAGCGTATACACGCTAATTGTAATCTGCGGTGTATTTATTGCTTTTTCAAATTTAGAGAGTATGGAAAAATAAAAATAATAATAATTAAATATTTATCTAAAAATAACTATTGACATTTCGAATAATTTTTCTGAATAATAAATTAAAGAAATTAATAACTTAATAAATTAATCAACGTCAAGAATATAATTATATTATTTAAATATTATTACAATTAAATTAAATTATTAAAATTAATCTTAATTTTTAAAATTAATGATTTATTTTATTTCCTGTAGGAAATGGTCTACGAATATGAAGAAGCTGTGGAATCGAGTTACCTTGCATCGCTGGTGAAAGCGTTCAAAAAGAACATAACGGATGGCTACTTTAGTTTTATTATTTTAGATTCGATTAATGAGAAAATATCCGATTACGATGATATGTGGAGTTTCGCTAAAACAAAAGGTTTCAAAGTGTTCGTCTGTGAAATGGAAATGGACGTTCAAGTTTGCCTGAAGAGAAATATTCACAATCGCTCCGAGGACGAGGTCAATAGAATAGTTGATTATTTTGAACCAACGCCGAAGCATCATCAGAAATTGGACACAAGTACTTTTTTGCAAGAAGCAGCCATTGAGGATGTTCAAATGGAAGATGTTCAAAATTTGGAGAAACCAGCTCAAGGCAGTGAGGACAGTCAGGATAGTCAGGAAGATCAAGGATTGGTAAACGTCTTTATTGCTATACATTTTATTTATTTTTGATACATTTTACTCTCTAAATGCACTTAAATCCTACTAATTCAAACTAATAATTATTCACTAATTATTAGTGAAAATTTCCACTAATTTCTAGTAAAATTTTACTACTTTATTAATTTTAAAATTATCAAAGAAGTTTTAAATTTCTTACAAATAGCGGATAATAGTAGACAATATTAATAAAAATTAGTTGAAAATTACTATAAAAACTAGTAGATTTAGTAGAAAATTTATTAATTTAAATTAGAGGAAGACTTTTCACTAATTTAAATTTAGAGAGTATTATGAGAGATTTTAATTAATATTAAAGTCAGCGATTTATTAATTAAAAAATAACAATTGTATCATTTCACAGGGGGTTAGCAAATGGGAGCGAATGGAAGCAGAAAATAAATTAGGTCACTATTTCTTTTTTATTTATTCGAAGTGCTTTAGAAATTTTGCTTGAAAATGATAGTGAAATTAATTGAATTTTTCTTCTTCGTTTGTACGCAGATCGATTGGACGGTTTAGCCAAAAAGAAACACGAGGGAAAGCCACAAACAATGGAAGATTTTCTTCAAGTGCCAGATTATTACAATATGGAGGATAATTCTGGCAAAAAGAGGGTATGTACTATTTTTCATTCTCATTTTCAATTATTATTTTATTATTTTTTATTGGCATCTTTTTCCATTTTTTTAAAATAATAAGTTATAAATATTGAATTTTAAGTTACTATTAGGAAAAATATCAATAAAAGATGCGATGATCAAAAAAGAGAAAATAAAAATTTTTGTTTTTAAAATTTACAGGTGAGATGGGCAGATTTAGAAGAACGGAAAGAGCAAGAAAAAATGAGAGCTGTAGGCTTCGTAGTCGGTCATACAAATTGGAATCGAATGATGGATCCAACAAAAGGAGAGAGTGCACTAACGAGAACAAAATATATATGACCGAAGTTTTATTCTAAAAAACATGGAAATCCACGTTGGAATTAATATTAAATTTCATTTGGTACTTTGTTTATAATATTGAGAAATATCAAATTATAAATGAAATCGATGTTACCAAACAATTAAAAAATTTTAAGAAAAAGAAGAAGAAGTAGAAGAAGAAGAACAACAACAACAACAAAAGAAGAAGATGAAGAAGAAGAAGAAGAAGAATTAGAAGCAAAAGAAGAAAGAAGAAAAGTATCACTGAAATTTTGTGAATAGACTTTAAAAACCCAACGGACTGACAATTTTTTTTTTAATCAACTGTATTTCACAGTTAAAAGCTATACGTAGCTTCAAATATTGATTTAAAATAAAAAAAGAAGTTTTTTTTTCTTTGAATTGTAGAAATAATTCACGAAATCTCGATCAAGTACTGTTATTTTAGAATAATAATAATAGTAATGAAAATTACTAAACTATTGTATATTGCATTGTAGAATTTTTGAAAAAATAAGAAAATTTCATATAAAATAAAATTATTTTTCATGTTCTTTCTCTGTGGAAAAAAATTTAATGTTAATAGTTATTTACTTACTTTTTTTAGAAATGATATTACTTATGTAAACGTTAAATTGAAAACAAATGTTTCAGATTTATTGTGCACTATTTTATAAATTTATTTAGAAAAAAAAATGGAAAGAAAGAAAGAACATCTTCAGAAACAATTGTTTAACACATTTACATGTATAGGTATGTAAAATGTAATTACTTTGTGTACTTGAACACGTTCAACTTTGTAAGACATGATTGTAATTTAGACTTAATTTATAAAGTCATTTTAAACGATTAAATTGAATTTGTGTTGTTAAATTATTAATTTCCTGAAATTTTTACAGTTTGGGAAAAATTAAATTAAATTGAAAATTAAAAAAAGTTAAATTAGAATTAAATTCAAAAAACTCAAGTTTTTTTTGAAAATTAGTAATTATAATAATAAAAAAAATAATTATTAATCAAGGGAGAGAGAAAATCATTGATTTATGAATATTAATTTTAATATTATTACTTTAATAATAATATTACGTTTAATATTAATAATATTATGTTTAATATCAATAATATTAATATTTATCATATTACTAATTTTATTAATATTAATATTATTAGTTAATATTATTTTTACTAATAATTAATTCATTAATTTTTGTAAATTAATAATTTACATTTTGTAATACAAAAGTTTTGATTTCAAATTTTTGAATTTTGAAAACTACAGTGTTGCCAACTTTTTAAAAATTAATCGTTTGTCGTCTGCTATAATAGCATACACAGTTTTAACTTTCAAGTGCGCGTAATTATTGTTGATTATTACAAACATTTTGTATTCTTTTATTAATAGCAGGTGTTTTAATTACATTTTTACTATCTAGAGATGTAAATTAGAGTCTAAAAAGTAAACAATCCGTTATTTCTATGTTCAAAATATTAGAAAACTAAGTGTACAATTTTGCACCGATCGTCCGCAAGTAAAAGTACATAGAATTTAATAATTTCTACAGTTAAATTCTGTAAAAGGATTATTATTTTTATAGTGTGCAGGTATGTGATCTTTATTCTTTAAAGATTTTATAAAAAATCTATTAAATTAATCTTCTTTCCCAGTTTCGTGGTTCAAGCATGATTTTCGAACATAACCTCAAAAAATAAAATATTCATAAATTCATAACAATAATAGCGATAATAATATATAATAAACTATAATAAATAATATGTATAGTCAAGATCAGGAAGTTTTATAATAATTAAATTTGTTTTTTAGATTTACAAATAAAAATGGCTTCGGCATGTTTGATTATAAGTCGAGGAATTTCTACATCAAGTGCAAACTATGGAAAACGTAATTTCCGAAAATTTATGCTTTACGGTAAAAGAGGATCAAGATTTCACAAAGAACGTGAAGCAGGTCCAAATCCAGAACTCCCACTTTATAGTAAGTTGTATTTTCTTTGCTTTTTTTATAATTTAAGAGAAAAAGTTTTCTAAAGTTTTGAACTTTCGAAAAGAACGAAATATTTTTTTGTGCTCCAATATTTTTAAAAAGTACTAAACTGAAATGGAAAAATATTGTAATTGATTGTTTATTTAGTTAAAAATGATTTTTTAATTATAAAAAACATTATTTTTTGAATAAAATTCGAAAAAGAAGTGATAAAAATATTCAAACGTTCGAAACTTTAGAGACAAAAATTAATATTATTAAGGAGAATATGATAATGTTAATTAGCGATTTTATTTCTAAAATGGTAACAAATTTTCCGTCTGTTTTTAACCCGCGGACAAATTAATTCTCAAAATTTGGAAGAAATTTCTAACCAAAATTAATTTTTAAAAGACGAGATTAGTAATCAAAGATCTCTAAAAGTAAAAAAAAAATTATTTTAATCTGAAAATTTGAAATAGAAATAAATAAAATTTGAAAACAATCGACTTAGGAATTTAATTAATAAAATATTTATAGCACGGGGAGTAAAACATTCTGGATATAGAAGTGGGACAAAGTACATTCCAGTTCCGGAAATGATACCAGAACTTATTGTTCCTGATTTAAAGGATTGTAATTTAAAGCCATATGTCACATATGAATCTGAAGACGTATATCAGAGTGAATTTACTGCCCAGGATTTATTTAATGCAGTATATTTAAATAAGATTGTAGACGATTATCATAACAAACAATTAGCTCCTGATGGTCAATCACTAAATCCAAGCAACGAGGAAAAACTCACAGCAGAGGAAGCAAAAAATAAAAGTTTAAAAACTGGTGCCGATATATTTCAAGTTGACAAACAGGAAGTTATTGACATTTACCAAAAAAGGATTCAAGACAGTTTACAAAAGGCAAAAGCTGATGCTGCTATAAAATTAAAAAATTAAGAGTAAAAATTAAGAGTTTTATATTATATAAAAGTCGTTGGCTAAACAACAATAGTAACTAATGAATAATATTCTTAAATAAAGTTTAGGTAAATATAGCTCTTTCTTAACTTTTTCCGAATATTTCATTTCTGGAAAACTAGTTTTTTTTAGAAAACTTATTTCCATTTTGCAGATGTAAAGACATTCGCTAAATAGAATTTTTCGTCTCTCAAAACTTAATATAATCGAATAGAAATTTTCAGTCTTCACACTCATTAAAATTTCTAATAGAAAATTGTTCAAACAAAATTTAATTTTCTAAGATTTTCAGAAAAATTTATTCCCAAAAATTAAATTATTTTTTGTGAATAATAAAATTCTTCGCAGATAATTCAATTATTTTCAAAAATAATCAGATTCTCTATAGGAATTCAATTATTTTCACAAATAAAATTTTTCACTAAAACTCAATTATTTTCAAAAATGTTAATAAAAATTGGCAAAAAATTCAATTATTAAAAAAAAAACACTTAAGAGTACTTTTTAAAAGAAATATATAATTTTTTTTAAAATAAAATAGATAAATATTGTAATAAAATTCTTCAAAAGAAGTCAAGTATTTTAAACAATTTCCATAGAATTTGTTTATAAAAATATAATTATTGTCATAAATTTTATAATTCGTCGAAAGAATACAATTACTTTCCAAATCTTCTATTTTATTACAAGTTTTCGAAATAATTCAATAATTAAATAAATTTTTATAAAATTCCCTGAAAAAAAATAATTTTAATAATTTTGTTTAAATTTTGTTCATTAGAATACAGTTTCAAAATACAATTGTAATTTAAATTCCTGGAAAGAATAGAATAATTATTTTTTAAATTTTGAGTAAAAAATTCAAAATTATTTAAAAATTTTACTTAAATTTTTTGTAAGAATTCGATTATTTACATAAATAATCAAATTTTTTACAGAAATGCAATAATTTAAAAAAATTTCATAAAATTCATTACGAGAATTCAATTATTTAGTTAAATATTATTTTTAATATAATTTTAAATGAATTCTTCGAAAATTGCAATTATTCTTAAAAATTTTATTATAATTTTTGAAAAGAATTCAATCATTTTCAAAATTTTTGATAAATTTCTTTATAAGAATTTAAGAATTAAAAATAAGAAAAAGATTGAATTTTAAAAGAATTTCAGTTGTAATTTTTAGATATAGTTAAATTTCAAAACAGTTTTAAACTGAAATTATTAAAAATTTGACTTTCTTTGAAAAAATAAAAATTTAATTATTTATTTAAAAAAAAATGATTTTAGTTTTTAATAATTTTATTTAGAAATTATGAAAAAGAAATGAGTATTGGGAAACAATTTGAAAAATCGTAATTAAAATTTTTTGAAGATAATTAAATTTCTGTAAGTAATTTAAAAAGATTAAATTAAATTTCCAATTAATTGGAAGTTTTGTAAAATTTAATTGAAATAAATTTTATATTTTAAAGAATTTTTCTTTTACTTTTAAAAATTATTTTCGTATATTTTTAGAATTCTAAATGAAAAAATTTGGACAATAATTGAATTTTAGAAAAGTAGAATCAGAATAAAAAAAATTAATATTTTTGATGGAAATTAGGAAAAAGTCAGGAAAATACAGAATTGAAGTTTTTGTAAGTTTTGTGAATCGATAAAAACTAGTTTTTTAGTCAATAAATTTTATTTTTCGATAGCCACTTTTTTTTACTATTTTTTTCAATATTAAAACTACTTTTTGCTACTGTTTCTAAAATGAATTAAATTGAGTGCGAAGTCTGAATTTTGATTTAAATTCAAATAATGAAAAGAGGCGATTTTAATTCATACAGATTTTATTTTTATTACGCTAAATCCACTTGTATACATCATTGACAGTCCTATAATTTACAAATAGTATTTATTTACTATCGTTCTTAATTATTTTTCTGTCCATTCTTTTTTTACATTCTGATATGGTCGTTTCCCATTTTTCTTCATCTTCATCTTCTTCGTCTTCGTTTTCTTCTACTTCTCTCCTTCGTCTTTTAACATTGATAGCAAATAATTACTTTAAAAAATACATATGATTATTGACTACGCAATTTTTATGTTCAAGAAATAATTTTCTTACACATATTTTATACGAACATACCATGTACAAAAAGACAGTGATTTAAAGTAACAAATGCACCCATAAAAATCTTGCAGCACTCTTTTTGCTGATTGAGAAAAAAAATAACAATTAACATATTTTTTTTTCTTTTCTTCCATCAGTTTATAAAAAGAATTGGTAATTTAAATTATTCTTAGAATGCTATCATTCTAAAAAGGCAACGAAGGTTTGATTTTCTCCTATATAAGTAAAATTTCACATAATTAATTGACAAATTAAATTTATTTTGGGTTTGAAAGAAAACTATTCTCTGGAAATCTCGATGGAAATTTCGCTTCTTTTATTTCTATAGGTATAAATGTTCACAAAGTTCAGAATTTTCTTTTCACTTTTTTTTAAGTTATTTTTTGAAAATAAAAAAGCAGAAAGAAAATTTTTATGAACTTTTGTCGAACTTCTAAATAAAACTTAATCTAAATTTTAGTTTTTTGTTCTGTTTCCTTCAAACATCATTTTTTTTTCGTTTCACGATGATAATAGAATTTTTTCGGTTTCATATTATTTTGTAAAAATATTTCTCACAGTATTGTCCAAGTGTCGAGGGCTTTTTAGTTATGAAGAGTTGACCTTTAAAAATATTTCACAAATAATTGATTTTTTTTTTGTTATTGAAGAGTTTTTTTATTTTGCCTGTAGTGAGAATGATAGATTCATCGAGATTTAAGCTTAAACTTATTATCTATTGATGCGTTTATCAAAAAGATTCTTGAGCGAAGTTTGATTGTTTTTTTTTCTTTATTAATTTGTTTTTATTTCTTTCATGATGGGTAAAAAATTCTGGAGAATTCGAATATGGTAGTCGTTGTTATAGTTTATGTTTTGTGGCCGGTAAATTGCTTTCTAATACAACTATCGACCTACATTTTACAATTTATATTTTTATCAACTATTCGTATGTATAGAAAGAAGTGACGTCTTCAGTGTTTTTTTTCGAGTTCGTAAATTCTAACACTGTAATAAGTACCTATATGTACCTTGTTTTTTTTTGGTTTCAAATTATTCATCGATTGTCCATCTTCTATAAACGTTTTTTTTTAAATAGTTTTCAGTTAGTTTTTCTTTTCATTTAAATTTATAAATTCAACGATTTTTTTATTGTTCTCACTATTTGTTTTTTAACCAACTAGGGCCGGCTCAATTCCATAAGGCAGCGAGTTTTGTAAACTTTTCAGGGTGAATGTATAAAAAGATGGAAAATCCAATCGTTGGTTTGAAAATTTGCAAAAATGGTGAAAATTATACTAAGTTTCGATTAAGTTTGTTCTAATTGTTTTATTTTTCTTGAAATAATATTTCGTTAATTCTATTATTTCTATTAATCCATTTTTCGTTCGTTTTAAATTCTCATGGAAATAATTGGACTATTTAAGCATAATTGACTATTAGAGAATATTTTATAATTGCGAATTATTTCTTCACTAATCACAATTGATGAAAAAAGGTTGTTTTTTTTTAATGTAGATTTTTCGATTATTGTAGAAAAATTCCAATAAATTCCATTTAGTCCTTATTCTCGCTTTTTTTAAGTCTTTTTCTTCGGGAATAAATATTCTATTTTACATTTATCAAAAAGTGGCAATTTTTTTTTTGAGCCGGCTCTATATATTCTTTTTAATAGACATGATGTTTGTATTATTTTATTCTAAGAATGATTTTTAATATTGATTAGTATTTCATAAAACAGTAAAAAAAATTTAAAGAACGCAACACTTCTTCCTTCTTCGCTAAATTTCAATAGAATCAGATAGTCCTTGGATAATTCGTGACAAAAATTAATATTTTTTTTGTAATTTTTTATTATATAAAGTTATATATTCGATTATTTAACTTTATATTTATATTTCTTTTTTTATTATTATTTAACTACTTTCCAGCTATCTGATTTTATTGAAAGACTATTTTTTTTAATCTTTTTTATATTTTGCATCAACTACTTTTTTTTAAAGACTAATTGCAACTTTTATTATCATCATTAAATATTTGGACACTATTATTAAGAGTGGAAGAGACACGACGAAGTTTATTTATTTATTTCTTTTTTTTTGTACGTATCATTAGGCGATCGATGTATTTTTTATTTTAATAACAATTTTTTTTTGTTTCCACTCTTTTATCGTATTTTGTGACGTGAGTTTCATTCAAATATGTACCTTTTTTTTAAGATCCTACATTCGCAGCCAGAATCACTGCGTTGATAAATTCTTGAAACAACTATTCGTAACAATAACTATTCGAGCTTTGAGCACAAATTTTCTATATAAATATTTACAAATTGTGGCAGTCGATAAAAATTAAAGATGAGCAGAAAGAATTTTTTTTCCCCTCCATTTTCTGACAAAATTTTCACTCATCTTTGAATTTAATACAAAAAGAAAAAAAATGCAGAGATTGGACTAGAATGTTGGACTTTATCTGAACTTAATTCTCGATTATATAACGAGATCAACCCTCACAATTCCAGGTTCTTATAACACTACCACTAAAAGCGCAATAATTAATAATACAAAATAGAACACTAGAAAATGAGACTCACGTCACTTTTGTTCTTTGACGATTTTTTTTTTTAATAGTTTTGGTGTTGCTTAATTAACATTATCAGTCTATCATAAAACTGTGGTATTCGATAGATATATGTTTGTTTGTATATATATATATATATATCAGTCGTATTATAAGGCGTACGTGCTACCTTTCGAGACGCTGCATTATTCATTAATTATGATTATTGTTTTTCTTATTAATTATATAATTAACGTCAATAAACAACACAATTTAATCGCGACCCGATATTGGACGACTTGAAGTTACTCAATATTTGCTCTTTACTGACAATTTTTTTTAACAAATAATCTAAGAATCTAAAAATGAATATTACGATATTATTAATTTTAATTTCAATAATATCGAATATTACGAAAAGAAAAAAATTCCCTTTTTAATTTGATTTTCATCTTAAATGCACCTTTTTTTCAGTGAAATTCTAGAAAAAATTGTACTTTAAGGTCATGTTATTCAGTGGTCACGTGTTCCCATAGTAAAGTATATGGGGCACGTGACCACTGAATAACATGACCTTAAGACACTATTTTCCTTCTTGGGGAAAATTGTGCAAGATAATGAAAACATAATTTTCTCCACTTGAGGCGATTCATACAATAGAATTTGCAAATAGAAAAACGACAATCAAATTTATTTTGTAGGTTTCTGATTTTTTTCTTGAAAATTAATTTATTCTTCCAAAAAATCCTATTCATAATAAAAATTTAATTTTAAAAGTCACATTTGTATTTTTTGGAAAAATTAATTTCTAGAAAAACAATTTATTAATTTTCAAGAGAAAAAAACAACAATAAAATTTATTTTGTGGGTTTTAAATTTTTTTCTTGAAAATTAATATTTATTATTCGAAAAAATTCTATTAGTAATAAAAATTTAATTTCAATTGTCACTTTTGTATTTTTTCTGGAAAAATTAATTTCTAGAAAAACAATTTATTTAAATAATGAATAATTAATTAATCAAATTAATTTTCAAGAAAGAAAACGACAATCAAATTTATTTTGCAGGTTTTAGATTTTTTTCTTGAAAATTAATTTATTCTTCCCAAAAAATCCTATTCATAATAAAAATTTAATTTTAAATGTCACTTTTGTATTTTTTGGAAAAATTAATTTCTAGAGAAACAATTTATTAATTTTCAAGAAAAAAAACAACAATCAAATTTATTTTTAAGGTTTTAAATTTCTTTTTTTGAAAATTAATTTATTCTACAAAAAAATTCTATTGATAATAAAAATTTAATTTTAAAAGTCACTTTTGTATTTTTTCTGGAAAAATTAATTTCTAGAAAAAGAAATTTATTAATTTTCAAGAAAAGAAACTACAAATTTATTTTGTAAGTTTAAAATTTTTTTTCTTGAAAATTTAATTAATTTATTCTTCTAACAAATTCTATTCATAATAAAAATTTAATTTTAAATATTACTTTTATATTTTATAAAAGAAATTATTTCTAGAAAAAAGTCGACAATCTAAAAATTTATTTTGAAGGTTTTAAATTTCTTTATTTGAAAATTAATTTATTCTTCAAAAAAATTCTATTGATAATAAAAATTTAATTTTTAAATGTCACTTTTGTATTTTCTGGAAAAATTAATTTCTAGAAAAAGAAATTTATTCATTTTCAAGAATAAAAAATTGACAATCAAATTTATCTTGTAGGTTTTAATTTTTTTTTCTTGAAAATTAATTTATTCTTCCAAAAATTCTATTGATAATGAAAACTTAATTTCAAATATTACTTTGCTATTTTCTAATTGAATTAATTCCTAGAACAAAATCGATAATCTAAAAATTTATTTTGTAGGTTTTAAATATTTTTTTTGAAAATGAATTTATTCTTCCAAAAAATTCTATTAATAATAAGAATTAAATTTTTAAATGTCACTTTTCTATTTTGGGGAAAAATTAATTTCTAGAGAAAGAAATTTATTAATTTTCAAGAATAAAAAAATTGACAAACAAATTTATTTTGTAGGTTTTAAATTTCTTTTCTTGAAAATTAATTTATTCGTCCAAAAATTCTATTGATAATAAAAATTTAATTTAAAATATTATTTTTATATTTTCTAGAAGAATTAATTTCTAGAAAAAAATCGACTATGTAAAAATTTATTTTGAAGGTTTTAAATTTCTTGAAAATTAATTTATTCTTCTAAAAAATTCTATTAGTTATAAAAATTGAATCTTTAAATTTTATTTGACTTCTTTTTAATTTTGCATTTCTTTGGATGAACGCCCTTAAAATAGTGTAAAATTAATATTTTTTTTATTACAATTTCACTGAATTTAAAGGACACCTTTTAAAAAATTTATTTGATTTTTTGAGCCTAATGTAAAATATTTAATTTTTTTTTATTTGTTTTTAATAATATTTGCTTTTACAATTCGGAAAGAAGTTCAAAATTGCAAGAAAATATTACGTGATACTTTTTTTGCGAGAAGAAGATTAAATTTCTTTTGCGTAAGTTGAATGTTTGTTTGTTCTTTTTTTTTGCAAAAAGAAAATTGATAAAAGTCGGCTGACGTCGCATCGCGACTATATCGCCGCGATAAATTTCAAGAAAGCACAGTTTTGATGACCATGCCCTACATGAATGCGTGAAGAGACTCTAAGAGACCCTAAAGATTATAGTTATTCTATATATATATATTTTTAGCGATAACATTTTGGTAGCACGTGCCATCAGCCGTTTCATAAATTATTTATCATTTCTCTCTAGAAAAAAAAGAAAGTAAAGTTTGTAAAATCGTAAAATTTAATAAATAAGCAATCAACATCTGGAAAGACGACGTTGACTATATTGGAATAAATTCTGAAAATCTAGTATTTTTGTTAATTAAAAATTACGATAAAGAAAATATATAAATGTTTTCTGGTCGATGTCAAAAAATGGAAATATTGTAGAAAATAATTACAAATATTCTTGTGGAATGAAAAAATCTATATAAATATTGACCACAGTTATTCAGCCTGGATAATTGGCTATATTTTCTTATTGATTTCAAAAAATCTTTGTAAATTTCTTCTTTTTTTCTTTTCTTTTAAAATTTAAAGTAGAGACTTTTAATCACTCCATTGAATCGTTGACATTTTCAAAAATCGTTGAGTGAGGACTGCTTCCTGGAGGCCATAAGAAACCACCCACACTTCCGGGTGGTAAGTATGATGCGCCTCCTCCCAAACCCACCTAATGTCAAATTTCCCATTAATTTTTATAATTCTTTTTTTACATTCATTCGAAAATACTCCTGGAAATCGTCACAAATTTTTATATGCAAAAATAAATAATTTCGCAAATATACAAGTTATAAATATAATTTTTAATGAAGTGAGAGAAACGGGCAAAGGAATATTAAAGGCAAATAAGAATAATTTGTAACGCATAAAGAAAAATAATCATTTATTCAAAACAAACAAATCGCTTTTAGGAACAGAATGCAGGTACTAGCTATAGATTGTGTGATCGTTATACAAATAATGTAAATTATTCGGTAATATACAATAAAATCGCCTCGTCTGAATTTTTTTTTCAATATTGAGGTTTTTTTTTCTTTCAGAAAAGGGAACTTAAATAAGAGCAAATTAAAAAAAAAATGCGTTCGTGTTTGGATATGTAGTTTTGTGAGCTAATGAGGTTTTCTCTCGTGAAGAAATTAAAAAACACATGCTACATAACTACTACTCGTGAATTGTGTCTATATTCTAATTAAAAATGAAAAATTTCTTAAATTAATGAAAATTTAACAATTCGTTGTCTAAGGGTGTTTAAAATAGAATACGATTAATTTATAACTAATTTTCCTTTTTCTATTATCTAATTTTTCTCATGATGCTAATGAAAACAAGTTAGAATTTTCAGGAATTGAATTGTTATTGATTTCATTTTTCACTCAGTTTGAGATAATTGGTACAATTTTAATTAACTCTGTAATTTTTTTTTAAATTTTATTTCTTCTTTCCTTCTATTTCGAATACAAAAATGAATATTATCTATTTATTATTACGAAATATTAAGTTGTAGTAATAATAATTTATTATTGAAACTCGAGAGTTTTATTATTAAAAACGAAATATTGAATCAGGGTTGCCACAGGTCAGGGAAATCAGAGAATTCAGGAAAAAGTCAGAGATTTTTAGTAAAAGTACTGGAAAAAATTAAGTTTTTTTAAATTTTTTAAATTTTTTTAAATATCTCGTCAAAATTTCAAGTATTTTTATAAATAAATAAATATAATAAATTTCATCTCAATTATTCAATTATTTTCATAAACAAAATTTTTTACATGGATTCAATTATTTTCATAATTAATAAAACTCATCGCAGAATTTCAAATATTTTTAATACAATTTTAATTTCAATTCTGTTGAAATTAGTTGAATTTTTAATATGTATTTAATATTATTTCCAAAATTTTAACGCAATTTTTCGAAAGAAATTAATTATCTTGATAAATATCAAAATTCTTCCGAGAAATTCAATTTTTTTCAAGAATTTTAATAAAATTCTTTGCAAAATTTAATTATTTTCATAAATGACAATATTATTCACAAGAATAAAATTATTTTCAAAAGTAATAAAATTCTTTTCAAAAATTCAATTAGTTTCAAAAATTAAAAAAAATTTCGTCATGATTTTAATTATCTTTATAAACAGCAAAATTCTTCGATGAAATTCAATTATTTAAAAAAATTTTAATAAAATTCTACGCAAACATTCAATTATTTTCATAAATAATACAAATTTCTCAAGATTTCAATTATTTACAAATTTTTTTAAAATTTCTTCCCAATAATTCAATTATTTTTATAAATAATAAAATTGTTTTCCGGAATTTAATTATTTTCATAAATAATAAAATTCATAGCAGGATTTTAATTATTTTTAATACAATTTTAATCAAATTCCTCGAAAAAAGTAATTATTCTTAAAAATTTTATTAAAATTCGTTAGAATAAAAATTTGTCGATAAAATTCTTTATGAGAATTCAATTTTAACAAACATTTAATTATTCAATAAATTATTTTATTTTGAATTTAAATAATTGAATTTTCGTAGAATTTTTTAATAAAAGATAATAATTTAAAAATGAATTTCCAAATAATCGATTTATTATTTATGAAAATAATTGAATTCTTGCAACGAATTTTATTACATATTTTTTAAATAATGTAATTCTTTTAAGAAATTTTACTACCTATCTTGCAAAAATAATTGAATTTTTGTGAAAGATTTTATTAAGATAATAAAATTCTACGGAAACATTCAATTATTTTCATAAATAATAAAAATTTCTAAGGATTTTAATTATTCACAAATTTTTTTAAAAATTTCTTTGCAATAATTCAATTATTTTTATAAATAATAAAACTGTTCTCAGGAATTTAATTATTTTCATAAGTAATAAAATTGTTAGCAGGATTTTAATTATTTTTTATAATATTTAATCAAATTCCTCGAAAAAATAATTATTCTTAAAAATTTAATTAAAATTTGTTAGAAGAATTCAATTGCTTAAAAATTTGTTGATAAAATTCTTTGTGAGAATTCAATTTTAACGAACATTTAATTGTTCAATAAATTATTTTATTTTGAATTTAAATAATTGAATTTTTCTAAAGTTTTCTAATAAAAGTTCATTTAAAAATTAATTTCCAAATAATCCATTTATTATTAATGTAAATAATTGAATTCTTGCAACGAATTTTATTGCACAATTTTCAAATAATTGAATTCTTTTGAGAAATTTTACTACTTGTAAAAATAGGTAATTGAATTCTTGTGAAGGATTTTATTAAGATTTTTGTAAATAATTAAATTTTTTTTTGAAAAATTTTATGGTTATGTAAATTATTATAAGACATGAAGATATCGATCACTTCGAGTCGAAGACTCGGAGTGATCGATTTCTTCATGTTTTACAATAAAATTTTGATAAATTGTTAATTTCAATAGATTTGAATTAAAAATTAAAAAAAAATTTTTTATGGAAAAATAATAATGATTAAATATTAATTAATAATTTTTACAGTGAATCAGAATATTCTTTAGGGTCAGAGAAAAAGTCAAAATTTTTCTCTGGAAATTAGGGAAAAGTCAAGAAAAAACAAAATTAAATATTTGTGTCAACCCTGCTGAATAAAAAATTCAATCCTGAGAATTTTAACTGCACTGAAATTAGAGTACTTAACTTAAAGCTCACTATGAGATTACCTGATGACTCCATAGGAGTGTTCTTTCGGCTAATTGACAATCTGCCGCCAAACGTGACGGCAAACTCTTCCACCTTTCTTCCTCGCGTTCTCTTTTCCTTGCAAAATCATCGTCTCCATGCTCTTGAGACAATGTGGGTAAAATTTGCATTCTTTGAGCAAATTTATAGCTATCTTGACGTGAAACATTATCACCCAATCGGGAGAAACCAGTCGAAGGCACAGGAATCGGTGTTGGACTACCGCCACTTCTGTGTCTGTGATATAAATTTCTCTTCTGCTGGAGCACTCTCTGCTGGACCAATAATTGCAATTGAGTTCCAGATTCTGCCCGCGTCTTGAAATGTGATTGATGATTTTGCGGTGGTGTTGAGGGCGATCTCAAATGTACAAGATCCAAGTGGCCTCTTGCCTTTCCCGAGTCTGAAAAATTTTATTATATCGTTATTTGTTACAAAATGACATTTAAATAAATAAATAAATGAATATTTTAATTGTGAATGAAGAATTCGAGTTTATAGGCAAAAAGTAAATAAAATTATAATCGTAATATAAATAATTATCGTCCCTTTTGAAATCATGTTTTCGTTTGAGTTTTCTTTTTCTACGTTTCTATTTTTTGACTATTGGAATTTTTATTTAGAAATCAAAATCTGATTGCAAAATGGATTGAATATTTTGTTGAATTTGAAGATGAAATTTTCTCTGGTGTCTTTTTTCTCCAACAAACTAAATTTATAGGTGCATTCAAGTACTTTTTTTTATCAAAACTACAGATGCTTTTTTTGGGGGTTTTTTTTTTTTTTTTTAATTTCTTCTATTTACCTTGAATGCTTCGCTGCTTGACGGGCCTGTCGCCGCCACCTTGCTGACTAAATAATAATCTTGGACCTCCGTCAGAAGCTCGTCTTCCTTGAGAGGCTCTTGATATTCTAGCTACAGGAGATGGACTTTGTGGTATTGGAGGCGTGCAGGAGGGCAAACTGCTCGTGAAACATGCACTTGTTACTGAATAATCGGGTGGACAGCCAGAGTCAAAACTGGATTCAAATAATTCTGATGATGAACTACCGCGACTGCAACCAGTCGCGAAAAGCACAGCTCTACTTGATGATTCCACCGAGTCCAATATTGGACCATCAAAATGATGTTGCTGATAATCACTCAACCTTTTATTAACAATTTGACTATCAATTCTCTGACTGATATCTTGATCCAGACCCAATCTGTGCTCCTCTAATTTTATCTGCGCCTCCCTCAATTCATCACCACTTGGACCCTCTTCTAAATCGCCCTCAGCACTGCAGCATCCCTCGTCCGTTGACGAACTCGTTGAACTGAATCTTTTTCCTGCTCTCACCATTTCTTCTCTTCTGCAATCGATATTTACAATCTCAATTTTTTTTCAAAATTCGTAAATGTAACTTTGTTTATCTTTTAGTGAATGTTCTACTTAATTTTGTGTTAATTTTGCAGTTAGTTTTGTGTTAGTTTTGTGTTAATTCTGAACTTAGTTTGGTGTTAAATTTACTAATTGATTTATGACCCCATTAAAAAAAATTGAACAGATTTATGACAAAATAGAGATTAGATTATCATCGATTGGCTAGAGATTAATTATCAAAAAAAAAAAAATTGGAGAAAAACTAGGATCAAAACGAAAGAATAAGAAGAAAATTTAAATTAACACAATCGAAATAATGAAAATAAAAATTGAAGAGGATTTATTTAGGGAAGGATGATAAATTACCAAAAACAGAAAAAGACAGCCATCGATCTTCCAATCCAACCTGTTTTGAAAAATGTTCCAATTTTCTGCATCATCATTTACGTTCAACGTCCCACTAAGCTATCGCTGGAAATAAATAAATCAATAAATAAAATAATTGTCAAAATGTATCAGAGGAGTTGGTCGATTGTTTCTTAGCAGGCAGGATTGGAAGTTTTCTTTTTCTTGATACATTCAATCCTTTTACACAAATTCTAATATTTATATAGAATATTTGAATAATATTTAATAATATTTGAATATTTTAATCTTGATTCTGCTTTCTTTACGCTTTCTGTATTTTTTGTTTCATTACGAAAAAAATTTGTTTCTTGTTCAGTTTTAATAATTTTACATTTTTGTTTAAAAAAATTAATTGTGCAAGGTTCTTTGCACTTTTGCATTTTTGTTTAAAGAAATTAATTGTGCAAGATTCTAAAGAGAAAAAAACGAAAAAAAAACAAAAAGAAAAAAAAAGAAAAAAATTGAAAAAATTAAGGAAAGTGTTCGAAAAACTTGTGAATTGTGCAAAAGAATTGAATTAAGAAATGTGCTTTCGGAAAAAATATTCATACCTTGATTTGTATTTGTCCTCTTTTTGTCTTGGCACTGAAGACCAACAGCTGTTGTTGGAATTACTGGTCCGATGTTGTTTTACTCGTTCTAACAGTAAAAAGTATATTGCCGCGTGATGATCATAGCTGTTATTCCTCAATGACTGCAAAACAAGAAAAATTCGATTAGAAAATAAAATTAATTGAAATTTGCATTTCCAAAAATTTGGAGTAATTAAAATTTTAGTTAATCCCCCAGCTCGACTTTTAGGCGCCAAAGAAAGTCGTTTATTCGTTATTCGATAAAAAATACAAAAAAAGTCCAAAAAACCATAAAAGTTGTTTATAGTTTATTCAGAATTGCAACAAAAATTTCATTTTGAATTTTCTGGATGTTGAATTGATTTATAAATTAAATTATTTAAAACTTTACTAATTTTGTTAAATAGATTTCAATTCAATATTAATTTTAAACCTTCAGAAATTTAATTATTTCTAAAAATTACAACTGTAATTTTTATAACGAAATTTAATTATTTTCTACAATTTTTAAGTAAAATTTCTTCTCTAAGTCAATTATTTTTAATAATTTTCCGAAGGTTTTTCGAGAATTCAATTATATTATATTTTTATATATTTATATAAAAATTATATATTTATATATTTATATATTATATTTTTGAAAAGTTATTATTAAGGTGATTTAATGAAAATTCTTAACCAAAAATGTTAAAATAACTAAATTTAAAAAAAAATTACAATGAAAAAATTCTTTAAATTAACTTTTAAAATATTTAAAAATAACTTTTTGAAGATTCTTTAATTCAAGAAAAATTAAAAATTCCAAAGAATCGAATGTTAGTAAAATGTTTCAAAAATAACTGAAAAATATAAAGAAATAATCAAGTTTTGATGAATTTTAATTACAAATACTAAAATTTATGATTTTTACAAAATTTTAATGATAAGTTCAGATAAAGTTGATTTTTAAAAAATTTTAATTCACTTCTTTTGAAAAATAATGGAATCTCAAAAATTATGCTAAAAAATTCTAAAAAATTAGTCGTTTAGAAATATTGTAATGTAAAATTTTCAAAAATGATTGAATTTCTTATAAAAATTTTTGGACAATATTTAAAAAATTAATATTTATTTTTCGGTGAATTTTAATTAAATATTTGGAAAAATTCTGAATAATTTTAATTGGATTTTAAAGAAATTATTTAATGAAAAAATTCTAAGAATTACTTTAAAAAAAATATATTTTAAAGTAATTTTATGAATCTAATTTTTATTAATTTTGAATTTTCATTTTCAAATTTTCATTTCAAAACATTCCATTAATAATTTTAAGAACTTAATTGTTTTCAAAATTTGCAAGTCAAATTCTTTAAAATTTGATTTTCAAAAACTTCAATTTGAATTACTTAGAAAAATGACTTATTTTCATTAAAATTTTGCAAAATTTCAACTATTTCAAAAATTTAATTGAAACACTTAAAAAGATCATTTATTTTTCTTAGAAATTTTAGAAAATTTCAATTATTAAAAATTTTTTTTATTATATTTTTCAAAACATTAATTATCTTTAAAAAATTATTCAAAAATAATTTCTGAATGTTTTGATAAAATTATGTTTTAATTAAAAATAGTTATATACTATAAAAAGATAATTAAGTTACATTTTATGCCAGAAAAGTTCTATTTTGTTGCAATATTTAGAAAAAAAGTCGAAAAAGTAGTCTTATTTTTTGAAAATAAATAAAAAAAAATTGCATTTTCTTGAAAATACTGGAAATAGTCGTATTATCAGAATCCTGTAGTTCGGAATTTAATTTTTAATTTTTTTACCTCTCTTGTACGTGTGATGTCGATTCCCAAACTGTGCATAAGTCTTAGAATTTGATCATTTGGTTCCTGTTGTGCACTCGGAATTGTAGAAGCTGTTGTATAAATTGCATCAGCGGCTCCAGCGAGCCATCGATGTCTTTTGATTTGCGGAATTGTGTAACGTTTCGATGGCTCCAAAACTAACATTTTTCGTATCAAACTCTCACATTCTGTAATTTTCGAAAATTTTTAATTAACATTTTCATTTGTATTCAAATATTTCCCTCCCTCTCTCAAATCGAATATTTTTCTTCACAATTTTTTCTATTACAATTTTGAAACAAAATTCAGTTTTTATATTCGAAATTTAATATAATTATATCCATGGTGCATATAAATTAGAACGTAGCTAAATATAACAACGTTTGTGATGAACGATTAAAAAACAATTTATATTTTCCAAAGGAATTTTTTTTTGTCAAAAAAAATATTTTTGTTCAAATAATATTTCTTCTAAATAATAAATTATATTTTTTTTAAAAATTATTGCTTTTAGAAAAATTATCAAGAAAGAAAAATTATCAATTGTTAAAGTATTTTATTATATACAAAAGTTAATAAAAAAATTTGTTTGAAAAAATAATTTTTCTTCTTTATCGTTGATCAGAAATTTTGTGAAATTTTGCTTGTAAAATAGTTGAGGAACAAACCTGTGCTCATAAAATATGGAATACGAAATCTCCCACTTAGAACGCGATCTCTTAATGATTGTAAAGTTGAACCGTCAAAAGGCAGTGCTCCACAAACCAATACGTAGAGAACAACACCAAGACTCTGAAATAATTTTCATTTTAATATTTCTGAAAATATATTTCCGAAAATCATGATCCACAAATTTTGAACTTTCAAACGAATAAAATTTTTTTTCCACTAAAAATATTTTCAAAAATTACTGACTATAATAAAAATTCAAAAATAAAAATTTAGAACCTTTATAATTAACTTTTCTCGATAGTAACGTAAAATTATTGTAATAAAAATGAGGAATGACAAAAATTTCGTTTAGTTGAACATTCGGAACTTTAGAATCATATAAAAATCTGTCTCGAAAAAAATACTTTTCTAAAGACAAAAAAAAATTGTAACTATTTTTCTGGTTAATTACCCAAACGTCAATTTCCGGTCCAGCATAGTGTTTCCCCCGAAAGACTTCCGGCGCAGCATAAGGTGGACTTCCGCACCAAGTGCTCAAACGTTCTCCAGGCGTAAATCTATTACTAAAACCGAAATCAGCAATTTTCACATTCATTTGAGCATCGAGAAGTAAATTTTCAGCTTTTAAATCTCGATGAGCAACACCCGTCGAATGACAATATTCAACCGCTGATAAAATTTGAGCAAACGTTGATCGGGCTCGTGGCTCGCCCATTCTTCCATATCTTGCAATATAGTCAAAGATTTCGCCTCTGCTCGCGTATTCACAAACCTGGAAAAAATTCAGAAAATGTAAATTAATATCAACATTTTTAAAAATTAATTAAAAAATATTAAAATTTTAATTTATCAAATTAATTTTATTTTAAAACTAAAAACAAAGCTAAGAAATTGAACCTAAAAAAAATTCTACTCAGAGGCCACCGAACTTTTTATTTATATTTTAAATAAATTTTATTTGTTTGGAATAAAATTTAAAAAAAAAAGATAAATTCGACTCAGAGGCCACTGAACTTTTTATTCGTTTTAAGTAAATATTATTTGCTTGAAATAAAATTTAAAAAACAAATTATTTGGTTTAAATAAAATTTAGAAAACAAATTATTTTGTTGA
Organism: Leptopilina syphax; assembly: GCA_032872505.1. Lineage (NCBI taxonomy): Eukaryota > Metazoa > Arthropoda > Insecta > Hymenoptera > Figitidae > Leptopilina > Leptopilina syphax. Next base: position 19,605,353 of record CM065468.1, on the reverse strand, counting down.
AACAATATTTCAAAAAGTTTGTATCGAATAAAATTTTTAATTAAAACAAATAAATAATTTGGTATTCTCTGAGACAGATATACTTTTATTAAACACAAATAAATTATACTTAGTTTAAATAAAATTTTTCTCTGGGTATAAAATTCACGAAAATATCGCAAATTAAAGTAAATTAAAAATTTTATTAATAAAATTATTAATTAATAATTTAATAAATAAAATTTTTATAAATTATAATTTATTTTTGTATTTCATTAATTTTGATTCATTCAAAAGCTTCTTATCCAAAGATAATATATTTAAATTCGATTTTTGTAAATAACAAATATTTATTGAATATCTAAATATTTATTTTGTCGCATATTTAATTTTTTACATAATAACAATATTAAAATAAATTAAAGTAGATCTAGAATCTATAAATTTTCATCGTTTATAAGTCTTTTTTTTCTAAATTAAAAATTTTCTAAATAATTTTAGGGTAGTTAAATAATAAAAATAATTTAAAATAAGATAATTATAAAAAAATTTTTCAAATAATATTAATTTTCTCAACTTTGAAAACTTTCTAAATCTAATTTTATAAAAATTGTTGATTAAATTTTTCTAATCTATTTTTGTGAAAAACAAAAAACTTACAAATTTAGTAAAATTAAATTTAATTTAATTTAAATCCAAATCTTTTAAAAACTGACACAGGAAAAATTAATAATTTCTTAAATTTTACTATATTTGATAAAATAAAAATTTAATAAAGAAAAAAATATTAATTATAAATTTTCGCTAATTTTCTTCAGTAAAAAGAGAAAAAATTTGAAATATGACAAGATTTATTGCAACTGTATTTCATTATTGTTATTTAACATTGTATATAAAAAATTATGCATGCAAAAAAATATTTAAATACTGTCTAAACATTTTTTGCATTATGAATACAACATTTAAATACTAAGTTGTGTTTAAAAAGATACAAATTTCAATTTTTTTTTATTTTCTTATGAAAAAATTCAGCATTTAGTACAAACACTATTATGACTCATTTCTTTCAAACAAATATACTCATTATTTTTGTAAATAAATAACATGTGATAATTGGAATTTCCTACATTCTTTTTACGTTCAAATGAATCAAATATTTTTTCTGTTCAAATATTTTGAAAATTTACTCTCCACTCTTAAATGAAGAAAAATAATGTCAATTTAATATTCATTTAAATTTTTCGTTCCGATTTTAATTTATTTTGCAATTCTGTTCGAAGTTTTAAAAATTATTCGAAATTGAGAAAAATTTTATTAAATTTAAAATTATTTAAAAATTAAAGTTAAAAATTAAAATTAAAATTTGGCTAATTATAATTCTTTGCAAAAAAAAATAAAATAAAAATGTTCAAAAAGAATTCTCTTACCATGTATATCATATTTTTCGTCTCCATCACTTGATACAATTTAACGATGTGTGGATGCTCTAATTGTTTCATAATTTCCACTTCTCTGTAAACTTTTTCAAGATTCGTTGGATCTAGTTGAGTCTTATCGATAATCTTAATAGCTACCTGTTTAGAGAAAAAAAAGAACCAAAATTTTTAATTTAAAAATGAAATTTTTCACAATTTTAAATTTTTCAAAAAAAAAAAAGAAAAAATTCATAAAAAGTCAGGACTATTATAATTTTACGAGAATAATTAATTATAAATGTGTAATACATTGAATGAAAAATACGCAATATTTTGATTAGATAAATAAGAATTTAAATTTTCAAATAAAATTTTTGACAAATAATGATACTTGTATATTATGATAATCATATATAATTTATAGCAAATAGAACAGAAATATTCATAAATTATTTATGAACACGTGCATGCCAAACGTGTTCACTAAACTTTCAATGAATTTATGAAACAATCTATTATTTCGTTTATTTTTTAAATTATTATTTAGTAGTATTATTTTTTATTACTTTTTTATTATAATAATGAATAACAATTTATTTATTGTTATCCAAATGACAATAATAATAATATTAATAATAAAAGGCTTGCCCCGTTAACTTATGTAAAAAAATAATAATAATAGATAATAATACTTTTTATTATTAAGTATATTTACTATTGTTATTATTATTATTATTATTTCATTATTATTATTTCTTTATTATATTAAAAAAAATAATTTGTTTTTTATTATTAAGTATTATTATTATTATTATTATTAATACCTCGGTCTTGGCAATTCGGTGTCTTGCCAATTTAACCACAGCAAAGTTTCCTTTCCCAATGGTACCATCGATGTCGTAAAATCCAACTCGGATTTGTTTCTTGTTTGTTCCTCCTCCTGTATCCATTATTCTTGTGTTAAATTTTAATTAGCCAGTCTAAAATATTCATAGACTCTTGTTTTCTTTTATCTGAAAAATAAAACATCGAAAATTACTCAAATTACTTAAAAAGAAATCTGAAAAAAATTTTTCGCTCATTAAACAAATTTTATTAAATTAAAAATGAATAATCAGCATTTTTCATTATTATATTAATATTCAATTATTACACAGAGAAGAAAAGAATTTTTAAAATCGATTAATTATTATGAATTATATTTATAATTATTAATTACTAAATTTATGAATTATAATTATAATTAATAATTAATAAATTCATGAATTATATTAATAAATATTACTAAATAAATAAATTAATATTTAATAATAAAAATATAAAATTATTATTTTATAATAAATAAATAAATTTCTATATTTATTTATTTATGTATTTATTTATTTAGACCAAATAATTTTTATTACATCAAATCGGAATTTTTAGGACAACAAAATAAATTTGCAAGTTCTGCATTTACAATCCAATTGTCAAAGTAACAATCCTTTCTCTCCGAGTAAGTAAAACGTTTTCACTACGTTTCGTAATACTCTCTTTATTATTAAACTTTTTTACACTTTTTTTTGTATACAATTACAAAAATTACTGATTTATTAACTTCCTTAAAATGCTTTGTCGTTAAAAAATTTATTTTTATAAGTAAAATTTTATTTTATTTTCTTTTTGCAAAAATAAAATCGTTGAAAGACAATAAACGCTGAAAGAGACATATATATATATAAATACACATTGAAAAATTTTATTCAACCAACTCAGAATTATATTTGGAACAATAATAATCTAGAAATATCCAGCTATTCTAAAATTAAATCCGTTGATATTTTATCGGTTAATTTAATGGATCACTTAATTAATGGATTTTAATGGAATATTTATAATACCTGTACGTTTTTTTTTTATGAACAATTGAAAATATATAAACGTTTATTGATTTTTCTCGTAAGGTGTAAATAATAGAAATGCGGTATTAATTGAATTATATCTTTTAAAATAAAATTTTTATTTTGAGAGTAGGAAATGATTTGTGTAGGTGTACATATATTAATCTCAATATTTTTCAGTCGATTGAATTTTTATTTTTAATTAATTTCCGTTTGGTTTTTTTCTATTTTCTTTTTCTGAAGAGGAAAAAAGGGGGGGATTTAGGTGTATTTTTAAACGTGGCTTTTTTATATATTTGGAGTATTGGAAAATTTACTTTGGAAATAAAAATTTTTAATAGTAAATTTTACTATTTCTATACACTTTTTTTTATTTTCTTCGAATATAGTAAAAGTTTTTATTAAAAATCATTATTTTTAGGGAAGTTTTACAGTTTCTAAAGTTTTTAAATTTTTTTCTAATTTTTATTTAATAGAGAAATTTTTTTTGAAAATAGTAAAAGTTATTCTGTGTATAAAATTTTTTAAACACAAAATTTTACTATTTGTGAACGAAATTTTACCAAGTTGGAATTAAATTTTACTAATTTTTATTACCAAAATTTACACCTGGAAATAATAATTTTTCGTAGTAAATTTTACCATTTTCCCAGTAAATTTTTGTAGGAAAATTTTTAAATTGTTCTTCAAACGTCAAATTTGTTATTTATTTATTAATTTTAAAATTATTTCCAGAGTGAATTTTATTACTTCAGAAAAATTTTTACTCATTTTTACTCAAAATTAACTTAAGATATAGCAAAAACTTTTTCATTGTAAAATAAAAGAAGAAAATTATGATTTTAAATTTAGAAAAATTGCAGACAAGAGAAAAAAATTAAGGAAAAAATTAATTATTAAAAAAAAATAATTGGACAAAAAAATCAGATTTAAAAAATCTGTAATCAAGGAAAAAAGTAACAAATCTTTAAAATAAATATGTATAATCACTATAATAAAGTATTTTTTTTTACTTAATTTAGAAACCCCCTTTTTTAAACTGAATATACTTGTTTAAAAATTAAAATTGTAAATGAATACATTTTTTTCAATGAACTAAAACTATCGCTTTTTATATTTAATTACTTCTTTTGAACAATGGGAGTGAGTAAAGTTTAAAGTGTAACGGTGAATTTAATACGATAATATTTTTTACGGTTAGTTTCAAAAAATTAAAACTTACGCTCTTTTAGAATTTTTTTTTTAAATTTAAAGATTATAAATTTCAAGCAAAGAAAAACTTGATTAAAAAAGCGAAAAATATTTGTAGGAATAAAATAAATATTTTTTAACTGATATTCAAATATTGGTGTTACTATAAATACACAAATTTTACAGATTTTAGAAACTTAATAAATATTACTAATAAATGGTAATTTCTGCTAATTTATTAGTAATTTTTATTAGATTTTTTGTATTTGATTTAATAAATATATAATAATAGTAAATAAATCGTGAATTACTAATAAATAATCTAAATAAATAAATCTACAAATTTATTTGGTAAAATTTACTAATAAATAGTAATTTCTACTAATTAGTAAAATTTACTAATTAAAAAGCAGAAAGTTAGTCACTACTCCAAATTAGTAAAAAATGTTTATTAATTTGAATTAGTGACTGACTTTTTGCTTTTCAATTAGTAAATATTACTAATAAATAGTAATTTCCACTAAATTACTAGTTCACTGAAAAAAAATTTATTTGATTCAAATAACCGATTACTTGTCTATTTTCAAATAAATATTTACTTGAATCATTTAAATGGTATTTGCTTCAAATCTACTCAAATAATTGATTCAAATAAAATTTATTTGATTCAAACACAATTTATTTGATTAAAACACAATTTATTTGATTCAAATACAATTTATTTGATTCAAATACAATTTATTTGATTCAAACACAATTTATTTGATTCAAATAAAAATTGTTTGATTCAAAAAATAAAAATTTAATGGAAATAAAAATTGATTGATTAAAAAAAAAAATATTTGATTCAACTGAAAATTATTTAATTTACGTAAATATTAAATTGATAATAGTCAAGTAATCAGTAATTTGAATCAAATAAATTTTTTTTTACTGTAAAATTTACTAATTCACAAGCACAAGCTCAGTCACTAATTAAAATTAGTAAAAATGTTTATTAGTAAAAAGATGTTTTATATTTTTGGTCTAATGGCCACAAGCAAAAGGTCAGTCACTAATTAAAATTAGTAAAAATATTTATTAGTAAAAAGATGTTTTATATTTATTTGGCCTAATGGCCAAATAAATAAAAAACATCTGTTTACTAAAAATTTTGGCTTTTTAAAATTTCAATATTTTCTTAAATGTCTATTAGTTTGAATTAGTAAATGATTTTTTTGCTTTTGAATTAGTAAATATTACTAATAAATAGTAATTTCTACTAATTTATTGGTACACTGAAAAAAATTTGTTTGATTCAAATAACCAATTTCTTGTCTATTCTCAAATAAATATTTACTAAATAATTTTTAATTGAATCAATTAAATTTTATTTCCTTCAAATACTGAAATAATTGATTTAAATAAAAATTATTTGATGAAAACAAAAATTATTTCATTCAAATTAAAATTATTTGATAAAAACAAAAATTATTTGATTCAAATAAAAATTGTTTGGCTTAAGTAAATATTTATTTGATAATAGTCAAGTAATTACTTGACTTTGATTCAAATAAACATTATTTGAAAAAAAAAAATTATTTGATTCAAACAAAAATTATTTAAATGAAATAAAAATTATTTGATTCAAATAAAAATTATTTAATAAAAAAAAATATTTGATTCAAATAAAAATTATTTGATTTAAATAAAAATTATTTGATAAAAAAAAATTATTTGATTCAAACAAAAATTATTTGATTTAAATAAAAATTATTTGATAAAAACAAAAATTATTTGATTGGAATAAAAATTGTTTGACTTAAGTAAATATTTTTTCGATAATAGTCAAGTAATTAGTTATTTCAATCAAATAAATTTTTTTACAGTCTGAAATTTACTAATTCAAAAGCAGAAAGTCAGTCACAATAAATATAAACCATCTAAAAGTTTCTGGCTTTCAAAAATTTCAATATTCTAAAATGTTTATTAGTTTGAATTATATATTAATTAAATTATTAATAATAATAATAATTCTAATTTTTTGATTTTGAATTAGTAAATATTAGTAATAAATAGTAATTTTTACTAATTTTTAAGTAAAATTTACTAATTCAAAATCAAAAAGTCAGTCACTATCTGAAATTAGTAAACATTTTTATTGATTAAAATTTAGAGAGCATAGGATAGAAAAAAAAAACTATAAAAAAATATTTTTATACTGATGTTAAAATATTAATTCCACTATAAAAATATTAGTCTATTAACTAATAATTTTGTCAACTATTTATCATACAAATACGAGACCATCTAATTGATGTAATATTTCATCTCCCGATAGTTAAACAACGTAATATAGTAAATTTCACTACACAATAAATGTCAAGTAAGGGAGAAATATTAAACAGTAGATGAAAAAATTATATAAAAGAGGGGGAATAATAATTGACCCTTAAAATGTTATACACGAAAAAGGAGCATAAACCTTCAACTTGATTCTCTCCTTTTGGATATATCATTATAGTCCACGTTTACTATTGAACTCCATTCTCTCTCTCTCTCTTTCTCTAGTTCAACCAACCCCCTGTATATATCAACCCTGTGGTGCTCAAAAAGGAAATTTTTTTTCCCCCAACGTCTCGAGAAAAAAAATAATTTCTTTTAAGACAAACAAAAAAAAAATCGACTCTGGTTCTTTTTTCACAGTGAGGTCAATGCATAAAGGCCAATAGCACTCTGCAACAAGTACGGTGGGATGCGAATTCACCGAGTTGACGTCATCCGAACGACGGCCTCTCGACTATTGACTTAGCGGGGTCGTTCGAAGCCGCGAAATCTCCGGTAAAGTGCTTCAAAATCCTCGAAAGTGCAAATTCAATATTCTCGATATTGAAAAAAGGGGAAAAAAGGCAAAAGATTTTTTTTGAGAGAGAGCCGGGTCATGACACCCCTTGGAAATTTTTGTAATACAGTAAAAAAGAAAAGCTTCGGGGTAAAAAAAAAAAGAATTCTTTTTAGGGTGAGACAAAATTCGATCGCGAGATGATAAATAGAAGTTTGAAGAGAATTGAATTTTTCTCACCTGGTAATTTTTGAAATTTTGTCAATGTCCGATTCCATTGGCAATGATGATGGAGAATCGCATTTTCACTTCCCGGATTTTGCCCTCTTGGCGGAGGTCATGTCGGTACTTTACAACTAGGCGGTTCGATACCGACTGACTGGCAGCCATGTTACTAACCCCCGCTACCGTCGTGTGTCTTCCACTACCAACCCTCCCACTACGCCTAATTTTACCCCAATAGACCTGTCTTGATGACTCCCACCCTTCGTTTTGTACCGCGTGATTCAACGTCGTTCGCGACTTTGTACGCACGCATTACGTCATTGCCACCAGGGACGACGATATTTCATTTCAAGACCCGTTATAACTTTAACTATACTAATAACTTGAATGACGTATCAAAATTTTTGCGAATCAAATATATAATGGCGAGAGAGAGAGAGAGAGAGTACAGATACACAGCGGGTGGAAAATAAATCTTACTTTCAGTTCCCTTTTTTGACTGAAAACGTCGAAATTATAGAAACATTTTTTTTTTTTTTTTTTTTGATCGAATTTCAACTTTGAGATGATTTTAATTTCTAAAATTTACTGATTTTTGTCTTAATCTTAGACAAAAAGTAGGTTAATTTTCAATTATTTTGTTCTTGAAAAAGAAATTTTCATTTTAAGGGAAGAAATTTTAACCAATAAATATAGTAATTTCTACTAATTTATTACAATGAAAAAAATTTAATTTATTCAATTAACCGATTAATTGACTATTATCAATGAAATATTTACTTGAATCAAATAATATTTATTGGAGTTAATTAAATGGTTCAATTCATATTTGCAATTTGCATATTTGATTCAATAATTTCAGTATTTTAATCAGATACCATTTAATTGACTCCAATAAATATTATTTGATCCATTAAATATTTAATGGATACTAGTCAATTAATCGGTTAATTGAATCAATTAAATTTTTTTTTCAGTGTATAGTAAAATTTACAAATTCATAATCAAAAAGTCAGTCACTAATTCAAATTGGTAGGTGGTCACTTCTTCTAAAAAATATTTTCTAATCCTTTTTGTCTAAAAAAAGCGGTTTCTAATGAAATCTGTTTTCTAAAAAAAGTTTTTCTAACAAGTTTTGATTTCTAAAAAAAATTTTTCTAAAAAGTTTTGATTTCTAATATTTATTTGCCGAAAATTTTAAAATTTCCATAATTTTGATAAAAGTTAGAAAATTGTTTTTAAAAAAAACTAAGATTAAGAAATAAAAATTATTTTGCAAATTTTCTGTTTCTCAATCATAATTTTGTTTATAAAATTATAAGTTTCTTTTTTTAAAAAAAGAAAAAGTTTTTAATAAAATTACTATTTTTTATCACAATTTATTAACAAAATCCTATTTTTCTTGGAAAAAAAAAATAATTTGCATCATTTTTATACTGAAAGTTCCAAAATTAATTTATTTATAAATCACTTTTACAGAAAATTTAAAATATCTTTAGAAAAAAAATTCCCTATAATTTCTATTTCTTAATTACGATTTTTAACTTCATTTTTAACTTTTTTTAAAGTTTAGTTAAAAAATTTGCATAATTTCTATTTTTTATTATAATTTTTAACGAAATCTTAAGTATTTATTTTTAAAGAATTAAAAAATTTTCGTAAATTTTATTTTCTAATCATATACCTATTGGTCGTCATTACAAAAATTGAATATTGTTTTAAATTTTTTTTTCTTTTGAAAATTGTCTTTATAAGAAAAAGAAATTTTTAGACAATGACTTTTATTAGAAGAAAGAAAATTAGAAAATCACCTTCATTAGAAAAAAGTTTTTTAGAAATTCACCTTTATTAGAAAAAAAATTTTTAGAAAATAAAAAATTAGAAAATACGTTTTAGAAAAACTGTACCCCAATCATTCAAATTATTACACTCTAGATCTGAATCAGTGAAAAATTCACTGATTTCAATTCAGTGGCTCAAATTTTTTTATGATTCAGTGGAATTTCACTGACAATCAGTGGTTTTCACTGATGCTCAGTGAAATTCCACTGATGAATTAAAAGAAAACTGGGCCACTGAATTTAAATCAGTGAAATTTTCACTGTTTCAGATTTAGAGTGTAAACATTTAGACTATAATTCGAATTTAAAAAGTACTTTCTAAATTTTAATCAGGTAAAAATAACTGATTTAGAAGCAAGAATTCAGTCAATTTAAATAATAATATTTCTACTGATCAAATAAAAGTTAAAAATAACTGATTGTCAGTTAAAAATAACTGATGTTTTAGTAGATTTTTTACACTGATTTAATTAGTCGAGTTTAACTATTTTTTAATGAAAATCAGTCATTTTTCACTTGCAATCAGCTATTCAGGGCTCGGATTGTGCGACTTTTTTCGACTTTTTTTTGTGAAAAAATGCGACTAATCGACTTTTTTCTTTTTTTTTAGTAAAATGCGAATGAAATTAAAAATTTTTTTTTAAATTTAAAGGAAAAAGTTTGAGTCAAAAAAATGTTCTGTTACATTTATTTACAAATTTTTCGAAAACATTAATAACTTTTTTTTAAATAAATATTTAATTATTATTTTTCCATGGGAATTAAATTTCTTCAAAAGATTCAAATTCAAACGTTTTTGAAATTAAACAACTTATAAAAAATTGTTATAAAACATGAAGAAATCGATCACTCCGAGTCTTCGACTCGGAGCAATCGATATCTTCATGTTTTATAATAATTAAATATAATCGAGTGATAAAATCGCATTAATTTATATTAAAAGACTTTATAAAAAAAAATTTTTTAATTATTTTTTATGCAAATAATTGAATTATTGGAAAGAAATTTATAAAACATTAGTAAGTAATTGAATTTTGCAGAAGAATGTTGATATTTACCAAAGATAATTGAAATTTTGAAGAGAATTAAAAAAAAAAATTTTTGAAAATAATTGAATTTCTGTGAAGAATTTTTTTACTTTTGAAGATAATTGAATTTTGCAAAAAATTTTATCAGAACTTTTGAAAATAATTAAATTTCCAGGATGAATTTGATTATTTATGAAGATAATAACAATTTTAACGAGAAATTAAAAAAAAAATTTTGAAAATAATTGAATTTCTGCGAAGAATTTTATTACTTTTGAAAATAATTGAATTTCAGAGAAGAATTTTATTGTTTATAAAGATAATTGAAATTTTGACAAGAATTTTATTGAAATTTTTGATAAATAATTGAATTTCAGAGAAGAATTTTATTGTTTATAAAGATAATTGAAATTTTGACAAGAATTTTATTAAAATTTTTGATAAATAATTGAATTTCAGAGAAGAATTTTATTATTTATAAAAATAATTGACATTTTAAAGCGAATTTTAAAAAAAAATGTTAAAAATATCTAATTAAAATTTTGCCACGAATTTTATTTAATTTTTAAAAATTTTATTCCTGATTGATTGATATTAATGTATCCGTTGTCGAGAACTGTGATTTTTTTTTACAATTTTGACAATTTCGTGTTTCCTTTTTGTCGTTTTTTCTAAAATTTCATGCGACTTTTTTCCGACATTTTTGGAAATTTTATGCGACTTTTTGTTACTTTTGTTGTAAATTTATGCGACTAAAGCGACTTTTTTTTGAGTCTAATAAATATAGTAATTTCTACTAATTCATTATAGTAAAATTTACCAATTCATAATCAAAAAGTCAGTCACTAATTCAAATTATTACACTCTAAATCTGAATCAGTAAAAATTTCACTGATTTCAATTCAGTGGCTCAGTTTTTTTTTATGATTCAGTGGAATTTCACTGACAATCAGTAGTTTTTACTGATGCTCAGTGAAAAGAATGAATTAAAAGAAAACTGGGCCACTGAATTTAAATCAGTGAAATTTTAACTGATTCAGATTTAGAGTGTAAACATTTAGACTATAATTCGAATTTAAAAGGTACTTTCTAAATTTTAATCAGGTAAAAATAACTGATTTAGAAGCAAAAATTCAGTCACTGATTGTTTATTTAAAACTATGATTTTTACCAAATCAAAAACAGAGAAACACAAAAAAAACTACACTGAAAAAAAAATTTTATTGATTCAAATAACCGATTAATTGACTATTATCAATTAAATATTTACTAGGAACACATAATATTTATTGGAGTCAATTAAATGGTATTTGAACCAATAATTTCAGTATTTGAAGCAAATACCATTTAATTGACTCCAATAAATATTATTTGAATCAAATAATTTCTATTTATCAAATAATTACTATTTGAATCAAGTAATTTTTGTTTCTATCAAATAAATTTTATTTGAATCAAATAATGTTTGTTTTTATCAAATAATTTTTATTTGAATCAAATAACTTGTATTTAAATAAATTATTTCAGTATTTGATGGAAATAAAATTTAATTGATTCAATTTAAAATTATTTGGTAAATATTTTTTTGAGAGTAGACAAGTAATTGGTTATTTGAATCAAATTAATTTTTTATCAGTGTATAATGATTATTTTATTAGATTTTTATTGTTATTGTTATTTTTTTAGCTGAAAAGATATTTTTTATTTATTTGGTCATTATAGGCCGAGTAAATATAAACCCTCTTTTTACTAATAAACATTTTTACTAATTTTAAGTAGGGACTAACTTTTTGCTTGTGAATTAGTAAATTTTACAGTGTGAAAAAAAATTTATTTGATTCAAACAACTGATTACTTGACTTTTATCAATTGAATATTTACTTAAATTAAACAATTTTTTTTGTTAGTTAAAACCATGATTTTTGACTGATTCAAATTAAGAGAGTAAAAGAATTTAACTAATAAATTAGTAGAAGACACTATTTATTAGTGATATTGATTAATTCAAAAGAAAAAAGTCTAAAAAGAAAATTTACTAATAAATAATTAAAAATTACCATTTATTTACTAATATTTACTAATTCAACATCAAGAAGTCAGTAACTAACTGAAATTACTGAACATTTTTACAAATATAATTTTTCTAAGGGATATCAAATTGAGAAAAAGAATGAATCAAAAGTGTTGCAAAGTGTTTTTTCTCTCAATTTGGTATCTGCAGAAGAAAAACTTTGAATTAAAAATTAAAATATAGAAAGTGAAATTCTGAATAACGTTCAAATGAACAAAATTTTATTATTTCCTCTTCAAATTAAATTTTTATTACAATAATTTTGAGTTACCATCAAGAAAATAAATTAAGTTTCTAAAATATGTGAAATTTGCATTTTTTTATTTGATATTGCAATCAGTTATTTATGAAAATATTTCGATCTCTTGAACGTTTAAAACTTTATTAATATTACTTTTTTTTAAATTTTTATAATAAAACTAATATTTGAAGATCTGGTAAAAACTAAAAAATATTGTTTTATTTTTCTAATATTTTTGTAGTAAAACCAATATTTGATGATATCAGTTATAAAATATTTATTTTTCAACTGATTGTCATTTTTATTTACTATTTTAGTAACTTATTTTTAATATTTTCTTATTTATTTACATAGATTTAATTTTTTTTTTCCTAGAACTTTGTTAGTTTCGACTAATAATTAGTTATTTTTTTTTACAAATAATCAATTATTTATTTATGAATATTTATTTATGTTTACTCATCATGATTAGTTATATTCTATTAAAATTAGTTATTTATTTACTTCTATTTAGATATTTTTTACTAAACATCAGATATTTATTTACTAATATTTAGTTATTTTCTACTAATAATTAGTTATTTTCTACTCAAATCAGTTATTTACTTATTTTTTACTAATAGTTAAAATAGTAGATAAAATAATATTTGCAAAAAGAAAAAAAAATATAAATATATAGTTATCCTGGAAATTACTGAATTTCATTTATGAAGGTTGTACTACTTTACTACCATTGAGTTGTACTACTTAATTTTTTTTGTATCTTTCCTCTTGTCAGAACGCTCAAAAGAGTTAATTGCAGTTCTAATTTAGACAAATTTAAATGAATTTTAATATTTATTATAATAATAATGTAATAAATAATATAATAATAATAATAATAATAATAATAATAATAATAATAATAATAATAATAATAATAATAATAATAATAATAATAATAATAATAAGAATATTAATAATAATAATAATAATAATAATAATATTAATAATAATTTTTTTTGTCACTGTATTATATAGAAATATAAGAGAATATACATAATACATAGCACATAATAGTGCATAACATTTTTATTGTTGTCTATACTAATTAGTAATTACTATACAATTAACGCTATTATTTAACAAAATTTTTTTTACATAAAAAATTTATCTCTTCTTGCAATAAGTGTTGAAATTTCCTCCTTTTTTTCCGTTCCACTCAAATTATATAGTTATATATATACATAATAAAGTTTTCAAACAATAAAGCGAGGTAAATTACTCGGGAGTTAAAAGTATTGATGTCCATAATAATTAGCCTTTGTGTTATTTAATTATTATAGAAAAGAAACTTTTTACGTTTTTACCTTGACAAAAAAAGGTAATTCTTTTATAAAAGGGAAAAATTGATTTTTCTCTCTATATTTCCATATAATTTTGTTTTTCACTTTTTTTACTTTTATTTATTTTTTTAAAACTAGTAATTCTCTGTTTAAAAATTTTTTTTTTAGTTATTTTTAAATATTTTTTATTTAGTTTAAAAAAAAATGATAACTCGTTATATATACGATTAAAATAATAAATATTTATTAGTAATTTTATAAAATGGCACAAAAAAGTCGAATTTCCCTATTTTTTTTTTTTTAGTAAAATGTTTAAATGTAAATGAAATATACAGGAGCTGGCTTACGATACGAACTTGCTCTCCTTGCGCTCTGTCTGACTGGACACTCCTGTATCTACTGCAAAAACTTAAAGCGCTGTAAACGCATGATTTTTTCCCTTTTATTTATGACGAGGAAAGTTCTTTAATAATTTTTTAAAAGTTCAAAAATCAAATAAATTTTATCAACTTGATATTATTATCGTTTTTTAGAACTAAATAAATAATATATAATATTGTAAAATAATATTTTTTACAAAAATTATTTTTGTTTTCTTATTAAAAAAAAAAAATAATAATAATTTTTAAAAAGGAATATTATTATTATTATAATTATTATTGTTATTATTATAATTATTTTTTATTTAATAATTGTTTCTTTGAATCAAATGAATTTTTTTTTTCAATGTATAATATTTATTTTATTAGATTTTTATTGTTATTTTTCTTATTATTTTTTAATTAATATTATTACTATTCTTTTTAGTTATTATTATTATTACTATTATTACTATTAGTACCATTATTACTAATATAAATACTTAAAATTAAACTTGAAAAATGATAATTTTTGTTATAAAATTAGTATACAGATTAGATTTGGAAAAAAAAAATTGTTTACAAAATATTTTTAACATGAAACAAAATTTTTTTTTATCTTCGTAATTGTCAAGGTGTCTCTTAGTCATATGAAAATAGTTATTTTACCAATTGGAGATAAATACTTGTGTTTTATCTTATCTTTTGGGAAAACTAGTTTTTTTTAA
Organism: Leptopilina syphax; assembly: GCA_032872505.1. Classification (NCBI taxonomy): domain Eukaryota; kingdom Metazoa; phylum Arthropoda; class Insecta; order Hymenoptera; family Figitidae; genus Leptopilina; species Leptopilina syphax. The sequence goes on along the minus strand of CM065468.1, from coordinate 19,590,249 downwards.
ACATAGTTATCAAAAAAATTGTATAGTTCTTTTATTTAAACTTTAGGACACGTTATTATAGATTTAAAATAATAATTTTCCAAATAACTTTCAATTATTAACACTACACGTAGCGATTTCCTTCAATTAAATCACTTTTTTCTCGCTTTTCTACAAAATAAAAACAAAAATGTAACAAAAAAAAAAAATTTTAAACAAAAACAAAAATTTTATTATTTATTTTATTTACTTTCTATTTTATTTTAATTCAATACTTATTTATTTAAACTTTAAAGGATGAATGGACTTACAGTAAACTAAATTATTATTATTAATAAATTAATAATAAACTAAATTAATTATTATTTATTTATTTTATATTTAATTAAATGATTAAAAAAAACCTACAAAATGTTTATAGGCATACAAATTAAACTTATATTTTTTTTTTTTGAATTACAATTTTTCAGAAATTGTTAAATCAGACAATAAAGTACAAAATTTTTTAAATTTTGTTATATTTAAATAATTGTAAATAAAAATAATCAAAATAATAAATCAAATAAATCAAATAAATAAAATTAAAATAATATTTTATGCTTAATAATAAATAAATATTCCTAATAATAATAGGAATGCTTCATTATAAAAAAAATAGGAAGTAGAAATAGACAAAAAAAAATAAAATAGAAAAATACCTAATAATTGTTAATTAATAAAAAAAAATAATTAAAAAAAATACATTACTGCAAAAATTGAAACAAAAATATTTTTTATAAAAGGAAAATATTAATTTAAAAATTAAATAATATTACAAATTCTCCCTCATTTTATAAATCGTGATAAATTTAACATAATTACCGTTCATTTTACTCTTTAAAGTGTAAATTGAATCTGCGGTCGTTAATAGTCGTGTGCATAGTAAATAGGGAGGAGAGTTGGTCATTTTTCAGGCTTCTTATTCCCCTGGAACGGCTATTGCCCTTAAAATTAGAAAATAAATAAATAAATAAAACTTTAACTAAACTAAAATTACTTTCAAAATTTTCAAAGAAATAAACGTAGTTTCTTTGTTCTTAATATAATATCATATCAATATAGTGACGAATTTTGAAGTTAATTTTTTTTTCTTCATTTTCTGTATACACAGTCGCACATGAAGAATGTGTGCAATCGTTTTTGATCGTCTTTATAGTTTAAAGCCTTAGCGAATTATTGACGTCAATGTTCGTCATTCCTCTTTGTCTGCATTTTCCTCTCCCTCATTCCTCTGCACACACTAATTACCTCGTCGATATATAATTGCATGCTAAATACATCACGCACATTTACAATACATCTGAACTTACATTCAATTTTTATATATTGGCAAAATTAATATAATATTATAATTTATAATTATATTACTGTTCATATTTTCAAAAATTTTAATAAAATATCGCGAAAGAATTAAATTATTTTCTAAAATTTTTATAAATCCTTCTAAACAATTCAATTATTTTTTTCAATAGTAAAATCTATACAAAAATTTAATTATTTTCAAAAGAAAAATTAATTAAATTAATTAATTAAATTTAATTGCATTCCTCAAAAAAATTCAATTTAAAAAAAAATCAATTTTTTTCTAAAATTTTAAAAAATCATTCGAAAAAATTCAATTATTTTCATAAATAGTAAAATTCTTCGCAAGAATTCAATTAATTCTATAAATAGTAAAATTCTTTGCAAGAATTCAATTATTTTCAAAAGAATTTTAATTAAATTCCTCGGATGAATTCAAATATTTTAAAATATTTCCATAAATTTCAATTATTTCCTAAAATTTTAAAATAATTCTTCGAAACAATTCAACTATTTTTATAAATACAAAAATTCTTTGCAGGAATTAAATAATTTTTAATGAAATTTAAATAAAATTACACGAAAGATTTTAATTATTTTCAAAAATTTCCATAAAATTCAATTTCAACAAGAATTTAAAATTTTCTAAAAATAATTCAATTATTCTCAAAATATTTTTAAAAAATTCTATATAAAAATTAAATTACTTTCAATGCAATTTTTAAATATATTCGTCAAAAAAATTAAAAGAATTCAATTATTTTCAAAAAATAATAAAATTCTTGTGATGAATTCAATTATTTTGAATATACTTAATTTTAATAAAATTCTTTAAAGGAAATTCAATTATTTTAGAAACAACTTTAACTGAATTTCTCGAAAAAATTTCATTATTTTCAAATATTTCTATAAAATTCTTCATAACAATTTAATTATTTCTTAAAATTTGAATTTCAGAGAAAAATATTATTATTCATGAAAATAATTAATTTTTTATGAAGAATTTTATTCAAATTTTTTTAAATAATTGAATTTTTCAGAATTTTTTAAAACTTTTTGAAAATAATTAAATTCTATCTAGAAATGTCATTAAAAAATTGAAAATAATTGAAATATGACAAAAAATTTAAAAAATTCTTTTTTAAATAATTGAATTTCTGTGAAAATGTTTAATTTTTAAAAGAATTGAATTCTTGGGAAGAATTGGATTAAAAGTTCTTAAATAATTGAATTGCTTTGAAGAATTTTATTTTTTACGAAAATAATTGAATTCTCTCGAAGATTCTTACAAACATTTTGACAATAATTGTATTTCTAAGTAGAATATTATATTTTACGAAAATAATTTTATTCTACAACCAATTTTATTATAATTTTTCAAATTTATAAATCATTTTAGGAAAATTTTTTAAAATAATTATTGAATTCTCGAGAAAAATGTTATAATCACATTATTATTATAATGTTATTATAACATTTCCATTATTTTTATAAATAGTAAAATTCATCGTAATAATTCAATTATTTTTATAAATAGTAAAATCTTTACAAAAATTCAATTATTTTCAAAACATTTTTAATTGAATTCCTCAAAACAATTCAAATATTTTTAAATATTTCCATAAATTTCAATTATTTCCCAAAATTTTAATAAATTTTTCTAAACAATTCAAGTATTTTTATAAATATAATAAAATTCTTCTCAAGAATTCAATTATATTCAATTCAATTTTAATAAAATTCTTCTTTATAAAATTTAATTGCTTTCAAAATTTTCAATTAAAATTATTAAAGAAACTCCATTAGTTTCAAAAAATTTTGAAGAAATTCTTCAAAAGAATTTAATTAGGATTTTTAAAAATTTTAATAAAATTCTTCGCGAGAATTCAGTTATTTTCCTAAATAATAAAATTTTTTGAAGGAATTCTATTATCAAATTTTTTGATAAAATTCTTTGCAACAATTCAATGATTTTCAATACATTAATTTTAAAATTGAAAATATTTGAAAAGAAAAATTATAAAAAAGTTAAGAAACAAAAAAGCAAACAACTAACTTTTAACTGCGAACAGATTACCGGAACATGTACTTTATTATTACTATTAATTAATAATTGATTATTATTATTATAAATTATTATTATTATTAATATTATTAATATTATTATTAATTAATAATTGATTATTATTATTATAAATTATTATTATTATTAAACTGAAAAAAAATTATTTGAGCCAATTAAATAGTATTTGCTTAAAATACTGAAATTATTGGTTCAAATGGAAATTATTTCAAATACAATTTGATTTAAATAAAAATTGATTCAAGTAAATTATTTGGACTATTATATTTGATATAATAGTCAAGTAATCGGTTGTTTCAATCAAATACATTTTTTTCCCAGTGTATTATTATAAAAAAATTATATTACTGCACACTCAACATTTTCGCCGGAAAAATAAATTGTACACAATTTTCAGGATATACTTATATATATTCACAAGAAAAAAAAATAAAAAAAAAATTGTGCAATAATTCAAAGGAAAGAATTATCGAGTTTTATATGCCATTGACGTCAAGAAAAGTTTAGTCTTAATGTTCATATATATATGATTTCAAATATACGTCCCTGAAAAAAAATTAAAAAAAGAAAAAAAAAAAAACTCAAAGTCTCTGGCAATAAGGAATCTTCCCTGCCGACATTATATGAGTCTTCGAGACGTGAATCATATATTCCGCAGGTCTCTGATTGAAGATGACAGATAATTGATTTCGTTGCACTTCTCTGCGTCCGTTATCTTCTGACAATTGACGTCAGGGATTGTAAAATGTTCTGTTACAAACTCGTGACAATATATACTTTTTTTTAACGGTGTATTGCATTTCTTTAAAATATATACTATATAGTTTTCTGACCTCGGGAATTTATATTTTTTTTTGTTCAATTTTAATTTCTTTTTTAATTTTATAAACATTTCGACAGGTGTTGACCCAGGCTAGAATAATGTAATAAAATAAATGAGTTAAAAAATGGAATAAATAAATAAATAAATGTAAAAAAAAACAAAAAACTAAGAAAAAACCATACAAAAAAACGAAACAAAATTTTTTTTTCCAAAACGTGTTGACTTTGGTCAGTAATGCAATAGAAGAAAAAAGTTAAAACAAAATAATAAATAAAAAAGTGTAAAAAAAAACCAAACATTTTTTTCCGTATTGACTTAAGTCAGTAATGTAATAGAAATAGAAAAGGTAAAAAATAAAAATTATAAAGTGTAAAGAAACAAAAAAAAACCAAAGAAAAAACAAAAAATAAATAAAATAAAAAAAAAACAATAATATAACTAATAATTAACTAATTAATTAGTAATTAATTAATTATTAATAATAATAAGGCACATGGTCCGGTAATCTCGCTGTTCGCCGTTGTTTGATTTTTTATTTCTTAACATTTTAATGATTTTTCTTTTCAAATATTTTCAATTTTAAAATTAATGTATTAAAAATCATTGAATTGTTGTAAAGAATTTTATCAAAAAATGTAATAATAATAGAATTTCTTCAAAGAATTTCATTATTTAGGAAAATAACTAAATTCTCGCGAAGAATTTTATTAAAATTTTTAAAAATCCTAATTAAATTCTTTTGAAGAATTTCTTTGAATTTTTTCTAAACTAATGGAGTTTCTTTAATAATTTTAATTGAAAATTTTAAAAGCAATTGAATTTTATGAAGATAAATTTTATTAAAATTGAATTGAAAATAATTGAATTATTGCAAAGAATTTTACTATATTTATAAAAATAGTTGAATTATTTCGAAAAATTTATTAAAATTTTAGGAAATAATTGAAATTTATGTAACTATTTAAAAATATTTGAATTCATCCGAGGAATTCAATTAAAATTTTACTACTATTTATAAAAATAATTAAATTATTTCGAAGAATTTATTAAAATTTTTTGAAATAAATGAATTTTATTTTTTTTTATTTTAATTTTATTTTAAAATTTTAAAATTTTAAATTCTTTCGAGGAATACTATTAAAATTGTTTTGAAAAGAATTGAATTTCTGCAAAGGATTTTACTATTTGTAAAAATAATTAAATTATTGCGAAGAATTTTACTATTCATAAAAATAATTGAAATGTTTCGAAGAATTTATTCAAAATAATTGAATTCATCACAAGAAATTTATTATTATTTTTTGAAAATAATTGAATTCTTTCAATTTTTTTGACGAATATATTTAAAAATTGCATTAAAAATTCGAAAGTAATTTAATTATTCCCGTGCAGAAAAAATGGTGAGGGCCCCCGGCGGGGCCCTCGTGGATTGCCCTCTTGCCATGTGGAATCCGCAGGGGCAATCCACGCGGAGCCCTCGAAGGCGTGACATGCTTTCCCTCATGGGTGCCCTCGAGGAAAATCCTCATGGATTCCATATGGATTTTCCACGCGGTGCCCTCGTGGATTTCATAAAATGCCCTCAACTTTATTTTCAATTAAATTAATAAATGAATTATTTATTAATAACAAATTAGTCCAATTATTGATAAATAACATTCTTATTTAACAATTTTTACTTTTTTTAATTAAATCGTGACCAAAAAAAAAAAAAAAATCTGACGCACGCGGGAATTGAGCCTACGACCTACTGACTACCAGACAACACTCTTACCACTATGCTACGGGACCTACTTGAAAATTATTGCTGTAATGTAGGTGACTTGCTGACTTGCTTTTGATGATTCAATAAATTATTTATTAACACTAATACACCATGACAAATAATTAAATAGTTTAATAATAATAATAACAATATCAATAATATAATAATAGACCATAAATATTCATAAATTAATATTTTTATAATTTCAAAAAAAAAAAAAATGTCAAAACATTTGTGTTAAAAACGCGTTTTTCATAGTTTAAAATCATTATAAACATTAATTTGTTGATGAAAAAAAAAATTTTTTTTTTGGACTTAGAAATTTTTTCTAGTTAATGATGTGGGCAATCCATGAGGGCCCTCGCGTGGGCCCTCATGGATTTGCCCTTAGGTAAGTTCAATATTTTCAAAAAAAGTAACATTAAATATTTGTTAAAAACGTGTTTTTCATTGTTTAAAATGATAGTAAACAATAATTTTTTGTTGTAAAAAAAATTTTTCGTTTGGACTTAGAAAAATTGTTGAGCAGGGCATTCATAATGGCTAAGAGCAGGGGCCCTGCTGGTGCCCTCGTAAATTTCCATAACTTTGTGATAGGATTTCTGGAAAAATGTCACTTAATGTTTATTTCAGGTGCTTTGAAACGTAATTTAATGCATTCTGAACTAAAGTTTTTCAACAAAAAAATTTTTTTTTAAAAACTTAGATAAATTTTTGAGCAGGGCAACCGTAAGGGCAAAGAACGGGGCCCCTGCTGGTGCCCTCGTGGATTTCTCCTCATGGATCTTCCACGAGGGCCCCCGACGGGGGCCCGGAGCTGTGGGGCTCGAACGTGGCTTTTTCCACACGGGATTATATAGAATTTTTTAAAAATATCTTGAGAATATTTGAATTATTTTTGGAGAATTTTAAATTCTTGTTGAAAATGAAATTTATGGAAATTTTTCGAAAATCATTAAATTCTTTCGTGTAATTTCATTACATGATTTTAATTTTACGAAACTTCAAATTTAATTAAATATAATTTAATTCCTACAAAGAATTTTAGTATATTTATAAAAATAGTTGAATTATTTTAAAGAATTTATTAAAATTTTAGGAAATAATTGAAATTTATGGAAAAATTTTTAAATATTTGAATTCATCCGAGGAATTCAATTAAAATTGTTTTGAAAATAATTGAATTCCTGCAAAGAATTTTACTATATTTATAAAATTAATTGAATTCTTGCGAAGAATTTTACAAATTATAAAAATAATTGAATTTTTTCGAAAGATTTATTAAAATTTTAGAAAAAAATTGAATTTTTTCGAAATGTTTAAAATTTTTTTTTTAAAATTGTATTTTTTCGAAATGTGTTAAATTTTTTTAAAAATTGAATTCTTTTGAGAAATTCAATTAAAATTGTTTTGAAAATCATTGAATTTTTGCAAAGATTTTACTGTTTAAAAAAATAATTGAATTGTTTCGAAGATGAATTTATTTAATTTTAGAAAATAATTGAATTGTTTCGTGAAATTTAATTAAAATTTTTGAAAATATGAACAATAATAATTAATTTTGTACTTAATAGGTGAATTTTTTTAATTTTGATCATGAAATTATTTAAAAAATTTATATTTGAAAATAAAAAATATTGTAATTTGCATAACAATAATAAATTTAATATCACGTTCCACGCGCTAGCGCGCGTAATATTTGCTAGTTAATTAATAATGCGTAATAATAATAATTATTAATTATAATTATAATATATTATTATTATTATTACTCTATATTAATTATTTTTTTGTATATTATGTATCCAATTTTCAATTTTGGTGTTTGGTCGTATAAAATATATATATGCGAAAACTTTCTTTCGAGAGAGCTGAGTTTTTATATACGTACTTTGCGACGGGGGGGTTTCTTTGATAAAATTCACTTGACGAGTGAGCCGCCACACTTTTTCTTTATGAATAAATCATTTAGTGTACCTTGAGCGCTCATTTTCTGCTCTTTACTCGAGTTTCTCATTTCAAACATGGAATATTTATCTAAATAAACGTATAACTCGAAATTTCTGCTGCAAAACGTAAAATAAAAATGCGAGGAAAAAATATTAAATATTGAAAAAAAAATAGGTCTTGGAAACTCAGTTTCAAACCATTTCTCTTAATTTTCCAATTAAAAATACACAAAAGTGAGAAAAATTTTACACTTTTGTTATTATTTTTAATTGGGAAATTTTATATTTATGGCAAAAAAAAATTGCACAGACTCTTGTTAATTAATATTAAATATTTATTTATTGAGTTGTTCTTTAAATTAAATTTTGAATGTATTAATTATAAAATTCTTTTATTTTTAGTATTTCTTTATTTTTTGTTTATTTATTAATTTATTTATTCGTTTATTTTGTAAAAAAATGGCCTTTGCTAAAGCACATGTGTAGTTTGTCTGAAAACAAAATTTTTCACCAAAGTTGTGGTTGTAAAATCGAAATTATGACAATTTTTTCATTTATTTAGAGAATATAAAATTTTATTTAAAAATTAAAATTCGTGATTAAAAAGTATAAATATTGCCAAAAAAATATTTTTTTACTCTCTTTTGAATTAGTAAAAGAGTTTACTAATTTGAATAAGTGACTAACTTTTTGCTGTTGAATTTTACTAAAAAATTACTAGAAATAATTATTTATTAGTAAAATTTTTGCTCTAGACTTTTTGTTTTTGTATTTTAGTAAATTTAATAATAAATTAGTAGAAAGTACTATTCAGGTATTAATAATATTTACTAATTCAAAAGCAAAAAAATCATTCATTAATTCAAATTAGTAAACATTTTTACTAATTCAAATTTAGAGAGTAAAAAATTTGCAAAATTTATACTACTTTAATCACAATTTTTAAATAAAATTTTATTTTCATTAAAAAAATTTAAAAATTTAAATAATTTATATTTTTTTTTTACTTATTTCTAAAAAAATTGAAGTTTTGTTAAAACATTGTGAATGAGAAATATCAAGGATACAACTATTTATTCTCTTTTTTCATTTATTTCCGCAAAGAAAAAATTATAGTTTCATTAAAATTTTTTTGATTAAATAGAAATTATGGAAATGTTTTTCTGTTTTTCAGCCAAAGAAACTTAAAATTTTGTAAAAAAAACTGTGATTCATAAAATTTTTTTTCCTTTATTTTAAAAAAAAAATCTTGGAATTTTGTTTGAAAAATATAAATTTATACAAAATATATTTCCTGTTTTCCAAAAAATCAAAATTTTGTTAATAAATTGTGAATAGAAATAGGAATTATGCAAAAGTTTTTCTTCTTTTTTTAAAAGTGACTCATAATTTTTTTTGAAGAAAATTATGATTGAGAAACAGAAAATAGGCAAAATATTTTCCATTTCACTGTTTTAATTTTTGAACAATTTGAGTTCTAATTTTTTTTTCTTAAGAAAAGAAAATAAACTGTATAATTTCGATTTGAGAAACAAATAAGTTTTTTAAAGAAAAAAAAAAAATTTTAATTTGCTTGATTTTTATTTGTCAATTACAATTTTTGTTACAAAATGCTATTTTTTGAGAAAAAAAGAAAAAAAATTTGCATAACTTCCCTTTCTGCATAACAACTTCTTAACATTTTTTCAAATTTTCTAAATTTCTGTTTTATGAGTGTTTATAATTTGCACTTTATTTGAAAATTTATAATAAATAAAAACGTTTAAATAATTTTTTTAGTTTAATAAACATTTTTTAAAATTAATTCCTGTCAAATCATATAAAAGATAAAAAAATATACAAAAAATCGAAATTCAAACTGCGAATAGAATGAATGAAAAAATACCAAGATTATTATAATAAATTACAATAAATAAATATTTAATAGAGGGATATTTTTATGTTATTATAAAAAGTGAATTCTTTATTTTTAAATTTATTTTTCATTTATTATTTTTTGTAAATAAAAAAAAATTATCATATTATACTATTTATTTGATTCATTCAATTTACAAGTCTAAAATTTCAATTTCTCTCAAGAGTCGAGAATTTAAAAAAATGTTTAATCTTTGAACACTACCTATATATACGATAATAATGAAAGAAAATTGATTTATTATTAAAATATGTCCACAATTAAAAAAATTGATTTCAATATAAAAATTTCACAGCGCCAAGTACTTGAACTATAAAATAATGTTATGAATATTTAATATATGCACGTAAATGAAAAATGACTTGTTTTTAAGATGAAACGTGGCACTAATCGATGAAAAATTATATATAAATATATAAACACATGTGTGTGTATTATAAAATGTACAGTGTATATATATTGCTTTGACGTATTGTTCATATTTTTTTTTCTCATGAAAAAAATCCAATCTCAGAATAAAAAAAAGTGTTCTTTTTTCTGTCTGTGTATGTCCTCTTTCGAAAAAAAAGAAACAAATCTTTAAAATGAAAAGTAAAGAATGAAAATTGAACAAAATTTTTGTTAGACTACTGAATCGTTTTTCATATGAATTGTTTTAGAACTAGGACAAGGAATGAAACGCTATTTCGAGACAAAAGAATAAAAAAAAAAAAACAGTATTCATTTAATCTCATTAAATGAGATTAGATGTAAATGGAATTTTAATCACGCGTCTTTTGAGAACGTTAATGCAATTCATAGTCAAGAAGTTTTCTCTCTTTCTATATATATATATATATATAGTACATAGAGGATGAAACAGAAAATTGTTATTTAATTTTTATTTTTAAAAATTTTCCCTTGGACACCAAAGATGTGATTTGTAAGAATTTTTGTAAAGTCACAATAACCATTAAATAACAATCAATTATTTATTTTCCTCGTCATGAAAAAGTACTAAAGACGTCATATAATACAAATCACGTTCATCGTAAATTTTTTTTTCGAATTAGAAAAAAAACAATATTAATTTCCATATAAAAATTGAAAAAGAAATTTTTTTTGTTTCGAGAATTATGTATTAGTTGTTTCAGAAAATTTTTTAATTAATTTTTTTTTTAATCTTGCGATAGGAGAGGATTATTTCTCCTGTTTCATAAACATTTATATTTTATATATAGAGATATTTTATTTGATTCGCGAAATTTTAATCCTCTCTTCAGGGAAAAATATATGAATTTATCGAGTAATTATATTTTCTGAGTATATTTCGAAATAAAGAGTAGATTATTTTTAGATTTTTAAAATGAAATTATTAATTTTTGATGTTTTTCTTTTATTTCAGGATAGAAACGAGGAACGAAATTAAATCGAAATGGTTCCATTTTTCTGCTTGGGAAAAATTTATTCTTCAAGGATTTAAGGTAGGAAATAAAATTTTTTTTTTAACTTTAAAAAAAGCTTCTAAAAAGACTTGATATTAAATTAATATATTTGTAATTATTTATATATATGATTCTCGAAATTCCTATTCGTGACCAATTTTAATAAGAATTATTATTGGTCCAAATTCAGTTATCAAAATTTTATAGAATTTTACTAGAAACATTTTTTAAATTAAATTAAATTAATTAAATATATTGATTTGTATCAAATAAAATTTATTTGAATCAAAGAAAATTTGCTTCAAATACAGAAATTATTGATCCAAACTCAGTTATCAAAATTTCATATAATTTTACTAGAAACATTTTTTTAATTAAATTTAAATTAAATTTTTTACTAAAATTAATGATTAGAATTAATTTTTCATTAGAATTTTTTAATGGAATATTATCTGCAAAATTTTAATAGCAGGATTCTACGTAAAATCTAATGAACATTCTGCAGAATTTCACTAGAACAATTATGTAGAATTTTTACACGAATTCTGGAAAATATTAGATGTGTCGAAATTTATATATTTTTTTTATTATTAGGTAAAAATTTACACAATTTTTTTTTATTTTTCTGTAGAAATTTACAGAATATTTTTTAGATAATATTAATATTAATATCAAAATATTATTTGTTGAGTATTTGAAGTATTTGAAGTATTTGTATTTGAGTATTTCCCATTTTGAATTTCGCGCCAATACAGTTCTTGAAATTGCCGCCTAGAGGGCATGAAAATTCTCTCATAAACGAGATAAAGCAAATCAAAATTATTTCATTTCAGTTTTAAAATAAATAAAATTATAATTTACAATAATAAACAAATTGTAAATAATTCAATTAATGGATAAAATTATAGAAAATAAATAAATATAATAATAAAGAAATAAACAAATATAATAAATAAATGAAATAGATTATTTTATCTATATTAATCTATTTTTTCTACTTTTATTTTTCTACTTTCCCGCTTTATTTATTTATGGACATAATTTATTATTTTTATATTCTATTCTTTTTTATGTTTTACTTATTTAGATTTTTTTAACGTTGCTTTTATATTTATCTCCTTACTTCAATTGGTTTTTAAATTACTTACCTATTTTTACTTAAATGCAAAATTTTTACTATAAAATTCCTGTAAAAATTCTATAAAGTTATTCCAGTAAAATTCTACAAAATTAGTAATAATTTTCGTTAGCAGTTAGTCAAATTTTACTAATTGTCACTAGAATTTCACTAACAATTTCGTTAGCAGTTAGTCAAATTTTACTAATTGTCACTAGAATTTTATTAACAATTAGTAGAACGATTTTATTTTAAGTCGATAAAACAGTTTTACTAATTCATTTAGTGAATTAAATTACTAGTAATTAGTGAAGTGCTGCTAAAAAATTAGTCAAATTCTTATAACAATTAGTAAAATTTTACTAACAATTAGAAAAATTTTTTAGTTTTACAAAAAAAATGTTACCATCCATTTAGTAAAATTTAACTAATAATTAGTAAAATTTAAATAAAAATTACTTTCCTAATTAAAAAACGGGAAAGATTATTTTATTCATAATAATCTATTTTTTTAAACTTGTATTTATTCATAGACAGAATTTCATGTTTTTATATTTTTACATTTTTTTTGAATTTCGCGCCAAAAGTTTTTTTTTATATTGCCGCCTAGAGGGCATGAAAATTCTCTCACAAGCGGAACGAAGTGAGTAGAGTATAAAGTAATTTTTCCGATTCGAAACACAATTTATCGAATTTAAAAAAAAAATACTCGTTTCAAATAAATATTTTTATAATAGTTAAGTAATTTATTATTGGATTTAAAAAAATTTTTATTTCAGTGCAAGATAATCAATTTCGAATAATTAAAGTAAATTAAAAGTCGAATGGGAAAAATTAGGCACAAAATTCAAATTCAAATAGAAAAAATAATTTGTAAATCTATCACTGTAAAAAAAAGGTTCTAAATTTGAGCTGATTTTGGTATTAAAATAGAACCAAATTACGATTTAGTACCAAAATTGTTACTAAAGTAGTGCCCTTTTTTTACAGTGTAGTGGTATTTTTTATATATATAAAAAAGTGTAAATTGGAAAACAATTTTCTTATATTTTGGAACTAAAATTTATAATCTTTTAAAATAGAAGAGTAGATTAAAAAAATAAAAATAATCTTCAAAATACAGAAAGAAAATTATACCGACAACAACTACAAATTTCACTATATTAGCAAAATTTTTAATTCCTTCAGTTACGACTTTAGCTATTCTAGAGAAACTTATCGTTGTTCCAGGTAAATTTTTCTTTACGTAAAGTAAAAATTTTACGAATTCGTTACTTTAATTTTCCGTCAATTGAAAAACAGTAGTTTTTCAAAGTATTATTACTCATTACTAATACTAATAATTTTTTTTCCTACTTCGATAAAAAAATCTAAATTTTTCTTTTCCTTTTTTTTATTATTATACCTGTAAACTTACGAAATATGTGGACTGTTGATTACGATGACAATGACTGCGTGTGCGATAATATTACATGTATAAAATTTATTTCATTAGATTATTTCCAACGGGTTCGAAAGTGTATTGACACGGTTCTGGTTGACGTCAGTTGGTTTGACGTCAATTCCAGGGACCCTCCTAGAACTTTGAATCTCCCTTTAGATTATATAGAAAATCCACGCGGGTTTATATCGCGCCAACGCGAAAAAAGTTTCGCCCGCACATTATTCGAAAAAAAAAGAAAAATATATATATATATACATATCAAAAGAAAAATCGAATATAAATAAAATAATGAAATCTAAATAAAAATGTCTCATATACACACGATTGTGATCTATTTTATGTATTTGAGAGAAAATACACAATTTACCTCGACCTTTTCATCAATTGCATATATAGACAATTATATATCTCGAAATAAAAACCTGTTTTCTTCTCTTCTATACGGAATATAGATCGTAAAGCTATGACGTCTGCCAAGATAATTCAAGATATATCACATGTAGCTTTTTCAGTCTTTTTGATATCAAAGATAGTAGGAAAAGAGTGAAAAAAAAGTTTTTGTTTTGTGAAAAAAAAATTATTTTATTTATTGTTTCTGTTCAATGGATTTTGGAAGAAGAAAATAAAAAAAAGACCTCAAAAAATTTGGTGTAAATGAAAGTAATCGAATTATAATCGAGAAGGGTTTTTTTTTTATCATTATTCAAAAATATAAATTTGATTCAAAAAAGTGTTTATTTAAATATCGATAATATTGAACTGGTTCAATTCAGTAATCGATTTTATTATTAAAAAATTCCGCTCAAATTTTTTTTTCGAATTTAAAAAAAATCTAGATTTGGTAATTTCAATTAATTAAATTTTTAATTGAATTTTCAGTCTATTTTTAAATGACAATTTAATTATTCAAAATATAGTATTTTAAATGAAATAACTTATAAATTAGATAAATAACTAAATTGAATTAGGTTTCATTAAAATTAAATTAAAATTAAATTAAAATTAAATTAAAATTAAATTAAAATTAAATTAAAATTACTTTTTTTAAATAAAATGAAATTAAAATTTAATTTAATTCGAAAAATAATCGAATTTATAATCAAAAGGCTATTTAATCATTATTTAAAATTAGAAAAATGTGATTGAAAAAACTATTTATTTAAATCTCAATAAATAAACTAGTTCAATTTAGTAGGAATTTAATTGATTTTATTTTTAAAAAATCTCTTTTTTTTAAATTGTTTTCAATTTAATAAAAAATCTAGATAAAAAATCAATTAATTGATTTAATTTTTAATTATTACAATTCAATTACTTAAAATATAGATTTTTAATTAAAAGTATACATTAAATAAATAATAATTAAATTGAAATAAAATTAAATAAAAGTATAAATTAAAAAAACTTAATTAAATTAAATAATTAATGTAAAATAAATAATCAATTGGAAAATTAAATCCAATTAAGTTAAATTATAATTAAATTAAAATTTTCAAAGTAAAATCCAATTAAATTTTAATCTAATTGGAAGAATAATCGAATTATAATTCAGAGGGCATTTAATCACTATTTAAAATTATAAATGTGATTGAAAAATTATTTTTTTAAACGACAATAATTGAAGTAGTTCAATTTATAATAATCGATTTACAATTTTATTTTATTTTTTTTTCATTTTATTTTTTTCCAATGGAAAATATAGTTTTTTAATTAAAAAATTAAGATTAAATGACAAATACTCAATATTTTTCCCTTTCTATTAAAATTTTGTTAGATTCTACAATTTTAGTTTATTTTAAAAATTTGTTTGTAAATTTAATTTAATTATTAAATTTGGTTTTAAATTAAATTTAATTTTAAATTTTAAATTTAACATTTAACAATTGTTGTCTTTTAAGGGCATTTGAACCATTATGACGTCACAGTTTGTTCAAAGCATTTGTTCTAAATATGTGACGTCATAATGGTTCAAATTCCCTTAATAATCCTTGGGATTAAGAATTTCGATAAAATAAATAAATAAATATTTTTTTAAATATGAAGTCTAAATATTTGTTTAAATAAGAAATATAAATATTTTTTTAAATAGGAAATATAAATATTACTTTAAATAAGAAATATAAATATTGCTTCAAAAATATTTACTTTAAATATTCTTTCTTTATAAATGAAATAAAAAAAAAATTATTATAAAAAAAATCTTCATTAAAAATATAAGTTTCTAAAAAAAAGAGAAATAGAATTTCCAAAAGGAAATGAAAAATAGTTTTAAAAATTGAAACATTTTGGAGTAATATTTTTTCTCTAATGTTTTTGCATGTAATTTAGTAATTTGTACAAAGAAATTTAAGTTGACACGAAAGGAGCGTTAATAATAGCAGAAACTAGTTTCTTTTTTTTATTTGCAAAATTATTAAAATTGTTAGAATTGTTAGAAGCGTTAAAAGTGTCTGCGAGCGTTTTATCGGTCATTGATTCGATAATTTAAGAACTATGTTTCAGGCGCTACTTATCAAAACTTCAACAAATAATAATCATTTAAAATGATATAGTAGATAATTAAAGATCATTCGCATTTAAACAGTTTTTTATATAAAGATTATCTCGATAATTTCTTTTTCCATTGACATACTTTTTTTCTTATCGAGATTCCTCCTAAGTACTAATTTTTTTCTTTTATTTCAAAGTGTTATTTGTTTTATTATTAATTGTTACATTTTCTACTATTATTTTCTTTTATTTAGAGAATTTAAAAAAGTATTTATTATTATTAATAATTATTATTTATTATTATTATTATTATTATTTATTATTTATTATTTATTATTTATTATTTATTATTTATTATTTATTATTTATTATTTATTATTTATTATTTATTATTTATTATTTATTATTTATTATTTATTATTTATTATTTATTATTTATTACTTATTATTTATTATTTATTATTTATTATTTATTATTTATTATTTATTATTTATTATTTATTATTTATTATTTATTATTTATTATTTATTATTTATTATTTATTATTTATTATTTATTATTTATTATTTATTATTTATTATTTATTATTTATTATTTATTATTTATTATTTATTTATTATTTATTTTTTTTTTTGTATTTTTTGCTTTTTTTGGAAGTTTAGAAAATTGTTATTAACTACAAATTGGATTGAAATTTTTATCTGTACTACTATTTGGGTTCAAATTTTTATCTACTACTATTTGGACTAAAGTTTTTATCTACTACTATTTTGGATTAAAATTTTTATCTATTATAATTTTGATTAAAATTTCTATCTACTACAATATTTGGATGAAAATTAAAAAATTACAAAAAGATAAATTCAAGAAAAAATGAGTTAGGAATTTGATTTTTTTTTTGAAATAATAAAGAAGTTTGTGGGAAGATGATCAATCACGGGGAAATTTTACAGAATAATTTAATAAACGTAGGAAGTTAATCAATGTCCTGAAATTTCAATTAAGATGAGATACTCTCTTCCATAAATGAACATTTTCCTGAATATTAGATTCGACAGTCTGTATAGTTATAAACATGTAAGATTAAAAATAAAAACTGAACTAGATAGTGGCTATTAATTCCAAAGTGTGACGCAAAACGCAAATCAAACACTGTTAGATAAAGTATATTAAAATAGCTTTTGCTGATTCCAGACATTATTCTTAATTTTTTTTCTCATTCTCTGTCCTTGCGGTTTATAAGAGACAAAAAGAAAAATTAAAAAATCCCCCCACACACCTATATCTGTTGATTTTATAATTAAGTTCATTTCCTTTTTTGCAGTATCTAACTTTATTAGATACGTTTGTTATCGAATTAATTTGCAAAATAAAAAAAAAATTCTTTGCTAAAAAGAAATTTTTTTTTTTTTACTTTAAAAATAGAATTTAAGAAATTATTCAAAATTAAATAATTTTCATTGTAGAAAAGAAAATTTAATTTACTTACTACTTTAAAAAAAATTTTAAAAAGCAAGTTTAGAATAAATTGCTTTTTTCTGATGATATAATTTCTGATGTTGAAATTCTTTTTTTCTATTTTGTAGAATTTGTTTATTTTAAATAATAATTTTCGATAGCTGCTGCTCTCTTACGGACGCGAAGGAAAGAGATCGAGAACTTTTAGCTTTAGGTAACTGTTAGTTACCTTCCGAGAGTTGACAATGATTTTATCAACAATGAGTACTATTTATTTACTGTTGCTAACCAATAATTTAAAAATTATTATCACTTAATCAATTTTTTTCAGGGTAAGAGAGAAAACTCAGATAATAATAATTTAAAACAAACATTTCAATAAGCATAATTTAACATTTATTGTTTATTACTTAAAGAACACCCTTTAACAATTTCTAAAACCAATGTGGAATTTCTTCTTCATTTTTTTCTTGGTTTTTTTCAGCATTTTGTTCAGCATTTTTTTCTATATTTTTTTCAGCATTTTTTACTTAATTTTTTCCACCATTTTTTTCAGGATTTTTTTCTGGATTTTTTTCTGGATTTTTTTCTACATTTTTTTCTATATTTTTTTCATCATTTTTTTCACCATTTTTTTCAGGATTTTTTTTCTACATTTTTTTTCAGCATCTTTTTCAGGATTTTTTTCATCTGGATTTTATTCTACATTTTTTCCTGCATATTATTCTTTATTTCTTTCTGGATTTTTTCTGCATTCTTTTAATTTAATAATTAGCAATTTTTTTCTAATTATTAAAAAATATTAATAAAAAAATTTTGGGAAAGTGAATGGAGAATTTTAATTGAAAAATAAAGGATAAAATGAAAAAAAAATTAAATTTCTTTATTTCTTCTTGACTTTTCTTCTTCATTTTTTTTCTTTGCTTTTTTCTTGGTTTTTTTCTGGATTTTTTCTACATTTTTTTCATCATTTTTTTAATCATTTTTTTCAGCATTTTTTTCACCATTTTTTTCACCATTTTTTTCACCATTTTTTTTCAGGATCTTTTTCTGGATTTTTTTCTGAATTTTTTTCACCATTTTTTTCAGGATTTTTTTCAGAATTTTTTTCTATATTTTCTTTTCAGGATTTTTTTCTTAATTTTTTCAGGATTTTTTTTTTGACTTTTTTCTGAATTTTTTTCACCATTTTTTTCAGGATTTTTTTCTGCATTTTTTTCAGGATTTTTTTCAGGATTTTTTTCAGAATTTTTTTCTATATTTTCTTTTCAGGATTTTTTTCTTAATTTTTTTCAGGATTTTTTTTTGGATTTTTTTCTGAATTTTTTTCACCAATTTTTTCAGGATTTTTTTCTGCATTTTTTTCAGGATTTTTTTCTATATTTTTTTCAGGATTTTTTTCAGAATTTTTTTCTATATTTTTTTCAGGATTTTTTTCTTAATTTTTTTCAGGATTTTTTTCTGCATTTTTTTCACCATTTTTTTCAGGATTTTTTTCTTAATTTTTTTCACCATTTTTTTTTAGGATTTTTTTTTGCATTTTTTTTACCATTTTTTTCAGGATTTTTTTCAGGATTTATTTCTATATTTTTTTCAGGATTTTTTTCTTAATTTTTTTCTGCATTTTTTTCAGGATTTTTTTCTGTATTTTTTTTTGTTTTCTTTTTATTTAATAATTAGCAATATTTTCCTAATTGTTAATAAATATTATTAAAAATATTAAGGGAAAGAGAATTCAGAATTTTAATAGAAAAATAAAGAAAAAATGATAAAAAAAATTAATTTTATTTGTGTAAACATTTTTGTGAATGGAAATTCTTTTTTTTTTGACTGAAATAGACACTAGTTTTCAATTATTGTAATTAAATTTCCGTTATTAGTTATACACAAAAGAAAGTTTCGTGACTTTTTTTTCGTTATAAGTCATAAAAGACTTGAAGCTTTTAGATTTCATTAAGGCAAAATGATAAAAGCATTTTCTCAAGAATTATCATCCCCAACGTTTAAATTCCCTTGTTCTTGACAACCTCCTCACAATTATGACAAATAAATAAAGAGCTCGCCTTTCAACAGCAAAGTACAATGTAATATGTACTTTATATAGATATAAATGAAACGTAACAATTAGAACATTCTCTGTGAAGATTCATTCCATTATTATATATAATTGTCCTTTGAATAGTCTTAATACATTGAGTTAAAAGATTTATTTCGTATCTAAGACCTGGAGATAGAAAGTGAATGTTATTTAAACTCATATTATTAATTATTATTATTATTATTATTATTATTATTAACTAAAAAATCTCTTCTCTGTTATTAATTAATATTATGCAATTATTATTATTAATTATTATTTAAATTCATTTCGTTTCATTATTTTTACATGTAATAAGTTTTAATTTAAAATTAAAAAATAATTTTATCGAAATTATCACTGAGAAAAAGAATTGTTTAATCCAGAAATAAGCAGCCAACCAAAAAAATATGTTTGAATTAAACATATTTGTTGGTTACTTATTTTTGGATTAAAAATTTTTTTTCTGAATGCAGTCAATAATTGCAAAGAAGAAATAAATGTTTGTAAGAAAATAAAAATATATTTTTTTTAATAATAATGGTTAACGTGTTAATAAATATTGATAATAAATGTATTAGTAAAACATTAATAATAATGTTAATAATATTAGTAATTATTATGAATTATAACTGATTATAATAACAATAATGTTAATATTAACAATATTAATAATTGTAATTAATTAATAATATTAATATTAATAATTTGAATAAAAAAATATATCTCATTTTTCGATTATCAAGTTGATCGGAAAAAGGGTTCAATTTTTATATACGTGAGCATATTTTTCAAGTAATAACCATAAAATGTGGTTTATATATGTATAAAACTGACATAAATGTTCGACACATGTGTAAAAATATATTTCAGCCAATCAATTTTTATGTATCGCTCATATATTTTTTCATGACAAGATTAAATTTTATCATGTTTAGAAAAGCTTTTTTTTTTTTGTTTTTTTTTTTTGTTAAAAGGAGCGAAACATTTTGAGATATTGTTGCGAATAGGAAAACTATATCTGCTTGTCCCTCTTTCATGTTCAACTTATCTTCATCGACAATGGCTTCCTATTCGTGTTTCAGTTTTCATTCAATGACTTGAATTCGTTGTTACCAAGTCTTATCAGAATCTTTTTTTTTTTTTTTTTTTTTTTCTTTTTTAGAAACGAATAACAAATTCTATGAATAAATATAACGTGTATATGATATAAATTTTTTTTGCAACTGTTTTTTATAAAATTCTGCAAATAAGTGCAATATTATTTTATTTATTATTGATTTATTATTTTTCATTACTATTTATTATTTTTAAAAAATTATTATTTTTTCTCTAACATTGATTACTATAACATTTAATTAATAAATTTTACTAATAAATTAGTCGAAATTACTATTTATTTGTATTTACTAATTTAAAAGTAAAAAATTTTTAAATAAAAATTGATTTAATATCACAATTAATTAATTTTTGTTCTGAAAAAAAGTAATAAAAAATGTTTTTTCCATTTTGACTCGCAACAAAAAAAAAACAATATGTAAAATTCTAAAAGACCACTCGGAATTGTAATAATTTCGCTAATTATTAAGTGTCCGGAAATATGTGAAACATCAGGCCGTGTACACCAGCTGTTTGTGGCATAAATTCTAGTTCACGAGACATATTCTGCCTCATAACTTCAAGAATAGTTTATCTGTAATCATATCATTGTGCGACGTCAATATTTTGTAAAGACGTAATTTATTTAAAAGAAATTTTCAAAAATTTATAAAGACTTAATTTAAAAATAGAAGAAAAAAATTTTCTAAAAATTATCTCCCCTTTTTTCTGCCTTTCCATCATTTATTTATTTTAGAAAATAAATCTTTCTTCCATTTTTTTATTTTCTAAAGTAAATAATTATGTTATTTATTTATTTTTAATTATTTATTTTATTTATTTAATTAATTAATTAATTTATTTATTTATTTATTGTATTTATTTGTTTTATTTATTTATTTATTGTATTTATTTGTTTTATTTATTTATTATATTTATTTATTTGTTTTATTTATTTATTTATTTATTTTTTATGTATTTATTTTAGAAAATAAATAAATGATATAGAAATACAGAAAAAAGGGGAGAGAATTTTTTCAAAATAAATATTTTACTCGCAGTTATATTCCCTGAATCGATTTTATTTAAAAAAAAAATATCTCTTAAAATATATTACGTGCGGGGAAAAAATATCTCCAACGTCCATGCATTCATTATTTTTCCTCTCCACTGAAAATATTGGAGTGGAAACAATAAGATTAAATTAAAAAAGAGTAATATCAAATTGGTAAAAATAGAGAAAGAATGTAAATTATACAGCACTGGTGTATTTTAATTGAAAATATTATTGGAACGTAGAAGGAAAATTACCTATTTTTTAAAAATTTGAAATCGATTTTCTTTAGAGAATAAATTTATATAGTTTTATTTTTATTTTTTTGTTGTTGTTGTAAATATAACGTGAATTGTCAAGGTGAATATTTGTCAGTATTGACAGTTTTATATGGTTGTGTTATTTATTGATTCAGTTGAAAAGGAATTTTTCATTAATAATAGAAACAGTGTTCTGTCTCTACATTTTAGATAAAATATTATTGAAAACGGTGATGTGAAAATATCAACATTATTTTTACTTTATTGAAATAATTTATTTACAGGCTCTTAAATTCTTTTTTTTTTGTGTTTATTCTTTAAAATAATAAGCTAAAATATAATCGTGGGTAAAAAATAGAAATTAAGCAAATTTTTTCTCGTTTAAAAAAAATTGGGATTTTGTTAAAGAATTAATTAATAATTTATTTTCTAGAGGTGTGCATTCTGTTTTGCAGACTCTATTTAAAGAACTATTTAAACTCGTCAAAAGAATTTAATTATTCATAAAAACTCTAATGAAAAATTAAATTTTTTTTTAAAAATTAAATTTGATGAGAAAAAAAAACCGGGAATTTTGTTTGAACGAAAATAGTAGACACCCTGGTATTAATAATTTAATATTCGTGTATGCAAATAATATTGAAACGGAATTTACAATTTACATTGAATTTGACTGGAAATATATTCATTGATTATACCTGTATCTAAGATACCTTCGATAATCAATATTCTCCTAATCTGAAGATGGTTGTTTGCCCTTTGACCTGACTTTGCGAAATCCTGCACGAGCACACATTAATAGTGACATAATATGAGTACTTTTACTTATAATAGTGAAGCACTGCTTATCTCAACTTTCTCAAACCCCATATAACTATATATATATCTTCACCTTTATCTTCTATTAAACTTATTAGTTTCGTGTAGATATGTTTAACATGGAAGAGTTTTCATCTGTGTGTACATACAAGACCGAACTAACGTCAAACTTGGAAGAGATGCAACTCAAGCAATGATCTAGAAATTTCATGTAGGAAACCATCTTCAGATATCATGTTCTTAGAAACGTGATTTTCACAAATATATTATATATTACTCTACTGCTCTATATTGTATAACTGAAAATTTGACAACTAAATTCAAAATTTCAAATTAATAAAAATTCGTTCACTAATAATTTAAATCAGTAAAAATACGTTTAACAATAATTCGAATTAGTGAAAATTTTCCACTAAAATTATTCAAAAACATCAAGAACTTCTTTTCTAAATAAATATTTAATTATTATTTTTTTTCCATAGGAATTGAGATTTTTAAAACATTCAAATTCAAAACTTTTTGAAATTCAACAACAACAAAAAAATATTATTATAAAACAGGAAGATATCGATAACTCCGAGTCTTCGACTCCGGAGCAATCGCTATCTTCATGTTTTATAATAATTAAAGACGTCCGAGTGATAAAATCAGTATTTTATATTATAAAAGTTAAAAATATTGTAACTCTAACTTCTTCAAAATTATTTTCTAAAATTTTCAACTAAAATTCTTCTTTAAATCAATTATTTTTAATAATTTTTGAAAAAGTTCTTTGACAATTTAAAAATCCAGTTGTTTACAATATTCAATTTTACGGAAATTTTGATTATTTGGAAATTCTACAATTAAATATATATATTAGAAAATAAAAACTTGAAATAATATAAAACAAATTCAATTAAACTTTTTCAAAAAAATTAAATTCAAAATTCAATTATTTCTACAACTTTCACGCTATATTGCTTTTAAATTTTTAATATTCAATTATTATCTAAAATTTTAACTGAAATTCATTTTTAAATCTATTTTTATTAGAAAATTCCACTAAAGTTCAATTGTTGAACTAAAAAAATTAATAATTTATTAAATAATTGAATTCATTTGAAAAATTTAAAAAAAAAATTAGAAATAATTGAATCTTATGAGGAAATTGTTTAAAATTGTATCAAAAATAATATAATGCTTTTTTTATTCAATTATAATCTAAAATTTTAACTGAAATTCATTTTTAAATCAATTTTTTTTAGAAAATTCCACTAAAGTTCAATTATTGAACTAAAAAAATTAATAATTTATTAAATAATTGAATTCATTTGAAAAATTTAAAAAAAAATTAAGAATAATTGAATCTTTCGAGGAAATTGTTTAAAATTGTATCAAAAATAATATAATGCTTTTAATATTCAATTATAATCTAAAATTTTAACTGAAATTCATTTTTAAATCAATTTTTATTAGAAAATTCCACTAAAGTTCAATTATTGAACGAAAAAAATTAATAATTTATTAAATAATTGAATTCATTTGAAAAATTTAAAAAAAAAATTAGAAATAATTGAATCTTATGAGGAAATTGTTTAAAATCGTATCAAAAATAATATAATGCTTTTTTTATTCAATTATAATCTAAAATTTTAACTGAAATTCATTTTTAAATCAATTTTTATTAGAAAATTCCACTAAAGTTCAATTATTGAACTAAAAAAATTAATAATTTATTAAATAATTGAATTCATTTAAAAAATTTAAAAAAAAATTAAGAATAATTGAATCTTTCGAGGAAATTGTTTAAAATTGTATCAAAAATAATATAATGCTTTTAATATTCAATTATAATCTAAAATTTCAACTGGAATTCATTTTTAAATCAATTTTTATTAGAAAATTCCACTAAAATTCAATTATTTACTTACAAAAATTAATAATTTATTAAATAATTGAATTCATTCGAAAAATTAAAAAAAAAATAAGAATAATTGAATCTTTTGAAGAAATTGTTAAAAATTGTATAAAAAATAATTAAAATCCTGCAATGAGTTTTATTATTTATGAAAATAATTGAATTCCTAGAATAAGTTTATTAAAAATTTAATTTTGAATTTAAATAATTGAATTCCTCTGAAAATTTTAGTATTTGTAAAAATAAATGAATTCTAGCGAAGAATTTTATTAAAATTTTTGTAAATAATTGAATTTTTTAAAACTATTTATTATTAAAAGTTAAAAGAATAATTCAATTTAACGAATAATTTATTAAAAATTGTATTAAAAATAATTTAATTTTTCCGAAAAATTTTTATAATTAATGAAATAATTGAATTTCTTTAAAGAATTTTTTTATTTTTGAAAATAATTGAATTCTAGTGAAGAATTTTACATAATTTATAAAAAATAATTTAATTCTAATGAAGAATTTTACAATTTATAAAAATAATTGAATTATTTCGAAGAATTCTATCAGAATTTTTAAGAATAATTGAATATTGTAAAGAATTTTATTAAAAACATTTTAAAAAATTGGATTCAATCGAAAAATTTTATTAAAATGTTTAAAGAACTAAAAATAGTTAATTTTTTTAAAGAATTTTGTTAAAACTGTTGAAAATAATTGAATTTAATTAATATCTTTAAGAATAATTGAATTCTTGCGAGAAATTTTATTTAATTTTATTTAAATAATTGAATTCCTCTGAAAATTTTAGTATTTGTAAAAATAATTGAATTCTAGCGAAGAATTTTATTAAAATTTTTGAAAATAGTTGATGTTTTAAAAATTATTTTCTTAAAAGTTAAAAGAATAATTCAATTTAACGATTAATTTATTTAAAGCTGTATTAAAAATAATTGAATATTTCTGAAAATTTTTTATTAATTATGAAAACAATTTAATTCTAGCGAAGAATTTTACAATTTATAAAAATAATTGAATTGTTTCGAAGAATTTTATCAGAATTTTTGAGAATAATTGAATATTTGTAAAGAATTTGATTAAAAACATTTTTAAAAAATTGTATTCAATCAAAAAATTTTATTAAAATGTTTAAAAAATAGTTAATTTTTTTAAAGAATTTTATCAAAACTGTTGAAAATAATTGAATTTAATTAATATTTATAAAATAATTGAATTCTTTTGAGAGATTTTATTAAAAATTTTACTAAAAATAATTTCATTCCTATAAGGAGATTTTACTATTAGCTAGAAATTTGACTATTTATAAAAATAATTGAATTCTTTTGAAGAATGCTATTGTTTATAAGAATAATTGGAAATAATTGAATGTTTTGAAAGAATTTTATTAAAAATTTTGAAAATAAATAAATTTAATTAATTTTGGAAAAAAATTGTACTCTTTCGATAATTTTTATTAAAATAATTAAATTCTTTTGAAGAATTTTATTATTTATGAAAATAATTGAATTCCTCCGAAGAATTTCAAATTGAAACTTTTTGAAGTTTATCTATTTCTGAAAATTGTAAACGCAACTCTTAAAATTCAATTAATTTTGAAATATTTAAGTAAAATTATTCTTTAAATAATTTATTAGTAAAAATTTTATGACTGTTTTTCAAGTTATTTAAAAATAAATTATTGTCAGAAATAGAAAAAATGGAAGGTTTTGTATTAAAATCGTGGTAATTTCACAGTTTATGAGGCAAACAAAAAAAAAGACAAAGATTCAGAATTTTCTTATGAATTTTGAAAATTTTATTTTTTACAGTACTTTTTATAAAAATCCCTGATTTTTCCCTGAATTCCCTGTCTCAGAATATATGATTATTATATTTATATTGAAAATTAAAGTTATATTCCAATTTATATTTTATTTTTATGAAAAAATAATTTGAATTAAAAATTTCTAAATTCTATTCTTTTTAAAATTGCTAATTTTACTTAAAAATGGAAGTAAGAAGTTAACTAGTTATTGTTTATAAAGATAATGAACAAAAGTGCAACAAATAAACAAATAATTTTCCTTGTTGGGTGCAAATTATAATATCAAAAGTATGTACATAAATTTGAGTATCTATCTATAGATATATAATTTGCATGAAGAGCGTGCGAAATGGTCGATAATAATGAGTAATTAATGTTCTGGAGAAAATACGATCAGGTAATGGAGCAAAATCGAAAATTGTGTTCCTGGGAAATCGATCTCTCAGAGGATATACATATAAATATATGTATACATTCGGTAAACTAATGCCCAGAGGGGACACAAAACGTGTTTGTGTAAATAATTTCATTTACTCTCCTAAAATAATCAATACACCACCGATTACACATTTGTTTTTGTTTTTTGTTTTTTTTTTTTTTGCTTATTTTACGTCTCGCGAATATACAAAAACCATTTACTGCGTAGAGTATACAAATATGGATATCAAAAGAGTTCTATAAATAATAGTCTTTCTTTTTTTCTTCTTTTTAAAAAACGATCTCTATAAATTTTACTTTCAACTTGTTTTAAAACTTTTTATATCACAATCATAAGTACTCTATTCGCTTCATTTTGTTTGTGAGAGAATTTTCATGCCCTCTAGGCGGCAAATTAAAGAACTTTTCGCGCGAAATTCAAAAAAGCTAAATTAAATTTTTTATTTAATATTAATTACTGACAATCAGTTATTTTAAAATTAATTTAGATTTATAGGCTTCGTCCTCGCGATTTAGCGAATTTTACAGAAATTACAAATGATTGCAGAAATTCTATTATTTTTAAAAAGTAATCAAATTCTTCGCAGAAATTCAATATTATGTTCCAAAATTTTTAAAAAATCTAAAAATTTCAATTATCTTAAGAAATAATTCAATTCTTCTTTGAAATTCAATTATTTTCAAAAACTTTAATAAACTTCTTGGCAAAATTTCATTTATTTTCATAAAATAATAAAAATTTCACAGAAATTCAAAAATTTACAAATTTTTTTATCAATTTCTTCGCAATCATTCAATTATTTTCATAAATATAATAAACATTTTTCAGGGATTCAATTATTTTTGAAAATAACATTCTTTTCAGGAATTCAATTATTTTTATAAATAATAAAACTCATTGAAGAATTTCAATTATGTTTATTGTTAAAATTTTATTAAAATTCGTCAAAAGAATTCAATTATTTAAAAATTTATTGATAAAATTCTTTGTGAGAATTGAATTTTAAGAAACATGCAATTATTCAACAAATTGTTTTTCGTATTAAAATAATTGAATTCTAGTAGAATTTTCTAATGAAAATTGATTTATAAATGGACTTCAATAAAAATTTTAGATTATAATTGAATATTAAAAGCATTAGACTGTAAATATTTAGAAATAATTGAATTTTTAAAAGGCTTGAAATTAAAATCTATGAATATTTGAATTTTTTAAATTTTTAACTTGTAATTGTGTGGAATTAATTTTTTTGAGAAAGTTTAATTGCGAATTTTTTTAAAAATTATTTAAAGTTTTTATTTTCTAACTTATATTTAGTTGAATAATTTACGAATAATTGAAATTTGGTAAAATTAAATGGCAAACAAATAAATTTGAAAATACTCAAAGAACTTTTTCAAAAATTATTAAAAATAATGCACTTATAGAAGAATTTTAGTTAAAAACACGAAAGAAAAAATTTGATTTTGGAAAAGTTACAAATTATTGTAGAAATTCAATTATTTTCAAGAGTAAAAATGTTTTTTGCAAAAATTATATATTGTTCAAAAATAATAAAATTCTTCTTAGGGATTTAATTATTTTCACAAATAATAAAACTCACCCCAAGTATTCAATTATTTTCAATATAATTTTAATTAAATTATTCGATATAATTTAATAATTTATTTAACTTTCAATAAAATAATTTTTAAAAATTCAATTATTTACAAAAATTTTAATAAAATTCTTCGCTAGAATTCAATTATTTTTCAAATACTAAAATTTTCAAAAAAAAAAATCAATTTTTTATATAAAATGTAATAAAATTTCTCGTAAGAATTCATTTATTTTCAAAATTTTTAATAAACTTATTCTAGGAATTTAATTATTTTCACAAATAATAAAATTCATTGCAGGATTTCAATTATTTTTTATAGAATTTTAAATAAATTATTCGTTATATTGAATTATTATTTTAACTTTTAATAAAATGATTTTAAAAAATTTAATTATTTCCAAAAATTTTAATAAAATTCTTCGTTAGAATTCAATTATTTTTACAAATATTAAAATTTCTCGCAAGAATTCAATTATTTTTAACAGTTTTAATAAAATTCTTTAAACATTTTAATAAAGTTTTTCGATTGAATACAATTTTTTTAAAAGTATTTAATAAAATTTCTTCAAAAAAATTTAATTTTCAAAAATTCTGATAAAATTTTTCGAAACAATTCAATTATATTTATAAATTGTAAAATTCTTTGCTAGAATTCAATTATTTTCATAAATAATTGAATAATAAAATTCTTTAAAGAAATTCAATTATTTCCATTAATAATAAAACTCATCGGAGAATTTCAATTATTTTTAATACAATTTAAAAAAAATTATTCCTTAAATTGAATTATTCTTTTAACTTTTAATAAAATAATTTTAAAAAGTTCAATTATTTCCAAACATTGTAATAGAATTCTTCGCTAGAATTAAATTATTTTTACAAATACTATAATTTTCACAGGAATTTAATTATTTTAATAAAATTTCTCCCAAGAATTCAATTATTTTCAAAAGTTTTGTCTCGGATTGGTTATATTTTTCTCAGTAATATTGGTCCGTAATTTTTCATTTTATTATTAAAAAAAAATATTAAAATTTAAAAAAAAAAATTTTTTGGATTTATAGAGAGAAGAATATATTTTTAAATTTTCTTTAAATATTTACTCTACAGTAATAAAAAATAATTTTTTCTTTGAGTAAAATTAATTTTAAAATTGCAGTGGTCTTTTTGGAATAATTTCAAGCGTGAGGAATATCATTTAAAGTGCGAGGGTTTTATTTAAGATTTGCGCACGTTAGGAGGGTAAATACGGTCAATGGGTGGATAGCGTGTTGAAAGTCCTCTCTTTAATCGTGCGAGGAGTCTTGTTTTTCAAAAGTAGAGCATTTAAGGGTTATATTTGTGTGCCTAACCTCCGAAGCCAACAATTAAGACTACTCGAATTTTAAACACTCCCCCCCCCTCTCTCAGTTCGCGTTAACTAAACCTATTTTATAAAAGTGTACCAGCTGCAAGCGCAATTTTTTACGCACCCCAAAAAGAAAAAAAAAAAGAAAAGTTAAAATCCTGAACGACTTGCATACAAATTACAACCATTTATTCTACTTTTCTTTCACCGGAAAATGCTAATCACCATTTTCCTAGCAGATTTGTTTTATCAATTCGGAAAAAAAAGAAAAAAAAATAATTCACGTTTCTCTTAAAATCCTTTCTGTGTTATACTAAAAATCCGTTTTCTCACACCTTTTTTTTTGTTACTTAACAATTTAAAATACAAGTTACAAACTTTTTAAACAAACTTTAATCAAAGTAGTTAAAAGTTATTAAATAAAATTGTTTTTTTTTACCAAATCTTTAATTTTTCTTTCTTCTACTTATTAAGATAAAAAAAAAATAATAAAAATAGAGATAAAAGATAAAAAATTAATAAATTAGAACAAAATTGCAGCTTTTATCTCGATTTTTAAAGTTGTACTCTCGAGAAAGTTAACAACAAGTTTGAAACTATTGAATGTGGACCATGTATTCCTATATACGTGAAAATCAATTTTAAAGGGAAGCGAATTGAGAGTAAGGTTTGAAATACATAAAAGAGACGTTTAACTTGAAATGCAAAAGAGAAAAAAAGGAGAAACTGAAAGTTCAATTTAAAGAAGATCTGAATTGAAGGACAGGCAAAAAAATCAAAAGAAAAAATTCAAAATGTCGAATTTATATTTTCCTTGGTGTATAAAAATAAAGAACAATATTTATTGTTTTGTGCAATGTGAAAAAATTCTCATAAATCGTAATATATTTGTTTTGCGAAACTAATGGAAAAATACTCTATATACGCATGAAATAATAAAATGGAATTAATTATAAAAATTTTGGTATTCTTTCATTTAATTTATTTATTCATTCTGCTCGCAGTTTGAATATAGACTTTTTATGTTTTCGTTTCCTTGATATGTTTTGACCGATATAATATTATATTATTTTTATTTTTTAATCAATTTAAATATATTTTATTTTTTAAATAATTTTATTCAATTTTTTTAAATGAATTTTTCTCATTTTTTAATTTAAAAATAATTCCCTTTTTCATCAGAATTTTCACTACTTTAATTGGCTAACAGTTGAAATAAAAAAATTATTCTAAAAAAATGTTAATAAAATTATTTTTAAAAACATTTCAAAAAAATTTAAATATTATTCTTTAAAATAATAACATTTTTTCAAGAATTTTTCGAAATTCAATTATTTTCATAAATAATAAAATATTCAAAGGAACTCAATTTTTCGAAAAAATATGTAAAATTGTTTTATATTCTTTGCAAGAATTCAATTATTTGCAAAAGTTTAAAATTTTTAGAAAACCTCTTTGGAAAGGAATCAATTATTTGAAACATTTTAATAAAATTCTTTAAAAGAAGTAAATTATTTTTAACAATTTTTGATAAAATTTGTTTATAAAAATTCAATTAATTTCATAAATAATAAAATTCATCCCAAGAATTCAATTATTTTTAATCCAATTTTAATTTAAATATTCGATATAATTGAATAATTTTTTTAACTTTTTTAATAAAATTATTTGAAAAAATTCAATTATTTCCAAAAATTTTAATAAAATTCTTTGCTACAATTCCATTATTTTTTCATAAATAGTAAAACTCATCGCAGGATTTCAATTATTTTTTATACAATTTTAAATAAATTATTCTTTTAACTTTTAATAAAATAATTTTAAAAAATTCAATTATTTCCAAAAATTTTAATAAAATTTTTTGCAAGAATACAATTACTTTTACAAATATTAAAATTTTCACAGGAATTCAATCATTTAAATAAAATTTAATAACATTTCTCGCAAGAATTCAATTATTTTTAAAAGATTTAATAAACTTATTTTAAAATAAAACTTATTGCAGGATTTCAATTATTTTTAGTACATTTTTAAATGAATTCCTTAAAAAAATGCAATTATTCTTAATTTTATTAAAATTTTTCGAAAGAATTCAATTATTTCCAAAAATTTTAACAAAATTCTTCGCTTGAATTCAATTATTTATACAAATAATAAAATTTTCACAGGAATTCAATTATTTAAATAAAATTTAATAAAATTCTACTCAAGTATTCAATTACTTTCAAAAGTGTTAATAAACTTATCCAAGAAATTTAATTATTTTCATAAATAATAAAATTCAATGCAGGATTTCAATTATTTTTGATACAATTTTAAACGAGTTCCTCATAAAATGCAATTCTTAATTTTCTATAAAATTTTTCGAATGAATTCAATTATTTAATAAATTATTAATTTTTGTATTTCATCCCAATAATTCAATTATTTTTAATACCATTTTAATGAAATTATTCGATACAATATTGAATTATTATTCTTTCAACTTTTAACAAAATGATTTAAAAAAATTCAATTATTTCTAAATATTTTAATAAAATTCTTCGCTAGTATTCAATTATTTTTAGATCTTTACAAATACCTAAATAAAATTTTTCACAGCAATTCAATTATTTCAATAAAATTTAATAAAATTACTCGCAAGAATTCAATTACTTTCAAAAGTTTTAATAAACTTATTCTAGGAATTTAATTATTTTCATAAATAATAAAATACATCCCAAGAATTCAATTATTTTTAATAGAATATTAATTGAATTATTTTTTTAACTTTTAAAAAAATGATTTAAAAAAATTCAATTATTTTCAAAAATTTTTATTAAATTCTTCACAAGATTTCAATTTTAAGCAATATTCACTTATTTAATAACTTATTATTTTTTGTAATTAAAATATTGAATTCTCATTGAATTTTCCAAAAATATTTGATTAATAAAAATAAAATTCATCTCAAGAATTTAATTATTTAAAAAAAAATTAATAAATTTCGTTGCAAGAATTTAATTATTTTCATACATAATAATAAATATTTAAATATTTATTTAACAAAAATTATTCATGTTTTGAATGTAATTTAATTTAGATATTATGAAAAAAATTAGTCTTTTGAATAATTATTGTAACGAGGATTTTTTGAAGATAGTTCAAGCTTCAAGTCCCGTAAATAATTGAAGAAGATTAAATTTTTTTTTGACAAGGATGAAAAAAAAAAATTTTATTGTTTAAATTGATAAAATGTTTGATTATTAATTTTAATTGGACAAACATAAAAAAAAGTAGTACGTTAGAATATATATCAAGTTGCGGTTATAATTTAGTAGTTTCATTTATTAACTTATTGCCATCTAAAGTTTGGAGTAAACTAATATTAATTGCCACACTTGCTCTTATCGTCTCAGTTTATTACCTGTGTACACTTAATAATCAGTTGGTAAATTGTTTTGCACTTTTCCATCTGTTCCTTAACTTGTCTTTATAGAAATTTGTTTTTATTTACAAAATTTGTTTACTTTTAAAAATTAATAAAAATTGTCCACAACTATTTAATTTTAAAAAATAATCAATTCAAAAATACCTCTCGTTTCATATTCCAAGTATATATTTATAAAAATAATAAAAATTACTAAAAATTACTAAAAATAATAAAAATTACTAATAATAATAAAAATTAATAAAATAATAATTAAAATTTTTTTTTTTAATTTTTTCCTTTTTTTAATTTTGCGCCAATTTTTTAATTGTCGCTTAGATAGCATGAAAGTTCGCTCACAAACAAAATGAAGTGAATGGAGTGTAGAAAATTTTTAAAATTGCCTTAATTATAATTGCAAAAAATTATTAAACGAAAATTGGGAAAATATATGAAAACCTAAGTTTCGAATTATATTTTTATATGATCTTTAAAATAGCGAAATAGTGAATTACAACCTACAAAGTAGATGTAAGAATTGAAATGTATAATATACATAACCAGGATATAAAAAGAAATATCACATTTTTCAATTCATAAAAATTTAATATCCAACATTTAGAAAAGTTTTGATCACTTCCTTTTCTGCTTGTTCAATTTATAATAGTAGCAAGCTTATTTCTGCCCGAAGAATTTGACTTATCAAATATTTCACTTGATACTTACTTTTTATGGATATTTTCCTATTTTTAAATTCATTGAGAATTTTTATATTCTTTTAAAAACTATAATCTTGTTATCTTCTACTTTACTTTGATGTATTTCAAATGTATTTGAAAACAAAAAAAAAACCGGATTATATATTAGAAAAAAATAAAATAAAAATAATATTTTCCTTTTTTTACTTCATAAACGAAAGACGACGATTTTTTAACATCGAAACGCACGGACTGAATAGTACGGATAGTTTAGTGAGGAATTTATCAAAATATGCTCATAATAACATGTACGCTTCTGAAATTCTTTGATTACGACAATTTTTTGTTTCGTGGCAATTTTTCTTTTCTTTTAAATATTCACGTTCAGAATTTTAATAAAGAAGGATACGTTTTTCGTTTATTTTTATATTTATTTATTTTACTCAATTGCCGTATAAATAAATGAGTAAATATATAAAAATAAAAATTCCGAATAAATAAATACAAACCGACAAATATATTCAATTTAAAAAAAAATTCTCGTCAAAATCCCAATTATTTATATAAAATAACAAAATTCTTCCACAAAGTTCAATTATTTTCAAATAAATTTCAAATTCCCAAAAATAGTACGCAAACATTTAATTATTTTCATAAATAATCAAAATTCCTCAGGAATTCAATTATTTACAAATTTTTTTTATAAATTCCTTCGCAATAATTCAATTATTTTTTTTTATATATTTTAATTATTTTTAATAATTAATTATTTTTATTTTATAATTTTTATTCAATTATTTTTTATTATTATTTATTTATTTTTTTATATTATTTTAAATAATAAAATTTTTTTGAGGGAATTCAATTATTTTCATAAAAAATAATTAAAAATTGCAGAAAATAATAATTGATTTGAAATGATGAAAAGAATTTTGAAAAAGTTACTGTAATAATATTCAATGATTATATCATTCGGTCATCTTTAATTATTATAAAACATGAAGACATCGATCACTCCGAGTCTTCGACTCGGAGCAATCGCTATCGTCATGTTTTATAAAAATATTCTTATAAATTATTGAATTTAAAAAGATTTGAATTTAAAATTTTTGAAATTCTTAATTCCTATGGAAAAATAATATTGATTAAATATTTGTTTAAAAAAAAAAAATTATTGATGTTTTCAAATAATTTTACAATGAAAGAAATTTGTAAATAAATGTAACAGAACATTTTTTTTAGTACAAAAAATTTTTTCCTTTATTTTCTAAAAATTTAAAAAGTTTCAATTACATTTTCAATTAAAATTTGTAATTGACAAATAACAAAAAAAATAACAACAAAATAAATGCATTCACAAAAAGTAATTTCAAAGTGTTGACAGACAGAATGAAAGAATGAAATACGAAGATTATTATAGTTAATTATTATTATATTATTATGATTTATAATAATTATAATATTATTTTTTTTATCTGGCTTCTCAAATTAATTAACTATAAAATATGATTAATTTAAACAAATTTTTGTGATTTGCAACTTATTTTTGAATTAACAACATTTTTCATCAGTGTAAAGAAGGAAAATGTACGAGAATATAATAATTATAAACTTCATTTACGAATTTTCTGATTATATTTATTCATACTAGGTATATTAATTTATTGTAGCTATGTGAAGTTGAGAGCCCCATATTAAAATTTTTCAAATTTCTATATTGCATTCGTTTGTCCACGATAAGTCCACGTTTGTCCAACAAAAATTTTTATTTGTCCACCTTTTGTTAACAAGAAAAATGAAAAAAACGCATTTTTAAGTCTAAAACCACTAAAAATTTAAAAAACGCTAATTTATCTGTTCTGGATACATGAATCGTTTGTCCACGATAAGTCCACGTTTGTCCAACAAAAATTTTTATTTGTCCACCTTTTGTTAACAAGAAAAATGAAAAAAACGCATTTTTAAGTCTAAAACCACTAAAAATTTAAAAAACGCTAATTTATCTGTTCTGGATACATGAATCGTTTGTCCACGATAAGTCCACGTTTGTCCAACAAAAATTTTTATTTGTCCACCTTTTGTTAACAAGAAAAATGAAAAAAACGCATTTTTAAGTCTAAAACCACTAAAAATTTAAAAAACGCTAATTTATCTGTTCTGGTTACATGAATCGTTTGTCCACGATAAGTCCACGTTTGTCCAACAAACAATTCCATTCTGTAATCTAATTCAATAAAAAAATGAAAAAACATTTCTCTTTGAGGCAGTAAACAATCAATTTTAAGAGTTAGAGAATCAAAAACAGAATCTTGATATTTTTTTTAATTCAATTTTTCAAACAGTCAACGACAAGGAAACTGATTTCACTTTTTTGCAATTTTCAAGGTTGGACAATCGTTTTTAACAGATGGACAATCAATTTCAGGAGTTGGACAATCAAAAACAGAATCTTAACATTTTATTATGTCAAATTTTAAAACAGTCAACGTTTGTCCAAGATAGGTCCACATTTGTCCAACAAAAAAAAGAAAAAAAAAATTAAAATTTTTTTTTTTAATTTTGTTAGTAACTTACTCAGTCTGAGAGGGTGGAAAGAATTTTCTTATGGGTGGACAAATAAAATTATAAGTTGGACAAACGTCAGAAATAACAAATTCAACATTAACACCAATTGTTTAAACAATTTCACTAGATGAATTCTAAAAAATTCACATTTTCGACTTTTTTGGATTCTAACTTAATCTTAGAGTGTGGAATAAATTTTTTAATGGGTGGACAAATGAAATTACAAGTTGGACAAACGTCGAAAATAACAAATTCAACAATAACACCAATTGTTTAAACAATTTCACTACTTGAATAATGACAAATTTACATTTTCGACTTTTTTGGTTTCTAACTTAGACTTAAAAGGTGGAACAAATTTTTTAATGGGTGGACAAATAAAATTACAAATTGGACAAACGTCAGAAATAACAAATTCAACATTAACACCAATTGTTTAAACAATTTCACTAGATGAATTCTAAAAAATTCACATTTTCGACTTTTTTTGATTCTAACTTAGTCTTAGAGTGTGGAATAAATTTTTTAATGGGTGGACAAATGAAATTACAAGTTGGACAAACGTCGGAAATAACAAATTCAACATTAACACCAATTGTTTAAACAATTTCACTACTTGAATAATGACAAATTTACATTTTCGACTTTTTTGGTTTCTAACTTAGACTTAAAAGGTGGAATAGATTTTTTAATGGGTGGACAAATGAAATTACAAATTGGACAAACGTCAGAAATAACAAATTCAACATTAACACCAATTGTTTAAACAATTTCACTAGATGAATTCTAAAAAATTCACATTTTCGACTTTTTTTGATTCTAACTTAGTCTTAGAGTGTGGAATAAATTTTTTAATGGGTGGACAAATGAAATTACAAGTTGGACAAACGTCGGAAATAACAAATTCAACATTAACACCAATTGTTTAAACAATTTCACTACTTGAATAATGACAAATTTACATTTTCGACTTTTTTGGTTTCTAACTTAGACTTAAAAGGTGGAATAGATTTTTTAATGGGTGGACAAATGAAATTACAAATTGGACAAACGTCAGAAATAACAAATTCAACATTAACACCAATTGTTTAAACAATTTCACTAGATGAATTCTAAAAAATTCACATTTTCGACTTTTTTTGATTCTAACTTAGTCTTAGAGTGTGGAATAAATTTTTTAATGGGTGGACAAATGAAATTACAAGTTGGACAAACGTCGGAAATAACAAATTCAACATTAACCCCAATTGTTTAAACAATTTCACTACTTGAATAATGACAAATTTACATTTTCGATTTTTTTGTTTTTAACTTAGACTTAAAAGGTGGAATAAATTTTTTAATGGGTGGACAAATGAAATTACAAATTGGACAAACGTCAGAAATAACAAATTCAACATTAACACCAACTGTTTAAACAATTTCACTACTTGAATAATGACAAATTTACATTTTCGACTTTTTTGGTTTCTAACTTAGACTTAAAAGGTGGAGAGAATTTTTTAAGTCCACGTTTGTCCAACAAACAATTCCATTCTGTAATCATATTCAATAAAAAAATGAAAAAAACATTTCTCTTTGAAGCAGTAAACAATCAATTTTAAGAGTTACGAAATCAACAACAGAATCTTGATATTTTTTTTAATTCAATTTTTCACACAGTCAACGACAAGGAAACTGATTTCACTTTTTTGCAATTTTCAAGGTTGGACAATCGTTTTTAACAGATGGACAATCAATTCTAAGAATTGGATAATCATAAACAGAATCTTAATCATTTTTTTAATTCTCTTTATCAACCAGTTTACGTGAAAGAAATTTTGAACCAAACTGATTGCACTCTTTGCAATTTTTAAGGTTGGACAATCGTTTTTAACAGATAGACAATCAATTCTGAGAATTGGACAATCACAAACAGAATCTTAATCATTTTTTAAGTCAATTTATTAAACAGTCAAAGACAAGGAAACCTTCAATCAAACAAATTTCACTTTTTTGTAATATCAAGGTTGGACAATCGTTTTTAACAGATGGACAATCAATTCTAAGAATTGGACAATCACAAACAGAATCTTAATCATTTATTTAATTCAATTTTTCAAACTTTGAACGTCAAGGAAACCTTTAATCAAACAGATTTCACTTTTTATCAATTTTCAAGGTTGGACAATCGTTTTTAACAGATGGACAATCAATTCTATGAATTGGACAATCAAAAACAGAGTCTTAATCATTTTTTAAGTCAATTTCTCAAACTGTGAACGTCAAAAAAATTTTTAATTAAACAGATTTCACTTTTTTGCAATCAATTCTAGGACTTCAATTTTAGGTTTGGACTGTCAAAAACTGTCACTTAACAATTTTTAAGTCAATTTTTTTGGCTGCAAAATTAAAGTGAATTTCGATTGAATTTTTGTAAGGGAAAGGATTGCATACTGTTTGTGATTGTCCAATTCTTAGAATTGATTGTCCTTCTGTTAAAAACGATTGTCCAACCTTTAAAATTGCAAAAAAATGCAATCAGTTTGATTAAAAACTTCTTTCACGTAAACTGTTTGATAAAAAGAATTAAAAAAATGATTAAGATTCTGTTTTTGATTGTCCAATTCATAGAATTGATTGTCCATTTGTTAAAAACGATTGTCCAACCTTGAAAATTACAAAAAAGTGCAATCAGTTTGATTAAAAATTTCTTTTACGTTAACTGTTTGAAAAATTGACTTAAAAAAGGATTAAGATAATGGTTTTCATTGTCCAATTCTTAGAATTGATTGTCCATTTGTTAAAAACGATTGTCCAACCTTGAAAATTACAAAAAAGTGCAATCAGTTTAAATAAAAATTTCTTTCACGTAAACTGTTTGAAGAAACGAATATAAAAATGATTAAAATTCTGTTTTTGATTGTCCAACACCTAAAATTGATTGTCCATCAATTAAAAACGATTGTCCAACCTTTAAAATTGCAAAAAGGTGCAATCAGTTTGATTAAAAATTTCTTTCACGTAAACTGTTTAAAAAAACGAATTAAAAAATGATTAAGATACTGTTTGTGATTGTCCAATTCTTAGAATTGATTGTCCTTCTGTTAAAAACGATTGTCCAACCTTTTAAATTGCAAAAAGGTGCAATCAGTTTGATTAAAAATTTCTTTCACGTAAACTGTTTAAAAAAACGAATTAAAAAATGATTAATATACTGTTTGTGATTGTCTAATTCTTAGAATTGATAGTCCTTCTGTTAAAAACGATTGTCCAACCTTTAAAATTGCAAAAAAATGCAATCAGTTTGGTTAAGAACTTCTTTCACGTAAACTGTTTGATAAAAAGAGTTAAAAAAATCATTAAGATTCTGTTTTTGCTTGTCCAATTCTTAGAATTGATTGTCCATTTGTTAAAAACGATTGTCCAACCTTGAAAATTACAAAAAAGTGCAATTAGTTTTATTAAAAATTTCTTTCACGTAGACTGTTTGAAGAATTGACTTAAAAATGATTAAGATTCTGTTTTTGATTGTCCAATTCTTAGAATTGATTGTCCTTCTGTTAAAAACGATTGTCCAACCTTTAAAATTGCAAAAAAATGCAATCAGTTTGATTAAAAACTTCTTTCACGTAAACTGTTTGATAAAAAGAATTAAAAAAATGATTAAGATTCTGTTTTTGATTGTCCAATTCATAGAATTGATTGTCCATCTGTTAAA
Source organism: Leptopilina syphax (assembly GCA_032872505.1). Lineage (NCBI taxonomy): Eukaryota > Metazoa > Arthropoda > Insecta > Hymenoptera > Figitidae > Leptopilina > Leptopilina syphax. The sequence goes on along the minus strand of CM065468.1, from coordinate 19,549,677 downwards.
AACGATTGTCCAACCTTGATATTGCAAAAAAGTGAAATCTGTTTGATTGAAGGTTTTCTTGTCTTTGACTGTTTAAAAAATTGACTTAAAAAATGATTAAGATTCTGTTTGTGATTGTTCAATTCTCTGAATTGATTGTCCATCTGTTAAAAACGATTGTCCAACCTTTAAAATTGCAAAACAGTGCAATCAGTTTAATTAAAAATTTCTTTCACGTACACTGTTTGATAAAGAGAATTAATAAAATGATTAAAATTCTGTTTTTGATTGTCTAATTCTTAGAATTGATTGTCCATCTGTACGATTGTCCAACCTTGAAAATTGCAAAAAAGTGAAATCAGTTTCCTTGTCGTTGACTGTTTGAAAAATTGAATTAAAAAAAATATCAAGATTCTGTTTTTGATTCTCTAACTCTTAAAATTGATTGTTTACTGCCTCAAAGAGAAATGTTTTTTCATTTTTTTATTGAATTAGATTACAGAATGGAATTGTTTGTTGGACAAACGTGGACTTATCGTGGACAAACGATTTATGTAACCAGAACAGATAAATTAGCGTTTTTTAAATTTTTAGTGGTTTTAGACTTAAAAATGCGTTTTTTTCATTTTTCTTGTTAACAAAAGGTGGACAAATAAAAATTTTTGTTGGACAAACGTGGACTTATCGTGGACAAACGATTCATGTATCCAGAACAGATAAATTAGCGTTTTTTAAATTTTTAGTGGTTTTAGTCTTAAAAATGCGTTTTTTTTCATTTTTCTTGTTAACAAAAGGTGGACAAATAAAAATTTTTGTTGGACAAACGTGGACTTATCGTGGACAAACGATTCGTGTATCCAGAACAGATAAATTAGCGTTTTTTAAATTTTTAGTGGTTTTAGACTTAAAAATGCGTTTTTTTCATTTTTCTTGTTAACAAAAGGTGGACAAATAAAAATTTTTGTTGGACAAACGTGGACTTATCGTGGACAAACGAATGCAATATAGAAATTTGAAAAATTTTAATATGGGGCTCTCAACTTCACATAGCTATTTATTGTCATATAAACTAGCAAAACAATCTATTTATAAAAAAAACTATTTTTTAATTTTGTTTCTTTTCGATTTTTTATTAATTAAATTTAAATTTTATTAATTTTGTTTCAAAATCTCCTTTTTGGATTTAATTATCATAAAGTTTTGAATAAATATAATGAGACAATTTTGTTGAAAGAAATTAATTCTATCGCTATATATTTAATGGTATTTTCGGAAGTAATTTTATTAATTAAATTAAAATTTTATTAATTTTGTTTCAAAATCTCCTTTTTGGATTTAATTATCATAAAGTTTTGAATAAATATAATGAGACAATTTTGTTGAAAGAAATTAATTCTATCGCTATATATTTAATGGTATTTTCGGAAGTAATTTTATTAATTAAATTAAAATTTTATTAATTTTGTTTCAAAATCTCCTTTTTGGATTTAATTATCATAAAGTTTTGAATAAATATATAATGAGACAATTTTGCTAAAAGAAATTAATTCTATCGCTATATATTTAATGGTATTTTCGAAAGTAAATTGCGACGTATGGATAAAAGAGATTGGCTAAGAAATTTTCTCATGTGGAAAATTAATTCTTGAATAAAACGAAAATTTTTATCAAAGACTGTGTTTCCATATCTGCAAAATTCCAGTTTTGCCACGTAAAGAAATTGAAATTTAATTTATAATTTAAAATTTACTTTTTATTATTTATAATTATTTTTTATTTATTAAAATTGATTTACGATTTAAAATTAAGAATAATATTTATCATAATGAGTTGAGAATAATAATGAAACCTAGTTTTTAGATAAAAAATTTTTAATTTTCAAGAAAAGAATGAAAATTAGTTAAATACTATCTAAATTTGAATTAGTAAAAATGTTTACTAATTTGAATTAGTGACTGACTTTTTGCTATTGAATTAGTAAATTTGTTTAATAAATAGTAATTTCTACTAATTTATTAGTAAAATTTACTAATTTAGTAAATTTTATTAGTAGTAGTAGTAAGTTTTACTAATAAATAGTAATTTCTACTAATTTATTAGTAAATTTACTACATTAGTAAATTTTACTAATAAATAGTAATTTCTACTAATTTATTAGTAAAATTTACTAATTTAGTAAATTTTACTAATAAACAGTAATTTCTACTAATTTATTAGTAAATTTACTACATTAGTAAATTTTACTAATAAATAGTAATTTCTACTAATTTATTAGTAAAATTTACTAATTTACTAATTTAGTAAATTTTACTAATAAAAAGTAATTTCTACTAATTTATTAGTAAATTTTACTAATAAATAATAATTTCTGCTAATTTATTAGTAAAATTTACTAATTCAACAGCAAAAAATCAGTCATTAATTCAAATTAGTAAATATTTTTGCCAATTAAAATTTAGAGAGTAATATTTTTTCTCTAGATCGACTTTTGTTTTAATTCTTTTTATATTTAATTTTTTAATGATATTACACCAATAGAGTGATTTTATTTCTCGATTTTTATTACTTAAATTCGAGGCTTGAATCTAATAAAAAAAAATTTGATTTTCGATGGCCTTACCACATTTTGCGATTGAGTAATTCTCATGTATTAACAAGAATATAACACTGTGGCGAACACTGTAACCTTCATATTCGAATGTTCATGGCAGAATTGATCTGCCACTTTGACGAACCGACAATGAAACCATCATGAACGATGTAAATCCACAGAGGATTTGTACAGACGACACGAATGTTGTAATTGAAAAGTAGATTGATGACAAAAAACTGAAAAATATTCCATACAAAAATTCACTGTTTTTTTTTTTTTTTTGTTCTGCTTTCCTAACAATGAAAAATATTTTTTTAACCATTTTTATCACTTTTATACTAAAAAAAACTGTTTTCCCTTTAAAACGAAAAAAAAACATAAAAACTTTTGATAAAATTATTTTATTAACTGGAAAACATTTTTTCCACTATTTTCAGACAAACGAAATTTTTTTTATTTATATAATTAAATCGAAAAATTTACACTTTATTCAGAAAAACATTTATATTAAAATTTATTTATTTAATCGAAAAATTGTTTACACTTATTTAAAAAAAAAAAAAAAATTTATTAAAACTTATAATTATTTTTTTTTTATTAGATTCAAGGCTCGGATTTAAATTATAAAAATCGAAAAACAAAATCTCTAGTGGTATAATTTTAATTAGTAATCAAATCGAAAAATTTACAATTTTTTTCAGAAAAACACGATTTTTATTAAAATTTATTCATTAAATCGAAAAATAGTTTCCAATTTTTTTTTCAAGACAAAAACTTTTCTTAAAAAAAAAATTGATTGGATTTGAGATTAAAGTGATTTATTAAAAATAATAATGTAGAAAATAAAACAGAAATGATACGATTTTTCTTAGATTTAAAAAAAAATTACACCAAAGTTTCTCTAGTTCTTTAAATGAAATATTAAATTATTAATCTGCAAAATAAATGAGGTGAAATAAATTAAAAGTTTGCTTTTATCTCCGAAAACTCGAGTTTCTAAACTCTTCCTCTCTTTTAATTTTTTTTTTTATTTTTCTCGAAAAATTTACGGAAACTTTGACGAAAAGCGCGACTTTAAGTGAAAGAAAGTTCAGCATTCATAGGAGACTCTAAGTCATAAGCAGCTTTTGTTGGTCAACTTGAAAATTCTACAGTCTACAATAATTGAATAAATCCCCCCCTCCTCTACCCCCTAAAAAAAGTCGAAAAAATACTAAAATCACAGGAAAGATTCAAAGACAAATATTTATAAATTAAAATGTTTTAAAATTTTTAATTTCTAATAAAGTATTTTAATATATTTTATTAAAAAAAATAATTAACGAAGAAAATGTACGAGAGTAATTAAAAAATACAATTACAAATTTCACTCAATAAAATAAAATTTTATAAATTAAAGTAAAAAATATAAAACACGTATGAAATGTCAAGTAAAAAAAAAAATATTTATAAAATTTTCTAATATTTATATAAGTATTTGTTAGTAAAAGTTTTTATTAACTTTTTTACTAACTTTTTACTAACTTTTTACTAACTTTTTACTAATTTTTTACTCTAAAAATAAACTTCAATGAAAAAAATTTATTTGATTAAAATAACCGATTACTTGTCTATTATCCAAATGAATATTTATTTATTTTGAATCAAATAAATTTTTTTTCAGTGTCGATTTATTTGTTTCAGTACAAAAAACAACAAGGAGGCAAAAAACAACAATTTTTCAAATGTTTGTTTCACTCAAAGTCCGTGAATAAATGACAATTTCAAATTAAAAAAATGAATAAAAAAACAAACAAATAAATAAAGAAACAAAAAATAAATAAAAAAATTTTTTTAAATTAATAAATAACAAATAAATAACAAATAAAAAAATTAACAAGAAAAAACAAAGAAAATGTACGAGAATAATTAAAAAATACAATTATTTCAAATTTTACTCAATAAAATAAAAAAAAAACAATACGAAAAAAGACGAATGTTAAAAAGATGTTTTTTTGAATTAAGAGAATTTTCTTTTTTTTACAAAGAGGGGGGGGACGGGATTTTTCTTGTACGAGAAAAGTTTATATTTTAAATAATTGAAGAAAAAAATGTTATCAGAGAGTGCATATCCGGTTATTTGAATAGTGCCCTTGCGCCTTCATTTTAGAATAGATACGTGAGCTGCGTCATTAAATTTTAAAAAGTAAGAAAAGAAAAAAAAACAAAAAGAAAAAAAAACAGAGTATATAAGAGAAGAAAAAAGAAAAAAGGTTTTTCCGACACAATTGTCGCATCGTAAGCCGAGTTTAATTTACCACGAAGAGAAAACCTCGTTCTTAAGGTGTCTTTGCATAATGGCTGACTCGTCATTGAGATCTACTACTGAAACTCTAGGATCTCGATGAAACCACTTCCTGCTTGTAATGCTCCTTTCTTCTTTCATTTTGGTTCTTCGCATTTTAAACACAAATGTTGTCTGGCACTTCTTTTTTAAGCATATCTATTTAACATTCGTGTATTTTTCCCTTTCTCTTAAAAAAATGATCAATTTTTAAATTTTTTTTCTTTTTTCTTTTCTTTACAGATATTATTTTTATAATTATTTAAAAACCTCGAGTTTTGTAAATAATATCGAATTATTTATATTTTACTCGATAAACTTTTAATTATAAAAATATTTTTATCAGGAGACGTTTTCGAAATTAATTTTCTAAGTATAGATATCTGTTTATTTTTGTAATTTGAAATTTTTTATCAGGAGACGTTTTCGAAATTAATTTTCTAAGTATAGATTTCTGTTTATTTTTGTAATTTGAAAATTGGTGGAAAAAAATTAGTAACTATTGACTAATTATTTAATTAATTTTTAATTTATAGTTTATTAATTATAATTCGTCATTTTTCATTGCAATTTTTAATTCTAATCTTAATTTATAATTTTTAATTATAATTCTAATTTATATTTTTTAATTATAATTTTAATTTGTGATTTTCAATTATACTTTTTAAATCTAATTTTTACTTCTAATCGTAATTGTTAATTTTTAAATATAATTCTAATTTATAATTTTCAATTATAATTTGAATTTTTGAGATTAGAATTTTTAATTGCAATTTTAATTCCTAATTTTTAATTATAATTATAATTTGAAATTTTTGGTTTAGAATTTCTAATTGCAATTTTTTAAATTTTTTGTTTTTTTATTTCTTGACAGATATTATTTTTATAATTATTTAAAAATCTCGAGTTTTGTAAATAATTTCGAATTATTTATATTTTACTTGGTAAACTTTTAATTATAAATACATTTTTATCAGGAGACGTTTTCGAAATTAATTTTCTAAGTACCTATAGATTTCTGTTTATTTTTTGTAATTTGAAAATTGGTGGAAAAAAATTAGTAACTATTGACTAATTATTTAATTAATTTTTAATTAATAATATTTTTTCTGAATGATTGTTTAACTAATCAATATTTTTAATTAATGATATTTTTTGCCTATAGGCAAAAAAAATATTAAATATATTAAATATTTTTTTTTTAATAATTATTTAATTAATCATATTTTCTACTGACTAATTATTTAATTAATAATTAAGCTTAGTAACTAATATTTTTCCTCTCTAACTATTTAATTATTAATTAATTTTAATTAATAATATATTTTCTCTCTAATTATTTAATTATTAATGAAGTTTAATTACTAATATGTTTCCTCTTTAACTATTTAATTATTAATCAATTACTTCCTCATAGAGGAAGTATTTTAATTAATAATACATTTTCCATCTAATTATTTAATTGTTAGTGAAGTTTAATTACTAATATTTTTCCTCTCTAACTCTTTAATTATTAATTAATCTTGATTAATAATGTATTTTATTTTTAATTATTTAATTAATAAGACAGATTTTCTGCAGATATTAAATTGAGACAAAAAACGAATCAAAACGTTGCTACGTTTTGATTCGTTTTTTGTCTCAATTTAATATCTTCAGAAAAAAATGTGAATTACAATTTTTATTTCAATATTTTTTCGAACTAATTTTTTAATTAATAATACTTTTTAATGACTAACTATTTAATTAATAATACTTTTTAATGACTAACTATTTAATTAATAATTAATGTTAATGAATAATATATTTTCTCTCTCTTACTATTTAATTATTATTGAATGTTAATTAATAAAATATTTTCTCTCTAATTATTTAATTATTAATGAAATTTAATTAATAATATTTTTCCTCCCTTGCTGTTTAAGTATTAATTAATTTTAATTAATAATATATTTTTTCTCTAATTATTTAATTATTAATGAAGTTTAATTACTAATAATTTTCCTGTCTTGCTGTTTAAGTATTAATTAATTTTAATTAATAATACATTTTCTTTTTAATTATTTAATTAATAATGAAATTTAATTACTAATATTCTTCCTATTCATTTATTAATTAATTTAAATTAATAATACATTTTCTCTCTAATTATTTAATTAATAACTTAGTTTTTCTAAGAATATAAAATTGAGACAAAAAACGAAGCAAAAATGTTTTTATTTTTTCCAACTAATTTTATTTAATTAATAATTTTTATTTCAAGATTAATAATTTTCTTTCTCGACAAAAAAGACTCGCAAAAAAATTTTGAATGAAAAAAGTATAAACTTTGTACCCGAATTATAATTTTGTTTTTGTTTTGTTTTTTTTGCTGAAAACTTTTTTGCTATCTGTAATATAAATGTTGTAAAAAATCGATGACAATAAATTAATTAAAGCAGATGGGTATTCCTCGTTTGGCCACCTGTCTTAATTACACTTTGCGCGCACAGTGTCATTGAATCGAGTGCGTGGCACATTAGAGACTCAGTGTCCTATTCGAAAAAGAATATTGGATAAAGCGGAAAAACTCTGGAAATAAACCGTGATGCCAGGCAATAACAGTATATCTTCTCAGTTCTCATATATACATTTACTCGATTTTTGTATTATTTTTTCATTTTTTGCATTTTCTTTTCATTGGCCACACTATATATGGCGCAATATTAGTCACGATGCGCGGTATAATTTGTGCGTGTTTGATCTATTCATATTTGACAAAAATGATAAATTGTTATTCACACTTTTAAATTATATACCCTCATCGTATAAGAGCCAAGTTGTAAATTATATTTCTCTCTCACTTTTTTGTAATATTCTGTGATTAGAATTTCCAACTCTTTGCAATTATTTTTTGGTCTTTAATTTTCAAGGATAAATTTAATTTACAATTTTTTAGTTATTTTTAATTTTAATTTGTCATTTTTCATTGCAATTTTTAATTCTAATCTTAATTTATAATTTTCAATTATAATTCTAATTTATATTTTTTAATTATATAATTTTAATTTGTGATTTTCAATTATACTTTTTAAATCTAATTTTTACTTCTAATCGTAATTGCTAATTTTTAAATATAATTCTAATTTATAATTTTCAATTATAATTTGAATTTTTGAGATTAGAATTTTTAATTGCAATTTTAATTTCTAATTTTTAATTATAATTCTAATTTTAAATTTTGGGTTTAGAATTTTTAATTGCAATTTTAATTTATACTTATTAATTACACTTTTAATTTTTAATGACTAATTATATATAGTTTTTATTAATAATTTTAATATTGAACAAAGGTCTTTAACTAAAATTGACAATTTCCAATTTCTAATTTTTAACTCTAATTTATAATTTGTTATTAGAATTTTAAATTCTAATCTTAATTTATAATTTTGAATTAAAAGTTCAGTTTGTGACACTTAATTATTATTTCTTTATGTAATTTTTAATTCCAACCTTAATTTCTAATTTTTATTTCTAATTCTAATTTATATTTTTTTAATACAATTTTAATTTGTGATTTTCAATATTTTATTTTAATTCTAATTTTTACTTCTAATAAATTGTAATTTCTAATTTTTAATTCTAATTCTAATCTATAATTTCTATTTTTAATTTTAATTTGAAATTTTGGGTTTAGAAATTTTAATTTTTGATTTTCAATTATACTTTTTAATTATAATTTTTAATTATAATTTTTACTTCTAATAAATTGTAATTTCTAATTTTTAATTTTCATTCTAATCTGTATTTTTCAATTATAATTTTAATTTGAATTTTTGGGTTTAGAATTTTTAATTGCAAATTTAATTTCTAATTTTTAATTGTAATTTTAATTTATACTTTTTAATTACACTTTTAATTTTTAATGACTAAATTATATATTTTTTTATTAATAATTTTAATATTGAACAAAGGTGTTTAACTAAAATTGCCAATTTCTAATTTTGAATTCTAATTTATATTTTGTTAATAGAATTTTTAATTATAATCTTAATTTATAATTTTTAATTATAACTTCAGTTTGTGACACTTAATTATTATTTTTTGCAATAATTTTTAATTCCAATCTTAATTTTAATTCTAATTTATATTTTTTAATTAAAATTTTAATTCTAATTTTTACTTATAATAAATTGTAATTTCTAATTTTTAATTCTAATTCTAATCTATAATTTTCAATTATAATTTTAATTTTTGTGTTTTCAATTTTTAATTATAATTTTAATTTATATTCTTGGGTTTAGAATTTTTTAACTGCACTTTTAATTTTTAATTTACACTTTTAATTTTTAATGACTAATTATATTTTTTTAATCAACAATAATTTTAATATTGAACGAAGGCATTTAACTAAAATTCCCAATATAAATTATAAGCAGATGAAAAATTCAAACTTTTCTCCACGTAATTTAACTTTATTGATGATATTTGAAGTGTGTTTATTAATTTTATTAATTGGATTAGCAGAAATTGCGAATTTTCTCCAACTAATTATCCAAACTCGACACGTGAAATGAAGATTTTCGCATTTTAATCCATATTTTAATTAAGAGATTTTTAATTTAACAGACATTTTGTGTGCAAACTCTCGTATTATTATTTACCGTTAATTATCGACATTTTTTAATTCTATATTTTCATAAAAGATAGAAAGAAGAAATTTGAGAGAAAAAATATTAAAAATTAAATTAAAATTGCTTTTTTTGGGGGGGGAGAATAAATAAAAGAGTGGATGAAATTTGAGAGAAAAAATATTAAAACTTTTTTAAAAATTGCTTTTTATGGGGAGAGTGAATAAATGAGGGGAAGAAATTTGAGTGAAAAATATTTAAAAATTGAAAAAAGTTGCTTTTTCGGGGAAGGGGGGTGGGGTAAATAAAGAGGGGAAGAAATTTGAGAGAAAAATATTAAAAAATGGGAAAAAATTGTTTTTTTTAAGAAGGTATAGGGGGGAAAGAAATTTGAGAGAAAAATGTGAAAAATTCAAAAATTGAAAAAAACTTTCTTTTTTAGAAGAGGAGGGGGAAGAAATTTGAGAGAAGAATATTAAAGATTTGAAAAAAAATTGCTTTTTTATGAGGTGGAGGGAAATATATTGGGAGTTAATAATTCTATATATATTGCTAGTGTAAAAGAAATTGGCAACATTTCACGTTTCACTTTTCCAGTTTGTTTCCTGTAAAAATAAATCTTAGATTTCAAGTTTCATTCACATGTATTGGACCAACTTCTTGGAATCTGGAAAAATGTTTCTCGCTGATCAATGTTTCCTTCGCAGCTCCCACACCCCTTCTCATCCCTCCTTCTTTTTTTTTATATACTTATCCGATGGGAATTGAACTTCTGTGGAAAAACTTTTAAATTTTTAATGTGCCAACATTCTCTTTATAGAGTTCTACATTTTGTTTTTACATTCTTTTTCCGGATATTTTTCTATCTAATTCGAGTTATTAATGTAGAAAACATTTTTTTTGTTTGAATATCTTATATTTGTGATACAATAATTATAAATATTTACAAATATTTGTGCCAATTCCAAATTTAAATAAAAAAATATTTAGTATTCAAATATTAGTAATTTTACTAGGTAATAATAATAAATAGTAATTTCTAATAATTTATTAGTAAATTCAAAATTTAATTAGTAATTTAAAATATTAATAGAAGTATTTAAATAAATAAAAAAATTATTTAAATAATTTAAATAAAAAATATAAGTATTCAAATATTACTAACTATTAGTAAAATTTTCTAATTAAAAAGCAAAAAGTCAGTCACTAATTCAAATTAGTAAACATTTTTACTAATTCAAATTTAGAGAGCCCGTAAATAATTAATAATTTTAAACACAATATTTTGTACAATTTACTTTTATAATCAAAAATAATATAATTTTAATTTATTCTTTGATTTTATTTTTAATTATGGTAATATTTTTAATTGACTTTTAATATTAAAAAAATATAGAAACATAAATTTTGAACATTAAGGGATAAAATTTTGTATACTGTAAGCACCATGATTGTCTAAATTTGCATAAGTTTGCACAATTTGCATAATTTGCTTTTGAGTAAAACGAGTTTAAAATATTGTAATTAAGAAAATAAAAATTCAATTATAGTAATGTTGGAAAAAAAATTATAGCATTTTTATATTTTGTTAATCTCTGTCTCCAGGAGTTAATTAATTGTGACAAAGAAAAAGAATTTTATAATATAATTATTTAATTTCTTCAGGGTTGTCACGAAAATTTGTTTTTGTTTTGTTTCTGACTTTTCCCTGATTTGCAGACAGAATTTTGACTTTTTTCACATCTCTCAATTTAAATTAGTAAAAATTATTACTAATTTCAATTAATCACTGAATTTTTTATTTAAATTAGTAAATTTTACTAATAAACAGTAATTTCGACCAATTTTTAAGTAAAATTTTTTAATTCAAAATATTAATTCAAATATTTAAGTAAATAAAAAAAATGTAAATTAAATAATATAAATAGAAAATATAAATATTTAAATATTAGTAATTTTTATTAATATGTAAATAGTAATTTCTACTAAAATTTAGTAATTTAAAAGCATTTGCACTAATGCAAATTAATAAATATTTTTAGTTTTAACTAATTAAAATTTGGAGTCGATCTAAAATTTAACAAAATTTTACTAATTCCAATTTATAATTTTCTTATTTTTAATTTAAATTTAAAAATTTTTAATTCTGATTGTAATTGATACTTTTGAATTATAATTTCAGTTCGTGACACTTAATTATGATTTTTTATTATAATTTTTAATTCTAATAAAAATTTCTCATTTTTACTTTTATAATTTTAATTTAATCATTTCCATTAAATTTACTAATTCAAAAGCAAAAAATCAAATTAGTAAACATTTTTACTAATTCAAATTTTGTGAGTAGATCTGAAACTTATTAATATTTTCCTAATTTTTTTTTAATTCTACTAATTTAGATTTAGAAAGTACTTATAAATAACGATTTCTCGATTGTGATTTGCAAGAATGCAACAAACGAAAAAAAAGCAAAAAAAAACATATGTTTTTCTCACAAAAGAAATATAAAACTTTTCCAATACTACGCCTGAAATCTTTGATTGATAGTTCAGAGAATTGGAGCAATTTAAAAGATTAAATTATACAGCACTGAAAAAAAAGAAGGAATTCGAAGCGAAGTTTCCTTAACATCTTTTTCTGATTTCATGCTTTTCTTGGGTGGAAAAAAAAATAAAGGGATCGAGAGTTAGTTAAAATGAAGAGAGTTTGGATACTCTTTTCTTGTTCTTCCTCATCATCATCATCGACATTTTTTTTTTTTATTCTTTTTTTTCTTCTCCTTCTTTTAGTAATCTGAGGTGTCTATATCACCAACCGCTATCTTCTATTTTGTCCCCTCGAACTTTTCTATCAATTTTCCAAGCATCCTCGAGTTTCGGAATTCTTTCCGACAACAGGCTTCACAGTAGCTTTATTTATTCTCAAAAAAAAAGGTGAAAAGGGAAATTTTTTTTCTGAAAAAGGGGGACAAAAAATATACCGAACAACAAATTAAAATGAGTTTAAAAATGGGACAAATCACCAAAAAGGGGAAAAAGGTACCAAATCATAAAAAAAGGTGACAAAATTTAAAAAAGGGGACAAAATCTAAAAAAAAGTGATAAAATTAAAAAAGGGACAAAATTGAAAAAAGGAAACAAAAGCTAAAAAAGGTGAAAAAATTAAAAAAGGGACCAAATTCAAGAAATGGGACAAAATTAAAAAGGGACAACATTAAATAAATCAAAGAAAATTGAAGAAAGGGAATAAAAGCTAAAAAAAAATGTCAAAATTGAAGAGAGGGGACAAAATTGAAGAAAGGAAATAAAAGCTAAAAATTTTCAAAATTGAAGAGAGGAAACAAAAGCTGAAAAAGGTGACAAAATCGAAGAAATGGGACAAAATTAAAAAGGGACAAAATTTAATGAATGAAACAAAATTGAAGAGAGGGGACAAAAGGTTTAAAAGGTTACAAAATTTAAAAAAGAGACAAAATTGAAGAAATGGGACAAAATTAAAAGGACGAAATAAAAAAGGGACAAAATTGAAGAAAGGAATCAAAGCTAAAATATGACAAAATTGAAAAAAGGAACAAAATTGTAGAGAGGGACAAAAGCTTAAAAGGGTTACAAATTTGAAAAGGGACTAAATTGAAGAAATGGGACAAAACTATAAAGGGACAAAATGGAAGAAATGAAAGAAAATTTAAGAAAGGGAATAAAAGCTAAAAAAAAGATTTCTATAAACATAAACTTTAAAAGGTTACAAATTAGAAAGAGGGACAAAATTGAAGAAATGAAACAAAATTGAAAAAAAGGACAAAATTGAAGAAAGGGAATATAAGGTAAAAAGATGATAAAATTAAAGAGAGGGGACAGAAGCTTAAAAAGGTTACAAATTTGAAAAAGAGACAAAATTGAAAAAATGGGACAAAATTAAAGAAAGGGAATAAAAGTTAAAAAATGTCAAAATTGAAGAGAGGATACAAAAGTTGAAAAAGGTGACAAAATTGAAGAAATAGGACAAAATTACAAAGGAACAAAATTGAAGAAAGGAGACAAAATTAAAAAAGGGACAAAATTGAAGAAAGGGAATAAAAGCTAAACAGGTGACAAAATGGAAAAGATGGACATAAGCTTAAAATGGTTACAAATTTGAAAAAGGTACAAAATTGAAGAAATGGGACAAAAATAAAAAGACAAAATTGAAGAAAGGGGACAAAAGCTGAAAAATGTGACAAAATTGAAAAAGGGACAAAATTGAAGAAGGTGGGCAAAATCTGTGTTGTCTGCGACAGATTGCTCCTTGATGGAACAGAACGTATATTATTGGGACACACTGACCTCCTGTCCCAATTTTTTTTATTTACACTATTCGGACATTTTCATGTTGACAATACGTTGCGTCACTCTTTTTTTTCTCAACTTATCATCGGCACAACGCGCTACTGAGCCATCAAGCAGATTGAATGAATGAGAAGTTTTCATTGCGCCGATGTAGACTCTAATTCTCTCTCTTTCTCTCTCTCTCTCACTCTCTATCGTTACGTCTATCGTCGCGACGGAGGGCCGAACCAACGTCGACCAACCAGGATCATTTCAAACGACAGAGTACTCTCAGACTTCTCCGCGTTCACATCCATTTGAAAAATACATTTTACGGTCTATTCGATAAAAAGTGTTTTGATTCAAAAGTGATAATTAACTGACAAAAATACGGATTAAAAAAAATTATATTCGAGAAGTATATATTCGAAAAATATATATTATAAAATTATAAAATAAAAATAAAAAAAATATTTATTAAAAATAAAAAAATTTGTATTAAAAACAAAAAAATTTGTTTTACAAATATAAAAAAATGCATTAAAAATGCATTAAAAACTATAAAATAATAAAATAAATTTTTGGAAAATCATTTTGATTAACGCAATGAAAAAAAAATTTACTTGATTAAAATAACCGATTTACTTGAATCAAATAATTTTTGTGTTGATCTTTTATTTTCTTAAATTTTTTTTAATATTACTTTTAATTTATTTTTTAAAAAGGTGTGCAATTACGAGAAATATTTTAAATATCCCCTCTCACTCCCCAGAAAAAATATATTGATCACAAATAATTGTGATTATCAAATAGAAATTATGACAATTTTTTCATTTATTTAAAAAAAAATAACAAATTTCTTTAAAAAATGGAAATTATGCAAATTTTTTTTAACTCTTTTTAAAAAATAGTTGAGATTTTGTGAAAAAAATTGTGTCGAAAAAATAGAAATTATGCTTATTTTTTATTTACATATTTCTAAAAAAAAACTAGAAGTTTTGTACAGAAAAATTATGATTGTGCAATTGAAATTATATGTAATTTTTTTTCATTGAATTAAAAAAATTTATTTCAAAAAAAAAAATTGTAAATTCGGTAAAAATTGTAATTAACAATTAAACATAATGGAAATTTTTTTCCTTTTTCTCCGCAAAAAGAAAATTTGAAATTTTATAAAAACGTGATTTATAAAAAAATTTTCCGTTTTTTTTTTAAATACTTGTCATTTTGTTTGAAATATTGCAATTGAAGAATAGAAATTTGTGCAAATTATTTCCTGTTTTCCAAAAAATTAGAATTTTTTTTATATAAATTGTGATTTGAAAATAGAAATAGGAATCAAGCAACAAAATTTCTTCTTTTTTTTTAAAAGAAACTCATATAATTTTGTGAAAAAAATTGTTATTGAGAAACAGAAGATATGCAAAATTTTTTCTATTTCCTGATCTTAATTTTTTTAAAACAATTTTCTAATTTTTTCGAAGAAGAAAAGAGAATAAATCTGCTTAATTGCAATTTTTGAAACAAATCAGTTTTTGTAGAAAAAGAAAAGATGAAAAAAATTTGTATGATTTCTATTTGAGAATTACAATTTTTGTTACAAAATGCAAATTTCTTTTTGAGGTAAAAAGAAAAAAATGCATAATTTCTAATAAACAATAATTCTAAAATAATATTGTAAAAATTATATTAAATATTTTGTTGCAATATAATATGGAAATGATTTTAAAAAAATAATTAATAAAAATTAAAACAATAATAAAAACAGTTAAAAGGAATGAACAATAGACAATCTAGAACACAAAAACAAAAAAAAAATAATAATAAATAATAGTAAATAATATAGATAATAATAAAATAGTTTCGAAAAATACACAAATGGGACTGAAGGAACATTAAAGAAAAAAAATTTTAAAAATAAAAATACTAAAATACTAAATACTAAATAAAAAGAAATACTAAAATTAAAAAAAATACCAAATGCTAAAAATGCAAAAAAAAATGATAAAAAAATGGTATATAGTAATAGTTATACTATATACTAATCTATAGTAAATACTATAATAAAATAAACAATAAAAAATAATAAACAATAGTAAATAAATAATAAATAATAGTAAATAATATAATTAAATCCTAAAACTTGTAAAAATAATGAAAAATTTAAAATACTAAATAATTGTAATAAATACCTATACCTACTAAATATTAGGTACTAGTACTAAAAAAATACTCAATAATAGCAATCAAATAAAATAAAAAATACTATAGAACAATAATAATAAAAAAAATAAGTCCTGTTTTTATTTTCACAGTTTTTATTAGGATATCAAATTCAGACGAAAAATGAATCAAAACATTGCTTCGCAACACTTTTGATTCATTTTGTGTTTGAATTTGATATCCTAATAAAAACTGTGAATATAAATTAATTAAAAAATAAAATAAATAAAAATAGTTGCATTTTCTCTAAAATTCATTTTTTTCTTTTAAGGAAGAAGACAAAGAGGATTAATTTGTCAAATTTCCAAACTATTTCTAAAACACTCGAAAAAGCATAAAAATAATAATAACAAAAAAAAAAGATAACAAAAGGACTGAATGTTATTGCAAAAATTTGAGTGTTGCGGCGACGCGAGTGGTGCGCGTGCGGACGTTAAGATTGAAATTGAATAGTCCACAAGAGGGAGGAAGAGAGCGAGAGCGAGAGAGATAGAAAGAGAAAAAGAGAGATCCGTTAAAGAGACTTCAGATTGGATGTTCGAGTGACTGTGTGATAAGTGAGAGAGAAATTGAACTTTCAAGTTCGGTCAGTGTAATAATAACGTACATGCGGGTTCCATTAAAAGCAGAAAACGATTTTTATCAAAATCTTTGTTATGTCGAGATAATAGTCTGAAGTATTATTTCGATAAATCGACTTCATCTTCACGAGAAAAGTGTTTTTTTTTTGCGCCAAAAAAAGAAAAAAAAAATTCAAAAAAAAAAAATTATAGTGTCATTTCGATCGAGAATCGAAGAAAACTCACAAGTGCGACGAGATGAAATTGTACAGGATCTTTTTTATCCTCATTTTGAGCGTCACATATTGCATTGCAAATTCTTTAAATTTGATGAATAGAAATCATCATTTTTTGTGCCCTGAGTTAAGATCGCAGGAATCACTTGGTTTTAAAGAGGTTTGTAAACATTTTCTTTTATTCTTGTTGCAATTGTAATCTTGTCTTTTTTATTCTTATTAATTTTATTTATTCATTTTTTTTATTTTTTTATTCATTTTTTTTATTTTTTTATTTATTTGTTTATTTATTTATTTATTAAAAGAAAGAAACAAAGAAAAAAGACAAGATTACAAATTTTGTCTTTTTCCTTTGTTTCTTTTTTTGGTAATTTTTTTGTTTCCTTATTTCTCGTTCTTTTTTATTAAATTAATTTCTGTAAAAAGTAATTTTGTAGACGATTGAGATTGATCGTGATTCACATTTAATTAAGATCAGTTTAATTGAAGATCTTTCAATTTCAAAAGTTCAAGGGAGAAATATAAAGTGGAAAAATAAATGTGTGTGTGTATATATTTATATATGTGACCTCCGTGATTGATGATTGTATTTTGAATTGAGAAGAGTGGAGCGTAATGTCTCAATTGATATTATACAGGTCGGAATTATTTGTTATAAATTTTTGTACTTCTTTTCAATTTCTTTGAATGAAAAATAGTTATTCTTTTTAATGATTTGAAATTAATTTAAAATTAAAATTAATTTTTTATATTTTCTTTGAAATTTGCAAATTTTTTTGACTATTTTAAAAAAAGAAAAGTATTTTTCACAAAATAAATAATTTATTTTGTGAAAAATACTTTTTTTCTTAAAAATCGTTGATTATATAAATTATAAATCGTCTTATAAATCGTTGATTTGATTATAAAACTTCACCGAAGTTAAAATACTTTACTGAAGTTCACAACCCTCACGATTGACGATTTTAGAAAAAAAAAAATTTTTTTTTAGTAAATTCTTATAACTTTTCCTTTGAAAAATTATTTAGAAATTTTTTTTTTAACTATTTTCAAAAGAAAAATGTATAAAAAAAATTAATTATTTAAATGGTAAAAAACAACTTTTTTCCTTCAATCGTTGATGATAAACGTTGCGAACTTCGTCGACATTAAAATATGTAGTTCAATAAAGTTCACAATTTTTATGATCAACGATTGAAAAAAAATATTTTTCCAAGTAAATTTTTGAATGTTTTTGTAGGAAACATTTATTTTTCAATTTTCTTGGCTAGGTACAAAAAAAATTTCGTAAATAGAAAAAATATTTTAAAAACTACTTTTTTTTCTTTAGACGTTGATTATGATCGTTGCGAACTTCATTGACGTTAAAATACTTCAAAAAAAGTTCACAATTTTAATAATCAACGATTTTAGAAGGAAAAAAATATTTTTCTATGTAAATTTCGAAAATTTCCGTTTGAAATCCTTTTTTTTTTACAAGTTTTCCCGACTATTTTGAAAAAGAAATAGAATAGAAAAGAAAATTTTGTAGAAAAATCGAGAAAATAATTACAAAAACTATTAATTTGCCTCAAAATTAAAAGTAATTTTAACTGTGATTTTAAGGGTACGATTTTTGTTCTTTGTGACTTTGTCTAAAAAATATTTTCTAATTCTTCTTTTTTTTTATTAAAAAAAATTACCTTATCTGAAGAAATCACTTTTCTAATAACTTTTAATTTGTTAAATGCATTTTTATATAAAAGAGCTTTGAATTCCTGAAATAAATTTTTCGAACAATATAAAAAAAAACCTTTGCTAATAAAATCACCTTTTCTAACAACTTTCAATTTGGTTAATGTATTTTTGTAAAGAGCTTGAAAATATAAAATATAAAAGCTCTGGAGTACGATTTTTTATAATAAATATAAATTTTCATTTTCTCTCTTACAATATTTTTGAATGGTAGAAAAATTTATTTTTACATATTTTACTAACTTTTTGTTTCTTTTTGCTTCTCGCTGAAATTAATATGTAAATATCTAAATTAAAAAAGATTTTCTCAACGAATTTTTAATTTTTCCTTTTTATTATGAATATTTTAAAATTTTTTCCAACAATTTTTTTTTTTTGGTTTTATTTTGAAAGTTCTTTTTAAATATTAATTTAAAAGATATAAATATATTCAGAACATTAAGTATTATTTGTTTTAGAATTATTAATTATATTTTATTACTAATTTATTATCATTATTGTTATTATTATTATTTCTTTTTATTTTACTTTTATTTCTTTTTATTTATTTTATTTTTTATTATATTTTTCTATATCAGCATAAAAATATAGTTTTTTTTATTGTTATTACTAACATTATTATTGTAAAAAAAGTAAAAAATATATAGAAAGTACTTTAATTCCTTCTTCAGTGAAAGTTAATTTTTGATAAAAATTTAAAATAACATTAATTATTATTGCACGAACCGAAAAGTTTTGTTCACTTAATAATTTAATAGTTGCTGGACTATTGAAAGTTCAACAAGAGTTTAAAATTTTATTATTTACATTAACTTTTAATGGTTTCGAATAGGAACATAAGCTGATCAAAACATTAAGAATTTATTATTTATATTTTAATATTATTTTTAATTTTTAACTTTACTACTGTTTTTAATATTATTTTTAATTACTTAATTACTTAACTTATTATTATTTTGTCATTTTCTTTTTTTTTTTTTAGTTTCTTTCTGTAGTTTTTAGTTTTTTAACAAACATGTCAAAAATAATTTTTATTTAAAACAAATAATTTAATATTAATAATTTAATAATAAATTAATATTTATTAATCTTTTAGTTTAATAATATTTATATTAAATAATAAAGATATTAAATTATATGGCTTTCTACAAAAATTTATTTTAACAATATTTATATTAGTAATTTAAGAATAGTTTAATATTAAATTATTTACTAATAAAAAGCTACTTCGCTACTTGAAACAAATAAAAAGTTCAGTAATTTCTGAGTCGATTAAAAAATTTATTTTAAAAATTAAAAATGTCAAACAAAAATTTTGTTTTTTTATACTAAAAAAATAATTATACAGAAAAAAAAAATTTTTTTTTCTCCATTAATGTATTTTCAGTCGCGGGACAATTACTTTGAGAATTAAAGGATGATGTTGAGGCTAAAAGGTCACTAAAGGAGAACTAATTCAGCTCCTAGGATGGATTAAATTAGAGCTTAGATTTCGACTCGAAATTAAGTTTCTCCGTTAGATAAATTACAAACTCAGTTAATAGACAATTTTACAATGCGTTTCATTAGTAAATTTTGTGATTTATATTCACATTTAGATGGAGATTCTGCGATCACGTATATTCCTTTTATAATAAAGTTACACAACTAATCAAAAAGAAAAAAATTCCAATTTTTATTTTCTTAAATGAAAAATCGTTCACCAGAATATTTCCAAAGTTGTGGTTTGCAACGGAATTTTTTTTTTTTTTTAGTAGAAAAAAAATCTTGATGAATCCGCATAAAAAACGAAATCCGGTTTATAAATCTGTATTTGAAAAACTGTATATGAGTTTCAATTTTTTTTTCTTTTTTTATCAGCTATGTGTAAATGGATATAGAGGTGTATATATATCACGAACACGAAATTTTATGGTTATTGAGTTCAATAAGCACTAAAATCGAAGTTTCTTTTTCTGAAATATCTAAAGATTGGATTTGTGTGTGTGTGTTTTTTTTTTCGCACAAATGACTCAATTACATTCTCGCATTGAAGTAAATTTTGAGCTTTGCAAAGTTCTCGAATTCAAAGTAGAGAAATTCGTATGCTGTCTAATTCGAGTTACGCAATTTCATTGTTGATAATTAGATTCCTTCATGTACTTCCATTTAATTAAAAAGATTCTAATTTACTTTTATAGTATTCTCACTATTTTTTTTTGTGTATTGCATCTGTTTAGTTGGTTTTCTAAAAGTTATGATAAAAACATTTTTTTTTTTTTTGGTTGAATAATTAAATATTTTACATGTTGGCATTTTTTTTTCGCTATTTGCAATCTAAACTTGGTAAAATTTTCATCATAGGAGAAAATCCCGTCGAGAGATAATTAAATATAAGTGAACAGCCACAAGTGGGTAACAACTGAGGGTTACTCGCACTGTACTGCAGGCTTGATTTTATACATTCATTTTGTATGTTTGGAACTAAAAATAAACATATTCTTTCTGTGAAACGAGAAATGAGAATATAAAAATTTTTCACTAATTCGTTTTTTTCTTTTTTTTGCTTTTTATATCGAATTATTGTATGAATTATATAGTAAATTCACTTCTACGTGATATTTTTTGTTTTAATTCTAAATCTGAATCGGTGAAAAGTCACTTTTTACTTTTTTTGTTCACAAATTTTAAAAGGTATTAATTAATTAATTAATTAATTAATTAAATCTTATAGAAAAAAAATTATTTATTTATTTAATAATAATAAAGATTGACAATTTTTCTTATAAATATTAATAATTATTAATATTTAATATATTGGGACATTCCAAACCATTATTAAAATAATAATAAAAATTAATAGACAGTAAAAGTTATTCTAGAAATAAAAATTTTTAGTAATAAATTTTACTTAGTCAGAACTAAGTTATAATAATTTTTACTAAAATTTATTTCTGTATAGTAAAATTTACTGCAGAAATAACAATTTTTAGTAGCAAATTTTACTATTCTTGCAGTAAAGTTTTGGATAAAATTAAAAATAAAAAAATTCTCGAATATATAGTGTCTACAGTTTGTTAGTAAGAATTATTATCATAGTAAATTTACTTTTTTTGTTTACAAATTTTAATATTGATTAATTAATTAAATTTTATGGGAAAAAATAATTTTTTGTTTATTTGCAAAATTATCAAGTTCATTTATTTATTTAATAATAAAAATTAATAGACAGTAAAAGTTATTCTGGAAATAAAAATTTTAGTAATAAATTTTACCTAGTCAGAACTAAGTTATACGAATTTTTACTAAAATTTACTTTGCTATAGTAAAATTTACATGCGGAAATAATAATTTTTAGTAGCAAATTTTACTATTCTTGCAGTAAAGTTTTAGATAGAATTTTTTTTAATTTTCTTCGAACGTAGTATCTACAGTTTAGTTTTTTTAGTAAGAATTATTTTCATAGTCAATTTTACTACTTCTCAAGTAAATTTTTCAAATTTTTATTCAGAAATTTTCTAACGGAAATAGTAAATTTATTAGTAAGAATTATTTTCATAGTAAATTTTACGACTTTTGAAGTAAATTTTTCAAATTTTTATTAAGAAACTTTCTAACGAAAATAGTAAAATTTATTAGTAAGAATTATTTTCAGTAAATTTTAGTAAATTTGACTAATTCTAAAGTAAATTTTTCAAATTTTTATTAAGAAATTTTCTAACAAAAATAGTAAAAGTTATTCTGAAATTAAAAATGTTTAATGAATATTTACCAACTCCGAATTAAATTTTACAAATTTTTACTCAAATTTAGTATAGTAAAATTTGCTCTGGAAATAATAAATTAAAAAAATAATTTTACTATTTTTACAATTAATTTTTATGTATAATTTTTTAACAAAATCTCAAGTATTTTTTTAAGAGAGTAAATAAATTTTTAAAATTTCTATTTTCCACTCACGATTGTTAATAAAATTCTATTTTCTTTAAATAAATGAAAAAAATTGGCATAATTTCTGCTTTTTCAACCACAAAGTTTTGAATAAAAAATATTCTTCTTTTTGAAAAATATAAAAAAATATTTTTAGTTATTTTAGCTAATTAAGTATTAATTCAAAACTAGTAAAAAAAGTATTATTAATTTAAAATTTGAAAAAATAATATTATTTTAAAATCTAAAAAATAATACTAATTTAAAATCGGAAAAAATAGTATTAATTTAAAATCTGAAAAATAATACTAATTTAAAATCTGAAAAATAGTATTAATTTAAAGAAAATTTAAAAAAAAATAGTATCAACTTAAAAGTATCAAATTGATGCCGAAAGTATTAAATATAAAGAGTATTGAATCCTAGTTTCGTCTTTTTAACATAGTATTAAAGTATTCTTGGGAACTATGTATATATATTCATAAATTAAAACCTACGGAGCTTGCAAATTTTATCGAAATCTCTGCTCTTTATTGTAACGAAATTCACGTATACACAGCGGCTAATTAACATACATTAAACCCGATATGTTTATTCATGAAATTTCATTTCACTTTAATAAACATTAAACTGCAGTTATTTTAATTTCAAAATATTTTCCCTGCAATTAAATAATAGAAATTAAAAAAAACTAAAAAGCAATTAAAAAAATTAAATAGCAATTAAAAAAATAATAATAATTAAAAAAAAACTTATAATAATTGAAAAATATAAGTAATTAAGAAAATATTAATTAAAGAATAGAAGTAATTAAAAAAATTTAAAAAATATAAATGTATTTACTGCGTTTACAAACTGTATCAGCAGAAAAAATTGTTTAATTTATTTAGTGTTTTATTTAATTTACATATTTCTTTTCGATTTCTTCCTCAGTTAGAAAGGATTTTATTTAATATTTATTAAATTTAATGAAATGACAAAATTTATTTTCATTCGCAACAAATTCTTCTTTAATAAACCAAAATTTTTATAGTTTAAAATTGGTTTCTCATGAATAATTTTTTGCAAAGTGGCTGAAAAAATTTTATGTTTGAGTTGTTAAAGGAAACAAGTAAATTAATTTCAAAGATTTTTTATTATGCCTCTAAAGGTAATGAAAAAAAAAAAAAATATGAAACAAAATAATTACTAATTTAAATTCACGTTTTAATAACTTTCAATTGATTGAAATACGACCGCACAGAAAATATTGGATTGGATTGATAAAAGCTAAAATTGTCTTGTTTTAATTAAATTTCGTTCCTTTATTTATAAATATAAACGAACACAATATGAAGACATTATAATACATTCGGAAAAGTTATTTTTGCCGCAAGGAGAATTTCATACAAAAATTATTAGTTTTTCTACTATAAACATAAATAACTGAAATTTAAAGAAATAAATTTCGAGAGATACATACTTGAATTTAAATTTAGAATCTAAAAATTGTTATTCTGAAATTCAGTCAATATTTATGGGGAAACGAAAAACAATATTTTTTCATTGAATTTATGGTAAAATTAATTTTTTTGTACAAAATTGGATTTTAGAGGAAAAATATTTTTTACACTCTCTAAAATTAAATTAGTAAAAATCAGACATCACAGATCGTCCCCTTTTCCCCTTTTGTCCCTTTTTTCCCTTTTTAAATTTTGTTACCTTTTTTGATGAATTGGCACCTTTTTTCCCTTTTTTTTTTTAGTGATTTGTACCCTTTTTCTAAAAAAAAATATAATTAATTAAATTAATTAATTCTGGGTTTATAATTCTTAATAAATTGCAATCTTAATTTCTAATTTCTAATTTTAATTATAATTTTTATTTTTAATTATAATTTAGTCATTTTTATTAAATTATTAGTAAAATTTCCTAATTTAAAAGCAAAAAGTCAGTCACTAATTCAAATTAGTAAACATTTTTGCTAATTGAAATTTAGAGAATAGATTTGAAAATTAGTAAAATTTTACTGATTCTAATTTATAATTAGTTATTAGAATTTTGAATTGTACTTTCAATTTATTACCTTTAATTCTAATTTGAATTTATAATATTTCATTATAATTCTAATTTGTAATTTTTGGGTTTATAATTTTTAATTGAATTTTGAATTATTAATTTTTAATATTTAATTATTAATTTATAATTTGTTATTAGAATTTTCAATTTTACTTTTAATTTATTGTTTTCAATTTTATTTATTTCTAATTTTATTTATTTATTATTTATTTATAATTATTATAATTATTATAATTATTTATTATTATTTTATTTATTTATTTTTTATTTTATTATTTATTTATTTATTTTATTTTTTATTTTTTTATTTTTATTTATTTATTTTTTTTTTTTTTTTTTTATTTTACTTAAGGGCATTTGAACCATTATGACGTCACAATTTTAAAACTCATGCTTTGCACACATTGTGACGTCATAATGATTCAAATGCCCTTAATTTCAAATTTTTAATTATAATTCACATTTTTTAATTTTAAATTGTAATTTTGAATTCTATTTTTAATTTATTACTTTTAATTAAAATTTGAATTTATAATTTTTAATTATAATACTAATTTGTAATTTTAGATTTATAATTTTTAATTGAAATTATCTTAATTTTTAATTTTTAAATTTTTAATTCTAATTTTATTTTTATTCGTAAAAATCCCAATTATATTTATAAATAACAAAATTCTTCTCCAAAGTTCAATTATTTTTATAAATGTCAAATAAATTCTTGTCCTAATTTCAATTATTTTCAACAAATTTTCTAATTTAATTATAAAATTTATTTTAAAAAAATGAAGAATTCGATTACTCCGAGTCAAAGATTCGAAGTGATCGAGTTCTTCATGTTTTATAATAAACTTTTATAAGTTGTTTAATTTAAAAAAAGGTTTGAATTTGAAATTTTTGAATGTCTTAATTCGTGTGGAATTCTGTTTCAAAAATAAGATTAAAAATAGAAATTGTGCAAATATTTTTCTTCTTTTTCTAAAATACAATAATAATTTTGTTAAAAAAAATGTGATTCATAAAGAAAAATAATGCAAAATAATTAAATTTTCTATTTCTTAATCACAGTTGTTTAACAATTTTCTAATTTTCCTTAGAAGTAAAGAACAAAAAATCTGCAGATTTTCAATTTTTTTTTTTGTCTTTGGAAAAATAAATTTATCACAAGAAAGAAAAAATGCCAAGTAATTTAAGAAAAGCGTTTGATGATTTGAGAAGTAAAAAACGGAAAAACGTGAGTTTTCCATGTGTTTTTCAAAGTATAAAATCCAACTTGTTTCAAAACCGGTATTTGGGCACGATTAGCATAAGTCGAGTTTTAAATCCATGCACTGAATATAAAGCGTCGGTTGCGCTTACTCTCATCCGAGTTATGGGCAAGCTGTTGCGGAATTCAGCACGCTGCAGTGACGTTACGATGAAAATCCCCCTTTTACAATTTATGACGGAAAGATCAAGGATCTGGAAATTTAGTTCTGACGCACTCGCAAGTCAAGTGCATTTTCTGTTTTAAACCCGTTTTCCATTAAATTCCTTATATATATTCTAATATTCTAAACAATTTTCCCCATTTTCCCAAATTTCTTCACTCAAAAAGAAAATAGAAACATAAACTTTTACTATTTTCATATAATATACAATAAAACCTGAAAGTGCCGCAAATTTCTGCGCAATGTTAACTTTTACTACTGCCGGAGTAAATTTTACTATTTCCGAATAAAGTGAATTTTAATAAAAATTAAGTTCAGTAAAATGTACAATTGAAAATTTGTCATCATATACGGAAATAATAAAAGTTGACATAATTTCGTGGAAATTTCAGAGTATTTTCATTAAAATAGTAAAAGAATTTGGGTATGTTTTACCAATTTCACTTTTCTTCTTAAAAAAATTTTTTTAATATTGTCTCCCCTTCAATTATAATAAAATTAGTTAATTTTATTAATTTAAGGGGAGAACTAAAATTATTTCTAATTTACGAAAAAAGGGGTTTATTTTCTTTTTTAAATTTTAAAAAGATAATTCATTTTGCTTAAAATTTATAATTCACATAGTAATTCTTTCCGTGGGATTAATTAAAATTTGGTCATTAATAAATTTAATTAGTCACGTTTCAATCAAGTGTTCGATTTATTTGCACATCAAATTCTATTTAATTGAATGGTTTATACTTATCAAAGTATGCTCTCAAGCGTAATAATGACTAATCAATTTTTTTGAACAATGTATTAATTATATAATTATACTTTTGGTATTTGAAGAGTCGAAATTCAAATATTATATTCATTATGAAAAGATTTTTATCAAATATCTATTTGTTATTCATCAAGTCTCAAAATTTTAATTAATGATTAGTAAAAAATTAAAAATGATTAAGAATTTGAATTAGTGACTAACTTTTAGCTTTTGAATTAGTAAATTTTTCTAATATTCAATAATTTTTACTAATTTACTAATTTACTAATTCATTAGTAAAGATAATTAATGAATTAGTTAATTAATAAAATAAATTTATTTTTACTATTAAATTTTGCTAATAATTTAAAGTAATTTCTACTAATTTATTAGTAAAAATATTTAGTTAGTTTACTAATAAAATTAATTTATTTTCACTATTAAATTTTATTAATAAATAGTAATTTCTACTAATTTATTAGTAAAAATATTTATTAGTAAAAATTTACAGGCCTCGGATCGATTTTAAGGCGCAAAAAAATCTCTTTAGTTGATTTAAAGTAGAAAAAAAGTCGAAAAAGTCGTTTATTTAATTCAGTGTTATCACAAAAATTTTATTTTGTATTTTTCTCATCTTTCATTAATTTATAAATTCAATTATTCAAGACTTGAATACATTCGTTAAATAAATATTTAAATACTTCTTGCTTGTTTTTATACGGGAATAAAATTTAAAAAATTTCTATTTAAAAACTTCTAAAAATTACGACTGCAATTCTCTTAAAATTCAATTATTTTCTACAATGTTTAATCAAACTTCTTCTCAAAATCAATTATTTTCAATAATTTTCCGAAAAGTTCTTAGAAAATTCAATTATTTAAATACAAAAATTCAGTTTTTTATAATAATCGTAACTATCCATGTTTATTAAGTTATTAATTAATTTTCAAAAAATTAAAATAAAGAAATTCTTAAAATTAATTTTTTAAAAACATTTTTTAAATAATTTATGAAAGATAATAGTCTTTCAATTATATATACAATTAAAAAATTTTAAAACAATATTGAAATTTGGTAAATTGTATTAAAAAAAATAATTGGATTTTTGAAGAATTTTAATTATTAATATAAACGTAATTTCTCCAAAATTTTAATAAATTTAAAAAAGTAAATTTTTTAAAATTTTAATTTACTTTGTTCGAAGTTAATTGAGTCTTAAAAAATTAAGATATAAAAATTATAAGAAAAAACTATTTTTTAAAATATTGTAATGCAATTTTTCGAAAAAAATTGAATCTCTTAAAAGAATTTTTTTATAATTCGAACAGTTCGGTTAGAATTATTTTGCACAACACTAGTCTCCAGTCTTTAGTAAAAAATTTAAAATTATTAAAAATTATTAAAAATTCGAAAAACCGAATTTCTTAAAATTCAAGATTTTTTCTTTTATTTTATGGCATTTAGCTTGACTATTTTTAAGCTCTTGAAAAACACTTTACTTATTTAATAGTCTTCACCCTTTAATAGAAAATTTTAAATCATTAAAAATTATAAAAAAATTCGAAAAACCGAATTTCTTAAAATTCAACATTTTTTCTTCTTTTTTATGGCATTTGGCATCAATAATTTTGTGCTCCTCACAAATACTTTACTTATTTAAAAGTCTCCACCCTTTGGTAAAAAATCTGAAATTATCAAAAATTATCAAAAATTCAAAAAACCGAATTTCTTAAAATACAACATTTTTTCTTCTGTTTTATAGCATTTAGCTTCAATATTTTTGTGCTCCTCAAAAATACTTTACTTATTTAAAAGCCTCCACTAGAGCTATGCAAAATTCGAATTTTTTGAAAATAAGTCGAAAAAAGTCGAAAAAAGTCGTATTGTTTGAAAATAATCGAAAAAAGCCGAAAAAGATAAATTAATAGACATTTCTAATTGTTTATATTTACTAATTCAAATTTAAAGAGAAATTAATGTTATTCACTTGTAAATATGAAATATAATAATAATATTTTTTTTCCAATTCTTAATGTTACATTAATAATTAAAGACAAAACTATATACCTTTTTTTCTGAAAAAAAACAGGAAAAAGGTGAAATTACAAGTGTGTTTTTAAATAAATTGCAAATTGTGAGATGTTTTCAACTCAAATTGCATTTTATATAGTTTACTTTCCAATAAAAAGGGAAAAAAGTATATATGTAGATTGCTTACTTGTTTATAGGCGTATAAAAAAAAGTCCATTGTTTGAAAATATACAGCGTGACACTTGAATGATGAAAACATGGTTCATAAAAAATGTAAGACTGCACATATATGGCAGAATGATGGTTGTAAAATAAGTTCGATACATACATTTTTTTTCTCAAGGTTTACAATATACAGCACTTCAATAAATTGATAAAATTGATGTACACTTTTATAATCTTCACACTTGAGTGAACGTAAGGAAAATTTACTTTTATCATGAGTGACAGTCAATTTAATATTAAACTAGTCGAAAGTAATTTCTTATATAGATAAGGAGAAAAAATATTTTCATACAGAACTGAAAAATTACACTTTTCAATATTTTTACTTCGTAAAAATTATTATTATAAAGTAGTAATAGTAATAATAATAATAATAATAATAATAATAATAATAATAATAATAATAATAATAATAATAATAATAATAATAATAATAATAATAATAATAATAATAATAATAATAATAATAATAACAACAATAATAAATATTTGAATTTTTCGCGGAAGTTTTTACGAAATTTTTTTTTCGTGAAAAACTTTTTTTTATTAAAAATATTATTATTATAATCAATATAATTAATCCAAAGAAACGAAAATTTCTTTATAGAAATTAGAGGAACTTAAGAATTAGTAAAATTTACTCTGGGAACACAAATTTTCAATAATAAATTTTATATCGTTCGAAGAAATTTTTGGTTTGTATAGAAAATTTATTTGTTTGACAAATATAAATTTTTATCAAATAAAAATTCTTCTAAAAAGAAATTAGAAAATTGTTAAAAAGTTTGAATTATTTTCTTTTTTTTATAACGATTTTTAACAATATTCTATTTTCTTTTTTACTTTGAAAAAAAATTCCAAAAAAATGAATAAGAATAAATAATAAAATATAAATAAATAAAAAATAAAATATAAATAAAAAAAAATAAAAATATATAAAAAGAACAGTATATTTATATAATATTGTTTTTTTTAATCCCACCTTTTGTAAATTTTACCAAACAACTGATAAATGAGTGGCACTTATAGTGATTCTGTTAGAGGATAAAAGCAAGCCAGTGCGGATAAAAGCAATCGACAATTAAAGAAATTACCCTCATGAAGTGTAACGATTAGGTTGTATTTGTGACTGAAATGATTGCAATGACTTAAGTGGGCAACGACTTTCAAATTATGGACCATTTCAAAAACCAATCGAATGCATTCGCCTCAAATGGCTATTTATTTTCTAGAACGTTATATATAGTATATAAAGCGATTCATTCGATTTTAAAAGTACCTATCATTTGAGGGAATTAATTATATTTTTTATTTTAACGATAAAAAAGGGTAATTTTGTCTTTTTCAATTAAATAAAGAAAAAAATAAAATAAAAAAGACGACTGAGAACTTCTTCCTTTTAATGTTCATTTTACGCCAACATTTCATTTCTCATGGATAATAAATTTGGGAAAATTATTTTTTACCAAAGAAAAGACAAATTAAATGAATTTTTAATTGATGTTTCACAAATTAGGTACTATTTTCGCTATTACTATTCGTTATTACCTACTATTTACTATTAATTACTATAGTACTATTTATAAAATTAATTAAATAAATTTAATCAACTGATTAATTTGATTTTAATTTTTTTTTAAAACCACTTGTCTGAATCTATTCCTTTTATTATTCTGGTGCACTTTGAATATAATTAATTGCTAATGAACTGTAATGAACTATAATTAATTAATTACTAATTAATTATTAATTTTCTATTAATTATTAATTAACTATTATTTATTAATGAACTATTATTTATTAATGAACTATTATTTATTAATGAATTATGAATTATCTATTAATTATTAATTAACTATTAATTATTAATTAACTATTAATTATTAATTAACTATTAATTATTAATTAACTATTAATTATTAATTAACTATTAATTAATAATCAATTATTAATTATTAATTAACTATAATCAGTTACTAAAATTATTACCAAAATTAATTATTCTAATTAAAGACTAAAATTAATTAATTAATTTCTTAAATAAAAACAAGTAAATTACTAAAATATGCGTAAACTAAAAAAATGTTTAAAAATAATAATATTAATAATAATAATGACTAATTTAATTGACAATAATTCATATTTTTGATCAATATTTCTCGAAAATAAATTAAAAAATAATTTCTCATTATTATAACTAAAGAATGCAAATTTCGATTTTTTTTCTACATAAAAAATGTAATCAAAACCCACGATTAAAATCGAAAACAGCAATAAACGTGAGATTAAAAAGGATGTGCACCAAACCTCAACATATATTGCATTATTGGTATTTTTAAATTCTCTTTTATTAAAATGTGTAATAGAACCAAATTTATTTTACTTCTTTACTTCCTAAATAATAAAAATAATAAAAAAAAATAGTACAAAAAATAATGAAAATAGTAGTAATAAAAATAATACTAATAATGAAAAAAAAATTCCATTTGAATCTTCAAGTTTTAAATAAAAATTAATTTGCAAATTAATTTTTAATTTTTTTAATAATTAGTATAAATACAAATGAGAAATAAATAAGGAAATAGTAAAAAATCGAATCTTAATCGAAGAGTTAAAAAATAACTGCAAATATTCGATAAATAATCAAAAAGAGATTTAAAATTTAATCGAAAATAATTAACATAATCTTCATCTTTCTCTGAAGTTATTTTATTAGATTATTGAATTTTTATTTGGCGTATATTTTACTATTATAGAATTTCACTTGATGTAAAGTAGAATCGCAAAACGCAATTCTAGTCGGAACTGGGGAAATCAGAGGTTAAAAGCTCGACTGGGGAAAAGCACTATGAAATGCTTTCAACATTGAGTTAGAATTATACAAGTGTATATAGGTATATAAATAAATGTATATGTATACAAATATATATATATATATATGTATATGTTTTAGAGTCGAGCATAGTCGACCTTTCTGTCCCACACATGCATAAACAGAATCCTGAAACTGAGTTTCAAATATAACATGTCACGACTGTTTGCTAGTCTCCTTTATCTTTTATGAAACTCGACATATTTTCAAAGAAATTTGTATCTTTTTAACCCGCACTATATTTTTCTGACAAGCATAATTTTTTTCTTTTATTGTTTTCGGAAAAAATATTTCAGAAAATTTTTCCAACGCAATATGAAAATGAAAAAGATAAATAATTGTGGGTGCATCCTTACAGGCGATTTATGCATTCGGATTTTCAAATTAGTTATAATTTATTGTAATTTTCTATTCGCCTAATTAATATTTAACGATGTGATAATAATTCCTATTTAAATAATGATAATAGAATTTAAATAATAAAATAGAAATTAAATAATAAAATAGAAATTAAATAATAAAATAGAATTTAAATAATAAAATTTAAATACTATAGCAATAATACTCTCTAATAAAAATTAAAACCTTAAATTTAACATTTAGAAACTATAAAATTTATTTTTTCGATAATGACGCAAAATTAGTAATAAAAGTTTGAATTGAAGAAGAAATGAATTAATTTCGTTCATTATTTGAACATTCCAGGGTTACCATTTTTATAAATAGATCAACTTCAAAAGGTTTTAATTTTTAATTTTACAAAATTTCCATTTTGAATTAATTTAATTAAAAATTATAATGAAATTAGAGTTTTCAAAAATTTTAATAATTCAAATTCTGAAATTAGTTACATTTTTTAATATATATTTGATTAATTATTAAAAGTAATAGATTTATAGAAGAATTTCAATTAAAAATACTAAAAAAATTGAATTTTGGAAAAGTTACAAATGATTGGAGAAATTCAAAATTTTTTTTAAATATCTCGTCCAAATTTCAAGTATTTTTATAAATAATAAAAATTTCACAGAATTTCAATTATATTTACAATTTTTCATAAATTTCTTCTCAATAATTTAATTATTTTCATAAACAAAATTTGTTACATGGATTCAATTATTTTCATAAATAATAAAACTCATCGCAGAATTTCAAATATTTTTAATACAATTTTAATTTTAATTCTGAAATTAGTTGGATTTTCAATTTGTATTTAATTTTATTTCCAAAATTTTCACGAAATTCTTCGAAAGAAATCAATTATCTTGATAAATATCAAAATTCTTCCTCAGAAATTGCAATTGTTTTCAAGAATTTTAATAAAATTCTTTGCAAAATTTAATTATTTTCATAAATGAAAATATTAATCATGAGAATAGAATTATTTTCAAAAGTAATAAAATTATTTTCAGAAATTCAATTATTTTCGAAAATTAAAAAAAAATTCTTGTCATGATTTTAATTATCTTTATAAAAAGCAAAATTCTTCGCTGATATTCATTTATTTAAGAAAATTTTTAATAAAATTCTATGCAAACATTCAATTATTTTTATAAGTAATGCAATTTTAATAGATTTTCTCTAAACAATTCAATTATTTTCAAAATTTTTAATAAAATTTTTGGGAAGTATTAAAATATTTTTGAAAATTTCAGTCAAATCCTTGGCAGGAATTACATTATTTTAAAAAATTGTAAATTGTAATAAAATTCTTCGTAAGAATTAAATTATTTTCATAAATAAAAGAAATTCTTTTCTGACATTCAATTATTGTAGGAAATATCAAAATTTGTCGCTGGAATTAAATTATTTTTCAAAAATTTTAACAAAATTTTTGCTATAAATTTAATTATTTGCATAAATTTCAATAAAATTCTACGAAGTAATTCAATTATTTTAAAAATTTTCAAATAATTCTTTGGAGGAATTCAATTATTTTCAAAAAAAGTTTCATAAAATTCTTCGAAGGAATTTAATTATTTTCAATAATTTTATTGAAATTTTTCGTAACAAATTAAGTATTTTTAAAAAACTTTAATAAAATTCTACGCCAACATTTAATTATTTTCATAAATAATAAAAATTTCTCTGGATGTCATTTATTTATAAATTTTTTATAAATTTCTTCGCAATAATTCAAATATTTTTATAAATAATAAAACTGTTCTCAGGAATTTAATTATTTTCATAAATAATAAAATTCACAGCAGGATTTTAATTTTTTTTGATACAATTTTAATCAAATTCCTCAAAAAAATTAGTTATTCTTAAAAATGTTATTAAAATTCGTTAGAAGAATTCAATTACTTAAAAATTTGTAGATAAAAATCTTTATGAGAATTCAATTTTAACAAATATTCAATTATCCAATAAATTATTTAATTTTGAATCTAATTAATTGAATTTTCGTAGAATTTGCTAATAAAATTTAATTTAAAAATTAATTTCCAAATAATCCATTTATTATTTATGAAAATAATTGAATTCTTGCTACGAATTTTATTATATATTTTTCAAATAATTGAATTCTTTTAAGAAATTTTACTACTTGTAAAAATAATTGAATTCTTGTGAAGGATTTTATTCAAATTTTTGTAAACAATTAAATTTTTTTTTGAAAAATTTTATGGTAATTTAAATTATTATAAAACATGAAGATATCGATCGCTTCGAGTCGAAGACTCGGAGTGATCGATTTCTGCAAGTTTTACAATAAAATTTTGAAAAGTTGTTAATTTCAATAAGTTTGAATTATTTTTTTAAAATCTTAATTCGTATGGAAAAATAATGATTAAATATTTATTTTTAATAAAAATATTGATGTTTTCGAAGAATTTTACAATTAACTAATAAATAGTAACATCTACTAATTTATTTTTAGAGTGTAATATTAATATTAATAATAATTAAAATTATCATTATTATTTACCTAATTACCTAAATATAAAAATAAATTTTCTTAAAACAAACGATTTGAGAAAATTTGATTATTTATTATTATTATTATTATTATTATTATTATTATTATTATTATTATTATTATTATTATTATTATTATTATTATTTATTTTTATTTGAAGAAATAAAATTTTCTATCTTCAATATTAAAAAAAAAATTTAAATTTGACCTTTTGTTGCATAATCAAGGCATAATTTTTAATCAGAAGCATGATTTTTTAATGAATTGACAAGTGGAGTGGTAATGTGTCACGTATCTTGGAATTTAAACTGAATTTAAATGAAAATTATTTGAAATTATAATAGCCAGAATTAAATGAAATTTGTCATATATGTGGGAAATGTCAAACGCACGTGTTTTATATGAAAAATTATATTCTCAATTGTTTCGGTAATGAATTATTTTCTTATAGAAATTTCCTCCAGAATTAATATTTTATTGTTTAGTAATTTTTAAAAAATTTCATATTTACTTTATTTTTTATTTTAATAAATATTTTAAATAAATAAAAAATAAAATTTTACCTTTTTTTAAATAATTATAAACAAAAAAAAAAATTCTTAAATTTATAAGATGAAACATTTTTTTAAGGTTTAAATAAAAAATTTCCAAAATGGGAAAAGAATTACAAATATTTTTGGGTGGCATTCAGTCATTACTATTAAATAAGTTTAAAAATGCCGAATATTTTATTTCCCCATTGAAATGGAATAATAATAAAAAAAAAGAAATTACAAGACACAAACACAGTGAATTTTAATATCCAAATGGAATTCTTTTAGTGAGCAAAAAAAGGGGTCCAAGTGAATTTAGTGGTGGCATTTCTTGAAGCGAAATTGCATGAAATAGAATTCCAGGGACTAAATTTTTATTACGTTCACGTTTTACTTTAAATCCAGATATCAATATCTCAAGAAAATTGTAAGAAAAGAAAAGTACTATCTTGCATAATAATTATTGCGAGTCAGTAGTGGTCTCGTGAAAAACCCCCGGAAAAAAGAAATCGAATGCAAATCACGTAGCTTCTTTTTCTTTACCACCCCCCCCCCCTCAATATTCCCTGGAATACTAATTGTTGAATATCGCCTTATTATCTTTATAGTAATTTATTATTAATAAGCATTCGCAATTCCTTTTCTTTCATTATACTTAAACTTTATTTTCTTCTTTAATATATTTTTTCTCTATTTTCCTATACTTGCTCTTTATATACATTATTAATAGTTTTTTTTTTCTTTATACTTTTATTTTTTCTTTTTCTACTCTCTCTCTCTCTCCCTCTTTTACTCTCTACACAGAAAAGTCCTCGTTTTTTCCAATTAAAGAAAATACATTATTTCTTTTGTTTAAAAATAAACAGAATTTATTATCAAAGAACATGTTTCTGGAATTTAATTAAATTTCAGAAAAAAGGAAAAACTTTATGAAACAAAATGTACGACTAATATAAATAGTTAGGTATAATAACTTTGTATTCTTTCATTCATTCATTCATTTATCTTCGAACGACATAAAATTTGTTATTGAAAAGTTATATTTCTATAAAGTAAATTTTACTAATTCGTAAGTTCTTCTAATTTCTATGAAGAAATTTTCGTTTCCTTGCATTAATTATAATAATGATAATAATAATTATTATTATTGTGATAATAATGTTGAATGAGGTCAAAAAACAAAAAAACACAAAAATAATATTTATTATTGTTCTAATAATAATCTTTACCAAGAAAAAATATTAAAAAAATATAATTTTTCTATTCTAAATGGAAATATTTTTTCCTTTAAGAAATAACTTTCGACACAATTCATTTTTGGTAATATAATATTTGATATATTTTCTTCGAAAGGAAATAAAATTTGTTGCTAAAAATTTGTCTTTTCAGAGTAAATTTCACTAATTATTAATTAAATTCTTCTTATTTTTAGAAAGAAATATTCTTTTCCATAAAAAACTTATTTGTTTGACAAATCGAAATTAAGTTGGTTTATTTTTTTTTCCTTACAAAAGAAAAAACAATTAGAATATTCTTAAAAAATTCAGTTTTGAAAATGGAAAATATTTCACATATTTTGTTTTTCCCTGACTTTTCCCTGATTTTTCTGAAATTTTAAGTGAAATTAATTTTTTCAATCAATTTTTATTTGACAATTTTTCAAGAATTCAATTATTTACATACAAAAATAAATAATTTATTCAATAATTGAATTTTTATGAAGAATTTTACAAAAAATTTTTTTAAATAATTGAATTCTTTCGGTGAATTTAAAAAAAAAAATTTAAGAATAAATGCAATTTTCTTTAATTATATTTAAAATTGTATAAAAAGTAATTGAAATTCTGCAATAAGTTTAGTTATTTATGAAAATAATCAAATTCTTGCAACGAATTTGATTAAATAATTTTTTAAAGAATTCAATTCCTGTAAAGAATTTTATTTGTAAAAATAATTGAATTCCGGAGAAAAGTATTATTATTCATGAAAATAATGAATTTCTTGTGAAGAATTTTATTAAAATTTTTTTAAATAATTGAATTTCTCAGAATTTTTTAAAACTTTTTCAAAATAATTAAATTCCATCGAGAAATTTCATTAAAAAATTGAAAATAATTGAAATATGACAAAGAATTTAAAAAAATTAGTATTTAAATAATAATTGAATTGGGGTTGGGACAAGTCACACCCAGAAAGTCTCCCCCGGACAAGTCTTCCCAGGACAAGTCTCCACAGAGACATAACTCCCCATGGGACAAGTCTTCCCATGGACAGCTCCTCCCAGAGGACAAGTCTTCCCAGGGACATCTCTCCCCAAATGTAAATATTAAATGTAAATAATGCCATGGGTGGACAAGTCTCCCCGGGACATCTCTCCCCAGTAAAAAATTGTTTATTAAAACAGTGACAAATTCAGGACAAGTCTCCCCAGGACAAGTCTCCCCGGGACATCTCTCCCCAAGAAAAAAATTGTTTATTAAAACAGTGACAAATTCAGGACAAGTCTCCCCAGGACAAGTCTCCCCGGGACATCTCTCCCCAAGAAAAAAATTGTTTATTAAAACAGTGACAAATTCAGGACAAGTCTCCCCAGGACAAGTCTCCCCGGGACATCTTTCCCCAAGAAAAAAATTGTTTATTAAAACAGTGACAAATTCAGGACAAGTCTCCACAGGACAAGTCTCCCCGGGACATCTCTCCCCAGTAAAAATTGTTTATTATAACGGTGGCATGTTCAGGACAAGTCTCCCCAGGACAAGTCTCCCCGGGACATCTCTCCCCAAGAAAAAAATTGTTTATTAAAACAGTGACAAATTCAGGACAAGTCTCCCCAGGACAAGTCTCCCCGGGACATCTCTCCCCAAGAAAAAAATTGTTTATTAAAACAGTGACAAATTCAGGACAAGTCTCCACAGGACAAGTCTCCCCGGGACATCTCTCCCTAAGAAAAAAATTATTTTTTAAAACAGTGACAAATTCAGGACAAGTCTCCCCAGGACAAGTCTCCCCGGGACATCTTTCCCCAAGAAAAAAATTGTTTATTAAAACAGTGACAAATTCAGGACAAGTCTCCCCAGGACAAGTCTCCCCGGGACATCTCTCCCTAAGAAAAAAATTATTTTTTAAAACAGTGACAAATTCAGGACAAGTCTCCCCAGGACAAGTCTCCCCGGGACATCTCTCCCCAAGAAAAAAATTGTTTATTAAAACAGTGACAAATTCAGGACAAGTCTCACCAGGACAAGTCTCCCCGGGACATCTCTCCCCAGACAAAATAATTTATTAAACCCGTGGCAAATTCAGGACAAGTGTCCCCAGGACAAGTCTCCCCGGGACATCTCTCCCCAAGAAAAAAATTGTTTATTAAAACAGTGACAAATTCAGGACAAGTCTCCCCAGGACAAGTCTCCCCGGGACATCTCTCCCCAAGAAAAAAATTGTTTATTAAAACAGTGACAAATTCAGGACAAGTCTCCCCGGGACATCTCTCCCCAAGAAAAAAATTGTTTATTAAAACAGTGACAAATTCAGGACAAGTCTCCCCAGGACAAGTCTCCCCAAGAAAAAAATTGTTTATTAAAACAGTGACACATTCAGGACAAGTCTCCCCAGGACAAGTCTCCCCGGGACAAGTCTCCCCGGGACATCTCTCCCCAAGAAAAAAATTGTTTATTAAAACAGTGACACATTCAGGACAAGTCTCCCCAGGACAAGTCTCCCCGGGACATCTCTCCCCAAGAAAAAAATTGTTTATTAAAACAGTGACAAATTCAGGACAAGTCTCACCAGGACAAGTCTCCCCGGGACATCTCTCCCCAGACAAAATAATTTATTAAATCGGTGGCAACTTCAGGACAAGTCTCCCCAGGACATCTCTCCCCAGTAAAAATAATTTATTAAAACCGTGGCAAATTCAGTACAAGTCTCCCCTGGACATCTCTCCCAGTCAACATTATTTTTTAAGGGGGAAGTCTAATGTGACAAGGGAAAGAATAGGCCGATTTTTGCAGATTTTTTTTTCTAACAAAATACGACTTTGACATTAAATTAAATTAAACCGTCCTATAATATATATTCAAGTATTTGTAAAAAAAATTTTAATTATAAATAATCAAAATTGCCGTGGTGGCACTCCTTCAAGCGCAATTTTGTTCTTTTTTAGGTGCACTAACTTATTGACGCCTGAAACCTCAGAAATTTTGTGTTTAATTTAAGATTTAATTTCATATACTAAAAATGCTTCATGCAAGTAACTGAAGTGTTTCTTTTATGTTTTCAGGGTCGCTCAAAATAATTATTAATTATTAGAATAAATAATTATTTCTTACTGAAAACATTTTTTCACACGAATACATGTGTCACAATTTGGCACAAACTTATTGAACTTTCAAAATATACAAAAGCGTAAATAAAAAAATAAAATGGTTTATATATTTTTGAAGTCGCTCATGACGAATATAATCGTATTTTCTAAATTAAAAATGGCGGATCAAATATGTCCGACAAAATTTTTTGAAATTTACTTTATTGGCTTAAATTTTGTTGCTCAGGAGTTTTGAGGTCGCAGATTATGAATCTGCTATCGGATTCTTAAAATTCAAAATGGCGGATCCAATATAACGGACAAAAATTATTTAAATTTACTAGATTCGATTGATACTTGTTTCAAAGGGTATTTGAGGTCGCTGATTATGAATTTGCAATTGTATTTTTAAAATACAAAATGGCAGATCCAATATGACGGACAAAAATTATTTAAATATACTAGATGCGCTTGAAGATTTCCTATCTGTCATCACAAATTGTTTCATCAACATTTTCACGTTTTAAGTTTAAAAATATTAAGTCTTATGATAGAACAGTGTTCAAAGAAATTTTCAAAGCTAAGCCAATTAGATTTGGAACAACAATTTTTTGATTGTGTTCTTCTGATGGATTTTCTTTGTATTTTGCCTTATTCTGACTATTCTGCCTAATAGATGGTCATCATTTTAAAATTTCAGGCGAATAGAATTGATAAAATAATTTTTGTCCGACATATTGGATCCGCCATTTTGTATTTAGAAAATCCAATTGCAAATTCATAATCTGCGACCCCAAAAACCCCTGAGTAACAAAAATTAAGCAAATCGAGTAAATTTTAAAAAAATTTGGCGGCCATATTGGATCCGCCATTTTGAATTTTGAAAATTCGACTATATATTCGTTATGAGCGACCTCAAAAACATATAAACACTATGTTCTGTTAGATTTCATAGCCATGGTAAATATCGGTGCACCATAAAAAGAATTGAATAATTTTTTCCTTAAACTAGCGCCATTTTGGAAACGCCATTTTGTTTTTGAATTTCCTCTTTTGCATACTTTGAAAGTTGAATAAGTTTTTGCCAAATTGTGACACTTGTATACGTGTGAAACAAATGTTTTCAGTAAGAAATAATTATTTAAAAAAAATTTTTAAATTTTTTTTTGCAATTTGATGCACAAAATTCGCCATATTTCATTTTCTTTGCAAAAAATTTAAGATCTGAGCCCGGAATCTTGTACAGCGACCCCGAAAACATAAAGAAAAACTTCGGTTACTTGGACGGAGGATTTTCAGTATATGAAATTAAATAAATATTTAATTAAACACAAATTTTTTGAGGTTTCAGGCGTTAATGGGTTAAATAAAAAAGATATCAACAAAATCCTTCGTCAGACGAGAGTCAATACTATGTAGATGACAACCATATTTTGTTTTTTTGGTTTTTAGTTTAGCTTGATAAATTATTTTTACTGGGGAGAGTTGTCTTGGGGAGACTTGTCCTGAATTTGCCACTGTTTTAATAAACAAATTTTCTCTTGGGGAGACTTGTCCTGAATTTGTCACTGTTTTAATAAACAATTTTTTTCTTGGGGAGAGATGTCCCGGGGAGACTTGTCCTGGGGAGACTTGTCCTGAATTTGTCACTGTTTTAATAAACAATTTTTTTC
This sequence comes from Leptopilina syphax, assembly GCA_032872505.1. NCBI lineage: Eukaryota > Metazoa > Arthropoda > Insecta > Hymenoptera > Figitidae > Leptopilina > Leptopilina syphax. The sequence continues at coordinate 19,508,418 of CM065468.1, read as the reverse complement.
TTGGGGAGAGATGTCCCGGGGAGACTTGTCCTGGGGAGACTTGTCCTGAATGTGTCACTGTTTTAATAAACAATTTTTTTCTTGGGGAGACTTGTCCTGGGGAGACTTGTCCTGAATTTGTCACTGTTTTAATAAACAATTTTTTTCTTGGGGAGAGATGTCCCGGGGAGACTTGTCCTGAATTTGTCACTGTTTTAATAAACAATTTTTTTCTTGGGGAGAGATGTCCCGGGGAGACTTGTCCTGAACATGCCACCGTTATAATAAACAATTTTTTTCTTGGGGAGAGATGTCCCGGGGAGACTTGTCCCGGGGAGACTTGTCCTGAACATGCCACCGTTATAATAAACAATTTTTTTCTTGGGGAGAGATGTCCCGGGGAGACTTGTCCTGAATTTGTCACTGTTTTAATAAACAATTTTTTTCTTGGGGAGAGATGTCCCGGGGAGACTTGTCCTGGGGAGACTTGTCCTGAATTTGTCACTGTTTTAATAAACAATTTTTTTCTTGGGGAGAGATGTCCCGGGGAGACTTGTCCTGGGGAGACTTGTCCTGAATTTGTCACTGTTTTAATAAACAATTTTTTTCTTGGGGAGAGATGTCCCGGGGAGACTTGTCCTGGGGAGACTTGTCCTGAATTTGTCACTGTTTTAATAAACAATTTTTTTCTTGGGGAGAGATGTCCCGGGGAGACTTGTCCTGAATTTGTCACTGTTTTAATAAACAATTTTTTTCTTGGGGAGAGATGTCCCGGGGAGACTTGTCCTGAACATGCCACCGTTATAATAAACAATTTTTACTGGGGAGAGATGTCCCGGGGAGACTTGTCCTGAATTTGTCACTGTTTTAATAAACAATTTTTCACTGGGGAGAGATGTCCCGGGGAGACTTGTCCACCCATGGCATTATTTACTTTCAATATTTACATTTGGGGAGAGATGTCCCTGGGAAGACTTGTCCTCTGGGAGGAGCTGTCCATGGGAAGACTTGTCCCATGGGGAGTTATGTCTCTGTGGAGACTTGTCCTGGGAGGACTTGTCCGGGGGAGTCTTTCTGGGTGTGACTTGTCTCATATTCATTGAATTCCTGTGAAAATGTTTATTTTTGAAAAGAATTGAATTGTTGGGAAGAATTTTATTAAAATTTCTTAAATAATTGAATTGCTTTGAAGAATTTTATTTTTTTTTACGAAAATAATTGAATTATTTCGAAGATTCTTAAAAACATTTTTGACAATAATTGTATTCCTAGGAAGAATGTTATATTTTACGAAAATAATTTTATTCTACGACCAATTTTATTATAATTTTTCAAATTTATAAAGCATTTTATCAAAATTTTTTTAAATAATTGAATTCTCGAGAAAAATGTTATTACTTATAAAAATAATTGATTTTTTGTGAAAAAATTTTATTCAAATTTTTTTAAATAATAGAATTTTTAAAATAATTTTATTTAAATGTTTCGAAATAATTGAATTTCTCAAAAATATATTTTTTTTCAATTCTCTGAATATATTTGAATTCTTTGGAGAAACTTTATTTAAAAATTAAAAATTATTTAATTGGTGCGAAGAAATATATAAAAAAAATTGGTACGTATTTCTATTCCTTTGAAATTTTTATTAAAATTTTGTTTAAATAATATAATTCTTTTGTAAAATTTTAATAAAATATTAGATAGAAAAAATAATTGAAATGAGGAAAATTGGTCAAAATAATTGAGATTTTGACAAGAATTTGAATAAATTTTTTGAAAATAATTGAATTCCTCCGAAGAATTTTATTACTTATGAAAATAATTGAATTCCTCCAAAGAATTTTATCAAAATTGTTGAAAATATTTGAATTTCAGAGAAGAATTTTATTATTTATAAAAATTATTAAAATTTGGAATTTTTAAAAATTTTTGAACATAATTGAATTTTTGCGAATAAATTTTATTATTTATGAAAATAATTGAATTCCTCCGAAGAATTTTATTACTTAAGAAAATAATTGAATTTCAGAGAAGAATATTATTATTTATAAAAATAATTGAAATTTTGACAAGAGTTTTAAAAAATTTTTTGCCCATAATTGAATTTATGCAAAAAAGTTCATCACTTTTGAAAATAATTGAATTTCTGTTATCAGTTCTTAAAATTTTTGTTTAAATTCATTAAAAATTGATATTTTCTAAAATTTCAAATTGAAACCTTTGAAGTTCGTCTATTTATGAAGATTGTAAACGCAACTCTTTTGAAATTCAATTTATTTATGAAATTTTTAAGTAAAATTATTCATTAAATAATTTATAAGTAATAATTTTATGATAGTTCTTCAAGAATTAAGTTATTTAAAAAGAAATTATTTTTAGAAATAGAAAAATTTGAAGGGTTTGTATTAGAATTCTTGTTAATTTTAAAGTTCATTGGGCAAACAAAAGAAACACAAAAATTTAGAATTTTCTTATAATTTCTAAGAATTTAATTTTTTTCCAGTGCTTTTAATAAAAATCCCCGACTTTTTCCTGATTTCTCTGACTTGTGTCAACCCTGTTATAGTTAATTATTTACAAATTATTTATTATTGTAATTTATTGTAATTATACAATTATAGTAATTATTATAATTATTTATTTTACAACGAAAACGAAACAAAAAAAAAAAAAAAAAAAACGAAACAATTCTATACCAACACTCTAATTCATGTGTTTCGATTCACCTTATTTCGCTTGTGAGAGAACTTTCATGCCATCTAGGCGGCAGTTGAAAGAACTATTTTGGCGCGAAATTCAAAAAAAGTAAAATTTATTACTAATATTTATTAATGATAAAATAATATAATTTTTTTTCTACTTATATATAATTAATAGTATATTACTAATTAATATTTTAGTTTGTTTTTTTTATTTTTATTTATAAAAAACCAAGATTATCATAATTATTTTTCTCTAGTCCTATTTTTTAGGAAAACAAAATATATTTTAAGCTAAAAATTTCGTACGCTATTTTTCCTTTTTCGAGCAAGAGAAAAATCGGTAAAATGATGAAAATCGGCGGATATATGGATGAAAAATTATAGTTAGAAGTGGTTTCCTTATTGTTCACAAATACAATCTTACATGTGCGACTAAAGAATATTGTGTATGTATTGTGTGTCTTGTATATCGACACAAAAAAAAAGTGTGGGATGTCGATATTTGCCGAGATAAAACTCGAGTTGACAAATAAGTAGCGCGTCAGTGTATAGGGATGTGGGAGAAGAAATACGAGGTTGAAAATGTGGGGTGAGTTAAGGCAAAGAGATTGTGGATTGTGTGCGTGGTTTTCTAGGTTGAGATGGAAGGAGCGAGAGAGAGAGAGAGAGAGAGAGAAAGCTTGGATGCTACTCGTTAGAAAGATGGATAAAGAGAAAGTGTAATATACAATGTAGGTGAAAAATATGAGCTTCGTTGCTGTGTAAAGCAGCGGAATATTTCATTCGTTTCATCCGTGATGCAGGTTTAAAGCTGTGGCTTAGTTAATGGAACCAGCTGAAGTGTGCTGCTTTTTCAGACAGAATGCATAGGGAAATTAAAACCGTTTTTACACACTTGCTACTTTTTTATTCTACCATCAAATGTTTTCTGTTCTGTTTATTGTAAATTGAAGAAAAATTTCTATCAAAACTGTAACACGTTATTACACTGTTTATTAATTTTCTATTTATTCTACTTTTCCTATTTTTTTTATTTTCTCTAAAAAGCGTTTCATTTTTTATTTTCTTCAAGGAAAATTAAACTATTGATTCTCCAACTATTTTATTCTCAACAATAGACTTGATATAAGAAGTATCAATCAGTGATATATTATTATCAAAATTTATTCATTATGTTTTTCCTATTTTGAATTTCGCGCCAAAAACAGTTCTTTAAATTGCCGCCTAGAGGGCATGAAAACTCTCTCACAAACGAAGTTAAGCCAATTCCCTATCTTATACCTTTTTGTAATATTTATTTACCTTTTAATATTTGCTTCTATTATTTGGTTCTCCAACTATTTTATTCCCAACAATAGACTTGAGAAGTATTAATTAGTGATATTAATATCCAAAAGTTATTCATTAGGTTTTTCCTATTTTGAATTTCGCGCCAAAAACAGTTTTTTAAATTGCCGCCAAGAGGGCATGAAAATTCTCTCACAAACGAAGTAAAGCAAATAGTAATGAATAAATAAAATGAAATAAAATAAAATTAATACAGAGCAAAAAAAAAATTATTTAAACAGAATTTAACAATTATTTCTTCCTGTGTTACGTAATATTACACTGTAAAAAATTTAGGGAGTTAACGGACTCGGGAGTTGGGAGTTAAATTTTTCGAGTTAAAAATCAACTCCAAAAGAGAGTTAATTTCTAACTCCCTTCATTCAACACCCGCGCGAGTTATTTTTTCCTTGGGGAGTTAGCATTTGGGTGTTAAATTTTAACTCTCTTTATTTAACTCCCCTGGTATTAACTCCCCAATGGGTGCAACTTTTATAGACCCCCCGGGGGAGTTAAAATTTAACTCCCTTTTTTTACAGTGTAATATTAAAAATAAAATTTGAATTTCGAGGATGAAATAAATTATTGTTGTTAATTCACAATTAGGTTCGTTCGAACGTTCGGAAATTAAGGGACTTTTAGCAAAATTAAGTATTAAAAAAGCACATTTCCTTTCTCTTGCACTTCTTTTTATCTCTGAACAATAGAGAAAATTTACGCACTTGAAAATTTTAAATTGCAATTTTTCTCCTAAAAGTAATATATAAAACATTCAAAAGAAGTAAAGTAAATTTAATAAAAAATGAAATCCCTTCAGAAATAGAAGAGGTGAATCTCGGGAGTAAAATCTTATAAAACAATTTTTTCTCCTTCTACTCATTAAATATTAATCATTTTTTTCTTTAAACAAAAATATGTTTTCCTGTATAAAAGTAGTCTGAAAGTGAAAATCTTCGAATATTTTTTATACGATTATCGTAAATTGTATAAACAAGTATATTTTATAGCAGGTTTCGCATTCATCTACTAAAAACCTACTATTTATAACTTATTTTGCGTTATGCTACTATTTGGATACTTTTTTTTAGATTTCAGCCACTAAATGCTACTATTTCTTCGGTCTTTTTTTAGAATTTCCACTACTTTAAATTCGCTAATACTAGAAAGGAAAAAATTATAATCAAATTCTTTAAAACGATTCAATTATTTTCAAAAAATATTCGAAATTCAATTATTTTCAGTATCTATAGAATTTTCATAAAATTTATCAAAAGAATTCAATTATTTTCATAAATAATAAAATTTCCACAGGAATTCATTTAATTTAGAATAACGTTTTCAAGAAAATCAATTATTTAACAAAATTTTTATACAATTCTTCACAATAATTCAATTACTTTCACTAATAATAACATTTTTCGTGAAAATTCAATTTTTTAAAAAAATTTTTGATAAAATTTTAAGTAAGAATTTAATTATTTTCATAAATAATAAAACTTATCGAGGAATTTTAATTATTTTTAATACTATTTTAAATTAATTAACCGAAAAATTCAATTATTTTCACAAATAAAGTTTTCTGTAAGAATTCAATAGTTTAAAATAAAATTTTCATTATATTTATAATGTTTCAGAAAAGTTAATTATATAAAACAATGTTTATAAAATTCTTACTTATAATTCAATTAGTTTCAAGAATAACAAAATTTTTCACAGTAATTCAATTCTTTTTAAACATTTTAATAAAATTTGTCGCAATAATTCAATTATTTTTATAAGTAACAAAAATTCTTCTCAGGAATTCAATTATTTTTGAAAATATTGATACAATTCTATGCAACTATTCAATTATTTTCATAAACAATAAAATTCGTCGCAGGATTTTATTTATTTTTAATGCAATTCTACAGGAATTTCTCGAGAAATGTAATTATTCTTAAAAATTTAATTTTGATTCCTGAAAAAAATCAATTATTTAAAAAAATCTTTATTAAAATTCTTTGTAAGAATTCAATTATTTCCAAATAATATTAGAATTTTTCAAAGGAATTCAATACTATTTTTAAATATTTTAATAAAATTGTTCGAAAGAAATCAATTATTTTAAATACAATTTTTATTAAATTTTTTTGAAATAATTCGATTATTCTTTTAGATTTTAATAAAATTCTTTCCTAAGAATTCAAATATTTACAAAAATAATTCTTCGGAACAATTCAATTATGTTGATAAATAACAAAATTATTCTCGAAAATTCAATTATTTTGAGGCATTTTAATAAAATTCTTTTCAACATTCAATTATTTGCATAAATAATAAAAATTTAATAAAATGCCACACAGACATTCAATTATTCTGAAAAATTTTAATAGAATTCTTTGTAAAATTTAATTTTTTTTTTATAAACTTTTTGCTATTCAACGATTTTCAATATCTACTATTTTCATAAAATTTCCAAACAGAATTCAATTATTTAAACAATTTTTTGTAAAAATTTTAATAACAATTGAATTACTTAAAAACATCTTTTTTTAAAATTCTTTGCAAAAATTCAATTATTTAGAAAAAATATTAGAATTTTTCACAGGAATTCAATTATTTTCAAATATTTTAATAAAATTGTTCGAAAGAAATGAATTATTTTAAATACAATTTTAATTACCTAAATTTTTTTTTGAAATAATTCAATAATTATTCTTTTAGATTTCAATAAAATTCTTCCGAAGAATTCAATTATTTACATAAATAATAAAATGCTTTTTAGGAATTGAATTATTTTTAAAAAAATGTAATAAAATGCCACACAGACATTCAATTATTTTAAAAATTTTTAATAGAATTCTTTGTAAAATTCAATTATTTTTTTAAAAAAATGTAATAAAATGCCACACAGACATTCAATTATTTTAAAAATTTTTAATAGAATTCTTTGTAAAATTCAATTATTTTTTTAGAAAAAATGTAATAAAATACCACACAGACATTCAATTATTTTTAAAAAATTTTCGCAATTTAATGATTTCCAATATCTTCTATTTTCATAATATTTCCAAACAGAATTCAATTATTTAAACAATTTTTTTGTAAAAATTTTAATAACAATTGAATTACTTAAAAAAATCTTTTTTTTAAATTCTTTGCAAGAATTCAATTATTTAGAAAAAATATTAGAATTTTTCACAGGAATTCAATTATTTTCAAATATTTTAATAAAATTGTTCGAAAGAAATGAATTATTTTAAATACAATTTTAATTACCTAAATTTTTTTGAAATAATTCAATAATAATTCTTTTAGATTTCAATAAAATTCTTCCGAAGAATTCAATTATTTTTAAAAAATTTTCGCAATTTAATGATTTCCAATATCTTTTATTTTCATAATATTTCCAAACAGAAATTAATTATTTAAAATTTTTGTTGTAAAAATCTTCGTAAGAATTCAATTCTTTTCATGAATAATAAAAGTTTAAATTAGAATCTGCATTAAAATAGTCGAAAGAAATCAATAATTTAAATGTTTTTATAAAATTCATCGCAAGAATTAAAATATTTTTATAAATATTTAATTTCTTTCATGAATAATAAAATTTGTTGCAGGAAATCAATTTATTAGCAGGATGAGAAAGAAAAGTAAATATTTTTTAAAAAAATTAGGAAGAAGTCAGGAATATAAAATACATGAATGGAATTTTTGTCAGTTTTGTGAAGTTTCTAAAACGAGTTTGTTTGGTCATCAAGTTTAATTTTTCGATAGCTACTTGTTTTTACTATTTTTTTTCTTTGAAAGATACTTTTTTAAAATTTATTATCGAGTGCGAAGTCTGTTACAGAACAAGTAAACATTTTTCGAAGTATTAGAGAAATTTACAACTTTGAAAAATAAGATTAAATAAATCGGTAGAGGAAAATTCAGATAAATTCTGAAATTACCTTCAAAATGAAAAAAAGGAACAATTTTTCTTCGAAAATTAACTTCAAACAGTACTTATAATGAAAAAGTTGACAATCGTCTAGTGTAAACAATACCTATAGTTATATATGTATGTTCGCTATATACTATAACCGAGAAATAATAATACAGATGTTTGTGTTTAGCAAGCAATATGTTTGCAATTGTGTGTCTGTATGTGTGTGTGACTGTAAGCACACAAATGCTTCATAATACACAGGAATAGAAATGCATTTTGATCGTGACGTCACGTCCTGTTACACCCTCTGAGTTTCCAGTTCTAAACGCCCTCCAACTCGACCAACCTTGCACGAACTGATTCTCTTCTCTGATTCTATATAACGCGATGGATGCTATTGAACACCTAAACATTTCAAGCTTCACTTGGCCCGCGCGTGTATGTCCGCACATATTACACACAGACCATGTCACAAAAATTTTCTATCCCATCTTTATATTTTATCGAAAGATGAAAGAAACTTTTATAGTTTATCCAATCTTATATTTCTCAATCGAGGGAAAAATTTTTATAGAAAATATCTCCTAAGAATATGTTGTTCGCGAAATGAAAAAGAGGAAAAAAGATTTTTTTCTTCTCGAAAAAGAAATTGTTATTTTTGATGCTATATTGCAGAGATTTTTGAAATTAATAATAGTCTGTTACTACGGTGCAGAAATTTAAAATATTTTTCTTTTATCGGAAAAATTTTTCCGATAACTTGCATTCTTTTTGCGGAAAGAAATTTTTCGGTTGTGTTTATGATTCTGCAGATTTAAACAACATTCAGAATTAACTGCGAACTATTATCCTCATTTCTTTTAACATATTTTCATTTTTGGAAATTTTTATTTCTCGTATGTATTAATTCTTTGAAAATTTTATGAAATTGACAGAAACAATTTCCCCTTTTGATCGTAGGAGAATTTCCCCATTTTTCCTACAAAATTATTTCTCGAGAGTTGCCGGGTTCGCAACACATCTTCCGTATTCGCTTTCCCCTATATCGACGCAGGAAGCTACTAAGTTACCCAAAATAGTTTCAATTAATTTTGAAATTGTTACCTGCTCATAATATAACCCTGAAAATTATTAACTAACTATCAAATTCCGGAATTTTTCATATATTCAGGAATATTATTACAAATAATTTATGGGAGAATTTCCTCGTCAATTTTTCTACGTAAATAGCCGGGAATTTAATTCGACCGGGAAAAAACGGGAATAAGCCGGGAATTTTATGCCGAACCGGGAATTTTTTTACCAAATTAAAAAAAAATGTATTATTTTAATTTCTTTTTAAAAAATCGCTTTTTATTTACATTTTTATAGATATTTATACTGTTCTCTAAATTTGAATTAGTTACAAATAATTAGATAGTAAAAAATCAGTCACTGATTTAAATGCAGTATGTAAATAAATTTTTAAAAAATTATCGAATTAATAGAAATTTTGTGAAATTCAACTGAAACTAAATAAAATAATTAAATTTGTTAAAGAACTTCATTAAAAACTTTTTAACAAATCGAATTTTCAAAAGTATTTTAATTTAATAATTTGATTAATAATTGAATTTTATAAAGAGTCACATTCTAATGTATTCATGTTTCTTAGTGCGAAAATTAATAATTAAAATTTTTATTAGTTAATTTAAAAAAAGATACTGAAATTTTTTTAATAAAATTGAATTTTCGCAAAGTTTTTTTTAAAATTCTGAAAAATAAGATTTTTGAAATTTTTCAATTCTATTGTTTCAAGATAATTGAATTTTTATAAAGAAATAATTGAAAATTGTTGAAAGAATTGAAATTTCTTTACATTCTATTAAAAATAATTAAATTCTTTTAAAGAATTTTATTTAAATTTTTCGAAAATAATCAAGGGAAGTTTGTCACCGTAATTATAATTTTATTTTTAAAAATTTCTTCGCAATATATTCAATTATTTTCATAAATAAACTGTAAGAAAATTCTTTTCAAGAATTCAATTATTTCCATAAATAGCAAAACCCTTCAGATTTACTAAATTCATTTGAATATTATTTTTAAATAAAATTTTTAACAAGAATTCAATTATTTTCAGAAATTTTAATAAAATTCTAATTCTTTCAATTATTTTCAAAAGTAATAAAATTCTTCACAAAAATTCAATTAGTTTAACATTTTTTAAAAATTTTTCTAAAAATTTTAATTATCTTTATAAATAATAACATTTTTTTGAAGGATTCAATTAATTTTATAAATAGTAAAATTCTTTGCAAAAATTCAATTATTATCAATACATTTTAATAAAATGAAAGCATCTTTTCTTTTTTCTTTTTTAGTTTAAGTATTTCTTTAATTTTGTAATAAAGGGCATTGCCCGTGTATATTTTGAAAAATAAAAAAAATAAAATAAAATAAAATTGAATTAATTAAATTTTCAATAATATTTGTGAGCAGACAAGATTATTTTAAAAATTGAAAAAATTCTTTGTTTAATTCAATTATTTTCCAAATTTTTAATTACAATTATTAAGAAAGATTTTTTAAAAATAAAGGAAAAAAAATGTTTATAAATTCTATTTCTCAATTAAAAATTTTAATTGAAAATGAAAATTTTTGAATTTTTAGAAAATAAAGGGAAAAATTCTACTAAAAAAATATTCTGTTATATTTATTTACGAATTTCTTTAATTGTAAAATTATTCGAAAACATCGATAACTTCTTTTTTAAATAAATATTTAATTATTATTATTTTTTCATAGGAATTAAGATTTTTAAAAATTTCAAATTCAAAACTTTTTGAAATAAAACAACATTAAAAATATTGTTACTGTAACTTCTTGAAAATTATTTTCATATTCAATTATTATCTAAAATTTTAACTAAAATTCATTTTTAAATCAATTTTTATTAGAAAATTCTGTGAGAATTCAATTATTTAAATACAAAAGTAAATTATATAATTTAAAAAAAATTAAAATTTTCTTAAAATTTAATTCACATAAGGAATTTTATTACCAAATTTTTAAATAATTGAATTCTTTTGACGAATTTTAATAAAATTTTTAAGAATAGTTACATTTTTCAAGGAATTTGATTTTATTAAAATAGAAATATTGAAAATTATTGAAATGAGGGATATTTTTGAAAATAATTGAAATTTTAACAAGAATTTTATTAAAATTTTTGAAAATAATTGAATTTTGAAGAATAATTTTATTATTTATAAAAATAATTGAGATTTTGAGAAAATTTTTTTTGTAAATTTTGAACATAATTGAATTTTGTGAAGAATTTTATTACTTTTGAAAGTATTTGAATTTCTGCAATCATTTGTAACTTTTTCAAAAATCAATTTTTTACTGTTTCTAACTAAAATTCTTCTATAAATCCATTATTTTTGATAATTAATTAAATATATATTGACAAATTTAACTATTTTTAGAAGATTTTGAATTATTAAAATTTTTGAAAAATCTAACTTCATTATAATTTCTATAATTAAATTCATTAAAAATTGAAATTTTATAAAATTTCAAATTGAAACCGTTTAAAGTTCACTTATTTATGGAAATTATAAACGCAAACTCTTTTAAAATTGAATTAATTTTGAAATATTTAAGTAAAATTATTAAACAATATATTTATTGTATGATAGTTGTTCAACGATTAAAGTTATTTATAAAGAATTTTTTGTCAGAAATTGAAAAAATTGAAGGTTTTGTATTAGAATTCGTGATAATTTTATAGTTTATAACAAAAAAGGCACAAAAATTCAGAATTTTTTTATGAATTCTAAAAATTTAATTTTTTTCAATTCTTTACAAAAATTTCTCAATTTCCTTTGTGTCAGAATATATGATATTACAGTTATAATAATATTAAAACTATATTCCAATTCATATTTTATTTTTATGAATATAAATTTAAATTAAAAATTTTTACGTTCGATTATTTTTAAAATTGCTAATTTTATTTTTAAAAAGCGAGTTAAAAATTAGCCGCGCACGTAAGCGCGCGTATTGTTGCTAGTTTAATTTTAAAGTTATAATTTACTTTTTTGTTCATTTAAATAGAAATTTTCTTTTATGCGACGAATCATCTTCTAAGAAATCAAAATCGAAAATTTTTCTCGTAAATTTACTTCTTTAAAAAATACACTGACTTTCAATAAAAAAGTTAAGGACTTTTATGACCATTTTTATTGCTATCGTGTTTTCTTTTTAGCAGGAGAGAAACAACTTTTTTTTTATCAGATTTGTTGCACCATTTTTTTTTGCCTGGTTTATAATGAGAGGGAGTGAAATTTGATTTGAAAATAAGTTCTTATATCCCCTTTAGAAGAATTTTCTTTTAACATTATTTTGCACTCGGGCTTTCTTTTACAAAAAATGAGGCGAGAACAGAACTTTTAGAGATAAAGTTTTGTAAACCGTGAAGAACACACTTTATTCATGCAAATAGATTTACTATCTCAACATATTTCTTAGACGTGTGCACAAGCTTTCAAAGGACTTGTCTTGAGAATTTTTTAAACTCACAAGTTAGATTTTTAGATTTTTAGATTTTTTTCTACCCACTTTTCTTTTTCTTTTTTGTTTTTCTTTATCATTATTGTCACTTTTATGGCGGAAAAAATAATTTCCTAACTTCCGTTATAGTAAAAAAAAATTTGTTATTCTGAAAATTCTTTTTGGAAACTTTTTTAATTTTTGTAATTTAATTTTTTATTTCAAAAAATATTTTTCCTGAAAATCTTTTGATATTTATATTTCTATGGTTGACACTACATATTTTGTAGAAATAAAGAAGGAATTCCTTATTCTGACCTATATTCTTGTACGCAAACTCGAAATTATCCCTCGTAAAGTGGTGAATATAATCTTCTGAGGTGAAGGCCGTTGGGGTGAGCTCGTTTATTAGCTCCATTGTTCTATACTAAGGAATTCCTTCTCGTATCGAAGCGAATTTATTTTATTTCCATACAAAAGACAAAAACTTCCTAAACCTTTTGTTTATATTTTACCATTATGACCATAAATTCTCAAATTTTATTAGCAATTGAATTTTAATTAATTTATGGAAAATAACAATAAGAGAAAATTAGATATAAAACGAGAGAAAAATACTGCAATATTTTTTTTTATTTTTTTCTAATTTTATTTAAAAAAAAAAACTATTTTTAAATAGAAAAGAGAAGTAAAAATAAAGAAATGTTTTCATTTGTAATTAATTTGCATTACAATGCAATTTCTCGAAAATTGAAAATTTGATAACAATGAAAATAATTGCATAACGATTTCCATTGTCCATTTGATTAAAACTTAAAAAAAAAAAAAAATACATCGAATTCTGAAACATTTATTTTGGGCATGGAATTTTGATTTTTTTTTCTTTTATGTTAATTTTTCGAATAAAGCGAAAATGGAAAAACAATTCTTTACATAAATAAATTTCACGGGATTATAAAAGCTTTAATATCTGCGGAAGAAATGTGAGAAACTCAATGCTTGCTTTTATATGGGTGGTTGGTAAATGAAAGCAAAATAAATGTGGTATTAATATACATATATATACATGCATGCATGTGTTTATGTGTATATTTCAATATAATGGATGTTGTTTGTGCTCTGGAAGCAAAATAATTATTCTTACAAATATACACATTTCTCATTTTAGCATTGAGATTATTATTTAAACCCACGAACACAAAAAAGTGCAAACTTTCTAGTTCTACCAAATTAAAATAGTAATTAAAAACCCCTTTTTTAAAATTTAGTTAAAAAAATTTTTAAAATTGTTTTTATTTACAAAATTCAAAAATTGGAAAATACAAAAAAGTTTGTGTAACATTTTTTTTTGGGACAATAAAAATTTTTCGATGAATTAAAAATGCTTCGCGAGAAAAAAAATAACTGAGATTTTCTCGCTGGTTTAAAATTATTTTTTTTATTTGTAAATAATTTCTGGTTGTTATTTTATGCACAGTTATAAAATTATTTATATTTATAAATTTATTTACATTTATAATTTTATATATATATATATATATATTTATAAATTTATTTACATTTATAATTTTATATATATTTATAAATTTATCCTATATATTTATACATAAATTTATTTATATTTATAAATTTTTAATTACATCGTTTTTTCACAATAAAATTACGATAAAAGCATTCATAAAATAAATTTTATACGGTATATTTTATATATATTTTTTTTTATCGTAAAGCTCACAAAATATGTAGAATATTATTTCGTATAAAAGTGGAGAAATTAAAGTACGATCCATTTGGATTGAAGGAATTATATTTTTCTCTCTATACCTATATAAGAAGAGTTGGAAAGGAAATATTTTCCAGTTTAGTTTGCATATATATATGTAGATATATACATATACTCAATATTGCTGTGATGCAGAAGAAGCCATTTGAAACTTCCTGGCAAAATCGGTATACAAAATAGCTGGTCGTGCGTGTGAAGGATTACGCGTGTACATAATGCCTGCATGCACTCTACTATCGAATATCGATGGCTTAATGTGCTTATCGTGTACGCTGGACTTGTAGAAGGGACTTGTCGAACCTCACAAAGTAGACTCAACAGAATTTCAAATCAGAGCGCGATATTCCAGATCGCTTAAGTCGAAAATTATGATATTACATTTACATTAGTGTTCCTTTTAGGGAATTTTTAGTTTCTTTATTTTTTTTTATTTATATTTCTTTCTTTTTTTATTTATTTATATTTATTTATTTTACTTTGTTTCAATATTTATATTTATTTATTTAAAATAAATAATTAGTTAAAATTAGTAATATTTTGATATTTCCCCCAAAAATGGGGAAGAAAAAAAATTGTGAAAAAATTTTTAGGCAAATTTTCTGCATGGTTGTCACAAATTTTTTATTTTGTTTTTTCCTGATTTCCAGACAATATTTTGACTTTTTCCCAAATCCTAAAAAATATTCTGATTCACTCTAAAAATTATTAGATACTCAAAATTCTATTACATTTATTTAAAAATTACGTTAATTGTAAAATTATTCGAAAACATCAATAGTTTTATTAAAAATAAATGTTTAATCATTATTATTTTTCCATAGGAATTAAAATTTAAAAAAATTTTAAATTAAAACCTATTGAAATTAACAACTTATCAAAATTTTATTGTAAAACATGAAGAAATCAATCACTCCGAGTCTTCGATTCGGAGTGATCGATATCTTCATGTTTTATAATAATTTAAATTACCATAAAATTTTTCAAAAAGAATTTAATTATTTACAAAAATCTTAATAAAATTCTTCACAAGAATTCAATTATTTTTACAATTATAGTAAAATTTCTCAAAAGAATTCAATTATTTGAAAAATATGTAATAAAATTCCTTGCAAGAATTCAATTATTTTCGTAAATAATAATTCGATTATTTGGAAATTCATTTCAAAATTAACTTTTAATAGAAAATTCTACGAAAATTCAATTATTTAAATTCAAAATAAAATAATTGATTAAATAATTAAATGTTCGTTAAAATTGAATTCTCATAAAGAATTTTATCAACAAATTTTTAAGTAATTGAATTCTTCTAACGAATTTTAATAAAATTTTTAAGAATAATTACTTTTTTCGAGGAATTTGATTAAAATTGTATAAAAAATAATTTAAATCCTTATATGAATTTTATTATTTATGAAAATAATTTAATTCCTAAGAACAGTTTTATTATTTATAAAAATAATTGAATTATTGCAAAGAAATTAAAAAAAATTTTGTAAATAATTGAAATCCTGAGAAATTTTTATTATTTATGAAAATAATTGAATGTTTGCGTAGAATTTTATTAAAGTTTTTTTAAAAATACTTGATTTGTTACGAAAAATTTCAATAAAATTATTAAAAATAATTATATTCCTTCGAAGAATTTTATGGAAATTTATGCAAATAATTAAATTCATGACAAACATTTTGTTAAAATTTTTTAAAAATAATTTAATTCCAGCGAAGAATTTTGATATTTCCTACAATAATTGAATTTCAGAAAAGAATTTCTTTTATTTATGAAAATAATTTAATTCTTACGAAGAATTTTATTACAATTTACAATTTTTTAAAATAATTTAATTCCTGCCAAGAATTTAACTAAAATTTTCAAAAATATTTTATTAAAAATTTTGAAAATAATTGAATTTTTTAGAGAAAATCTATTAAAATTGCATTGAAAATAATTGAATTCTTGACAAAAATTTTATTAAAAATTTGAGGCAGATTGATTAAAATTGTATTAAAAATAATTAAAATCCGGCTATAAATTTAATTATTTATGAAAATAATTAAATTTCTGAGAAGAGTTTTATTATTTATAAAAATAATTGAATTATTGCAAAGAAATTTAGAAAAAATTTGTAAATAATTGAAATCCTGAGAAATTTTTATTATTTATGAAAATAATTGAATGTTTGCGTAGAATTTTATTAAAATTTTTATCAATAATTGAATTTCAGCGAAGAATTTTGCTCTTTATAAAGATAGTAAAATCATGACGAGAATTTTTTTTAATTTTTGAAAATAATTGAATTTCTGAAAAGAATTTTATTACTTTTGAAAATAATTTTATTCTCGTGATTAATATTGTCATTTATGAAAATAATTGAATTATTGCAAAGAATTTTATTAAAATTCTAGAAAACAATTTAATTTCTTTGAAGAATTTTGATATCTATCAAGATAATTGATCTTTTTCGAAGAATTGCATTAAAATTTTGGAAATAATATTAAATACAAATTAAAAATTTAATTAATTTCAACAGAATTGAAATTAAAATTGTATTAAAATTTTTTTAAGAAATTCTGCGATGAGTTTTATTATTTATGAAAATAATTGAATCCATGTAAATAATTTTGTTTATGAAAATAATTGAATTATTGAGAAGAAATTTGTAAAAAATTGTTAATATAATTGAATTACTGTGAAATTTGTATTATTTATAAAAATACTTGAAATTTTGACAATATATTTAAAAAAAATTTTGAACATAATTGAATTTCTGCGAAGAATTTTATTACTTTTGTAAATAATTGAATTTCTCCAATCATTTGTAACTTTTTCAAAATTCAATTTTTGTTTAGTATTTTTAATTAAAATTCTTCTATAAATCTATTATTTTTAATAATTAATTAAATATAAATTAAAAAATGTAACTAATTTCAGAATTTGAATTATTAAAATTTTTTAAAAATCTAACTTCATTATAATTTCTAATTAAATTCATTGAAAATTGAAATTTTGTAAAATTTAAAATTAAAACCTTTTAAAGTTGATCTATTTATGAAAATTGTAAACGCAATTCTTGTAAAAATCAATTAATTTAGATATATTTAAATAAAATTATTCATTAAATAATTTATAAGTAATAATTTTGTGGTAGCTCCTCTTCATGAATTAAGTTATTTTTTATTTTAAAAGAAATTATTGTGAGAAATAGAAAAAATTGAAGGTTTTGTATTAGAATTCGTAGTAATTTCATAGTTTATACAAAAAAAACATCAAAATTCATAGTTTTGTTATGAATTTAAAAAATTAAATTTTATCCAGTAGTTTTACTAAAAATCCCTGACTCTTAATATATTTTATTATAATTTTTTTGTAATTATTCAAATTGCAGAAAATAAAAAAGTTTTTTGGCAAACTTTCTGCCGACCCTCCTTTAGCTTTTGATACATTTTTATTATAGTTTTTCGCAATTATTTTTATTGTAAAAAAGAAAAAAGTTTTTAGGCAAACTCTCTGCTGATTCTACTTAGGCTCTTGATATATTTTATATATTTAAAAAATTTTTTTTATTGTAAAAAATAAAAGAAAACTTTAGGAAAGCTTCCAGTCGACACTCTTTAGGCTTTTGGCATATTTTATTTAATTCTTTTGTAATTATTTTTATTATAAAAAATATAAAAGTTTTTAGGTAAACTTTCTGTCGACCTTCCTTAGGCTTTTCAAATACTTTGTTATAATTTTTTATAATTATTAGACTTGTAAATAAATAGAAAAGTTTTTACGCAAACTTTCTAATGACCCTCCTTAGGCTCTTGATATGTTTGATAATTTTTCCTCATTATTTATACTATAAAAAATAAAAAAGTTTTTAGGAAAACTCACCCTGAGTGCAGTTGTGCAGTTTGTGTCCTGCTCCTGAAGAATCGGATTCGGCATACTTCGGTCAGCTTCCGTCTGCTACGATTTTATGGAGTACCTATTAACATTAATATTATCTATTAATAATTAAAAATAGTAAATTATTTATTTTTTTTTTACTAAAAAATAAAAATCCTAATTAGAAGACTAAAAAAGATAAAAATAATTCCTCGCAGTAGAAAATTGGAGTTCGAAATAAATCCTCTAGAAAAAAAAAAAAAATTCTATAAGGAGACAATTTTTAAAGACGATTAGGTTTTATCTTGAAGACAACTTTACACAACTTGTTCTACTTACGTGAACAAAATAACTCTACTCTTGGGTATTACAAAGTTTGCGAGAGCACGCTGTAAAGCTACTGTGTGCGAGGGAAATTAAGGACAAGTATAAGGGCTGAGAAGTAAAATGACAGTAATTAAAAAATTAAAAATAAGAACGAGCATATCAGGAGAATGAAAGCACACCAAAAATTGAATGCCACAAAGAATGAAATGAAAACTATGCCTTTGATAGAATTTAATATAATTCATCCTATATTCGATGTTTTCGAAAATAGTTATTTTCTTAAAAAAAATAGAACTTTAAATTCTCCTCCTTAAACTTTCACGTAACAGCGATCAAAGTTCAGTTAAATACAAAATACAATAATGCCACGAGAAGCTAATGGCGGTTCTCTCTTGCTTTACTCTAGGGCAACTTCCACGAGTTTAAATGCTAATCTCCGAGCAGATTTTCCAACTTTCTCCTTTCCGAGGAGAAAAATTTAATTGAGAGATCAACACAACTGTTCCGAGTAATTATTCAAATTTATGCCACCGTCATTTTTCATTTTTCATTTTTTTTTTTTTGAGGGAGAAAAAAAGTATGAATGCTTCTAAAAACTATTGGAAAAAATTATATATTCGAAATTTTATTGTTGGAAAAAAAAATTGAAAAAAAAAATTGAATTTTCGACAGAGAGAACATTTGAAGAAGATAGGTTTTAATGAGAATATAAAAATAGAAATTTTTAGAGTCAACAACATATTAAATATTAGTGTAAATAATTTAATGAGAGTAATAAAGAATAGGTCTTGGGGGTTTCTGCAAGATCGATGTCAACATTGACTTTAAAGCAAGTTCAACAACTCGAGCAAAAGTAATGTGGGAAGTCAATATCAATTAGCCATTAAGTAGTCGCGTATTTTTGCATCAACAAACGTATTTGTACGCCTTCCTTGAAATCTCCCGAGTTCAAGTCCAAATAGGCTTTAGGGTTTCATGAACCTCGAGAGGGTCTCTTTTAACCCGATTATAAGATTGACGAATCTGCCTCTAATTCTTCAGGTTTCACCTTTAAACCTCAGTCTAGACATATTTTCAACTAAAATTAAAAATCATTTTTATCATTACTTTAATTTCGTATCGAAAACTAAAATTTACTCTTCTCTGCAGATAGCAAAATTTTTTTCAATCCTTTTTCTCCATCTGAAAAAGTTAGAAAGACAGGAAAAGAAAATTAATCTAATTAATTGAAGAACCAATTTTCATTCGGTAGATTTAGTTAAAAAGTTTTCATTTCTGAAAAAAAGTATATAAAGTGGAAATTTTTTTCCAAGATTGTAGGTGAAACATTGAAGACGGAGGTTCAATTTATTTATTTCCAATTACTAATTGAATTGAGCCAATTGCAGGGAATTGCCTCCTTTTCTTTTTCCAGTCGTTTTTCTTTCTTTCCCTTTTTGTGAACAAATACTGCTAAACAGAAATATGGGAATCCGTTAAAGCTGAAAAGTGAAGTTAGGATTAACTTCGTACAACTTCAACGAAATTCTATAGCTCAACAAACACCCATGCAGAGTCAGAATCCTGTGACGTTAAGTAACGAAGCCATAGATTCGAGATAAACTTAGCCATATTTACGTTTGGTCAAGCACATAAACGATATTTATATTATTTTACAACAAAGAAAAAAATTGCAATTCCGATAAGGAAAAAAATAATCCTGTGAAAAATTGTTCTTTCAAGTTATTAAGATTTATCTGTTATATTTTCCGACGGAGCTTGAATCTGATAAATTATTATTTTTCTAAAAAAAATATTATTCAGTGCTGTTAGTTACAATCACTTAATAAAAAATCAGAGTGTCTACAACTCTGAAAAAAATTTCCCTGACATTTACAGGTTTTCCAGGCCTTCTAAAATTTTTTTTCCAAGTTTTAAGAATCGACATAATAAGGGGTTACAAAAAATGTATTGCTAAAATTTTTCTGAAAATAAATAATTTATTGAATAATTGGAATGTTTCTTAAAATTGAATTCTCATAAAGACTTTTACCAACAAATTTATAAATAAAAAAAAATTGTAAATAATTGAACTCCTGTGAAATTTTTATTATTAATGAAAATAATTGAATTATTTCGAAGAAATTTATAAAAAAATTTGTAAATAATTAAATTCTTGTAAAATTTTTATTATTTCTGAAAATAATTGAATTGTTGCAAAAAAATATATAAAAAATTTATAAATAATCGAACTCCTGTGAAATTTTTATTATTTATGAAAATAATTGAATTGTTGCAAAGAAATTTATAAAAAAAATTTGTAAATAATTGAATTTCTGTAAAATTTTTATTATTTTTGAAAATAATTGAATTATTACGAAGAAATTTATAAAAGAATTTCTAAATAATTCGATTCCTGTAAAATTTTTATTATTTATGAAAATAATTGAATTATTGCGAAGAAATTTATTTAAAAAATTTGTAAAAAAATGAATTCCTGTAAAAATTTTATTATTTATGAAAATAATTACAATATTGCGTAGACATTTATAAAAAAATTTGTAAATAATTGAATTCTTGTAAAATGTTTATTATTTCTGAAAATAATTGAATTGTTGCAAAAAAATATATAAAAAATTTATAAATAATCGAACTCCTGTGAAATTTTTATTATTTATGAAAATAATTGAATTGTTGCAAAGAAATTTATAAAAAAAATTTGTAAATAATTGAATTTCTGTAAAATTTTTATTATTTTTGAAAATAATTGAATTATTACGAAGAAATTTATAAAAGAATTTCTAAATAATTCAATTCCTGTAAAATTTTTATTATTTATGAAAATAATTGAATTATTGCGAAGAAATTTATTTAAAAAATTTGTAAAAAAATGAATTCCTGTAAAAATTTTATTATTTATGAAAATAATTACAATATTGCGAAGAAATTTATAAAAAAATTTGTAAATAATTGAATTCTTGTAAAATGTTTATTATTTCTGAAAATAATTGAATTGTTGCAAAGAAATATATAAAAAATTTATAAATAATTGAACTCCTGTGAAATTTTTATTATTTATGAAAATAATTGAATTGTTGCAAAGAAATTTATAAAAAAAATTTGTAAATAATTGAATTTCTGTAAAATTTTTATTATTTTTGAAAATAATTGAATTATTACGAAGAAATTTATAAAAGAATTTATAAATAATTCAATTCCTGTAAAATTTTTATTATTTATGAAAATAATTGAATTATTGCGAAGAAATTTATTTAAAAAATTTGTAAAAAAATGAATTCCTGTAAAAATTTTATTATTTATGAAAATAATTACAATATTGCGAAGAAATTTATAAAAAAATTTGTAAATAATTGAATTCTTGTAAAATTTTTATTATTTTTGAAAATAATTGAATTGTTGCAAAGAAATTTATAAAAAATTTATAAATAATTGAACTCCTGTGAAATTTTTATTATTTATGAAAATAATTGAATTGTTGCAAAGAAATTTATAAAAAAAATTTGTAAATAATTGAATTTCTGTAAAATTTTTATTATTTCTGAAAATAATTGAATTATTACGAAGAAATTTATAAAAGAATTTCTAAATAATTCAATTCCTGTAAAATTTTTATTATTTATGAAAATAATTGAATTATTGCGAAGAAATTTATTTAAAAAATTTGTAAAAAAATGAATTCCTGTAAAAATTTTATTATTTATGAAAATAATTACAATATTGCGAAGAAATTAATAAAAAAATTTGTAAATAATTGAATTCTTGTAAAATGTTTATTATTTCTGAAAATAATTGAATTGTTGCAAAGAAATATATAAAAAATTTATAAATAATTGAACTCCTGTGAAATTTTTATTATTTATGAAAATAATTGAATTGTTGCAAAGAAATTTATAAAAAAAATTTGTAAATAATTGAATTTCTGTAAAATTTTTATTATTTTTGAAAATAATTGAATTATTACGAAGAAATTTATAAAAGAATTTATAAATAATTCAATTCCTGTAAAATTTTTATTATTTATGAAAATAATTGAATTATTGCGAAGAAATTTATTTAAAAAATTTGTAAAAAAATGAATTCCTGTAAAAATTTTATTATTTATGAAAATAATTACAATATTGCGAAGAAATTTATAAAAAAATTTGTAAATAATTGAATTCTTGTAAAATTTTTATTATTTTTGAAAATAATTGAATTGTTGCAAAGAAATTTATAAAAAATTTATAAATAATTGAACTCCTGTGAAATTTTTATTATTTATGAAAATAATTGAATTGTTGCAAAGAAATTTATAAAAAAAATTTGTAAATAATTGAATTTCTGTAAAATTTTTATTATTTCTGAAAATAATTGAATTATTACGAAGAAATTTATAAAAGAATTTCTAAATAATTCAATTCCTGTAAAATTTTTATTATTTATGAAAATAATTGAATTATTGCGAAGAAATTTATTTAAAAAATTTGTAAAAAAATGAATTCCTGTAAAAATTTTATTATTTATGAAAATAATTACAATATTGCGAAGAAATTTATAAAAAAATTTGTAAATAATTGAATTCTTGTAAAATTCTTATTATTTCTGAAAATAATTGAATTGTTGCAAAGAAATTTATTTTAAAAATTTATAAATAATTGAACTCCTGTGAAATTTTTATTATTTATGAAAATAATTGAATTATTGCAAAGAAATTGATAAAAAAAACTTGTAAATAATTGAATTCCTGTGAAATGTTTTTTATTTTATGAAAATAATTAAATTTTTTAAAATAATTATATTCTTTTGGAAAAATTTTATTTAAATAGCAGATATATTGAAAAAAATTGAAATGAGGAACATTTTTGAAAATAATTGAAATTTTGCCAAGATTTTTATTAAAATTTTTGAAAATAATAGAATTTCGGAGAAGAATTTTATTATTTATAAAGATAATTGAAATTTTTTCAAGTATTTAAAAAAACTTTTGAAAATAATTAAATTTCAGAAAAGAATTTAATAATTTCTAAAGATAATTGAAATTTTGACGAGAATTTAAAAAAATTTTTGAACATAATTGAATGGAAAGGCAATATTAATTATTACTATTAAACTAAAAATTTGTAAAACTAATTGTGGTCATTAAAAATATTGTTTAAGAGTATTTGAAGTCATGATGAAAAAAATTCTTTTACTTTCGAAAAAATTCCCTGACATTTTCCGGTTTTCTAAATTTTCCAGGTGTTGTAGACACCCTGAAAAAACTAAAAAAAAATTATAACTAAAGAAAACAAAATTAAAAATTCTATAAAAAGTAAAATAAAAAGCATAAAACTAAAAATTTATATAACAAAAATAAAAATAAGAACAAAAATAAATTTTCAATTTTATCAATTTACTATTAAAAAACACCTTCTCTATAATCTTTTTCATTTTCAAGAATAAAACTTCCGCCAAAGATTGCAGAGAGTGAAATTATCTTTAGAAAGAAATATATATAAATTTTATGTGAACCGACATTTATCTCTTGTATAATAAAAAAGAAAAGGCTAAGGACCTTTTTCTTTCTTTTTTTTTCTCATTTTGTTTCAACTGCCTATCGAGTGTAAAAATTAAATAAAAAAAAAATTATTTCTTTGACGTTGTTAAAATAAAATTGCATTCATAAATTAATTGGCCTTTGAAAAATTCAAGACTTTCATATATTATAATAATATTTCAGCAAAATCTATTTTTTTTATAATAATAAATAATATTTTACATCATTTTTATCATCCATAAAATCTGCTTTACTGTTCATTTTATGATTCAATAAACTTCACTCAAAGCGTGTAAAAACAGAACGATAAGAGAAAATTGAAAATGAATAAAATTTAAATAATTCATTTTCCATAGAATTTAATGAAAAGATGCTCTACTATTTAAAAGTGAAAAAAATATGGTTATAAAAGATAAATTTGAAATTTTTAAAGAATTATTTTTTTTGGTCAAAAAAAAATTTCAGTGGAGTTGAAAACAATTTACTTGATAAATATAAATGTTTTCTGGGTTGGAAAATATAGATTTCATGTTTAAGATAAAGAGGCGAGATTCGAGTGGTGATGAAAATAATTTAAAAGAAAAAATATTTCTTTACTTAATTTTTCTGCTTGTAAAATTAAATTCAGTAGGAAATCGAATAGCGTCGAACGTTAGTTGGCACCAAACTCTGAAAACTCAGGTAGCGTCGTAATGTGTTTTCGGACCTGCCTGCTTATTGGTTATTGTCAGAGGGGCGTGGGGGAAAAGCGTCACTAGTTGAGATCTACCCCCACTCGCTAGCAACGGTATGTGAGGTTTTACTGCAATTTAATCCTAAATAAGGAACATTTAGTCGAGTACAAATTTTTTAAAAATCAGACAACTCCTTCATAATGCTCTGATTATTTTTTTTATCATTTTCTACTATTTTTTAATTTTTTAATTGTTTTTCTACTGCTTGTTAAATATTGTAATCTCTTTCTATTGCTTTTTTATTATTTTTCTATTATTTAAATATTCTTTAATTGATTTTCTATTATTTTTCTATTATTTTTTAATTATTCTGTATTTATTTATTGTTTGCTATTATTTTTTAATTGTTTAATTACTTTTTTATTGATTTCTTATTATTTAAATACGCTTTCATTGCTTTTCTATTATTTTTCTATTGTTTTTGAATTATGTTATTACTTTTTTATTGTTTTCTTATTATTTAAATATTCTTTTATTGCTTTTCTATTATTTTTCTATTGTTTTTTAAATATTTAAATATTTTTTTATTGTTTTTCAATTGTTTTTGAATTATGTTATTACTTTTTTATTGCTTTCTTATTTTTAAATATTTTTTCATTGCTTTTTTATTATTTTTCTATTGTTTTTGAATTATTTAGTTACTTTTTTATTGTTTTCTTATTGTTTAAATATTCTTTTATTGCTTTTCTATTATTTTTCTATTGTTTTTTAAATATTTATATATTTTTTTATTGTTTTTCAATTGTTTTTGAATTATGTTATTACTTTTTTATTGCTTTCTTATTATTTAAATATTTTTTAATTGCTTTTTTATTATTTTTCTATTGTTTTTGAATTATTCAGTTACTTTTTTATTGTTTTCTTATTGTTTAAATATTTTTTTTATTGCTTTTCTATTATTTTTCTATTGTTTTTTAAATATTTAAATATTTTTTAATTGTTTTTCAATTGTTTTTGAATTATGTTATTACTTTTTTATTGTTTTCTTATTATTTAAATATTCTTTTATTGCTTTTCTATTATTTTTCTATTGTTTTTTAAATATTTAAATATTTTTTTATTGTTTTTCAATTGTTTTTGAATTATGTTATTACTTTTTTATTGCTTTTTTATTATTTTATTATTGTTTTTGAATTATTTAGTTACTTTTTTATTGTTTAAATATTTTTTTATTGCTTATCTATTATTTTTCTATTGTTTTTTAAATATTTAAATATTTTTTTATTGTTTTTCAATTGTTTTTGAATTATGTTATTACTTTTTTATTGCTTTCTTATTATTTAAATATTTTTTCATTGCTTTTTTATTATTTTTCTATTGTTTTTGAATTATTGAATTACTTTTTTATTGTTTTCTTATTATTTAAATACTCTTTCATTGCTTTTCTATAATTTTTCTATTGTTTTATAATTACTTAGTTACTTTTCTATTGTTTTTTAAATATTTAAATATTTTTTCATTGCTTTTTTATTGTTTTTCAATTGTTTTTGAATTATGTTATTACTTTTTTATTGTTTTCTTATTATTTAAATACTCTTTTATTGCTTTTCTATCATTTTTCTATTGTTTTCTAATTATTTAGTTACTTTTGTTATTGCTTTCTTATTATTTAAATATTCTTTCCTTGCTTTTCTATTATTTTTTAAATGTTTTTTAATTATTTAATTACTTTTTTATTGTTTTCTTATTATTGAAATATTCTTTCATTACTTTTATAATATTTTTCTATTGTTTTTTAATTATTTTAAATTTTTTTATTACAACTTTAAAATATTTTCACAATTTTTAATTATGCCAAGAATGTTAAGTAAACTTTTAGGAAACATTTGCACTATGTAAAAGTAGATGAGACCTTTTTAGGGTTCCATAGAGAGGAAACGTCCCAAAACTCATTTTGGTAACTGACGGTCACGTCTTCTACTTCTACTTTTTTTATTAAAATAAATAATAATAAAAATAATCTCTCTCGCATCTAGAAATGCAGTCACAGTCGTTAATAAAAATTACAGTGGCTCACATAATTTGCCATTAAGTTTTTTAATTTGAGAATTTTTTGCAGTCACGAATTCGGTCAAGCGTAATTTTAATGTTTCACCCTTTCAAGTTGACCTAGTGAAACACGTGCAGATATGCAAATTCAGTTCATAAGTATAAGCATAAATAAAGCCGTTATTCTCTATAGTCTAAAAGCAAGTCAAAGTTTAGCGGGGGTTATATGCAACGATTCAACTTGCATTGAGCATTTCTGTCTACGCAAGTTCTCTCTTCCCTTATATTATATGCGCCTTCCTGATGAGCTTAGGAATAATTGTGAACAACATTTGTTTTAGAAAATGGCTTCAAACTACCAAATATCATCATGTAATATGCTCTCAGTAAGAGGAAGAGGGAAGGATCTTGCTTTTAGTGAAAGCACAACATTACCAAAAGCAATATTTCCCTTTTCCCTAGTAAAAACATGAATATACATGTGTACACAAATTTCGACTTTTATAACTTTATTACTATTTTCCAAACTTTATTAAATAGCTCTCAAAGAAAATTGCATTTTCAAGAGGATAGTTTATTTCAAAATAAATCTAGTCACTGACTGTAAAACCTTTTTTTTCCCCTCTAATATTAAAAATAGAAAAAAATTTTATTTTTAGAAAATAATAAACTAATTTCTTGTAATTTTATTTATTAAAATGGAGCAATTAATTTCTCAGTATAATATGCTTAAAGTGCAAAGGACTGAGAAAATATGTATTTAATTAATATTGAATTATATATTGGAAACATGTGTATAATACTTAAAATAACTGGGAATTCAAAATCGTTGGGATCAGAGTAATTATCTTTTAATTGAATAAATTAAATCAGAAGTTTCGCGTACGCTGAACTATAATTTTCATCGTTTGATAAATTAGCTTCTGAAATTCAATACATTACATTTAGTGTGCATTGAAATAAATTGTAAAATTTGTATTCCATGAAAATTGAAATTGACAGAAAAAGGTCAAATAAATTAATATTCATTTAATTAACTTTAATTATTTTAACTATTCATTGAAAATTTCGCATGCACAGAAAAGAACTCTATCTGAATTTGTCGAAAATGTCACGAAACAAAATTGTGAAATGACAAATTAAATTATTCATATTTTCCTCTATTTCCACGCAGACAAAGTGCAATTTTTATTTATATTTTATTTTTAGTTTCATATTTTTATTTTTATTTTCATTTATTTAAGTAGTAAAAAGGGAATATTTTTACTTTTATATTTATATTTTTATTTTTATTCTCATTTCTCTTTTTTATTTTTATTTATATTTTTCTTTTTATACTTTTATTTTTATCTTTATTTTTATTTATAACGAAATTTTTTATAACAAGTTTTGATTTTTAAAATACATTCTTCTAACAATTTTTAATATCTGAAAAGTTGTGAATTGTGATAAATAATTTTCTTATATTTATTCTCCTTTTGCTTGTCGCTGAAAATAATTTGAATATTTATTTGTATAAAAAAATATTTCTCAACGACTTTTCATTTCTTTTTATTACTATTAATTAATTTTTATTTATAAATGACAGGAGACAAATTTAATATTTATCTATACTTGGAAAATTTTTCATTTTTGTAAGACAATTTTAATTTATTACTAAAAATAATTGGAAATCTTCTGTAAAGTTGTTTGCGAATGACAAAAAAACGTTTTCAATATTTTCAAATTAATTTCTTCATTGAGAATTTAAATTCATTGAAATTTTATTACATCAGGAAATATAAATATCAAAAAAAATTCGTTACTTGCGAATGAGAGAAAACGATTTTTCTAATTCCAAATTGAACGTTTTTTTTTATTCAAATAAAAAGATATTAAATTAAAATGAAATTGAAATAAAATTAAAAATGTATTCCTTCTATCAAGTAAAAAAATGGAATTTAAAATTAAATCGAAATAAAAATAAAATTAAAATGAAAATAAAATTGAAATTCTGTTTTTTGGTTGAAATAAAAAAAAATTGAAATGAAAATAAAATTGTATTTTTTTGTTCAAATAAAAAAAAAATTGAAATAAAAATAAAATTATATTTTTTGGTTCAAATAAAACAAATTAAAATAAAAAAGTATTTTTGGCTCAAATAAAAATAATTGAAATAAAAATAAAACTAAAATTGAAATAAAACTATTTTTTGATTCCAGTTAAAAAAAATGGAAATAGAAATAAAATTGAAATTATATTTTTTGGTTCAAATAAAAAAAAAAATTGAAATGAAATGAAAATTGAAATTCTGTTTTTTGGTTCAAATAAAAAAAAAACATGGAAATAAAAATAAAATTGAAATTATATTTTTTGGTTCAAATAAAACAAATTAAAATAAAAATAAAAAAGTATTTTTGGCTCAAATAAAAATAATTGAAATAAAAATAAAACTAAAATTGAAATAAAACTATTTTTTGATTCCAGTTAAAAAAAATGGAAATAGAAATAAAATTGAAATTATATTTTTTGGTTCAAATAAAAAAAAATTGAAATGAAATGAAAATTGAAATTCTGTTTTTTGGTTCAAATAAAAAAAAATGGAAATAAAAATAAAATTGAAATTATATTTTTTGGTTCAAATAAAAAAAATTGAAATGAAAATAAAACTAAAATTGAAATAAAATTAAAAATAACATTGCAATTATGGGAGAAATATTGAATAACACTTATTTCATCCACATTGTTATTATAGAAGGAAGAAAAGTAAAGAAAAACTCTTATGAAGTGTTTGGGAATAAAGAGATCATATAATGTGGGGTGTGAGAGGGTCTTGTGAGCGATAAGGTCAATATTCACGGTGTGAGTAACCTCGGGAAAATTTCGATGGTATAAAAGAGAGGAGTAGAGAAAAACTAGACGCCACCACACCACACACAGTGTAAGATATTGATTTTTAAATATAAAAAAGACTACCAAGCGATGTAAACGGAGAGTTTGCTATGTCTTCTTTTCATAGAAAATATCTTCGTCTTTTCTAGCTTTTTGCGTGTCTTTCTCCAATGTTTTTTAAGTCCAACCTCTGGGGTTGAATGATCCTTCCTGTCCCTTTCACGATCCTTAAAGCTCGCGCAGACTTTCGTGTTATTTGCTTTTATACGGGATAACTTTACTGGGATTTACCTTTACAATGTGTACACGTGGGCATACTTTCGACTTTTTTTTTTTTTTTTTTTTTTTACATAATAGTATATAAATTCTTTTTAACGACTATGACCTTTTTAAAACTCAATGTATTTTTAATTGTCGAGATGATAATTGCAAAATTTGTCTATTCTTAATAAAATTTTTCGAAAGAATTCAATTATTTTCTAAAATTTTAATAAATTCTTCGAAACAATTCAATTATTTCTATAAGTAGTAAAATTCATCATAAGAATAAAATTATTTTTCATAAATAAAAAAATTCTTTTCAGAAATTCAATTATTTTTCAATACAATTATTAACAAATTCGATTGTATTCAATAAATTGAAGAAATTTTTCGAAAAAATTCAATTATTTTTTAAAAATTTTAATATAATTCAAGAATTAAATGTTTAATTTCAATTATTAAGAAAGACGATTATTGTAAAAAGTAGAAAGAAATTGTTTATAATTTTATATACAATTCAATTACTTGAAAACTTTCAAATTATTATTAAAGAAACTCAAAGAAATTCTTCAAAACAATTTAATTAAGATTATGGAAAATTGTAATAAAATTCTTCCCAAAAATTCAATTATTTTCATAAATAATATAATTCTTCGAAGAAATTCAATTATTATAAAATTTTTTTTAAAACATTCTTTACTAGAATTCAATGATTTGCAAATTTTTTATAAATTTTTTGCAATAATTCAATTATTTTCATTAATAATATAAAATTTTTACAAAGATACAATTATTTTCGTAAATAATAAAATTCTTTTTATGAATTCAATTATTTTTATAAATAATAAATTTTTCGCAGGAATTTAATTATTTTTAAACACAATTTTCATAAAATTTTTTTGAAAAAAATCAATTATTTTTGAAAATTTTAATAAAATTCTTCGTTTGAATTCAATTATTTAAAAAAAAAATTAATAAAGTTCCTCGTAAGAATTTACTTATTTTTGAAAATTTTAAAGAAATTCGTTGCAAGAATTCAATTATTTTTAAAAAATGTTATTAAATTCTTCGAATCAATTCAATTATTTAAAAAAATTTTAATAAAATTTATCGGCAAAAATTTCAATTAATTTCAAAAATTTTCCTCAATTTAATCATTTTCAATATCTAACATTTTAATAAAATTTTCCAAAATAATTCAATTATTCAAAAAATTTTTTAATGAAATTCTGTGCAAACATTTAGATATATTCATAAAATAATAAACATTTCACAAGGAATTCAATTATATACAAATTTTTTGTAAATTTCTTCGCAATAATTTCATTATTTTCTTTAAATAATAAAATTTTTTACTAAGATTCAATTACATACTTTCAGAAATAATAAAATTCTTTTTAGGAAATCAATTATTTTCATAAATAATAAAACTCATTGCAGAGTTTCAATTATTTTTAATACAATTTTAATCGAATTCTTTGAAAAATGTAATTATTCTTAAAAATTTTATTAAATTTCGTCAAAAGAATTCAGTCATTTGAAAATTTGTTCATTAAATTCTTTATGAGAATTCAATTTGAAGAAACATTCAATTATTTTCATAAATAATAAAAATTTCGCAGGAGTTCAATTATTTACAAATTTTTTTATAAATTTCTTTGCAATAATTTAATTATTTTCAGAAAGAATAAAAAATTTACAGGAATTCAATCATTTTCAAATTTTTTTATAAATTCTTTCTCAATAATTCAATTATTTTCATAAAGAATACAAAATTTACATGAATTCAATTATTTACAAATTTTTTTATAAATTCTTTCGCAATAATTCAATTATTTTCATAAACAATAAAAATTTCACAGGAATTCTATTATTTACAAATTTTTTTTAGAAAATATCTTCGCAATAATTCAATTATTTTCATAAATAATATTCATAAATAATAATTCCTACTTATTGCAGAATTCCAATTATTTTTTGTACAATTTTAATCAAATTTCTGGAAAAATGTAATTATTCTTGAAAATTTTATTAAAATTCGTCAAAAGAATTCAACTATTTAAAAATTTGTTGATAAAATTCTTTATGAAAATTCAATTTAAAGAAACATTTAATTATTTAATAATTTATTAATTTTTATATTTAAATAACTGAATTCTAGTTGAATTTTCTAATAAAAATTGATTTAAAAATGAATTTCATTAAAAATTTACAGATAATGATTGAATATTAAAAGCATTATAGAATGGATTTTTAGAAATTATTAAATTCTGAAAAGGTTTCAAATTAAAATCTTTGAAAATTAAAATTGTAACTAACAATTTTGTGAAATTAATTTTTTTTCAAAAGGTTTGATTGGATTTTTTTTTTTGAAATTTTTTGAAGTTGTAATTTTTTAATATACATTTAATTGAAGAATTTGAAAATTGTCAAAGAATTTTTTCTCGAAAATTATTAAAAATAATTGTTTAAAGAAGAATTTTAGTTAAAAATTGTAGAAAATAGTAATTGAATTGAAATGTTGAAAATAAAATTTATATTTTTAAGTAAAATTTGACTCATTTGACTCGGACTGGTTATATTTTTGTCAGTAATAATTGGCACGTAATTTTTTATTTTTGGTCCGTAAAGTCCGTATTTTTAAATAATTTCACTGCTTCGAGCCTTGAAATTGTCGAACATAAAAAAAATTATTTACATAATTTCTTTTATTTTTTTTCATAATTCATTTAAATATCTACAATTTTCTATTTTTAATGCACAATCCGCGAGAAATGGTTATTAAAGTAAATCAATAAACGTTTCATAAATACATTTTGTGATAAAATGTGAAAATGACAGTTATTGAAAGATATTTTTGATGATAGGCAATTTTAACAGTTGAATGTGTTAAATGAATAGAGAATTTTCAGTTCTAATAAAAATGTGTGATTTCAATTTGATACATACATACATACATATATATCGCTAGATGCAGTTGAGAGAGAGAAATGAACAAAAAGACGAAAAAATATATATGAAATGTTTCAATTGCAGTAAAAGAATCTTTTGTGACATTCCAGTGTGAATGAAACGATTGGAATTGGCGCTTGTTTCATGCGCTCAATTTAATGAATATGCAACAAAAATATTCCATGGACATGATTTATATTTACACAAAAAATATGAAAAAAAAAAATGAGAAAGGGAAAGAAAGAAAGGAAGAAAAAAAGTTTTTTTTTTTTTGCTCTGAATTATATGTGCTATATACATTGAGAATATATATCGGAAACAGATGAATGCGATAAAAGAATTTTTAATATAAAATGTAATTTCTCTCGAAACACACTTATTACTGAAATCTGTCTTCCGATGAGAAAATTTAACTTTTGAGTTTAATTAAATTCCTTATCAATTTTCTTTTCGCGTCAACATGACGCGTATGTATATATATAAAATCTTAATAAAAAAATCTGCGAAGTAAATATTTAAAAAGAAAGGTACGATGAGAATAATTAGCCGTCGTGGCTAAATGAAAAAATAATTCAAACCTTTTTGAAATTCAACAACTGACGAGAATATTTATTATAAAACATAAGAAAATCGAGGAGTTATCGATTTCTTCATGTTTTATAATAATTAATTACTAAAGATGATCGAGTGATAAAAATCATTATTTTGTTTTATTAGAATATTGTTACTGTAACTTTTTCAAAATTATTTTCATCATTTTTAACTAAAATTCTTTTTTAAATCGATTATTTTGAATAATTTTCGAAAAAATTCTTTAAGAATTTCCAAATCCATTTGTTTACAATTCAATTTTAAAAAAAATTCAATTATTCTCAAATTCTTCAATTAAATACATATCAGAAAATAGAAACTTCAAATAATTTCAAAAAAAAAATCAGCAATTAAACTTTTTCAAAAAAATTAATTCCACCGAATTGTTAATTAAAAATATGAAAATTACAGATTTTCAAAGATTTTAATTTCAAATCTTTTCAAAATTAAATTATTTCTAAAAATTCACGCTATAATACTTTTAATATTAAATTATTATTTAAAATTTTAATTGAAATTCATTTTTAAATAAATTTTTTAATTAGAACATTTTTACGAGAATTCAATTTTTATTTAAATACAAAAATAAATAATTTATTGAATAATTGAATGTTTGTTAAAATTTAATTCTCATAAAAAATTTTATCAATAAATTTTTAAATAATTGAATACTTTCGACGAAATTTAATAAAATTTTCAAGAATAATTATATAAATTTTTCAAGAAATTTGATTAAAATTGTATTAAAAAATAATTGCAATTCTGCGAAGAAATTAAAAAATTTGTAAATAATTGAATTCATGTGAAATATTTTTATTCTTTATGAAAATAATTGAATTATTGCGAATAATTAAAAAAAAAAATTGTAAACAATTTGTATTCCTGTCAAATTTTTATTGCTTATAAAAATAATTTAATTATTGCGAAAAAATTTATAAAAAAAATTTGTAAATAATTGAATTCTTGTAAAATTTTTATTCTTTATGAAAATAATTGAATTATTGCGAAGGAATTAAAAAAAAATTGTAAATAATTGCATTCATGTGAAATTTTTATTATTTATGAAAATAATTGAATTTTTGCGAATAAGTTTATAAAAAAAATTGTAAATAATTGAATTCCTGTGAAATTTGTATTCTTTCTAAAAATAATTGAATTATTGCGAAGAAATTTCTAAAAAAAATTGGTGAATACTTGAATTTCTGTGAAATTTTTATTTTTCCTGACAATAATTGAATTATTGCGAAGAAATTAATTTAAAAATTTGCGAATAATTGATTTCTTTTGAAAAATTTTATTAAAATAATGAGTTTTGAAAATTATTGAATTGAGGAAAATTTTTGAAAATAATTAAAATTTTGCCAATTACTTTTGAAAATAATGGAATTTCTGCAAACATTTGTACTTTATCCAAAATTCAATTTTTTTAAGTGTGTTCAACTAAAAATCTTCTATAAATCGATTATTTTAAAATATTTAATTAAGTGTATTAAAAAATTTAACAATTTGAATTATAAAGAAGAATTTGAATTATAAAATTTTTTAAGAATAATTAGGAAATTTTTGAGAAATTTGATTAAAATTGTATACAAAATAATTGAAATTTTGCGATGAGTGTTATTGTTTATGAAAATAATTGAATTCATTAAAGAAATTTTATTATTTATGAAAATAATTGAATGCTTATAGAAAAATATATTATTTATTTAGAAATTATTTTTGATAATAATTGAATTATTGGAAAAAAATTTATAAAAAATTTGTAAATAATTGAATTCTTACAGAAAACTTTATTAAAATCATTAAAATTTTGACAAAAATTTAAATTTTGAATGTCTAACAAGAATTTTATTACTTTTAAAAATAATTGAATTTTTGCAAATATTTAAAACTTTTTCAAAAATCCAATTTTTTTTATTTTTCAAAACTATAATTAAATATAGGATAATTATATTAAACCATTTAATTAATTTCAGAAAAATTTGAATTATTAAAATTTTCCAAAAATTTAAGTTTTTTAAAATTTTGTAATTAAATTGATTGAAAGTTGAAATTTTCTAAAATTTCAAATTGAAACCTCTTGAAGTTAATCAATTTATGAAAATTGTATTCGCAACTTTTTTCAAATTCAATTTATTTTGAAATTTTTAAGTAACATTATTAATTCAATAAACTTTTAAGTATAAATTTTATGATAGTTTTTCAAGAATTAAATTATTTAAAAAGAAATTGTTGTCAGAAATAAATTGAAGGTTTAGAAAAATTTGAAATTGATAAGGTTCAGAAAAATTTGAAGGTTCTTTTATTAAAGTTCGTGATAATTTCATAGTTTATGCGGCAAACCAAAAAAAAAACCCCACAAAATTCAGAATTTTCTTATAAATTCTAAAAATTAAATTTTTTTTTGCCCTTTTAATAAAAATCCCTGACATTTTCCTGATTTTCCTGACCTGTGGCAATCCTGTAAAGTTATTTTTCACCAAAGAATTCAAAACTCTAGGAAATTTGAATATTAATAAGAAATTTTTGTCCAATTGTAAGAAATTATAAGAAATTTAAGTTAATATAACTTTTAACAAATTTTAATTTGTTCTTTAGTACTATATTTTTTGTCTCCTTTTTGAAGAAAAAAATTCACCTTTTCTCGAGAATAAAAGTTAAGACTGCGATATCTCAATGGGTGTTACGAAGAATAAAAATTTTTTTGCAAGAAAACTAACACTCCCGATTTTTAAATGAAAAAATAAACTTTTAATTTCCAAACATAATTTGATTTATTTATTACATTTTTAAAATTTTTATTAAATTTTTAATTACAACATGAAAGAAAAAATTCGAAAAAAAACTCTTTTTATTTGTACAGAAAACTTATAATGAAAACTATATTTTTGGTTATATTTTTTAGGGTGTGTGTTTTTTTCATCACAAATCTCGATTGTGCTTTTTGTCCTAACACCCATCGATCTATTATTTTATTTTTGTGATAAAAATTTCTTTTTACAAATTTCTTTATAAATTTTTACAATTTTATTTTTTATTTACTTTATATTTTCTAAAAAACTTTTTTATATTTTTCAAGCGACTATATAAAAGAAGATTGAGAAAATTTTTCGACTCATTCAT
Organism: Leptopilina syphax; assembly: GCA_032872505.1. Classification (NCBI taxonomy): domain Eukaryota; kingdom Metazoa; phylum Arthropoda; class Insecta; order Hymenoptera; family Figitidae; genus Leptopilina; species Leptopilina syphax. The sequence goes on along the minus strand of CM065468.1, from coordinate 19,471,951 downwards.
TCGGGTATAATATGAGAAAAGAGATTCTCTTTATCGCAGCGTGTAGAGGAAAAGGACATTTTAGCGTTAATGACGAGCGAGTGTAGAATCTAACGACCAACGTGGGCTATTTTGTAACTCGTGTGGAATAATAATCATGCATTTGCACACATGCCCAACTTCTCTCATATTATAGCACAACTTGTGTAATCGTATTTTAAGATATATGTATGTACATTTTGGTGGGGGCACGCGCTTTTCAAAACGAACTCTCTAGTTATATAGTCGAGGGAAAGGGGGGAAAAGGAGGGGGGGACTAGCAAAGCTCCATGGTCAAAATTGTACATATATATATACGTATAGAGAATCGTAATTTTGGTCCGTGACGGTCACCAATTAAAGTAATGAACAGGCAAATTGGTCCGCCAAATATCAAGCGTATAACAATTTTAGAATTGTATATATATTTTCCAGCAAACTGTGTACATATATACATATATATACCATATTCGCACCAATATTTATTAAAGGCAAATTTTCAATGTTGTGCGAAATTGCGAAAAATTCATTTCACCTCCGTTGGATACATCTGCGAATCGATAAATAATTATTTTCAAATAGGATTCGTTAATTGCATTTTTATCCCGCTGAATATGAGCGATTTTTATTCTGTATACGTTTATATATATATGCGAATAAAAAAAAAGAGAATTTTACGCAAAAACAATGTTTTAATTGAATTCTAATTCAATGGAATGTTAAAAAAAAATAAACATTCCTTTTTTTTTTTAATTTTTTCCGTAAAAAGCATATTTTGTTCTGCTCTTTAAATTTTTCGTATTTTTAAAATCATTTTTTTTTTTCAAGTATTCTATTACCTACAATTTTTGAAAATGAACTTTTATTGAATTTTCATTGCAAAATTTTGAAAATAATTTAATTCTCAAAAATTTTAATGAAAAATCTTCAAGTGTACATTTAATAAAAATGAAAATTAATGAAAATTAGATTATTAGATTATAAGAATAATATTAAAATATTTTTGAATATTAATAAATTCTTTTTAGTATTATAAGTAGCACAAGTGAGTAACAAGACAGTTATTAATCTTTGTAATTTTGATACAATGAGTAAAAATTAATTATATTTACGCATTTTTATTAATTTTAATTACCATGTGAGTAGTGAAAGTCAATCACTGTCAGACACTTCATATTTTTGTAATTGTAATTTAAGTAGTAAAAGCTAATTATAGCGAGAAATTTATACTACTGTAATTGTAATTTAAGTAGTAAAACTCAATTATAGTCAGACAATATTTATTGTAATTGCATCTTAACATCTTAAGTAGTAATAGTTTATTTTAGTCAGACAGTTACAAAATTATGTAACTAAACTAATTCTCAGAATTTTTCCATTTTAATTTTTAAAAATTTAATTACTTTCAATTTTTTCAATTTACACATTTCCGAATATTCAAATACATAAAAAAAATAATAACATTTTAGAATTGTTTTTAAAATTTTGGAGAAAAAAATTATGTTGAAAATTTTTAATTAAAATTCGATTCAAAAAATTAATAATGTACTTTTTTTAAATAATACAAAAAATCTTTTTAGGAATTCAATTATTTTCGAAAAATTACATTAGATTATTTATAAAAAACTAATTCTTCAAATTTTTTAAGATTTAATTATCTTCGAACAAAGTAAATTAATATTTTTTAAATTTACTTTTTTAGATTTATTAAAATTTCGGAGAAATCATTATTAATTAAAATTCTTCAAAAATTTGATTATTTTTTTTATTTTCTTTAAAAATTCAATTATTTTAAAAAGATTTTAACAAATTTCAATTATTTTTCAAAGATTTTAATGAAAAATCTTCAAGTGTAAATTTAATAAAAATAAAAATTAATGAAAAATTATACTATAAATATAATATTAAAATATTTTTGAATAAACTAATTCTCAGAATTTTTTTAATTCTAATTTTTTAAAATTCAATTATTTTCAATACTTTTCAATTACATATTTTCGAAAATTGAAATTTGAAATACATAAAAAAATAATAACCTGTTAGAATTATCTTAAACAATTTGGAGACAAAAATTATAATCAAAATTTTTAATTAAAATACTTCAAAAAATTAATTCCTTTTTTTTAAATTATACAAAAATTCTTTTTAGAAATTCAATTATTTTCGAAAAATCAAATAATAATATTTACAAAAACGTAATTCTTCAACTTGTTTTATCATAATTTTTTAAGACTTAATTACCTTTGAACAAAGTAAATTGAAATTTTTTAAAATTTACTTTTTTAGATTTATTAAAATTTTGAAGAAATCATTTTCAAATTAAAATTCTTGAAAAATTTGATTATTTTTAAAAAAAAATTTTTTAATTTAATTCTTTTGAAAAGATTTTATCAAATTTCAATTATTTTTCAAAGATTTTACAAAATTTCAATTAATTTTCAAAGATTTTAACAAATTTCAATTATTTTTTAAAAGAATTTACCAGAATTCAATTTTTTTTTAGACTTTCTTAATTGTATTGTAATTGTAAAAAATTATTTAGAAATATTTTTAAAAAATTTTAAGAATTTCTTTATTAAAATTTTGGAGAATTTTAAATCTTTAAAAATATTTTAGTAGATTTTCTAATCGTTGAAAATAAAAATGGACAGGTTCAATTATTATAAAAAATTGAATTTTTGTATTTTAATAATTGAATTCCCAAAGAACTTTCGGAAAATTACTTAAAAAATTAATATAGATAATAGATTTAGAGATAAAGTTTAGTTCAAAATTCCAGAAAATAATTGAATTTTAGAAGGGTTATAGTTAAAATTTTTACAAATTAATAAATTTCAGAAGTTGGAGTTTTTTAATTTTATTTCTCTTGCGTAAAAAAAGAATTAAGATGTATTTAAATATTTGTTTAGCAAAATTATTCGAGTTTTGAATAATTGAATTTAAAAATCAGAGAAGAATCAGGGAAATAGAAAATAAAATAATTGGTGACAACAATGAATTAAATAAACGACTGTTTCGACTTTTTTTCCTATTTTTAATCGACTAAAGCGGACTTTTTTGGCTCGTTAAAGTCGATCCTTGTGTTAGTAAACGCGTATTGCTTTTTTAAGCTTAAACCAATTAAGTTCGTTAGAAAATTGAAATTAAGAAATTATAATTGAATTAAAATTAATAAATAAGAATTAAAAGATTGAAATTAAAAAATTAAAATTGAATTAAAATTAATAAATAAGAATTAAAAAATTGAAATTAAAAAATTAAAAATATTTAACAAGAAAATTAAAAAATTGAAGTTAACAAATTTGATTCAATACCACTAAAGGGAAATTGCAAATTATTTAATGAATATCGTGTCATTATTGGCTAATATAATGAACATTTTTCATTAAATAAATTTTGACTTTGATTGCTTGTGCCATTAATATTGCTAAGTAAAATGGATTTTCATGGCGGGCAAAGAGAAGGGTGAGGGGGGCGATACCTCAGCTGGTAAAGGGAGATAATTTATCTTAAGCTTATCGCGTATCGAAGTTTCTTGCGGTCTTCTTCGTCTATAAATTAATTCTGATTGGTATTTTCTCTTTTACAGATAATGGGCAAGTGGTACGTTGTCGAAATTTTGGAGCATATGCAGGAAAATAGTCCACTTCAAAATCAGTATGCAGTTTTTGAGAGTAATACTTGTCCAATTATTCATCTGAAATCAACTAATCCAGGTTCATTGAAATTATTTTGGAGCGAGGAGGCTGGAGATGTGGCCTATCATTTTTTTTTTTCAACCCGAACGTGAGGGATCTTGGTACACCGAAATCAAACAAAACGGTGAGTAAATTAAAGCAAAATTAAAATATTTCTGTATAAAAATATTTCTGTAGAAGAATATTTCAGTATAAAAATATTTCTGTAGAAAAATTTTTCTGTAGAAAAATATTTCAGTATACAAAAAATTTCTACATAAAAATATTTAAACCACGAAAAAAGGATTAATATAGAAAAATATTTTTGTATAAAAATATTTCTGTATAAAAATATTTCTGTATAAAAATATTTCAGTATAAAAATATTTCTACATAAAAATATTTAAACCACGAAAAAAGGAATATAAAAATTTCCACTTAAAAAAATAGAACAAGAGTTCTTGTTTTAAAGGAAAAATTTATTAAGTTGGAAAAAAGAAAAAAAATTTCGAAAATATATTTTCTTCACCAAAATGAAATCAATAAGTATATTGAATATCGATAAGCAATCAGATTGGAGGGAAAAGAAGAAAAGATGATTGGGAAATTGACAAAAGAGAGAAGTGGAGAAATTTAAGCTCCTTTGGAAGGCGATTATCATAAGCTTTCGACTGGTACCAGTCACTATAATCATCAAAATGGAAATTACAGAGGCCCCAAAAGTTTAGAGAACATAAACTAAATTGGATTAACGAGCAAAACGTAAAGCGTGTGCCTTGTACTATAGGAAACTATAATAGCTAGAATATTATTCCCCGGATAAATTTATTGATTTTATGCATGTGAACATTTCATTTAGTTCGAGATGAATATCCATTTATTTTGATGAATGCTGATGATTATTTTAAAGAATTCTGCTTTATTTTACTGTTCAAGTAATGAATCTTTCTTTCATTTTTTTTTATTTTTCACATCGTTATAAATATTTATTTTCAAAATTAAAAGTTATTGAATTAATATTTATCTAAATCAATTGAATTTTACAAGAATTGCGTTTACAATTTTCATAAATAAATCAACTTCAAAAGGTTTTAATTTTTAATTTTACAAAATTTCAATTCTGAATGAATTTAATTAGAAATTATAATGAACTTGGATTTTTCAAAAATTTTAATAATTCAAATTCTGAAATTAGTTACATTTTCTAATATATATTTAATTAATTATTAAAATTAATAGATTTATAGAAGAATTTTAATTAAAAATACTAAAAAAGAATTGAATTTTGGAAAAATTACAAATGATTGAAGAAATTCAATTATTTTCAAAAGTAGTAAAATTCTTCGCAGAAATTCAATTATGATTAAAATTTTTTTTAAATATCTCATCAAGTTTTAAGAATTTTTATAAATAATAAAAATTTTACAGTAATTCAATTACATTTACAATTTTTTATTTTCTTCTCAATAATTAAATTATTTTCATAAACAAAATTTTTTTTCATGGATTCAATTATTTTCATAAATAATAAAACTCATCACAGAATTTCAAATTTTTTTAATGCAATTTTAATTTCAATTCTGTTGAAATTAGTTGAATTTTTAATATGTATTTAATGTTAATTTCCAAAATTTTAACGCAATTCTTCGAATGAAATCAATTATCTTGATAAATATCAAAATAAAATTCTACGAAGTAATTGAATTATTTAAAAAATTTTCAAAGAATTCTTTGGAGGAATTCAATTATTTTCAAAAAAATTTCCATAAAATTCTTCGAAGGAATTTAATTATTTTTAATAATTTTATTGAAATTTTTCGTAACAAATCAAATACATATTTTTAAAAAACTTTAATAAAATTCTACGAAAACATTCAATTGTTTTCATAAATAATAATAAAATAATAAAAATTTGTTGATAAAATTCTTTATCAGAATTCGATTTTAACAAAAATTCAATTATTCAATAAAATATTTTATTTTGAATTTAAATAATTGAATTTTTGTGAAATTTTCTAATAAAAGTTCATTTAAAAATGAATTTCCAAATAATCGATTTATTATTTAGGAAAATAATTGAATTCTTTTGAGAAATTTTACTACTTGTAAAAATAATGGAATTCTTCTGAAGGATTTTATGAAGATTTTTGTAAATAATTAAATTTTTTTTGAAAAATTTTATTATCACCGCTAGATGGCACTTTAGTTCCTTCTTGGAATTTCCCTTGCCACCTGGTGGTGACCTTGGCGTTCTCAAGTGGAGAAATTAAACCACCATTTTATCCCTTAAACACTTTTATTTTGTATAATTAAAATATTAATAGTATGAGAATTCTGCGGTAGAGATAGAAGAACGTTAAAATTATATTCTTTTGATTCAAAAAGAAAAGAAAAAAACTATAACTATAGGAGAACTTGAGAGTGAATTTCAATAACATAATGAATAATTACTTTTTTTTTCGAAAAAATTGTTTGTAACTTTTACAACCGTAAAAAATAATGGTAAAAACTTTCAATTATTATATTATGAATCGATAATATTCCCCAACGATTTAATGACTTGAGTTGAAAGTTAAAAGCGGGGACCATTAAAACGACTCGTTTCACTTCTAAGAACGAAATTTTCTTGGTTCGAGTTGCCTTTTCTGTTTGATTCCTGATACGAACTTAATGAATCGTTACGGTCGTTCAATGACACCTTTTCTACTCTCTGCCCAGTGGAAAAAAGTCTTACAATTTATTCAAGTTGCTAATATTTTTAAATTCACTATTAAATTTTGTTTTTCAATTTTCATTTAATTTTCCTTTTTTTTGTTTTATTTACTTTTTTTTATGTTCAACTTTCAAAAATTGATATAACAGGCTTTGCACTCAATAATTAATTTTAAAAAATTAGCTTTAAGAGAGAAAAAAGTAGTAAAAAAGTGTTTGTCGAAAAATTAAATTTGATGACTAAAAATTATTATTATTATTATTTTAATTTTCATTGTCATTATTTTTAATAATAATAATTATAATAATAATTAATAGATTAATTAATAGTAATCCAGTCACCTGAATATAACATTTAATGTGGACTCAGCAACCACATATGTATAGATTTTGGTCCATTAAAGCTCACCCACCGTCGTATTCTCGTCAATGTCGAATGTGCTTGACGGCTTAACGATTGCCAATTTACGATCCACTGATTATCCGCGTAACAGCTTCTATTGCAAGCATTCTAAATTTGAAAATAAGTCACAGAGGGAATTTTCCATCTTAAAAATTCAGGAAATGCGTTTTCTCCATTAAAATTATTTCCGTCTTCATCTAAAATCGATTCTCGATATATTTATACGTATACATTAAAAATTAAGATTTACATACATACATTTTTCAGAGGAGAATTTTTTTCTACGTACGTTATTAAAATTTCAAGATATCATCAATTTTCTTTCAATCAAAAAAAAAAATAAATAAATAAAAGGAAATAAAAATTTCTTCTCTTATATGGAACATTAAAAATAGAAATTCAATTTTTTTATATATTTTGACTGAACGTGAATTTAATATTAATTATTACTGCCGAAGGAAAATAATATAATGGAATTAAATTTTCATTAATAGACGAGGACTTTAGTGAAACATTTGAGAAACTTTTAAATACAGTAAAAAGTTTAAGAGTAAATCAGAAGAGTTATTTGTATGAAATCTCACACCATTTCACTGAGAATTAATTAGTCAATGGAATGAAGATAATCAAAAATCCCTCTTTTCACGTTACGAAATTTCTACCAAATTGAACAAAAGAGATTATTAACAAAAGAGAGTTCTTTCAAAATCACAGAGTTGAAGTATTTTTTTTTTTATTTTTCATTTCAATTTTATCAACGAGATAAACTATATATGTATATATAAGTGAAAGAGAGAGAGAGAGAGAATATGAAAAGGCATTAAAATCAAAGAGAAGAGTCACTTCCCCTACTACCAAATGAAAATTACTGTGGAAAACGAGATGAAATATCTCCTAATGACTTTTGTCGCATTAAACAGATGCGACATAATTTTCGAAATTTTCTAGAAGAATTCCTATATTCAGATAATCATTGTAGGCCACAATGTGGTAATTGAGAATTCAGACTTTTCATCGTCGTTTCTAAGGCGAGAAAATTTGATTGGAATCTGACATTTAAATATCATGCGCAAGAAGTATTATCAGGTACCGGAGGCATTTTTCAGTGGAAAAGAAAATTAGTTGTTATGACATTAAAGAATTATTGACTTTTAATATATTTTTATAATTAACAATAATTAATTATTAATTATTAGTAATTAATTATTAATTATTAATTATTAATTATTAATTATTAATAATGTTAATAAAAATTCAATTAATAACAGACTTCGCACTCGATAATTAATTAAAAAAAAATTTTTTTTGTAGCAAAAAGTAGCTTTTAAACTAGAAAAAGTATTAAAAAAGTAGCTATCGAAAAAATAAACTTGACGATAGAAAAAAACTCGTTTTAGACACTTCACAAAACAGATAAAAATTCTATTTTCTATATTTTATTTTCCTGACTTTTTCCTAATTTTCATCAAAAATATTTACTTCTTTCTTATCCTGGTAATAATTTGAATTCCTGCAACGAATTTTATTATTCATGAAAGAATTTTAATATAAAAATAATTTAATTCTTGTCAAGAATTTTATAATAATTTTTAAATCATTGTTTTCTTGCGACTAACTTTATGCAAATTCTAATTTAAATAATTAAATTCCTAAAAAAATTTTATTATTCATGAAAAAAATTGAATTCTTACGAAGATTTTTACAACAAATTTTTTTAAATAATTGAATTCAGTTTGGAAATTTTTTTGAAAATAATTAAATTCCTAAAAAGCATTTTATTATTTCTGAAAATAATATTGAATTTTTGCGAACGATTTTATTAGAACTTTTTTTAAAAAATTGAATTTCCAAGAAGAAATTTATTACTTTTAAAAATAATTGAATTCTTGTGATGAATATTGTTATTAATTATTAATTGAATTAAGTCAAAAAAAATGTAATTAAAATTGTATTTAAAATAATTGATTTCTTTCGATCAATTTTATTAAAATGTTTGAAAATAATTGAATTTTCGGAAATAACTTTGTTAATTTATCGACATAATTGAATTCTTTCCAAGAATTATTTATGTAAATAATTTAATTCTTGGCAAGAATTTTATTTAAATCTAAAAGAATAATTGAATTATTTCAAAAAAATTTAATTAAAATTGTATTTAAAATAATTGATTTCTTTCGATCAATTTTATTAAAATATTTGTAAGTAATTGAATTCCTGTGAAAAATTCTAATATTTTTGTAAATAATTTAATTCTTCCAATGAATTTTAAAAAAATATTTTAAATTATTGATTTTTTCAAGGAATTGAAATTAAATTTTTAAGAACATTTACATTTCTTGAGAAAATCCTGTAAAATAGTATTAAAAATAATTGAAATCATGCGATGAATTTTATTATTTATGAAAATAATTGAATAGTTGCAAAGAACTTTATTAAAATTTCCAAAAATCATTGAATTCCTGAGAATAATTTTATTATTAATGGAAATAATTTAATTATTGTGAAAAATGTTATTAAAATGTTTAAAAAGAATTTAATTTCTGTGAAAAATTTTGTTATTTTTCAAAATAATTGAATTGTTTATAAGAATTTTATAAACATTGCTTTAAATAGATAATTTTTTCGAAATATAATAAATATTATGAAAATTTTATTTTAAATAATTGAATTCTTATGGAAAGCTTTATTTGTGAAAATAATTGAATGTTTTCATTAATTAATTTAAAATAGTATTAAAAATAATTGAAATTCTTCGATGAGTTTTATTATTTTTGAAAATAATAGAATTCTTGCAACGAAATTTTATTTTTTTTTTTTAGTAAATATTATTTTAATTATTGAATTTTCGTGAAAAATTTTATTATTCGATAAATAATTGAATTAATGCGAAGAAATTTATAAAAAAATTTGTTAGTAATTAAATTCCCGTGGAATTTTTATTATTTATAAAAATAATTAAATTTTAGTAAAGAATTTTATTAAAATTTTTGGAAATAATTGTAGTTTTTAAAATTGTTTTATTAAAACTTAAAAGAATAGATCAATTATTTCGAATAATATAATTGAAATTGTATTAAAAATAATAATTGAATTCCTGTGAAATTTTTTTTATTTATGGAAATAATTGAATTTTATCAATTTTTTTTAAATAATTGAATTCTTTTGTAAAATTTTATGAAAATACTGGATATTGAAAATAATTGAATTTCGAATATTTTTTTTCAATATTTAATATATTTATTTTAATATTTATTTCAGTCGGTAATTTTTTCAAAATATGTTTAGTGAAAAAATGTTTCATTCAGATCTTTTGGAAAATGAAAATATCAAAAATCACAAATTACAATAAAGTGAGAATAAAAAAATGGTAAAAATAGGCAAAATAGACCATTTTTTGACTATTTTTTTTACCAGTTTTACCGTCTGAATTTAATAAATAAATAAAGTAAATTTAAACTGAAAATATGAAAACAAAGAAAATTAAAATGAATTAAAAATTGAAAAATAAAAAAAATTACAATCTGCTTGATAGAAAAATAAATATCGTTGCAAAAAGATAAAAAAGTTTCACATCGCAGATTATATAATATAAAAAATATTCAATTATTGCAGGAATATAGAATTTCCCATGTCTATGAATCTAAAATATCGATATGAAAATTTATAAATAAATGAATAAAATTTTCCCCTTACTTTTTGTTTGATTATGCAAATATATTAAATTTGGAATATAAATTAGATTATTTTCGAATAATATGGCTAAATAATTGTAACTAGGACATAATTTCGGTGGATAATAATACGACTAAAATCTGCGCATAAAATAATAATTAATATGCATATGAGGGAAAACCATTATTTATAATTAATAAATATACATCATTTTAAAATGTAAATATAAACTATTTATCATCAAAAAGGATCATTCTATTGTATCAATAATTTTGTATTTCTAATAATTCTGTATTTATAATAATTTTGTATTTATAATTTTGTATTCGTCGGGCATATCATATTTTTGCCACATTTCGCGTATATAATTCAAACATATATTTTTTATTTACATTTATATACATCCCGGGGATCAAAATACGTTTTCAATAAATTTACATTGATTGATTTTAAAATATTCGGTTTTATTTAATGTTCAAATGCAAAAATTATTGTGTACAGAAAATTTACAACTATTTAAATAAAAATATTTCGAAATGTGATAAATTGAAAATTGCTTTAAATTCAAAATGTATTTTTAAATAAACATTAATTTTTTAATCCAATTAAAATGATTCTATAGAATTTTACAAAAAATATTTTCTTTAAATAAATAAACAAAAAGTGGCATAAGATTATTCTAGGGAAATTCTAAGATAAAAAATTCACTGCTCTTTGGAATATTAAAATAAAATATTCCGGGGACTTGTTCTAATTTAAGATCTGAGAAATTGCTGTTAGGAATAAAAAAAAATTTTTTTTTCGAGTTCATTCATGAACACTTGTGATGAGTAAACTGTTGTCATTTGAGCTATTAGCGAAGCTGTAAATCACAAGAGACTGAAATTCGCATTACTCGTTCATTTTAGCCCTTCATGTTTCAAGGGAGTATTGTAGTGGTTTGGCATAGAGCCAAATACCAAGGCTTCTGCAATTAAGGATATTAATTTTCATTTCCCGTAGACAGAGAAATCTACACGAACCCACCTTTAAATCCGCATTCAAGTTGCGATGAATCCAAATTTTTCACAGAAAAAAAAAAAATTTGGAAATTTATTTTTTTATACCTAAATGAGAGAATTTGGAATATTTTCTTCATTGTCCCCTGAATACACAGTAGAATAAAATACTGAAACTCAATTTTAATTCTCCCAGGCAAAAATACATGGAAAAAGTTTAAATTCATAACAAAAAAATTTATTTTGCACAATAAAAAAAATTAATTCTCAACTAAATGAATGTTCAATTTGCCGATATTTTCCATTTTAGTGTAGTACAATTTTCCTAAAATACTGAAACAGAAGAAAAGTTTTATTTACTCGAACGTTTGAAAACTTTATAATAGAACTACTATTATTGTCGATAAAGAGAATGTTTGCATTATTTGAAGCAAAATGTAATGCGAAGCAAGTTTCCATGGAGGGTTAAAGTATCTGTCGATTACTCAGGTGATATTGACCAGTCGTCTAATGGAATTACTTATCCGATAAGTCAATGTAACCAGACCTATTCAAGTCAGAATCTACTTCAGTCTAATTGAACTTGCTTCTGCACTTTAGTTTATTATGGATTATATCAAATGAATTACCATACGAAAATTATCTAATTAGTCTAATTAGAATTTTTGTCTTCTCTCTTATACGTTCATTCAATTCAGATAATTCAACAAATATTTAATAATAAATATTTATTTAATATTTATTTAATATTAAATATTTATTTAATAATAAATATTAATATTGCCACAAATATTTAATTTTGTTTTTCCCTGATTTCCAGACAAAATTTTCACTTTTTCCCTGACCCTAAATAATATTCTAATTCACTCTAAAAATTATTAGATACTCAAAATTCTATTAAATTTATTTACAAATTTCGTTAATTGTAAAATTATTCGAAAACAACAATAGTTTTATTAAAAATAAATATTTAATCATTATTATTTTTCCATAGTAACTAAGATTTAAAAAAATTTTTAAATCAAACGTATTGAAATTAACAACTTATCAAAATTTTATTGTAAAACATGAAGAAATCGATTACTCCGAGTCTTCGACTCGGAGTGATCGATATCTTCATGTTTTATAATAATTTAAATTACCATAAAATTTTTCAAAAAAAATTTAATTATTTACAAAAATTTTAATAAAATCTTTCACAACAATTCAATTATTTTTACAAGTAGTAAAATTTCTCAAAAGAATTCAATTATTTGAAAAATATATAATAAAATTCGTTGCAAGAATTCAATTATTTTCATAAATAATAAATCGATTATTTGGAAATTCATTTTTAAATTAACTTTAATTAGAAAATTTCACAAAAATTCAATTATTTAAATTCAAAATAAAATAATTTGTTGAATAATTGAATTTTTGTTAAAATCGAATTCTCATAAAAAATTTTATCAACAAATTTTTAAGTAATTGAATTCTTCTAACGAATTTTAATATAATTTTTAAAAATAATTACTTTTTTCGAGGAATTTGATTAAAATTGTATCAAAAATAATTGAAATCCTGCTATGAATTTTACTACTTATTAAAATAATTGAATTCCTTAAAAAAAATTTATTATTTATCAAAATAATTGAATTATTGAGAAGAAATTTAAAAAAAATTTGTAAATAATTGAAATTCTGAGAAATTTTTATTATTTATGAAAATAATTGAATCTTTGCGTAGAATTTTATTAAAATTTTTTTAAATAATTGAATTTCAGCGAAGAATTTTGCTGTTTATAAAGATAATTAAAATCATGACGAGAATTTTTTTTTTCATTTTTGAAAATAATTGAATTTCTGAAAAGAATTTTATTATACTCTTGAAAATAATTTTATTCTCGTGATTAATATTGTCATTTATGAAAATAATTGAATTATTGCGAAAGAATTAAAAAAAAATTGTAAACAATTACATACATTCCTGTGAAATATTTATTGATTATGAAAATAATTAAATCATTGCGAAGAAATTTATAAAAAAAATTTGTAAATAATCGAATTCCTGTAAATTTTTTATTATTTCTGAAAATAATTGAATTACTGCAAAGAAATTTATAAAAAAAAAATTTCTAAATAATTGAACTCCTGCGAAATTTTTATTATTTATGAAAATAATTGAATGTTTCTTCAAATTGAATTCTCATAAAGAATTTTATCAACAAATTTTTGATTTCTCAAAAATTTGTAATAAAATTTGTAAGAATAATTACTTTTTTCGAGGAATTTGATTAAAATTGTATAAAAAATATTTAAAATTCTGCGATGAGTTTTATTATTTATGAAAATAATTGAATCCATGTAAAAAATTTTGTTTATAAAAATAATTGAATTATTGAGAAGAAATTTATAAAAAATTTTGTATATAATTGAATTACTGTGAAATTTTTATTATTTATAAAAATACTTAAAATTTTGACGAGATATTTAAAAAAAATTTTAATCATAATTGAATTTCTGCGAAGAATTTTACTACTTTTGAAAATAATTTTATTTCTCCAATCATTTGCAACTTTTCCAAAATTCAATTTTTTTTTAGTATTTTTAATTAAAATTCTTCTATAATAAATCTTTTATTTTTAATAATTAATTAAATATATATTGAAAAATGTAACTAATTTCAGAATTTGAAATTTGAATTATTTAAATTTTTGAAAAATCTAACTTTATTATAATTTCTAATTAAATGCATTCACAATTGAAATTTTGTAAAATTTAAAATTAAAACCTTTTAAAGTTGATCTATTTATGAAAAGTGTAAACGCAATTCTTGTAAAATTCAATTAATTTAGATATATTTAAATAAAATTATTCATTAAATAATTTATAAGTAATAATTTTGTGATCGCTCCTCTTCATGAATTGAGTTATTTTAAAAGAAATTATTGTGAGAAATAGAAAAAAATTGAAGGTTTTGTATTAGAATTCTTGTCAATTTCAGTTTAATTTCAGTTTATGAGTCAAACAAAAAAACATCAAAATTCAGAGTTTTCTTATGAATTTAAAAAATTTAATTTTTTCCAGTACTTTTATTTATTATTAAAAATCCCTGACTTTTCCCTGATTTCCCTGACCTGTGGCAACTCTGTAATCATTAAAAAAAATATTTTTACAAAAGAGTAATGTATCGTTCAAAAGAGTAAATTTGTTTCGAAATTTTGTAAAAATTTTGTAAAAAAAAGCAGATCATTGTTATACGAACAAAAAAATTTTAATATACCTATAAATTTTCAATGCCTCGAGGTATTTTTAGGTTCTCTTTACTATGTATGGAGTTAAACATATTTTTAACAAAGGTTGCTAAAGCAATTTTTTAATAATGCTCTAAAATTTTTTTAGTATTAAAAAAACGATATTGTAATTAAAATTTAGTTTTAAATTAAAATTAAGACTACATATAATTAAAATTGTAATAAAAATTGGAATTATAATTAAAATTGGAATAGCAATTGGAATTATAATTAAAATTGTAATAACAATTGGAATTATAATTAAAATTGTAATAGCAATTGGAATTATAATTAAAATTGTAATAACAATTTTAATTTAAAAAAAAATAATACCGCCTGATAGGCTGGGATGAAAATTTCGGGATTTTTTTGGCAAAAAACCAAACTTCAAAAATTTTACCGAAATTTTGTTTTTTTCAAAGGTGGGACCCTTTCCAAATTTTTTTTTTCCAAAAATTTTTAGGTTTTTTTCAAAGCACTATAACTTTTTACCTGTGCTAGATATTATGCTCTAGGTAGAACCAAATTAAAGCTTGAAAGTTGCCCTAAATTTCTACTATTGTTAGAATAGGCTGGGATGAAGATTTCGGGATTTTTTTGGCAAAAAACCAAAACGTTTTTGCGTTGAAAAGTTTTTATTTTTTTAATTTTTAATTTTTCGTTTTTTTAAACGTTGCGGACTTCAGCCTCATACGGTATATGAGGTCTCACTCCTTTTTTCGTAGATAATTAAAAGACAATATTAAATCGATTAAATTAAAACCGAAGAGCATAATAAAAAATAAAAGACAAATGTCCTCTATTAATATGTCCATTAAAAATATTTTTATCTTCGAATTCTTGGACTAAAAAATTTTTTTTGCACGAGAACTGAATTAATTAATGGAAAATAAGTACAATAATTATTTCTCCAGTAATTAATTAAATTTCAAGCTCTCATACTTTGGATAAAAATGAAATAAAGTAAAGAATTTTTTTTTCCCATCCACCTCGTACTAATTGTAATTAGTGGCACAATTTTCGCTTGACTCAGATTTCGAGTTTAAATTAAACATGAATTAACTAAGGTAATAATTTTTTTTTTCTTATAGGTACATTGGTGGACTACAATTATTTGCAATTTTACGGTAAGGTTTACGTGATGAAAGCCGTGGGAACGCACATGGTCCTGACATTCTGCTCATCATCAACAGATCAACATCCTGGACTACTCTATTCTGTATTAATGTCTCGTGATCATATTTTAAGTATCAATGACATTAATGGAGTGCACAAATTATTAAATCGACGTGATTTAAAAATATCAAAAATCAAAAAATCATGCGCCAATGGTGGCGCTAATTCGCAAATAATAAGTAATTTTAATCTCGGTTGGCTGGTCCTACTGGGAATTATCACGTCTTCCGGCCTCTTTTCAAGTTTCACTTGGCATTAATTAATTCTTTTTTTTTTATCATTTTCGGAAAAAAAAGATATCGATATTCGACGCGAGACTCGCGCTTAGAATATAATTGTTCGAAATTCAGAGTGCATGAAAAGTCACTTTCCTGGAATATCGGATTTGAAAAGCAATTCTGACATGATTCAAGATCCTTGAGATTTTAAAATCGAATCCTACAAATCACTCCTCGGGATCTTTGACACAGTCAATCTTTTGACATTACGTGATTCGAATTCGGAAAAAAAATTGTTCAATTTCTCTCTCTCTCTCTCTCTAACTCTCTGTACGAATAGATAAATCTTATTTGTATAGAAAAGTACCGAGAGACAGAGAGATAGAGAGGATTGAGGAAAAATCTCATTTATAATAATTCTAATCTTGTATAATTTTCCAAATTTTCCTCAATTCGAAATTTCTCATTATGTATAGAAAAAAAAATATTTTTAGAATCTAAATTTTTTACTATTGTTTCTCTAATTTCAAAATTATGAATTGTAAATGATGTTTCATTTCGGATATTTTTTTTATGTTTTTTAAATATTTTTAAAATTATTTTTCTAATATTTTTTTCTTTTTTTCTGTTTCTTTTTTTTGTTCCGACTGGAAATATTATAGTTCCATTTATAGAAAATTTCTAGAAATTAAACGCAGGGATCACAGTTAGTCAATTTTATTACCCAATCAATTTTTTTCCTCTTAAATTACTAAAATTCACTAAAAAAAAACCTAAAATCCCTAAAAACCCTTTCTCCCTTTAAATAAAATCTAAAAAAATATAAATTTTTGCTTACAAAGTAAAACTCAAATTGTTTCGAATTTCTGTCAAGAAATTTCTGTTTCTAGAATAAATTTTATTTAATTGAAAGTATATTTTCTCAATTTTTATTGAACAAAATTTTTTGACAAGTATTTTATTAAAAATTTTTAAAATAATTAAATTTTGAAGAAGAATTTTATCAAAATTTTTGAAAATAATTTAATTTTTGACAAAGAATTATATTAATTTTTGAAACTAATTCAATTTCGGATAAGGGTTTTATTACTTTTGAAAATAATTAAAATTTTGTCGAGAATTTTTAAAAATTTAAGAACATAATGTTCAATTTACTTATTATCTAACATTTTAACTAAAATTTATTTTTAAATCAATTTCTATTAGAAAATTCTACCAGAATTCAATTCGTTAAATAATACATAATTAATTAATTTATTAAATAATTGAATAAAAATTAAATTGAATTGAATTTTTTTGACAAATTTTATGAAAATTAAAAAAAATAGTTCAATTATTTCGAATAATTTTATTAAAATTGTATTAAAAATAATTAAATTCTTTCGATGAATTTTTTTATTTATGAAAATAATTAAATTCTGATAAATAAATGTTAACAGAATTTTTTAATTTTTTCCTAACGTAATAAAAATTTGATTTTAAAAATTATAACTGCATAATAAATTTTTACTATCGAAGTAAATTTTTCTGATTTTTATTCAAGAATTTTTTTTTGGAATCAACAAGAATTCTTCGGGAAATAAAAATTTTTAATATAGTAAATCTTACTATTTTTTGAATGAAATTTTCCAAATTCCGCAGTAAATTTTACTAATTTTTGTACAAAATAAAAAAAAATTTATTCTGGAAATAAAAATTCTTAATATAATAAATTTTATTATTTCCAGAGACAATTTTGGTAGCATTTTTTTTTTTTTTTATTTTTTTCAAACGTAGTAAAATTTATAATTAAAAATTATTATTTTCAGAGTAAATTTTACTACTTCTGGAGTAAATTTTTCTAATTTTTCTAAAGAAATTATTATAAATTCAAGAAAACAAAATTTATTCTGGATTAAAAAATTTTTAATAGTGAATTTTCCTATTTTGGCTGAAATTTTACAAGGTTGGAATTAAATTTTACTTTTACTTTGATTAAAATTTACTCTGGAGATATTAATTTTTTTATAGCAAATTTTAATTATGCCACAATTAAATTTTGGTAGAAAATTATTTTAAATTTTCTTTAAACAAAGTAAAATTTGTTACTAAATAATACTAAAAATTATTATAATTCCCTGGTACATTTTACTATTTCTGAAGTAAATTTCCCTAATTTTTGTAAATTCTTCAAGAAAATAATAGTAAAAATTATTTTGAAAATAAAAATTGTGAATAGTAAATTTTACTATTTTTTAAAAAAAATTTTTTCCAGTTTGAAGTAAATTTTAATATTCTTTATTAATAAAATTTACTTCAGAGGTATAATAAATTTTATTCTGGAAATAAAAATTCCCAATAGCAAATTTTACTATTTGCAGAGTTAATTTTAGTATAAAAATTTGTTAAATTTCTCTTGAAGTTAGTAAAAGTTTATTATTGCAAAAATATTATTATTCTGTACTTGGAGGAAATTTTACCAAGACCGAATTAAATTTTATTATAATTTTTACCAAAATTTACTTTGGTAATAACAATCGTTAGTATCAGATTTTACTATTTTCACTTTTTAAATTTTGGTATAAAATTTAAAAAAAAAATTTTTTCTACGTAGTATCAATATTTAAATAATGAAAATAATAAGTTTTAATAATATTATTAAAACTTATTATTTTCAGAGTAAATTTTACTATTTCTAAAGTAAATTTTTCTAATTTTAATTAAAAAGTAGTATTCTATTAAAATGTTGATTCAAATTTTAGAAAAATTGCAACTTTCGGAAAATGATATAAATAAAAATTAAATAGTTGACAAAAAAAAATCACTGTGATCCCTGTAAACGGAAGTGAATAATGTAAATGAAAGTTGAGAATATATAGATAACATTTTTAGATAAAGATGCAGTGTTCTTTATTTATTTATTTATTTTTATTATATATATAGAGTAAAGTAAAAAAAAATTAGATATAATACGTGATTTCGAAAAAGGTTACGCGAACTCTTAAATAAAATTTTTTTTTCAAGAAACATTCTTTTTCACACACTAGTAAAAAATAATTAAAGTGTGAAAATTGTTTAAATTCTGAACTCTGTGCTTTCTCAGCTTCTTCATTCTTTGAGTCGTAATCATCATCATCATCAATCGGACTCAATTTAGAGATTAAGCTCGAGATCATTATAGACAATTCCATTTCTTGTCACGAAGGTTGAGAGACCTCTTCATTTTCTAAATACCACATTATTAAATAAAATCATTTTTTTTACACTTTTTTTACACATTTGTAAAAAAGAAAAAATATTTGATAATTACCAGCGTCTTCGTAAAAGAATGAAAATTATACGAATTATTGAATTTAAAATTAAATATATTATATATAACTCGATAATAATGATAATAATACTAAATGCGCGCCAGTGTTCAAAATGTAATTTAAAGTTTAGAAAAAAATACTTTCATTCTGAATTCTTTTTTTTACAACATTTCTTGTTTGGGAAAAATATTTTTCCATTTTATCGGAAAATTTTTGATTGCTTCATGAAAAATTGCAAATTAAACTAAGAAGCGAAAGAAACGGCAAAAAAAATATGATGGAAAAAAATAGGAATTAACAAAAATGAAAACAAATACAATTGTTAAAAACTATTTATAATTGAAATTGAAATCGAAATAATGAAAAAAAGGTTTTTTCTCCTACAAATAGAATTAAAAATTTGATTTGTATGGAAATTTTCAAATTTAAACTTTTTCTGTTTTTCCACGAACTCTGTAAAATAATTTGAATAAAATGTGATAAAAGTTATGGAAACAAAAAAAAAAATTATTGTAATAAAATAATAAAGATATAAAGTAATGAAAATGTAGAAAGTAGTAAAGAGATAAAACGTAATATATTTAAAGAGAGATATAAAGTAATAAAGATCTCTCCGTGTTTCTACAAAGAGACACGAGATATGAGAAGATGAAATTTCGTGTGCAAATGAAATTTGCTAATAATAGATTCGAAAGAAGAAATTTTCTCGTTTGGTCATGATTATTTGGTCAAAATTTGAAGGAAACACGAAGACCAAATTGGCGGCTGGCCAAACAGTTATGATCTCTTTTCATGTGAGTTCAACAATTTTTTTATTTTTTATTCACTGAATTGCAGATTTAAATTTGAAATCAAAAAAATTAGTGAAAAAAAAATATTTTATATTTTTATCAAACATAAATTTTTTTTTATTAAAATACCAACGAGTGAGAAGTTTAACTATATTTTTATTGCATAATTTTTTTTTAAAGAAGGAGAAGAAAGTTTAAATTTAGAATTTCAATTGAGAATTAAATTCAATTAAATTAAAAAATTTAGAATAAAATAATAAAATTGTTTCGAAATATTTTTTATTTACAATTTATTTTTAATTTTTTCCCAATTTGTTTTCAAATATCAATTTAGAAATTAAATTCAAAATTGAAAATAAAATAATAAAATTGTTTTCAATTATTTTTTCTTTTAAATTTCATTTTAAATATTTTCAAAATTCAATTATAAAATTAAATTTAGACTAAAGAATTTAATTTCAATTTTCGATTAAAAAAATTAAATACAAAATTCAAAATAAAAAATCAAATTTAAATTTTTAATTAAAATATTAAATTAAAAATTGAGACTAAAGAATTGAATTTAAATTTTCAATTTGAAAATAAAATTTAAATTCAGACAAAAATTAAATTTAAATTTTCGAATTAAAACTTTAAATTCAAAATTCAGACTAAAGAATTGAATTTCAATTTTCGATTAAAAAATTAAATACAAGATTCAAAATAAAAACTCGAATTAAAATTTTTAATTGAAATATTAAATTCAATATTTAATTGCAATTTTCGATTGAATAATTAAATTAAAAATTCAGACTAAAGAATTGAATTTGAATTTTCGATTTAAAAATTAAATTCAAATGTCAGATTAAAAAATTGAATTTCATTTTTTGAATTAAAACTTTATATTCAAAATTCAGTCAAAAATTGAATTTCAATTTTCGAATTAAAATATTAAATTCAAAATTCAGACAAAAAATAGAAATTCAATTGAAAAATTAAATTCAAAATTGAGACTAAAGAATTGAATTTAAATTTTCGATTTAGAAATTAAATTCAAATGTCAGATTAAAAAATTGAATTTCATTTTTTGAATTAAAACTTTATATTCAAAATTCAGTCAAAAATTGAATTTCAATTTTCGAATTAAAATATTAAATTCAAAATTCAGACAAAAAATAGAAATTCAATTGAAAAATTAAATTAATAATTGAGACCAAAGAATTCAATTTCAATTTTCGATTTAAAAATTAAATTCAAATTTTAGATTGAAAAATTGAATTTAAATTTCGAATTAAAAAATCAAATTCAAAATTCAGACATAAAAGTAAATTTCAATTTTCGATGGAAAAATTAAATTCAAAATTACGACTAAGGATTTGAATTTAAATTTTCAATCGAAAAATAAAATTCTAAATTGAGATTCAAAAATTAAATTAAAATTTGCAATTAAAAAATGAAATAAATATTTTCAATTAAAAAATGAAATTCAAAATTCAGAGTAAAAAATTTAAAATAAAAAATTTAATTGAAAATTTAAATAAAATACGAAGAAAAAAGATTTGAATTTAAATGAAGAATTTTTAACTTTCTTAATAATAGCGAAATGTTGGAATAAACAAAGAATTAAAAAAGCAATATACTTCCGGATCTTCTGGCTCTATTTTATCGTGCCCGAGGTTTTATATATCGGACCAATTCGTTCGTGATGTGGGGGCACTTTTTTAAATTGCCTTATAAAAGTTCCAATACTTTCCGGACATAGCCGATAGTCTTAACCCCCCATTAATTGGCTATATTCTTCGAAATCGAAGCAAAAATTTTTCATTACTTCATTGCCATGATGACAAAAAAAAAAAAATTACCAAGTTTTTCAAATTTTTTCTCTAATAATAAATATTTTCTAGAACCGAGAATTGATTTATTATTTATTTTTTGATAAATTTGACGAATTTTTTTTTCTTTCTTTCGGAAATATAAAATATAAATAAATACCATTCTGAATTTTCGTTTTTTTTGTGTTTAGAGAAAAAACCTTTTTTTCACTATTTTATTTCAATTTACATTGAAAGACTGTCAGATTTTAATATAAACGTATAATCGGACATTAATTAAAAGCGTAACAAATTTTTAAATGAAAAAAAATAGCATTTTTCTCTAAAAGAATTTTTTTTTTTAGTAAAAAGTTGCTTTTTCAGTAAAAATAAATTTTTTTGTAATATAAAAATTTATTTTTTCTTTAAAAGAATATTTTTTATTAAAAAAAATCCCTTTTTTTCTTTCAAAGAATTTTTTTAAGTAAAATAAGCATTTTATTTTCTTTAAAAAAATTTGTTTTTCATTTAAAAATATTTGTTTTTAAGTAAAAAATAGTTTTTTCCTTAAAAAAAAACTTTTTGAAAATTATAAAAATGTTGAATTAGGAAAAAATTATTCTATACATAAAAAATTCTTTTTTAACGAAAAAGTAATTTTTTTTATGTAGACCATTTTTTTTAATTCAACATTTTTTTTTCTGAATTTACATTGAAAGACTGTCAGATTTTATTATACAAAAGTATAATCAGACTTTAATTAAAAACGTAACAATATTTTCAAATAAAAAATGAATAAATAAATATTATTTGAAACGTACTGAATTTTTAATTAAAAACATTTATAAATATTTACAAGAAATAAACAGAATTTTAATATCTCATATTTCCCTGTTATTAAAAAAAATCAATTATTTTCCCAATAGTATTAAAAATACAAAAAAATTTTTATTAATTTAATTAAATAATCAATTTCTATAAAGAATAGATTGAGTGTAAACGTCAAGATTACTTTCGATTAGAACATATCAGACGTAAAAGAAAATACACTTCTAGAATAGAAAAAAAAATTGTTTCTTCACGAAAAATAATATAAAAATCAATGCCAAGAATTTTTTCACATGTATAAAAATTTAAAAATATTAGTGAATGGAAAAAAAAGTAAATTTTTCTACATAAATATTATAAAAAGCGAACCTGTTCGAGTCACAAATTTTTTTTTTTTTGTGGTAATAATTTTCAATGGGTTTTTCCTTTGGAAACCTTGGCCATAATTAAGTGTTCTTATTTATATCTATCTTTTGTACAGAACCTTAATTTTAAGACGTCTATTAATTATAATTAAGTGACTGTATGTGTAGTGAGCCCTTCTCCTTTTGAAGATATAAATTTTACTTCTCACATAAGCGTACCTTATAATGAAGATAAAAAAAAAAGAAAAAATATTATAAAATTTGCGGATGCTATGAATGTATGGGGGAGACTGGGGTCAATTTTAATAGAGGTCAATGGTAAAGTTGTTAATGACAAGACACAGTCTGTTCTAATGTTCTAATTTCAGAACATTCTGGGTCAGTTCCTCTCTTCATTTTCTTTTCCTTATATTTTTATTATCGAAATTCGTTGAAACATATTTAAATATTCAAAGAAAAAATTAATTATTTTTTTATTTGCGCTAATTCATTATCAAAAACTGTTTTCGAAAATTCGCTTTTGAAAAAATTGCCAAATTCTAGTTTGCTGTTTTACAAAAGACTTAATTTTTATTTTTTTATTATTAATTAATATTATTGTTAATCAATACTACTAATAATTAATACTATTATTAATTAATACTATTATTAGTTAATACTATTATTAATTAATACTGTTATTAATTAATATTATTGCTAATTAATACTGTTATTAATTAATATTATTGCTAATTAATACTGTAATTAATTAAAATTATTATTAATTAATACTATTGTTAATTAATCTTATTATTAATTAATATTAATGTTAGTTAATACTACTATTAATTAATACTATTATTAATAAATAATATTGCTAATTAATACTGTTATTAATTAAAATTGTTATTAATTAAAATTATTGTTAATTAAAATTATTGATAATTAACACTATTATTAACTTATTAGTATTAATATTAGTGTTAATTAATATTATTGTGAATTAATTTCATTATTAATTAATATTATTGTTAGTTAATACTACCATTAATTAATACAATTATTCATTAGTATTAGTATAGTAGTTGATACTTGTCAAATTATTTTTTTTATTAATAACATTTTTCATTACGAAAAAAAATTTAAATTTAAAAATTTCAATAAATTTAAAAATAAAAAATTTTTAAAAAATGAAAAATTATTTATTAATCACTTTCCAAATTAAATTCTTGACTAATAATTCCAATTTATTCAACTCAACGTAATTCAATTTTTAAAATTAAATTTTCTACTGCTTACAAAAAAAATTACCTTAATTAGGGAAATGATTTGTAATTACAAATCATTATTTAAAAAAAATACTGATTGTGAGACCGAATGATGAAAAATATGAGAACATTAATATAATTTCTTTCGCAAAATAAAAAAGTGAAAAAATTTTTCACGCCTTTGGAAAAATAATGTCATTTAATAATTTTCATTTCCGTTAAAGTAAACAAGACAAAGAGTTACGTGAAAAATTAATTTACCTCCACGAGATTCGTATTTGCACTTTGTATTTACATGTTGATTGCTTCATATTTTCCATCCGGTTTTCCTTTTGCATATTTTTTTCTCTTTCTCTCTCTCTCTCTCTGTCACGTATATATAGATATAGATATATACATACGGACAATCTATTCATTCTCTCTGAACAAATAACTCGACTATTGTCACAAATAATTAGAAAATTACTAAAAGCAAACAAGAGAAACGTTATAATCCAATTTTTGATCTTGAATATCGCAAAAGACTTTTTATAACAATTATGTCGCTGTTGTGCAATTTTTCCGCTAATTATCTTTTTGTTTTTAGATTTTATTTCGATATCGAAAATTACATTCCTTTTTTTTCAATTTTATTTTTATTTATTTATTATTTATTATTATTTTCGATTTTTAATTTTATTTAATTTTATTTAATTTAATTTTATTATTTAATAATAAAAATTTTATTATTTATTAACATATGTTAATAAATAAATTTTATTCAATTTTATTATTTAAATTCAATTGTTATTAAACAATTTTGTCATAAAGTGACAAACAGAATAAAAACAAATAAAAAACATTCATTATAATGAATAATAATTTTGTAAATTACCAAAAAGTTATTTTTTCAAAAAATTTAATTTGTAATATTATTTAATATTTGTTTTATTATATTTGTTATTTATTAATTGAAAATAAGGTTTCAAGCAAAAAAATATAAATTGACCCCATTTCTCCACCAAACTTTAAATAATTGTTGAATAAAGCGGAAATAAAAAAATTTATGGTCCGATGTAAAAGACCTTAAAACGTCAAAAGAAAAAAAAAGAGTTAAAGTTTAAAAATTTACAACATTAAAAGTTTAAAATCTTTCTCGATTCAGAAGCAAGAGATAAAAGTAAAAATTATATTACAAACATTTAATGCTCTTGTGAAAATGTTAATAATGAATGAAGTCATAAATGAGAGATGACTTAAAAAAAACTATCTTTAAGTAGAAATCACATTTGTTGAATTACACATCTATTTAATATATATTATATATTATACACTCCAGCTATTTATTTATAATTTATCGAATTCTTAATATTATTCGCGAAAAAATTCTCTTTTCTATTTATTTATTACTGTCTGAATTTTTTTTTTCGCAAAAAAATATTAATTTTGCAAAAAAAATATTTAAATTTAATTTTGCAGACAGAAATAAAATTTTCAAAATTAATTTTTTAAAAGAAATTTAATCGTCTAATTTGCAAAAATAAATTAAATCCTCATAATTAATTTTGCAGACAGAAATAAAATCGTCAAAATTAATTTTTTAAAAGGAATTTAATCGTCTAAATTAATTTTCCCAAAATAAAATTAAATTGTCATAAATAATTTTGCAGTAGAAATAAAAACGTCAAAATTAATTTTGCAAAAGAAATTTAATCGTCTAAATAAATTTTGCAGTAGAAATAAAATCGTCAAAATTAATTTTGCAAAATTGTCTAAATTTTTATTTGGCGAAAAAAAAATCAAATCGTCTAAAATTTGCATACAAAAAAAAATTAATTTTCCAAGAAATTGTAATTCTGTACATTTTTTTCCTATTCAACGATTTTTATATAATATAATTATGTATAATTACGAACATTGAAAAAAAATTGTATTCATCGAATTATTTTTGCAATATTTTTTGCAAAAGAAAAATGCAACCAAAAAAAAAAAATGAGACTATAAAAGCGAAGTGTTGAGAAAAATAATAAAAATCGATTTATTAACAAAAAAAAAAAATAATAATAAATAATACTCGATACTATCGAATAGTAAAGAGAGCTATGTGACGTTGTGTTTAAATCGCTTTAGAGTCTTTATTTATTGTACAAAATGCTCGCTCGACATTTTTTTATTAAAAATACTATACACAATTATTAATAAGTATCTTTAATATATTGTCGTACGCTTAAAAATAAAATATGTGTATAAATACAATTGAAAATGAAAAAGGAAAAATAAAGAGTGACTGCGACATTTTTTTTTGAAAATCATTTCAAATTTTTTCTTTGAGTGAAAAATTATTTATTTATTACCACGACAATGCATGGTTTTCGTCTTTTATTTTTTATTTTCCTATAATAATTTATAAAATTTATGTTTATTTAATAAAAAACCCAAAATAGTTATTATCGTATCAAGGGTGCAAAATAGGTGATTGCGACGATGGCGAGATGAAGGGACCGAGGGGACATTTTCGCGCCCGAGGCGAAGCCGAGGGTGCGAAAGTGTACCCGAGGTCCCGAAATCTCGCCAAAGTCGTAATCACCTTTGCGCCCATGTTGCGAACATAATTTTTTGTCCTAACTGCATGAAAAGTATGGCATTGAGGGCACGAGCGAAGCGGGCGCAAAAAAACAGCAAGCGGGCGTAAAAGTACTTTTGCGCCCGCTCGGGCTAGATGAAGCGGGCGCAAAAGTACTTTTGCGCCCGCTTGTGTGACGTCAGCGGGCGTAAAATAACTTTTGCGCCCGCTTCCCCGGCCCCGGGCGAGAATCAGTTACTTTGCGCCCACTTTAAGTGCCCGAAATGACATACTTTTCGTGCAGGTAGGACAAAAAAAAATTTTTTTAAATAAATTTTCTTTTTTTAAATAATGAAAAAATTTATATTTATTTAATAAAAAAAAACAAAAAGAAAAAAAACAAAAACAATGTTTTGAACTTTGTTTCTTTTTACAGTGGTTAAAAATTATACTTTCTTTTCGAAGAAGAAAAAACAGTATCAAGGAGAGAAAAATCACAGGAGATTTAAATTTGTATTAAAAAAACAAAACAAAAAAAAAATTGTATCAAGGCCAGAGGCGAGCAATATCGTGTAACAAACTACTACTGGAGAGTAAACGATAATGAATAGTGTTGAATAGTTATAGGATAACTCGCATAAGAGGAAGAACGAAGAAGCATGGAGGGTCCGATAATTAAGGTTAATTCAACAATTAACCCCCACCCTTTATCGTACATATTGGATAAACGCCCACATTCTCAGCTTATGGTCCCAAGTATAGATCTCCCTGATTCCTTTTCCCTCATCTCACACCCCTCGATTTTTGCATCACAACTTCTTCAAGTTTCTGCAATTTTTTTTTTTTTTTTTTTTTATTCTTATTCTTTATACCTATTGCAAAGAGTTTGAAACTGTCAAAGGTGTTTCAATAACAAAAGAACTTCTACGATTGAGAAAAAGTTTCATTGAATTCATATTTAGTTCAGGAACAAGACGCACTTTCGAGATTCGTTTTGAGTTTTTATTCTTTGTAATTTACATCCAGAGAAATGTTTTGTCACCAAATATAATTTTACTCGAGTAAATTAAAAGTACATTTGTCACAGAATCTAGTTTATTATTTACTTATTTTAAATTTTTTAATAGAAATTTTATTCCGAACGAATAGAAAATTTTATTTCACACAAAATTTTTATTATCAAAGGTGCAAGAATGTTGCAAACTTTCATCGAATTATTTTTGCAATATTTTTAATAAATTCTTTCTTATTAATTAAATTTTTATTTCAACTAAATAATTAAATATTAAAATAATATTTAAATTATTTTAATGCCGAATTCAATATGCTAAAAATTAATAAATTATTAAAAAGAGAAATTGATTAAAATCACAGCGGTGCATCTAATTTTAATACAGAATTTAATTAAAAAAAGAAATTAATCATAGAGATACAAGAATAGATGATGCGAGAGATTACCAATTTGCAATAAAAACTAAAAACTTAAATTAATTGGAAACAATTTGTTTGTATCGCAAAACTATTAGGAGAAAAATTCAAGAAATAAATTATTCTGAAATTTAGAAGTATTAAAACAAAGCTAAAAAAATATTGTTTTATTTTTAATAACTATTTTTTATTACCTCTATATTGTTATTTTATTAACTCAAAAATTTACTGTCCATCTTATTTGGAAGTATTGAGGAAAAAAAATGCCTGCATGGTAATTTAACTTCACGTTGAGAGATGATTTACGTAATCAATGAAAAATTAAGATAATTAGAATAGTCATTTTTAAAAGACAGAAAAACAAATAAAATTGCAATTATTAGATAAAAGAGTTATTCTATCAAAAGAAGAGGTCCGCTAAAAGTTTCCTGTTGTGCTTCGTAAACGAGGAAAGACGCCCACTTGATAATCAAGATGCTAATAAGATAAATTGCTTAATAGGACCGACCGATTTAAAAATTAATGTACTACCTTTAAAAACAATTTTTTTTGTGTCCAAAATTCATTCATAAAATTAAGAAACGGACGTATTTTAATTATTTGTTATTATTTAAGGTAATTAATTATTATTTAAGGTATTTTACGTTCGTTAGTATATTAAATAAAAAATTATTTTTTTTTAAAAATTATTATTATGCAAATTTCAAATTTTCTTATTTTTAAATATAAATTTCAATTTTTAAATGATTTTTTATTCAAAGTTTAAACCAAATTATATAATAACTAATTAATTATTATTTTCTAAAAAAATTTATAAAATTCTTTAACAAAATTCAATTATTTTCAATACAATTTAACTGAAATTCCTCGAAAAAATTAAATTAGTTTTTTAATTTTTTTTTCGAATTCGTCGAAAGAATTAAATTATTTTGAAAAATTCTCATGCATTTGTTTATAAAAACTCAATTATTTTTAATAGAATTTTATCTAAATTTCTCGAAAAAATTCAATTTTCTTTGGCAAAATTAAATTATTTTCAAAAATTTTAATAAAATTCTTGACAAGAATTTAACTATTTTCATAAATAATTAATTTCTTTGGAGAAGTTAAATTATTTTCAATACAATTTCAATAAAATTATTTTTATATGTTTTAATAAATTTCCTCGAAAGAATTTAATTATTTTCGAAGATTTTGATAAAATTCTTCAGGAGAATTCAATTTATTTTCAGTATAATGTTAATGAAATTCTTAAATAAATTATTTTAAACTCTCTTAAACTAAATTCTTTTGAAAGAATTTAGCTATTTTTAAAATTATTTAATAAAAATCTTTGAAAAAATTCAATCTCAAGAAAAAAATTTTAATAAAATTCTATTTAAAGATTAAATATTATTTACGATTGTAAAATAAAAAAAATTAGGAAAGCATTGTTTTTCTAATAAAACTTGGCATCTTTTGAAATTAAAAAAATACATTTACAGAAAATATAATCTCTAAATTGTTCTTGCAAAGAATTTTATCAAAAACTTTGATAAGAATAGAATTTCTTTAAAGAATTTTATTATTTAGGAAAACAACTGAATTCTCGCAAAGAATTTTATTAAAATTTTTAAAAATCCTAATTAAATTCTTTTAAAGAATTTCTTTGAATTTTTTTTAAACTAATGGAGTTTCTTTAATAATTTTGAAAGCAATTGAATTCTATGAAGAAGAATTTTATTGAAATTGAATTGAAAATAATTCAATTTTTGCAAAGAATTTTACTATTTATAAAAATAATTGAATTGTTTTCGAAGAATTTATTAAAATTTCAGAAAATAAATGAATTTTATGTTAATATTTGAAAATTTTAATTCTTTCGAGGAATCCTATTAAAATTGTTTTGAAAAGAATTGAATTTCTGCAAAGGATTTTACTATTTATAAAAATAATTGAATTATTACGAAGAATTTTACTATTTATAAAAATAATTAAAATGTTTCGAAGAATTTATTCAAATTTTAAGAAATAATTAAATTGTTATGAAGAATTT
The DNA here is from genome assembly GCA_032872505.1 of Leptopilina syphax. Classification (NCBI taxonomy): domain Eukaryota; kingdom Metazoa; phylum Arthropoda; class Insecta; order Hymenoptera; family Figitidae; genus Leptopilina; species Leptopilina syphax. The sequence continues at coordinate 19,441,490 of CM065468.1, read as the reverse complement.
TATAGAAATATTTGAAAATAATGAAATTTTTTCGAGAAATTCAATATATTAAAGTTCTTTCGAAAATAATTAAATTCTTTCAATTATTTGGACAAATATATTTAAAACTTGCATTAAAAGTAATTTAATTTTTATATAGAATTTTTTAAAAATATTTTCAGAATAATTAAATTATTTTTAGAGAATTTTAAATTCTTGTTGAAATTGAATTTTATGAAAATTTTTGAAAATAATTAAATTCTTTCGTGTAATTTTACTTCAATTGGATTAGAAATTATTCAATTCCCGCAAAGAATTTTAGTATTTATAAAAATAGTTGAATTGTTTCAAAGAATTTATTAAAATTTTAGGAAATAATTGAAATTTATAAAAATATTTTTAAATATTTGAATTCTTCCGAGGAATTCAATTAAAATTGTTTTGAAAATAATTGAATTTTTGTAAAGATTTTACAATTAAAAAAAATAATTGAATTGTTTAGAAGGATTTATTAAAATTTTAGAACATTTTAGAATAATTTCGTGAAATTTTATTAAATTTTTTGAAAATATGAACAGTAATAATTTATTTTTGCACTTAATAAGTGAATTTAATAAATTTTGATTATGAAATTATTTAAAAAATTTATATTCGAAAATGAAATTTTTTTTAATTTGCCTAACAGTAATAAATTGAATATTTCGTTCCGCGCGTAACATTTGCTAGTGGAAAAATAAATGAATTAAATATTTTTTCCTACACTGAAAAAAATTTATTTGATTCAAATAACCGATTAATTGTCTATTATCAATTAAATATTTATTTGAATCAAATAATATTTATTAGAGTCAATTAAATGGTATTTGAACCAACAATTTCAGTATTTGAAGCAAATATGAACTAAACCATTTAATTGACTCCAATAAATATTATTTGATTCAATTAAATATTTAATTGATAAAAGTCAATTAATCGGTTATTTGAATCAAATAAATTTTTGTGTCAGTGTAATGTCTTTGTTAGATTAAAATTATTTAAAATACTTCTCAGACGTAAAAAATTAATTATTATTATTATTATTATCATTTTATTTGAATTTTCAAACTTAGTTTTTATTTTTAGTTTTTTATTTTCAGTCTTAATCCCTCATTTTTTCATAGATTTATTTATTTTTCAATTATTATTATATTGTTTTTATTAAATTCAAAATTTTGTATATCCAGTGATATGTATATATTAAAAAATAATTTTCAGGAAATATTGTTATTGTTATTATTAGTATTAATATTATTTTTATAATTATTTTTATTGTTCTTACTATTATTTTTATTATTAGTTCTATTATTATTTTTCCTGTTATTATCATTACTATTTTTGTTCTCATTATTAATTTATTATTATCCCTCATTTTACGGTGAGCCTTATATTTTTAGCAAATGTGCCATTTTCCTCTTAATTTAGGAAACTGCTGAGCAAGTAGGTTTCACCCTTATGTATATATGTATGTATATATATGTACATGTCTGGAGTCTAAGACTCTAGAATAGCGATAATTTGATTCATGAATATTCACAGCAAGAGCTCCCAGTACATTCAAACTGTAAGATCCTATACACAAATATCTGTACATACATATACACGAACGTTGTCGACCATTATTATTGTTATTATTATTATTATTATTCGAAAATGTAATATCCTGTGTAGATATCGAAATTCATCTCTCGATATAAATACATATTTGCAAGAGACTACTATTGCATAGGGAAATATATTATAGGACTGCGTTGATTATATCAGAGTGGGACTTATTGATAAATATTTATAGTTTAGAGAGAAACCAACATTGAATAAAATCAAGTGTAATTCGATGGACCGTGAAAAATGTGGAAGAGAGAGAGAGAGAGATTGCTTATTTGATCGTGAGCAATTTCCTCACGGGTGAATGAAGCGCACCTTTCAGAAGAAATTTTTGTTATACAAAGTGTCTATTATTGAACGTCTATAAAACTGAAGAAATTTTACACTTTTGTTGCAAAAGGAGAAAAAATTTATTTTTTTAACAGGATTTTTATTTTTAGTTACAATTATATTTTTATTTTTTTTTGTGTTCAGTTATATTCTTCTTGAAAGAATTGAAAAAAGAGAACAAACTCCCTAGTCGAAAAGAATTTTATACTATTTTACTAGAAGAGAGAAATTTTCCTTCGTTTGAATTTCGCGCCAATGTAGTTCTTCGAATTGCCGCCTAGACGGCATGAAAGTTCTCTCGAAAGCGGTATAAAGCTTGAGTTAAAATTGAAAATTAGAAAACTAAAAGTGGTCCTTAGTTTTTTTTTCTTCTGAAAAAGTCCGTTATTCATTCAATTAAATTTGTTTAGCGAACAATTTTTTAATTTTTGGCAAAATTGAAAAAGTATTTTAACAATAATTTGGGTAAAAATGTACATAAAAAAATTTTAAAAATGATCGCTTATTAATTTGTTTAGCGAACAATTTTTAAATTTTTGTCAAAATAGAAAAAGTATTTTAACAATAATTTGGATAAAAATTTACAAAAAATAAAAAAAAATGATCACTTAGTAAAATTTATAATCATACTACGTTCATTGCAATTTAACAGTTTCGCAATGAAACTGTTTAACATAATTTTTTTATGGAAAATAAAAGTTTGAAACCTATTCTTTTTCTTTAAATTACGATTATGAAGATGATTCCTCGTGACGAAGTAAAAGTTGAAAGAGGTACGCGCACATAAAAAGATATTTTTCTTATGCCCATCTCCCGGAAAGTCCGCATTCTTTTTTTTTCTCTTTCCTCTTGGAACAATAAAGCCACCAACAGGACATGAAAAATATACGGAAAAGTATGAAAAGGTTTTATACTCCTCTGGATAAGGACAGTTATTACATTGGACATTTACTTTATGATCTTTAAATTGTCTGCTAGAAATTAATCCAACATTGGATTGTGGAAGGTTTCATTTATTTTTTTTTATTCAATATATTGAGGGAGAGGAATGAGAGAAAGAGAGAGAACTGACAAGTATTCTTTTGTAAAAAAAATAATTTATAACAAATAATTAAAAATATACTGCTTTCTTTGTATTTTTCGTTCTGCAAAATTTTTATTATTTATGAAAATAATTGAATGTTTCTTTAAATTGAATTCTCATAAAGAATGTTATCAACGAATTTGTAAATAATTGAATTCTTTAGACGAGTTTTAATAAAACTTTTAAAAATAATTACATTTTACGAGAAATTTGATTAAAATTGCATTAAAAATAATTGAATCCCCATAACAAAATTTATAACTTTGGAAAATAATTGAATTATTGCTAAAAAATTTATATAATTTATAAGTAATTGAATTCCTGTCAAATATTTGTTATAATTATAAAAATAATTAAATTCTTGCGTAGAATTTTATCAAAACTTTTTTAAAAAATTGAATTTCTACAAAAATTTTTATTACTAGTGAAAGTAATTAAATTATTGTGAAGAATTGTATAAAAATTTTGTTAAGTAATTGATTTTCTCGAAATTTTTTTGAAAATTATATTCCAAATAAATTGAATTCCTGTGAAAATGTTATTATTTATGAAAAATTATTGGATTTTGAATGAATTTTATCAGTTTGTTTTTAAATAATTGAATTCTTTCAACCAATTTTAATAAAATTTTTATAATAATTACATTTTTTGAGAAATTTAATTAAAATTGTATTAAAAATAATTGAAATTCTCTGATGAGTTTTATGATTTGTGAAAATAATTAAATCCCGAAGAAGAATTTTATTTTTAATTTTTGCAAAAAATATTATTACTCTTGAAAATAATTGAAGAATATCTGCAATAATTTCTAACTTTTCCAAAATTAAATTTTTTTTCGTGTTTTTAACTTAAAATCTTCTCTATAAGCGTTATTTTAAATAATTTTTAAAAAAGTACTTTAAGAATTTTCAAATTCATTTGTTCACAATTCCTTTCTTCAAAATTTCAAAAAATTGGTAAATTATTCAATTAAATATATATTAGAAAATAAAAACTTAAAATAATATAAAAAAATCCGCAATTAAACTTTCTCAAAAAAATTAATTCCACATAATTGTTACTTTAAAATATAAAAAATTCAAATTTTCAAAAATTTTAATTTAAAACATTTTCAAAATTTAATTATTTCTAAAAATTCACGCTCTAATGCTTTTAATATTCAATTATTATCTAAAATTTCAACTAAAATTAATTTTTAAATTAATTTAAAAAAAAAATTCTACTATAATTCAATTATTTTAATACAAAAATAAATAATTTATTAAATAATTCAATGTTTCTTAAAATTCAATTCTCATATAGAATTTTATCAACAAATTTTTAAAGAATTGAATTCTCTTGACGAACATTAATAAAATTTTTAAGAATACTTACATTTTTCTAGGAATTCCATTAAAATTGTGTTAAACATAATTAAAATTCAGCAATGAGTTTTATTATATATGAAAATAAATGAATTCCAAAAAAAATAGGGCTGTAAAGCTAGCGACCCGAAATCCGCCAGACGCATGACAAATCCATAAGCGTCGCAACTGAATAATAAGAAATTATCAATTCTTCATTCTTTCCTTTTCGCGATAATTTCTTGTAAATAAACATCTAATAAACAATAGACAACAAAAAAACCAATTGTTTATTAACAATTGAATTTTTTAAACCTATTAACATCGACAAACTAAAAAATTTGATTGTCTGCTAATTGGCGGATGGAGTATTTTGACTAGAAATTTGGCCAAAATTATTTTAAAAAAGTAATTCCTTGTAAATAAACATCTAATAAACAAAAGGCAACAAAGAAACCAATTGTTTATTTACAATTGAATTTTTTAAGCTCCTAGACTCGAAAAACTCCAAAATTTGATTGTCTGCTAATTGGCGGATGGAATATTTTGACTAGAAATTTGGCCAAAATTATTTTACAAAAGTAATTCCTTGTAAATAAACATCTAATAAACAAAAGGCAACAAAGAAACCAATTGTTTATTAACAAGTAAATTTTTTAAACCTATTAACATCGACAAACTAAAAAATTTGATTGTCTGCTAATTGGCGGATGGAGTATTATGACTAGAAATTTGACCAAAATTATTTTACAAAAGTAAATTCTTGTAAATAAACATCTAATAAACAAAAGGCAACAAAGAAACCAATTGTTCATTAACAATTAAATTTTTTAAACCTATTAACATCGACAAACTAAAAAATTTGATTGTCTGCTAATTGGCGGATGGAGTATTTTGACTAGGAATTTGGCCAAAATTATTTTACAAAAGTAATTCCTTGTAAATAAACATCTCAAAAACAAAAGGCAACAAAGAAACCAATTGTTTATATACAATTGAATTTTTTACGCTCCTAGACTCGAAAAACTCAAAAATTTGATTGTCTGCTAATTGGCAGATGGAGAATTTTGACTAGAAATTTGGCCAAAATTATTTTACAAAAGTAAATTATTGTAAATAAACATCTAATAAACAAAAGGCAACAAAGAAACCAATTGTTTATATACAATTGAATTTTTTACGCTCCTAGACTCGAAAAACTCAAAAACTTGATTGTCTGCTAATTGGCGGATGGAGTATTTTGACTAGAAATTTGGCCAAAATTATTTTAAAAAAGTAAATTCTTGTAAATAAACATCTAATAAAGAAAAGGCAACAAAGAAACCAATTGTTTATTTACAATTGAATTTTTTACGCTCCTAGACTCGAAAAACTCAAAAATTCGATTGTCTGCTAATTGGCGGATGGAGAATTTTGACTAGGAATTTAGCCAAAATTATTTTACAAAAGTAAATTCTTGTAAATAAACATCTAATAAACAAAAGGCAACAAAGAAACCAATTGTTTATTTACAATTGAATTTTTTACGCTCCTAGACTCGAAAAACTCAAAAATTTGATTGTCTGCTAATTGGCGGATGGAGTATTTTGACTAGAAATTTGGCCAAAATTATTTTAAAAAAGTAAATTCTTGTAAATAAACATCTAATAAAGAAAAGGCAACAAAGAAACCAATTGTTTATTAACAATTAAATTTTTTAAACCTATTAACATCGACAAACTAAAAAATTCGATTGTCTGCTAATTGGCGGATGGAGAATTTTGACTAGGAATTTAGCCAAAATTATTTTACAAAAGTAAATTCTTGTAAATAAAAATCTAATAAACAAAAGGCAACAAAGAAACCAATTGTTTATTTACAATTGAATTTTTTAATCTTCTAGACTCGAAAAACTCCAAAATTTGATTGTCTGCTAATTGGCGGATGGAGAATTTTGACTAGGAATTTGGCCAAAATTATTTTACAAAAGTAAATCCTTGTAAATAAACATCTAAAAAACAAAAGGCAACAAAGAAACCAATTGTTTATATACAATTGAATTTTTTACGCTCCTAGACTCGAAAAACTCCAAAATTTGATTGTCTGCTAATTGGCGGATGGAGAATTTTGACTAGGAATTTGGCCAAAATTATTTTACAAAAGTAATTCCTTGTAAATAAACATCTTATAAACAAAAGGCAACAAAGAAACCAATTGTTTATTTACATTTGAATTTTTTAAGCTCCTAGACTCGAAAAACTCCAAAATTTGATTGTCTGCTAATTGGCGGATGGAGAATTTTGACTAGAAATTTGACCAAAATTATTTTACAAAAGTAAATTCTTGTAAATAAACATCCAATAAACAAAAGGCAACAAAGAAACCAATTGTTTATTTACAATTGAATTTTTTACGCTCCTAGACTCGAAAAACTCAAAAATTCGATTGTCTGCTAATTGGCGGATGGAGAATTTTGACTAGGAATTTAGCCAAAATTATTTTACAAAAGTAAATTCTTGTAAATAAACATCTAATAAACAAAAGGCAACAAAGAAACCAATTGTTTATTTACAATTGAATTTTTTACGCTCCTAGACTCGAAAAACTCAAAAATTTGATTGTCTGCTAATTGGCGGATGGAGTATTTTGACTAGAAATTTGGCCAAAATTATTTTAAAAAAGTAAATTCTTGTAAATAAACATCTAATAAACAAAAGGCAACAAAGAAACCAATTGTTTATTAACAATTAAATTTTTTAAACCTATTAACATCGACAAACTAAAAAATTTGATTGTCTGCTAATTGGCGGATGGAGAATTTTGACTAGGAATTTAGCCAAAATTATTTTACAAAAGTAAATTCTTGTAAATAAACATCTAATAAACAAAAGGCAACAAAGAAACCAATTGTTTATTTACATTTAAATTTTTTAAGCTCCTAGACTCGAAAAACTCAAAAATTTGATTGTCTGCTAATTGGCGGATGAAATATTTTGACTAGGAATTTGGCCAAAATTATTTTAAAAAAGTAAATTCTTGTAAATAAACATCTAATAAACAAAAAGCAACAAAGAAACCAATTGTTTATTTACAATTGAATTTTTAAGCTCCTAGACTCGAAAAACTCAAAAATTCGATTGTCTGCTAATTGGCGGATGGAGAATTTTGACTAGGAATTTAGCCAAAATTATTTTAAAAAAGTAATTCCTTGTAAATAAACATCTAATAAACAAAAGGCAACAAAGAAACCAATTGTTTATTTACAATTGAATTTTTTAAGCTCCTAGACTCGAAAAACTCCAAAATTTGATTGTCTGCTAATTGGCGGATGGAATATTTTGACTAGAAATTTGGCCAAAATTATTTTACAAAAGTAATTCCTTGTAAATAAACATCTAATAAACAAAAGGCAACAAAGAAACCAATTGTTTATTAACAAGTAAATTTTTTAAACCTATTAACATCGACAAACTAAAAAATTTGATTGTCTGCTAATTGGCGGATGGAGAATTTTGACTAGAAATTTAGCCAAAATTATTTTACAAAAGTAAATTATTGTAAATAAACATCTAATAAACAAAAGGCAACAAAGAAACCAATTGTTTATATACAATTGAATTTTTTACGCTCCTAGACTCGAAAAACTCAAAAATTCGATTGTCTGCTAATTGGCGGATGGAGAATTTTGACTAGGAATTTAGCCAAAATTATTTTACAAAAGTAATTCCTTGTAAATAAACATCTAATAAACAAAAGGCAACAAAGAAACCAATTGTTTATTAACAAGTAAATTTTTTAAACCTATTAACATCGACAAACTAAAAAATTTGATTGTCTGCTAATTGGCGGATGGAGTATTTTGACTAGAAATTTGGCCAAAATTATTTTAAAAAAGTAAATTCTTGTAAATAAACATCTAATAAACAAAAGGCAACAAAGAAACCAATTGTTTATATACAATTGAATTTTTTAAGCTCCTAGACTCGAAAAACTCCAAAATTTGATTGTCTGCTAATTGGCGGATGGAATATTTTGACTAGAAATTTGGCCAAAATTATTTTACAAAAGTAATTCCTTGTAAATAAACATCTAATAACAAAAGGCAACAAAGAAACCAATTGTTTATTAACAAGTAAATTTTTTAAACCTATTAACATCGACAAACTAAAAAATTTGATTGTCTGCTAATTGGCGGATGGAGAATTTTGACTAGAAATTTGGCCAAAATTATTTTACAAAAGTAAATTATTGTAAATAAACATCTAATAAACAAAAGGCAACAAAGAAACCAATTGTTTATATACAATTGAATTTTTTAAGCTCCTAGACTCGAAAAACTCCAAAATTTGATTGTCTGCTAATTGGCGGATGGAATATTTTGACTAGAAATTTGGCCAAAATTATTTTACAAAAGTAATTCCTTGTAAATAAACATCTAATAAACAAAAGGCAACAAAGAAACCAATTGTTTATTAACAATTAAATTTTTTAAACCTATTAACATCGACAAACTAAAAAATTTGATTGTCTGCTAATTGGCGGATGGAGTATTTTGACTAGAAATTTGGCCAAAATTATTTTAAAAAAGTAAATTCTTGTAAATAAACATCTAATAAACAAAAGGCAACAAAGAAACCAATTGTTTATTTACAATTGAATTTTTTACGCTCCTAGACTCGAAAAACTCAAAAATTTGATTGTCTGCTAATTGGCGGATGGAGAATTTTGACTAGGAATTTAGCCAAAATTATTTTACAAAAGTAAATTCTTGTAAATAAACATCTAATAAACAAAAGGCAACAAAGAAACCAATTGTTTATTTACAATTGAATTTTTTACGCTCCTAGACTCGAAAAACTCAAAAATTTGATTGTCTGCTAATTGGCGGATGGAGTATTTTGACTAGAAATTTGGCCAAAATTATTTTAAAAAAGTAAATTCTTGTAAATAAACATCTAATAAAGAAAAGGCAACAAAGAAACCAATTGTTTATTAACAATTAAATTTTTTAAACCTATTAACATCGACAAACTAAAAAATTCGATTGTCTGCTAATTGGCGGATGGAGAATTTTGACTAGGAATTTAGCCAAAATTATTTTACAAAAGTAAATTCTTGTAAATAAAAATCTAATAAACAAAAGGCAACAAAGAAACCAATTGTTTATTTACAATTGAATTTTTTAATCTTCTAGACTCGAAAAACTCCAAAATTTGATTGTCTGCTAATTGGCGGATGGAGAATTTTGACTAGAAATTTGGCCAAAATTATTTTACAAAAGTAAATTCTTGTAAATAAACATCTAATAAACAAAAGGCAACAAAGAAACCAATTGTTTATTTACAATTGAATTTTTAAGCTCCTAGACTCGAAAAACTCAAAAATTTGATTGTCTGCTAATTGGCGGATGGAGTATTTTGACTAGAAATTTGACCAAAATTATTTTACAAAAGTAAATCCTTGTAAATAAACATCTAAAAAACAAAAGGCAACAAAGAAACCAATTGTTTATATACAATTGAATTTTTTACGCTCCTAGACTCGAAAAACTCAAAAATTTGATTGTCTGCTAATTGGCGGATGGAGAATTTTGACTAGGAATTTGGCCAAAATTATTTTACAAAAGTAATTCCTTGTAAATAAACATCTTATAAACAAAAGGCAACAAAGAAACCAATTGTTTATTTACATTTGAATTTTTTAAGCTCCTAGACTCGAAAAACTCCAAAATTTGATTGTCTGCTAATTGGCGGATGGAGAATTTTGACTAGAAATTTGACCAAAATTATTTTACAAAAGTAAATTCTTGTAAATAAACATCCAATAAACAAAAGGCAACAAAGAAACCAATTGTTTATTTACAATTGAATTTTTTACGCTCCTAGACTCGAAAAACTCAAAAATTCGATTGTCTGCTAATTGGCGGATGGAGAATTTTGACTAGGAATTTAGCCAAAATTATTTTAAAAAAGTAAATTCTTGTAAATAAACATCTAATAAACAAAAAGCAACAAAGAAACCAATTGTTTATTTACAATTGAATTTTTAAGCTCCTAGACTCGAAAAACTCAAAAATTTGATTGTCTGCTAATTGGCGGATGGAGTATTTTGACTAGAAATTTTACCAAAATTATTTTACAAAAGTAAATTCTTGTAAATAAACATCTAGTAAACAATAGGCAACAAAGAAACCAATTGTTCATTTACAATTGAATTTTTTGAGCTCTTAGACTCGAAAAACTGCAAAATTTGATTGTCTGCTAATTGGCGGATGGAATATTTTGACTAGAAATTTGACCAAAATTATTTTACAAAAGTAATTTCTTGTAAATAAACATCTAATAAACAAAAGGCAACAAAGAAACCAATTGTTTATTTACAATTGAAATTTTTAAGCTCCTGGTCTCGAAAAACTAAAAAATTCGATTGTCTGCTAATTGGCGGATGGAATATTTTGACTAGAAATTTTACCAAAATTATTTTACAAACGTAAATTCTTGTAAATAAACATCTAGTAAACAATAGACAACAAAGAAACCAATTGTTCATTTACAATTGAATTTTTTGAGCTCCTAGACTCGAAAAACTCCAAAATTTGATTGTCTGCTAATTGGCGGATGGAGAATTTTGACTAGGAATTTGGCCAAAATTATTTTACAAAAGTAATTCCTTGTAAATAAACATCTAATAAACAAAAGGCAACAAAGAAACCAATTGTTTATTAACAATTGAATTTTTTAAACCTATTAACATCGACAAACTAAAAAATTTGATTGTCTGCTAATTGGCGGATGGAGTATTTTGACTAGAAATTTTACCAAAATTATTTTACAAAAGTAAATTCTTGTAAATAAACATCTAGTAAACAATAGGCAACAAAGAAACCAATTGTTTATTTACAATTGAATTTTTTAAACCTATTAACATCGACAAACTAAAAAATTTGATTGTCTGCTAATTGGCGGATGGAGTATTTTGACTAGAAATTTGACTAAAATTATTTTACAAAAGTAAATTCTTGTAAATAAACATCTTATAAACAAAAGGCAACAAAGAAACCAATTGTTTATTTACAATTGAATTTTTTACGCTCCTAGACTCGAAAAACTCAAAAAATTGATTGTCTGCTAATTGGCGGATGGAGAATTTTGACTAGGAATTTGGCCAAAATTATTTTACAAAAGTAATTCCTTGTAAATAAACATCTTATAAACAAAAGGCAACAAAGAAACCAATTGTTTATTTACATTTGAATTTTTTAAGCTCCTAGACTCGAAAAACTCCAAAATTTGATTGTCTGCTAATTGGCGGATGGAGAATTTTGACTAGAAATTTGACCAAAATTATTTTACAAAAGTAAATTCTTGTAAATAAACATCCAATAAACAAAAGGCAACAAAGAAACCAATTGTTTATTTACAATTGAATTTTTTACGCTCCTAGACTCGAAAAACTCAAAAATTCGATTGTCTGCTAATTGGCGGATGGAGAATTTTGACTAGGAATTTAGCCAAAATTATTTTACAAAAGTAAATTCTTGTAAATAAACATCTAATAAACAAAAGGCAACAAAGAAACCAATTGTTTATTTACAATTGAATTTTTTACGCTCCTAGACTCGAAAAACTCAAAAATTTGATTGTCTGCTAATTGGCGGATGGAGTATTTTGACTAGAAATTTGGCCAAAATTATTTTAAAAAAGTAAATTCTTGTAAATAAACATCTAATAAACAAAAGGCAACAAAGAAACCAATTGTTTATTAACAATTAAATTTTTTAAACCTATTAACATCGACAAACTAAAAAATTCGATTGTCTGCTAATTGGCGGATGGAGAATTTTGACTAGGAATTTAGCCAAAATTATTTTACAAAAGTAAATTCTTGTAAATAAACATCTAATAAACAAAAGGCAACAAAGAAACCAATTGTTTATTTACATTTAAATTTTTTAAGCTCCTAGACTCGAAAAACTCAAAAATTTGATTGTCTGCTAATTGGCGGATGAAATATTTTGACTAGGAATTTGGCCAAAATTATTTTAAAAAAGTAAATTCTTGTAAATAAACATCTAATAAACAAAAAGCAACAAAGAAACCAATTGTTTATTTACAATTGAATTTTTAAGCTCCTAGACTCGAAAAACTCAAAAATTTGATTGTCTGCTAATTGGCGGATGGAGTATTTTGACTAGAAATTTTACCAAAATTATTTTACAAAAGTAAATTCTTGTAAATAAACATCTAGTAAACAATAGGCAACAAAAAAACCAATTGTTCATTTACAATTGAATTTTTTGAGCTCTTAGACTCGAAAAACTGCAAAATTTGATTGTCTGCTAATTGGCGGATGGAATATTTTGACTAGAAATTTGACCAAAATTATTTTACAAAAGTAATTTCTTGTAAATAAACATCTAATAAACAAAAGGCAACAAAGAAACCAATTGTTTATTTACAATTGAAATTTTTAAGCTCCTAGTCTCGAAAAACTAAAAAATTCGATTGTCTGCTAATTGGCGGATGGAATATTTTGACTAGAAATTTTACCAAAATTATTTTACAAACGTAAATTCTTGTAAATAAACATCTAGTAAACAATAGACAACAAAGAAACCAATTGTTCATTTACAATTGAATTTTTTGAGCTCCTAGACTCGAAAAACTCCAAAATTTGATTGTCTGCTAATTGGCGGATGGAGAATTTTGACTAGGAATTTGGCCAAAATTATTTTACAAAAGTAATTCCTTGTAAATAAACATCTAATAAACAAAAGGCAACAAAGAAACCAATTGTTTATTAACAATTGAATTTTTTAAACCTATTAACATCGACAAACTAAAAAATTTGATTGTCTGCTAATTGGCGGATGGAGTATTTTGACTAGAAATTTGGCCAAAATTATTTTACAAAATTAAATTCTTGTAAATAAACATCTAATAAACAAAAGGCAACAAAGAAACCAATTGTTTATTTACAATTGAATTTATAAAGCTCCTAGTCTCGAAAAACTAAAAAATTCGATTGTCTGCTAATTGGCGGATAGAGAATTTTGACTAGGAATTTTGTCAAAACTATTTTACAAAAGTAAATTCTTGTAAATAAACATCTAATAAACAAAAGACAACAAAGAAACCAATTGTTTATTAACAATTGAATTTTTTAAACCTATTAACATCGACAAACTAAACAATTTGATTGTCTGCTAATTGGCGGATGGAGTATTTTGACTAGAAATTTGACCAAAATTATTTTACAAAAGTAAATTCTTGTAAATAAACATCTAATAAACAAAAGGAAACAAAGAAACCAATTGTTTATTTACAATTGAATTTTTTACGCTCCTAGACTCGAAAAACTCAAAAATTTGATTGTCTGCTAATTGGCGGATGGAGAATTTTGACTAGGAATTTGGCCAAAATTATTTTACAAAAGTAAATTCTTGTAAATAAACATCTAATAAACAAAAGGCAACAAAGAAATCAATTGTTTATTAACAATTGAATTTTTTAAACCTATTAACTTCGAAAAACTAAAAAATTCGATTGTCTGCTAATTGGCGGATGGAGTATTTTGACTAGGAATTTATCCGAAATTATTTTAAAAAAAGTAAATTCTTGTAAATAAACATCTATTGAACAATAGGCAACAATCCATCCGCCAATTAGCAGACAATGGAATTCTCAAGTTTTACGAAGTTAAGAGCTTTAAAAAATTTAATTGTTATTAAACAAATGATTTTTATGTTAAATTATGTTCTTAGAACATTTATTTTAACTCTATAGTGACAGAAATTATTACGAAAAAGAAAGAATGAAGATTGGATCATTTCGTATTATTGCGTTGCGATGCCTATGGATTTGTCAGGTGTCTGGCGGATGGCGGGCCGCTAGCTTTACGGCACCCAAAAAATCCTATTTTTTTAAGAAAATAATTGAATTCTTGGAAAAATGTTATTATTTATGAAAATAATTGAATTGTTCCGAAGAATTTTATTTAAAAAATTTGTAAATAATTGAATTTCTGTGAAATTTTTATTATTTTATGAAAATAATTAATGGTTTGTGTAGAATTTTTTAAAATTTTTTTTAAATGATTGAATTCTTTTGGAAAATTTTAATAAAATAGTAGATATTGAAAATCATTGAAAAGATGAAAATTTTTGAAAATATTTGAAATTTTGCCAACAATTTTATTTATTAAAATTTTTTTTATTAAAAATAATTGAATGTCGGAGAAGAATTTTATTATTTCTAAAAATAATTGAAATTTCCACGAGAATTTAAAAAAAATTTTTGAACATAATTGAATTTTTGCAAACAATTTTATTACCATTAAAAAGATTTAAATTTCTGCATTCATTTGTAATTTCTCTAAATTACTCTAAATCTCTATTTTTATATTTACATTTATTTATTTATTTGCTTTTTTATTTTGTTAATTTAATTTTATACTTATGTTTACTTATTTCATTTATTTTTATTTGCTTTCATGCTTTTTTAATTTAACTTTATACTTGTTTACTTATTCTTATTCATTTTTAATTATTTTTATTTATTTTTATTTACTTTTATTTACTTTCATGTTTATTAAATTTTTTTTCATTTAATTTTTATTTATGCTACAAAAATGAAAATAACAGATGAAAAATAAGAGTTGTTCAAAAAGTATATATCAAGAAGTAAAGCTTGAGTTAGAAAACATGAATTCCCCTGAATTGTTCACCTTTTTTTTCATGTCAGTCGGAGTAGAAATTTACGGTAGAAATGAGAAATGGACGCTCTGGTATATCATAATAAGAATGCCGATGATATACAGTAAAGAGTCTAGGAGGAATTTTCTATTTCAAAAAAATCACGCTACCAGCTGCATCATTCAAACTGAGAATAGTTGCGCTTTTCTGTTTGTTCATATAACTTTCTTCAAAGTACACTTTTCTCCAAAAATCTGCAATTTAACCTCTGAATACCTTTATTTTCAAGAAGTAAAATTATTTTTCTTTACTTTCTTAATTTTAAAATACTTCTTAATTTCGAAACGATTTAATTCTTCAATTTATCTTTGAATTTATTTTTGAATTTTTCTTTGAATTCTTCTCCTAATAGTTTTGCGTCACAAAAAAATTGTTTTCAATTTAAGTTTTTAACTTTTATTGCAGATTGGTAATTTATGGGAATATTTTTTGAGAGAAGATATTTCGTTTATTTGAGAGTTGAAAAACTTGTGGATTATTTATTTGAATTAATATTCATAGAGATGTGGAAAATAGAGATTAATTTTTTCCTATTTTAATTAGCCTTCGGTATTAAAATTAGATGTGAATCGCTGTGATTTTAATCAATTTCTGTTTTTTATAATTTATTAATTTTTATCATATATTGAATTCGTCTTGAAAATAAGACTATTAAATATTTATTTCAACCATTTTCCTTGAAGTCGATAATTAATAAAGTTTTGTGCACATTTTATGCAGTAAGTTTTTACTGAGTGTACTTTAATATACACTCTCTATATAATTCCTTCAAAGGAGATGAAGTGCATTTCAGAATAATGACAAAGTTATAAAATTTTCTTAATTGGGGTTTCCTATTAATAAGGTGTATACTTTGGTATGGGAGAAATAACATATATACAATGTTATGTTTCGAATCTAGAAAATATAATAAGCTTTTATCGTAATAATGCTGGTAAATTAATTTTCCTAATTTAAAATGATAAATTCCTCCGTTTTATTCCATCAAACAATTTTGAAAGATAAAAGACGTCATACTTTGCGGAGGACTCTGATTATAAAATATTTAATATATTCTTAAATTTGCTCCACAGTTGAGAATGAATTAACAAAATTAAATTCTACTTGAACGAGTACTTTTCATTAGGAGGAGAAACCTCTATTATAGCGAAATTAATACGAAGATTAAACTTTTTAAGTGATTTCAGCAATAAGGAATATTTCAAGTGTTTTTTATTTCTTTTATGATAAAGTTCAGAGAAAAGAAATCAGTGCGATCAATTTTCGTTTGCTCTACAAATAATTGTAACTATTGTAATTTTGATATTATTTTTAAATTGTAAAATTATTCAAAAACATCAATAGCTTTATTTAAAACAAATATCATTTAAATAATAAGTTAATAATAAATACATAAATAAATAAGAAAATTAAAAAATTAATAAAACCTACTTCTTCATTTTTTTACTATTTTTTAATTTAATAATAAATTATCTTTATTTTTCAAATAAGGCAAAAATATTTTTATTAATCTAAAACAATTATTAATGTTATTATTCATTATTTCTAAAAAAAATTAGCATTTTCACAATTACAATTCATGTTTTAAGTAAAAAAAAATTTTATAAATCAAATTTTGTTTAAGAAATTTTAAATTTATTTTGGAAAAAATTTTTACAAAATTTCTATTTGTTAGAAACGATTGTAAAATTATTCGATAACATGAGAGATAACCGAGTGATAAGATCATTATTTTATATAATAGATAGAAATACTTTTACTGTAATTTTTTAAAAATTATTTTCATAATTTTAATTCAATTATTATTTTCTACAATTTTTAAATAAAAATTTTTTTTAAATCAATTATCTTTAATAATTTTTGAAAAAGTTCTTTGAGAATTTTCAAATTCATTTGTATACAATTCAATTTTATGAAATTTCAATTATTCAGAAATTCTTTAATTGAATACGTATAAAAAAATAAACACTTTAAATAATTTCAGAAAAAAATTCAATTAAACTTTTTCAAAATAATTAATTCTACAGAATTGTTGGTTAGGCATAAAAAAATTTAGATTTTCAAAGAATTTAATTTTTGAAACTTTTTCAAAATTCAATTATTTCTTAATTCTTTATTCAAATTATTCTAATTATTTCTTAATTCAATTAAAATTGTTTTAAAAATAATTGAATGTTTCTTCAAATTCGATTCTCATAAAGAATGTTATCAACGAATTTGTAAATAATTGAATTCTTTAGACGAGTTTTAATAAAATTATTAAAAATAATTACTTTTTTCAAGAAATTTAATTAAAATTGCATTAAAAATAATTGAATCCCCATAACAAAATTTATTACTTTGGAAAATAATTGAATTATTGCTGAAAAATTTATATAATTTATAAATAATTGAATTCTTGTGAAATATTTGTTATAATTATGAAAATAATTAAATTTTTGCGTAGAATTTTATTAAATTTTTTTTTAAATAATTGAATTTTTTTTTAGAAAAATTTTATTAAAATAGTAGATACTAAAAATTATTGAATTGTAGGAAATATTTGAAAACAATTGAAATTTTGACAAGAATTTTATTAACATTTTTTTAAAAAATTGAATTTTTTCAATGAATTTTAAAAAAATTTTAAAAATAATTACATTTTACGGGGAATTTAATTAAAATTGTATTAAAAATAATTAAAATTCTGCGGTTAGTTTTATTATTTCTGAAAATAATTGAATTCTTGCTTAGAATTTTATCAAAATTTTTTTTTTTAAAATTGAATTTCCATGAAAAATGTTATTATTAGTGAAAAAAAATTGAATTATTGTGAAAAATTGTATAAAAATTTTCTTAAATAATTGATTTTCTCGAAATAATTTGAATAATAAATATTCAAATCTATAATTTTAACTGAAATTCATTTTTAAAAAAAGTTTCATTAGAAAATTCTACGAGATTTCAATTATTTAAATGCAAAAATAAATAATTTATTGATTAATTATAAATATTTCTTGAAATTAAATTCTCATAAAGAATTTTATCAACAGATTTTTAAAGAATTGAATTCTCTTGACGAGTTTTAATAAAATTTTTAAGAATAATTGCATTTTTCGAGGAATTCGATTTAAATTATATTAAAAATAATTGAAATTCTGAGATGAGTTTTCTTTATGAAAATAATTGAATTCCTAAAAAGAATTTTATTATTATTTATGAAAATAATTCAATCCCTGTAAAAATTTTTATTATTGAAAATAATTTTAAAAATTTGTAAATAATAGAATTCATATGAAATTGAGAAAATTTTTTCTTGAAAATATTTGAAATTTTGACAAAAATTTTTAAAAAATTAAATTTTGCCAAGAATTTTATTAAAAAATTTCAAAATAATTGAATTGTGGAAAAGAATTTGATTATAGTTTTGAAAATAATTGAATTTATGCAATAATTTATCATTTTTTCAAAATTCAATCTTTTTTAGTGTTTTTGAGTAAAATTCATCTATAAATCCACCAATTTTTAATAATTAATTAAATATTTATTTAACAAATTTCAGAAGAATGTGAATTATTAAAATTTTTAAAAACCTAAGTAATCTTTAAAATTTCTTATAAAATTCATTAAAAAATGAAATTTTATAAAATTTCAATATTCATCTTTTTATGAAAATTGTATACGCAACTCTTTGAAAATTCAATTAATTTTAAATTACTTTTATTTCCAAAATATAATTTTAGCTAGTAAATAAATAAAATACAAAGAATTAAAAAGTAGGTAGTAAATTAAGTAAATAAAGAAATTTTCGTTTTGGGGAGCAGTTGAAATCGAGTGTAATTAAAAAATAGGTTACAACGAGAAATAAACAATAGCATTTAATAAATTGGAGCTTTAGACTCTATCCTTGCTTCTTTTTTTTTTTTTTTTTTTTTTTTTTTTGGGTAGAAAAGGAATTCGGATTTCCTTGGCTCGTTATCACGATCCAGCATTTTCTCTTTGGAAATCCGAATCCTTTTCTTGATCTTCTTTAGTCCTTATCGCATCTCTGGACCGCTCAACGGTTTCAACGTAATTGACTTTATGGTAGGAAGAAGGAAGGGGGGAAAGGGGGAAAAAAAAGAAAAATAAATGTGTTCCAGGGAATGCCAACGACTAGAGTTGCAGCCACTAACCAGAGGCTGCGGAGCAATTGATCCCAATTGATGAGTCAGACATTCGTTTTGTTACACACGTCTCTTGCAAACATTCACGTACAATACGAATCCATAACTCACTGACCAGAATATTTTCTGCGATTTCAAAAAAAAAAAAAAAATACTACTCTGTTCATTTTTTCCACTCTTCCAGAAGGCAAACAATTATTTTTCAATAACTTTTATACATATATACATTTTTTCGAATTTCATGTCTTTTTTTTTGGGGGAGAAAAAATATTTACTGAACTAACAATAAATTGTTTTCCCTTCTTCGCAAACTGTGTTATAAAAAAAAATTGAAGCGTTGATTCAAAAATTTTCGAACTATTAATTTTAACGTAGTAAAACGGCGGGAGTATTTTTTTTTCAGTTACATTTATTTTTAGAAACAAAACGAAAGGTAAAAAGTAATCTGAATTCATTGAAGGACTTAATTTGTAAATTGAAATTCGGGAAAGTTTTTTTTCATGCTTTTTTTACTCTTTTGAAGGATTAATACTTATGTATCAATAAGTAATATTAATTAATAATAGGTATTAATTATTAATTTAAAAATTAAAATTATTTTTTCAATTATTTCAATTTTTTTAGAAAAGTTTTCAAATTTTTTGAATTTACAATTAATTTTTTTCAAGAATATTATTTTAATTCTAATTACAGACCTAAAAAAAGTCTTTGTTAATTTTTAAAAAATTAGTTTTTTAAACTTTATTTGTTTCATTTAAAATAAATTTTTCTTTCAAACAAAAGAAGATTTTTTTAATCAAAGACAATTTTTTTGATTTAAACAAATTTTCTCTGAAGTCAAAAAATTTTTCATTAAATCAAAGAAATTTTTTCATTCAAATAAAATGAAAAATTTAATGAAAAAATTCTTTAAATAAAAGAAAAATCTTTAATCTAAAATTGAAAACAAATTCTTTGATACAAATAAATTGTTTATGAATCAAATAAGTTCTTTTTAATTAAATAAATCTTTGTATCAAAGAAAAATTAATTTTCAATCTTAGAAACAAGTCAAAGCAAATAATTTCTTTAAATTAACAAAAACTTTTTTCTTGATGTATTTTTAATAGTTAGTTACAAATTTAATAATTATTAATATTATTTTTATATTATTTTAATTCAATTGTTTTTAATATTTTTTAATTATTTAAAATTTTTCAAATTTAGACTAATTCTGTCTGATATTATTTTAATAATTATTTATATTGATAATTAATTATTAATTATTGATTTAACAATTATTATTATTATTTCGATAATTTCAAGAACTCAATTTATTGTAGTTTTTTTTTAAATTTAGTAACAAAAAAAAAATGTCAAAAGTAATAAAAATTTAATTTCCTTTATTAATTGAGAAAATTAATTTTCAACGCTTGTTATTATGAAGAAAAATAAATATAAACTAAGTCGTAAATAAAATAAAAAATTCTTTTTAACAAGAATTTAATTTTCGTTTTCTTATAGTAATAAAATATTTGAATCTCTAAAGTTGAAACTAGGGTCAGAAAAATAGAATCATCAAAAAATGGGAAATGAGAATAAGAATCTCCTTTTTCTCACTGCGTGTAATAAAAAATATTAAAACTAGTAAATTTTACAATTTTCAGAGAAAATTGTCTCCCCTTTTTTCTTTATCAAGCATAAAAAATACGTAGAAATTTTCAAATATTTCAAAAAATTTTTTATTTTTTTATTGAAATAAATAGTAAAAGTTACTCTATAGATATATGTGTAGTTCTTTCTCCCAGTTTATAAATAATGAATGTGCAATAAAAAAAAAAGAAAAAAATTTTTTTCGGTGAAAGCAAGTTTATAAAGTAAAAGTCTCGGGAAAATGTATTTACAAAGAGTAAAAGATATTGTGTAAAACGAGGGTCGGTAACAAAAAAGCGACGTGCGGAAACGAGCGAGTAGAGGAAATTGCATCGCGAATTCAGTCCCTGTTTTCCGCTGCTATACGTATTTTTCGTTATTTCTTTTTTTTTATTCTACTTTAATTTTGCTGTTCTATTTTTCAACCGAAATCCCACAAATGTCACCCACTCATTTTCTATTAACTAGCCAGGGAGGAGACACGTGCAAATGAGAGAACAAAAATTATGCAAAAAAAAAAGAAAAAATGTAAGAGTTTACAAAATTTTTTATGTTTAATTATTATTTTTTAATTTCATTCTTATTGAATTATAAATTATAATTCAAATTTCAAATTTACTTTGAATAGTTTTTATTAATATTATTATTATTAAATAATTGACAAATTTTTTTGTAAAAGAAAAAAAAAAGAAACTGCAACTCTTTATACGCACTTTGAGAATTTAGTTGAATCAAATAAATATTTACTTGAATCATATAAATATTTAATTGAATCCAATAAATATTTACCTACTTTAATCAGATAATTTTTACTTTAATCAAGTAATTTTTATTTTAATCAAATAGATATTTACTTGAATCTTATAAATATTTTAATATTTTTAATTTAAACAACAAATAATTTTTACTTAAATCAAATAATTCTTATTTCAATTAAATTTTTTTTTTATTTCAATTAACCCCTTCACTGTCAGTGGGCTCTATAGAGCCATAAAAATGTCGTGCCCTGTATGTCCATGGGCTCTATAGGGCCATCGGAAAAAAAGACATTTAAATGTTAACGAATCTGGCTAAAAATCCTTACTCGGGGGTTTTCGGGGTCGCTGAATCCAAATCCGTTGTCGAAAATTCAAAATTCAAAATGGCGGCTTCAAAATGGCGCCCAAAAAAATTTTTAAGTTTACGATTTTTTTTTAAAATGCCTTAAAATGCCAACTTGGGGGTTTTCGAGGTCGCTGATTTCAAATCCGTGGTCAAAAATTCAAAATTTAAAATTGCAACTTTAAAAAGGCGACAAAAAAAATTTTTAAATTAACGAATTCGTTAACTTTTCAATTTTTTTGCTCGATATTTTGAAGCCGCCATTTTGAATTTTGACTTTTCGACCACGGATTTTGAATCAGTGACCTCAAAAACATAAAATATGACAATATCATGATTTTTAAAAAAAAATTTTTTTTTGAACACTTATGGCACAAAAACTTTATTTTCACTCGACTGTGAAGGGGTTAAATAATTTTTACTTAAATCAAATAATTTTTATTTCAATTAAATAATTTTTATTTAAATCAAATAAATTGCATTTGAACCATTAATTTAAGTATTTGAACTGGAATACTATTTAATTGACATATAAAATTAATTTATTTAAATAAATATTCATAACAGCTACAGAATTAAACGGTTATGTGAGTCAAATAATTTTTTTTCAGTGCAATAATAATAATAATAATAATAATAATAATAATAATAATAATAATAATAATAATAATAATAATAATAATAATAATAATTTGTATAAAAATTGTGTAAATAATTTAATTATAAATTTCTATTTGTAAATACATAACGTTTATTTATTTACTTATTTTTTTCGATAATTTTGAAAATTACGAATGATTAAAAATTTAGTTTATAAGAAAACTTAGCAAAATAAAAAGAAAGTTTTTTTTTAATAATTAATTGAATTAGTTATAATTAATAATATTCGTATAAAAAATTATTATTATTATTATTATTATTATTATTATTATTATTATTATTATTATTATTATTTTTATTATTATTAATAGGTATTACTATTATTATTTTATTATTTCTAAAAAATTCAATAAAAAATAAAATTTTAATACTAATAGAGTAAATTTTCTCTTTATTTATAAAATGGAAAAATATTATTAATCGGCTACACTATAGTAGTTGTGTTGCAAAATATATTTGAAATTGAATTTAAACGAATAAGATAAATCCATTTCCTCTTCGAGAGTAAAAGTACAATGTACGAGAATCATATAAATATCAAAATTCGGAAATTGAATTCTCGAAAGCTCGTCGTCAAACAATTTGCGAATTAAATTTATTAGACGAAAAATTTGATACGTCTATGTGAGAGTCGATTAAATTGATTGATATTAATTAAGTCTACTGCCAATTATATTATTATTTAATGACATACATATAATTAGAAGCTCTTCAAAATTGATAGGCGATCTTTGTATAATCACTTCACATACAATTGTCATTTTTATTAAAAAATAATTAAATATTCTAATTTCTTTTTTCAAATGAAAATAAATTCTTCTTGTAGTAAAAATACTGTGAAAAATTTTTTTATTTTATTTATTTGTTCAAATTTATACGGACAAAGAATGTAAAAAAAATTTTCGTCTAAAATTAAGAGTATATTAAAAAAAATTGCGTAAATAATTAATTAATTAAATAATTAATAATTTATAATTTAATTTTAATTGTAAATTAAAATTAAATTACGGTGTAATTTACAAATTTTCGTTTGGAATTTTTTGTAATCACTGAAAGTAGAAGTAAAATATGCTATAAATTTCCTTAAGGATATAAAATTGTCACTGTTTTTTTTTCAAAGTATTTTAATATTCGTTTGGGGAAACCAAAAAATTCAAGGGGATTTAGATTTTCAATTTTTAGTCTTCATGTTAGAGGAACCATTTTGAATTTTTTAAATCGAACATCAAGAACGTATTCAGTGACCCCAAAAAGCTTAGAATACTGAAGTTGAATTAGGTTTAAATTTTTAAAGTGCCCGTATACTACCACCAGTGATGCAAACGTGACAGAATTTTTTTTCCCCTATTTCTCTCCGGTCGTGGACTTTCAATGGATTAATTATATAATTAATTAGTAGATTTTTAGATCTTCTTCAAAATTGGTTTTTTTTTTATTATTTTAATTTCCATTACGTAA
This sequence comes from Leptopilina syphax, assembly GCA_032872505.1. Taxonomy (NCBI): domain Eukaryota; kingdom Metazoa; phylum Arthropoda; class Insecta; order Hymenoptera; family Figitidae; genus Leptopilina; species Leptopilina syphax. The sequence goes on along the minus strand of CM065468.1, from coordinate 19,417,385 downwards.
CTATTCGGGATTTTTATGATTTTAATAACTTCTCGAAAATAGATTTCTTTATTTTTTTAAATATAATATTACGTGACTATTTGTGTTTCTATAATTCTTTTATTTATTAATCTAACATTTTTCTAAAAATTAAAACAGTAATTCTTCCAAAATTCAACTATTTTCTAGAATTTTGAAGTAAAATTCTTCTCTAAATCGTTCTTCTTCTTAATTCGTAGTAATTTTGAGAAAGTTTTTTGAGAATTAAATTATTTTATAGAAAGAATAATTCATTTAATTTATGTAATTCTAAAATTCAATTCAATTATTTTCAAAATTTGTATAAATTATCTCCGAAAATTAGCATTTTAATCCATCCAAAATTCAAGTATTTTCTAGAGTGTAATTGAAATTCTTCTCTAAATTAATTATTTTTATAGTAATTTTCAGAAAGTTTTTTGAGAATTCAATTATTTAAAAACAGAAACGTTTATTTAAAATACATCTATTAAATTCAATTATTCTCCAGTGAAATTTGACGATAATTCAATTATTTCATTATTTGGCAATTTTTCACATAAATATATTTAAAAATTGAATTGATTTCTGAAAAATTTAAAGGAAAATTTTTCAAAAAGCTAAGTGCATTAAAAAGTTTACTTTAAATTACTCGCAGTTAAAATTTAAAAAAATTTTAATTTTTGAAGAACTAAAAAGATTATTATTTAAAATTTATTTATGAATAATTCTACTTAAAAATTCAAAATATAATTGAATTTTATTATAGTGAGTTTACCGTTTTCATAAAAAATTGAATTTCAAAAAGTTCCAAAATTCGGAAAATTTCAAAAAAGTTTAATTGTTAAAGAATTTTAATTAAAAATTTTAAACAAATCGGTTTTTGAAAAATTGTTACTAAAATTTTTTCGAATAATTTTAATTACTTACTTTAAAATAATTTTAAGTAAACTAAAGTGAAAAAAAACTAAGTGCATTAAAAAAGTTTACTTTAAATTATTCAAAGTTAAAATTTGTTAAAAATTTCAATTTTTGAAGAACTATCATAAAATTATTATTCACAATTTATTTATGAATAATTCTACTTAAAAATTCGAAATATAATTGAATTTTATAATAGTTGAGTATACCGTTTTTATAAAAAATAGAATTACAAAAAGTTTCAAAATTCAGAAAATTTTCAGAAAATTTAATTGTTAAAGAATATTTTAATTAAAAATTCTAAACAAGTCAGTTTTTGAAAAATTGTTACTAAAATCTTTTCCAAATTAATTAAATTTTTTGAATACATATTTATTGGAAAATTTGTCGAATAATTGAAATTTAGTAAATTGGAATTGTTTAGAAAAATTTTAATTAGGTACTAACTTCAAAATAATTTTAAGTAAACTTTCTTTTTTTGTTTGAATAATTGAATTTTCAAAGAACTTTCTCAATAATTATTAAAAATAATTCATTTAGTGAGGGATTTTAGTTAAAAATTTCAAAAATAATTAAATTTTACAAGAGATGCGATTAAAACTTTTCTAAATTATGAAATTTCTAAAGGTTTCAAATTGAAATTTTAGAAAAATTAATTTTTAAATAATGTTAATTCAAAATTTCGAAGAAGTTAGTTTTTTGAAAACTTTTTATTTCAATTATTTCTTAAATTTTTGGAAATTTTAACATTTTTCAAAAATTAATAAAAATAATTTTATTTGGAGAAGAATTTTTGTTAAAAATTTAAAAAAATAATTCAATTGAAATCTCAAAAATAATTTAGTTATTTAATTAAATTAATTAAGTTACAGTAATGTAAATTAAATTATTATTTTGAGTCAAAGCAGAAGTCAAAATTCTATCTAGAAATCAGGGTTTTTAATATTTATTTTAATATTTAAAATTTTTAATTTATATATATACATATTTTCCTAAATTGCTGATTCTGATTGTAATAAAAGTTAAAAAATTAAATTTGCCAATTAGAAACTTTAGGAATTATTTTTTTTTATAGTAACGCAAAATTATTGCAATAAAAATTTAATTTGAAGAAAAAATAAACAAATTTCATTCATATGAACGTTCAGAACTTTAGGATAATAGTTTTTAGTAGGTAATTCTTGAAACTAGGTAATTCTTGAAGATATTTTTTTGCTTTCTTCTGCAAACTGTTAAAAAAAATTTAATTGAATAAATAAAATAGTCTAAATTTATTTAGACTATTATTATATTATTAAAACATTAAAAATCTGTTATTATGTTACTAAAACATTTAAAATTTATTATTTATTATTATTAAGTCTTCGTTTCTTTCACATATTAATTTTTTTTTTTTAAATCGAAAATAAAAATTTCAATTTTCTAAAAACTTTACACATTTAAATAACAATGGAGAAAAATTCTCCAATTTTCGAATGATAAAAAATTATTATTTAGCCAGTTTATCGGAAAATGGAAAATCAATCGTATTTCACTGTTTTATATTGAAATTTTTTCGGCGCATTGGAATATTTTCAGTTACAAAAGCGTGGATTATTGGAAATTCGATGGAATGAGAGAGGGTTTTGGAAAGTTTCCTTGTTTGTATCATTCGGTTACAAAGATGGACTGTAAAAGTGAGTGAAATTTATATACATATATATATATATATATAGAAAGGGAAATAAAATGAAAATCCCATGGACGATTCTTTTCACGATTCAAACTCTGAGCCGCGATGAAATGCGCTTTTCTGGTTTCCCTCACTCTATGTCAAGCAAACTCTGTATCTCGTACCTGAATATTGATAGAACGTATAATATATATTCACAGAGGCATCTCTCGTCTCTATGGGTATTGAGAGACGCCGCCGCGCCACCAACTCCTCCTTGTCTCTAGAACCCATTGAGTCTAATAAATCCCAGATTAAAAATGTGTCTACTTCTGTTTTTCCAATATTTCATATATATATCATTATATATATCGTGTACAGGAATTAGTATAATAAAAAAAATTTCCTCTCTAAAAGTTTCTCTTTTTTTACAAGCAGAGTGATAAAAAAATTTTTATTTTTTTGTTTTATTCGTTTCTTTTTGTTTAAATAACAGAATCAGTTTTAATATTTTTTTTTTTTGCTACTATCTGTACATATTAATAGACGTATTTTATAAAATTTAATTACTTTTGAAATTTTTAACTAAAATTTTTCTTTAAATCAATTATTAATTATTTTCAATAATTTTTGAAAGTATTGCGACTAAGTAAATTATTAATTATTCGCAATAATTTTTGACACTATTGCGACTAAATAAATTATTTATTATTTTTAACAATTTTGGAGAGTATTGCGACTAAATAAATTATTAATTATTCGTAATAATTTTTTAGAGTATTGCGACTAAGTAAATTATTAATTATTCGCAATAATTTTTGACATTATTGCGACTAAATAAATTATTTATTATTTTTAACAATTTTGGAGAGTATTGCGACTAAATAAATTATTAATTATTCTTAATTACATATTTTTGATAGTATTGTGACTAAATAAATTATTAATTATTCGTAATAATTTTTTAGAGTATTGCGACTAAGTAAATTATTAATTATTCGCAATAATTTTTGACACTATTGCGACTAAATAAATTATTAATTATTCGTAATAATTTTTTAGAGTATTGCGACTAAGTAAATTATTAATTATTCGCAATAATTTTTGACACTATTGCGACTAAATAAATTATTAATTATTTTTAATAATTTTGGAGAGTATTGCGACTAAATAAATTATTCATTATTTTTAATAATTTTTTAGAGTATTGGGACTAAATCAGTTATTAATTATTGTTAATAACAATTTTTTAGAGTATTGTGACTTAATCAATTATTCATTATTTTAAATAATTTTTGAGTGTATTGCGACTAAATCAATTATTATTTATTATTAATAATTTTTTAGAGTATACTGCGACTAAATAAATTATTCATTATTCGTAATAATTTTTGAGAGTATTTGCGACTGTACGTCGCAATACCTATTAATATATTTCTCCTGTAAGCTTTGAGGAGAGTGGAAAAAAATTAAAAAATATAAGAAAATTTTTTGTTTATTAAAAGAGATGCTTGAGGAAAAGGGGATGAAATCCACTCTCGTTGAAAGTCACAACCATTTATCATTTTCTTATTCTCAAAAGATGAATCAACTTGTTTCAGACGATATGGCATTGCGGTTAAAGGGGGGTTACTAAAAATAATGCTCGCATTTTGAAATTCCCCCGAGAAGTTTGTTGTTGATGGAAAACAGTGAATACTTTTACAGTTGGAATTTAATCTTTAATGCCATTTAAAAAAAAATATTTAATTTAATTTAAAAAAAATACTTTTACAGTTAGAATTTAATCTTTAATGCCATTTAAAAAAAAAATTAATTTAATTAAAAGAAATACTTTTACAGTTGAAATTTAATCTTTAATGCCATTTAAAAAAAATATATTTAATTTAATTTTAAAAAAATACTTTTACAGTTGGAATTTAATCTTTAATGCCATTCAAAAAAATTTTTGAATTTTAAATAATGTTAATTTAAAATTATGAAGAAATTAGTTTCTTGTAAAATTTGAATTCAAATTGTTTCTTATTTGACATTTTAAGACATTTTGTTTGCTTCGTTTTTGAAATTATTTACAATTTTTCTATTTATATTATTTTAAAACTTCTTATTATATTCATTAAAATATATTTTTGTTTTTAGTATTTTCAAGACTTAAAATTAATTTTTTCCTTCGTTATGGAAATAGGTAAATTGATAAAAATAATTCTTTACTAATTTCTTCATGAATAATTTTTACTTCTATAACTTTTATTACAATATTTTTTACTTTAATAATTTCAACTGCAATAATTTTTATCTAAGTATTTTTTACTCTAATAATTTTTACTATTACGCAATCCATTTATTAACAATTGAATTTTACTAAATTTCAATTATTCGAAAATTTTTCAATTAAACTACCTTCTTTAGAATTTTTAATTAAAATTATTTAAGATACAAATTTTTTAAAATTCTGAAAATTCAACTATTTGTCACTAAAATTTAAAAATTCAATTACTTATCAAAATGGTATATAGTGGTAATAAAAATTTTTTTCTTGGCTCAAATAATTCTTTACTAATTTTTTCATGAATTATTTTTACGTCGATAATATTTTAATTCTATATTTTTTACTTCGATAATTTTTAATTAATTGATTTTTACTTTAATAATTTTTGAAAAATTTCCTTGAAAATTAAATTATTAAAAAATTCGATTAATTTAAAATTTTAAAAAAAAATTAAGTTATAATTTTCCAAATATTGACTTCGTTAGAATTTTTAATTGAAATTATTTATTATTTAAATTTTTTGAAATTATTAGAAAATATTCCAATAAATATGTGTTCAAAAAAATTAATTAATTTCGAAAAAATTTGAGTAACAATTTTTCAAAAACTGATTTGTTTAGAATTTTTAATTAAAATATTCTTTAACAATTAAATTTTCTGAAATTTACTGAATTTTGAAACTTTTTGAAATTCAATTTTTTATAAGAACGGTAAACACAACTATTATAAAATTCAATTATAATTTGAATTTTTAAGTAGAATTATTCATAAATAAATTTTAAATAATAGTTTTTTTAGTTCTTCAAGAATTGTAATTTTTTAAAATTTTAACTTTGAATAATTTAAAGTAAAACATTTTAATGCACTTACTTTTTTGGAAAATTTTCCTGCAAATTTTTTAGAAGTTAATTCAATTTTTAAATATATATTTAATTGAAAAATTGTGACTAATTGAAATATCGTCAAATTTCACTTGAGAATAATTGAATTTTTATAGATGTATTTTAAATAATCTTTTCTTTTTTAAAATAATTGAATTCTCAAAAAACTTTCAGAAAATTACTATAAAAATAATTAATTTAGAGAAGAATTTCAATTACACTCTAGAAAATACTTGAATTTTGGATGGATTAAAATGCTAATTTTCAGAGATAATTAATACAAATTTTGAAAATAATTGAATTGAATTTTAAAATTACATAAATTAAATGAACTATTCTTTCTATAAATTAATTCAATTCTCTAAAAACTTTCTCAAAATTACTAAAAATAATTGATTTAGAGAAAAATTCCACTTCAAAATTCTAGAAAACAGTTGAATTTTGGAAGAATGAGTGTTTTAATTTTTAGAAAAATATTAGATTAATAAATAAAAAATTAGAGAAACACGAATAGTCACGCAATATACTAATTTAAAAAATAAAGAAATCTATTTTCGTGAAGTTATAATTAAAATTATAAAAATCCTAAATAGTTACGTAATGGCAATTAGAGTAATAAAAAAACCAATTTTGAAGAAGCTCTAAAAATCTACTAATTAATTATATAATTAACCCATTGAAAGTCCACGACTGGAGAGAAATAGGGGGAAAAAAATTCTGTCACGTTTGCGTCACTGGTGGTATACGGGCACTTTAAAAAATTAAAACCTAATTCATGTTCTCTCTTCGCTTTATTCCGTTTGTGAGAGAACTTTCATGCCATCTAGGCGGTAATTTTAAGAATTCTTTTGGCGCGAAATTCAAAATTCAACATTTTTTTTTTCTATGGAATCATTCCAGTAAAATTCTATGGAACCTTTTTGATAATTTTGAAAAAGAAAAAGTGATGATTTCTTTTTCTTAATCTCCTTTTTTTTCAAAAGTGAATTAAATTTGGAAAAAATTATCAAAAAATTTTTTGTTCACAAAAATGTTTGTGAAATGTTTTCTTGAATGTTTTAGAAGAAAAGAAAAAGTTTTGTTGATAGAATTTTTTTTTAGAAAATTCGTTACAGACGTATCGAGCAAGAGAAACTCATCTCTTTATACTATAAGCGTTTAATTTTCCTCTAAAGTTTCAATGTAAGCCCTTACACGTATATATCGAAAGTTATATAGAGAGAGAATAGAAACAATCCTCACAAACTGAATTTTCGAGTAATACGCTTTTCCCATAGCAGTTCGGGGGGGATTACCCAGTGTTAGGAACGAAGGGTGTACACCTCTCATCTCGCTACATTTCAGACGATAACTGACTTACAGTTAGCCACCCTCAATCCCAGATTTCTGTATTTCCTCCTCCCCCTCCCCTTTATCACCCCCTTTCCTTTGTCATACTTCTCGCATCGTTGTACACATTCATTTTGGTTCACGGTTTAAATGAATCTTCTGGTCACTGGAACTGAGAGAGGAGAGAGAGAGGAGAGAGCTAGTTTATGTTGTCCGACAATGCAAGGGACAAGGCATAAAACAAAGAGAGTTTTGATACTAACTCGCTCTCTACCTTCTACAAAACTATCCTTCAAATACACTGCATTCTGATTCGTAACATCATTCGCATTCCTATTGAATGCTTTTCTGACTTTTTCTATCGCTCAAAACTGTTTGATAAATTGTTCATGTTCTATTTTTGTATTATCAAAAAAAAAAAACTTTTTATCGTTTCCGCTTCAAGAAGCGTTAACAATTTTAATTTTGCCACTATTATTTAGTGGTGATTAAAAATAACATCAAAAATGTTTGTCGAAATGAAAAGAAAGTCTTCGATACTAATTCCAATTTATTAATACACTACTGATTCCTCTATTTTATTTATTTATTTATTTATCTATTATTATTATTATTATTATTATTATTATTTGTTATTATCTATTTATCTATCTACAATAATAATTATTATTAATAACTAGCAAAAATTCGCGCGCTAAAGCGCGCAGCTAATTTCTTACTTACTTTTTAAAATAAAATTAGAAATTTTATAAATAATAGAATTTAAAAATTTTTAATTAAAATTTTTGTTGAGGACACTAAAAAAAATAATTAAATTTTCAAATAAATTTAGCAATTTTAAAAATAATAGAGTTTAAAAATTTTTAATTTAAATTTTTGTTGAAAACTTAATAAAAATAATTACATTTTCAAATAAATTTAGCAATTTTAAAAATAATAGAATTTAGAAATTTTTATTTCAAATTCTTGTTTAAAACACTAGTAAAAAAATTCATTTCTGGAGAAATTACAAATAATTGGAGAAATTCAATTATTTTCAAAAGTAATAAATTTCTCCTTTCATAAAATTTAATTATGTTAAAAATTAAAAAAAAAATTCTCGTCAAAATCCCAATTATCTTTATAAATTATAAATAACAAAATTCTTCCCCAAAAATTCATAAATAATAAAATTTTTTCTATGGAATTCAATTATTTTCATAAAAAATAATTAAAAATTCTAGAAAATAATAATTAAATTGAAATGATGAAAATAATTTTGAAAAAGTTACAGTAACAATAATTCTTATAATACAAAATAATGATTTTATCACTTCGACTCGGAGCAATCGATATCTTCATGTTTTATAACAATACTTTTATAACTTGTTTAATTTCAAAAAGGTTTGAATTTAAAATTTTTGAAAATCCTAATTCCTGTGTAAAAATAATAATAATTAAATATTTATTTAAAAAAGAACTTATTGATGTTTTCGAATAATTTTAAAATTAAAGAAATTCGTAAATAAATCTAATAGAACATTTTTTTGATTAAAATATTTTCCTTTATTTTTTAAAAATTTAAAAAGCTTCAATTTAATTTTCAATTAAAATTTGTAATTGACAAATGGAATTTATTTTTATTTGTGAAAATTGTATTTCAAATAATTAAAATATTCTTTGAAAATATTATTTATGAAAATAATGGAATTTTTTACGAAGAATTTTATAAAAAAACATTTTGAAGAGAATATTGTTATTGAGAAATAAAAATTACGCATAAAATGGGTATATTTTCTATTTTTTAATCATAATTTTTTAACAATAAACAATTTTATAATATTTTTTATAAATAAAAAATATTATTTGTGAATAAGAAAAGTTTGCATAATTTAGATCAGTCAAACGAAATCTGTTATAAAAAAGCATATAATAAAATCGATTACTTGTCAATCTTATAAATATTTACTTGAATCAAATAATTTTTATTGAAATAAATATTTCAATAAAAAAAAATTGTATTATTAATATATTAATTAAACCAATAATTTCAATTTTTGAAAAGCAAATATGATTTAATTATGACCTAACTAAAAATTATTCAATACAAATAAATGTTTATTTGATAATAAACAAATTTAAGCAAATAAACATAATTTATTTGCCTAATAAATAATATTTACAATAAAATAATTGTTTACTGTGACAATTAATTATATTCTCACTAATATTTTTTTTAACTCATTAGTTAATTATTAACATATTATTTCAACAAAATTTACTTTTCGTCAAAAAAATATTCTCTGTAAATTTTTCTCTTCAATAAATAAATAAATTTTTTTGAAAAGTTTTTTTTAAGGAGACAAAACTCAGAGACAAAATTCAGTTTTTGTTTGGAAAAATGAAAATAATTTGCATTTCTCTTGAGAGAAATTTTTATTTCTCAATTATAACAATTTAAAAAAAAATTCCAAGTTTTTTCTAGAAATATCTAAATGAAAAAAAATTTGTTATAAATAATATTTATTTTACAAAAATTTCAGTTTCTTTTGATGAAAAGGGAAAAAATCCATAATTTCTATTTGTTAATCACAATTTTTTACCAAATTTCTGTTTTTGTTTGGAAAAATGAAAATAATTTGCACCATTTACATTTCTCAATTACAATTTTCCAAACAAAATTCCAAGGTTTTTTTCAGAAATAAAAAAAAGAAAAATTGTTACGAATCACAATTTTTTTTTTAATAAAATTTTAATTTTCAAGTATGTCTTTAAAAAAAAAAGAAAAAAAATTCCATAATTTCTATTTCATAATAATGATTTTTAACGAAGTTATTATTTTTTTTCTAGGAATAAATTTTCTCAAATAATTTTCTAGAAATACAGAATTTCTATTTCATAATTGATAATTATAATTTTTGTACAAACTTCGCAGTTGACTCTTTTTCAAAAAAAGGACACAAAATTGTATTTATTGTCCATTTCTTTGAAATAAATGCAAAAATTGGCAAATTTCTATTTTATAACCACAATTTTAGTAGAAAAATTATTTTCGTTATTTCTTTTCTCTTGTTTTTTTGAATGTTAAAAATATTTCTTAGAGAAAAAAAAATTGCCAATAAAATTAAAGCTAGTTAGACAAGTAAGTAAAAATTTTCATAAATTCATCACGAAAATACACAGTATCTGATTTTAAATTAACATAAATAAAGAAAAAATAGAAAAAAATAGAAATACCCAATTTATTTGATAAGGGAAAAAAATTTCATGAAATTCAAGTAAACATTGTGGATGAGAAAATGTGAAATTTTATCACCCTCGTATAATCTACGTCTTAAATAAGAGAATCATGTCAAAATTTATAGAAGATCATAATTCATGTTCCTGATATCTTATACTATTCCGAATTGAAAGAGAATTTACTGAGAGGAAGAGGTTTATTGAGGAGAATATATTTAAATTTCCCATAATTTTTTCATTTTCAAAAAAAGAAAATAATAAAATTTTTAAGTAAAAAAAAATTTTTTTTTTAAATATAAAATTATAAAATATCGACATGAAAATTAAGTATTTGATAACAATTATTTTAATTTTAAAATTTAAAGGGTTTATCCCCCGTTCATATATATCTAAATAAATAAATTTTATGTAATTTTTTTGAAAATTTAAATTTGTTGACTAAAAAAATGATTGTATGGAAAAGTAGTAATGGTAAAAAATAATGGTAGGTACAAAAATAAATTGTTTCATAAATTGCATATTTATTACTCTTTACACGAGCAAAACTGCTTTTTTAAACTTTCATTATCCCTTCTGTAACATAAAAATTTTACATTTTTTTATTTTAAAAAATTGTTTCAAGTATAATCTATAAAAGTTTAAGTAATTTTTCCTCTTTTTTTCTAGTTTTTAAAATTTCTAACCAATTTAAATGGAAAATTTTAGAATAAGGAGAAAATTTTTCCAAAAGTTACATTTGGGAGGAAGGTAAATTTTATAATTTTTTGTTTTGAATTTAAATAATTAATTTTTACTTAAAAAAATGTATCTTGTGAAATAATTTAATTTAATTTTTAGTGTTAGTATTTTTATAAGTATTTTAATATTAAATTAAAAATTCTTACGTTTGTGCAACATTGACTTGTTCCACAATCACTCTCTGGATCATCCATTTTATTTTTATTCTTACACCATGACGGATAAACACAATAACCTGAGTTACCTGAACCACATCTCTTCAAGCGGGTCCCCGCTTTTGCGTCTATAAAATTTTTTTTAAATATAGCAAAAAATTATCAATAGTTTTTATTTTTAAACATCAATTTCAATTTTTCAATATTTCAATATAAATATTCAGATTCGAAATTTAAAAAAATTCACTCATTAACTGATTAATTTATTATTATTATTATTATTATTATTTTCCGAAAAATAATAAAATTTTTAGAATAACAATCCAATTATCAAATTCTTGAATTTAAAAAATTCAAAAATAAAAATTATCGCATAAAAATTAGTGAATAAAAAATCGTAGAAAAACAACTATATAACTTTAAACTGAGAACATTCGAAGATTATTATTTAGATTAGAAAAATAATTTACTGTATAAAAAGTTTATTGTCGAAAAATGTATTGTATTAAAAATCATTTCTTTATTTATAAAAAATCATTTCTTTTATAGAAAATAATTTCTTTTGTAAAAAATAATTGTTCTAATTAATGTATGGTATAAAAAATCATTTCTTTTATAGAAAATAAATTCTTTTGTAAAAAATAATTGTTCTAATTAATGTATGGTATAAAAAATCATTTCTTTTATAGAAAATAATTTCTTTTGTAAAAAATAATTGTTCTAATTAATGTATGGTATAAAAAATCATTTCTTTTATAGAAAATAAATTCTTTTGTAAAAAATAATTGTTCTAATTAATGTATGGTATAAAAAATCATTTCTTTTATAGAAAATAATTTCTTTTGTAAAAAATAATTGTTCTAATTAATGTATGGTATAAAAAATCATTTCTTTTGTAAAAAGTAATTGTACTAATTAATGTATGTATAAAATATCATTTCTTATAAAAGAAAAGGTATAAAAAATCATTTCTTTTATAGAAAATAATTTCTTTTGTAAAAAATAATTGTTCTAATTAATGTATGGTATAAAAAATCATTTCTTTTATAGAAAATAATTTCTTTTGTAAAAAATAATTGTACTGATAAATGTATGGTATAAAAAATCATTGAGATTCGATTAAAATTCGGTAAAGTTGATTTTAAATTATTTTTTAACTTGTATATATATAAAAATTCGAAGAGAAAAATTAAGAAATTTCTAATTTGTTAAACTTTTACTCACCGGTATAGTGAAAGATAGTAATGAGGAATACAATCATTAATAGAGTTAGAGTAATGCTTTTCATTGTTATTTTCTGTTTAACTGTCGAAAAGAATAGATGTTTGACTTCAAAATTATTGTGGTATTTATACGAAAAAGTGTCCCACTTTTTAAGTTCAAAAAAACTTATTTGGTTAATTTTCTTGTCAAGATAACAATTACTACAATAATTATTTTCGGTTATTGCAATTACTGTAAATTACTGTAAACCGTAAGTTTATTAACAACTTGTAATTTAAAAAATGCCTTTTTTCATTTTTTTTTTCTATTTTTAATTTTCTTTTCTTTTATTTTTATTTCATTTTCATTTAAACTTAAAATTAAATAAAAAATTAGTTAACATTTTTACTAATTCTTGAGAGTATGAATAAAAATTGTCGAATAAAATAAACTGACGTAATTTATTTCATTTTTATTTCATTTTATCTAAATTAAAAATTAAATAAAAAATTAGTAAACATTTTTACTAATTCAAATTTTGAGAGTATGACAGTAAAAATTGTCAAATAAAAAAAAAATGACGTAATTTATTTAATTTGTATTTAAATTAAAAATTAAATAAAAAATTAGTAAACATTTTTACTAATTCAAATTTAGAGAGTATGAAAATAAAAATTGTTGAATAAAAGAAAATGACGTAATTTTTCGTTTATTGGAGTATAATTTTTACTTGGAGGGGGGAAACAAGCGCATTAAACGAACAATGGAATAAGGAAAATATAGGGGTTGAAAGGAAGAGGAAAGGACAACCTTTGAATCATGATACACACACTGTGTCTCATCCTCTCGATCGAGCACTGATTCACCATTTCAAAACTCATCCTATTCATAATGGAAATACTAAGCAAGTTCTTTTTTCTTCCCCCCTGAGGAGAAAATTTATCTATTTTACCCTGTAATTTATGTACTATATACATCTATCGCATGATCGCAACCACGGAAAATAAAGATTAATGAAACATTCAACTAAATTGAAAGAGAAATTACTGTTTTATTTCTTCAAAAGAAAAAGACACCATCTAACTTTCTCTGAATCATCACAAAATGTACACTTGAATTATTTTTATTGCAGCGAGATTTTCGTTTTATTGCTTGAAATTAATTTTTCCATTTATTCGAATTTTAATTCCCCCAGAAAATAGGTTTGATCGTCCAAATGAATGGAAATTGTCTTCTATTTGAATATTTTTGAAATTATCACTATTCTCAGGTTTTCGATTTATTTTTCCAGTATTTTTAATGGAAATTCTTCTCTACATGAATTATTTTTAATAATTTTTGAAAAACTTGAAAAAAATGTCGACAACTTCTATTATAAGTGAAAAATTTTTAAAAAAAGTTTTTAACGCCTAAATGAACGAAACTTGTTTTTTATTTGAATATTTTTAAAATTATCACTATTCTCAGTGTATCGATTTTTTTAGTATTTTTAACAAAAATTCTTCTCTACATAAATTATTTTTAATAATTTTTGATAAAATCGACACAGTCAATAACTCTTATTAATTAAATAATTTTTGAAAAAGTTTTAAATTTTAAACAATTTGAAATTTTAATTCCCCCTAAAAAAAAAATTTTGATCGTCCAAATGAACGGAACTTGTTTTTTATTTGAATATTTTCAAAATTATCACTATTCTGAGTTTTTTTACTTCTTTTTTTAGTATTTTTAACAAAAATTCTTCTACACGTGAAATATTTTTAATAATTTTTGAAAAAATCGGTTATGCCGACAACTATTTAAAACTTAATTATTTTTAACAACTTTTTTTTAAATTGAAGAATTTTTGAAAAAGTTTGAAATTTCGAACAATCTGAAAACAACATGAATTAAAATTTTTCAAAAAACTAAGTACTACAAAATTTTAAATCAAAAATTAAAATTAAAAATATTTAAAACTTAAATTTTTGAAGAATTTTAATTTCAAACTTTTAGAAATTCAATTCTTTATAGAATTGGAAATCTCTTATAAAATTTAATTTAAATATTTTTAAATATAATTGTTCACGAAATGAATGATCATTTATTTTTAATAATTTTTGAGAAAAAGTTCTTTGAGAATTTAATTATTCAAACAAACAAAAGAAATTTCAGTGAAAATTATTCTGAAATCCATTTGTTTTGAATTCAATTTCATTAAATTTCAATTATTCGAATGGAAAAAATTTTCTAATTATAAATATTCAACAATTTGATTAACTTAAAAATTTATTAAATTAAGTTACAATTTTCTAAAAACTGAATTTTTAAGTAAAATTATTTTAAAAATAATTTAATTCTAGAAGATCTATCATAAAATTATTATTCATAAATTTCACATTTCGTAAAGTTCAATTATTTTGTCATAAATAAAAAAAAATTTACGTTTTTGTATTAAAAAATTGTGTCAATTTAAAAGTATAAAAGGCAACAGAAAAAAAATTTAAAAATAATTAATTATTTTCTAATCAAATATTACAACTAAAAATTTAAAATTTTACTATCTTATAATAAATATTATCACGGAAAAAACTAAGTTACCATCTTATAAAAATTTAAAAGTTTACAAATTGAAATTTTGAAAAATTTAAATTAAAAATTCTCATCAACTTAGTTTTTTTAAAAACTTTTTATTCAGGTTTTTTTAAAACAAGTTCTGAATTGATATTTCCAATAATTTAAATATTCTAAAAAATAATTTAATTTTGGAAGAATTGCAATTGTAATTTTTTAGGAATAATTAAATTTTGAGAAGATTTAAATGTATAATTTTAAAAAATTTTAATTTAAAAATTTAATTTAATTTTAATTTAAAAACTCTGTAAAAATTAGATTTCTAGAAAATGAATTAAAATTTCTTCAAGATAATTGAATTCCCGAAAAAAATTAATTGACAAAAAAACAGTTAAAAATTTCGTCATATTTTATGGAAATTTATTACTATTTTTGAAAGTATTCATGTCTTTAAAAGAAAAATATTTAAAAATTAAATAAAAAATTATTTGAAATATAAAATTTTAACTATCAAAACCGAAAAAATAAGAAAACAAACACAATGATTAATTTCAGGTTTGACCAGAAAAACCAGAAAAATAATTAATATTTTTTTTTTTGCAATTGCAAAAAAATAACTTTAAACTAAATAAATGATCAATTTTAATATTTTTCATTCGAGAAAGTAATTTTTATAAAAATATTGAAGTCCAGAAGAATATTTTCTTCTCTTGAACGTTCAAATATTTAGAAAAATAAAATATTGTCGTTCATGTGAAAGTTCGAAACTTTAGGAACATAAATTTTTACAGAAAGAGAAAAAGAGAGAAAAGAGAAAAAAAAATTGGTAAAAATTCGTATCTTTCGATAAATAATCTTTAGTAGACAATAACAATTTTTTTATACAAAACAATTTTTATTATTAATTTTCATTAAATTCGGTATTTTTTCATTATCATCAGTTGATTGCAAATAAATTATGTTTATCAAACAACAAAATTAATTTTCTATTAAAACAAGTTTGGGCATATAACAAGGTTAAATTAATTTCAAGTTTCAGGTGAATTTACTTATAAGTTTTAAATTGAATTTCAAAACTCAACAGGTGAAGCTGTTGCATGAGATGTGATATTCTGACATACAATTCAGTTTAACTTTAACTTTTTATAAATATTTGCCTAATTTCATTTATGTAGACAGTCAAAATAATTATATTATCGCAATGAACATTCGTTATCTACTTTGAAAAATGTCTTAGAAAAAAGAGGAAAAAAATTACTGCAAATGAAAGTGAAATTTATTTTTTTATTTTTCTAGTACAAACCGATAAGCAATAACTATAACTTTTTTTTTATCTAATTTCGTAAAAGTACATAAATATGCTTTTAACTTTATTTCCACCTGTCATCAAAAAGACACGGTTACAGTCAACTCAAGACACATAGTCAACTCTCCATAAATTCAATCTCAAGGGACATGAAAAAAATTTCAAATTATCCATCTTTTCATTTAATCTGGAATATTTTAAAATAAAATAATAATTTATATTATAATATTCAATTCGAATTTATTAATTAATTTTTTTTATTTGGTTTAGCTTCTAGGATACTGACAAAATGGATAAATATTATTTTTCTTTGTATACAGACACCAGAATAAGATATCGTGCTATGAGATGTGGAGCGGAAAACACAGGATATTGTGTATTTCCGACACGTAAGAATAAAAATAAAATGTATGATTCAGAGAGTTATTGTTCAACATAAACTTGTTGCACAAAAAGGTAAGAATTTAATTCAATTTCATTTCATTTAATGTCCGCTCCAAATAGAAATTTGACCTCAGCTTAAGGATTGTCACAGCGGTGGTGAGGGGCAAGGGGATTGTTCCCATTACTCCCATGTAAAATCTTGCATGTTTGCAACCTCAAAAAAAAATTTCAGTTTCATAATTTTAATCAAAAATCCTATATATTTATTTTATTCAAAGAAAAAAAACATTCAAAAAAGATGTAAAAATTAATGATAAAATTTTTTCAAGACTAAAATATTAAAAAATGTATTTAATTAATTTTTTGAAAAAGTGCTAAAAACCATTACACAACATAGTCAACATATGGTTGGTACGACTGGAATATAGTATATTGTCAGAGGTTAACCTCAAATTTTTTAGTGTTGAGAACACGAAAATTACAATAAACAAATGTAAAATATAATTATGATGCAAAAGAAACATAAAAGTTATTAACTTATATTTAAGGGATATTATTAATTTCAAATGTACAGATCAAATTTGTATTTTTTTGAGGTTGTGTGTTGTTGCGATGTTGCCACATTTTCATGTGTTTTTGTGTTTGATACTTATACAATTATTACTGTTCTGAAAACTAAAACTTTAATAATTATTTATTCATTAAATCTGTGGTAAACTTTTTCTAAAATCTTCCAGTTTAAACTTTTTGACATTGTCTATCCATATACAAAACCACAGATTTTTCTCTCATTTCCTTCACACTTTTTTTCTAAGATTTATCTGAGCTCCCATAAGAGCCTATGTTAAATTGCAAATTTATTTTATTTTTTTAAGAAAAAACTACGTGGTAAAAAATTATGAAAAAAATCATATGTTTCTAAAATAATATAAAGATTAAACTGTCAAATTTTTATAATTTTCTCTCATTTCCTTATATTGCCGGTGACAATCCTTAAGATTTTTTATTCGTAAATTTTTTTCTCGACATTGTAAACAAAAAATTTCGAAAAGCAAATTGACGTTAACTGTTTATATAAATTAACAGTTCCATAAAAAGATACCAATAAAGAAATAAATAATAAAATAAATAAAATAATAAACAAGTTGTTCATTTCATGACCATTTAGCTTCCTCAATATATAAATAGAAATTCGTGAGGTAATTTACGTACAAAATTTTGAA
This sequence comes from Leptopilina syphax, assembly GCA_032872505.1. Classification (NCBI taxonomy): domain Eukaryota; kingdom Metazoa; phylum Arthropoda; class Insecta; order Hymenoptera; family Figitidae; genus Leptopilina; species Leptopilina syphax. Next base: position 19,399,556 of record CM065468.1, on the reverse strand, counting down.
ATTGAAATTCAAAAATTCAAAAATTTGAATTTTTTGTGAAAAAGAAAAATATTTATTAATTTTATAAATTTTAATAAAATATATACTTTGTATACATCAATCGATTCGTTTTCTTGTCAGGAATGTAATTTTAAGAATAATTAATGAAAATATTAACAAATAAAAAAATTATTTCAAAAAAAAATTTTCTGAATTTTAAAAAAATTGTATAAAAAAAAAATTTTGTAGATATTTTTGAAAATCCTTGTGTCAGATTTTAGGTATTAATGACTGAAATAAACCTGCAAAATTTCAGGACAGTCCTGATTTCTTCATATTTTATAATAATTAAAGATGGTAAATTGATAAAATCATTATTTTATATTATAAGAATATTGCACTTCTTCAAAATTATTTTCATTATTTCAATTCAATTATTATTTTAAAAAATTTTTAACTACAATTTTACTTTATATCAATTATTTTTAATAATTTTCGAAAAAGTTCTTTGGCAATTTTCAAATCCATTTGTTTACAATATTCAATTTCACGAAATTTCAATTATTCCTTAATTCTTTAATTAAATGCATATTAGAATATAAAAACTTCAAACAATATAAAAGAAAATTCAATTAAACTTTTTCAAAAACATTAATTTCAAAATTCAACTATTTCTAAAAATTCACGCTATATTGCTTTTAATATTCAATTATAATCTAAAATTTTAACTAAAATTCATTTTTATGAAATGAAAATCAATTTTTATTAGAAAATTCTACAAGAATTTAATTATTGAAATGTAAAAGTAAATAATTTATTGAATAATTGAATGTTTCTCAAAATTCAATTCTCATAAAGAATTTTATAAACAAATTTTTAAAGAATTAAATTCTTTTGTCGAATTTTATTAAAACTTGCATGAACATAATTACTTTTTTCAAGGAATTCAATTATAATTGTATGAAAAATAATTGAAACGCTGCGATCAGTTTTATTATTAGTAAAAATAATTGAATCCTTAAGAAGAATTTTATTACTCTTGAAAATAATTGAATTTCTGCAATAATTTCAAACTTCTCTAAAATTAAATTTTTTTCTAGCGTTTTTAACTAAAATTCTTCAATAAATCCATTATTTTCAATAATTTTTAAAAACGTTCTTTGAGAATTTTCAAATTCATTCGTTTACAATTCAATTTCATAAAATTTCAATTATTCGGAAATTCTGCAATTAAATATTATATTGAAAAATAAGAACTTGAAATAATTTCAATAAAAATCTTATTAAACTTTTAAAAAGAATTAATTCTACAGAATTGTTCGTCAAAAATATGAAAAATTAAGAATTTCAATGATTTTAATTTGAAACTTTTTCAAAATTTAATTATATTTCTACAAATCCACGTTATAATGCTTATAATATTTAATTATAATCTAAAATTTTAACTGAAATTCATTTTTAAAACCATTTTTATTAGTAAATTCCACGAGAATTTAATTATTTTAATACAAAAAGAAATAATTTATTGATTTCATTTTTCTTGAAATTAAATTCTCATAAAAAATGTTATCAACAAATTTTTTAAATCATTAAATTCTTTGGACAAATTTTAATAAAATTTTTAGGAATAATTACATTTTTCGAGGAATTCGATTAAAATTGCATTAAAAATAATTGAAATTATGCAATGAGTTTTATTATTTATGAAAATATTTGACTTTCTAAAAGAATTTTATTATTTATAAAAATAATTGAATCTTTGTAAAAAATTTATTATTTATGAAAATAATGAAATTATTACGATCAAATTTGTAAAAAATTTGTAAATATAATTGAATTCCTTATGAAATTTTTATTATTTATGAAAATAATTAAATGTTTGCGTAGAATTTTATTCAAATTTTTTTTAAATAATGGAATTCTTTTGGAAAATTTTATTGAAATAGTAGATATTGAAAATCATTGAATTTTAGAAAAGTTTTGAAAATAATTAAAATTTTGACAAAAATTTGATTAAAATTTTGTAAAATAATTGAATATCAGGGAAGAATTTTATTATTTATAAAGAGAATTGAAATTTTGACGAGAATTTTTTTAAATTTTTGAACACAATTGAATTTAGTAATTATGTTACTAAGTTAGTTAGTAAGTTAGTAACTAACTTACTAACTTACTATTCTTCCTGGAGAAGCTAAATTCATTGATTTTTTACAAATCGTTGACTTTGGTGTTTTATTTAAAGTAAAATTTCATTCATAGTCAAAAATAACACCAAAATAGATTATTTTAATCCTTTCTGGTTTTAATTTAATCCTAGAGGGATTAAACTGTTGCAGATTATTTTAATCCATTCTGGTGTTATTTTAACACCTCACGTTTTACTGTGATGTCATTGTCATTACAATTAAAAAAATATAAAGTGTCTGACTGTGATTGACTTTTACTACTCACATGGTAATTAAAATATATGTAGAAAAAATTCCTAAATATAATTAATTTTTACTACTTGTATCATAATTGTAAAGATTTATTAAAGTCTGACTCTGTCTGACCTTTACTACTTACAGTACTAAAAGAATTTATTAATATCTGACTGTGTTTGACCTTCACTACTTATAATACTAAAAGGATTAATTTCAGACTGACTCTACTTGACCTTTACTACTTGGAATATTAAAAAATTATTAAATAATTTAGGATTTAGTCTGACTTTAAAAATCTTTTACTACTTTCGAGAAAATTACAAAATTAATTCAAATAGCCGGATAATAATGTATTTTTCTACTTAGAATAAAAATTCAGAATTTAAAAAACTGTCCGACTATAATTGACTTTTACTACTTATATTATAAGTACAAAAAATAAGTCTGACTATAATTTAATTTTACTACTTAAATTACTAACGTAGGTTACAAAACGTTCTGTCAGACTCTTTCAATTTTTTACTATACTTGTATTAAAGTTAGAAAAATTGACCAAGAATGTCTGATTATAATTCAGTTGTACTACTAAAATTACAATTTTACAAGGAATCACAAAGAATGGCTGACTATAATTCAGTTTTACCACTAAAAATTACAATTAAAAGGATACAAAAATAATGTCTGACTTTAGTTGACTTTTACTACTGAAATTACAATTACAAGAATCTACAAAAATTGTCTGACTGTAAGTGTCACTTTCTACTTAATAACAATTACAAACATGCAAAATGTCTGACTATACTTGGTATTTACTACTTAAGTTACAATTACAAACTTTTTTTAACTGTCTGACTATAGTTGAATTTTACTACTTACATTACAACTATAAAAATATAAAATGTCTTGATATGATTACCTTTAACTACTTAAATTACAATAACAATGAAACAAACTGTCTGTCTTACCTTATAAAGGTAAAAAATGTCTGTCTGTAATCGACTCTCACTACTCGTTTTCTAATTAAAGTGAATTAAAAATGTCTAAATATAATTAACGTTTTCTCCTTGAATCATATTTTCGAAGCTAATTAACTGTCTGACTACAGCTGGTTTTAACTACTTGTTCTACTAAAATTCTGTATGAAAATTAAAATTCGTTAATAATTAATACATTTGAACTTTACTGAAAAATTGTAAACGATAAAAATTCGAATTTTAGTTAAATTAATTTTAATTTTGGCTAGAGTAAGTAAAATGTATTTTTAAATATATTTTTTGTATTTTCTTCTGTGTAGAAAATTTGTTTGTATCGATCTCAGTTGATAAATTAGATTTAATATAAATTCGAGAAGACGGTATTGGAGAGAGAAGAGGAGTGAATGAGAGAGAGAGAGACTGCAATAATATACATGGGAATAATCAGTCTCCTAATGTCATACTGTTAAATTCTGAATACGCTGCAAACAAAAGGGAATTACTTCCAAGATAATTGAGTGACATTTGCTTATGTCAATTTTCAACGGCCTTACACGAAGACGTAAATTGTTAGCGTATATTGCTTTTGAGAATTTCATCAAGGGGTTAAAATCTGAATCTGACACATGGCGCACAGTGTTCAGTGTATTGCAGAACAACGTAATTATAGCACATTAAGATTTTGAGGAAATTATGCATCTAGATACACAAATAATGTATATTTCAAGGTGTATGAAATTGTTTTTTTTTAACAATTTAACACTTTATGGTATCTATTTGTTACACTCTCCGCTATCAATTTGTAGTAAAATTCAAGTAGAAACAGACACTTTACATTTTTGAAATTCTAGTATATAAGTATAGTAAAAATCAAATACTATCAGGCATTTTTTCCTCAGTATTTATATTTTAAGTAGTGAAAGTCAATTATCATCAGACATTCAACATTTTTGTAATTTGAATTTAAATTTTAAACATTTAAAAATCAATTATAATCAGACCTTTCATTCTTTAGAGTTAAAATTTAAGTAGTAAAAGTAAAGCGAGAGTCAGACATTTTTTATCTTTATAATTCAAATTTAAGTAATAAAAGTCAATCACAGTAAAAAATGTTTAATCTTTATAATTGCATTTTAAGTAGTAAAAGTCAATCGCATTCGGACATTTTAATCTTTGTAATTACAAATGTAAGAAGTAAAAGGAATTAAACAGTGAAATATTGTTATCGTTATAATTTAAATTTGAAAAATAAAAATCAATTATAATCAGTCCCTTACAATTTTGAAATTATAATTTAAGTAGTAAAAGTCAATTGCAATCAGACATTTTTTCTCTATGTTTTTATTTTAAGTAGTAAAAGTCAATTATAATCAGACATTTTTTCTCTATGTTTTTATTTTAAGTAGTAAAAGTCAATTATAATCAGACACTATATTTTTGTGATTTGAAGTTAAGTAGTAAAAGTCAAATATAATAAAACATTTTTGATAAATCTTTGCAATTGTAATTTAAGTAGTACAAGTCAATAATAATCAGACTTTTTAATATTTAGAATTGAAATTTAAGTAGTATAAGTTAATCGAGAGTCAGACATATTTTTTATCTTTATAGTTGTTAGTAAAAGTAATTAGTAAAAGTAAATTTTAATAAGACTTTTTAATTTTTACAATGGAAATTTAAGTAGTGGAAGTAATTCTAGAGACAGACTTTTGTATATTTATAATTGAAAATTAAGTAGTAAAAGTCAATTATACAGTCAGGCATTTTTCTTCTTTAGAATTGCAATTTAATGTAGTAAAAATCAATTATATTCGGTTTTTTTATTCTTTAGTAATTTAAATTTTAGTAGTAAAATTCAATGATAGTCAAAAATTTTTTAAATTTACAATTGCATTTTAAGTATAGTAAAAGTTAATGACAATCAGACATTTTTTCTTGTTGTATTTTTATTTTAAGTAATAAAAGTAAATTATAATCAGACACTTTACATTTTTGTAATTTTAATTTAAATAGTAAAAGTCAATAATACATTTTAACATTTCTTAATTGTAATTATTAATTTAATTATAACAAATTAAGTAGTAAAAGTCAATTATAATCAGATATTTTCTACCTTTGTAATTTTAATTTAAGTAGTAAAAATCAGTTACAATCAGACATTTTTTATATCTGTAATTTAAATTTAAGTAGTAAAAGTCAATCACAGTCAGAAAGTATAATCTTTATAATTTTCCCTTAAGTAGCAAAAGTCAATTATAAAAAAGTATTTTTTACCACTAGAACTAAAATTTAAAGAGTAAAAGTCAATTATACTGATTAACATTTCTTAATTGTAATTATTAATTTAATTAGTAAAAGAAAATTACAGTTAGATATTTTAATTTTTATAATTACAATTCAAGTAGTAAAAGTCAATCGTAGTCAGACATTTTAATATTTGTTATAACAAATTAAGTAGTAAAAGTCAATTATAATCAGATATTTTCTACCTTTGTAATTTAAATTTAAGTAGTAAAAGTCAGTCATAGTCAGACATTTTTTTCTTTAAAATTGAAATTTAAGTAGTAAAAGTTAATTGTAATCGAACTTTATTTATTAGAATTGAAATTTAAGTAGTAGAAGTAAATCGAGGGTCAGACTTTTTTATTTTTGTAATTTAAATTTCAGTAGTAAAATTCAATCACAGGCAGAAATATTTAATTTTTATAATTGTAGTTTAAGTAGTAAAAGTCAATCACAGTCAGACTTTTTTTATCTTTGTTATTTTACTTTACTTTATATAAAGAAAGATACTAATTTATTTATTTATTTATTATTTATTTATTATTTATTTATTATTTATTTATTATTTATTTATTATTTATTTATTATTTATTTATTATTTATTTATTATTTATTTATTATTTATTTATTATTTATTTATTATTTATTTATTATTTATTTATTATTTATTTATTATTTATTTATTATTTATTTATTATTTATTAATTTATTACCAATTTTGGTACTAAATCGTAATTTGGTTCCATTTTAATACCAAAATCAGCTCTAATTTAGAGTTAGAATTTTTAATTAAAATAGGATCAAAAGAACATAAAAAATATTTTTTACCACCTAATAAAACTAAAATTCGTTATAAAGTTTCGGGCAATATTATTTTTTTATACTAAAATCTGAGGAATTATAAACATGTAAAATTCTATTATTCACACCGGTAGAAAATGAAGAAAAGAATGTTAAATGAGCGTGTTGGAAAAAATATAATGAATAAATACACATTTTTTTATAGTTGGACGAAAAAAATATTTTACCTCCGAGATATATCGCAGATTACTGCTACAAAAATATTCTACCCGAGAATATATACAATTTTCACAAATTTTGCTCTTTATTTCTCGTTTTTAAAATATTTCCATCTTTTATATTTCACCGTGATTGCTCCTTGTTGACGGTATTATTTTCTTTTATTCCTCTGAAGAACATTTTTTTACAACATGCGCTTTTGAAATATTGTTATATTTTTTCGTGTGTAAATTTCAAATTAAAGTGGATACCAAAAAGTTGACAGAATTTTTTTTTTCATCATTGAAAGGAAGTAGATCTCGTGGGGCACTAGAAATTTTTCTTATCTTTTATAAAAAGAATGCAAAACTATTTATAGTTTAAAAAAGGGAAATTTTTAAATTAAATAAAAAATAATTTTTTTTAAGTCACGAATTACGAAAACAATTAGTGTCAATATAAATTCGAGTGCGTCGCTAAAAAATAGGAAGAAAATTTCGCAAAGCGAATATATATATTTCGATTTTTTTTTAAATTTAAATTTTAAATTTAAATTTGTATTTTTCCTTTTAACTTAATTGTCAGTATCATAAAAAATAACTGGTGCTTGATAATACCAAAAATAAAAAAACTGCGGAAATAGTATTTTTCGTTAAATAAACGAAACACAATTTATAATTCATTCCTTTCATGATTATATATATCTAACTTATAGAATAATTATATTTACTCAAAATTATATTTACTCACGAAATGAACTCGACAGAAAATATTTGTAGTTTACCTCACCTGAAACAAAAGAAAAATATTTTAAATTTTTAAGCAAAAATTAACAATGGAAATAGTAAAATTCGTTTTTCTTAAATTTAAAAGCACAAATGGGAAAAACACAAATTATTATGTTTTTTTCATAAACTTTCTTAATGAACTAAAAATAAACTTCTCTGTATAAAAGTAAATAAAAGTGGAAGTAATTATGCAACTTAATATCCTTGAAATTATAATTGTTAAATTTGAAATGAAGATGGATGTAAACAAGTGCTTTATATGTTAACGGGATCAACAATGCAACTAAAGTAGATTTAAAATTCAGATAAGTAGACCTTATACATATATATGGTATATAGGAGAGCTCGAGTATTCTTCACAAAGTGAACTTGTTGCTGACAAAGAGAACCGAGCAAAAAAAAAAAAAAGAAGATGGTACAAACCAACAGAAAACCTTCAGTAAATAACGATTACGAAAGCTTTCTCTCTTTGTTAAAGTTCTTTTAGTTCGAAAGCTTGCCTTTAAAAATGCATTTCTCTTGGTTGCAATTACATCAAGTTCAACTTTTTCCTGAAAATTACGACTTTCTCCTTAACCCTATTTTGTATGGATTATTTTTCTATTTTTGATATTTTTAAATTATTTCCATTTCTTAAATTTTTTGAAGAAAATTTTCGATTTTTTATTGCTCGAGAAATTTCTATTATTTATTCTCTTTTAGAGTTAAGAAATACTACTTACAAGAAATTTATTGATTAATGTCTGACAGTGTTTGACCTTTACTACTTATAGTGCTAAAAAGATTTATTAAAGTCTGACTCTGTCTGACCTTTACTACTTACGGTACTAAAAGAATTTATTAATGTCTGACTGTGTTTGACCTTCACTACTTATAATACTAAAAGGATGTATTTCAGTCTGACTCTACTTGACCTTTACTACTTGGAGTAATAAAAAAATTATTAAATAATTTGGGATCTAGTCTGACACTTACAATCTTTTACTACTTTCGTGAAAATTGCAAAATGACTTCAAATAGCTGCATAAAACTGTATTTTTCTAGTTATAATAAAAAATTTAAAATTTAAAAAACCGTTCGACTATAATTAACTTTTACTACGTATGTTACAAGTACAATAAAAATGTCTGACTATAATTGACATTTACTACTTAAATTACAATTACAAAGATTAAAATGTCCGACTGTGATTGACTTTTACTACTTAAATAGTAATTACAATAATATAAATGTCTGACTATAATTGACTTTTACTACTTAAAATACAATTGATTGAATTTTTTACTGAAATTGTAAATACTAAGATAAAAAATATTTTATTATAATTGACTATTACAACTTAAACGTTGAGTACAAATATTAAAATGTCCTAACTGTGATTGACTTTTACTACTAAAATTTAAATTACAAAAATAAATATTCTGACTCTCGATTTACTTATACTACTTAAATTTCAAATTTTAAGATTAAAAAATCTGAGTATAATTGACTTTTACTACTTAAATGTAAATTATAAAGATAAAAAATGTCTTACTTTTACTATTTAATTTGAAATTTTATAGACAAAAAATGCCTGACTGTATAATTGACATTTACTACTAAAATTACAATTACAAGAATTTTCCAAAAAAAGTGTCTGACGGTAATTGACATTAACTACTTAAATTAAAATTACATATATTGAAAATTTCTAATTATAATTCACTTGTACTACTTGAGTTACACTAACAGAAATAAAAAAATGTCTGACTGTAACTCCTTTAATTACATTTATAAAGAAACAAATTGCTGACCTCACTGGTATTTAAACTACTTTCTCTAAAATTCCAAAATTTTTTAATTGTTCGACTATAATAAATAAGCAGTACTTAAGATGCAATTAATTTAAAAATGTCTGACTATAATTGAATTTTACTACTTACATTGAATCAACTAAAAACTCATATAGTTACTATTTTTATTTTTATTTTTTTTTTATTTACTATTTTTTTTCATACATGACAGTCATTTTGTCTACAACACTTTATATATAAGTGAACTATGGCGCATCGTGTCAGCTCTTTCCTCCGTGAAAATTCACTGAATCCATGCGCCACTCTATATATATGTAAAACTTATCACAGGAAAAAAATCATCTCACGTGAATATTTCACGTCTACAATATATATCGACAGTTATATACAAATACTATTTTTGACGCATTTCCTTTTTTTTCGAATAAAAATTCAATTTATGTCAAAAAAGAATTTATTAAAAATCCCAATTGTATTTATTTAATTAACTTGATTAAATTTATTAATTTATTTATTCATTTATTTATTTTTAATTCTAATTTTTTATTAATTAATTTATTTAATTATTTGTTTATCAATTGAACTTAAAATTGAGTTTTATATTTTTTAAAAAAGTTCAAGAAATAAATAATAAATAATTATTAATTTACAATCAGTAGTATATGTTTATAAAACTTTTTAATAAATGATTTAACAAAAAATATTCGTATCACAAATTCACAAGTAGACATTATTTATATTTGTAATTTAAATTTGAGTAGTAAAAGTCAATTATAATCTGATAATTTTTACTTTTGTAATCTCAATTAATAAAAGTCAATTATAATCAAACAGTTTTTACTTTTTTAATTACAATTTAAGTAGTAAAGGTCATTTATAATCAGACATTTTTTACTTTTATAATTTTAATTCAAGTAGCAGAAGTCAATTATAATCAGACATTTTTAAATTAAATAAATAAAGCAGAATATAAAGTAGAATCAAACAATAATAAAATCTTAAATAAAAAAAAATTGAATAAAACATAAAAAAGAATAAAAAAAATAGAATTTAATCCAAATTTTAATTCGAATACAAAATAATAAAAATATCTAAAGTATAACAAAAGAAGAAAGAAAAAATAATGTAATAAAAATTTATAATAATTTTGTTTAAATTTTAAAATATTAACAATTTAATATCAATTGAACTTAAAATTGAGTTTTATATTTTTTAAAAAAGTTCAAGAAATAAATAATAAATAATTATTAATTTACAATCAGTAGTATATGTTTATAAAACTTTTTAATAAATGATTTAACAAAAAATATTCGTATCACAAGTAGACATTATTTATATTTGTAATTTAAATTTGAGTAGTAAAAGTCAATTTTTACTTTAGTAATCTCAATTAATAAAAGTCAATTATAATCAAACAGTTTTTACTTTTTTAATTACAATTTAATTAGTAAAGGTCATTTATAATCAGACATTTTTTACTTTTATAATTTTAATTCAAGTAGTAGAAGTCAATTCTAATCAGACATTTTTAAATTAAATAAATAAAGCAAAATATAAAGTAGAATCAAACAATAATAAAATCTTAAATAACAAAAAAATTGAATAAAAAATAAAAAAGAATAAAAAAAAATAGAATTTAATCCAAATTTTAATTCGAATACAAAAATAATAAAAATATCTAAAGTATACAAAAAGAAGAAAGAAAAAATAATGTAATAAAAATTTATAATAATTTTGTTTAAATTTTAAAATATTAACAATTTAATATCAATTGAACTTAAAATTGAGTTTTATATATTTTTTTAAAAAATTCCAAGAAAAGCTTCTCTTCAATAAAATAGTAATTATTATTAATAGAATCCGTTAATTCTTAGAAAGATTTCCTCTCGTTGGAACTTAAATAATAAAAATAGAGTTCGTTGACCAAGCAGATTCAGACGTATATCGTGCTTCTCTCATATATCTTATGGGGACAGAGGCGGATATAAAACAAAAAAAAAGAAAAGAAAAAAAGGACTGCGAGAGATTAGAGAGAGGGTAAGGGGAGGATGAATGGGAAAAATAGGCAAAAAGTACAAGGAGAAAATGAGAGGAGAAAATAAAGTGTCAGAGAGAGAGAGAGAGAGAGGAAAAGAGAAAAGAGAGGGGAGAGAAAATGGGAAGGGAGAAAAATTTTACAGAACAAAGAAAAAGAAGTATATATATATATATTTATATAGTGAGTGAGGGAGTCAAAATAGAGGAAAAGGAGAGTCGTGTGCATGCTGGACACGCTCTACGTCCATTTCTTTTCTAAGCAATGGCAACCTTCTACTTTATTAAATTCCCGTTGTGTGAAATTGTCCAGTACTCTTTTCTTTACGAATTCCATTATACATTCGACGAGTGACTAGTCGATAATGTATATCCATTTTACCTAATACGCGTCTTGCATTTACCATCATTTTCCCATGCAGATCGTGCATCTACAGTGTTAACTGCATTCCCCTTCCCCCGCCACCCTGTCGAAAAAAAAAAAACAAAAAAAATCGTGTCTCCATTTTTTTAAGGCAAACACGTCATTTTCTCAATTTAAAAAAATCAAAATATGTCATTTTTTAACTGTAACGAAAAAAAAATTTTAAAAACACATTTTTTTAACTCTGAAGAAAAAAAAAGAAAACACGACGTTTTTTAATTCTAAAGAAAAATTAACTACTAATTTAAATTTTATTCTCGAAAATAAGGAAAAATTTTTAAAAATCAAAAAATAAAAAAGTCTGGCTTTGTTTGCACACAACTTTCTAGGTTTAAAATCAAGTAGTGTAGTTCGTTATGGCAGAGCAGAGGTTTCTTAAATTATTTATTATTTTTTTAAGTAGTAAATGTCAAGTAAAGTGAGACATTTATTAGTTCTTATCTAAATAGGGCAAGTCATGCAGAGTAAAACATTCTCTAAAACCCTTGTAATTATATTGTGAGTAGTAAAGATCAAGTGTAGTCAGACATTTTTATAAACTTTCAAATTACAGTGTAAGTAATAAAAGACCAGTAAAGTGAGGCACAACTTTGTGTACGCATATAAATTCGAAACAAGTAGTAAATATCTTTTAAATGAATAGAGTAATTCCAGCATTTTTTTACAATAATTTTAAGTAATAAAATACCGTTCCAGTCTTAAGTAATTTTTATAAAATATTTATTAATTTACAATCAGTAAGTAAATGTTTATTAAAACGTTTTAATAAATGATTTTTACGAAAAAAATTTCGTATCACAAGTATAGTAAATATCACACATTTGTTATATTTGTAGTTTTAAATTTAAGTAGTAAATGTCAATTATAATCAGACATTTTTTACTTTTGTAATTTTAATTTAAGTAGTAAAAGTCAATTATAATCAGACATTTTTTAATTTTGTAATTTCAATTTAAGTAGTAAAAGTCAATTGAACAGGCGAAATTATTTTATCTATGTAATTGTTATTTTAAGTAGTAAAAGTCAATTATAATCGTTCATTTCTATTGCTGTAATTACCATTTAAGCGGTAAAAGTCAATAACAGTGAGACATTTTAATTCTTTATAATTGCAATTTAAGTAGCAAAAGTCAATCACAGTCAGACACTTTTTTGAAAATCCTTGTAATTGTAATTTCAGTAGTAAATGTCAATTATACAGTCAGGCATTTTTCATTCATGAAATTTTAAATTTAATTTTTCAAAGTAGTAAAAGTCAATTAATAGTCAGACATTTTGTACCTTTATAATTTGCATTCAAGTAGTAAAAGTAAATTTATAATCAGATTTTTTAATCTTTAGAATTGAAATTTAAGTAGTAGAAGTAAATCGAGAGTCAGACTTTTTTATTTATTTTTTTATATAGCAAAAGCAATTTAAGTAGTAAAAGTCAATCTCGGACAGACATTATAATCTTTCTGATAACTAGTGATAAAAATTTAAGTAGTAAAAGTCAATTGAACAGTCAGACATTTTTTATCTTTGTAATTTTAATTCGAGTAGTACAAGTCAATTATAATCAGACATTTTTTACTTTTGTAATTTTAACTTTATCAGTAAAAGCCAAATAAATTTTATCTTTCTAATTGAAATTTTAGTAGTAAAAGTCAATCATAGTCAGACATGATAATCTCTGTAATAACAATTTAAGTAGTAAAAGTCAATTACAATAAAATATTTTTTATCTTTATAATTATAATTTAAGTAGTAAAAGTCAATCACAGTCAGACATTTTTCTTCTTTATAATTGCAATTTAAGTAGCAAAAGTCAATCACATTCAGACACTTTATATGTTTTTAATTTAAATTCAAGTACTAAAGGCTATCATAGTCAGACATTTTACTTCTTTATAATTGAAAATTAAGTAGTAAAAGTCAATTATAGTCAGACATTTTACTTCTTTATAATTGAAATTCAAGTAGTAAAAGTCTATCATATGCAGACATTTTACTTCTTTATAATTAAAATTTAAGTAGCAAAAGTCAATCACAGTCAGATTATAATCTCTGTAGTAATAATTTAAGTAGTAAAAGTCAATTATATAGTCAGAAATTTTGTATCTCTGTAATTAAAATTTAAGTCGTAAAAGTCAATTATATTCAAACATTTTTAGTAACTCGCTTATTAATTGTAATTAAAGTAAAAAAAGTTAATTATAATAAGACTGTTGTTCATCATTAGAATTGCAATTTAAGTAGTAAAACTGAATCACAAGCAGACATTTTTTATCTTTCTAATTACAATTTAATCAGTAAATATCAATAACAATCAGAGGTATTTTTATCCTTGTAATTATAGTTTAAGTAGCAAACGTCAATTTTAGTCAGACATATTTTACTTTTAATTATTAAAATATATGTAATGCATAATAGTTCGAATGAGACATTTAAAAAATTTTGAATTGTAAAAATAGTAGTGTAAGTTCGTCAAGTTAGACATTTTAAATTTTAGTAATTGAAATTTAAGTAGTCAAATTTAATTAGAGTCCGACATTTTGTAAATAAACTTATTGTAATTTTAATTTTAATTATGTAATTTCAGTAGTAAAAGTCAATTGCAGTCGGACATTTTTTTATCTATTTTAATTGTTATTTTCAGTATAGTAAATAACAACTGAATCAGACAATGTTATCTTTGTAACTCTTGATTTTAAGTAGTAATTTTAATTACTATCAGACTTTTTTATCTTCGAAATTATAACTTAAGTAGTAATAGTCAATTATAATCAGCCATTTTTACCTAATCTTTGTAATCTCGTAAATTAAGTAGTAAAACCCAAGTACAGTCAGACATTTTTCGTCATTTTTTAACAATTATCATACTAGTAGTAAAAAATCCAAATAGTCAGACATCTTTATTTATGAATATGTTCATAATTTACCCTTTTATAAATATATCACTTTAAAATGTTTCATTAAAAAAAAAATCCCAAGCCTACATTGGTTATTTTATAAATAGATTCGGTATTATAGCGCCAGCAAACAAGAACTCTTGAAACTTTCAAGGAAAATATCGATTTCTTTTTATTTTTCCACTCCTATTCTAGAATTTCCATACGAGTTATCTACTTTATCGACAACGAACAGCTCTTTTAACATATATTCTACTTTATCATCAGTAATGAATACTTTAATTGAAAAATTCCATGCATATGGCAAATATTATATACAGCAACTCTGCGCAAATATAGTTTTATCAATTTCATTCTAATTAAGTCTGCTGTTATTAAAACTTAATCTTAAATTAAGTCTCGTGATAGGTATAAATAAATTCTTGAGTATAGTTTTAGACAAAAATAATATTTCTCACGCAATGTAAATCAAATTTAAAAAATATGGAAATTTAATTATAAAAAGTTAGAAGCAGTATTTAAATTATTTTTTAATTTCAAGTAATAATTATTGTTTGTATTCTATAACAATTATTTAATAATAATTCTTTTTATTTGAACTATTTTTTAATAAATGTTTTGAATCAAATAATTTTTTGCTTAAATCAACTAAATTGTGTATTTAAATCAAACAAATAATATTCGAACCAATAATTTCAGTAGTTGTTGTAAGCAAATACCAATTGACTCAAAAAAAGTTGTTATTATAATAATAATAAAATTATTTGGTACCAATAAATCTTTATTTGACAATACACAAGTATAGTATCAAATAAATTTTTCCACTCTATATAACTGAAAAATTCAATTTAAAAATACGATATAGAATAAAATCTTTCAAATAAAAAAGAAGTAGAATAGTACAGAAAAACAAACAAATCTTATATGAACCCATTGAAATAAAGTATTTTCAAAAAAAAAGCCCTTTCACTTAACTCGTCACTGATTTTCTTGGTGCGCATTGTCAAGATTCTAAATAAGGGTTGGCAGAGCGCCGGCGCCGTTCTATAAATAGAGATTGCACTGCGCTTTCTGTTTGCCGGTGGCTCACACAAGAACTAAAAACCTAGTACTGCACGGTGTATTCCACCACTTGCACTCCCTCACAAAGTGCTCCTATTTTTCAATACAATTTCGTGATGAGAACATTCGCAAACACTCACCCTTCATTTCTCTCACAATAAAACTCAAACCCAAGCCCTCCTCTCTGCCCCCCCCCCTCAGTTCTCACACAGTGTTTCAACAAAAAAAAAAAAGTTTACAAAAAAAGTTTACAAAAAAGCAATTACAAAAAAATACCAATTAACTCCCAAGTCAATAAAACAAAAAAAAGCAGAACGAAAGGGGAAGAAAAGAAAACTAAAAGAGGGTTGAAAGTCAAACTCGCAAACATCGATTATTATTCCATGGGGCTAAACTCGCGCGGCTAAAAAAATTATCATCGAAAAAAAAAATGACAAGAAGCAAGAAACTTCGACCCATCATTCTCAGAATGAAGAAAATTTTTTCATTTTTAAAATCAAGCACAGGCCTAAAATAGGGGGGGAGGGTGAAAAAAAAAGTGAATCAAAACTCAAAATAATGGATTTTTGACAAGAAAATAAAATAAAATTGTGAAATGTGAAAATTGAAAATTGAAAAATCCAAGTGTTCAAGAGAGTGAATGAGAGCAAAGAGAGAAAAGGGCGCGGAGAATTTTGCTAAAATAGGTAAGATTACATAAAAGCTATAAAGTAGTGATAATAGTGATAATAGTCAATAATAGTCAATAATAGTCATAATAGTCATAATAGTCCACATACTCGAAGAGTATAAAAATATTAAAAAAAAAAAATTGGTTTAGAAAAAAAGAAAATTTAATTTTTTTGAGGTTGTCTCTTCCGGAATAGCGGGAAACTAATTATACTCGTGCTGAGCCCTCTCCAGGCCCGGTGGCAGAGAAGTGAACAAGAGAGGTTATTATACAAGATGCCTCTCTATTCGCGGCTGCGTAATATACTTTAAATACATTATGGAACGCACAATCCGTAAATTTTCCACTATATATACGATATCTGATAGTATATTATGTCATGTTCATGCGGCATTTACATTCAAAAACCTGAAGCACGTGGGGCGTTAATTTCACAAGTTTTCGAAACATGCGGCGATAGAAGAAAAAAGACTCTCTAAAATTATAACATTAAAAAAAAATGTATATAAATACACACAAACTGTGCTAAGATTCTCTGTATTGCCTTTTAATACTGCAAAAGAAAATAGAAATTTTTCTTTTTGTGTTTATTTTCACGAAATTAGGAAAAAAGTTGAAAAACAAATTTTTAAAGTAATTTCCTGTGACATTACTTGATTTGTAACTACTAATGAATAGATTTACTATTTTTTTAACTAATTTTTTTTTAATAAAGTTGTAAAAGACAGTATTTTACGACTTGTAAGTAGTTTTACCTATTTTTTCATTCAAGTAGGTTTCCTAGAATTTTTTTACTACATAAAAGTAGTTTTAGTAACATTTTTTACTACAAGTAGTTTTCCTAAAAATTTCTACTACTTAAAAGTAGTTTTATCAACATTTTTATTACTTACAAGTAGCTTACTAATATTTTTTACTACTTACAAAAAGTTTAAATCACTTTTTTTAATTTACAAGTAATTTTGTTCATTTTTTACTGCTTAACAGTTACTACTAATTAGTTAATAGTTAATTAATTAGTTAATAGTTACTACTAATGAGTAGATTTACTATTTTTTTACTACTTTTTTAATTCAAGTTGTAAAAGACAGTATTTTACGACTTGTAAGTAGTTTTACCTATTTTTTCATACAAGTAGGTTTCCTAGAATTTTTTTACTACATAAAAGTAGTTTTAGTAAAATTTTTTACTACAAGTAGTTTTCCTAAAAATTTCTACTACTTAAAAGTAGTTTTATCAACATTTTTATTACTTACAAGTAGTTTTACTAATATTTTTTACTACTTACAAGAAGTTTAAATCACTTTTTTTAATTTACAAGTAATTTTGTTCATTTTTTACTGCTTAACAGTTACTACTAATTAGTTAATAGTTAATTAATTAGTTAATAGTTACTACTAATGAGTAGATTTACTATTTTTTAACTAATTTTTTTTAATAAAGTTGTAAAAGACAGTATTTTACGACTTGTAAGTAGTTTTACCTATTTTTTCATACAAATAGGTTTCCTAGAATTTTTTTACTACATAAAAGTAGTTTTAGTAACATTTTTTACTACAAGTAGTTTTTCCTAAAAATTTCTACTACTTAAAAGTAGTTTTATTAAGATTTTTATTACTTACAAGTAGTTTTACTAATATTTTTTACCACTTAGAAGAAGTTTAAATCACTTTTTTTAAATTACAAGTAATTTTGTTCATTTTTTACTGCTTAACAGTTACTACTAATTAGTTAATAGTTAATTAATTAGTTAATAGTTACTACTAATGAGTAGATTTACTATTTTTTTACTACTTTTTTAATTCAAGTTGTAAAAGACGTCTTTTACGTCTTGTAAGTAGTTTTACCTATTTTTTCATACAAGTAGTTTTTCTAGAATTTTTTACTACATAAAAGTAGTTTTAGTAAAATTTTTTACTACAAGTATTTTTTTAAAAAATTTCTACTACTTAAAAGTTGTTTTATTAACATTTTTATTACTTACAAGTAGTTTTACTAATATTTTTTACTACTTACAAGAAGTTCAAATCACTTTTTTTAATTTACAAGTAATTTTGTTCATTTTTTACTGCTTAACAGTTACTACTAATTAGTTAATAGTTAATTAATTAGTTAATAGTTACTACTAATGAGTAGATTTACTATTTTTTACTACTTTTTTAATTCAAGTTGTAAAAGACAGTATTTTACTACTTGTAAGTAGTTTTACCTATTTTTTCATACAAGTAGGTTTCCTAGAATTTTTTTACTACATAAAAGTAGTTTTAGTAAAATTTTTTACTACAAGTAGTTTTCCTAAAAATTTCTACTACTTAAAAGTAGTTTTATCAACATTTTTATTACTTACAAGTAGTTTTACTAATATTTTTTACTACTTACAAGAAGTTTAAATCACTTTTTTTAATTTACAAGTAATTTTGTTCATTTTTTACTGCTTAACAGTTACTACTAATTAGTTAATAGTTAATTAATTAGTTAATAGTTACTACTAATGAGTAGATTTACTATTTTTTACTACTTTTTTAATTCAAGTTGTAAAAGACAGTATTTTACTACTTGTAAGTAGTTTTAACTATTTTCTTACTACTTACAAATAGTTTTACTAGAAATTTTTACTACTTATGAGTAGTTTTATTAATATTTTTAACTACTAACTAGTTTTTTTAATTACTTGTTTCTATTTACAAGTAATTTTAATAATTTTTTACTACATAAAAGTAGTTAAAATTTTTTACTATTTAGAAATAGTTTCACTACCATTTTTATTACTCACAAGTAGTTTAAACTATTTCTTCCTACTTACAAGTAGTTTTAACTAGTTTTTACTATTTACATGTAGTTTTACTAATATTTTGTTTTTATTACTGACAAGTAGTTAGCAGAAAATAAAAAAATATTAAACTACTTGTCAGTGGTTAAAAATACTACTTAATAAATAATATTAAATAACAAAACTATTGAATGATATATTTACTATTAAATAATAATTATATTCAATAATTAAATATAATTAGATTCAATTGTAATTAAAATGTTTATTATTAAATAGAATAAATAATAATTTAAAATTAATAATTATAATTATGAATGCTAGTGTAACTAATTGAAAATAGTAAAAACTGATTAAAACTATCTGTGAGAAGTTCAACATAGTTTTAAAAATTGTACGTAGTATAAAAATAGTTAAAAATACTTGTAAGTAGTAAAAAATAGTAAAAAATACTTATTAGTAGGAAGAAATGGTTTAACGAACCTGGAACTTGTAAAAATAATACCTATAAGTAATTTTAATAATTTTTTACTACTTAAAAGTGGTTTTAAAATTTTTTTTCATCACTTACAAGTAGAATTACTAATATTTCTAACTACTGTCAAGTAGTTATAATCATTTTTTTACTACTTACAAGTGATTTTATTAACAATTTTTAATACTTAAAAGTAGTTAGGTTTTATAAATAAATATAAATATCAAAGACAATTTTTTAATATAAATTTTGTTTACTACTTACAAATTTTGATAACCATTTTTGCAATATTCAATATTGCACTATTTACCTACAAGTAATTTTAACCATTTTTTTTTACTATTTACAAGTACTTTTACTAACAATTTCTACTACGTACAAGTATGTAGTTAGATTTTATAAATAAAAATAAATGTTTTTAAAAAATTTTTTAAATAAATATTTTGAACTACTTGCAAGCTGTTGAAATCATTTTTGCAATATTCAAGTAGCTGTGACCATTATTTACTACATACAAGCAGTTTTTTTTATAATATTCTTTACTATTAGCAAAGTAGTTTTACTATAACTTTTGAATTACTGACAAGTTGATTTTTTTGTTGACTACTTATTTATGAATTAAAAAATAATTTTCTCAGCTTAATTATAAAACTTATAATATTATAATTATAGTTATAATAAATTATTATTGAATATTTGATATTTAATAATTAAACACAAAACATCTTGTCGATTCAGCAGTAAAAGTCAATTTTGGTAGTTAATTTTTTTAATTGCTATTTATTACCCCTCACACTGAACAACAGTCAGAAAAAAAGGCCCAAAGGTTAACAGGTTGCTAATCCACAGGCGTGCGATATATGTCGCATTATTTCATAATGTTGTTTTATACATTTTATACATTATATATACATAAACAAGTGGATTGACAGTTCCTTTTTGATTCTCTGCCTGAGAAAGTGACAAAATTCATTTTATCGGAACATAAAGTAGAAAATAAAATAATTTTTCTAATTATAAACCTTGCCTTTTGAAGCAATAGTAAAAAAAAGTACGCAGTAAATAACCTGAAAGTAAAGTTTCAACTTGTGAAGCCGGTAAGTATTTTTTAACAAAATAAAAATAATGGAAAAATTATAATAATAAATGGTAATGAAATAAGAAAAATTAAAATAATAAAGATTTGTTCCCTAGTTATTTTTTTAAGGTTATGTTATTATTTTAAGGTTATGTTATTCAGTGGCCACGTGCCACATACACTTTACTATGGAAAAACGTTACTAATAAAAAAAACGTTAATAATATGACCTTAACGATTCGTTTATTTAAACTTTATAAAATTTTTAAATGAAATATTACATTAAATTAGCCAATAATTAATTAAGTATATGCAGTTAATTTATTACTTATCTATTACAATAATACAATAATAATTAATTATTAAATATTACTAATTATACTAATTAAAAATTATTCTGTACTTTTTTCTAAAACGAAATGCTTTTTTGATTTTAAAAGATAAGTAACAAAATATGACACTAAATTAGTCAATAATTAAAAATTATTATATGTAATTATTTTATTATTTATTTCGTATTGAAATAATAATTAATAATAATGATAATAATCATCAAAATAATAATAGTTAATTAACATTAGCCTTGTAGTTTTTGTTTAAGCCGGATTTTTTTTATTTTATAAGATTAATAACAAAATATAACACACGGTGAGGCTCGATAAAGTTATATTAAAAAGATTTATTATTAAAACTATTTTTACAGACACTTATTCACTGATAAAATTAAAAGATTATAAAATTGAAATAAAAGAAATCTGTTTATTGCTTTTAAAAAAAACTCGATTTTTTTGAAGTTTATTCATTAAACTTTATTGGGCCTCACCGTGTGACATTATATTAGACAATAATTAATTACTTATACTTTATTAATGAATATTTATTTTATTAAAATTTATTATTTTTTTCCAGAACGAAATCAAAAAGAGAAAAAAATTTAGAAAGTGAATTTTCTCTGTTTTTCTTGCAATTTATCTTTTCTTCTGCAATCAATAATCATCACTATATTTTTCCATGAACAAAAATCAACATTTTAAACAAATCTAAAGAAAAAAAATTATTTGTAAGTATCTTTAAAAAATTAATTATAATATTTAACGAAATATAAACTAAATTAATAATTAATTACTCAGAAGTAAACTGTACATAAATATTTAATGACTAATTAGTTATAAATAAATGAATAATAAATAAATTAATAATTAATAGTCGACGAAGTTTAACTCAAAAGTTTTATCAGTTAAACTATTTTTTCAGGTATTTATTCACTGATAAAATTAAAACATTATAAGATTGAAATGAAAAAAATTGGTTTAGGGCTTTTAAAATAAACTTTACTTTTCTTCGATTTCTTGAAGGTTAATTCGTCATAATTTATTGAGCCTCACTGTGTGATATTATATAAGACAAAAATTAATTATTTATACATCATTAATAATCATAATTAATAGATTAATTATTTATTTTATTCAAATTTATTATTTTTTTCCAGAACGAAATCAAAAAGAGAAAAAAATCTAAACACTATTTTCCCATCAACAATAATCAACATTTCAAGCAAATCTAAAGAAAAATATTTATTTGTAAGTATCCTTAAAAAATTGATTATAATATTTAACGAAATACTAGCAAAATTTAATAATGAATTACTTAGAAGTAAATTGTAAATAAATATTTAATGACTAATTAGTTAAGAATAAATGAATAAGTGAATAAATTATAAATAAATAATTAGTCAATAATTAGGTAGAAACGAATTATAAATAAATTAATAATTAATTAATAGACTACATTCAAAATAAATATCAACGAAATTTTATTCTTTTCACCTTCTAGAAAATTTCAACAATGGAGAACTTTGAGGACTTATCAGAAGAAACACAAAAGATGCTTTTAGAACGAGAAATAATATTCCAGAACGAAAAAATCAGTTTAAATAAATTAATTTCAAGTGAAAATCTAAAACAGATTATTGACGCAGAAACATTAGTGGAACTTAAAATGAATCCAGAAATAAAAATTGGAACCAAACCGCCAAGAACGAAAGATTTAGAAGGAGCATATTGTACATTATTTGAAGAAATCAGTATGAAAGGGTTCATTAATACATTGCAACACGATAATCACAATATTTACATCATTAGCGGAATAGCTGGAGATGATAAAAAGGAAACTCTACTTAAGCATATAAATGACAATCTCATTGACAAAAGTATTAAAAGTCAAATAACAGATTTCGAAGAGAGCATTACCCGAATTATTAACACAAGAATACAGATATTTGACAATCAATTTGAATTCAAACAATTCAAAAAAATATGTGGAGAGAATTTTGACAAAAGGATTTATTGGATAAAATTACAAGAATCAAAATTAAAATTGACAAAAATCTACAAACCTGATTTTTATCTCGAGGCAAAGAGATTCAATGATCAAGTAATTATCGACAGGAATATAAAACAACTACTATCAAGTCCAAAATTATCGGAAACATTTATTTTCATCAATATCACCAAAAAGCAGTTAACAAGTTGGTTACAATTTCCCAATGAACATAAAATATTGAAATTTTACCAAAATTGCCATCATAATCGAATTAGATTTGTAACATCAAACGAAGATTCTTTTGAATGTATTCTTAAAAACACTTTTCAATTCATAGTCGACGAAAATCTAAAAGAAGCCGTTCATTTACTTGAATTTAGACAAGGTCAGATTGTTTTGCTCAAAAGTCACGGTTCCTTGGAAGAATTGAGTAAACACCGAAATGAGAAGTACAAAAATAGTAAATCTTTACTAGACGAACGAGATTTGATGGAAAAAATTAGGAATCAAAAATGTGTTATTATTGCCGGTTGTCCAGGTGTCGGAAAAAGTACAAGTATGATTAAATTATTGGAAAAGTTTGAGTCAGAAGAGACCCATTGGGTAATTAGAATTGATCTGGAAATGAAAGCGGCGGGAAAAATTAATTTTAGTCATGATGATAATGATGCTAATGATAATAATGGTAAGGACAATGATGCTAATGATGACAATACTCCAGTCGACATAGACAAAGTGGCAGATTTCTTGCTAGATTTTCTAGAAACTCAGAAGAATAGTTTTACCAAAAAGTTGCTGAATTTAGCCCTACGGGACGAAAATTTCAAAAGACCGTTACTACTCGCTTTTGACGGATTTGATAATCTAGACGAAAACAACAGAAGCAATGTTATCTCATTGTTGAAATTTTTAAAGGACAAAACACCTGTCAAACTTTTGATAACAACTCCTCCCAATTGTCAGCAAATTTTAGAAGCTACCCTATCGACATTTGCTGTAAAACTTGAAGCTATGGATGATTCAACAACAACCGAATTCATCAAAAATTATTTAAACAATTTCAGTTTGCTATCAAGTACAGAAGAGGATGATAGTAAAAAAGATTTAAGTTTGTCATCGGTTACAGAAGATGATGATAGTAAAAGAGAAAGTTCAATGCCATACGTACAATCCCTTTTGACAAAAATGCAAAAAGTGTTCAATTGTTCCGAAAGTTTTGGCAATCCCCTGCTGATAAATTTAATCCTACACGGTTCTGCAGAACATTTCAAAACATGGCTTCAAGATAAAAACAAGGTTCCGGATTTCAGTTATGTAGGCGATGATCTTTGGGAAGTATTGGAAAATTTTATTGAAAGAAGTTATAATATTTACTTTCAGATAAATTCAGAAGAGAACACTGCAAGAAGGATGCAAGATAAAATAATTTTCGACAAGTACCACAAAGATTTGGCGAAATTTTTACTTTTCAAATCAGTCAAAGAGGAATATTTGGAGGAATTGAAGGAAATCGTTTCTTCTATTGGAACTATTCGGTATCATCAAATTAACTCTATTCAATCATCAAGTAACTTGACTCAATCATCAGTCAACTTAACTCCATCAACAGTCAACTTTACTCCATCATCAATCAACTTTGCCCACCCAATTTTTAGCGAATACTTCTCAACCAAAATTTTCACCAACTGGATACGAAAATGGAAGAGAGAAAATGGGACCAAATTCCCGAATGCTGAGAAAAAGAAATTTTTCACAAAATTACTAGTGGAACCGGATTTTAGAATAGTGAGAAAATTTCTAAACACCTATTTCTTGAAGGAAAGACCTAAAGACGTCTGTTTCGAAAAAGAACTTTATCACCCAACCATTCTGTTTAGGGCAATCGAGGAAAACAATCCGGGAATCGTAAATTTCGTGCTAGACAATTTTGACCAAATGGATCTTAATTCTACGGACGAAAACGGAACATCTCTTTTGTGTACTGCAGTAATATCTACTAATTTCGACATTGTACAACTTCTAATCAACCTGGGTGCCACAATCGATGCAACAGTCATCCACACTGCAGTTGCAACTGCAAATTTAAAAGTTGTCAAATTTTTACTAAAGAAAGGAGCAGATGTCAATTGCGAAGATAAATTAGGTCGCAAAATTTTAAAAACAGCTGCTGATTCGAATTTTTTCCAGCATGAATTCCTCAAATCTGAATCTGTATCTGAATCAGAATCAGAAAGAAACAACTTGAAGATGGTCCGATTTTTAATAGAGCAGGGAGCGGATATTCACCCCAAGGATGACAGATATTCCAAATCTTTACTGGAGTACTCGGTGGAAATATCAAATTTTACAATGGTCGAATTTTTATTGGGGAAAAACTTTGATGTCAATGCTCGTGACAAATATGGTAGAACAGTTTTGTATTACGCGTTCGAATCAGGCAATTTACAGATGGTCGAATTTTTACTAAAGAAAGGCGCGGACATCAACATCGAGGATAATAACGGAATACCAATGTGGACCATAGGGTTCGAAACAGCTACAATCGAAATCGTTGATCTTCTGATAAAAAACGGTGTAGATGTCGACATGATGATTAACTATAAGGACTATTCTCATAAAACTCTTTTGCACACTGCAGCTCTAAGTGGCAGTTTACAAACATTCAAATTTCTAGCCAAAAACGGTGCTAACTTGAATGCTGAAGACCAATTTGGAAAATCGGTTCTGCATTTTGCGGTGACGAAGGTACAATTTCATATTATCGAATTTTTGGTACAACATGGTGCGAAGTTTAATGCTAAAGACCTAAATGAAAAATCCGTCTTGCACTATGCTGTCGAGTTTGGTACTTATAAAATCGTCGAGTATTTGGTTGAGAACGGTGCTAAGGTTAATGATGAGAATATATATGGTGAGACAATTTTGCACTATGCTTGTAAATTTGGTGATTTGGAACTAGTTGATTTTCTTGTACAGAAAGGCGCTGTGGTAAATGCTAAGCAAAAGAATGGGAAATCTGTTTTGCACTACGCGGCAGAACGGGGCGACTTTAAGATTGTTAAGTACTTAGTAACGCAGAAAGCTGAGATCAACGAGGAGGACAATTCTATCACATCGATTTTACACTCTGCTGCCGGTTATGGCAATTTGGAAATGGTAAAATTTTTGGTTGCTGCCGGCGCTAATGTGCGTGCTAGAGACCAAAGTGGTAGATCTGTTCTGCACAGAGCTGTGGACGTTAATAATTTGGAAATGGTAAAATTCCTAATGAACGGTGTAGATAAGGACGAAATAGCCCGAAGCGAGGATCATTACGGGGCTACTCTTTTACACATTGCAGCAGAAAATAATAATTTCGAGATGGTACGATTCCTAACTGAACAAGGAGCGATAGTTAATGCTATAAATATGCATTCCTATTCGGTTTTGCACACTGCGATCGAATCGGCCGACATGGACATGGTCGAATTTCTGATCAATAAAGGTGCCAAGGTGAATGTTATGGATAGATGGGGCATAACAACTTTGCACATAGCGGCAAATAAACGTGACTTTGAAATGGTGAATTTTTTGATACAAAAAGGAGCGGATGTTAACGCAAAAGATCACAATGGTAGATCCGTATTGCATTGTGCAGCTGAAAATGGTAATCAACAGACGGTTGAATATCTAATAGAAAAAGGTGCCAACGTATATTGTAAGGATCAAAACGGTAGGGGCATTCTACAAACGGCAGTCGTCTACAACCAATGGAATTTGGTTCAATTTCTACTGGAGCAATGCGATGATCAGATGAAATACAAAAATAAAATGGGGTGTTCACTAATTCATAAAGCGTGTGAAACGGATAATTTTGAGATTGCTGAATTTTTGCTGCAACGTGGGGCTGATATCAATGAAAAGTACAAAGATGGTAGTTCTCTTTTACACTATGGGACTAAATGTTCTGACATAAAGTTACTCGAATTTCTTCTGAAGAACGGTGCAGATATTCATGCTAAGGATAACAATGGTAAAACAGCTTTGCAATATGTGAGTGATAATATTGACAATTATTCCTCTTCGTTGAGAAATGATCATGATCCCAAGAAGACAATTGAATTATTGACGAGTAATGGGGCCGATATTAATTCGCTGGATATTAAGGATTTTTACTATTATCCTGATATCGTTGATTATATAAAGGGAAAACAGGAACAAATGACTGCAGAATAAATAGCTGTATTACTTACATTTTTCAAAAATTTGAAATGTACATTTGATTTGAACAATAAATAATTTTTTTTAAACTATACACTACCGTCGGGAATTATCGGTACGGCTGCACGCGCACGGCCCAAAAACATACCAATCATTAAATTAGGATTTTTTTGTAAATACAAATGTCAAAAAATTAACAAATATACCATTCGAAAGATTATTAAATTCTACGATTAATGATACATAACTGAAAATTTTAATAATTTATACAAAGATTGCAGCAATCAACAAATTTGACAAAAAAATTTTAAAAATAAAATTTTTTTTGGAGATTTTTTCAAACCCTGCACATTTTCTAAAATATGTAGAAAAAATTTAAAACTTCTATAGGTGTGATCATTCAAGTCTCATCTTTAATTTATGACCAAAAGAGTTTAAAAATCTTATTCGGTTCGTGCAGGGGTTGAAAAAAATTCCAAAAAAAATTTACTTTTAAAACTTTTTTGTCAAATTTGTCGATTGCTGCAATCTTTGTATAAATTATTAAAATTTTCAGTTATGTATTATTAATCGTAGAATTTAATTATCTTTCGAATGGTATATTTGTTAATTTTCTGACATTTGTATTTACAAAAAAATCGTGATTTAAAGATTAGTATGTTTTTGGGCCGTGCTCGTGCAGCCGTACCGATAATTCCCGACGGTAGTGTACATAATACCTTTTGCTCTAAATTTCATAAACCAAAAGATCCTTTTCCACTTTTCTTGAAATTTCAATAATTAAAAGTCAAAATTTTAAATAACAATTTGTTAAAATATATACTAATTTGTTAAAACTTTTATGTAATCATTTAATTATAAATAAGAAAATTTTAATAATAATTGATTGAAGTTTTAAATAAACATTGAAAATTCAAATAATAGTTTGTCAAAATTTTTAAATAAATAACAATTCAATATTATAATTAAAAGAATTTTAAATAAAAATTATGGATGAAAGTTTAAACAATAATTGAGCCTCGCAATTCAATTTGTTAAATATTTTTTAAATAATTAACAAATCAATTATAAATAAAAAAAATTTTATAAATAATTTATTAAAATTTTAAATAATTGAAATTTCAAGTAATATTTTAAAAAATTTAAACAAAACACAAACATTTTCAACAACAACCATTTGTTAGAATTTTTAAATGAATAATTAAAAGCAAATTAAATTAATAACTGGTTAAAATTTCAAATAATATGGTAGTTGCACCAGTGAAAGCACTATACAAAAAATATTTTTTAGTTTCTTATTTCTTCAAAATATAGTTTTTAATCAAAAAAATTGATTTAATATGCAAGTTATTTCTGAAAATAATTTTTTTATTTTTTGGTGGGTTATGAACATGACAAATAAAAAAATTTCAAATAATAATTGGTTGTGAATTTAAAATAATAATTTATAAATGGTAGAAACTGGTTAAAACTATTTGTAAGTTGTACAAAATGATTAAAAATACTTGTAAGCAGTAAAAAATAGTCTTCTGCTACTTGTAAACAGTAGAAAGTACTTTCTAGTAGGAAAAATAGTTATTTTATTATCAGAATAGTAAAATATCGTTAAATTATTGATTAATTAACTACCTATAGCAATAATAATAATAATTATTATTATAATGTTATAATTATAGTTATAATTAATTACATTATAAATATTAATTAATAATTTATAATTATTAATTAAACACAAAACATTTTTTCGATTCAGTAGTAAAAATCAATTTTGGTCAGACAATTTTTTAAATCGATATTTATTGCTCCTGACAGTGGACAACAGTCAGAAAAAAAGGCTCGCAGGTTAACAGGTTGCTTATCCACAGGCGTGCGATATAAACCTTACAAATGCGCATGATTAGAGCTTAGAGGAGACGCTTAACAATTTCGTTCATTTCGCTTTATTTCATAATGTTGTTTCATCTCTCGCAATATACAGTTTTAGTCAGCCGACATAATTCAGTCCTGCAGAACTACATATACATAAGCAAGTGAATTGACAGTTCATTTCTGATTCACTGCCTGGGAAAGTGACAAAATTTATTTCATCGGAACGTAAAGTAGAGAATAAAATAATTTTTCTGATTATACACCTTGTCCTTTTGAAGTAACAGTAAAAAAAAGTAAACCGTATATATAACCTAAAAGTAAAGTTTCAACTTGTGAAGCCGGTAAGTATTTTTTTAACAAAATAAAAGTAATGGAAAAATTATAATAATTCCAATTTGTTCCCTTGTTTTTTTAAACGATTCGTTTTTGACTTTATAAAATTTAAAAACGAAATATTACATTAAATAAGCCAATTGTTAATGGATTGTATGTAATTATTTTATTATTTATATATTATTATAATAAGAATTATAAATAATGTGTAAAAATAATAATTTATAATTATAATGATTAAAATTTGTTCCGTATTTTTTTTTCTAAAAGGATTCGCTTCCTTCATTTTAAAAGATAAATAACAAAATATGACACTAAATTAGGCAATAATCAATTAATTATATGCAGTAAGTTTATTACATATCTACTATAATAATAATAATAATAATAATAATAATAATAATAATAATAATAATAATAATAATAAGTAATAATAATAAAGAAATAATAATAATAATTAAAATTTGCCACGTAGTTTTTTTCTAAAACGATTCGCTATTTTGATATTAAAAGATAAATAAAAACATATGACACTAAATTACGCAATAATTAATTAATTATATGTAATTATTTTATTAGATATCTATTGTAATAATAATGAAAAATAATAATAATTAATTATTAATAATTATACTAATTAAAATTTGTTCTCTCTAAAACGAAACGCTTTTTTTGATTTTAAAAGATAAAGATCAAATTTTGAAAGTAAATTAGGCAATAATTAATTAATTATTTGTAGTTACTTCATTACTTATCTATTATAATAATAATATAATAATAATAATAATAATAATAATAATAATATTAATTAATAATTCTAATAATTAAAATTTGTCCCGTAATTTTTTTCTAAAAAGATTCGCTTTTTATATTTTTAAAGATAAATAACAAAATATGACACTAAATTAGGCAATAATTAATTATATGTTAGTATTTCATTTATTTTGAATTGCAATAATAATTAATAATAATGATAATAATCAAAATAATAGTAATTAAAAATTGCTTTGTATTTTTTTTAATCGATTCTTTTATTTTATTTTATAAGATAAGATAAACTTTATCGGGCCTTACAGTGTAACATTATATTAGTAAATAATTAATTATTTATACATCATTAATAATCATAAATAATAGATAGTTATTTATTTTATTCAAATTTATTATTTTTTTCAGAACGAAATCAAAAAGAGAAAAGAAAATCTATAAAGTGAATTTTCTTTATTACTCTTACAATTTATCTTTCCGTCTGCAATTACTAAGTCATCGTTCTATTTTTCCATCAACAATAATCAACATTTCAAGCAACTCTAAAAAAAAATACTTATTTGTAAGTATCTTTAAAAAATTGATTATAATATTTAACGAAATATCGACAAAATTAATAATTAATTACTTAGAACTAAATTGTAAATAAATATTTAATGACCAAACAGTTATGAATAAATGAATCAGTGAATAAATTATAAATAAATAATTACTCAATAATTATGTAAAAACGAATCATAAATAAATTAATGATTAATTAATAGTCTACATTGAAAATAAATATTAACCAAATTTTATTTTTTTCGCCTTCTAGGAAATTTATACAATGGAGAACTTTGAGGACTTATCAGAAGAAACACAAAAGATGCTTTTAGAACGAAAAATAATATTCCAGAACGAAAAAATCAGTTTAAATAAATTAATTTCAAGTGAAAATCTAAAACAGATTATTGATGCTGAAACATTAGTGGAACTCAAAATGAATCAAGAAATAAAAATTGGAACCAAACCGCCAAGAACGAAAGATTTAGAAGGAGCATATTCTACATTATTTCAAGAAATCAATATGAAAGCGTTCATTAATACATTACAACACGATAATCACAATATTTACATCATTAGCGGAATAGCAGGAGATGATAAAAAGGAAACTCTAATTAAGCATCTAAATGACAATCTCATTGACGAAAGTATCAAAAGTCAAATAACAGATTTCAAAGACAACATTACCAGAATTATTAACACAAGAATTCAAATATTTGACAATCAATTCGAATTCAAACAATTCAAAAAAATATGTGGAGAGAATTTCGATAAAAAGATTTATTGGATAAAATTACAAGAATCAAAATTAAAATTGACAAAAATCTACAAACCTGATTTTTATCTCGAGGCAAAGAGATTCAATGATCAAGTAGTTATCGACAGGAATATAAAACAACTACTATCAAGTCCAAAATTATCGGAAACATTTATTTTCATCAATATCACCAGAAAGCAGTTAACTAGTTGGTTACAATTTCCCAATGATCGAAAGAAATTTGAATTTGAACATAATTACGAACATCATCGAATTAGATTTGTAACATCAAACGAAAATTCTTTTGAATATATTCTTAATAACACTTTTCAATTAATAGTCGACGAGAATCCAACAGAAGCCGTTCATTTACTTGAATTTAGACAAGGTCAGATTGTTTTGCTCAAAAGTCACGGTTCCTTGGAAGAATTGAGTAAACACCGAAGTGAGAAGTACAAAAATAGTAAATCTTTACTAGACGAACGAGATTTGATGGAAAAAATTAGGAATCAAAAATGTGTTATTATTGCCGGTTGTCCAGGTGTCGGAAAAAGTACAAGTATGATTAAATTATTGGAAAAGTTTGAGTCAGAAGAGACCCATTGGGTAATTAGAATTGATCTGGAAATGAAAGAGGTGGGAAAAATTAATTTTAGTCAGGATGATGATGATGCTAATGATAATGATGGTAAGGATCCTGATGCTAATGATGACAGTGGTAAGGATGATGATGCTAATAATGCTAATGATAATGATGGTAAAGATAATTGTGCTGCTGATAATGATGCTAATGATAATGATGCTTTTGGTAGTCTGCTAACGGCACTATCATTATCATCACTATCATTAGGTAGTGATTCTAAAGATAGTGATGCTACCGATAATGATGCTGATGATATCAATACTCCAGTCAACTTAGACAAAGTAGTAGATTTCTTGCTAGATTTGCAAGAAACTCAGAAGAATAGTTTTACCAAAAAGTTGCTGAATTTAGCCCTACGTGACGAAAATTTCAAAAGACCGTTACTACTCGCTTTTGACGGATTTGATAATCTAGACGAAAACAACAGAAGCAATGTTATCTCATTGTTGAAATTTTTAAAGGATAAAACACCTGCCAAACTTATGATAACAACTCCTCCCAATTTTCAGCAAATTTTAGAAGCTTCCCTATCGACATTTGCTATAAAACTCGAAGCTATGGATAATTCAACAACAACCGAATTCATCAAAAATTATTTAAACAATTTCAGTTTGCTATCAAGTACAGAAGAGGATGATAGTAAAAAAGATTTCAGTTTTCCATCAGACACAGAAGATGATGACAGTAAAAAAGAAAGTTCAATGACATACGTACAATCCCTTTTAGCCAAAATGCAAAAAGTGTTCAATTGTTCTGAAAGTTTTGGCAATCCCCTGCTGATAAATTTAATCCTACACGGTTCTGCAGAACATTTCAAAACATGGCTTCAAGATACAAACAAGGTTCCGGATTTTAGTTATGTAGGCGATGATCTTTGGGAAGTATTGGAAAATTTTATTGAAAGAAGTTATAATATTTACTTTCAGATAAATTCAGAAGAGAACACTGCAAGAAGGATGCAAGATAAAACAATTTTCGACAAGTACCACAAAGATTTGGCGAAATTTTTACTTTTCAAATCAGTCAAAGAGGAATATTTGGAGGAATTGAAGGAAATCGTTTCTTCTGTTGGTACTATTCGGTATCATCAAATTAACTCTATTCAATCATCAAGTAACTTGACTCAATCATCAGTCAACTTAACTCCATCATCAGTCAACTTAAATCCATCAACAGTCAACTTTACACCATCATCAATCAACTTTACCCACCCAATTTTTAGCGAATACTTCTCAACCAAAATTTTCACCAACTGGATACGAAAATGGAAGAGAGAAAATAGGACCAAATTCCCGAATGCTGAGAAAAAGAAATTTTTCACAAAAGTACTAGTGGAACCGGATTTTAGAATAGTGAGAAAGTTCTTAAACACGTATTTCTTGAAGGAAGGACCTAAAGACGTCTGTTTCGAAAAAGAACTTTATCACCCAACCATTCTGTTTAGGGCAATCGAGGAAAACAATCCGGGAATCGTAAATTTCGTGCTAGACAATTTTGACCAAATGGATCTTAATTCTACGGACGAAAACGGAACATCTCTTTTGTGTACTGCAGTAATATCTACTAATTTCGACATTGTACAACTTCTAATCAACCTGGGTGCCACAATCGATGCAACAGTCATCCACACTGCAGTTGCAACTGCAAATTTAAAAGTTGTCAAATTTTTACTAAAGAAAGGAGCAGATGTCAATTGCGAAGATAAATTAGGTCGCAAAATTTTAAAAACAGCTGCTGATTCGAATTTTTTCCAGCATGAATTCCTCAAATCTGAATCTGTATCTGAATCAGAATCAGAAAGAAACAACTTGAAGATGGTCCGATTTTTAATAGAGCAGGGAGCGGATATTCACGCCAAGGACAGACATTCCAAATCTTTACTGGAGTACTCGGTGGAAATATCAAATTTCAATATGGTCGAATTTTTACTGCAAGAAAATTTTGATGTCAATGCTCGTGACTGTTATGGTAGGTCAAGTTTGTATTACGCGTTCGAATCAGGCAATTTGCAGATGGTCGAATTTTTACTAAAGAAAGGCGCGGACATCAACATCGAGGGTAATTACAGAATACCAATATGGACCATTGGGTTTGAAATGGCTACAATCGAAATGATTGATCTTCTGATAAAACACGGTATAAATATCGAAAAGATGATAAACTATAAGGACTATTCTCATAAAACTCTTTTGCACACTGCAACTCTAAGTGGCAGTTTACAAACATTCGAATTTCTAGCCAAAAACGGTGCTAACTTGAATGCTAAAGACCAAAATGGAAAATCGGTTCTGCATTATGCAGTAACGAAGGCACAATTTCATATTGTTGAATTTTTGATACAACATGATGCGAAATGTAATGCTAAAGACCAGGAGGAAAGGTCTGTTTTGCACTATGCGGTCGAGTTCGGTAACCAAAAAATCGTCGAGTATTTGATTGAGAACGATGCTAAGTTTTATGATAAGGATCGAAACAGTGTGACAATTTTACACAATGCTTGTAAATTTGGCAATTTAAAACTAATTAAATTTCTTGTACAGAAAGGCGCTGTGGTGAATGCTAAGGATAAGGATGGGAAATCTGTTTTGCACTACGCGGCAGAACGGGGCGACTTGAAGATTGTTAAATACTTAGTGAAGCAGAGAGCTAAGATCAACGAGAGGGACAAGTATGTCAGATCCATTTTACACTCTGCTGCCGGTTCTGGTAATTTGGAAATGGTTAAATTTTTGGTTGCTGCCGGCGCTAATGTGCGTGCTAGAGACAAAAGTGGTACATCTGTTCTGCACAAAGCTGTGGACGTTAATAATTTGGAAATGTTAAAATTCCTAATGAACGGTGTGGATGAGGACGAATTAGCCCGAAGCAAGGACGATTATGGGACTACTCTTTTGCACACTGCAGCAAGAATTGGTAATTTAGAGATGGTACGATTCCTAACTGAACAAGGAGCGAACGTTAATGCTAAAAATAAGGAATACTATTCGGTTTTGCACAGTGTGATGGAATCGGCCAACAAGGACATTGTTGAATTTCTGGTCAATCAAGGCGCCAAGGTGAATTTTATGGATAGACGGGGCAGAACAATTTTGCACTTGGCGGCTGAGTATACAAACTTTGAGATTGTTAAATTTTTGATAGAAAAAGGAGCGAATATTTTAGTTGCCGACGAAAATGAACGAACGATTTTGCACATTGCGGCAAATAGAGGTGACTTTGAGATGGTGCATTTTTTGATACAAAAAGGCGCGGATGTTAACGCAAAAGATGACGAAGGTAGATCCGTATTGCATTGTGCAGCTGAAAGTGGTAACCAACAGACGGTTGAATATCTAATAGAAAAAGGAGCCAACGTACATTGCAAGGATCAAAACGGTAGGAGCATTTTACAAGCAGCAGTTATCTACAACCACTCGAATTTGGTTCAACTTCTACTGGAGCAATGCGAAGATCAGATGAAATACAAAAATAAAATGGGTTGTTCATTAATTCATTTAGCGTGTGAAACGGATAATTTTGAGATTGCTGAACTTTTGCTGCAACGTGGGGCTGATATCAATGAAAAGTACAAAAATGGTAGTTCTCTTTTACACTATGGGACTAAATGTTCTGACATAAAGTTACTCGAATTTCTTCTGAAGAACGGTGCAGATATTCATGCTAAGGATAACAATGGTAAAACAGCTTTGCAAAATGTGAGTGATACTATTTACAATTATTCCTATTCGTGGAGATATGATCGCAAGAAGACAATTGATTTATTGACGAGATATGGGGCCGATATTAATTCGCTGGATATTAAGGATTTTCACTATTATTCTGATATCGTTGATTACATAAAGACAAAACAGGGACAAAAGACTGAAGAATAAATATCTGTATTATTTATATTTTTCAGAAGTTTGAATTTTTTACTTGTAGAAAAGCAGCACGAATTATTGTAAAATAAATATTTATATTTTGGCTAAATTTTTAGTTATCGAAAAAAAGCACAAATATCTGTATAATAAATATTTCTATTTTAGCTAAATTACACATCAACTACAAAACTTGAAAACAATTATGTAAATTTGATTCCAACAATAAATAATTTTTTTAACACTATAATTAATACCATTTGCTCCAAAATTCATATACCTAAAAATACTTATCCATATCCATGCTTAACAATTCAAATAGAAACAAAAAAATTTTAATCATAATTTCAAATGATTATTTGTTAAAATTTTAAATAATTGAAATTTCAAGTGATATTTTAACAAATTTAAACAAAACACAAACATTTGTTAAACTTTATAAATAAACAATTTAAAAAAGTACAAAATTAATAATTGGTTAAAGTTTTAAATAATAATTTGTCCAAAATTCGAATGAAAATTTGTTGAAACTGTAAAAAACAATTCAAAAACAAATAAAAAATTTTTAAATAATAATTTGTTGAGAATTCAAATAATAATTTGTTAAAATTTTTAAGTACAAAACTATTAAATTACTATTAAAAATTTTTTTTTAAATAATTAGTTGAAATTTAAGATAATAATTTTATATCATTTTAAATAAAATTTCAATTAGAAATGAAAAATAATTGTTAATTGAATTTTTGAATAAGAATTTGTTAAATATTCAAATAATAATAAGTTTAAATTTTAAATAATTAAAATTTCAAGTAATATTTTAACTAATTTAAACAAAACACAAAAATTTGTTGAAATTCTTAAATTACTAACAATTTAATTGTACATAGAAAGAAATTACTTAAAAATTGAAAGTAAAAATTTATTAAAACTTTAAATAACATTTCAAAAAACAAATAAATTTTTTTTTAAATAATTGGTTGAAAATACAATTAATAATTTGTTATAATTTTTAAATAACAATTAAATTAGTAATAAATAGATTTTAACTATAATAATGGTTGAAATTTTAAGTGAAAATTAAATTATAAGTAAAAAAAATAATGGAAATTTTAAAAAAATAATTTGTTTAAATAGTGAAATAATAATTTTAATTTTTTTATTATAAATTTATTTTATTTATTTATTATATTTATTTATTTATTATTTATTTATTTTATTTTTATTTATTTATTTTTTAATTTTGTAAAGAACAATTCAATTGTAAGTAAACGAATGTTTAAATAATAATTGATTGAAATTCCATATAATAATTTCTGAAAATTGAAATTTACAATTACAATTTAAATAAAAATTTCAATTAATAGTTTGTTAAAATTATAAATAATTAAGCTTTTAAATAATAATTTGTCAAAATTGTTAAGCAAATGACAATTGAATTATAAATAAATTTTTAATAAATAATTTGGAGGAAACTTTAAATACTATAATGTATTAAAATCGTTAATTATCAAAATAGTTGAATTATTAATTCAATTAGAAATTTAAAAAAATTGTGAATTAATAATTTAATTAAAAAGTAAAAAAAATTGTTAATTAGAATTTTAAATAATAATTACTTTTCACAAAGTGTGATAACTTCAATTAAAAACATCAATTAAAAAACTATTAAAAAGCAATTAAAAATGACTAATTAACATATATTATTATATTTTCGATAAAATTATCGATAAATAATTAATTGTTAACATTTCTATTATTCGCAGATCTGGCCTAATTAACATGGCATTGGTAATGCTGCCTTGTGACCTGCCATGGTGGCCAGCAGTGATAAAACAATTGGACAAGGCAGCGGCTGCCAGAAATACAAAAGAGCTTTTAGACATAATGCTAAAGCTCCACGATATGTGCAAGTAGGTATCAAAAAAAAAAAAAATAAAATAAAAAAAAATTCCTCCCATTCTACTTAAATTTCTATATATATAATTAATGGAACTCGATATTTGAAAATTAAAAAAATTTATTTTAATAATTTTTTTTTCTCCCTTTAATCAACATATCTCAAAAATGAGAACAGTTCCTGTTTCGATGCTTGTCAGCTGCAAACATCCGTATTCTATATGTACAGTAGCCAGTTATATTCAGACTCTGATCTCACTATATAGCCGCAGTGTCTATTTCGCTTTCTATATAACACTGTCCACGCTATAATTGAATTAAAAATAAATCACTACTGGACGCGTGTTTCCAAACATACTTTGACATTTGCCTTGTTTCTCAAAATTCTCAATTTGACCCAAAAACGTTTATCATATTAAAATTCCGATACAAATTTATCCTAAACATCAAATTTAGTCCGTCTATACTGCTATTTTTAGGAGCTATTGTTATTTTTAAACGATTGTCATGTGTTATTTTTAACAAATTCAAGAAAAAAAATAATAGTAAATAATTTAATAACAATAATAATTGAATAATAATAACTATTTAATATTAATAAATAATTAAATAATAATAATAAATAATAATTTATTAATTATTATCACACTATTTCTATTTACATAATTATTATTATTATGTTCAAATAAATTTTTTAATTTATTTTTTTTTGTAATAAATTTGTAATAAATTATTATTATTATTATCCCTAATTCCATTGTTATTATTACGATTACTACTATTTATGTTATTATAAAAAATATTACTAAACTTTCTATTTACAAAATCTCGATTTTAAAAAAATTAAAATTATTTTAACTTTTTAAAAAATTTTAAACTGGTTTATTGAAAATTTTAATTATTATACGATATACAACATACAATAACAAACAAAAATTTTCAAAAATAAATCACTTTTAGGAACTATTTTAACGTTAAAATGAAAGAAATATTTTTTCAATATAAAAAATTCTCAAAAATAGTTGCAGTTTGCATTAAAAATAAAATACAAATTTTAAATTAAATTTGAACTTTGTAAATTTTTGGAACTTTATAAATTATTAAATTATTAAAAATTGAAAATTAAAAATGATTTAAAAATTAATTTGAATTTTTTTTTAAATTAATTTTGTAAAAAAAATAAAAAAATGGAACTTTATAAATTATATTTTAATACGCGATGCAAAATTATTATAATAAAGTTTAAATACAAAACAAAATTAAATTATTTATTGGTTTATTTATTTATATAAATAAATAAATAAATAAATAAAAATATATAAATTATTTATTTATTATTATTATTTCTATTATATTTAATATTTATTGAATTAAATATATTTATGTATTTATTTATTTAATTCAATTATTTATATTCAAAAAACATTACCAATTCAATAAATTTATATTTAATAAACAATACCAATTCACTGAGAAAATTTTTTTTAATTTAAAAATAAGTAGCCACCAGAAAAGTATGCTTGAATTAATCATATTTTATAATTGAAGTTTATTGAATTAAATTTTAATAATTAAATTAATTAAATTTTTATTGAATTAAATATTGAATCAAAATAATTATAATTATTAAAAAAAATAAAAATAAAAATAATTTATAACAAAGATAATTTTGTTTGACACAAACATTTTGTTTTCTCAGTATTTAATTATTTATATTCCATAAACAATACCAAATTAATTACTTAATTAAATAAGAATAAAATGTCGTTCATTTGAACTTCAAAAAAATTAAGAGACGTAAATTTTGAACGACAGTTTAATTCCTATTTTTAGTTTAATATTAGTAAATAAATATTTTCAAATTCGGCTCCTCTTGTAATAATTTTTAAAAATTAAAAAAGGAAAAATTTTCAAAAATAGATAATTTTTAGAAATCTGATTTTGAATGTTCTAAGAATTTCAAAACGTGTCTTAGATTTTTTTTTTGATGAAATTTGTGTCAAAAATTAAAATATATTCTATTTCCGTAAGACGTGCGTTGTGGCAGAGAATTTTTGAGGAATTTTAGAGAATAAAATATTGGTATTAAAATTCACCTCCTGCTGACAAGTATATGTTTACAGACTTTGTTTGAAATTTAAATAAAAAAAAAAACTATTTTTTATTAACTTTGAAAATTTATTTTTAGCATCAGTCTCGATCCTGATGAGGATAATCACGATTCCGATTTATTCGACGCTTTTGAACGATTTTTAGAGGACGATCTCACAGCCGCAGAACGAAAACAAGTGTTTTTAAAGACAATACCAAAAATCGTTGAAAGAGCAAAAGCTCTGAGATCATGTAAACCACCGTTGGGTTTACATTTTAGTTTACAACAACAAGGTAAATTGTTTTAATTTTTGCCTTCGTGAATTTATTCATTCTATGAATATTTTTTTATTTCTTCAATAAAATTTTAATTTTAATTTTTTTAGCTTAATTTTATTTTTTAACTTTAATTTTTTAATTTTAATATTAATTTTTAGTTTTAGTTTTACTTTCATAGTTTTAATTAATTAATTTACTTTTGAATTTTTATTTTTTATTTTTTTTATATGCTGTTTTTTCATTCTATAACTTACAGCGATTCGGAAAAAATATTTAAAATTTATTTTTTAAATTATATTATTGTTATTTTCCAGGTGACACTGTAGATTATAATTATGGCTTTGTATCATCATTGATAGCGAATGCTTTTTTCTCAACTTATCCAAAACGAACAGCAAAGACTCATCCCACACTCAGGGACTTTAATTTCACCCATTTTTTTCGAAATTTACATTTGTAAGTTCTTCTCATTTTATGATGAGAATAAATAAATAAATTTTTCCTTTAAAAAATAATAATTGCAATTTTTCATCATCAAATAATTTTTCAGAAACTCGCAGAAAGCAAAATTACGATGTATATTCAATTATTTCGATTATCTAGAGAAGGAAAACGCGTTAGAAGGAAAAATCACAATATCAAGACAGGTATGAATATTAAATTATAATTACTAAAGTAATTTTAATATTAAAATTTATATTAAAATTGTATTTATTTTTTATTCACTTAGTATCAAAGCGAAAAAAATTAATTTTAATATTATTTTTTACCAATTCCGAAGTAAATTTTACTAATTTTTACTTTTTTTATTTTTAATTTAGTAAAAATCTTGGAAACTTTAAAGCAAAAGTAGAATTCTAACAAAAATTTTGATTCAAAATTTTCGAAAAATTGTAAATTATGGACAAAAATAAAAAAAATATTAATAATCAAGTAAAGTGGCTAAAATAATAAAACTAAGCCCGTTGGTACTTAAAATATTAATAAATAAATTAAAATATAATAAATATAATTAAATTATTATTTAAATAATTTATTTGTTAATTTAGATTAAAATTTATAATTTAAATAATAATTTTTTTCTTTCTGATAAAAATAGGTAATGACGTCCAAACAATGGTTAACAATTGAAGACTGGCTAGAGTGTAGTGTACCTCTTTGTCCTTTATCTATTCGACATGAAGGTCGCTTAGATCGAATAGAAGCAGAAACAAAGGTTTTGCACGTTTGTTTTTCAAGTTCGAGATTAGGTGGTGGAGTTTTAGAAGAACAATTTTCACAAGAAACTATATATGTAAGTAAGTATACAATTTTTTATTTTAACTATTAAAATAAAAAAATAAAAAAAAAAAAAAAAGATTAGATTGAAAAATATTTCCAATCTAATTGATTTTATTGAACAAAATAACAACAACAAAGAAAAATATTAACATTTTTCGAAAATAAAAAAAACCTCTTTTAATAAATAATGTACTGATTGATGATAAGTACAATAAATGTTTTTATTTAATTAAAATTTTCCAGTTATGCACACATCCTGAACTACTTTCTGCAATGCTATCTGTCGAGGCCTTAGAAGACAACGAAGTTTTGATAGTAGAGGGAGCAAGACATTTTTCCCGCATAAATGATCCCAGAAACAGAACTTCTTTTGAAGCTATTTCTCAACCGTGTACCGTAAGTTTTTTTTTTGCCTTTTCTTAAAATAAATTTAATCGAATTTCAAAAAATTTTTTCTTCTCTTAACACAATTTTTTAGCCAGGGTTACCACAAATGTTTATTTTTGTTTTTCCCAGACTTTTCCCTGATTTCCAGACAAAATTTTATTGTAAAACATGATAAGAAGTCAATCACTCCGAGTGATCGATATCTTCATGCCTTATAATAATTTAAATTACCATAAAATTTGTCAAAAAAAAAATTTAATTATTTACAAAAATCCTAATAAAATACTTCACAAGAATTCAACTATTTTTACAAGTAGAAAAATTTCTCGAAAGAATTCAATCATTTAAAAAATATGTAATAAAAAATTCGTTGCAATAATTCAATTATTTAAATTCAAAATAAAATAATTGAATAATTATAAAATATTGAATAATTCAATGTTTGTTAAAATTGAATTCTTATAAAGAATTTTATCAACAAATTTTTAAGTAATTGAATTCTTCTAACGAATTTCAATAAAATCTTTAAGAATAATTACTTTTTTCGAAAAATTTGATTAAAATTGTATATCAAAAATAATTAGAATCGTGCTATGAATTTTATTATTAATGAAAATAATTTAATTCCTGAAAACAATTTTATTATTTATAAAAATAATTAAATTATTGCGAAGAAATTTAAATTGAATTAATCAAAAGAATTCTTTGATGATTTTTAAAATAATTGAATTACTTCGTAGAATTTTATTGAAGTTTATGCAAATAATTAATAATTAAATTCATGCCAAGAATTTTATTAAAATTTTTGAAAAATAATTTAATTCTAGCGAAGAAACTTAATATTTTCCACAATAATTGAATTCTTAAAAAGGATTTTTTTATTTATGAAAATAATTTAATTCTTACGAAGAATTTTATTTAAATTTTATTACAATTTTTTAGAATAATTTAATTTCTGCCAAGAATTTGACTAAAATTTTCAAAAATATTTTAATTCTTCACAAAAAATTTATTAAAAATTTTGAAAATATAATTGAATTTTTTAAAGAAAATCTATTAAAATTGCATTATAAATAATTGAATTCTTGTCAAAAATTTTATTAAAAATTTTGAAAATAATTGAATTTTTTTAGAGAAAATCTATTAAACTTGCATTGAAAATAATTGAATTTTTGACAAAAATTTTATTATCAATTTGAGAAATTTGATTAAAATTGTATTAAAAATAATTAAAATCCTGCTATGAATTATATTATTTATGAAAATAATTAAATTCCTGAGAACAGTTTCCTTATTTATAAAAATAATAGAATTATTGCGAAGAAATTTATAAAAAAAATTTGTAAATAATTGAAAACCTGAAAAATTTTTATTATTTATGAAAATAATTGAATGTTTGCGTAGAATTTTATTAAAATTTTTTTAAATAATTGAATTTCAGCGAAGAATTTTGCTGTTTATATAAAAATAATTAAAATCATGATGAGAATTTTTTTTAATTTTTGAAAATAATTGAATTTCTGAAAAGAATTTTATTACTCTTGAAAATAATTTTATTCTTGTGATTAATATTATCATTTATGAGAATAATTAAATTTTGCAAAGATTTTTATTAAAATTATTGAAAACAATTGAATTTCTAGAATGAAATTTGATATTTATCAAGATAATTGATTTCTTTCGTAGAATTGCGTTAAAATTTTGGAAATAATATTAAATACAAATTGAAAATCCAACTAATTTCAGAATTGGAATTAAAATTGTATTAAAAATATTTGAAATTCTGCGATGAGTTTTATTATTTACGAAAATAATTGAATTCATTAAAAAAAATGTTGTTTATGAAAATAATTGAATTATTGAGAAGAAATTTATAAGAAATTGTAAATATAATTGAATTACTGTGAAATTTTTGCTATATTTATAAAAATACTTGAAATTTTGAAGAGATATTTAAAAAAATTTTGAACATAATTGAATTGCTTTGAAAAATTTTATTACTTTTGAAAATAATTGAATTTCTCCAATCATTTGTAACTTTTCCTAAATTCAATTTTTTTAAAAGTATTTTTAATTAAAATTCTTCTATAAATCTATTATTTTTAATAATTAATTAAATATATATTAAAAAGTGTCACTAATTTCAG
Organism: Leptopilina syphax; assembly: GCA_032872505.1. Classification (NCBI taxonomy): domain Eukaryota; kingdom Metazoa; phylum Arthropoda; class Insecta; order Hymenoptera; family Figitidae; genus Leptopilina; species Leptopilina syphax. The sequence goes on along the minus strand of CM065468.1, from coordinate 19,355,540 downwards.
AATTTCAATTATTAAAATTTTTGAAAAATCTAACTTCATTATAATTTCTAATGAAATTCATTCAAAACTGAAATTTTGTAAAATTTTAAATTAAAACCTTTTGAAGTTGATCTATTTATGAAAATTGTAAACACAATTCTTGTAAAATTCAATTAATTATTGTGAGAAATTATTGTGAGAAATAGAAAAAATTGAAGGTTTTGTATTAGAATTTGCAGTCATTTCATAGTTTATACAAAAAACATCAAAATTCAGAGTTTTCTTATGAATTTAAAAAATTTAATTTTTTCTCATACTTTTAATAAAAACCCCTGACTTTTCCCTGATTTCTCTGACCAATTCTAATTTCCCTGACATGTGGCAACCCTGTCTCAATTTGATATCTGCAGCAAAACTATGAAACTATACAAAGATTTTTAAAGAAGGAAAAGAAGATTTATTTTTCAAATAAATTTTAAATTGTAAATCAAAAATTTTCGAACCAAGGTAACGGTATGCTGCATGGATGCGGAAGATTATTCTCACCTACCAATTAGTCAATTCGAAGAAGACAATATTTTACGAGAAATGAACAAATCTCTTTTGGGATTTCGACAAAGACATATTCCAAGTAGTCCCACGGACCCAGTGCGCACTGAATCCGATTCTGAAGCAAGTTTAAGTGCCCGAAGATTATCGCCAATTGGAGAAAGTTTTAGCAGTACACCACCGGAAATTGATCAGGAATTAAAACCGCCAACTGTAAATAGTACCGGAAGTCAAAGTACGGTTCAATTCAAACTCTCTATTTATTCTCAAAACATTTTCAAAAATAGTTTATAGTGAATTTCATACTCGAATTTTTCAAAAATAGTTTATAGTCAATTTCATACTCGAATTTTTCAAAAATAGTTTATAGTCAATTTCATACTCGAATTTTCGAAAATAGTCTATACTCAATTAATAACCAATCGTTATATTAATTAGAATTTTCTTCTAAATAGTTAACATGACAAAAAATAGTTTAGACGCTAATTCTGAATGTGCAAACTGATGGGATAATTTTTTTGCAGCAAATGAGACGATTTTCAATGAAACCTGTGAGGGCACGAAAGAAATTAGAACACGAGGAAATGGAGCATCGAATCCTGGCCTAACAAACGCAACACTAAATTGTCCGAATAGAAAAAATCGCTTTATAGTTTTAGGATCGAGTGGAGAAATTTTACCAGTCACACGAAAATCAATAGGCCAAATGTCAGTTTACAGTAGTTGTAATAGTCAAAGTACTGACAGTTTTCATAGTGCTAAAGACACAATAGACGAAGATGCAGGTACTTAAATGTTTTCTTTCTTAATTTTCGAATCTTGCAGCGAGAAAAAAATATTTCAATTCTGCAACAGATTTATAGTCCGGGAGCTAGCGACCAAAACAACTATCTCATTTCATACCGGCTGAAAATTTGAGTAAAGATTACTAAAGACATGTAATTAACAGAAACCCACGTCTGGCAGGCCGGCGCTGGGGCAGGGGGCGGCGGCAGGGGGGCGAATATGTGAAAAAAAATGTAAAATTTTCTGATTTCATACCGCTTAAAACCTTCATAACTCGAAAGTAGACACCCACACGAGTGTAAAAATGTGCGTCTGGCAGTTCTGGGGTGGGGCAAAGTACGTCTGGCAAAGGGTTAAACACGCAAAAAAAACAAAATTTTTTTCTGATTTCATACCGCTTAAAACCTTTAGAAATCGAAAGTTTACATCCACACGAGTGTAAAAATGTGCGTCTGGCAGTTCTGAGGTGGGGCAAAGTACGTCTGGCAGCCCTTCGAAGATGCGGCAAATCGGTCAAGCGGTGAAAAAAAAAGTAAATTTTCTCATTTCATACCGATTAAAACCTTCGTAACTTGAAAGTTTACATTCACACGAGTGTAAAAATGTGCGTCTGGCAGTTCCGGGGTGGGGCAAAGTACGTCTGGCAAAGGGTTAAACACGCAAAAAAAACAAAATTTTTTTCTGATTTCATACCGCTTAAAACCTTTAGAAATCGAAAGTTTACATCCACACGAGTGTAAAAATGTGCGTCTGGTAGTTCTGGGGTGGGGCAAAGTACGTCTGGCAAAGGGTTAAACACGCAAAAAAAACAAAATTTTTTTCTGATTTCATACCGCTTAAAACCTTTAGAAATCGAAAGTTTACATCCACACGAGTGTAAAAATGTGCGTCTGGCAGTTCTGGGGTGGGGCAAAGTACGTCTGGCAGCCCTTCGAAGATGCGGCAAATCGGTCAAGCGGTGAAAAAAAAAGTAAATTTTCTCATTTCATACCGATTAAAACCTTCGTAACTTGAAAGTTTACATTCACACGAGTGTAAAAATGTGCGTCTGGCAGTTCTGGGGTGGGGTAAAGTTCGTCTGGCAGCCCGTCGAAGATGCGACAAATGGGTCAATAGGTGAGAATAACCTACATTTTTCTTATTTCATACCGATTAAAACCTTTTTAAATCGAAAGTTTATATGCAAACAACTGTGAAAATATTCATCTGTCAGTTCTGGGGTGGGGCAACATACGTCTGGCAAAGGGTTAATCACATAAAAAATCATAAAATTTAATCTCCTTTCACATTGATTAAAACCATCATATATCGAAAGTTTACATTTAAACAAATATAAAAATCTACATCTTCGAAGGGCTGCCAGACGTACTTTGCCCCACCCCACGACAGCCAGACGAGTATTTTTACACTTGTTTGAATGTAAACTATCGATTTCTAAAGGTTTTAATCGGTATGAAATGAGAAAAAAAATTCGATTTTTTACGTGTTTAACCCTTTGCCAGACGAACATTGCCCCACCCCGGAACTGCCAGACGTACATTTTTACACTCGTGTAGGTGTAAACTTTCGAGTTATGAAGGTTTTAATCGGTATGAAATGAGAAATATTTACATTATTTTTCACCTATTGACACATTTGCCGCATCTTCGAAGGGCTGCCAGACGTACTTTGCCCCACTCCAGAACTGCCAGACGCACTTTTTTACACTTGTTTGAATGTAAACTTTCGATTTCTAAAGGTTTTAAGCGCTATGAAATGAGAAAAAAAATTCGATTTTTTACGTGTTTAACCCTTTGCCAGACGTACTTTGCCCCACCCCGGAACTGCCAGACGCACATTTTTACACTCGTGTGGGTGTCTACTTTCGAGTTATGAAGGTTTTAAGCGGTATGAAATCAGAAAATTTTACATTATTTTTCACCTATTCGCCCCCCCGCCGCCGCCCCCTGCCCCAGCGCCGGCCTGCCAGACGTGGGTTTCTGTTAATTACATGTCTTTAGTAATCTTTACTCAAATTTTCAGCCGGTATGAAATGAGATAGTTGTTTTGGTCGCTAGCTCCCGGACTATTATGTACTCTATTCGCTTCTAATTAATATTTATGAAAAAAATAATAAATACCTATCAATAATAAAAAAAGGTCCAAAATATCTGATTATTTTTCTGATAGTAAAGGAAAATTTTTTGTTGTTAAACAGAAGACGATGAACAGAAATTATTCAAACGCTTCACTCAGATGGATTCCTCGGAGAGAAAAGGAACATTTGCTCAAAGACTTAAGGAAGCTTTAAAACGAGAAAGCTCGGCTACTTGTACATCTTCCAATAATTCTTCCACCGAAAGTAGCTATGCAGTTGGAATTAGTGTCACTGGTAGCCACGTGGGAGATCAGAACATTAAGTAGGCTTTTTTAACTTTACAAATTGAAATTGTTTCTCAAATTATAATCATAATTTAAATATTAAGTTATATATTCAAAAACAGAATAATTTTTTTAAAATAAATATTTAAATACCCATTTTTTCCACAGGTATTAAAATATTTTAAATTATTTCAATGTAAAGCATTTTTGAAATTTAACTATTTCTAAAAATTACAACTGTAATTTGTCCAAAATTCAAACATTTTTTTGTTAAAATTTTTAAATAAAATTATTTAAATAGAAAAATAAATATTGAATAATTGAATATTTCTTAAAATTGAATTCTTATAAAAAGGAACTTTGTCAAAAATTTTTTAAATAATTGAATTCTTCCGGAGAATTTTAATAAAATTTTAAAGGATAATTGCATTTCTCAAAGAATTCATTGGAAATTGTATTAAAAATAATTATAATTAAATTTAATTAATTATTTACTGAATTTCTGGAAAACTTTTATTTTTTATGAAAATAATAGACAAAAATTATTAAAAAAATAACATTTTTAAACACGAATTCAATTATATCGAGAAAAATTAAAGTTCATAAAAAGAATTTAATTAAAATTTTACTGAAAATAATTGAATTTTCGGAAAATAATTTATAACTTATAAAAATATTAAATTCAAACGACGAATTGTATTAAAAAAAAATTTTAAATTAAATTCTTTTGGAAAATTTTAATAAAATTATAGACATTGAAAATAATTTAAATCCTAACAATTTTTTCAATTAATTTTCTACGAAGAATTTGATTAATGTTTTTTAGAAATAATTGAATTCCTGCGAAGAATTTTATTAAAAATTGTTGAAAATAATTGAAACTTGAACACTTTTTTAAATAATTTTCTACGAAGAATTTCATTAATTTTATTTAAAAATAATTGAAATCCGGAGAATTTTTTTAAAAATTGTTGAAAATAATATTGAATACTTGACGAGAATTTTATTAAAATTTTTAAAAATAATTGAATTCTGGAGAAGAATTTCCTTTCTTTTCGAAAATAATTTCAATTCTTGCGGAGAATTTTATGAAAATATTTGAAAAATTGAATTCTTTAGAGTAATTTTATTAAAATTGTATTAAAAGTAATTGAATTTTTTGGAAAATTTTTTAAATAATTAAATTATCTCGTAGAATTTTATTAAAAATTTTGAAAATAATTAAATTCTTGACAGGAATTTTATTAAAATTTTTGAAAATAATTAAATTCTTGCTAGGAATTTTATTAAAATTTTTGAAAGTTATTAAATTCTTGCTAGGAATTTTATTAAAATTTTTGAAAGTAATTAAATTCTTGCTAGGAATTTTATTAAAATTTTTAAAAATAATTGAATTCTTGCTAAGAATTTTATTATTTTCGAAAATAATTCAATTCTTGCGGAGATTTATATATGAAAATTTTTTAGAATAATTGAATTCTTTAGACTAATTTTATTAAAATTGTATGAAAAATAATTAAAATCTTTCGAAGCATTTTATGGAAATTTTTTGAAAATAAAAATTAGTTTCTGCGAATAATTTTTTGAAAATTTTTGAAAATAATTGAATTTTTGAGAATTTTATTATTTATGAAAATAATTAAATTCCAGCGAAAAATTGTATTATTTATGAAAGTATAATTGAATTCTTAACAAAAATTTTATTAAAAATTTTGGAAAATAATTCAATTCTGGACAATAATTTTATTAAAAATTTTGAAAATAGGTAATTGAATTCTTTCGAGGAAATCTATTAAAATTGAATTCCTGCAACGAATTTGATTAAAATTTTTTTAAATAACTAAATTCTTACAAGAATTTTCATTAAAATTTTATTGAAAATAATTGAATTCTTGGAAAGAACTTTATTAAATTTTGTCCATAATTTTTTAATAATTGAATCGTTTGAATAAATTTTATAGATTTCTTTCCACACTGAAAAGAATTTTTTTGATTGAATCAAACTGATTCAAATAACCGATTACTTGACTTACCAATGAAATATTTACTCGAATGAAATAAATTTTATTTGAGTCAATTAAATTGTATTTATTTTACAAATACTGAAATTATTGATTCAAATACAATTTAGTTGACTCGACTAAAAAATTATTTGATTCAAATAAATATTTATTTGACAATAGACAAGTAATCGGTTATTTGGATGAAATAAATTTTTTTCAGTGTAAGAATTTTATTAAAATTTTTGGGAATATTTTTTTTTAAATTTTATCTATGAATTCAAATTGAATTTAATTAAATTTGAAGTAATGCAAATTTTGAAATATAGAAAAAGGTAGCTTTCAGTGTCTCAATTATAAAAAAAAAAGTTTCTAAATAGTAGGAAATCGTAAAAAAAGGATTAAATAGTATAATAATTAAAAAATTTACAATTAACAGAAAATAAAAATAAATTGTTATTTCTCAGACTCAGAAGAGGTGGATCGAGAGGTTTTGTCCTCAGGGACGAGACAGTAGACGAGGAATTTTTGAAAGTGTCCCTAGAAGCTGAACAAAAATGGTTGGGAAGATTTCGACAAAGTCAACCGGCCATGTTTCAGAAAAAAGATAGTAGCGCCAGCAGTAGATATAGTTTTAGCACCGAATACAGTTCAGGTAAATTGAAAAGAAAAAACATATTTTTTTAATTTTTTACAATTTAGAGAAAATTCTAAATCTTTTTTTTTGCCTTTAGATTTTTGCTCAGAATTGGAAGAGGTTTATGAGCAATTATCAAAATGGTTAGAGGAGCCGGGAGAGGCTGATGAGAATCGAGAAATGGATCCAAGAGATCAAGCGGTTGTGAGATTTGCGGGATCTCTTCTCAAGAGGGCATTGAGTGAATCTTTTGCCGGCGTTCCTGTTCAGGAGGGCGAACCACAACCACTTATCGATTCCACTGATGCTCATCAAAGGCATAAATTAGCATTGGCTGTGAGAAGTTTGAGTTTAGAACTCGCTCGACAAAAAAACAAACGACAACAATCTGTAAGTGACGCAGACAATATTAAGAATAATTAACTCAACTAATTAATTTCTCCAAAAATTCTCTAAATACAAAATAAATTCGGTCATTCCATTATATTTTGAAATTAAATTCAATTTTTTATTAGATTTTTACTCGAAATTATATATAAATATTTGTTGAAAATTAATATTTACATGGTAGCCACAAAACTTTCAATTTGTTTTTTCTGATTTAATATTTCTTTTTAATATTTAGTTTATTTAATACATAATTATTATTTTGAATATTTTAACTATAGCATCAAGAGCAATATTTGTAAATTTTATCATGAAGAAATATATTTCTTTGAAATTTTGTCCAAATTAAATTAAAATAAATATTTGTACACGGAGACTAACTTACATTTTACAAACACACAACTTTAAATGGAATGAGAGACAGAAAACCAGTCGGTAAAAATTTTTCTTTTTTTTTACTCAATAAAAGTGCACAAGTTTGGATCGAAAAATGAATTTAAAAAAGTGTAACTTGTTACTACTAACAAATAATTTTTTTGCAAAAAACTATACATATTTTTATTAAACACGAAAAAAATGTTTGCCTAGAGCAGCTATAAATTTCACTACATTAGCGAAATTTTTAGTTGTTTTAGTTAAGACTTTCGCTATTCTAGAAAAAGTTATCGCTGTTCCAGGTAAAATCTATTATCCGTGAATCAAAAAATGAATTTTTCGATTTTATCTCAAATTACTGTTAAAAATAAAAATTAAATTAATTATCTAATTATATAAATTAAATTATGTAATTATCAAATAAATTATATAACTATTAAAAAAATTATATCATTAATAAATAAATTATACAATTGTTAAATTAGTTATATAACAGGGATCACAGTATCTTTTTTCCTTAAAATAGAAAAAAAGTGAATTATTTTCTAAAAATAAGTGTCAAAACCGGACAAGTGCGAGTAGAACTCGTACTAAAACCTAGGGTTCCGTACCCTCCATAAAAACTTCTAATTTTCTTTCTTATAAAAATAAATATATATCAATTCCAATTCAATTTGAAGTTACTCTGTTTTGAAAATATAAACAAAATCATATTTAATGATTGTATTAATAAAAAAACAAATTTAATTTTTAAATATTTTTTTAAAAGATTATTTTTAAAAAATAATAGTCAAATATAGTCAAAAATAAAATATAGACAAAAATATAGTCCAATAGGCCAAGAATTGTGAAAACCAAAGGGGGAGTACACACTTTTTTTTCTAAAACGAAAAAAAATTTTAGTTTTTCGAAAAAAAAATATGAAGATGAACTCCAATAATTTTCTCTGTATGTTTGTTGAAATCTACACGAAAAAATAAATAAAAATGTATAACGCCAGTCCACTAGACTAAGAATTGCGAGAACCAGCAAGGGTTAAAGTATTTTCGAGCTTGCAAAAAGAGATTTCAGTTTTTCGATGAAAACACCATGAATATCAATTCTAAACACTTCCGCTATATTTTTCCTGTAATCTACGCGTAAAAATACATAAGTATACCAATTTTCATCTCTTCAGGTAAAAAAACTGTGGGCACTATAGTAAATAACACGCATTTTTGACGAAATTTTTAAAAACTTTGACTTTTTCACTGAAAAAATATGAAGATAAAATTCAATCATGTTCGGTGTATTTTTCCTGAAATCTACATATGAAAATTCATAAAATAAGCAAAAATATAGTCCAATAGGCCAAGAATTGTGAAAACCAAGGGGAGGGTACACACTTTTTTTTCTAAAACGAAAAAAATTTTAGTTTTTCGAAAAAAAAATATGAAGATGAACTCCAATAATTTTCTCTGTATGTTTGTTGAAATCTACACGAAAAAATAAATAAAAATGTATAACGCCAGTCCACTAGACTAAGAATTGAGAGAACTAGCATAGGTATAATTATTATCAAAAATTGAAAAAAAAATTTTAGGTTTTTGCTCAAAACGCAATGAAGATCAATTCTAATCATTTCCACTATATTTTACCTGTAATCTACACGTGAAAATACAAAAGTGTACCAATTTTCAGCTCTTTAGGTAAAAAACTGTGAGTGCTAGGGTGAAATAAACGCTTTTTTGACGAAATTTTTAAAAACTTTAAGTTTTTCGATGAAAAAAATATGAAGACCAAATCCAATCAGGTTCGCTATATTTTTCCTGAAATCTACTGACGAAAATACATAAAATAAGCAAAACTGCAGTCCAATAGGCCAAGAATTGTGAAAACCAAGGGGGGGGTACACACTTTTTTTTTTAAAACGAAAAATTTTTTTAGTTTTTCGCAAAAAAAAATATGAAGATGAATTCCAATAATTTTTTCTGTATGTTTTTTGAAATCTACACGAAAAAATATATAAAAATGTATAGCGACAGTCCACTAGATTAAGAATTGAGAGAACCAGCAACGGTTAAAGAATTTTCGAGCTTTCAAAAGGAGATTTTAGTTTTTCGATGAAAACATCATGAAGATCAATTCTAATCACTTCCGCTATATTTTTCCTGTAATCTATGCGTAAAAACGAATAAGTATGCCAATTTTCAGCTCTTCAGATAAAAAACTGTGGGCACCAGGGGGGGGGTACATGCATTTTTTTCGAAATTTTCAAAATTTTTGACTTTTTCGATAAAAACAGAATGAAGATCAATACTAAATGTGTTCGCTATATTTTTCCTTTAATCCATTTTTGAAAATACATATGCATACCAATTTTCAACTTTCTAGGTAAAAAACTGTGAGCGCTAGGGGGGGGGTACATGCCTTTTTTTGCGAAAAATGGCCAAAATTTGATGTTTTTCGACGAAAACTCTATGAAGATCAATCCCAATCACGTTCGCTATATTTTTCCTGTAATCTACGCGTGAAAATACATACGTGTACCAATTTTTAGCTCTCTAGGTGTAAAACTGTGAGTTCTAGGGGGGGGTACATGGTCATTTTTGTAACCGTTCCAATAGGGTTCCTACCGGGTACGGAACCCTAAAAAGGGAAAAAATTATAATAAATAAATACAATTAAAAAAGAAATTTATTATTATTTTGTTAAATATTATTCACCACAAGAATTAAATAATTTTCATAAATAATAAAATTCAATTATTTTCAAAAATTTTCATATAATTCTTCGCAAAAATTTAATTATTCTAAAAATTTTCAAAAAATTCTTGGCAAAAATTAAATTAGTTTTAATACAATTATAATAGAATTTCTCGAAAGAATTCAATTATTCTCAAAATTTTTTATAAAATTCCTCACAAAAATTAAATTATTTTCATAAATAACAAAATTCTTCAAAGGAATTCAATTATTGTAGAAAAAAACAAAATTCTTCACTGAAATTCAATTATTTAAAAATATTTTAATACAATTTCTGTCAAAAATTTAATTATTTTCAAAGATTTCAATAAAATTCTACGAAATAATTCAATTATTATAAAAAATTTTCAAAAATATTCATCAAAAAAATTCAATTATTTTCAAAAATTTTAATACAATTCTTGGCAAGAATTTAATTATTTTCAAACAGTAATAAAATTCTTCGCAATAATTAAATTATTTTCAAAAATTTTAATAATATTCTTGGTAGGAATTTAATTAATTTGAAAATTTTGCAATAAAATTCTACAAAATAATTAAATTATTTTCAAAAATTTACATAAAATTTTTCGCAAAAATTAAATTAGTTTCAATACAATTATAATTGTAGTAAAATTCTTGTCAAGAATGCAATTTTTTCGTAAATAACAAAATACTTCCCAGGAATTCAATTATTTTCAAAACCGTTAAAAAAATTCTTCAAAAAAAATCAATTATTATCAATATAATTTTAATAGATTTTCTGGAAAAAATACAATTATTTTTAATAAAACAATTATTTTAATAAAATTTATCTAAATAATTCAATTATTTTTAAAAATTTATCTAAATAATTCAATTATTTTTAAAAATTTTAATTAAATTCCTGGGAAGAATTCAGTTATTGTCAAAAAATTTAGAAAATGGTTGAAATTAATTAATTAATTAAAACAAATTATTTAAAATAGGTGAAGAAAAAAATAAGTAAAAAATAATGGAACAGTTGAAATAGGTGCCAAAATTTTAAAAAGGTAAAAGAAGATGGAAAGTTGACAGTCTGTGGTCCCTGATATAATTATTAAATAAATTACAGAATTATTTAATAACTCACATTAATTATCAAATAAATTAATAATTAATTATTTACTGTTAAAAAAAATTTTTTTCGATCCACAACTCACACAAACTTGAAGAAGCAGTCATAATTTTTTTTTCTGTTAATAAACAATTTCCTCTCTCTACTGTGAACTAATTGAAAAAAAATTAAAGAAAAAAAAGAAAGCAAAAGTGAATTCGCGTAAAACGTTACGCAGGATTTAGATTTTGAAGAAGCATCTTGTTACGAGGACACAATGTGCGAGGATGATTCGACAACGAAAATAGAAGAAGAAAATTTTTCGCAAAGAAGAAAACAACTTTGGGCGATAAATTTTACGTCACAAGTATTCCAGACACTAATCGATGAAGAGACAACAATTTCTCTGCCATCATCCAAACCGGATATAATTCAAGTCGAGACAAATTCTAAATTATTAGAATGTTTCGCAAGCTTCGTGGGAAATATCAAACGGAATCTATTAAATGATGCACCATCGGAAAATTTTCAGGTGCTGCGCCATTAAAAAAAAAAAAAAAAAGAAAATCGAAATTCAGGATACTAAACTTTTAATTTCGGCTTAATATGCAAAACTAATCTAACAGAAATTAAAATATTTTTCCTTTTATTAATTGAATATTAATAAAAAAAATTTTCTTTTTACAGTAGAAGTAAATTTTTCCCCAAGGAATGTTTTTTGTAGGATATAAATATTCTTTAATATCTAAAATTGCAAACTGACTACGCTTTCGCTGAAAATGTGCTATCTTCAATAACTATCGAGTTTTAATGTAAAAATGCGCAGAAAAAACTTTTCCGAAAACAAAATTAACCGAAATAACTTTTAAAAAAAATAATACACACGAAAATTGAATCCAATTTAATAACAATTCCCTTACACTTTTACTGTAACTTTCTTGAAATAATTTTTTCTAATCTATTACTGTAAACCTGTCTCTCGTTCTATTGTGCTTCTTGATTTGGTTTTCCCAACATGGAAATTTTTAACTTTATCTTCTAAATTCTTTTTACCAAAGTTTATATGTATTTTTCCTTCTCCAATTTATTTTGATTTATTTCTTTATTTATTTACTATGTAGAAAAAAAATTGTTTAAAATACTTGTTTAAAATTTTAGAAAATAAAATCTTCGAAACAAATTTCAAAACAAATTAACGGCTTGTCCCGTTAATAAATAAATAAAATAAGTTAAAAAATTTATTAATTAACTATGTAAATTAAAATTTAAAAAATAATTAAAAAGTATAAAACATAATTATTTATTATAATTATTTTTTAGAATTTATTTTTAGAATTATTATTTAGAATAATTTGTAAATAAAATAAATTGGAATAAATTGGAGAATAAAGGAAAAATATATTTCTAACTTTTCTTATCAGTTAAAAATGCATATTTCATTCAATTTTCCAATAAATTTTGATTTATTTTATCCAAAATATTTATTCACTAGAAATTTTTTTTTAATTTTAGAACAAAAGAATAAAGCAGTTTCAACACTAAGTAAAATGAAGTTAAAAAACTGTATTTTTCTTTCATACTCAAAATAATTTTAATTCAAAACAAATTAACGACACGAACAATAAAAAAGAAAATAAATATGAAAACAAAATAAATTAAAATGAATTGGAAAATGAATGAGAAATATATTTTTAACTGCAGTAAAAAGAAGTTCAAAATGTAGGTATTTTGCTTTCATTCTCCAATTAATTTAATTTATTTACTTATCTACTTTTCTTTACATAGTTAATTTTCTTTCAAGATTTTATTTTCGACAATTTCTAACAAAATATTTAAATAAAACAAAAAATGGTTTTATTATTTTTAATTTTGTAAAAATCTCTTGCAAAGAAAATAGAAAAAAAATAATAATTAAATAAATAATAATTTATAATTATAATAATTATAAATTTATAATTCTACAAAAAAAAATCTAGAAAAACTAGCAAAACTTAAGTCATTTTAAATATTTAAATGTATAAAATAAATATGATAGTGACGATTATTGATAAAATAGAAAAATACCGTAACTAGTAAAAAGAATATAGAAAAAAATTCGTTTTTTAGATGCCGAGGGAAAATAGCCCTCTTGGAGGTGGCTTATTATCAGTAGCCACTGGTAATTGGGGATGTGGATCTCATTTGAAAGGTGATCCTCAATTGAAACTGGTAATTCAATGGCTCGCTGCCTCTTTGGCGGGTGTTCCGAAATTAATATACTACACTTCCGGTCATCAAAGTTTATCAAAGGTATTTTTCTCAATTTATAATCTCAAATTTTGCCCACTTTCGACTGCAAAAATCCAAAAATCAAAATATCCGCTTCCGACTAAAAAAGAAAAATCACAAATAAATCCAGTAAAGTCTACAATAAAATTAATTAATTAATTAAATGAAACTAATCAACTTTATCCTATTTAAAACAATTAAATCCAAAAATTTAGTACTTATTTTTCGAATTGAAAAAAAAATAATTTAGAAGTCGCAAATTTATTATTTTTCGAATTGAGAAAAAATAGTTAAAAAGTCAAAAATTTAATTTACAATTTTTCGAATTCAGAAAAAAATAATTTAGAAGTAAAAAATTTAGTAAACTATTTTTCGAATTGAGAAAAAATAATTAAATTTTCGAATCATTATTTAAAATTAGAAGAAGAATTGAAAAATAAAAGAACATAAATAAACGTTTCTAAATTTCCTTTCAGTTGGACACAGTGAGTAGAATATTAATGGACAGGCATTGGACGGTGGGAAATTTAGCAGCAGCTACATTAAGATTCGCCATTCAAACAATTGAAGAAAGACTGGAAAGTAGAAATAGTCTCTTTGAAGATTTAATAGGAATGGATAAACCGAGTCCTTAGCCCAATACAATGATATCCGTCATGGTTGACGTTCTGGCCTCAATGATAGAAGACGGCTTTTCCATTTGTATGGATCATGAAATGTCTATTTAATCAAATTAAAAAAAAATTACACCACAATTAAAAAATTCTATAAAACTAAAAGTGGGTTTAATACTTGAGTTCTTCTCAAAAAGAGACGAAAATTAGGGGAAAAAAATTTATTTAATTCAAAATAATAATTCCCAACAACTACTCAATGAACTATAAACCCATTGAACCCACTGAAAATTTATGTTCAAAATAAAAAACACTAGAAAAAATGTGACGCATACTCAAAAATGTGAAACATATTCAAAAATATGAAAAGTGTTCAAAAAATATGAAAAGTATTTTAAAAAAATTTAACAAGTACTCAAAACACAAAAAAAGCAGCAAACAAATGGAACATTTGCAAAAAATGTATTTAAAAAATGAAAAATACAAAAAAAAAACATATATTTATCAAACAAAAAAAACACAAAATATTAAAAGAATTTTTTTTACAGAAGTAACGCAAAAAATGATGTTACATTAAAAAAAAATGAAAAGTACTTAAATGTAAAAATTTATGAAATTGTTTTAAACACACAAACTTAATTCAGCTGAGCTGGACACAAAATCTATAATTAAAACAAAGCACAATTAAATTTTTTCTATTGCATTTAATTATATAGGACGTACTTGTGATTAAAAATAAAAATAAATATGAAAATTACGCTGAGATAATTCGGTCAAGTATCTTTTTCAAAAAATAAAAACGAAACGAAATAACTTACAACTAAATAAAAGAGAATAACAATCGCTAAAATAATTAAATCTTTTACAATATAATATTTGTATATTTTCCTTTCAATTTAAAAAAAAATTTTATTAAATTTATATTCAGTTAATATTAATGTTAATTAAATATTGTTAATAACAATATTAATTCAATAAAATTAATGTTAATTATCACAAAATAAGAATTACAATTTTTTAATTTTATTTAAAACAAAATTAAATAAATTTGTGTTTAATTAATATTAATTCAATAAAATTAATATTAATTATCACAATATAATAATTGCAATTTTCCAATTTTATTTAGAAAAAATCAATTCAATTTGGATTCAATGAATATTAATAAAGTAAAATTAATATTAATATTAATCAAATAAAATTAATATTGACATTAACTAAAGAACAAGTTACTATTAATTTTAATTATCACAATATAATAATTGCAATTTTTCAATTTTATTCAGAAAAAATCAATTAAATTTGTGTTCAGTTAATATTAATAAAGTAAAATTAATATTAATATTAATCAAATAAAATTAATATTAATATTAATCAAATAAAATTAATATTGATATTAACTAACAAAAGGTTACTATTAATATTAATTATCAATTACATTTAGAAAAAAATTAATTAAATTTGTATTCAATTAATATTAATTAAATTTATGAAACACTTAATTTTCAAGACAGAAATTTTAATATTAGAGATACTTGACAATTTCTCATTTTCCGCGTGACGATTGGGATTTTTTAATCTCCTCATATCAATTAAATATCACAGTGTGACGAATAGACGTCAAACATATGAAATCAATCGCATTGTTTATATAGATAATTTTATGAAATTAAGATGTATATTGCCAATGTCATGCACAAAATAAATGTCTAATTTTGTTAAGACACTGCAAATACCTATAAAGACGATAAACGGAAATTTTATCAAAAACGGCTTAAATGTACTGACGGAAAAAATTAATAATTTTCCAATGCACAGTATACTATACTATATTTTGTACAGTGATATTTCAATATGTTATATATGTATACTGACAGCCAAAAAGAAAAAAAAATATGTATATAAATTAGTCACTTATAGATTTTTAGAAACCATTTTTAGAAAATAATGTTTTATATATAATAAAAATAATAATAATAATAATAATAAATAAACGAGCCTAGTGACAGCATTTTTACCAGTATAAAAAACTATTTGCAATTTTTATGATTCTGTATATTGAAAGAAAGAAAGAAACTTTATCTTAACTCTTCATCAGATTGGGTTAAAATATTTTTTTAAATACTATACAGTAAACGAAAACAAATCTTACTAATTTACAGAGAAAAAAAAATTCAACTTTTCACGAAAATTCAGATAATTTTTATTTTTCATATAGAGAAAAAATAATTTTCACTCCAAATTGATGTAGAATTAAGAAATTGACGTTTGTGGCCTATAAAAAAAAGAGACGTTCGGTATAACGTGCCGATTGATAAGGTCTTCCATAAAAGAAATTTTTAACAAAACACGTGAAAGTATCCTAACGGATATCACCGATTATAATAAAAATGGTTTCAAGTCAAAAGATGTAAATTGTAAAGTATGTATCTTAGGCAAATGAATAAATTTTTATGCCATTTAAATTTAGTTCATTTACCCAAAAAAGAACTTTCAGAAAACTTTTTTTTAATAATTCCTTATGAAAAATATATGTGAAAAAATAAAAGTGAAATAAGAAAAAACTTGTTTTTAAGAATATGCGATATTATATTTTACAATATGCAATATTTTTCCTTTTTATTCAAAATCAAATATTAAACGATCGTTATTCTAAATTCGAACTACAACTAAACTTGTCACGTACAAAATATTGGATCAACTTAGAAACGTAAAAAGAGTATATTTTGAAATAAAATGAAAAATAAAAGAAAAAATCAATCAACTCACAACACTAGGTTTTTATTTCTTCCTTAATATCGATGACGTGACGACGGGCATTGTGATGTAAAGTTGAAATTTGTAGCCCGCAAAAATAAAATAATGCCAATTTGTTTTTTTTAGTGATGTGACAAAAAATGCCCTTGATGATTGATTTTGTAGAAAAACAAAAACTAGTATAAAAAGCAACGCAGTTGAACAATCAAGAAAAGAAGAGACTTCTTAAGCGTTGACCAAATCTCTGGCTCTCATAGAGCAGATTAAATTTGTTTACAAATTGTTTTGAATCATTGCAGCCTTTGGTTATTATTCCGAGGTAGGTCATTAAACCAAAATCGTTGCATTGCTGAAAATTAAAAATGATTATTTTAGCTTCAATCGATTTTTTTATCAATTAAAATTCAAATTTATTAATTAAATTTCATTAAATTAATTAAAATTAACACAAAATGAATTATCACATCAGGATAAAAATAACTTTTACAGGTCTCGGATTTTTGTAGAAATTCAATTAATTTCACAAAAATTTTTGCAAATTTTTATTAATTTTTCTTCAAAAATACGATTATTTTAAAAAATTGTAACAAAATTCTTCAAAATATCACATTTTTTCCAATAAAATTAAAAGAAATTTCAATTTCAAACTTTCTGAATTTCTATTAATTCTAAAAATTGAAATTCTTTCAATATTTAATAGTTTTCTAGAATTTTGAACTAAAACTACTTCAAAGTTAAATAATTTTTGAAAATAAATATTTAAATACCTATAGTTTAATTTCTAGGTCAATTAAAATTTTCAAAAATTAAGTTGAAAACTTCTGAAATTTAATTATTTCTACAAATTGCTACTGTAACTTCTTCAAAATTCAACTATTTTCTAGGAGTTTTAACTAAAATTTTTTTAAAAACAATTACTTTTAAATAATTTTGAGAAAGTTCTTTAAAAATCTAGTTATTCAAGAAAAAACTGAAAATTTCATTTAAAATACGCCTAAAAGTGAATTTTTTTCAATTGAATTTTACAAAAATTTCAATTAGTCAACATTTTTCAAATGAATAAATATTCGAAAATTCCAAAAAATTAACTAATTTCAGAAGAATTTGAATTAAAATTATTTAAAAAACTAAATTGTTTAAAATTTTTAAGTAAAATTATTCAAAATTCAAACGTTCTAAAATTTAAATTCGAAACGTTGTGAAAAATTAATTTATTAAATTAAACAAATTTTTCCAAAAATTTCTTACAAAATTCAATAATATTATAGAATTTTTAAAATAAAAATTCTTCTCTAAAGGAAATATTTTCAAAAGTTTTCTTAAAGATCTTTGAGAATTAAATTATTCAAAAAATGTTCAGATAAAATACAAATTAAAATTCAATTGTTTTCAATTCAATTTTACAAAATTTTGATTATTCAAAATTTTTTTAAATTGAATTTATATTCAAAAATCCAAAAATATTACTAATAATTGACAAGTTTCAAAAAAATTTGAATAAAAATTTTAAAAGAATTAAATTATTTAAACATTTTTATTAAAATTATTCAAACTTCAAACCTTTAAAAATTTTAATTTGAAACTTTCTCAAGTTAAATTATTTTCAAAAATTTCTTCAAATATTCAATTATTTTCTACAATTTTTAGCTTAATTATTCTTTTATAAATCAATTATTTTTAATAATTTCCAAAAAGTTCTTTGAGAATTAAAATATTCAGAGAATATTCACATAAAATACAATTAAAAATTCAAACAGTTTTAATAATTTTCAGAAAGTGTTTTAAGAATTGAATTAATCAAAAACTATTTCCATTAAAAACCATTTAAAATTAAATTGTATTCAATTTAAATTATTTTTTACTTTTTAATTTCAATAATTTTTTCAATTGAATTTATATTAAATAATTCTAAAAAATTACTAATAATCTAGTATTTTATAAGAAATTCAATTACAATTTTTTTTAAGAATTAAGTTATTTATAATTTCTAATTAAAATTATTCAAAATTCAAACCTTCAAAAATTTTAATTTAAAACTTTCTCAAGTTTAATTATTTTCAAAAATTTCTTCCAATAGGCAATTATTTTTGAGAATTTTAAACTAAATAATTCTTCTCAAAGTCAATTTGACTATAGATATTTTTTACACTTTGAAAATCAAGATAAGAATCGTTTCATATTAAAAAAAGTGTTATTTTGTTATAATATGTAGAAGAAAAGTAGAAATTGTCGTATTTTATTCAAATTAGTCAAAGAACATCGTATTTTTTTTTTAAATAGTCAAAAAAAAAGTCGTACTTTTTAAAAATAATCGTAAAAATTAAAAAAAAGTCGTATTATCCAAGACCTGAACTTTTATAAATTTGATAAATTTGCAGAAATTGAAACTTACGTTGTAGAAATCGGCTTTGAATTTTGAACTATTCAACACTGGCAATCGATGGCTCAATGAGCAAGCAGCTCTCAATACTTCATGATTACCTTTTAACTCTCCACTCTCAACAGCTTGGACATACCTCAAAACAAGTTTCACTCTCGAGTGCAACATTTTAATGGCACTATGTTGAGCAATTAAATGTTCAGCAACTAAAGAAGAAAAAATATCAAAATTAATCACGAGCCAATTATAGAACAATTGGCAAATATTGTCCACAATATTTTACCTAAGGAACTCTCTCCTTGATCGTTACTGCACATTCTTGCAACATGATCGACTCCTATCCTCTCAGCTTCTTCTGTAGCCAATGTGTAATTTAATGGCACAAACAACATCGTAGCTTGTCCATTGACTAAATCAATTACTGATTCGTAAATTGAAACCGGTAATTGCTAAAACAAAATTCATTAAAAATATTCATTTTCTCCAAATAATAATTAGTATAGAAGTTAGTTCAATTATTATTAAAATAGAAACTTGTTCCATCATTATAAAATGAAAATTAGATTAATTATTATAAAATAAAAATTATATTATTATTAAATAGAAATTAGTCAAGTTATTAACAATTTAGATGAAAATAAATTAATAAATTCTAACAATGAAAAAAAATATTTTACCAGAGAGGAAAAATAAATATTTTACTTACATCGGCGTTTTTTGGTCTTGGATCTAATTTTAAAAGCACTGGACTCTCGTTAATTTCGCATATTTGTTTGTGTACTCTAATGTCCCTATCGTTTGGAATATCACCTGTTGTGTACCATCCAAGAAAGTCCATTTCGCTGAAAACTTGCTTGAATTGTTCCTCCTTTGTGTTGTAATAATCTCGATCAATTATCACATCGTCGCCTATACAGTTGAATAATAATTCAAACGAATTCATAATTTCAATATTACGCCCCTTCTGCTTTCCAATCAAAGCTCCATACACTGCAATTAAAATCACATAAATTTATACAATTCAGAATAAAAAGAAACTCTTTAAAAAACTTGCCAGAAAGAAATCAGGATGGTTACAAGTTTCAGTTTATCAATTTCCCTGACAATTTACTGACATTAAAATTATTTTCCTTGACAAAATTCTTCTTATAGAAAAATATAAAAGTTTACGAAAAATGAGACAAATTTATGAATTTTAATAACTTGTAAAAATTACAATTCTAACCCTTCCTGAATTCAATTATTTTCTACAATTTTCAACTAAACTTCATCTTTAAATCAATTATTAAATAATTTTTCGAAAGTTTTTCTAGAATTCAATTATTTAAATAAATCGAAAAAAGTCTCAATTTTCCTAATTTCCCTGACTTTACTAACATGTGGCCACCCTGAAAACTAATTGAAATTTATTTCTTGCAACATTAATAATAATAAAACATTAAAAAGAAAAATATTACCCAAAAATTAGAAAAATTAATGAAAAATATAAAAATTGTAATTAAATCGAAAAATAGAATAAATTGATTAAATGATTAAAATTAAATAATGATATAATTACCAAGTTGATCACTGCCTTCTTGTGCTCTTAACCTAGTCCAGTGTTCACTAACGTTCATTATCACTAAAGGATGGAGACTAATTGAAACAGAACCAACTGTTCCCGATGATGCCATTATTCGACACGCTGTATTTGAATTCGTCGATGTTGTATGTTCTTTTTCAATATTGATGATAGGTGCAATTTCCATCGGTACATCACCCGAAAGTCCATTGTTTTCATCCACATCCATTTCATTCAATTGTTGTTTCTCCTCACTCATTTCGTTTCACTTTTTTGCAATTGCAAAATTAATCACAATTAAACACTTCTCTATTTAAACTTCTCTCTTGTTTTTGCACTAATATTTTTTAATAATATAGTAATAAACAAAAATCGACCGACAAAACAACGACAAAAAACACAAGAGACGTCTCCAGCACGGCAGTATACTCTGAAGTTGGTATCACGGAACAATTGCTGCCAATATTACTTTGCCGGTGGATAAATAACACTGGTCAATGGGGATATTTAGCGGCAAATTTAAAATAAATACCAAATCGTTTGGATTTTTTTTTAAAAAACACTTCACATAAATTAAATAATTGTAAATTAATAATTTTTTTATAAACATTTTTGATTATCGTCGGTATGTTTCTAATTTTGATCGAAGTAAATTGGAGAAATTAGAGGTTGGCAAGATTGTAGCGGCCCTAGGGAGAACTAAATTACTAAAATATTTACTTGGTGTTTGTGTCAGTTTGCTTGTGTTTGTCTGTCAACAAACCAGACGCAACAATTAGTGTTTTTATTTAAAAAAAAACAAGTTATTTAATTATTTATCTTAATGACTCCGAACTATAAATTTAATGAAGGTAAGAAATATATTTCCTCCTTTAACAAAAATTTGTACGTAACGTCAAAGTGATTTGTTTTCTTTCGTTTCTTTAACAGGAGAAAGAGTCCTTTGCTTCCATGGTCCATTAATATACGAAGCAAAATGTTTAAAATCAACAGTAACTAAAGAGAAACAAATTAAATATCTCATTCATTACGCGGGTTGGAATAAAAAGTAAGTTATTTTTTTACTATTAAACTGTAGAAAGTGAAGTGAAAAATATTTTAAAAGTCCACACTTTCTACAACAAAAAATAATTTACATTTACATTTTAATAGTTTCTCTTGTTGATATCCTTTTTTTTATCATAATTACTTATTTTTACAAACATTAAAATAATACTATTAATTAAAATATCGTTTTTGGGGGAATTCTGCGAAACATAACCTCTTCAGAGAAAGATTGAAAGGAATTGAATTCGTGTTTGAAATTTATAAAAATGTATTTTTGTGAAATAGTTGGGATGAATGGGTGCCAGAAAGTCGTGTTCTTAAGTACAATGAAGCAAATGTTCAGAAACAAAAAGATGTACAAAGAGCCTATGCTTCTCAACAAACGTCTCAAAAAGGAAAGAAAGTAACGGTCGCATCTAAAACACAAAGTCGAAGTCGAGAGAATGTTAAAGAAAAAGATGCTGAAAGTAATTCCTCAACTCCAAGTTTGCCAAATGAAAAAATTAATAGTCGATCGGCTAAAAATAGCGGATCTATAACACCAACATCTAATGATTCCTCATCGGATGTTCCAAGAAAAAAGAAAAGGTATTTCTGCCAATAGTCAATCAAAATTCATTTTTTTTTCATTTCTAGATAAATTTTCATTTATTTAGATAAATATTTCTCTCAGTTCAATTTTACTCTCTCGTGAAAAATGAATTTTTGTTTTATTCAATATTTTATTTTCTATTTGATAACGTAAATGATTTTCTATTTTTCAGTCGTTTAGATCCTTCGATTGAAACAGAAGAACAATTTTTGTCAAAGGTCGAAGTTAAAGTAAAACTTCCGGACGAATTGAAACCTTGGTTGGTAGACGATTGGGACGCGATTAGTAGACAAAGGAAATTAGCAATTTTACCAGCTCGACACACTGTCGATCAAATTCTCGATGATTATGTTAAATTTAAAACTTCTAGCAAGACAAATACTCCCAACAAGTAAGTGAATGGAAAAAGGAATTTTTATTGAAATTCAAATCTTGAATTTCTTTAAATAGAAATGAAAGAGTTAATTTTTATTCTATAAATTTAACTCCTAATTTCAGGGCCTCCGACAGTACGATTTACGATTTTTTCGATTTTCAAACTGTGAAAAATGACTACAGCCAACTATTTTCCTCTAAAGTGTTTATTTTTTTTTAATAATTGGATTCTTAAAGAATTTTTTCAAAATTATTAAAAAGTAATTGTCTTTAAAAGAATTTTGGTTAAAAATCCTAGAGAATAATTGAATTTTTAAAAAGTTACAGTAACAATTTTTCAAAATAATTAAATTTCAGAAGTTTAATTGATGTAGAAATTAAACTATATTTAAATTTTTATTTTTCAAAATCTATTCAACTTTCAAGTAATTTTAGTTCAAAATTCTGGAAAAAAATTAAATATTGAAAGAATTTCAATTTCAATTTTTAGAATTAATAGAATTTCAGAAGGTTGGAAATTGACATTTTTTAAAATTTTAACTTCTGTGGGTAAATATATTACTGTAAATATTTAAATATTTATTTAACAAGTTTATTGAATGTTTGAATAATTGAATTTATAAATTCTAAAAATATTCGATTTTTGAAAAATTTCAATTACAATTTTTTGAAGATAATTGAATTTCCAAAAGTAATTAATTGAAAAATTGTCAAATAATCCTAATTAAACAAAATTCTTGAAAATATAAAATTTCGTTCAATAAAATTGAATTTCATTCAAAATTCTTCAAAATATAAAATTTCTTTCAATAAAATTAAATTTCATTAAAAATTCTTCAAAATATAAAATTTCTTTCAATAAAATTGAATTTCAATATCAAAGAAAATTTATACTTTCAAGAATTTTGTTACAATTTTTTTAGAATAATCGTATTCTTAAAGAAAAAAACTTTCAAAACTTTCAAAAAAATTTTAAAAACTGTTTTGAAATTAATTGAATTTGCCAAAAACATAAAATTAAAGTTATTATCGAAATAAGGAAGAGAGTAGAAAAACTTTTTTCGAAATTAGAATAAAATAAACTCTTTTTTCGATTTTTTTCCAACTTTAAATCAACTAAAAAAATTTGTAGGCGTCTGAAAGTAATATCGAAAAGCCTGTAATTGTTATTATATTTAAAAAAATGTTCTCCTTCCAGGGAAGTAGCCGTTCTAGAAGTTACGAAAGGTCTGAAGGAATATTTCAATGTAATGTTAGGAACCCAATTATTATACAGATGGGAACGTCAACAATACGGAGAAATTATGTCCGAAAAACCAAATTCCACTCCGAGTCAAATTTACGGTTCTTTTCATTTACTGAGACTTTTTGGTAAGCGACTTAAAATATAATATTATAATTATTATTATTATTATTATTATTATTATTATTATTATTATTATTATTATTATTATTATTATTATATTATAATTATAATATTTTTAGAGTATCATTTTCTTTTTTAAAAAGAATAAAATTAATTGAATAAATTGATGAAATATTTTTCTTTTTCCAGTAAAACTTGGCAGTATGTTATCATATACGCCACTAGATGAAAGAAGTATTCAATTACTTCTTCTTCACATTCACGATTTTCTGAGGTACATGCACAAAAACAGTAGTTCGCTATTTAGTCTTCAAGACTACGGCGCTGCTTGCCCGGAATATCATCGTAAATTTAATTAACCGCCCGCAAACTGCTAATAATTATTGTCCTTTTGTTTTAAAAAGACTATAGTTCAAATTCAATGACAATTTGTATTTTTACAATTTGACGAAATAATTTATTGATTACTATTTAAATACAATAGTCTTCTGTAAATCGTTACTTATACTATAATTAGAAATTTTAGGAATAAAAATAATGCAAAAACCTTAATTAACCTTCGTAGAGTAATTAAAAATCTTAGAAGTATAAAAATCCTAAATTCTTCTACGTGGAAATAATTGTGAATCTTAGTGTTAAAATTTATTCGCAAATTAATTTGATCTATTTATTTCAACTAGTTATTTATTCAAAAATTTCCACGACCCCAGACAACAATTTTTATTTTGGGAAAATCAATTTCTAGTTTATTGTCTTAGTCTTTGAATATAAAATGAACTTTAATGTGATTTTCAAATTCAATTATGTGCCTTCTAAATTGTAACGTGCGTTACAAAAGAAATCTAATTATTTGAAAATAATTTTCCTTAAATGTCTAATTTATTCTCAATTTATTCTTCGTTATTATTTAATAATTAGATGTTAAAAATTAGTTTCTATTTAAAAAAAAAAATAGAAAATTGTAGTTATTTTTATTATTACTATTATTATTAATTTTAATATAATTTTGGTCATTCAAACGATTAAGACGAGTCAAAGTTCTAATTTATAAGTTCTACGCAATACGTAAATTGTAAAACTTTTATAAAAAAAGGACGAAATTGCTAAATAAAATTATTTGCAAAATATGAACAATTTTTCCACTTTCTTGTACACTTTTTTCACTAATTTAGAAATAGAAAGTCAAATTCTTTAATTTACGGAAAATTTAAAAATTTTATAATAGATTTAATGATAGAAAATATTATAATACATAAATCAGAAATACTGAGGAAAAAATTTTTTTCTATAAAAAAAAAGTAATTGTAAATCAAAAGTAAAGTGAACTAATGTGCAGGTTTGCCACAAAAAATTAATTTAACTAGAATTTTTTAAAAATTTTTAACATAATTGAATTTCTGCGAGGAATTTTATTACTTTTGAAAATAATTGAATATCTGCAATCATTTGTAACTTCTGCAAAATTCAATTTTTTTTAGTACTTTAATAAAATTTCCTGACTTTTCCCCGATTTCCCTGACCCGTAGCAACCCTGACGTGAAAATAGAGTAGAAATAGAGTGAAATATATGAACACCAACGAGCAGAAAGTTAGAAATAAATGAGATTTTTCCGAAAAACATTTACAATCTCTCTTCCGGTTAAATTCGTTCTACCTGAAAGATATAGAGACGAACATTGGAGAATGAGAGGAAAATTAAGAGAGAAAAAAAAATTCAGGAAGCCTGAAGCTAATGACCACCCAAGGTATTTTCGGGAGAAGAAACATCCCGAGTCTAAAACGTTTGTTATAAAAGGTGAACAGGAATCGAGTTGCAGCACGAGCCTTCCTCATTTTGAATGCTTTTCGCTTTCTTTCATCGGGGACTGACGACCAGAAAAGAGGCAGGTGCCAGAAATTGGATCCGATTTTTGGGGGCCCCAATTTCTCAACCTGGACACGTACTTGTCTTTCTATCGAATGCTCACGAAATTTTTCTCTTTCTCGAATATATACATTCACGCTATAGTTCTCTCCCGATACATAAATACTGGTTCATCCAGCAGATGTTGGTGTGGCTTGTTCGCTTTGTCAAAATACAGGACCATTTATGTATTAAGATTCCAAAAAAAAAGTTTGTTCGATTTTTCTTATATAAAAATACATTTCTGAATCTGTTGGTCAGCTAGAAATTTTTTATTTTTTATAAAAGAAGAAAGAAAATGTAAATTGGAGGCGGAGGAAAAAATATACGTTTACTACCCTGTCAAGATGTTTTACTTTATTTTCTTTTCAAACGTATGAAAATCATTAAAAGGCGGAGTTTTAATTACAAAGCGAAAAAAAATACGAATTCTTTTTTGAAGAAATAACAAATTTTCAAAATTATTGAAATTGATGAAGTTTTTAACGATTTTAACTGAGAAAAAATATTTTTTCCTGCAAATATTTGTAGAAAAAAATTACAATATTTCTTGATTCACAATTTTGAAAACAAATAATTTGTAAACAAAAAATATTCCTTTTTACGTCAAACTTATTTTCTCTGAATAATAATTGATCATTAACGTTGAAATTGAAATTTACCCACGTATTAAAATTTCAAAACGTTTTTAATGTTAAAAGAAATCAATTTGTAACGCATTAACAATTATTAATCGAATAAGTATTAAACTTTAATTGAATTGCATATTAAATATTAACAATATTTTTTATTTACGAAATTCAATTAATTTATTCTTTATTTAATTATTATCTACAATTTTATTTTTAATTTTAATTTAATTTTGAATTTCATTTTTAATTTGAATTATTTTTCAACTTTCAGTTAAACGATTTTTTCAACGTTTTTATATTTTTCAACGTTTTTAATGTTAAAAAAATTAATTTGTAACATTAACAATTATAATTAACAATTATTGATTGAATAAATATTAAACTTTAATTGAATTAAATATTAAATATTAACATTAGTTTTTATTTACTTTTATTTACGAAATTAAGTTAATTTATTTTTATTGTTCACTTAATTATTTATAGCTATAATTTTATTTTTAATTTGAATTTAGTTTTGAGTTTAAATTATTTTTCAACTTTGAAATTTGAATATAAAGAAATTCATCTTTTTAAAATTAAAAAATTTATGCAATAGAGGGTAAAAATAATTCTTTTTCGTCACTTTTTTTTCTTTGAGTGTGTAAACGATTTCACATGACAACCTACAGCTCATCACCTACTTTAGTAGGTCATAAACCCAAACCTCAAACTCGTGGGAGTGCAATAATTCTAAGACCAATTATAACTATATAAGAGATCTCAGTTTTGCAAGGCTAAAAGTAATTAGGATCTATTTGATAATTAGTATAGAAATTAGCCTTCAAAAGATAACTTCTATTATACAATCAAACTCGATACAAAGACGATAATTATTTTCAAATTAGCAAAATATTCAATTAGACTTGTATTTATTTTCTTTTCAAAATTGTATGAAATCAAATTACAATAACCGATAATTAGAATTCGAATTCATTTTTATTTCTTCTAAATTTCATTTATAGGAACAAAAAAAAATTTTAAAGTACTGCATTTAATTTTTTTTTTTTGTTATTAATTTATTTTATTAATCGTTATTTTCTACTGTTTTATTATATTTAATTTTTTTCTTTTGGTATTTAATATATTAATTAATTTTTCTTTAAATATTCAATTAATTTTTTTCTATTAATCTTTAATTAATTAATTAATTTTTTAATTAATAAATAATGAATTCGAACATTAACAAATACTAATAATTATTTAATATTCATTTAAATAAAAAATTATTTAAAATTAAAAAATAAATAAGAAAATTGAATTATTCTAGTAATATTGAATTACTAAAATTTTCAATTGCAGTCAATTATTCATTTAAATATCTAATTAATAAAAATGAAAAAAAAGTAAAAAAAAAAAGTTGAATTTTAATATTTAATTGAAGAAATATAGAATTATTCAAATTTTCAAATTCGTTCAATTATTCATTAAAATATTCGCAACAACTATTAATAATTATTATTATATTTATTCATTCAAATAATTAATTAATTAAAATTAAAAAATAAGAAAAAATAATTGAATTTTAATATTCAATTGAAAAAATATAATTATTTAAGTTTTCACTTCAATTTAAATTTTCATAGTCAATTATGTTTCTTATTCTTTTATTTCAATTAATTAATTATTCGTGTAATAAATATATTATGTATTAATATATAAATAATAATTATAATAAAATTAACAAATAATAAATAAAAGAGTAAAATTAAACAATTGATAAAATAAATTAATAATAAAAATAATTTAAAAACTGTGTGAATATAAAAATAATATTTGAAAATTAAATATTTTTCGAAACATTCATTAAAATTTGATACAGAAGATTTTTTTTGTTTTTTAAAAAAATATAAAATTTAACAGAAAAACTTAAAATCTTGAATTGCTTCAACATTCTTTTATAATTATTTTCAATGTTTCTAAAAGGTCACAAATATTTCACAATATTTCTTCACTTGGCTACAAACACAGGAAAAGTATTGCACTTTTATTCTCACTTTTCAGGTGTAATAATTGCGCAGTATCACATGTCATCAAAATATTTTTTCATTTATAATATTAAAAATAATAATAGGTACTAATAATTCCGCAAAATATAAATAATAATTTTTGTAAATAAAAAAAAACTAATTTATGAAAAAAATAAATTAATCGACAAAGAAATTAATGAAAAAAGAAATTTCTAAAAAAATGAATCCACGAAAAAATAAATATTTGAAAAAATAAATCTATGGAAAAAAATATTTAAAAAAATAAATCTATATGAAAAAAAAATATTTGGAAAAAAAATCTATAAAAAAAAATACTTTAAAAAATAAGTCTATGGAAAAATAAATATTTGAAAAAAATAAATTTATGAAGAAATAAATTTACGAGGTAAATAAATCTACGAAGAAATAAATTTATAAAAAAAGTAAATTCATGAAGAAATAAAATAAAAAAAATAAATCTACACTGAAAAAAAATTGATTCAAATAACCGATTACTTTTTTATTATCAAATAAAAATACTTGTATCGAATAAATTCTTTTTTCAGTGTTTGAAAAAAATAAATGTAGAAAAAACAAAATTTTACAAAACGAAAAAATTTGCCATTTTAGTATGAATAGAAGAAAAGTAAACATGCACGTTCCTTTTGAAAAAAAAATAAATAAAATGCATCAGTAAAAGCGATAAAAATAAATCTATTTCAAAATAAAAAAAAATCGAAAGGGTAAATATTTTTCCAAAAGAAAAATAGAGAGAGTGAGAGAGAGAGAAAAATAGATGTAGGAAAATGCAGCTGTCAAACTTGAAAACGGAAAAATCCCCCTACCTATATTTATAATCCTACTTTTGGGGATAAAATATATAAAACTGGAAATACAGAGTCAGGAAGGACGAGAAAGATGCGTATTTAAAAATGAATATATATAAACCCGGAAGTCGACGATAAACCGATTCTCTGCTACTAACATCCGGTTTATTGAAATTTTTCAAAGTCTACCCCCTCCCCCCCAAAAAAAGAGACTTTTCTCATTTCTTTTTTCCTCTATACCTATAATATCTGTAATTCTTCCTTTTTAAGAAAAGTTTGTACACAAGTCCCTTATTATAATGCCACAATGTTTAAAAAGCAATTAGGTTAAAGCAGGAAACGTCCTGGGGCTTCCATTCATTTTTCCAATGACGGCATGTACCCTGACCATTTAACGACATGAGAGAAAAATAGATTTGCCAAAAAAAAATAAAAATAGACAAAAATTGCCCGCAAGTTGATTTATTTTTACAAGCGAAGAAAAAATTTATTTAAATAAAATTTAATTTATTTGAGTTCAAAAAACGTATATTTTTTCAGAGAATATCAAATTTATTTGTTTTAACAAATTTTATTTGTTTATTTGTTTTAAGTAAAATTGTTATTCGATCGAAAATAAAATTTTTTTTTTAACCAAATAAAATTTATTTGAACCAAATATAATTTATTTGATTTAAATAAAAGTATATTTACTGCAAAGAATATTTATTTTTTCATTTATTTTATTCATTCATTTTAAAAAATATTTTTTTAAATAGAATTTTTTTTCGAACTTAATAAAATTTATTTGAAAGAAATATAATTTATTTGAAACAAATCAAATTTACAGAAACCAAAATAAAATTTATTCGATTCAAATGATATTTATTTGAACCAAATATAATTTATTTGAGTCATTAAAAAGTATATTTGCTTCAGAGAATACTGAATTATTTATTCGTTTTAAATAAAAATTTTATTGGACAAAAATTGCAAAATTTAACATTTAATTAATATATTAAAAAATTAAATTTAAAAAAAAATTTAATTTAAAATGAAAATGAAAAATTATTAAAATTTAATAGAAAAAAATAGAATTTCTTGTTAAATTGAATAACTAAATATACAATTAACAAACAATAATTGTTCACTTGAAAAATATTTTCAATTTTGACTTTTACTGTTGTGCAATATTTATCCTCGTCATTGAATTCACCTTTTTCTTCAATCATTTAAACAATTGTCAAAACAAGGTAGCCAAAAAAGTTGAGAAATTAAAAAAATACACGCCAAAGAAAATAAAAATAATTTAATTTCTTTGAACTGAATTAATTCAAAAAACGAAAAAATTGAAAACAAAAATAATCTTTGTACAAATAATTTTACATTCGTTACTAAATATTTAGTAAAATTAATTTTACGAGGTCTTTAAACCGATTTAAATTTTAAACACAGGTGTTAGATTGTTTTTCCAAAAAAAAAACTTTATTTTATAAGGACTTGCCGAAACTCCAATAATTAAAGTTGAGAAACATTAAAAAAAAATAATACCTACTTAAATAATAATAAAAAAAAATAATCTTTCATCTTCAATTAAAAAATTTATTCCCTTTTCATAAAAACCATTTATAAAAAAGAAAAATTCAACAAAGAGAAAGAATCAAGACAAAAAAAATATAAGAAACATTTTACAAAAAAAAATTGCTCATTGAGCCAAAAAATTATCACAAAACGGTATCAGTTTTTGAAATTCGAAAAGAATGTATGTACTTAGTCATTCGCTTATAAACCGAATAATGAATAATTTAGTACCTACTGAATATAAAACGAAACGGAAGTAGATCGTGTAATTGATGACGCGATTTCCGCCGGAATAAAAAAAAAACCTCAAGAATTCAGTCTCTAAGTAAACAGCTAATGGAATATTATGATAATGTTTAAAATTTTGAAAATATTGCTGATGTTAAATTTTTTTCTATTGAACAATAAAAAATTTCATGAAAAAAAATGTATAGATATAATATGTAACTTATCAATGTTCATAAATTATAGTACGTCACTAATAATTTCCTCATTTTGTTCACCTCAAAAGTGAGACGCATATATGATTATTTATGATTATAAATTGAATAAGTTAAATTTATGTAAATTTTCAAACCGCCTCAAATATAAATATGATACATATAATCATAATTATGTGTGTGTTATCAGTTTAAATACGTATTTAACGCGCGTCAATATTGTTTTAATTAAATAGTTATTAATTTATTATTACTATAATTATGATAATTATTACTGTAATTCTAATAATTATTATAATTATTATAATTTTTAATCATTATTTATTATTTTATTAATCACTATTATTTTATTATCACAATTTTTCTAAGGATATCAAATTGAAACAAAAAAAAGTATATAAGCGTGACATCACATCAATTTTAATACATTTTTGTCTCAATTTGATATCATTGGAAAAATTGTGATATCAAAATTATTATATTTATTAATAATAATTATTATTGATATGATTATCATAATTATTAATAATAATATATAACACGTTCAAAGCTGAAAGGCTTGAACTTTATACAGTAAATAATAATTATAATATTATATTTGTATAATTATAACTTGAATTATTGCCGCTATTCCATAGTTATTATTAATTATTAAAGTAAAACACTAAAATTCTAAAATAATTGTTTATTATCAAATGAATATTTATTTATTTCAAATACTTTTTTATTCAAGACAATTAAATGGTATTTGCTACAAATACTGAAATTATTGACCCAAGTATACAATTTATTTGATTCAAATAAAAAATGTGTGAATCAAGTAAATATTTATTTGATAATGGACAAATAATTGGTAATTTCAATCAAATAATTCTGTTCGTTGACAGTTTTCTTGAAAACATCAAATTAATACCAAAGTAGATCAAATTGATAATAAAATTTTTTTTAGGATAAAATTAGCAATTTTAAAAATAATAGAATTTAAAAGAAATTTTAAATTAAAAAAAATAAAAATTTCCAATTTTGAAAAAATTACAAATAATTGCAGAAATTCAATTATTTCCAAGAGTGATAACATTTAATTATCTTTCAAATTAAAAAAAAAAATTCTCGTCAAAATCCCAATTATCTTTATAAATAACAAAATTGTTCCCAAAAGTTCAATTTCTTTAAATCAATTTCAAATTTCTAAAAATAGTACGCAAATATATAATTATTTTCATAAATAATAATAATTTCTCAAGAATTCAATTATTTGCAAATTTTTTATAAATTCCTTCGCAAAAATTCAATTATTTTTATAAATAATAAAATTTTTTCAATTAATTTCATAAAAAATAATTAAAAATTGTAGAAAATAATAATTGATTTGGAAATGATGAAAGTAATTTTGAAAAAGTTATTGTAATAATATTCTTATAATATAAAACAATGACTTTATCACTCGGTCATCTTTAATATTATTATAAGTTATTGAATTTAAAAAGGTTTGAATTTGAAATTTTTGAAATTTTTAATTCCAATTGGAAAAATAATATTGATTAAATATTTATTTAAAAAAAAAGTTATTGATGTTTTCGAATAATTTTATACAATTAAAGAAATTCGTAAATAAATGTAATAGAACATTTTTTTTTAGTAAAATTTTTTTCTTTATTTTCTAAAAATTTAAAAATTTTCAATTTCATTTTCAATTAAAATTTGTAATTGACTAATAGAATAGAATGAAAATGAAATGAATGAAAGAAAAGAAAGAAAAGAATGAGTTTCTGAACAATATTGTTATTGAGAAATATAAATTATGCATAAAATATTTCCTATTTCCTAATTATAATTTTTTAACAATTAACAATTTTCTATTTTTTATAAATAAAAAGGAGAAAAATTTTATTTCAATCAAATAAAATTTAGTCGATTCAAATGATATTTATTTGAACCAAATATAATTTATCTGAGTTAATTAAAAAACATATTTATCTCAAAGTCTACTGAATTATTTATTGGTTTTAAGTAAAAAATTTCTTCCAAAGCAATATAATTTTAATTTGAAGTAAATAAAATTTTATTTGAACCAAATAAAATTTACTTAAAACAATAAAATAATTTAGAAGACACTGAGAAAAATAAATATTTTTTCTCTGTGTGTACAATAAAATAATTTTTCATTTTCTCTATACGTCTCGTAAAATTTTATATTGAAAAAGAAGAAATTTTTTTAATTTTCTATTATCTTTAATGGGAATAATTTATTCATATACACGCAATTTTGTTAATGATTTCTTTTATCGTAATATCATATGATGTAATATTGTGTCAATATTGCACTGCTATATTCAAGATTTATTGCAATCATCATAAACTACAGTTGAAAATATTAAATTTCCTATATTGAATTTAATATATTTAAGAATAATTTTTAAGATCACAAGAATTGCTTTAAAATTTGAAATATTTTGAAAATCCAATAGTTTTCGTCATTTTTCTATAAAATTTAAAACATTCGAATGATCAAAAAAATGTTTCTGTTTAAATATATATATATATTTTTTTGGAAAATTATACTAAACAAAATGGAAAATAATGTAAAGCGAACAATTTTTATTTGAATTAAATAAAATTTTATTTAAGCCAAATAAAAATTTTATTTTAACCAAATTTAATTTATTTGAGTTAAGTACAAGTATATTTGTTTCTGAGAATGCTGAATTTTTGTTTTGAATAAAAATTTTATTCGACACAAATAAAGTTTTTTATTTGAACAAAACTGAATTTTATTTGAACGAAACCGAATTTTATTTGAACGAAATCAAATATTATTTGAATGAAATAAAATTTATTCAAACCAAATCAAATTTTTTCAGAAGCAATAAAATTTTCTTGGAACAAATAGAAACTTTAGTTTCACCCAGAAAAAATATAATTATATTTGACTCAGAGGTAACTAAACTTTTTGTTTGTTTTAAATAAATTTTATTTGTTTCAACTAAATTTTATTTTGATCAAATAAATAATTTTTTAGACTCCAAGACAAATATACTTTTATTAAACTCAAATAAATTATACACTTGGTCTAAATAAAATTTTTCTCTGGGTGTGGCTCTGAGTCAAATATATATTTTCTGAGTACAGATTTTTGAAATTTCGCAATTTTGAAAAAAATTCCTCCTTTGTTTCCTTTTTGAAAAAAAATCAAGCAGAAATGTTTGTAAAAAGTTTATAAGTTTAAACACCGAAAGGAAAATGTTTCTTTATTGTCAAAAAAATATTTTTTGAAAATGCTTTTTGCAAACGATTTTCGGAAATGAAAAAGAGAAACAGAAAGAGAAAAAAAAAGAAAAGGAAATTTTTTGTTTCTCTTATTTCTAGAAATTCGTTGATATAAGTTCATTGAGCCTTCGCACAGCGCAGGTATGTGCTATTTTATACCACTTCCATTTTGAATCTTTCTCGATCCTGTTTTGTCTGACGATATCAACCTACGCTTTGCATGAGAATTTTTGTTTTCGGACGTTACATATACACAGGCACGGTACTTCTTCGCCGGATGTGCACATATACAAAAGACAAAATGGTGTAGATATTTATGAAAATATACAAATACAAATGCATGAGCCAATATGATACTTTTGAATTGCGTCACGACCAACACGAGTCAGAACTTTATTCCGTGTGTGTCAGAGTTCTGAGCCAAGGTCTAGGATATAAATTTGAACATCAGAAAAGAAATAAAAATCATCTTTTCTTCTTTCATTTTTGTTTGAGAAAAAAGGGGATGAAATCTTTTGCCAAACAAAGATATTTATGGATACAAGTTATAATAGGAATATTGTATTTTTTATTAATACACTATTCTATTCTTTCTCTTCTCTTTTTATTCTCTCTCGAAAGAATACAATTATTTTTCAAAATATTAATATGAAATTCGATTATTTTCAACAATTTTGATGAGATTCTTTTTAAAAAATCATTATTTTCAAAAATTCTTCGCAATAATTCAATTATTTTTAAAAATAATAAAACGGTTCTCAAGAATTTATTTATTTTCATAAATAAGAAAATTCTTCGTAAGAATTCAATTACTTTCATAAATAAGAAAATTCTACAAAGGAATTCAATTATTTCCATAAATAATAAAATGTTTCGGAAGAATTCAATTATTTTCAATATAATTTTAATAAAATTTCTCGAAAGAATGCAATTATTTTTAAAAATATTATTTAAATTCAATTATTTTCAAGATTTTTAATAAAAAATTCAATTGTTTTCAACAATTCAGATAACAAATTATTCTATAAACAATTCAATTATTTTTATAGACTGTAAAATTCTTGTCAAGAATTTAATTATTTTTATTAACTGTAAAATTCTTGTCAAGAATTTAATTATTTTTGTAAATAATAAAATTCTGCTGAGAAATTTACAGTTTATAAAAATAATTAAATTCTTGTCAAGAATTTAATTATTTTTATAAACTGTAAAATTCTTGTCAAGAATTTAATTATTTTTGTAAATAATAAAATTCTGCTGAGAAATTTAATTATTTTCAATACAATTTTAATTAAATTTCTAGAAAAAAATTCAATTGTAATCAAGATAATTTTTTTTTAAAAAGTTTTTAATAAAATTCTTTGTAAATTTCAATTATTTTCAAAATTTCTAATTCAAATTACTTTGAAAAATCACATTATTTTTACGAAATTTAATGAAATTCTTAAAAAATGTGACAATTTCCCTGGAGTTCAATTAAAATTGTATTTAAAATACTTTAATTTCAGCGAAAATTTTATTATTTACGAAAATAATTGAATTTTAGTAAAAGTTTTTTTAAATAATTCAACTCCTGTAAAAAATTCAATTATTTTTTAAAATAATTGAATTATCTTGGAGAATTTATACAAGATTTTTAAAAATAATTGAAATTTTCAAAGAAATCAATAAAAATTTTATTGAAAATAAGTGAAATTCTGATTAGAATTTTATTATATTTATATAAAAATAATTGAATTATTTAAATGATTTTTATTATTTATAAATTGACTTTTTACAAAGAATTTTATTTTAATTACTGAAAATAATTGAATTCTTCATAAAATTCAATTACTTTCAAAATTTTCAGTAAAAATTATTTTCAAAAAAACTCCACTATTTTGAAGTATATTGGAATAAATTCTTAAAAACAATTTAATTATTTTAATATATTTTAATAAAAACATCGCCAAGAATAAAATTATTTTCAATACAATTTTAATTACTTTCTCGAATTTTCTCGAAAAAATTCAATTATTGAAAAAAATATTACTTAAATTCAATTATATTTTCAAGATTTTTAATAAAAATTCCATTGTTTTCAAGAATTCAGATAAAAAATTTTTCTAAACAATTTAATTATTTTTATAAACTGTAAAATTTTTGGCAAGAATTTAATTATTTTTGTAAATTATAAAATTCCTCTAAGAAATTTAATTATTTTCAATGAAATTTTAATTAAATTTCTAGGAAAAAATTCAATTATAATCAAGATAATTTTTTTGTCAAAAGTTTTCAATAAAATTCTTTGTAAATTTCAATTATTTTCAAAATATTTAATTGAAATTACTTTAAAAAATCACATTATTTTTACGAAATTTAATGAAATTCTTAAAAAAAAGTGACTATTTCCCTGGAATTCAATTAAAATTGTATTTAAAATACTTGAATTTCAGCGAAAATTTTATTATTTACGAAAATAATTGAATAATTTTATTAAAAGTTTTTTAAA
Source organism: Leptopilina syphax (assembly GCA_032872505.1). NCBI lineage: Eukaryota > Metazoa > Arthropoda > Insecta > Hymenoptera > Figitidae > Leptopilina > Leptopilina syphax. Next base: position 19,318,582 of record CM065468.1, on the reverse strand, counting down.
TAATTGAACTTCTGTGAGAAATTCAATTATTTTCAAAAATAATTAAACTCCTTTGAAAAATTCAATTAATTTTAAAAATAATTGAATTATCTTGGAGAATTTATACAAGATTTTTAAAAATAATTGAAATTTTCGAAGAAATAAATTAAAATTGTATTGAAAATAAGTGAAATTCTGATAAGAATGTTATTATTTATATAAAAATAATTGAATTATTAACGAAGATTTTTATTATTTATAAATTGACATTTTACAAAAGAATTTTATTTCAATTACTGAAAATAATTGAATTCTTCATAAAATTCAATTACTTTCAAATTTTCATTTTTTTTTCAGTAAAAATTATTTAAAAAAAACTCCACTATTTTGAAGAATATTGAAATAAATTCTTAAAAACAATTCAATTATTTTAAAGAATTTTAATAAAAATCTCGCCAAGAATTAAATTATTTTCAATACAATTATAATTATACTTTCTCAAATTTTTTCGAAAGAATTTAATTATTAAAGAAAATGTTGATATAATTCTTTCAATTAATTCAATTTTTTTGAAATTTTTGTATGAATGCTTTACAAGAATTCAGTGGTTTTTTCAAGTACATTAATTAAAAAAATTTTAAACATTTGAAAAAAAAAATTATTTAAAAATTTCGATAACAAAAAATCAAACAGCAACTAACTTTAATCTGCGAACAGATTACCGGAATAAAGATTTTATTAAAATTTTGTTAGCATTCTGTTAACATTTTATTATCATTTCATTAACATTTTATTAAATTAATTTTAATAATCTTACACCCACAGAAAAAATATATTTGACTCAAAATAAACTAGACTTTTTATTTGTTTCAAAAAATATTTTCTTTCATTGTATAGTAAGATTTTAAAGAGAAGTTTTCATTTATCTATATAATAGGAAAGGAAACAGGAAAAAGGAGAAACAGAACCGAGTTTTTGAATTTTGTCTTTTCCTTTTTGAAAGCTATAAAACAAGGAAACAGTGGAAGTGATGTGTCATCGTTAGGAAAAAGAATATTAACTAGAAGCTTATATCTGAAGACGAAAAATTCCTTCCAAGTGTTTCATAAATGACGAAAGTTGACAAAGAGTTGCTTTTTCGTTGAAAAGTGACGTTTCATTAATGACGAGAGCACTGCTTCTCTTTTTTTTATGACAACAATAATAATGATCTACATAAATAATTTGTTTACTCAACTACTTGTTTAATATTGTTTAACATTAAATTATACACTAATAAACATAAAAATTATTTATGATCCGATCAAAGACGACGAAACATGTACTCAAAAATTAACTTGTGCAATAAAGAGTAATTTTTCGAAATCACTTAATTTTGAATTAGTGAGAAATCTACTAATTTAAATAAAAAAAAAATTCAACTAATTCTTCGTAAAATTTAACATTTATTTTCGAATTGTTTACTAAACTTTTAGTGAGAAATTTACTAAAAATTAGTAGAAATTTGTATTACAAAATTAAAATATCGATTTTACAAATTCAGAGAGTTTTTTTTTGTTATCTTTGCGAAAATTTCTCAATTAATTACTTTCCTCAATGTGTGTTGGTCAGGGACATGCGAATCAGTGATTGACTCCTGATAAGGACAAAAACAGAAAAGAATTTCCCGACTGAAAAAAATGCAATAACATAATAAAATATTTTTTTTTTTTTTAAAACAGGAGACAGCTTTTTTAATCAAGAAATTTTAATGAAACGCTTCTGTAACTATTTTCATTATTAAGTAAGTGAAATATGTAACAGAATTATATATGAATGGTCTTGAATTACTAAGAAATATCAGTGAAATTGGGTTCGAGGTTAAAATAATGATGCAAGATGTTGTCCAATTACAAATGGAGCGGATGTCACAAGTACTCAATATAATGTCAAAGTACATGGGAAAAAGTTTAATAAACATTAATGAACATATAAGAAAGTTACTTGGTATTTTAATTACTAAATTTTTTTTAAATCCTAATTTTAATTTTATTTTTGACTTTTCCCTGATTTCCCTGACTTGTGGCAATCCTGAATTAAACGAAATGTTTTTTAATAAAAATATATTTATAAATTACTGATAGGAATAAAAAAATGAAGGTTTAAATTTTACATTTAGTAAAATTATAATTAACTGCTTTGATAGTGACGCAAAATTATTGTAATAGAAATTTAATTTGAAGAAAAAATAAACGTTCATAACTTTAGAATCATGTTGAACTTTATTAATATTTTGAATCCGAATTTTATTTGTAACTTGAATTTTATATTTTTAAGAGAGAAAAGATTTTTTTAACTCGAAATTTTGGCCGTATTTAAAAAAAAGGTACTAAAATATTTACCAAAACCCCAATGCTGTGAAACTGATTCCCCTCGGCAAGTCTAATCTCGATTTCATAAGCTGTGAAAATTCTTCACAGCAATTTGCCGAAAAGCACGTTCGAAGGTCCCTTATTTGGAAAAAAAAGGTACGAGTGCGTACAATACAAAACGCGCTTCCGTTAAAAGCGGAAAGGTAATAAATTCTCGGTAAATATATAAATACAAAAAGGACACGAGAGGAACGAATGACACGTTTATTTCTTAAGAGATTCTTGCGCCATAATTCTGCCTTTTAATACTATTTTATAGCACTTGTTCGCTTGCAGGCATCGCTTGTATTTTGCCATATTGCAAATTGCATTGGCGCAACATTGAAAGGGTCGTCGTCGCTCGAGAGATGAGCGAGAAAAAATAATCATCGCTAAGGTAAAAATCGCTAAGGTTTTTGCCTCAGATTTTCTGAACGTCGAAAAACCCGTTTCTATAAACAAAAATCTAGCCAAAAATCTAAATGAAAATCATAAACAAAAATCTAAACGAAAATCTAAACGAAAATCTAGAAGAAAATCTAAATGAAAATCATAAACAAAAATCTAAACGAAAATCTAGCCAAAAATCTAAATGAAAATCATAAACAAAAATCTAAACGAAAATCCAAACAAAAATCTAAACGAAAATCTAGCCGAAAATCTAAATGAAAATCATAAACAAAAATCTAAACGAAAATCCAAACAAAAATCTAAACGAAAATCTAGCCAAAAATCTAAATGAAAATCATAAACAAAAATCTAAACGAAAATCTAGCCAAAAATCTAAATGAAAATCATAAACAAAAATCTAAATGAAAATCATAAACAAAAATCTAAACGAAAATCCAAACAAAAATCTAAACGAAAATCTAGCCAAAAATCTAAATGAAAATCATAAACAAAAATCTAAACAAAAATCCAAACAAAAATCTAAAAAAAATTTTTTTTAAAAAATGGGGAGAAGAAAAAATTGGTCTACACTTGCCAAAGTGCGAGGTCAAGTGAGTAACTTGGCCTTCCATGACCGTCACTTCTCCTTCGCGCACTTTAAATCCTCTCCATGTGTACATACAAAGTCCTCCAAAGTTCGCAATCCGAAAAAGATCTCCGACATCAAAGGGAGAAAGAAGAGTTAACGCAATAGAACGCTTGGTTCAATTCAATTGAAATTAAGAAATGGACTCATTACTCGAGCAAAGAGGAAAAAAAATTAACCGACAAAAGTAGGGCAAGATATACAAAACGAAATATTCCCAAATCTTTCCAATTAAAAATAAATGTCCATAAATAAATGCAAATTTACAACCTATATTCAAATTTTAAATCTCACAGAGAATTTACAGTGATTTTTCCTTGTAATATTAACTAAAAGGAGGAATTTTTATTTTAAAAACCGAAATTCTGCGATGTTTAGGGAAGAATCCGACAAACAATCGAGAAACGTTCAATTTTTCTATCCATAGGAAAACTATGAGCTTAAAAATAAATTAAATCTAATGCAAGACTTAAACTATACTCCAAATGCTAAAATTCAGTCAAAAATGGTTCTAATGTTTTCTGTTCAGGGTAACGAGTTTTTTTTTAAATTCAAGTTCCTAGTCATTTCCCTGTCTTTCACGGTCAATCTTTAAAAATTTCCAGGTCAAATTTTCATCAACAATTAAACACTATTATTGTATAATTTTTTATATGATCAAGAATGACAATGAAAAAGCATAAAGACAAACAAAAACGATTAAATTAAATTCTACTAAATTCTATTATTTTTTATAGGCTGTTAACTACCTAGATTGTTGCTAAAATGATGCTAAACAGCACCCAAACGAATAAAAAATTTTATTGAAACTTTTAAACGCTTTTAAATAAAAGTAACCACAGCCGCCAACCAGCAGAAGATCAAAAATGTCATAAAAAGAAGTTAAAATTAAATTCTTTTTAATTTTAATAATTTTTATGGACCGTAAACAATCTAGATTGTTGCTGGGATGTTGCTTAACAACACCCTGAAGAATAAAAAATTTTATTGAAACTTTTAAAGGCTTTTGATTAAAAGTAACCACAGCCGCAAATCAGCAGAAGATCAAAGTTGGCGAGAAAGGATTTAAAATTAAATTCTTTTTAATTTTAGTAATTTTTATGAACCGTTAACAATCTAGATTGTTGCTGGATGTTGCTGAACAACACCCTGAAGAATAAAAAATTTTACTGAAACTTTTAAACGCTTTTAAATAAAAGTAACCACAGCCAGAATCTAGCAGAAGATCAAAATTGTCATAAAAATAGGTTAAAATTAAATTCTTTTTAATTTTAATAATTTTTATGGACCGTTAACAATCTAAATTGTTGCTGGGATGTTAGTGAATGGCACCCTAAAGAATAAAAAATTTTATTGAAACTTTTAAAGGCTTTTAAATAAAAGTAACCACAGCCGCCAACCAGCAGAAGATCAAAAATGTCATAAAAATAAGTTAAATTAAATTCTTTTTAATTTTAATAATTTTTATGGACTTGTAAACAATCTAGATTGTTGTTGAAATGTTGCTGAATGGCACCCTAAAGAATAACAAATTTTATTGAAAGTTTTAAACGCTTTTAAATAAATGTAACCACAGCCGGAAACTAGCAGAAGATCAAAACAATCTAGATTGTTGCTGGGATGTTGCTTAACAACACCCAGAAGAATAAAAAATTTTATTGTAACTTTTAAAGGCTTTTAAATAAAAGTAACAACAGCCGCGAACTTGCAGAAGATCAAAATTGTCGAAAGAAGAGTTACAATTAAATATTTTGGAATTTTAATAATTTTTATGGACTGTAAACAATCTAGATTGTTGCTGGGATGTTGCTTAACAACACCCTGAAGAATAAAAAATTTTATTGTAACTTTTAAAGGCTTTTAAATAAAAGTAACCACAGCCGCAAACCAGCAGAAGATAAAAAATGTCATAAAAAAAAGTTAAAATTAAATTCCTTTTAATTTTAATAATTTTTATGGACTTTTAAGCACCTAATGTTTTACAGTCAAACGTTATAGGCTGAATATAAGATAAAAAATGATTTAATATTTTCTGTAGTTTCTATTCAAATGTATAGTCTGAATTCAAGATCGAAAATAGTTCTAAACTTTTCCTTCGGTTCGAATCGTCAAAAGTATATCTAGACATGAGCTGAATATACAATTTATTTTTTTGGGATTCGAAAATTAGTTGCGATCACAAAGAATTAATACCTCTCTCTCTCTCTCTCCCTACATTTCCCCGAATGCAATTGTTTCTTCATTGATAAATGTCTCAAAAGTTACGCCATATATTCCATATGCTCATAATAATTGAATTACATAAAAAAAAGAAAGAAAAAAAAATTGAAACTAACAAAGCGAACGATGACATTAACAACTGGAATTTGATTACGTGAGAATGATAGCGAAATGCGACTATATAATTCCCTCATGAGTCACAAATCAACATTAGAATTATTCTTTATATTATTGTAGACCTCTCACCGTTCCGTCGATGTCTCTTATTGTTTTATCGAAATCGTGATCCAGGCTTTTTTTTCGCAAAACCTTCTTTCTGTGTGTATGTGTATATATTTATTCCGAACTCTCGCAATATTGTCATGGAAAAAGGATCGACGAGAAAATTTATTGAATTTTTAGATTAAAAGGTTACTACAATTGTGTATGTATTAATTATCATCTGTGTTTGATTGTACATGGAGAAATTGTGTGGATATATATTTTTTTTAAATGAAGCTGAAACTTGCAGTTATTATCAACTATACTTAATTTTAAAAATTAAATTTTAAGCCTCGGTTTCACCATCAACAACGATTAAAAGTTAATCAATGATTAAGGGACAGTTTCACCAACTCCGATTAAAAGTTAATCAATGATTAAATCCTTAACACTAGAAAAACAAAGTTTAAATTTTAACCTGATTTTGGGGTAAATATTCGCTGCAACAAATTTTCACCTAAGTGAGGGCGCCACTTTCTATGTGAATTAGCATTGGTTAAAATTCCCCGCAACAAAATTTATACCACCTTTTTTTCTGTGAACCGATCAATCACAGGCGGTAAAAATGACTTTAATCATTGATTTGATCATTCTATTATTTTTTATGGACTGCAACCAACCTAAATTGTTGCTGGAATGTTTCTGAACAACATCGTGAAGGATAGAAAAATTTTTCGTAACTTTTAAGCGCTTTTAATTTCTAGTAGCCACAGCCGAACACTAGCAGAAGATCATAATTGTCATAAAAAGACGTTTTAATTACATTTTTTTCAATTCTGTTATTTTTTATGGACTGCTATCAATCTAGACTGTTGCTGGAATGTTTCTGAACAACATCCTGAAGGTTAAAAAATTTTATTGTGACTTTTAAGCTCTTTACATACTAGCAGTCACATCCGAATACTAGCAGAAGATCATAATTGTCATAAGAAGGATTCAAATGAAATTCTTTTTAATTCTATTATTTTTTATGGACTTCTATCAACCTAGATTGTTGCTGGAATGTTTCTAAACAACATCCTGAAGGTTAAAAAATGTTATTGTAACGTTTAAGCCATTTTAAATGATAGTAACCACAGCCGAACGCTAGCTAATCATATAATTATCATAAAAAGACGTTTAAATTATACTCTTTTCAATTCTAATATTTTTTTATGTACTTCTTACAACCTAGACTGTTTCTGAAATTTTGCTGAACAACATCCTGAGGGATAAAAAAATTTGTTATAATTTTTAACGCTTTTAATTTCTAGTATCCACAACCGAACACTAGCAGAAGATCATAATATTGTCATAAAAAGACGTTTAAATTAAATCCTTTTCAATTCTATTATTTTTTATGGACTGTTAACAACCTAGATTGTTGCTGATTGTCGCTTTTAAATTGTAGTACCCACAGCCGAACATACCTATAAAAAAGTATGGCACTACCGCACTAAAGATTATTGTAATCAACTTTTTTTTCGGTACAACAACAGAGAGCGTGTATTATCCTTGAGAGAATATAATTAAAATGACGGAAAACTATTGAAAGTGAAATAAGCGAGTTAAATTAGTGAATGGGATGCGAACGAAGGTGAATGCGGATCCATTTAAACTCCCCAAAGGATGTGCAACATCCTGCAGGCATGATTATTTCTTTTGTGCATGGACGTGAGCAGCTGCTGCCTTTGCTGCTGCTACGAGAGAGGCAGTCGACCGGACGAGGAAGAAGTTAGCATTACCAGTATAAAGTAGTACTGGTATTAAAAAAAGGAAAAGGTGTATAAAGTGAGAGAGAGAGAGAGAGAGAGAGAAACCATACACACGAAAATGTACCCGAGGCGCAGCACGAGTCGAGAAAAGAGATCGAGATCTGATGCTATAGTATTCTAGCCAGTTGGTTGCTGAAGTCTTCTCTCTTCTCTCGTTAAAATACGCACACGTGAGTGGGAAGGGAACATATTGCGGTGACCGGTGTAGTGTCAAGCAGCCGTGCAACAGGATGCAAGTGGGTAGCGCGTGGCACATTATCTTCGCTCTTATATATATTATATATTAATACCATGTATCAGGACCTTCGATTTATGGCTCATGGTCCCAACCCAGAGAGAGAGAGAGAGAGAGAGACGAGAGGGAAAGACTTTAAATCTCCTTGCCGATTTTTCTTCACCAGTTTTCGTGACTCAGTTCCCATTTAAATACCACAAACTTGTAACACTTTCACAATTAAATTACAAAATATATATGAATCGAAATTTTTTTTTCTTGTAACCTTGTTTTCATATGCAACTTCTTCTATTGAAACAAAAATTTTAACGAAAATTTTACTTTGACCTTGCCGTTATCTTTGAATTTTAGATTTTGATTCCCTAAGATCGCGAATTGTTGGGAAATTAAGATTTTAAATAAATACACGGTTGCCACAAAAATTTAATTTTGTTTTCTTATTTCCGGACAAAATTCTCCTTTAAAAACCTTAGAGAATATTCTAATTTACTCTAAAAAGGATTATATACTCAAACAAATTTTCTATTATATTTATTTACGAATTTCTTTACACTGTAGAAGATAACTTTACTAGAAATTATTTCGGTATTAAAATAAAATTAAATTTAGTAGCAAAATTGGTACTGAATTAGTAACTTTCTTCTTAATGTATAATTGTAAAACCATTCGAAAATATCAATAACTTCATTTTTCAATAAATATTTAATCATTATTATTTTTCCATAAGAATTAAGATTTTTGAAAATTTAAAATTCAAACCTTTTTGTAATTCAACAAATTATAAGAATATTATTATGAAACATGAAGATATCGATAACTCCGAGTCTTTGACACGGATTAATCAATTTCTTCATGTTTTATAATAATTAATAATAAAATAATAAGTTTGAAACCTTTTCAAAATTCAATTATTTCTAAAAATTCACGCTATAGTGCTTTTAATATTCAATTATAAAATTTTTACTGAAATTTATTTTTAAATTAATTTTTATTAGAAAATTCTACGAGAATTCAATTATTTAAATAGAAAAATAAATAATTTATTGAATAATTGAATGTTTTTTAAAATTTAATTCCCATAAAAAATTTAATCAACAAATTTTTTAAAAGATTTTTTATTATTTATATAAAAATTATTGAATCCTGTTAAAAAATTTTATTATTTATGAAAATAATTGAATTATTATAATTATATAATAATACCTAATATAATAATTTATAATAATTTAATTCCTGTGAAATTTTTATTATTTATGAATTATGATAATATAATTAAATGTTTGCGTAGAATTTTATTAAAAATTTTTTTAAATAATTGAATTCTTTTTGATAATTTTTGAAAGTAATTGAAATTTTGACAAAACTTTTATTAAAATTTTTGAAAAAATTAAATTTTAGGGAAGAATTGTATTATTTATTAAGATAATTGAAAATTGATTATATTTTATTAAAATTTTGAACATAATTTAATTTTTGCAATGAATTTTACAATTTTTTAATATAATTGAATTTTTTCGAAAAATATTATTAAAACTTTTTTTTAAATTGAATTCTTTCAAGAAGTTCTATTAAAATTGTATTTAAAATATTTGAATTTTTGCAAAGATTTTATAACAAATTAAAAAAAATTGAATTCTTTTGTAAAAATTTTTTGAAAATAATTGAATTTTTGCAAAGATTTTACTATTTAAAAAAATAATTGAATTGTTTCTAAGGATTTATTAAAATTTTAGAAAATAATTGTATTCGTTCGTGAAGTTTTTTTTAAATTTTGTTTAAAAATAATTGAATTTCATCAAAGAATTTCATTATTTATGAAAATAATTAAATTATCGCGAAGAAATTTATCAAAAATATATAATAATTGAATTCCTGTAAAATTTTTATTATTTATGAAAATAATAAGATGTTTGCGTAGAATTTTACTACAATTTTTTTTAAATAATTGAATTCTTTTGGCAAATTTTATTAAAACAGTAGATTTTGACAATCATTGAATTGAGGAAAATTTTTGAAAATAATTGAAATTTTGCCAAGAATTTTATTAAAATTTTTGAAAATAATTGAATTTCGGAAAAGATTTTTGTTATATTCATAAAAATAATTGAAATTTTTACGAGAATTTAAAAAAAAATTTTAAACATAATTCAATTTCTGCAAAGAATTTTATTACTTTTGAAAACAATTAAAAATTTTATTATTTTTGAAAATAATTGAATTATTTGCGAAGAAATTTGTAAAAAATTTATAAATAATTGCATTGAATTTTTTTTTTCAAATAATTGAATTCTTTTGGAAAATTTTAATAAAATAGTAGATATTGAAAATCAGTGAATTGAGGAACATTTTTGAAAATAATTGAAATTTTGACAAGAATTTCATTAAAATTTTTGAAAATAATTGAATTTCCGAGATGAATTTTAATATTTTTAAAGATAATGGAAATTTTGACGAGAATTTTTAAAAATTGTTAAACATATTTGAATTTCTGCGAAGAATTTTATTACTTTTGAAAATTTTTTTTTAATTTTTTAATTTTTAATTTTTTAATTTTTTTTTTTATTGTTATAATTTGTTGAATACTTTGTTAAGTACAATGTACGAAAGAGCTTCAAGCCCGTAAAAGTGAAATAAATAAATAAATAAATAAAATAATTGAATTTCTGCAATTATTCGTAACTTCTTCAAAATTCAATTTTTTTTAGTGTTTATAACTAAAAATTTTTCTATAAATCTATAAATATTTTTAATAATTTATTAAATGTATATTTAAAATTTTAACTAAATTCAGAAGAATTGGAAGTATTAAAATTTTTATTTTTATTATTTCTTCCTCTACTTTTAATAAAAATCCCTGACTTTTCCCTGAAGTTTCTCTGACCTGTGGCAACCCTGAATTAGGATTTTTAACAGAACTCGAGACTTGAATTTTGATTTTGAATTAAAATTTTAATGTATCTAAATTTTTTAATTTTTAATTTCAAGGAATTTACTTTTTCTTAAAGGTTTGGATTTTCGATAAGAAAACGCTCGCAATTCGCTGTAGTAATGACATGACATGGTTTCAAGAACAGTTAAAATTTTAAAATAGAAAAAATTACTCACATTTCTCGAAGACGGTTGATAAAGTTAGCCTCAGCATTCTTCGTCCCATCTCAGTCTCCACTCACTCTGGAAAAAAAATAATTTCTCAATTAATTAACAATTCCGTCAAATTTTACTATTCTTAAAGTAAATTTTACTACCCTCGAACTAATTTTTACAAAAATCGTAGACTTTTCATTCAAAAATGGTAAAAATTGCCAAAAAAGCGCAGAACTTTTCTGTCAGTGTAAGTTTTAAGTAATATAATTAATAATAACAATTATACAATAAATACCAAATATTTTAAATATTTCAATACAAATATTTCAATAGAAATAAAAAATTCAAAAGAATTCTAAATTCGTTTCATATTTTTATGTAAACGAGTGCAGAAATAAATCTTATGAAGTTTCATTTTCCTACAACACTTCCTGCTTGCGTCTTTATTCGTATTTTCATTTCATTTTATTTTTTTTTTAAACAAATATCAGACACTTGCAAAAAACACTTGATCTACGACAATATATACGGACAAGAACCTTTAAATTCCGTATCTTTTTACCCGCGCGCAAGCATATGTATATTTATAATTTACATTCTCGCCTGTTCACGCAAATACATCTCTAAAATATAAATTTGGAACACGTTCCGCGTTTTCGTTGCCGCGACATTAATACGTGGGACGAGTGTGGAATCATGTGGAAAATTTGTTATCAAAAAGATTGAAGAGTAAGCAGGCAAAAATGCAGAATTCACTTTTCAAATATGCGAGAAAAGGAACAAAAAAATTTTCTGAGACTCTGAGAGACGTACAAAGTTGTATTTTTAGACGAACAAATAACAAAAATTTCAACCAAATTATTACTCACATCAAAGTTTGCGAATAACGAAAGTTTTTTTCCCGATTTTTTCCATGTTTATTTTTACTTCAATATTTATTTATATTCCCATATTTATACTTCAATATTTATTTATATTCCTATATTTCTATATTTTCAAAAATTTTAATAAAATTTCAAACGAATTCAATTCTTTTCTAAAATTTTAATAAATCCTTCTAAAAAATTCAATTATTATTTTAAATAGTAAAATCTTTACCAAAATTCAATTATTTTCAAAACAATTTTAATTAAATTCCTTGAAATAATTCAATTTTTGAAAAAAAATTTAACACATTTTGAAAAAATTCCATTTTTTTCTAAAATTTTAATAAATCCTTTAAAAATAGTAAAAAAAAAAATTATTAAATTATTTTTTTAAAAATAGTAAAATTCTTCGCAAGAATTCAATTAATTTTATAAATAGTAAAATTCGTTGTAGGAATTCAATTATTTTCAAAACAAATTTAATTTAATTCTTCGGATGAATTCAAATATTTTAAAATATTTCCATAAATTTCAATTATTTCCTAAAATTTTAATAAATTCTTCGAAACAATTCAACTATTTTTATAAATACTAAAATTTTTTGCAGGAATTAAATAATTTTTAATGAAATTTAAATAAAATTCTTCGCAATAATTCAATTATTTTTATAAATAGTAAAATCCTTTGCAGAAATTCAATTCTTTTCAAAAAAATTTTAATAGGATTCCTCGAAAGAATTTAAATTTTCAAATATTAACAAAAAATTAATTTATTTTCTAAAATTTTAATAAATATTCTTCGTAACAATTTAATTATTTTCATAAATAGTACAATTCTTCGCTAGAATGCAATTAATGTCAATACAATTTTAATAAAATTCTTCTTCATAAAATTCAATTGCTTTCAAAATTTTCAAATTAAAATTATTAAAGAAATTCCATTAGTTTAAAAAATTCAAAGAAATTCTTCGAAAGAATTTAATTAGGATTTTTAAAGATTTTAATAAAATTCTTCAAACTGCGCGAACAGATTACCGAAACATGTACTTTATTATTATTAATTGAATATTTCTTAAAATTGAATTTTCATAAATAATTTTATCAAAAATTTTTTAAATAATTGAATTCTCTTGACAAATTTTAACAAAAATTTTAAGAATAATTGCATTTTCAAGAAATTTGATGAAAATTGTATTAAAAATAATTGAAATTCTGACAAGAATTAATTTATTAAAAGTTTTGAAAATAATTGAATTTCTACAATAATTTGTAATTGCTTCAAAATTCAATTTGTTTTAGTGTTTTTAACTAAAATTCTTCTATAAATTCTCTTTTTTATAATCAATTAAATATGTATATTAAAAAATTTAACTAATTTCAAAAGAATTTTAGTTATAAAAATTTGTTTTTAAAACTATGTTATTTTACATTTCTATAATTAAATTCATATATATAAAATAGAAATTTTACAAAATTTTAAATCAAAATCTTTTAAAGTTCATCTACTTATAAAAATTGTAAACGCAATTCTTTTAAAATGGAATTAATTTTGAAATATTTAAGTGAAATTAGATTTCAAGAATAAACACAATAACTTTAGAAAACAACAATTTTGTCTTTAATAAATTTGAGTTTTTAGGATTTTGTTTCTTTCGGGGATTTTATTAACTTAAGAAAACAAAAAGGGTAAAAGAGGAAAAAAAAGTGTGACCAAGATCCCTGATATTTATTTGTATTTCATTAATTATTTATTTTTCAATATGAATTACTTTTTAACCATTTAATTAATCTGCAAATATTCAGAAATTCTTTACGACACAGAATTCAAGCAGGTTTTCTTCTCTCATAATTCGAAATGGCCAAACGAACCGGTTCAAAAAATTTTATAAAACACATATAGACACATATATGTATAGAACCGGGGAGATTATAAAAATATCTATAAATGTCTCTATAGGAAATTGAAGTTGACTGTATTTATCTCTACTTGTAACATTCCTTATAAATACACGAGTATATAAAAGCATTATGTAAGATTCAGCCAGTTTCATTTTTTTTTTCATTTTTCATTTTTAGGTTGTGAAATATATTTTTCAAAATTCTAATTTCACTTATCTTAATACCCAGGCGAGAACTGACGCTGGATTCAGGCTTTACGGAACCTTCGTTGAGGCTTGGTCAACATTGATCAAGCCTTGGTGGGACGGCGGAACGAAGGTTGCTTCTAGCTATAATGTAACACTTATTTAAGACTGTCGCTCCAGTCTTTGTTGTAGATTGGCGTTCAATGTTCAATCAATGCTGCGGAACCCTATAATGCAGGACTGAAACAAGGCTGCTTCCACTGTTCCCAAATTTACGCGTCTCTCGCGCTCATTCAATATAGTATGAATATATGAATTGTATATAATAATAATATTAATAATAATAATAATAATAATAATTATTATTATAATAGTAATGAATATTATTGATATTATTTTTATTCATGTTATATGCGTTTGTTTGGAAATAAGTTACTATTATAATAATTATATTATTTTCATATAAATAATATATTACTAACAATAAATGTCATTTGAAATAGTAATATTAAAAAAATAATTTTAGTAAAAAAAGACAATTTTTCTGTTAATCGATACATTTTTTTCTCGATTTTTTAGCAGAATTTTTAACATTATTTACAAACATGTTCACAAGTTTTTATTCACAACACAACACACAATTTTATTATTTTATATAACGCTTAAAACAAAGAATGAAAAATATTCGCTCGCATGTGGGATCGAACTCACGCACCCCGTCCCTAACGCATACCGGAAGTCCTAAACGCACGCATTTAAACCGCTCGGCCCCAGAAGGCTGGAAGGCACCTCGCCTAATCTACTATTTCAATGCCAGCGCAGTATATTCTGTATATACGGCGCGTCACTCAATATTTGTTCAGCATGGGACACCAATGTTCGTCCCATGCTCGATTAAAGACTCGGTCAATCTTGATACAATATTCACTTTCTTTATTACCGTGTGCACTGAACAATATTAAATATCAATATTTATAAATTATTTATTATTAAAATATTTTTTATGATAATTTTATAAGTTAAATTATATATATTATTTTTTTTCTTGTACAGTGTCAAATTATTATTTTCAAAGTTTAAGAGTTTCGTTTATCTGAAAAATTATTAGTAAAAAAAATGTTCATTAGGTAGTAATAAATATTTATGCTTAGTAGTTTTACACTAGGATTAACTGTTTAGTAAATATTATCAAAAAAACTATTTTTTGTCAAACGCGCGCGACTAAACACAAAAATAACCTTGAAACTCCAGCATTACCAACTCAACACATACGTTAAACTCTTGAGTTGGCAATGCTAAAGTCTCAAGGTCATTTGTGTTTAATCGCACGCGTTTGACAAAAAATAGTTTTTTGATAATACATATTTACTAAACAGTTAATCCTAGTGTAAAACTACTAGGCATAAATATTTATTACACCCTAGTGAACATTTTTTTCACTAAAAATTTTTCAGACAAACGAAACTCTTGAACTTTGAAAACAATTATTTGACACTGTGCAAGAAAAAAATAATAATGTACAATTTAACTTTATTTATATAAATCTTATATAATTAATAATAATAATAATAATTATTATTATTATTATAATAAAAAAAAAATAATATTTAATATTTATTTTTAATTTAATATTTTTTTATAATAATAATAATTATTATTATTATTATTATTAATAATAATAATTAATATAAATAATATACACTAAATAAATATTAATTTTTATTTACCAATTGATATCTTAATAATAATTAATAATAACTTTTAAGTTTTAAATAGTATACAAAATTATCATAAAAAATATTTTAATATTAATTAACTTATAAATATTTATATTTAATATTTTTAAGTGCACACGTCAATAAATAAACTGTCAAGATTGATTCAGGCTTGAATTAAGATCAGATGTTCGAGCTTCATTCACGAAGATTGACCGAGTCTTGAATCGAGCATGGAACGAACATTGGTGTCCAATGCTGAATCAACATTGAGTGACAGTGGTATAAAGACTGCTTCAACACTGGGTTACCCAGGCTGGGCGTTCAAGGCTCAATAAATCTTCAATCCATCGTCAGCATTGGTCTTTCGCGCCTGGGTAGTCTTACTTGTTTCATTTAAACTCCACTAATTATATACTTTATCGCATTGTATTTTACTTCCAATTAAAATTCCAATTGAATATTTTCCTTTAAAAATTCCATTAAAAAATAAAAATTAAAAATTACAATTAAAAATCCAAAAATTATAATACTACAATCTTGTTTGTGCGATACAAAAATTTCTATATAGATATAGGCGAGAGAAATCATTTGAATATTTCGCAAGATAAAAGTTTTTATTCGTATAGGATTTCCTCATCGCTCCCTAATTAATTCTGCGTTACCGCAGCTGTCGAAGGACAATTGATTTTTCATGTAAATAGATGAACTTGGCAAAACGAAGATTTTGCAAGTAAATTAAAATACCAGTTGGATTAATCTTCGTTGATTCGCTTATTTTTGAAATTTAAATTATTAAAGCAATTTCTATTACAAAGTTGCCACAAAAATTTAAATTTGTTTTTCCCTAATTTCCAGACAAATTTTTCACTTTTTCCCTAAAGAATATTTTGAATCACTCCAAAAATTATTAGATATAAAAAAAATGTTCTATTGCATTTATTTACGAATTTTTTTAATTGTAAAATTATTTCAAGGATTTTTAACTAAAATTCTTCTTTAAAATTTTTCTTTAAATTATTTTTAACAATTTATTTGACAAAGTTAGTAGCTTTAAGACTGAAAAAAGTAGCTTTCGAAAAATTAAATTTGACAACTCAATTGTTTAATAATTTTTAAATTAAAATTACACTTAAAAATAGAATAATTTCTTTTAAATAAATATTTAAATAACTATTAATTTTCCCACGTGAATTAAAATATTTTAAATAATTTCAATGTAAAGCCTTTTTGAAATTTAATTCTATATTTCTAAAAATTACAACTGTAATTCTATCAAAATTCAATCATATTTTTGTTGAAATTTATAAATAAAAAGTAATTCAAAACTTTAATCATTTTCTTTCGAAATAAAAATTTTAATATTATTACAGTTTTACAACAAAGATTTCAATATAAAAATCTCTTACACTATAAAACTTCTAATATTCAATTACCTAGAATTTTAACTGAAATTCAATTCAAATAAATTTTTATTAGAAATAGCTCTATGAGAATTCAATTATTTAAATACAGAAATAAATAATTTATTGAATGAACAAATATTTCTTAAAATTAAATTCTTCTAAAGAGCTTTATCAAAATTTTTAAAAAACAATTGAATTACTATGGTAAATTTCATTAAATTTTTTGAAAATAATTCAATTCTTTCAAGAAATTTAATTAAAAATGTACTGCAAATAATTATTAAATTCTATCACACAAATTAAGTCAAATTTTTTTTTTCAATAATTCAATTCTTTCAAAAAATTTTAATTTTTTAAAAATAATTGCATTTTCCGAGGAATTTATTTAAGATTGTATCAAAAATAATTAAAATCCTGTGATGATTTTTATTATTTCTGAAAATAATTTAATTTCGACAAAGAATTTTACTATTAATGAAAATAATTAATTTCTTTCCAAGAATGTTATTATTAATAATAATAATTGAATTCTTGCAAAGAACTTTGTTAAATTTTTCTTAATAATTAAATTTTTTCAAAGAATTTTATTGTTTATAAAAATAATTGAATTCTGGAGAAGAATTTTACTAAATTTTTTAAAAATATATTGAATTTCGGAGAAGAATTTTATTTATGAAAATAATTGAATTCATGCGAAGAACTTTATTAAATTTTTTTTTCTAGTAATTGAATTCTTTTGAAGTATTTTAATAAAATTTTTAAGAAAAAGAAATTCATTTTTCAATGAATTCGATTTAAATTGAATAAAAAATAATTAAAATTCTACGATAAGTTTTATTATCTATGATAATATTTGAATTCCTAAAAAGAATTTTATTATTTATGAAAATAATTTCATCTCTGTAAAAATTGTATTACTTATAAAAAATAATTGAATTATTGTGAATAAAAAATTTGTAAATTATTAAATTCCCGTGAAATTTTTATTATTTTTTAAAATAATTAAATGTTTGCGCAGAATTTTATTAAATTTTTTTTTAAAATAATGAATTCTGTTTGAAAATTTTATTAAATTATTAGATATTGAAAATCATTGAATTAAGGAAAGTTGTTGATAATAATTGAAATTTTGCCAAGAATTTCATTACAATTTTTGAAAATAATTGAATTTCCGAGATGAATTTTATTATTGTGAAAGATAATTGAAATTTTTACGAGAATTTTTAAAAATTTTAAATATAATTGAATTTTTACAAAAAATTTTATTACTTTTGAAAATGATTTAAAAATTTTATTATTTGTGGAAATAATTGAATTATTGCGAAGAAATTTATAAAAAAATTTATAAATAATTGAATTCCTGTGAAATTTTTTTTATTTATGAAAATAATGAATTGTTTTGCGTGGCAATTTATTAAATATTTTTTCAAATAATTCAATTCTTTTGAAAAATTTAAATAAAATAGTTGATATTGAAAATCATTGAATTGAGGAAAAATTTTCAAAATAATTGAAAATTTGCTAAGAATTTGATTAGAATTTTAGAAAATAATTGTAATTTTGTCAAGAATTTAATTACAATTTTTTTAAATAATTGAATTTAGGAGAAGAATTTTATTATTCATAAAAATAATTGAAATTTTGACAAGAATTTTTTTAAAATTTTAATCATAATTGAATTTCTGCGAATAATTTTATTAGTTTTGAAAATAATTATTTTGCAATTTTTGTAACTGTTTTAAAATTCAATTTTTTTAGTGTTTTTAACTAAAATTCTTTTATATAAATCCATTCTTTCGACGAATTTTAATAAAATTTTTTAAAATAATTACATTTTTCGAGGAATTTAATTAAAATTGTATTAAAAGTAATTGAAATTCCGCGATGAGTTTTATTATTTTTGAAAATAATTGAATAATTGCGAAGAAATTTATAAAAAATTTATAAATAATTGAATTCCTGTGAAATTTTTATTCTTTATGAAAATAATTCAATGTTTTGAGATGCATTTTATATAAATTTTTTTTCAAATAATTGAATTCTTCTGAAAAATTTAAATAAAATAGTAGATATTAAAAATCGTTAAATTGAGGAAAATTTTTGAAAATAATTGAAGTTTTGCCAAGAATTTCATTACAATTTTTGAGAATAATTGAATTTCCGAGATGAATTTCATTATTTTTAAAAATAATTGAATTTTTGCGAAGAATTTTTTTATTTTTGAAAATAATTGAATTTCTGCAATTATTATTTGTTACTTCTTCAAAATTCAATTTTTTTTTAGTGTTTTTACCTAAAATTCTTTTATAAATCTATTATTTTTAATATTAATAATTAAATTAAATAAATTAATAATTAAATTTAATTAATTTAAATGAAATTAATATTAAAAAATTAAATAATTTATAAATAATAATTTTATGATAGTTCTTCAAGAATAAGGTTATTTAAAATTAAATTCTTGTCAGAAATGGAAAAAATCGAAGGTTTTGTATTAGAATTCACGGTAATTTCATATAGTTCATGGGGCAAACAAAATTCTATCATTAAAAAAACTTTCGAAAAACTGTCAAAAAAAAGAGAAAAATTAAAAAATGAATTTCGTCCAGACGAAAGGCTGCATTTAGCAAAAACTGTTTTCTTAATCCCCAACTTCCGGTGACTAATGATATATCTATATAATTCACGGATTCTGACACAGGAAGTGAAGATTTACAAATGAAGGAAATTACAAATGAAAAAAGGACTTCCGCATTATATGTACAATTTCTATTTGTGTCAAAGTTATCGTCGTATGATAACATTTAAATAAATGCGTCTGTAATATAGTCATACCAATCAAATATAGTTGCCCAGCTGACTATAACTATATATAAATATATACATGTTTAAAAGAGGACATAAACTGTCAGGAAGTAGATCCACTTACGCCCTAAGAGAAATGACACATGACACAAGTGTTATATAAATCTATTATATATAGTAGTCGAAAAACGCGTGTTTCACGAAAGTCAACTATACATATGAGTGAAAAAAGAGCATAAATTATTTTCACTCTAAAAATTCACTTTAAAATTTAACCGAACGAGGAGAAAAAAAGTGTGAGAGATTTTTTTCGCTCACATCACTTAAGTGCGCGGTTTTACACTGAAAAAAATGTATTTAACTCGAATTATACCGATTACTTATTGTATATTATAAAATAAATATTTACTACTGAATCAAATAATTTTGTTTAATAAAACTTTATTCAATAAATTTATTTTAATTCCTAAATTTATTTTATTTAAATCAAATAAATTGCATTTATAACAATAAATTCAGAATTTGAATCAAATATATACTTGATTTAAATAAAAGTTATTTTATTCAAGTAAATATTTGTTTGATAATAGACGCAATAAGTAATCGGTTATTTGAATCAAAAAAAAATTTTCTCAGTGGACAATAAAATAAATTACAATAAAAATATAAACTACATAATAAAATTAATAATATAAATAAATATATTTGAAAATTTAATTTTTCCTTCATGATAAAATATACACATTTATACAGAAATACAGAGTGTAAAAAAGTATCAAATACGAGTAATACGAATCCTTGTAATCAATGAGGGTCATTTTTCAAGGATGAGGAAACCGAACTTTAATTACCGAGAACTAAAATTTTTTCAACACTTTGTTTCCTTGACTAAGTAGCAAAAAGAGATATTCAGTATAAATGGCGTTACACAATTATGACTCAATTAAAATAAACTTATTCTAACGTGAAATATTTGCGTCTCTAAACGCGAGAGAAAATTTTTCCATTATTCGAGAATATTGAATTTAATATTCGAAAATATGCAGAATTTAATAAATTATTGTAATTTAATATTTATAATAAATTACAGCGCAATAAAGTATTAAATCATTGTTATGTATTCTAAATAATATTCACTTCTACTTTCAATGTAATATTCAGTTTTTAAAGTTTTTTTTTCCTTCGAAGCATTTTATTATTTAGGAAAATAATTGAATTCTTGTGAAGAATTATGTTAAAATTTTTTATTATTCTAATTAAATTCTTTTTGAAGAATTTCTTTGGATTTTTTTAAATAATGGAATTTCTTTAAAAATTTTAATTAAAAGTTTTAAAAATAATTGAATTTTATGAACAATTTCTCTCAAGTTTTCAAAATAATCGTGTTTATTAATAATTGTAATTAAAAATCTCGATTAATAAAATTTTATTATAAATTTTAGAAAATAATTGAATTCTTAAAAATTTTTTAAAAATTGAATTCTTTCGAGAAGTTTTATTAAAATTGTATTAAAAATGATTGGATTTTTGCAAAGAATTTTGATATTTACAAATATAATTGAATTTTTTTGAAGAATTTATTTAATATTTTAGAAAATAACTGAATGCTATTGAAATACTTTATAACGAATTAAGAAATAAATTGAATTCTTTCGTGAAATTTCCATGAAATTTTTTGAATTTTTCCAAAGATTTTATTATTTAAAAAAAGTAATTGAATTGTTTCGAAGAACTTATTAAAATTTTAGAAAATAATTGTATTCGTTCCTGAAATTTTATTAAAATTTTGTTTAAAAATAATTGAAGTTCTGCAAAAAATTTTATTATTTATAGAAATTATTGAATTATTTTGAAAAAATTTATAACGAATTAAGAAAAAAATTGAATTCTTTAGTGAAATTTTTTTGAAAATAATTGAACTTCAATTTGTTAAAAATTGTAATTAAAAAGAGATCTCATTAAAAATCTCGATTAATAAAATTTTATTAAATTTTTTAGAAAATAATTGAATTTTTTAAAAATATTTTATAACGAATTAAGAAAAAAATTGAATTCTTTCGTGAAATTTTTTGAAAAATAATTGAATTTTTGCAAAGATTTTATTATTTAAAAAAATAATTGAATTATTTCTATTAAGGATTTATTAAAACTTTAGAAAATAATTCAATTCATTTGTGAAATTTTATTAAAACTTTGTTTAAAAATAATTGAATTTTTGTAAAAAAATTTATTATTTATAGAAATAATTGAATTCTTAAGAAAAATGTTATTATTTATAAAAATAATTGAATTCTTGCTAAGAACTTTATTAAAATTTTTAAAATTAATAAAAAAAGAATAATTAATTAGTAAATTAATTGATAATTGAATTTTTTAAAAGTTTAAATCTGAAATTATACAAAAATTGATATTAGAAAATAAAAAATTTTGTAATCTGCATAATAATAATAAATTGAATATTTATTTCCAAAATAAGAAAATAATAATAAAAATAAAAAAAACACTTTATAACAAAAAAAAATATAGAAAAATATAAAAAAAATTACATACTAAAAAAAATTTATTTTCGTCGCGTTCAAGATTTGTGAAATTGAAAAAGATTTGCAAACAAGCCTCAAGCGATGCAAATTTAACGCTATCCTTGGTTCATGAGGCACAAGAACAAACATGATTATATTTTTACGTTATAATTAGTTGCAAAACACGTTTACGCAGATCTTGAAGAAGTTACATACTTTTTTTTTCTAATTGCCTAATTTATATTGACGGTAAAAAAATTTTATTATTATTCTTTTTTCCCCCTTTTTTTCATTCATAGAATAAAAATTTTGTTTCTATATTTTATTCATTGTGAAAAAATTTTGTTTCTACATTTTATTAATTATAAAAAAATTTTGCTTCTATATTTTATTCATAGAGTAAAAATTTTTGTTTCTAAATTTTATTCATTATGGAAAAAGGAATAAAAATTAGCTTAAAAAAGATATGATACAGTCAATATATATTTATATTGATGATTACACCTATACCAACATTTAAAAATTTGGAATTTGTATTTATATATATATATATATATATATATATGGTGATTCATCATCATGTCTTAAAGTTTTCGTTTAAAGAAAAAAATTAATACCAGAAAAAAAAGTAAAAAAAATATACGTGACCATGAAAACTTGTACGTCCAGTTCTTTAAAGTCCCTCCCATAAAATCGGCAATGTTATGAGTCGTTCGTGAAAAAAAGTGCATAAGAAAATATTTTGATTTAAAAGCAATGTCAAAAACTTAAATCAAAGTTATTTTAAAGTTTAAACACGTTAATAAAAATTTTTTAAGTCATTTTGTCCAAATAACAAATGTCAAGTATAAATAATTATTACTATTACTTTCCTCTCCAAAAAAAATTATTATCACAAAATTAATAATAATATTATTATATTATTAGAAAATAATCCCCTTCGGCTGTATTTTTTGGTACAAATAAAAAAAAATCAGAACACTAAATAAAAGTTTAATTGAAAAAAAAATGTAATTAAAATTATCAGCAATTGACAATGAGTGTATAATTGTAATTGTCTGCTCGATTTTCGCATGCGACAAAAAGAAAAGAAACTTTTTTTTTTGCTGTTGATTTAACCTCATTTGAAATTATCAGAGTATAAAATTTTTGTCTTGAGAAGATCATAATCCAAAATTACAGGATATGTATTAGAATGAAATTAAGTATAAAACATGTGAGTTGTCACGTACGCGGATGAACTTACATTTAATTGAACACGTTGTGAATCGTGGCAAATTTGTTTTATATATATATTCTTGTCTGTTTAAAGTTTAAACAGGAAAAAGTGAATCAAGTACATTTCTATTTCATCATTCAATGTAAAACTGAATCATTATAATTCCCCTTTCTTTTAAAAATTCTAATTAAACGTTTCCCAATAAATCTACAAAAGTTTATTCACCTCATATACGTATACTGAATATACAATAACCGAAATAAAGAGAAAACAAACGTGAACTTTTAAATATAATTTTTAAAAATAAAAAATTGGAAAAAATTATTTCCTGTTTAACAAAAATATTATTTATTATTTTTTTATTATATTATTACTGTATTATTGATAAAATAACAAAATTGAAATTCTAAAAGTATGCAAATGAAGGATTTATTTATTTATTTATAAACATTCAATTATTAAAAAAAAAATAAAATTGAAAATGTTAAACCCAAATTTTTTAGAATTTTAAATAAATCCTTTCGGAAATAAATGAATAAATAGATTTTCATTGAAATCTTCTTAAAATTAACTAATTATCAAATTAATATTTTTTGAAAATTCTTTTTTTAAAGTAAATAAATGTTAATCTAAATCTTCCTAAAATTATTAAATTTGACTAATTATAAAATTAACATTTTTTGAAAATTTTTTCTTCAAACTAAATAAATTTTAATTTAAATCTTCTTAAAATTAACTATTAGATTAAAATTCTTTGAAATTTCTTTTTTTCAAAATCTGTAATGAAATGCTCTGACAAACTTAATTATTTTCAAATTCAATATTTAAATAAATATTTTTATGTACATTATTTATTTACATAAATATTTCAATTTCATAATATTTCAAGTCAGTTAAGAAGTTTAAATTAAAACATAATTTTATAATTCTTTAATAAAATTGTTTTAAAAATTGAAGTATCTTGAAAAAATAGAATTAAAATTTCTCAAAAACCGCATTTTTTTATAATTTTAAATAAAATTATTTGAATCTTAAAGGCAATTATTTAAAACTTAAATAATTTTTTAAATAAACATTTAATTACTATTAATTTCTTCACAATTAAATTTTTTTACAATTTTAATTTAAAATCTACTCTGAAATTAAATTATTTCTGAAAATTTCAGCAATGTTTAACTAAAATCTTTTCTAAGTTAATTAGATTTAATAAATAACTTTCAAAAATTTTTTTTATCTAGAATTCAATTATTTAAAATAAATTTAATTGTTTGCAGATATAATAAAAAATCAAGGATTGTTTTAAATTTTCATTGTCATTCAAAAGTTTTTCAGGGGAAAAGAAATTCAAGGGAGAATTCAAGATTTTTCAAGTTTTTCAAAAATATTTTCGGAAAAAAACACCAAAAATCAGAAGTTTATAGAAATTCCAGAAATGTTCAAAAATACTTCTGAACAAAACACAAAAAAAAAAACAGAATTTTGTAGTAATTCCAAAAATGTTCAAAAATATTTATGACCAAAACACCAAAAAACAGAATTTTGTAACAATTCCAGAAATTTGATATTTTTGCAGTAATTTTGATAAAGTTCCCTGACATTTCCCTGATTTTCCTGACCATGACCTTTCTTTTGTCAACCTTGTTATTTTTGTTATTATTATTTATCTTATTATTGTTATTTTTCTTATTATAAATATTATAAATATTATCATTAATAGTAATAATATTTATACTAATATAAATAGTATTATTAATTCCATAAATATTATAGTATTAATATTAATAATATTATAGTAATTAGTAATAGATGAATTTTCCAAATATAAAATGTGTTTGTACAAAAGAAAATGATGTCCGTCGAGGGAATATGACACAAACATATGATCAAAGCAGGAGTATTTATACGCAATCATCTACTGTATTGCTTGTGATATTATATCCTCATTTGGTATATACTTGTGACTTCATACACTAACATTGAATGGATACATGATAATTAGTGGTAAGAGTAAACCTAAGACCTCGGTACACATAACGCAATCAAAATGCATGATTGTCTCACATAAATTTTTCTGATGCCACTGTTATATATATCAAAGAAAAATACAAACAATCTAAAAAAAATATATTTGTATATACTTTTTCTACATTATAACTGAATCTTTATAGAGAAAAAAATTCCCCTCAATACAGAAGCAGAAATTCTGTCTATAGACACATACTTTTACTTTTGGTATAAAACATTTACCAAAAGTAAAAATTTTTCTAAGTAAATAAAAAGAGAATAAAAAGAAGAAAACAGAAAGGTTCTGATACCATATACTTAATACTTACTGAACATTATAGTCCAGGAAGAAATAAGTAGTTTCATTTATTTCTCGAATGTTGAAATTCAAAACTTGGAATTAGTTTCTGCGTTCGCAACTTTGGGTAAATGAACTGATGGTATCAGTGCTTCCGAGAAATTGGGTCAATATTGTACGTCAAGTCGTATCTTCCATAGTCAGTATAGCACCTGAAGTATCAACTGAATTTGCAACAATGTTGTGATAGCATTATCTGAATAAATATTTCAATAATTTCTCGAAAAATCGAAGCAATGTTTTTCATTTTCATATTTACTATTAAGCAAGTTTTTATTATGCTATCTTTATACCTACAAATATTTCCACAAAACAAGAAATTTACAAAATTGAGGCAATGTTTTCACTTTTATATTTACTTCCTAGCATCATCTATAGGCATTTCAAAAATATGCCTCAAAATTGAAGCAATATTTTCCATTTTTATATTCCCTTGCTGAAATATTTGCTGGCATTACCCTAAAATATTTCGTAAATCTCTAAAAAATTAAAGCAATGTTTTTCATTTTCAGAATCACTTGCAGAAATTTCTTTGCATCACCTACAAGAATTTTTTAAATTCCCTACAAAATTGAAGCAACAGACTCCTACTAAAAAGTGAAAAGCTTATTTAGATGCATCTTCAGATGCATAATTTTTGCGACAGATGCTAAATTTACACAATAGATGATTAGCATGATGATGACAATGATTATTATGATGATGATGATGATTAACATTGTGAGGAGCAATGCCTAAATTTTAGATTCATCTAAAAATAAGAATCTTTTTTTACAATTGAACGTATGTGTTGTAGGTCACGTACGTACAACTCATACGCATTAGTATAATATATATGTAGAGGTAAAGGAAGTATATATGCCCCATAATGAAACGAATCACTCGCATTGAGTACATATATTCTGATTTAGGAATCAAAGTGAAGTGACATCACATTTCCATTCAAGGATAAGTATTATCGAATTTCCACGTTGAAACACAATAACGTGAGTCTACATAAGGTCACACGTGTTCGTAAATTATAGTTTAAGTCAACATATAAACGCGTGTCAGTGCTAAAATGTGTCCACGTATTCATTTTGCGGTGACGATTCTGGACCGTAATCTAGCGCAAGCGCAACCACTTCATTCATCGTGTCTACACCAAGGTTTCTCATAGTCAGGTTAGTACCTGTGCCATCCTTCATTTAACATTCTAGTATAGAGAACTATTCTTTTATTTACTATCATTTCAAAATAAAGAAAATAGAAAAGTTCGCTAAATTAATCTGTACCATCCTCTATTAAAAAATGTACAACATTAACAACATTGTCTCAATATTGCGAAACTTCTCAATGTTGCTGCTGCTTCATATGCTGCAATACTAATATATCGCAAAATAATACATTGATTATCAAAAAATTAAAAAGATACCCCAAATGTTACTATTTTTAAGTTTCAAAAATCTGGAATTGGCCCAAAAACAGAGTTGCATTGATCTAAAATTTAGATTATTCATATTTCACAAAAAAGAATGTAGAGTGAAGAAAATAATGCCTAATCTTATGCAACTAAGTGTTCAGTATATGGAAATATTTTTACTGACATGTACAATAATGCAATCCGATAGATTTCTTCTATGGGCCTAAAATCCTAACTCCTTGCAGCATTGTCTAATTTTGTGATGAAACGTGAACAAGAGCTGACAATAATGATGGAATTCTACCCAAATGACCCAATTTCCAAGTAATTGCAATAAAATACAGATGGAGTTATTAGCCAAATGACCCAATTTTTATCAAAAGTATTTGCAAAATTAAACAGATATTTAACACAGTTTAGCAACATTGGCTAGAGTCAACAAACAAGAACGAACCTTAAGCATAACCTCAGCTCAAAATTTGGCAAAGCTATAAAAATTTTGCTAACTCTTCTAAAATTCATTATTTAGAATACCGATTTTTACAAGTATTTTTAAAATTTACAGGAAAACAAATATAGGATTACTTTCTACAGTAAACTATCCGGTATTATATAAAGTGTCACAGCTTAAGTTTACACCAAAAAAGATTAAAAAAAACTCATTTCTGGTTTGAGTTTTCCTATGACATAAAAATGTCTCTGAATCGAAATCAAATTATTTGTAATCATTTGGAAAAAAATAATTCTTCAATGGATTATAACTAAATTATTTTAATGGATTGAAAATGCAGATGGATTGAAGCTATGCAGGTTATTTAAATCCAGTTTGGTGCTAAAATAATACTAAATAATTTTATTGCTGCAAAAGCAGTAAAAGTTACTTTTTTCGTCTAGAAAACTCTGAAGCTGAAAGTTCAGCAAAATTAGCAAACTTTTCCAAGTTTAGCAAATTTAGCAGAACATTTAGCAGCACCAGATGAAAATTTCCCGAAATGCTCCAAATCAAACCCAACTAAAATTACACATTGTAGCTAAAAGAACATCAATTCAAGGAACAATTTTTTCGCGGTCAAAATTTCCAAAAAAGAAAAATTCAAATACACCACGCTGTGTGTGATATCAAACAAGAGACAACCTTAGATTTTGAATGAACCTTGCCTACCTCAGCTGTGAGTGTATTCATCGTAGCATAAAATAAATAAAAAGAAAAAGGTGGGGAGAAGAAAACTGGCAGCGCACACAGGCGCGCGTTCAGCCAACAACCACCGGATAGTCTAGCAAAAGTACAAACTGCTGCCTCAGTCGTTGGTTGCACAATGGCGTGCTCGGATCGTGTTTACTTGTTCTCCTGCCGCCGACGTTTCTGAGCGGAGGTCGGCCCAACGTTGGTCCGTCCGTTGCGCGGATTATCAAATTATTTCCGCTCCTATTATTGTTTTCAAAACAAAAATTCTCCACTCCACTCAGAATAAATCCTCACACTGATATTACCATTCAAAGTGTCACTCTGTGAGATTTTTCCAAAAACAAAACGAGAAATAAATTCAAAAAAAAGAGGAGATTCCCCATTTACGCGGGATAATATTGTGAAAATAACGTGAGGGGAAGAAGAGCAACAACGGTCGTGAATCAACGTTTTGGATCCTAACCAACCCCCGTTCAGGAACATAATCGGCAAATAATGGTTTTTTATTGTGATATCGATGAGAAATTACCGAGTCTTTTTTAGAGCGAAATTAAAGGTATATATCAGTTTTTGAATTAGAAATTAAATTACTGAATGTTAACTGAAAAATGGAGCAAAAGGCATAGGATGGGTATATCTTATTTTTGACGATGACATCTTCAGTGTCGCAGTTGTTCAGTGCAAAGTGCAGTGACTATCGACGAGTTTTAATCGTCTTGTTAAAAACCAATATATTGATATTTGTTTATAATGCTCTGTATTAACAAATACCAAGATATCAATTGTCTTTTTGAATACAAATGTTTCTCTGGCTTTTAAGAGACTTTTTTTGGTGACGAACAACACAACACGTATTACGAATCATTCAAATATGCCTTTTGATCATCATTTTATCGCACTTATTTGTTATAATCGCGCGCAAACTTTTATTATTACGACACTTGATCATTATAATTCTATTACATGGTAAACATTCCAGACATGACTCAAGCCATTCCATAAGGAAGTTTACTTCTCTTCTCCTAACACTTCTCATTTTCGATTTAGTATCGTTTCCTGGCGATTTAATAACAATCTTTCCACCTTGTATTTCAAATTTCTCCTTTTTCACAGTGTTGACTAATTTACCATTTGACAAAAATACCTTTGAACAAAGCTCTCTTAATGTTCCATATTCAGTACTAAAGATTAACAGAAAAGTACTAACAAAATATTCCCTGATTTAATTTATTTAAATATTTATTTATGGTGCATGGTATAGCATATAGAACTTATGGTAAAAACTACCATAAATTCTGTATTATCATTTCGGAATTTCGTATATTATTGTACAGTGTACGAAACCTAAACATTTTCACTCTATACACTTATTGTTTAGTTTCTAAACATATGTAACGTTTAATTTTGAACCGTTGCTAAATTGTGTATTGTCCAATTGCCACACACATTTGTATACAACTGTCAGACAATGTTGTGTCCGAAATTGCTAAATTGAATATTATTCCATTTCCACATTTGTATTTTTGTTGAGGTTACCTCATTGAAAAATCCTTTTCGAAAATATTGCCACAGAAATTTTTTGTTGCCTCAATCCTCTCGACATCCGAATTAGCATCATCTGTATATTTAAAGAAGTTGTGAACGTTCGAGTTCTTACTCATGAACATATTCACAAAAAAAAAATACTCGTCAGAAAGAGACTAATATTGCAATAAAAAATTCATCTAAACTAGTTCACAACTTTTTGGAATCACTAATGATTCCGAAAGGTTCTGAACCTTCAGAGTATTTTAGATAAACGGTTCCGTTCAAAACTTTTCGGAATCATTAATGATTCCGAAAAGTTTTGAACGTTCCGTTTATCGCTTCTTCAGGTTTAGAGGGTAAAAACTTTTTGATAATATTGCCTCATTAAAATTGCCAATGTTTTGATGAACAAATTTTGTTTCTAATTTTTGTTTCTGATTTGTTGAAGATATGAGAAAATTTGGGTAAACTTTTTTTTCTTGCAACAAAAATGTTAATATTTGAAGCGACACGAAACAGGAGAAGTGAAATAGAACAATGTTGAGTGGTGCTTTATTAAATTACCAAGCATTATTGCATCATTTTTTGTATTAGTGTCGTGTGTTGTATATAGTTGAGTTTCACGCAATATTCCTACGTGACAACCGAAGCAAACGCCATTTTGACCTTAACGCATAGAATATTTGCTATCTGTTAAGAAGTAATGACTGTTTCGTCACCATTCATTGACTAAGCTTGTTAATTTCCTTGTGGATATTATACCCATTTAACTCATTAAGCCATATTACTCATTTTTATTTCTTTTCAAAGAATTTTCAAAAAATGTTTCTTTTAAAAGGGTACCTTTTCTAATGGCCCAAGAAAACAAAATTCCAACAAATTCTCATTAAAATTGAATAAAAATTAAAAATTACACTAAAGGTATTTTCTATTTTAAAATTGTTTCATATTCATTATCGTATTATTATTTTTCAACATTAATTTTTTCCTCGTATATTAGTAAATTTTCAGTTTTCCCTTAACGAGAACTTGAGAGAATTGACAAAAATTGTCACGTTCTTTAAAGATGATGACTTCCTATTTCCTTGTTATTGTATAATATATGTATAATACGCAAATTAATTATTCTAAAGAAGTAATTATTAATTAGAATTCCTGTTTTCCGATCGCGATTGCGGTATGTGTTTCAATTCATTTTTTTGTTCACCCATTTTTTTTTCAAAAATTTAAATACACGCACGTGTTTCTTGTTTCTAAATTTCGAATTGTCAGCGCGCGATTACAAATGATTTGAGAAAACTGGTTTCGGATAAAATCGATTGCAAAATATTTATTTACGGGTAAATAACTAATAGGAACTTGCCCAAGATTGGGATGCAATAACTATATATAAACACTTCTTTGCAATCTTTGGATTGCGCACACCCCGAAGCAGTTTTCTTAATTATTTTTTCAAAAGTTTCTCAATTAACTTTTTCGCAAAGGAAATTTTTCTCATGTTATTTAAGAAATCAATTATTATAAAGTAAAGAAAAAAATTCGTTTTTTTAAATACAATTTTGGGTGGTAATTTATGTATTTAATGATAAAAAAATAATTTAAGTTGCATATTTAATAAATAATTTAAGTTCATAAATAAATTTTACGTAAATATACGCATTTTTTCTTTAATATTCGAGAAAATAGTAACGAGGGAACAAAATAAGCTTTTCAAGAGCGTATTTCTTATGTAAGAAGAAGAGAAACCTATTTTTTTGTATCTAATTAATTTTTCTGAAAAATTATTAAGAGTTATTTAAAAAAAAGACAATGCAATGATATAATATACGATTAACATATTCTCGTTTACACGTTCTCGATATTGCAATAAAATGCGCATAATCATGCGTTTCGAGGTTGAAAAAAAATCAAGTGCACAACATCCTGTTGACACTGCTGTCAACTAACAATTTTTATCCCGTACGAGTTGGAAAAATTCAAAATTTATAACAATTCGTATTTTTTTCTATTCGTTAAAAAATACTAAATTGTAAAAAAAATTATTTTCCGTAGTAAAAAACTACTTATTTTTTGTTTTGAACAAAAAATACTAAATACTAAGGGAAGTTACTTTTATACAAATAATAAAATACTTATTTTTGAAATTGAAAAAAGTATTTTTTTCTAAAAAAAAATATTCTTTGGGCACAAAGTGTATTTTTTGGAACAAAACAATATTTTGTAGAACAAAAAATTTGTTTATAACAAAATAAGTATTTTTTAGAACAAAACAATATTGTTTGGAACACGAAAGGTATTTTTTTAACAAAACAATATTTAGTAGAATAAAAAATTTTTTTAGAACAAAAAAGTATTTTTTAGAACAAAACAATATTTTGTAGAATAAAAAGGTATTTGTTAGGAAAAAATGTTTTTTTTAGAACACGAAAAGTATTTTTTATAACAAAATAATATTTAGTAGAATAACAAAATTTTTTTAGAACAAAACAATATTTTGTAGATAAAAAAGGTATTTTTTAGAACAGGAAAAATATTTTTTATAACAAAATAATATTTAGTAGAATAACAAAATTTTTTTAGAACAAAACAATATTTAGTAGAATAAAAAATGTATGTTTTTGGACTAAAATAGTATTTTTTAGAACACGAAAAGTATTTTTTATAATAAAATAGTATTTAGTAGAATAAAAAAATATTTTTTTGAACAAAACAATATTTAGTAGAATAAAAAAAGGTATTTTTTTGGACAAAAATAATATTTTTTAAAACACGAAAGGTATTTTTTATAAAAAAATAATATTTAGAATACAAAATTTTTTTTAGCTATAAAAAAAGGTATTTTTTTGGACAAAAATAATATTTTTTAAAACACGAAAGGTATTTTTCATAAAAAAATAATATTTAGAATACAAATTTTTTTTTAGAAGACGAAGTGTATTTTTTATAACAAAACAATATTTTATAGGAAAAAAAAAAATTGTGAACAAAAAAAGTATTTTTTAGAACAGGAAAGGTATTTTTTATAACAAAACAATATTTGTAGAATATAAAGGTATTTTTTAAAACACGAAATGTATTTTTTTAGAACAAAACAATATTTTGTAGAATAAAAAATACTTTTTTTGTTTTAAAAAAATTTGTTTTATCTAAAAAACACGATTTATTTAATCTATTGTATTTAGAATTAAACAGACAAAAAAGCCTGTTCTATAAAATATTGTTGTGTTCTAAAAAATACCATTTTTATTCTAAAAATTACCTTTCTTGTTCTAAAAAATAGAACATTCTATTCTCTTTTAGAATCTCTTTTAGAAAAAAAAATATTTTTCGGAACAAAAACATATTGTTAAGATCAAAAATGTATTGTCTCTAGAATAAAAAAATACGAACAGTCTCAAAACTTCAATGCAATAAATAGAAAAAATTAAAAAACCTCTTTTTTCCAATTTTCCAAATATTAAAAAAAATAAATGTCGAAATTGCGAAATAAAATGATTTACGTAAATTATGTAGATAATGCTAAAAACGGTCGTTTTTGATTCTTTTTTTTTTTTTTGAATTAAATCTTATATTATATGCGGGCATCTTATACATCCAGTCGTATCCATGACCTTAAAGAATCTCTGCCGGAATAAATTGTGTAAGAATGCGAGCGCGAGCGCTGTTGAAACACTATATATATATACACACTTGTCTCTTTTGAAATTGTCAGTGATTCGCCGTTTCGACAAAAAGAATATTTTAATACAATCGAGTTTTTTTCTCCTTTCCTCTCAAATGGAAGTTTCGTTAGAAATAATTTCTGCGCTTTGCCTCTATGACGACCAAGGTCGATTGCTTCAATGCGAATCGATGACGAAGTATATAGATATATAGAAAAATAATGTTAAAAACCTTCATTTTTATCGATGCCAAGTTCCTTTTTTTCTCTCTCTTCACGAGAGACGAATTCTGATTTATTTATTGTATAATAATAAATTATAATTGTAAGAATTATAAAATTAATAACAATAGTCTTTTTTATTGTAAAATAATTTTTAAAAGTCATTTCCGAAAAGTATTTTAATAATTAATAATAACTATTATTATTATTACTGTTATAATTATAATTTTTACATTATTATTTAGCACCCTTGCCTTCGTGCTCCATTTTGCAACGTAGAACATAAAAAAAAATGACACAAAACTATTTTAGCATCTTGCTTAAATTTTAGTATAATCAGCGAGTGAAACTAAACTTTTTCCTCTTTTTTTCTTCTTTTTTTTTTTGTAAAAAAAGCAAAAATGTCGGTAACATTTCATAGAAAGTTATAATAACTTGTTGCGCGATATGCAAAAGAATGTGAGCGAAACAGTGAGAGAGAGAGAGAATAAATATAGAATCTAGAGGCAAATATTGTGAAAATCATATTTTCACAACAATTTGTCTTTTGTTTTCGTTTTTAAACTATAAAAAGAAAAAAAAAGAAAATTATCCAAATAAAGTGTCATTTGTCAATTTCGATAACTTTTATGATTAAAAAAAAGCAAAACTATAGGTATAAATATTTCATCATAATTACTTCTTTTTTCCTTTTTTCAAAAATCAAAGAAGAAAACGAAAAGAAGCGATTTCTTATAAGAAAGAAGAAAAAACTCAAAAAAATAGTTTTTCCTTTTCAAAAAGAAACATCTCTCAACGAAGATTGGAGTTCATAAATTATTATCATTTCCTCTGGAAAGTTCAACGTTTATCAAACCCATAATACTCTAATTTTAGGTGACTTATTATTGATAGTGTCAATAAAACCCGGATATATTGTATAATATGGAGGAGAAAATAGATTGCTAATATTAATTCAATAATTAAATTAACAATTTAATTACTTTAATTATTATAATTAATAATTAACAATTAATAATTAATTGTAATGAAAGTAGCAATCCAGATTTGATAGTTACCAAAAAAAAACAAGTCGTTTGGAAAATATTTCGGACCTAAGAACTAAAAAATTCGAAAACTAATTATTTTATCAAATCGAAAGAAATTCTTTCCTCAAGAAGATAAAAAATTGGGGAATTTTTTGTTGTGGATAAGAGAAAATAATAACAAATTCGTCAACATATAGGAAACTTGTTTTGTGTTAAAAACAAACATAGAAGTAACATTCAGAATCAGAATCAGAATCATAATTAAATGAAAGAAATTCTTTCCTCGAAGATAAAAAATTGGGGAATTTTCAATGAGGATAAGAAAAAAAAACAAAAATTTATTTGTTTAAAAAACAAAAGTGGAAGTACAATTAAGAATCAGAATCACAATTAAATAAATTCTTTCCTTAAAAAGATAAAAAAATTGGGGAATTTTTTGTTGCGGATAAGAAAGAAACTTGTTTTGTTAAAAAGAGTCTCTTTCTAGAAGACAAAAGTAGAAGTACAATTAAGAATGTATGACTAGTGGTTTTAGTCATTAAATTAATGACGAATGTAATGTTGACTGTTTCAGGACCTATTCATCCGGGTGACTCGACATTAACGGTCAGTCATCTCTCTCTCTCGAAGATCTCCTTCCGTCCAAGGATTCCATTGAGATTCCACATAAGCGCACAAAAGCCACATTTGCAAGAATCAATCAAACAAATTTCACCATTGACGAAGAAATCTCCTTCATACCCACACACATCATTATCAAAACAAAAACCACCCAAGTGTTCGTGTTTTTATACCTAAACTACTAGCTCTGAAATCAACAATTCTATCGAATTTAAAAGTGAATAATTTTTTTTTTTTTAAAGATACACCGCATTTTTATATTTATTGTGGTGTTTTTAGTTTTCTTTTCTCGTTAGTCATTTTATATATTGAAGAAAAGAAGAAAACGAAGAAATTAAAAGAAAAAGAAGAAAAAAAAGGTTGTGAATATAATAGAGAAATAAGTGTAAAAAAAAAGTGACGTGAATTGTGTTGCTTTATTAAACGTGCAACATGAGAGTGGCTGTGAGCAGACAGGATCCCTATCATCTACAAGTGAGTCGTACGAGTACTGGAAAATTTCTGGTTAGAAATTACCAGGATGTACCACAATCAAAAAACAGTGAAGAAACACCGGTTGCACCAGTTGTATTCTCCAGCTGTGAACCAGTTAATACTGATCATCAAGGACCAACGATCCTTGGCGATCGATTTCTTCTTCTTGATGCGGCAGCTGAAGGCAGCGCATTGTACAGATGTGTCGATGTAAAAACTGGTCAACAACTCATTGCAAAGGTGAGTTCACAAAATCATTTTTTTCCCCTTCTCTCGATCTTTCGTTTCAAATTTAATTTTTCTACTCATAATTTAATTTTTCTAATTTTAATTTTTCCAATTTTTAATTTAATTTAATTTTTTTTTAAATTTCTAATTAAATTTTCTTTCTAAGTTTGAATTTCGCGCCAAAATAACTGTCGATAGATGGCAATAAGAAGACTCGCTCACTAATGAGATGATGACAATTGCTTTTTATTAATATTATTGATTAATAATTAGTATAAAAGTAATTAATTTTAATCGATAATATTAACAAAAAGCAGTGGTTTTTATACCAAAACCCCGACAGTCATCTCATTAGTGAACGAGTTTTCTTACTGCCCTCTATCGACAATTATTTTGGCGCGAAATTTGAACTCAAATAGTTTTTATTTGTTTTATTAATTTACTTAAATTTCTCTGAATTATAAATTTTAATTCATTTCATCTAATTTGTAATTTATTAATAATTAATCATTAATAATTATTAATTAATATATTAATAGAAAATCAGTTTTCCTAATTTTCTGAACATTAAAAAAAACAAAATTTATTTTCTATTCAAATATTGATAAAATTTGATACCAAAAAAAAAGAAAATAATAAAAATTAAACGTTTTTACTTAGTTAAGAAGTAATTTTTTTTATTTTGTATTAAAAAAAGCCTAGGTGAAATTTTTATCAATTGTAATATTAATTTTTTTCTTCGAAATCTTAATTGTGAAAGTCATTTTTATTCCAAAATAGCATTTTTTATAACTGAAATCTCACTGGAAATGATACTCTTGCGACTGTACTAAACAAATAATCCAATCAAATCGATGATTATCAAGATGAATGGCATAATTAAATTATTATTATTAAATCATCGAATTAAATTCTTTACAGATCACGATAAGAGGTATATAATTTTATTGACTGATCTTCTTCTGAGCAGATATTAATTTCTATATTTAAATCAAACTTCAAGTATATGTTTGAAAAATTAACTTCTAAAATTTTTGTTAGAATTATTAAAAAAATTTAAATTGCACATAATTTCGATTTGAAAAATTCAGAAAAAATCGAATATTAAAAATATTTTTCAATATTCGATTTTGAAAAATTGAATTAAAAGAGAAAAATTGAACATTTTTATTCTATTATTCATTAGAAAATAGATAATTACGGAAATTTATGTCTGGAAAAATTTTGATATTGTGAAACAAACATAATGAGAGTCTTACATTTTTAATAGCTGAATTAATTATTTGTGAACTAATATTTGCGAACAAATTTAAATAGATAAGGTAAGAATTCCGTTTAGTAGAATGTTCAATTTCAAGTGCATTTAGTTTTAACCTTATAAATATTTATAAATTAAAAATAACAATGGACTATCAAATAATTCATTATACTCTCACGAATATAATATGTGAAATAATTGGAGATTGAAAACTTTCTTCAAATGAAATCTAGATCTCTCTAACACACTTACAGAATGAGTTTTCTCTCATTTAAATTTTTTTCTCCGATTATTTGGAATTACGAATAAGTAGAAATAACGAAAAATAACCGAAAGTGACTAAAAATGATCGAAAGTAACTAAAAATAACAGAAAGTAACTAAAAATAACGAAAAATAACCGAAAGTGACTAAAAATTCTCGAAAGTAACTAAAAATAACAGAAAGTGACTAAAAATAACCGAAAGTAACTAAAAATATCCGAAAATGACTAAAAATGACCGAAAGTGACTAAAAATAACCGAAAGTAACTAAAAATAACTATAAGTGACTATAAATTTCTGTAAATAACTATAAATAACAACAAATTTGGAACTATATTAATATACAAAATAAATAAAAATTAGTCTGTATTTTTTAATTATTTTATACAAAATATTTTATACACAATGTTTTTTCTCTTCCATTTAACAAAAATATAATCGAAATCAAAGATTAAAATATCCATCTGTGATTTAAGAATATCGCAACAATTCTCGATTTGAAAATTGAAGAAAACAGTGTTCCACATTTAATTCTTAAGAAATTTACCTCAAGATTCGACCCAAGGTTCAATTTCGCAAGAATCTGTCAAGATTCAAGACCACTCAAGGCAATGTTTTCCTCGAGACACTCGCACATGGCACACTTTGCAAAAAATTAATTTCCAATCAAAAAATTTTATCAAATTTACATGATCTTTAACAATAATGATCAACATAATAATAATGATAATAACAACAACAAAATATTCAATAGTCCACGAATTATAATCAAAATGCAATTTTATTTGAACCAAGTATATTTGTCTCGAAGTAAATTAAAAAATAAATAAATACAAATTTCTGAAAATAAAAATTTTTCCAAATAAATATTTCCCTTGTGATGAATAAAATTTTTATTGACGACTTCGAACAAAAGTAATTCAACTAAAGGTAAAATTTCTATTTTGTCGTTGCAAATTATTATATAACCGAGAGAAATGATGATAATAGAAATATTAAACTGGAAATAAAACTAGAAATTTAAGCTAAAGAATCATTCAATCGAGAAACACTGTTTGAATCTGGGTTTTACATGAAGAAACCGTAAAAATAGCCGCTAAGCTAAATTCACCGGAAGATAATCTTGTACCTCGATTATTGCTTTCAAAGAAGGAACAGGATGTCGCTATTGAAGAAATAATAGAGCGTTTAAAGAAGAATCACTGCTTCCTTTTTTTAAGACAAGTTTAAAGACCACTAACCCCAAAGCAATTTTCAACGAGAGAGGTGTTCCACGAACCTTAAAATTTGATTTCATTAAAAGCCACTCAATCTTTTTTACCGCATCACTCATTCTTATATACTTTATTCCATCAACTATAGAAAGCTAAAAATATTCTCTTTTTCCAAACCTTCTTTAATAATTTTCTTTAACTGCAAAAATATTTTGGGAAATTATTTTTATTATCACTTATCATCAACATCATCATGATCATCATCATAGTAATCATAATCATCATCGTAATCATAACCATTATCATAATCATCATCATAATCACAATCATTATCATAATCATTAGCATAATCATCATCATAATCATCATCATAATCACAATCATTATCATAATCATCATCAACTTTAGGGATATTATAATTTTTGAAAATATTTGTAGTCACACTTTTCTTGAAAGTAACAAAATTGGTACTAAAATGGTTCAAATTGATACCAAAAGTTTGGATTAATTTTTTATTTGCTCCACATTTTTTGTAGCAATTCGTTGTAATTTGATACTTTTAATAAAATTTTTCGTTCCAAACTTTCATAGCTTTTCTTAGGATATCAAATTGAGACGCAACCCAACAATTTTGATATACGTTTTTTAGCTCAATTTGCTATCCTTGAAAAAACTTTGAATTTGGAATATTAATTTCCAGGAAAAAAGAAAAAGAACAAAACAAAAATATACAACAAAAAAAAGAAGAAAACGTCAATTTGCAACTAAAAAGAAAACAAAAATTTGCAACAAAAAGAACAGAACAGCAATTTTTACTAAAAAGAAAAAGAACGAAACAAAAAAAGAACAGAACAGCAATTTCCAACGAAAAGAAAAAGAAGAAAAGCGATAATACCCCAAAAAATTTATGTTTAGTGAAAAGAGCAGAGCGTCTTTTTATCAGGTTTGAAATATGATAAAAGATAATGAATTTTTCTCTCTATCAACATGTTGAAAAATATTATTTTTCATTATCACAAACATACGTCACTTTATCACATATATACGTGAACAAAAGCAGAACAAAAAAAACCGAAAAAAAAATAGAAAGACATGAGAAATGTTAAGCAATCAATAATTCCCTTACGCATTTGAGCCACATGCTGGTCTGAATGATTCAGAAATAGGGGCTGTAAAAAAAGGGTCTTTTGATTTTCCTCCTCTGACTCATCGCGTAACAACCTGTCATTGTAATCTATTCCTAGATCTAAAATTTCCAACTAAAAACCCCGAAATACATTCTGTGAATGAAACAAACTTCCTGGGGAAACGAAAAGATACGAAATTATAAAAAATTAATCCTAACAATATTTAAATAAGAAGTTAGTCTTTTAAAAGTTAGTTAGTTAGTAAAAGTTAGTCTTTTAAAACTGATTGTAAATCATATCTAAATTACAATTATCTACTTAGAAATAATTTCTGTATAGAAAATTATTTTTATATTCGTATGGAAAATATTAACGTAACGTATTTTATGGCACAAATATGCTTTGCTGTACAAGTTTTCTATTAATTATTTCAACACTTTTTGAAGCATATTAATGCAATAGTTGAGGATGCAGTAGAGGCAATATAGTTATGTTAATAAACTATTTAATAAAGTAAATGCTTTTAATTATTACTTGTGGTACATGAAGGTACATTGATGAGTATCTAAAGGTTGTAATTTATGAATTATTGCCTGTTTTTTTCCTTTTTTTTTTGTTTCTGGTATTTACACTGGAAGTGTAGAATTATTTCATTGTGAATACAACTCGAGTTTTTTGCGGAAGTATTTTAGTAGAACGGAGGTTTTTCATTATGGTTATACAATCGATATACTGCACACAATATATGAAATTCTTACATCATTAATATGAGGCTGCACCTCTTCTCATTGTAGACTATATATGAACATGTGTATTAATCAGACCTCGGATCAACTTTAAGGGGCAAAAAATTGCGTTTTAGTCCCCGAGAGTCAAGAAAGTACAAAAAAACGTATTTTCAAAAAAATCCGAACGTTAAAAAAAATGTTTTTGCCCTAAAAAATTATTATTTATTGAAATGAATAATAATTTTTTAGGGCAAAAGCATTCTTTTTTTCAAATAAAATTTCTTTGAAATAAATTAAATTTCTTTGAAACAAATTAAATTCGTTTGTAATCATTTTTTTTTCAATCAAATAAAATTTATTTGACAGAAATAACAAAGAAAATTTTTCGAGCTAAATAACTTTTTTTGAGCTGCAAATACAATTTTTTTAGCCAAATAAACTTTGTTTGAACCAAATAAAATTTATTTGAAACAAAGTTAATTTTATTTGAAACTAAATAAATTTCTTTGAGTCAAAAAAAAAAACTTTGAACCAAATAATATTCTTTGAATTCAAGATTTTTTGAAGCTAACAAATTTTTTTTGACCAAATAACATTTTTTGAGCTAAACAGCATTTTTTGAATGGCAAATAACATTTTTTTAAGACAAATAAAATTTGTTTAAAATATAAAAATTTTTTTTTTAACTCAATACAATTTTTTGTGCCAAATAAAATCTTTTGAAACCAAATAAAATTTATTAGATACAACATTTTTATAACCAAACAAATTTTTTTTGACCAAATTTAATTCTTTGAGATATACTACATTTTTTGAGCCGCAAATACAATTTTTTTTGAAGCCAAATAAAATTTGTTTCAACCAAATAAAATTTATTTGAAACAAAGTAAAATTTTTTTGCAACTAAATAAATTTTTTTGAGTAAAAAAAAACTTCTGAACCAAATAAATATTCTTTAAAATCAAGATTTTTTGAAGCTAACAAATTTTTTTTTTAACCAAATAACATTTTTTGAGCGAAACAAAATTTTTTGAGTAACAAATAACGTTTTTTTTAAGACAAATAAAATTTGTTTGAAACATAAAAATTTTTTCTCTAACTAAATACAATTTTTTGAGCCAAATAAAATCTTTTGAACGCAATAAATTATATTAGATTCACCATTTTTTTTGAACCAAACAAATTTCTTTTGATCAAATAAAATTTTTTGAGATAAACCACATTTTTTGATCAGCAAATACAATTTTTTTGAAGCCAAATAAAATTTTTTGAACCAAACAAATTTTTTTGAACCAAATAAAATTTATTTGAAGCAAATTAAAATTTTTTACAACTAATTAAAATTTTTTTGAGCCAAATTAATCCTTTTCCAACAAATGAAATTCATTAGAATCAAAATTTTTCGAACCAAATTAATTTTTCTGAACCAAATAAAATTTATTTGAAGCAAAGTAAAATTTTTTTGCAACTAAATAAAATTTTTTTAGCCAAATAAAACCTTTTGCAACAAATAAAATTCATTAGAATCAAAATTTTTCGAACGAAACAAATTATTTTGAACCAAATAGAATTTTTAGAGCTAAATAACAGTTTTTTAAACTGCAAATAAAATTTATTTAAGAAAAATAAAAATGTACATTATATAAAACTTTATTATTTATTTATTGTCACTATTTAGAGTAATTGTTATTACCGTAATTAAATTATTAATTTACACCGTTAACCAAAAAGTACCAAATTGCAAAAACAAGTCGATACTCATTATTTTGGATGAAATCATAAATTGATCCAAATTTTGGTATCAATTTAATCCAATTTGCTACCAAATTGGATTACAAATTTAAAATTTGCTATCAAATTCGGTGTCAATTTGTATAACCTTCGAGAAAAAAGTGTACTTTTCATTAGTGAGAGAAACAAATTGAAATATATTAATAAATTGTAGACAAAACGCCAATTTTTTGCCTTCTATATAAAGTCTCTCAGGTTCTAAAATTTCATCAAATCATCAATAGAAACGTGTACTTCATTTCCTGTCGAAAATACCACCCGCGGGGGGTTCAAGGTCATTAGAGACATCCGGTCTGACGGTAATTGGTTTCCATTAAAGAGAAAAAGTATTATTAGGTCGTTGATAAAATGTGTACAAAAACAATTCGTTCTGCACGCTCTGAACGCGTTAATTATTAATTAAATTTCAGTCGATTAATTTTAGAAAAAAAAATGAACAATAATTGAAAATTACAATAGAACATTGAGAATAATGTTTAAAAAAATCAAACTTTCAAGAGTTTTAATAAAATTTAAACTTTACTTTTGAAAAAAGTACTTTTTAAAAATATTTTCGATAAAAAGTACTTTTTTAAATACTTCGGATAAAATACTTTTAAAATACTTCTGATAAAAAGTACTATTAAAATACTTCTGATAAAAAGTACTATTAAAATACTTCTGATAAAAAGTACTATTAAAATACTTCTGATAAAAAGTACTATTAAAATACTTCTGATAAAATACTTTTAAAATACTTCTGATAAAAAGTACTATTAAAATACTTCTGATAAAAAATATTTTTAAAATAATTCTGACAAAAATACTTTTAAAATAATTCTGATATAAAGTACTTTAAAATACTTTTTGCAAATGTACTTTTGAAATACTTTTGATGAAAAGTACTTTAAAAAGTTTTTTGATAAAAAATACTTAAAAACTTTTAATGGAAAGTACTTTTAAAATACTTCTGAGAAAAAGTACTGTTGTAAATAATGTTAAAAGTATTTTTGAAAATACTGCTAAAAGAACTTTTGATAAAACCCTTTAAGAAATAATTTTAAAGAAGCAATTGAATAAAATTTCGAAAATAAAACCCTTTAAGAAATAATTTTAAAAAGCAATTGGATAAAATTTTGAAAATTTACAAAAATCCACATTCTTTCTCCTAATTTTAAAATTATAATATGTCTCATCATTTTATCTTAGCGACTTTTTTTCTTTATTATGACGAAACGACTAATGAATCACGTGCTATGACATATTGACTATTAAAAAAAACTGTCAACTTTTTTTTTATGAAATTATTGTTTTAGGAGAATTTTTCCTTATTACTTTGAGTTATAAATGATATCGACTTATAGTTATCTTGCTTTTCTAGCAAGAAGATGGAAGAGTTCCTATTTTTTCTAGAGAAATATTTTCTATTTTTTTTTTTTTTTTAACTTTTTTGCCACAAAGTATTTCGTAAATCAAGTGGAGTATATCATCAGACATCATCAGCAAACTGAGATAAGTGAATCGAAATCGAAGCTGCTGATTTTGAAACCCCATCATATTTAAGTCGCAGAGTTTCAGTGTCGAAATATCGAGGCCACATTTGTCGTTTCGTAATAGAAACGTAAATTTAATAAGGGTTTGGATGTTTTGCGAAATTGAGCCAACAATCGTTATAAGGCATATTAAATAAAAGAAAAAATTCTGTATTTGTAGAGTATAGCCACTGACAAATTTCAAATATTTATATAGAAGAACAATCGTAATCGGTGTCAAAATTAATAGTAATAATAATAGTAATTGAAATTTCGATTCTGTGACAATACCAAAAAATTTTAATAACTTAAGTCAATGACTTTGATATAATAAATTGGTATTATTGTAACATAATAAAGGAATATTAACGTTATTGAGAAATAAAATGTTTACTATTCACCACTTGTTTAAGTAGAATCTATTTACTTTTACGTATATATTAGAAGGTTTCTTCAACTTTATGTCGTATTTATAAAAAATTTTACTTTTCAATTAAAAGTAGAATTTTATTTTTCAAAAAATGGATTTAATTAATTTTTTAATTTTTTTTTCTTCAAATAACAGGCTTTGTACTTGATAATTAAATTATAAAAAAGTAGCAAAAAGTAGCTATCGAAAATTTAAACTTGATTCAATTTTTAAAAGAAATTTTTAATTACCTTCAAAAATAGAATAATTTTTTGAAATAAATATTTAAATAAATATTTAAATACATATTTATTTTATCTA
The DNA here is from genome assembly GCA_032872505.1 of Leptopilina syphax. Classification (NCBI taxonomy): domain Eukaryota; kingdom Metazoa; phylum Arthropoda; class Insecta; order Hymenoptera; family Figitidae; genus Leptopilina; species Leptopilina syphax. Next base: position 19,273,678 of record CM065468.1, on the reverse strand, counting down.
CAGGAATTAAAATATTTCAAACGATTTCAATGTAACGCATTTATGAAATTTAACTATTTCTAAAAATTACAAAAGTAATTATAAAAAGAAACTTATTCAAAACTTTAATCATCTTATTTTATTCAATTCTTATTACAAAGTCCTATACGAGAATTCAATTATTTAAATACAAAAATAAATAATTTATTGAATAATTGAATATTTCTTAAATTTAAATTCTTATAAAGAATTTTATCAACATTAAAAAAATTTTTTTTTAAATAATTGAATTTTTACGAAAAATTGAATTAAAATTTGTGATAATAATGAAATTCATTTAAGAAATATAATTAAAAATGAATTTAAAATAATTATTACAGTCTAAGAAACAAATTATATGAAATTTTTTTAAATAATTGAATTTTTTGAAGATTTTTATTTAAATTTTCAAGAATAATTGCGTTTTTAACGAAATTAATTTAAAATTATATTAAAAATATTAATTGAAATCCTGCGATGAGTTTTATTATTTATGAAAATAATTAAATTTTTGTCACTGAACTTTAATAAGGTTTTTAAAATAATTGGATTCTTTCAAAAAATTTTATTAAAATTGTATTGAAAACAATTCAACTATTATAAAGAATTTCATTAAATTTTTTTAAATAATTACATTTTTTCAAAGAATTTTTAAAAAATTTTTTAAATTAGTTGTATTTTTCGCGCAATTTTTTCTTTCAATTGTATTAAAAAGTAATTGAAATTCTGCGATGAGTTTTAATAGTTATAAAAATAATTGAATTCTTGCAACAATTTTTATTATTAAAATTTTTAAAAATAATTTAATTCCTGAGAAAAATTTTATTATTTATAAAAATAATTGAATTCTTGGGAAGAATTTTATAAAAATCTATTTAAATATTTGATTTTTTTCAAAAAATATTGGGAAAAATCTGTTTTAAATAATTGAAAAAAATGCGTAAAAATAATAGAAATAATTTTTTTTTAAGGCCCTGACACCGGGAGATAAGGGAGATGAAGCTCTCTTGCAAGCGCACTTGCGGCTGGATGGTACTGGAGCCACGAGCGGAATAGCAGGTGTGGTGGATGTACCAGGAGGTCGACGATACCTTCTCCTCGAGGGTCACTACGGCGACCTACACGCCTACGTGAGGGCGCGTAGAAGGCTACGGGAACCGGAGGCGCGGAGACTTTTCCGTCAAGCCGCCAGGGCCGTAGCCAAGTGCCACGAGAAAGGAGTTGTTCTCAGGGATCTTAAACTTAGGAAATTCGTCTTTACCGATGAAACTCGGTATGTTGTTTTCTATTTCTTTTTCAATCTCATTTTATCCATTATTTTCTAATTTATAAAACTTTCTAAAACAATTTTTTATTTCATTATTTATTTTAATTATTACTATTGAAAATTTGTCCATTGGTACTTTCTATTTTTCCTTACTTCTGTTTTCTGTTGTTTATAATCACTAAATAACTGTTTATTTAGCATTAATAATAATAATAATAATAATAATAATAATAATAATAATAATAATCCAAAAACATCAATAACTTCTTTTTTAAATAAATATTTAATCATTATTCGATTTAATTTTTGTAAGCCCGTTGATACTTAAATAAATAAATTATTCAACAACTTACAAGAATTGAATTGAATTGAATCTCTTCAAAAAATTTTATTACTTTTGAAAATAATTGAATTTTGAAGAAAAATTCCATTATTTATAAAAATAATTGAAATTTTGCCGAGAATTTTAAAAAAATTTTTGAACATAATTGAATAATTGAATTTTTGTGATAAATATTAGTTATTTATCAAAATAATTGAATTTTGCAAAGAATTTTACTAAAATTCCTAAAAATAATTGAATCCCTGTGAAAAATGTTATTATTTATGAAAATAATTGAATTATTGCGAAGAAATTTATAAATAATTTTTAAATAATTGAATTTTTTCAAAAATTTAATTAAAATATTGATATTGAAAATCATTGAATTGAAGAAAATTTTTGAAAATAATTGAATTTCGTAGAAGAAATTTATTATTTTTAAAAATAATTGAAATTTTGACGAGAATTTAAAAAAATTTTTGAACATAATTAAATAATTGAATTCTTGTGATAAATATTAGTCATTTATAAAAAATAATTGAATTTTGCAAAGAATTTTATTAAAATTCCTGAAAATAATTGAATCTTTATTAAAATATTAATATTTAAAATCATTGAATTGAAGAAATTTTTTTTAAAATAATTGAATTTATTATTTATAAAAATAATTGAAATTTTGACAAGAATTTAAAAAAAAATTTGAACCTAATAAATTGAATTTCTGCGAAGAAAAATTCAATTTTTTTTTAGTGTTTGTAACTAAAATTCATCTTTAAATCCATTATTTTCAATAATTAAATTAAATATTTATATTTTTAAGTTTCTAACTTAAATTCATTCAAAATTTGAAATTTTATAAAAATTTCAATTTAAAACCTTCTTGAAGTTCATCTATTTATAAAAATATAGTAAACCCAATTTTTTCAAAAATTCTTTCAAAATTGCCAAAATAAAAAAAAAATAATTGTTGGAATAACTCTTTGATTCGAGCAATTTTCGAGAAGCATTTATTTTTGACCGTCATTTTTATAATTTTTCGTGGGATATTTCAACTTTTTCTTGAAAGACCAGACACGACCCATATTATATATATTCGGCCGATTTTGGTTTCTCTATATATTCTGATTCGTGGTTTAAAAATATTTCTCAGCATTCCAATTTCCTCGAGTGAAATTTCATTGAAGGTTGTTCAACTTAATCTTGTTTCTTTTACATAAATTTCAATTTTTCTAAAAAAATTATTAAATTTACAAAAGGAAAGTAACAAAAGTTTTATTGCTATTTAGCTTTTCTGGTTGTCAATTTTTTTCTTTGTTGATATTTTTGGAAATATTCGAAAATATTTCTTTTTTTCAAATACAATTTTTTTTTTTTAAATATACGATAATTGTTTTTAAATATCATTTTTTTGAAATACGATAATTTTTTTTAAATACCATTTTTTTAAAGAAGATAATTCTTTTTAAATACCATTCTTTTAAAAGATAATTGTTTTTAAATAACATTTTTTTAAAATACCACAATTTTTTTTGAAAAAGATAATTTTTTTTTAAATACAACTTTTTAAGTAAATGATCAAACCTTAAAAAATTAAAAAATTATCATAGTTGAAGAAAAATTATCATTTTTCTTCAACTACGATAATTTTTTAATTTTTTAATGTTTGATCTTTTTCTTGATATTTTATAGAACTTTTTTTTGTCGTTTTTTGAAGAAAAAAAACATCTTGTAAAAGATGAAAGAAAAATAATTTTCTTTTTCGTTCAGGAAGGGAAAAGTGGACAATATTGTTGGATTATGAGAGAAGTTTGTAACATTTTGCCACCTTGATAAAACGGGTATATATGTATATGTCGTGAGTCCGGTCTGGTTGTCTGGTTGGCCAATCGTGTCTTACACTCGCATTCCTGTTGCTCGAGAGCTCGTATGATTGGAATGAGAGAAGAGATATCGGGAGATGGAGAGAATAAGTGAGATAAAATAAAGGAGGGAAGGAGACTTCGTGTTACATGCGAGAATAAGAGAGAAAAAGAGAGAGAGAAAAGGGGATGTTGCAAGCCAGAAAAGCATATTGGTTCATCGGCTGGGGTTTTGAAATGCTCGTATAATTAGGAAACGTATGCCTCTCGGTTCAACCTCCTCACGTCTCTCTTTCTCTCTCACTCTCTTTTTCTCTCTCTTTTTCTGTCTCACTCTCTCTCTTTCTGTCTTACTCTCTTTTTCTCTTTTTTTCTCTCTCTCTCTCTCTTTCTCTCTTACTCTTTGAAAAAGAGTGTGAACTCTTTTTCTCTCTCTCTCTCTCTCTCTCTCTCTCTCACCCACTTGATTTCACCTACATCGATTTCGAGGGGACCGAAGGACAAAAATTGAAGGATCCCATATTAAATATATCCTTTCGCAAATTCCAAACCCCAAGACCTTCACTCCATTCTAAAATAAGATATAAAGCGAAAGAATCAAAAGGCCACTGAATACATTAACGGAATATCAACATAATTCTTGAGAGTGGAGAGAGAAAAGAGCAGAAAAGAGAAATAACGCAAAAATAAGTAGTATCCACATTTTCATATTTACATCTCGAATAGTTTGCCTCTAACAACGAAATAATACTCATTAGATAGAATTTTAAGAAACCTTAAGGCCATACTCAACAATTCATTTATAGTTTTGCAGTCAGGGTGGCCACATGTCAGTATAAATGTCAGTGAAACAAAATTTTTGATGTCAGTAAAGTCAGGGAAACAAATTTTTTGTCAATAAAGTCAGGAAAAAAATTTTTGTCAAAAAAATTAAGAAAATTGATGATTTTTTCGACTTATTTTCAAAAATTGCGACTTTTTTCGAATTAATTACGTAAGATATTTTTTTTTTTGGAAAATTTGACCCCCCCTCCCCCTTCTCGTAAGATATTTTACATACATTAGCGCCATTTTTTCTATTGTTCGTAAAATCTTGCTGACCCCCCCCCCACCCCCTAAATGTCTTACGTAATTTATGGACGACCCCAAAAACCTTTTTTTTTTTTGAATAGTTGAAATTTTGTAAAATTTAATTGAAAATATTTAATTTATTTCAAGAATTTATTTAAAATTTTTGAAAATCAATTTTTTGAAGAATTTTAATATTGCAAATTTTGAAAATATTTGAAATATCAAAAATTTTAATGAAAAATCTTTAAAGGTAAATTTAAAAATGAAAATATTTTTACTATTTTCAATTACATATTTCTAAAAAATTCAAATACTTACAAAAAATATAATAACCTTTTAGAATTCTTTTTAACATTTTGGATAAAACAATCAAGTTCAAAATTTTGAATTAAAATTTTAAAAAAATTAATTAGTTTTTTAAATTAAAACAAAATTTTTTTTAAGTAATTCAATTATTTTCGAAAAATTACATTAAAATATTTTTAAAAATTAATTATTAAAATTGTTTTATAATAATTTTAAAAGGTTCAATAATTATCTTCGAACAATGGAAATTAAAATTTATGAAAATTCACTTTTTGGACTTATTCAAATTTTTCAGAAATCATGGTTCTGTTTGTAATTAAAATTCTTCAAAAATTTGATCATTTTTTTAATTACAAACAGGACAATGATTTCTCAAAAATTTTAATAAGTCCAAAAAGTAAATTTTCATAAATTTTTATTTCCATTGTTCGAAAATAATTGAATTTTAAAAAATTATTATAAAACAATTCTAATAATTAATTTTTAAAAATATTTTAATGTAACTTTTCGAAAATAATTGAATTTCTTAAAAAAAATTTTGTATGATTTAACAAACTAATTAATTTTTTTTGAATTTTAATTAAAAATTTTGAACTTTATTGTTTTTTCCAAAATTTTAACAAGAATTCTAAAATATTATTATTTTTGTAATAAAATTCTTCAAAAATTTGATCATTTTTATTTATATTTGTCAAAAATTCAATTATTTTTAAAAGATTTTATGGAATTTTAATTGTTTGGAAATTTTTCAAAATTAAAAAACTATTATATTTATATAATTACAATTATTATAAAAAATTGAGTTTTTGTATTTGAATAATTGAATTTTAGAAGAACTTTTGAGAAATTATTTAAATTAATTAATTCAGAGATGAAGTTTAGTTGAAAATTGTAAAAAATAATTGAATTCAGGAAGGGTTATAATTTAATTTTTAGAAGTTATTCAAATTCATAAATTTTACCCATTTTCTGTAAGAATTTTAAGATTTGAATTTTGCGCCAAGATTCTTCATTAAATGCCCTACAGATGGCAAGACTGTTGCTAATAATAAAAGTGCATTGGAGGGGGTATAGAAATTTGGGTCTCGTCGAGATTCTCTATTATATTTATAATTTTAATTATTTGCTTTAAATAATTATAAAATTAACGATTTTTACACTATTATTTATTACTATCCCCATGCTGTTACAACAATATTTTTACTTTCTTTCTTTTTCTTCATTATAATAATAATAGAAACAAAATGCAATAATAGGCAAAAAGCAATATTAGTAGACAAAAGAAATATTAATAGCCAAAAAAAATATTAATAGACAAAAAAAATATTAGTAGACAAAAGAAATATTAATAGACAAAAAAATATTAATAGACAAAAAAATATTAGTAGGCAAAAGAAATATTAATAGACAAAAAAATATTAATAGACAAAAAAGACAGTAATAGACGAAAAAAACAATATCTTAATTGAATTAAAACTTCCATAATGAAGTGCATATGAATTTTTAACATATATGTAAAATGTCATTAAATATTATTGAAAAAAAGTCCACTGTTTATAACTTTTTATCAGTCAGACCTCTCGGAGCGTTTGAAAACACTTTGTCCAGTGCAAAATTGCGAAAAGCATCAACAAAACCGGGAGAGATAGGTCATAAGTTACTTCTTATATAAGTTGATACAAAATTACATTTTATATAAAACTGATACATTATATACATGTACAAACATACACATATAAAATTACTAAAAAAAATATATCTATAACATTTAAATTTAAAAAATCAAGTTAAAGTTTAAAATAAATGTAAAAATTTCTACAAATGATGTTTCATTTTGCGTAAAAGTATCTCAAGCACTTTAAAATATATACAAGATATCTCGGAATGTCAAGAGTGATAAAAGATTATTGTTGCGGTTATATTATGAAAGTTTAACTTATTGATTAAAATAGGTATATAACGTACAAGTCTTATTGACAGTTTACTGAGAAATTTGCAAAAAATAAAAAAAAAAGTAATTATTATCTCCCAGTTATCTCTAATCAGTAGCGCTGAATTAGTATTTAGACTCTCTTTTTCACAATTGTATGTATGACTTTTTATCAATTCTCTTACATCTCATATAATATGACTTCATCTTTCTCTTATGGAGAATGATTATCTGTTCGTGGCATTAAAGTCTAAGTTGATTTAATTAACATTCACTTTAGACACAATGTATACGCTTATTCATCACATTTGTATGTTTATATTGCATATAATTATTCTGTAATTAATTTTCAACTTATAAATTAATATCGAAATTGTTTCAATAAGTTGGAAAACGAGGTAAAAATCAAGTTGAAAAGCGATGTTTAAGTTTTGCCTCATTGAAACAAGGCAAAAAAATCGGATTTAAATTTTTGTTGAAACAACTTTTGCTAATCCAGAGCTTTTCTAAGGATATCAAATTGAGACAAAAAAACGAATCAAAATGTTGCTTTGCAACTCTTTTGATTCGTTTTTTGTCTCAATTTGATATCCTTAGAAAAGCAGTGTTATTGTATTGTTGATCAAACATTTTATTCAATACTAAAAAACTTTATTCAAACACAATTTTTTCCGGAATGAAGAATATTAAAAATTCAGAGAAGAAAAGTAAGAAAGAAGGAAGAAAAAAGCAAGGAAAAAAATACGGAAAGATAGAAAAAAATAAGGAGAGAAAGAAAAAAATACGGAAACAGAAAGAAAGAAAAAAAAATCTTTGTGTTAATTTTGATGAAGAATAAAATTATGATGAATGTGATGATTGACTTTGAGGAGGTCAATGAACCAGTGGGGTTTCGCAAAAGCCACCGATCGACTCCTAATCTCCACGTCAGCTAACACGACTACAAGAAAACATTGGTTAGATGCTACATGAAAGATTACATATGCGGTATTGTCCGTCGAACCGGATATAATAAAGTATATAAGTAGGTGTCTGGTAATTTCCTTAAGGTCATATTTGTGCCACACTGCTAGAAAACTACATAACAATCTCAAAACTCTTTTTTTTCATTCACATTATTTCAACGTTGTTTCAAAATTGCCTTCATCTTTCAAAATCCCCTATTCAGCAATTTCTTTTCAATTTTTTCTTCTCTCGAATTTATTCGAAATAGAAGACACAACATTGAAGGTCATTTAGGGAATAGTTTTCCTAAGAGAAGTAATGAACCATTTAAATTGACAATTGAGGATGTTCTCCATTCAGAAATAAAGAAATGATATAGTGTACATAAATAAATATCAAGAAAATATTTATTTTCTAGATTTCTATTTCAGGGAGTTTAATATCTAGTAAATAAATATCCAGTAAGTGTGATATCTAGAAAATAAATAACCAGGGAGTTTAATATATCTATACAAGTTTTTTGAAACGAGGTTAATATAATACAACTTTTCGGTCATTGATGTCTTTCGCAATCGCGGCTCCCAAAAAAAAAAAAAGAGAACCGTGATAGAATATGTCCTCATCACTGTTGAAGGGTTCTTGAACCCAACTCTTGTGTCGATGCCTCACGGTGAAAGTTTGCGAAGAAAGCAATTCCGAATGTAATACTATTTTAACTAAAAACTCTCTCTTTCCTTTTCTATTTTATTTTAGGTGCAAACACAACTTTTGCTTTACAACTTCTTTTTAGCTTTACGACAACTGTTATAACTTGAATCATCCTAAAATTATGCAGTTGCACAGAGATCAAAATTTTCCCGCGTTTTTAAAACAATACTGTAGTTGCTTTAAGCAAACAACATTTTTTTGCTTCCTTTTAGTACAAAACATTTTTGTAATGCTCCCTTCAAATAGAGAATTTTTGAAATGCTTCATTTTAGTACAAAACATTTTTGAAATGCTTCCTTTTAGAACAAAACATTTTTGAAATGCTCCCTTCAAATAGAGAATTTTTGAAATGCTTCCTCTAAGTAGAAAACATTTTTGAAATGCTCCCTTCGAATAAGGGATTTTTGAAATACTTCCTTTAAGTAGAAAATATTTTTGAAATGTTTCCTTCAAATAAAGAATATTTTTGAAATGCTGCCTTTAAGTAGAAAACATTTCTGAAATGCTCCTTTCAAATATTAGAGAATATTACAAAAATGCTTCTTTCGAATAGAAAATATTTTTTTGAATCCAGGAACAAAAAGTGATGAAAACCTGATTTCTATTTTCATCAGAAAGGATTCCAATTACGTCCTCTTTTGGTGGGAATGAATTTTTTTTTTTTATTTGGAGATTAAGAGGAAATTTATTTGGGTTCAAGAATAGTGAAATTATTTTCTATTTCGAAATTAAGAGTGAGGAAATGAAGATCTAGTTGAAAATGTTCCTTGCTAACAGTGCCTTTTATAACGGGTGCTATATATGAAATAAGTCAAAGCAATTATAACTTTCGAGAAAAGTTATTCTAGCCGTTCAATAATTTCCTTTCTTCAAAAAAAATCCGTTGGAACTAAAATATATTTTTACTATTTTATTTTTTAAGTATTTTAAAAATACTTGATAGTATTTTTAAATTACTATCAATAATAATAGTACAAAAATCGCAATAATCAATACAATAAATAAATAAAATGATTAACATTCTTAATAATAACAATAAAAATAAAAAATAAAAATAGCTATTTTTATGAATTTTCACAAAAATAATCGTAGTTTTAATTTTTAATTATTTTTTTATATTTACCACAAATAATTGAAATAATAAAGAATCGACGAGCTACTAATACGTTTACCCCCTCCACTCCATTTTTACTATAAGCAACAGTCCTGCCATCTGTCGAACCATTAATGCAAAATCTTGGCGCGAAATTCAAATTTTCTGAAGAAAAAGCGAGGAAAGTGAATAAAAATAACTCTCAGGTGAATCCCCACTGGAAATTTCTTTTCACTATATATGGCGTATTCAACACAAAGTACAAGAATTCTTAACGACTGAATTGCAAAAAAAAAGGTAACATGGATGAAGAGAGTATTACCTAAGAAGTTACGTATTTTGTGCGATTCAAACTTCCGCGTTTGCTGCTTGATCGACATATTAAAGCAAGTGTGAATATCAGGGCCGCAAATTGACAATTTTTTCCAAATCAGTCACATTTCACTTTTTACCGTCAATTTTAATTTAATAAAAATAAATAAATAGATTGCCAAAATTAAATGAAATTTAATTTATTAAAAAATTGTTTGTCAAAAGATTGTCAAAAAATTGTCAAAAGATTGTCAAAAGTTGTTAATAAACTTTAGTATATTTACAACTTTTGACAAACTTTTTATAATCAACAAATTAAAAAAATATTTTTCTAACAAAATTTATTATTTAAATAAAATATTTTCTTCTTATTCTTTCTTATATTTCTTGATTAGATTCAATTTCCAATTTCGAAAAAAGATAATTTTCCATAATGTAATTTCGTAAAAAGTTGACAATTATTTTCTTCAATGTAAATAATAATTTTTTTCCAAGTATTTGAATTAACCAAATATATCCTCGGCCCTGTAAAACACTCTTTTAATGTCTTTCGTCAGAGATTTCGTTGCCTTTTCATTGCGAGCGGCAGATTTACCAATGCAACGGTTTATGACGGTGTCTCAATCGCGATGCTCTTGCTAAATTAAATACTTTACTGTCTCGCTTCTTCTCTCGAATAAACAGATAGTATACAGATTCATAAAAGAAAGGCTTGGAAGCCACGTGTTTCAACTAAGTTGATTATCTTTGAAATGAGACTCAAATTAGGCCCATTATTTCAAATAACATCTTATAATACATAAGGTATTTCAATTTTCGTGAATATTAAATATTTACCTATTCTCAGAAAAATTGTGAATTCTGCAAGGGATATTTTTTTGTAGGTATATTTTTTTTACTTTTAATTTTTTCGATTCAATTCTTTTTCCAATTTTTAATTTCTATTATTTCTAATTTAATTCTTTTCTTAATTTTTATTATTTCTCGATTAATTCTTTTCTAAATTTTTAATTTTTATTTTTTCTAATCTAATTCTTTTCTAAATTTTTCATTTTCAATATTTTTAATTTAATTCATTTTTAAATTCATTTTTTAAATGTAATTCCTTTAAAAAATTTTGTAATTTAATTTTCTTTTAATGTAATTCTTTTCGAAATTTTATTTTTTAAATTATGTTTCAAAAATTTTGAACGTTCGAGTGAACGAAATATTTCCTATTAAAAATAGGAAATACTTTACTTTTATTATTAAAAATAAGAATTAAATAATATTTTTATTAGTAAAAAGATGTTAAAAACTTTTTAATTCTTCAATTAAAATTAAAATTATTACTCAAAATATTTTTATAAACTACTGATTGCACTAAATGTTACAAACTTAAATCCCCAATTTACAAACTTTGAAAATTAATTTTCTTTGCCAGTGACGCAAAATTATTGAAATAAAAATTCAATTTAGAGAAGAAATAAATAAATTCCATTCATTTGAACATTCGAAAGTTCAGCATCATTTTTAATTTTATTTTTTAATATAATATTTAAAAAATTCTAAATTAAAAAAAAATTTTTAACGTAATTCTTTAAATAAAATTTTTTTAAAATTTAACTGTTTTTAATTTAATTCCTTTTGGATTTTTATATTTGAACATCTATTAAGAAACTGAGGGTATTGATAAACTGTGTGGTTATTATAACGAAACAATATTTTGACACACATTTTTAATACAGTTTGGATGAAGAAAATTTAAAATATTTCCGAATCGAATGAATTTATTTTATTACATTTGTTATTTTAATTTTAATTGAAATGTATTTTTAATGAAGTTTCATTGATAAATATCTGGCAATGTAATAAAATACATTTATTGTTTCGTGAAGAAATGATGACCTCGTATTGATCAGTAAAACACGATATAATAAGTAGGTCTTTTTGTGTGTTGGCACAAAAACAGATCAAGGTTACGATTAGGACAATGGACAGTATAAAATGCGTTTTTCTACATTTTGTTTAAAAAAATGAGACAATTCTCAAGGTTAAGGGGGGACATTGCATTGTCAATGGCTAGTGTAATTATAATTCTTTTTTCGGAAAAATTTTTACTAAAAAAGAGTATTTACTCTCAAAAGAATATTTATTTTCTCCCGAATTGTTTTCTTGTTACTTGTTAGAAAAAAGTTCATAATTTTAATTTTATAGGTTCTTTATAAAATATATTTTCTATTTATATTATTAATTTTCTATTTTCTATTTATATTTTTTATTTTATATTTATATTTTTTATTTTATATTTATATTTTTTATTTAATATTTATATTTCTATTTTTATATTTTTACTTACACACAGTAAATAAAAATATAAAATGAAATAAAACGAGAAAGAAGGTTTAAAGACTTACATTCTTAGTCTGATGTTGGTACAACTGTTGTCTACTAGTTGGGAAATCAATTTCTTCTTTACACTCTCACTGTAGCTGAAACAAAAGTAAATTATTAAAATCAGTTCAATAACTTTTTTTTGTAATAAAATTATTTTTCTTAAAAAAATAATACTTAAAGAAAATAAAAAAAAATAAATAAAAACTGTGTTATTTGGAAAAAAAACTTCAAAATAGTTGACAGAAAAATTCGGTCAATTTTAATGCAGTCGAAAAATTTTTCATCCGAATGAAATATATAATTTGTTCTAATCTCGTGCAATCATATGCAACTTTTATATACACAATTTTAACAAACTCTGATGCAAACTATTGCAATTCAGTGCAATCTCTTGCATCCGCTATTATTTTTTTTTCTTAAGATTGCAATTGAATTTGCAAACGTTTGTAATTTTTTCTTAAAAATTCATCGAATTTTTTATAAATAAAATAAATCAAATTAAATGTAGAATAAGAAAGAATTTGACTAACAATTAGTTCTCTAATTCTAAATTAGTGAAAATTGAGACAATTATTTACTTTTATAAGAAGTTTTTCTAATTTTTATATCATATTTCATATTTCACTAAAAATTTAGTAAAAGAAAGAAGAAGAAATTTTAACTACTAAGAGAAAAAAATTTCACTTATTTGAACGTTCGGAACTTTAGAAAAATATTAAAAGTACAAAAAAGTTGTTTTTTTCATTCAGATTTGTAACAAAAATTTTAATTTGTATTTCCCTGATCTTTCACTGATTTCTGAATTAAATTATTTGAAACTTCAGTAATTTTATTAAATAAATATTTAAATACTTGTCTCGTCTATAAATAAACACTTGTTAATTATTTTACCTCAGGAATTAAATTTTTTTTAATCTCACTTTCAAATTCTTCTCAAGTTCAATTATTTCTAAAAATTATAAGGGTAACCCTTCCAAAATTTAATTTTTTTCTATGAATTTTTAATTAAACTTCTCTAAATCAATTAATTTTTTATCATTTTCCGAAATTTTTTCGAGAATTAAATTATTTGAATGCAAAAAATTGATTTGTTGTATTAAAATAATTGAATTGAATTTTTTTTTAGAATTTTTAACTCAAAAACAATTTTAAATTTTAAACTTACGAAATTTAATTATTTTTTAGGAATTTTTATAACTAAACTTCTTCTTTTAATCAATTTTTTTAAATAATTTTCCGAAAGTTCATAAACAATTTAATTATTTAGTTAAGTATAAAAAATTTTAAATAAGTTAAAATTTACTTAGAGAAAAAGTTTAGTTCAAAATTCTGTAGAAAATAATTAAATTTTCGAAAAAAGTTGCAGTAAGTTTTCGAAAAATATTTGAATTTTTTGACAATTTTGCTAATTTAATCAATTTTTAAGAAGAATTTTAATGTTATTTTTCGTATATATTTAAATTTTCAAAAATTATGTTAAAAAAATTAGAAGAATTATTTTTTTTTCAATGATTTTAATGTATTTTTTCAAAAAATAATTGCATTTCTTTAAAGAATTGTTGAATATTCGGAAATATGTTATTAACAATATTAAAAATAATTGAATTTTAAAAAATTATTTAATGAAAAAAAATTCTAAGAACTTCTTTATTTAAAAATATTTTAATATAATCTTTTAAAGCTAATTTTCATTACTTTACAATTTCAAATTTTCCTTTGAAAATTTTCCATTACATTTTTTTTTGAAGAATTCAATAATTTTCGATATTATGTTTCTAAAGTTTCAAACGTTCAAATGAATAACGATATTTTTTTATTTCTTATTTTAATTTGTATATTATATAGAAAAAAAATGTTTTCTCTATTTTGAAAAAATAATATTATTAACTAAAAAATGTTTAATTTTAATTATTTTTACTTTTTGTACAGTAAATGTTAAAAATATTTAAACAGAAAAAAAACTTCGTTCATTTGACCGTTCAAAACTTTAGGAAGAATCGAAATTAGCAATTAAAATTCTACATTTGATTTTCAAAAAATTTTAATCAAGTAGTTAAAAAGAATAAATTATTTTGAATTAAATTTTACAAAATTTCAATATATTATTTACAAACTTTTTAATTGTATATTTCTAAAATTTAATTATTTAAAAAAAGGGCATAAGAATAAATAATAATTTTTCAATGATTTGACTAGTTATTTTTCACACTATATGAAATCGAACACCCAGAGAACAATTTTATACAAATAAAACATAATTATTTGAGAAATAAAATTTGCAATTCTCAAATAAAATTGTATTTAAACCAAATAAAATTTATTTGAAACCAATAAAAAGTCTAGTTAGTTCTGTGCCAAATATATATTTTCTCTTGATGAAATAAGTTGCATTTTACACCAAAAAAATTGTATTTTATTGCAATATTTGTAAAAAAAAATGGAAAAAGTCTAATTTTCTGAAAATAAGTCTAAAAAATCGGCGTTTTTTGAAAATAATCGAGAAAAGTCCTGAAAGTTCTAAAACATTCAAGACCTGAGAGGAAGAAAAAATTAATTACAGACAGCAATTTTTATTTTCATTCTAAAATAAAATATCTAAATTTTTACCTATTTGAAAAATTACCAATGGACCAACTTTCATCTAAATATAAATAAAAAAACGAACACGACTTTCTATTAATAACATTTGAACTAAAAAGCAATTTCCTGTATGATTTTAGAACACGTCTTCGACTCGAGAGTTTGGAAGATGCAGTGATCGTGGAGGATTTAGACGACAAGTTGACGGATCGTCGCGGATGTCCGGCTTACGTGGCGCCGGAAGTTCTGTGTTCAGGACGAGCTTACTCCGGAAAGGCATCTGACATCTGGTCGTTGGGAGTTTTACTTTTTACAATGCTCGTTGGTCGTTACCCCTTTAATGGAGCTGAGCACGCATCATTATTCGCAAAGATATCGCGTGCCCAATTCCTAATACCAGAGGGTCTCAGCTCTAGAGCAAGATGTTTAATTCGCACCCTATTGAGAAGGGATCCAACCGAGAGGCCCGATTCTGAAGATGTCATTCGACATCCCTGGCTGACGAGGCCAATAAAATCATCAGGAAGATCATCACACGACCAGCTCGTTCCAGAGCCAACCAATAATTCTCAAGACTGATTTTTATCCAAGAGAGAATAATTCCACACGCCTCAAAACTGCGTTAAATTTCTATTATTTCAATCAGACTTCTTTTTTCCAAGTATTTCCAATTCAACAAAAAATTACATCTTTATTTTCTATTTCTTCTCTTTGTACATTTGCATTTTTTCTGCTTTGTCACCGAAAGCTTTTTTAAATATAATATAATAGGTATACATATTAATAATAATTTTCAAAGCATTAAAATTTCAAATGTACTCGAGATCTCAATTTTGAAGAAAAAATAAAACTTAAAAAAAAAGGTCTGATTTTAATGATGAAAACTAGCTTTTAAGTTCTTCCATTGACATCGAAACGAAGACAAGAAACGTGTCAATTCCATATTAAAATTTAGAATTTTTTTTGAAAAATTTCCTTTTCAATTCTTTCTTATATTTATTAAAATTGCGTGATGATTAATTCTTTGCATTTACAAAATTTGATTAAAAATGTCTGTCATGAAAAAAAATGTACAAAAAAAACTATTGTAAATCAAAAATGTACCATAATTGTAGACAAAAATTTACAATTTAGATTGTAAAGTGTACAGTAGAGAATTATAAAAAAAGGATTGTAAATATTTATTTAATATAAATAGTATACATAACGATTGTTGTACTAAGTACGATACAGATTGTAAATTATGTTCATTGTTCTTCGTGTAAAATTTGCTTCGTTTAAATTGTAAAATTTCTTTCTTCAAATACTCTCTTTCTCTCTCTAAATTCAAATTAGTTAAAATTTGTATAATTTGTTGGCAAAATGTCAATCGTCTATTCAAATAGTGATAGTTCTGTTAATTCAGCTAAAGAATTTTTGCTTTCGGAAAAAAAATTTTCTACTTTTTTTTTTACAAATATATAGTAATTTTTACTACTTTATTGGTAAAATTTACTAATTCAAAAACAAACAGTCATTTACTATAATTTGTAGTTACTCTAAATTTGAATTAGTAAATTTTTTTATTAATTTTAATTAGTAACTGAATTTTTGCTTTCGAATTAGTAAATTTTACTAATAAATTAATAGAAATTACTATTTATTTGTAAAATTTATTCAGAAACAAAAAGTCATTTACTACAATTTTTAGAGCTCCCTAAATTTGAATTAGTAAAAATATTTATTATTTTTAATTAGTAACTGAATTTCGGCTTTTTATTTTCATGAAAAAAATGTTATGTAAATGTAAAAATTTTTTACTTTAAATTTTACTAATAAATTAGTAGAAATTACTATTTATTTGTAAAATTTACTAATTCAAAAGCGAACAGTCATTTACTATAATTTTTAGTTACTCTCTAAATTTGAATTAGTAAAACTATTTATTAATTTTAATTAGTAACTAAATTTTTGCTTTCGGATTAGTAAATTTTACTAAAAAATTTAGTAGAAACTACTATTTACTTGTAAAATTTACTAATTCAAAGGCAAACAGTCATTAAATATAATTTTTACTAATTTAAATTAGTGACTCAGTTTTTGCTTTTAAATCATTAACTTTTTACTAATAAATTTGTAGAATTTTCAAATATATTGCAATTAATAGGAAAATTTACTAATTCAAAAACAAAAAGTCAATTTCTAATTCGAATTAATTATTAGTAAACATTTTTACTAATTCAAATTTAAAGAGTAACTTTTATTTTCTCTTATATTGAAAGAAGTAAAATTTCTCGTAACTGATTCAATTAGTCACATTTCTTTGTTGTACTAAACACATTTTTTTAAGCAGTAATTTTTTCAAATATTTCTTTAAAATATTTTTTCAACTAGTTTCTTTAAAATATTTTTTGACACAATTTTTTTAAAAATATTTTTTGAAACAATTTTTTTAAAGTATTTCTTAAAATAGTTCTTTTAAAATAGTTGATTCACGAAAAAAAGACTTTACTTGGAACAGTTACTAATTTTACTATAAAAAAGCAATTGTTGTTCTAATTAAAACTTTCGCTATTCTACAGAAATAGAAAAAAAATTTCTAGGCAAATATTTTTTCCCGTGTTTAAAATTTTAAATAGATATTTTTTCCTAACAGTAAAAATCAATGAACAGCGAAAAATAGCAATAAAAATCAATAAATAGCAAGAAAATCAATAAAAAGCAATAAATAGCGATAAATTGCAATAAATAGCAATTTTCACTAATTAATGAAGCGATAAATCAGCCAAAATTTTACCAACAGTTACTACTTCTATCAAATTCGAACTTAGAGAGCCAAATATGACATTCACCTATAACATGCCTTTATAAAGAATCACTGAAAATTCTTAAAATTGCATTTTTTAGCCGTGGGCAAAAAAAAACCACACACGTTCTTGTCTTCGTATCTTCGATTTTATAGTCAAGAAAAAGCGATTGTGCGTAAGACATCGATAGCTTAAAAAAAAATCCCTAAAAAAATTTGTCTTAGAAAATTTTCTAAGTCACTGTATATGGAAAAAATGTGTAAAAATATTTCTTTGAAAAAGTATTATTTATAATTATTGTATACGAGAATATTTATTTTATTTACTTTTGTTTTTAAATTTACGCTTCTTGTCAATTAATTTTTCTGTAAAAAAAGAACAGTAAAAAATACAAATGTTTTCTAAATTAATTTAACAGAATAAGAAATTACGTTTTCTAAAAGAAAAACAAGTCTTTTCGATAAACTATAGAAAAATGTCGATGTAATCATACGCAATCGTTTGTTCAATTAGTCAACAAATCGTAAAGTCATGATACGATATTTCCTATTCCGCGTCAATATTTCTATTTAAGAGAAATAAATTTTTGAGCAGATATTGTTTTTGCGCGCATAATTTTAAATATGTTTAGTGATATGTGGTTTAAAATATATAATTAATTTTTTTTTCTATTTTTTTTTTTTTTTTTTAAAAAAGTGCCACTCTGTTAATCGACAAACTGATATCGTCGAATTAATAAATATAAATAGACTATTTGTATACAGTCAACTACTGGCTTTAATCTCTCACCATATTTAGAAAAACCCGGTGTAATATTTTTCCATCATCGAGAAAATCACAATTGAATTGTCTGTAAATTCAATTTAAAAAAAAACATCAAGGCATAAGTATGTAAAATTGACATTTCAAGAAAAAACTTGAAAAAATTTAAATATGTATCTATCATCATTTTTTTCTTGCCAGTAGTGAGTGTTTCGAGTTTTAAGATTATTGTACATTTGTACATTTGTCACGAAGATGTAAATATATTCAGTTGTCTAAGTCGTACAGTTAGTGAAGCTAATTCAATCCCTGTATGCTAAGCAATAAAACAATGTTTGTGAATGAATTTTAATTCAATTTTTTCTTTCGTACTCCTTTCACTAATTAAACTTGCGGTTTTCTTTTCTTTTTGTCATTTAACTGATCTGAGAATAAATACAGATAATTTTACCTCAATCCAATAAATACCAGATGTAAATTTAATTAGAAAATAAAATTCAAATAATCAATTACTTGTCTAACATCAAATAAATATTTACTTGAATCAAATAATTTTTGTTTAAACCAAAATAAATATTATAATAAATAAATAAAATAATATAATTTTACTGAATCAATAATTTCAGCATCTGAAGCAAATATTAAATAGAATTTTTAATTGACAAAAATAATTATCATTTTATACAAAGAAATATTTATTATTTAATAGAAAACTAATCGTTTACTTGAATCAAATTTTTTTTTCATTGTGTACTGAATTTTAATAATGAATTTTTTCAAAATGTGCAGAGATTTTTGGGAAATTCAACTTCTATTGATTTTTAACTTAAATTCAAGAGCAAAAATCTCTTCAACAGATTTCATTTAAAAAAAGGACTTGTGACGCAAAAGACAAAAAATTTGCAAAAAAAATCTTTAAAGTAGAATTTTAAGTTAACTTAATTTTCATTTGAATAATTTATTAATTATAAATATATTTAAAAAATAATTTTAATAAATACAAAATAGGAGGAAAAAATTATCAAATCGTAAATAAATAAATAAAATGACTTCTTCATGTTTTATAATAATTAATGACAAAATCATGTTATATTATAAGAAAATTGTTACTGAAATTTTTAAAATTATTTTCATCATTTCAATTAAATTACTATTTTCTAGAATTTTTATAACTAAAATTCTTCTTTAAATCAATTATTTTTAATAATTTTTAAAAAATAATAAATTTTTGAAAAAGTTCTTTGAGAATTTTGAAATCTTCAATTAAATATATATTAGAAAAAATACTTCAAATAATTTTTAAAAAATTCAGTTAAACTTTTTCAAAAAAAATTAATTCTACAGAATTTTGTATTTAAAAGTATGAAAAATTCAGCTTTTCAAATATTTTAATTTTAAACATTTTCAAAATTCAATTATCTCTAAAAATCCACAATATAATACTTTTGATATTCAATTATTTTCTAAAATTAACTAAAATTCATTTTTAAATCAATTTTTATTTAAAAAAATTCCACGAAAATTCAATTATGTATATAAATACAAAAGTAAATAATTTATTGAATAATACAATGTTTCTCAAAATTGCATTCTCATAAAGAATTTTGCCAATAAATTTTTAAATAATTGAATTCTTTCGACGAATTTTAATCAGATTTTTAAGAATAATTACATTTTTCGAGGAATTCGATTAAAATTCTATTAAAAATAATTGAAATTCTGCGATGAGTAAAATGAAAATAATTGAATTCCTAAAAAGAATTTTATTATTTACGAAAATAATTGAATTATTGCGAAGAAATTTATAAAAAAAATTTGTAAATAATTGAATTCCTGTTTAATTTTTATTATTTATGAAAATAATTAAATGTTTGCGTACAATTTTATTTAAATTTCTTTTAAATAATTGAATTCTATTGGAAAACTTTATTAAAATAGTAGATATTGAAAATCATAGAATATATATTGAGGAAATGTTTTAAACATAATTAGAATTTTGCAAAGAATGTTATTAAAATTTTTTGAAAATAATTGAATTTCGGAGAAGAGTTTTATTGTTTATAAATATAATTGTACTTTTGACGAGAATTTTAAAAAATTTTTGAATTGCATTGAAAATCAATTTTCAAAATTTGTTGAATGAATAATAATAATTATTATGAATAATTATCTATAATAATTGAAAAGTGATTTCAATAAAAATTATTGAATTAATAGTAGAATATTATAATGTACTTTTGGCCCTTGGTACTACAATTATTGTATTTTAATTATTGTAGTAATTATTGTAGTAACAATTATTATAATTCCGAGTGTCAAAATGCATTACAATATTTTAATATTAATTTCTGATTTTTATAAATTAATAATTGTCCTCAAAAATAAAAAATTGAGTAAAAAGCTCTAAAATCGTATTTAGAAATTACAAAATCGTGTTGCATCTAATTTGAGAAATTTTTTTGAAGCCTTTCTCTGGTATAATTTCAAAAAAGAAATATTTAAGACGCATAACGGGTTGCATACAGTGCCGAATATAATGCTATTGCTCATCATTCGAATGTAAAAAGAAAACACATTTTACAGGCATGAATTCGTTTCTCATTCACAGAATTAACATCTAAAATTAAAAAATAATTGGAGCAAAAGAATACATCTGCGATTAAATTGCAAAACTATAATTTATTTGTCTATTAAAATTATTTAAACATAAACAAGAAAAAAATATATATAAATAATTATTTACAGTTAATAAAACAATACATTTTAAAAAAATATATATAAATAAATATATATCATTTCTTTCAATCTTTAAAAAAAATTATGCCGGTGTAGCAGGAGTCAAATTCGGTTGATTGGTATTGATTGCAGTTTTAGATTGTGAATTATTACTGTCGGCTTGTGGAGTTGATTCAACAGCATCAGCAGATCTTTCCGGTACTCTGACGAGTCTTGATCCTTGAGGCAATAAACCACCCCACGAGGAAGACAGTTGCTGCTGCTAATGATTAAAATAACATCCTTTTACTTTCTTTCAAATATTTTGAAATTACTTTCGAAAGTTACTTCAGTTGTTACAAAATGCGTTTATGATATTTTAACGAAAGGAAAAAGTGAATTTTTAATAATAATAAAATAAAGAAAGATTTGACCGCAGTTGAAATTAAAATTTTACTCTCTAAATTTGAATTAGTAGAAGTGTTTAATAATTTGAATTAGTGACTGAATTTTTGCTTTTGAATTAGTAAATTTTACTAATAAATTCCTTCTAAATTTATTAGTAAAATTTACTAATTCAAAAACAAAAATTTATTCTAAATTTTTTAGTAAAATTTACTAATTCAAAAGCAAAAATTCAATCACTTATTCAAATTAGTAGGCACTTCTACTAATTAAACTTTACTCTCTAAATCTGAATGAGTAGAAAGTTACTAATGAAATGACGAAAAATCTTTCACCAAATGATTTAGTAATAATTTTACTAACAAATGGTGAAATTTTACCAATTATTAGTAGATTTTACTAATTGCTTGGTAGAATTCTACTAACAATTAGTAGAACTGTTTTATTAATAGTCGATAAAAAACAGTTTCACTAATTCATTTAGTGACATAAGTGACTTTTAATTAGTGGAATTCCACTAAAACATTAGTAATATTTTACTATTTCTTAGTAGAATTCTACTAATTCAGATTTAGAGTGTAGAGTGACTTAATTTTTTGCTTTTGAATTAGTAAATTTTACTAATACTATTTCAGCAAAAATTCAGTCACTAATTCAAATTAGTAAACATTAAATTAGTAAACTAATTAAACTTTAGAGTGACTGCATTTTTACTTTTGAATTAGTAAATTTTACTAATACTATTAGTATTAATAATACTATTAATAATAATACTAATACTATTTAAGAAAAAATTCAGTCACTAATTCAAATTAGTAAACACTTCAACTAATTCAAATTTAGAGATTAAATTAATATGAAGCTGAAACTGGTTCCAAATTATTATCATTCACTTAATTTTGGAAATTAAATTTTAAAGTTAATTATCTTTTAAGAAGCTGCAACTAGCAAATAGTTATCAGCACTCACTAAATAAAAATTTGATGTTGGTTTTAAAAAAAGTTTACCTAAATTTTAATTTCTAAAATCAAGCGCGTGCTGATAGGGTACCAGTTACAGCTTCATTAAATTAAATTGAAATCAAAATGTTAAAATAAGGCTGAAACTCTGCTATCCAAAGTAAAAAGTAATTCAAAGTAAGTAATTCAATTTCCAAAATTGGGTGTCAGTTTGTTTCGTAATGTTATAATTTAAATTACTACAACTTCAGTATTTAAAAAACCCTGTCAGTCAATAAATTATCATAACTTACAACTGGCGATGTAGTGCAGGAACATTGACCGAACAAATTGGAAAGTTTATTCTGCAATAATCCCGGTTTTCCTTGCAAATAAGTATGAATGCATCCAGCTGACGATGCCTTTTGAGTATTGAACAAATTAATTGGCTTTGTCATGTACGTCTGTTGCGTTGGTTGGGGTGCAATTGATTGCGTTGAGAAACTCAGAGGCTGAGTTTGAAATTGATAGGGTCGAATTTGAAACGATGCACTTGGTGATGAGGCAAATTGAAGTTGAGCCGAACTGCTGGTAGATGGTGTTGTATCGATGCAAAGAGCAGAGGATTGTGGAGCTGGTGCAGGTGGTTGGGAGAGTTGATAATAAATTGGGGGAGGTGGGGGTATTGGAGGTGATGTAATTTCAAGGATTTGTTGTTGAGAAGGCTGTGGTGGTGATTGAGGTAAATAAAGTACTTGTGGTTGGGGTGGTGGAGAAGAAGATGGTGAAACGATGCATTGAGAGTAGGATTGTTGTGGTTGTTGTTGGGGTACTTGAATAATTTGTGGTGGAGGAGGTGGTGGTTGTTGTTGTTGTTGAGGTACTTGAATAATCTGTGGAGAAGGTGGTGGTGGTGGTGGTGGTTGTTGTTGTTGGGGAACATGAATTATTTGTGTCTGAGGTAGAGGCGGTGGTTGTTGGGGTACTTGAATAATTTGTGGAGGAGGTGGTTGTTGGGGTACTTGAATAATTTGTGGAGGAGGTGGTTGTTGGGGTACTTGAATAATCTGTTGTCTAGGAGGAGGTTGGGATACCTGAATTATTTGTGTCTGAGGAGTAGGCGGTGGTTGTTGGGGTACTTGAATAATTTGTGGAGGAGGTGGTTGTTGGGGTACTTGAATAATTTGTGGAGGAGGTGGTTGTTGGGGTACTTGAATAATCTGTTGTCTAGGAGGAGGCTGTTGTGGTATCTGAATAATTTGAGGAGCTGGCTGCGGTTGGGGTACTTGAATTATTTGTGGAGAAGGTGGTGGTTGCGGTAACGGCTGAGCTACTTGAATAAGCTGTTGTTGCTGTGGACGATCTTCCTGACAGACGACCATTTCAGGTGTACCGCAATCGACTTCCAGACATATTTTATTTGGTTGCGATCCAGAAATATGGCACGATTTCTTATCACGATTTAAACTTTCATTCTCGGAATTTTCCACTGGATTCAAATCGTTTCTCTTGACTATTTTTGATTTATTCGTATCATCTTTTATCAAGCCGGTCTTCAATACTTTTGGAATTAGAGGTTTGATGTTTTCAAACTTGAGAGAACTTTCTTTGAGGCTCACTGCTTTTGATGAAGTGTCGGCTTTTATGCTTTCAATTGCCGTCCTCTTTTCAACTTTCTTTGTCACTGGAGATGATTGGATTAATGTTAATTCCAATACGAGGAATGTTAACACAATTAACTTCATGGTTTCTCCGAATCGAGATCTGAGCTCGAGGAAGAAGTTCATGAAACTGATATTTCAAACTGAAACTGTTTGGTTTAAAAGGATTTCCGATCTTGCTGACAAAGAAGAGTATTACGCATTTGTGATTTGTGTTGTAATTTCTTTAATGCCAAACATGCATATGCACGCAGGTGGTGCTTTGATTTCATCATTATTTGTTTGATTGAATGAAAGTAATCAATTTGTTGATTATTTTTTCTGTTTATGAAATATTTTTAAACATTTTTTTAAAGATCATATTAAACAATTTTGTAAAATGATCAATAAATATCAGCAAAAATAATTGTTTTCCTAAATAAAAAATTGTTACCTAATATGGAGCAATAGCATTATTCAGCACTATATGCAAAAAAAGACGGTTTATTTATTTTTTAAATCAAGAAATAATAATTGATGACTAACGCGTTTGAGAATTGATGTACCTTTTAGGAAAGTGTACAATCAAGTTACCGAATAAAACATTAAAATAATAGTAAATTCATAAATTAAAAGAATTGATGAACCTTTTAGGATAGTGTACAATCAATTTACCAAATAAACCTTTAAAATAATAGTAAATTCATAAATTAAAACTTAAAGCCAAAGTAATAATGCGAATCGACTTATTATTTTTCTATTTTCGTTTTAAAAAACGTTGCGGAATTTCATATAAAATGAAAAATAATAAATGAAGTAATGTGTAATTTTCTAAATAAAGGTGCGATATATAATTTAGAAGTAGGTGAGGTGATAAGTCACCGCAGTTTTATTAGAATAAAAATAGGTGTGGGCAAATGTCATTTTTAAAAGTATTAAAAAACATAGGGCATATACTTAAAAATCCATTAGTAGAAAATTTCCTTTTCTGTAGTCTTCGTTTGGTTTGAAATTTTTTTGCAAATTTAAAATTATTCTCTATACAATTATAATAATACTTTTCATTTACCACGTTAATTTTAAATTAAATTCTAGATAATATTTGATACACCATAAGAAAATGTATAAAATATTTATAACAACATGGAACATAATTGCATCATCTAGTTGCTTCACACTCTGAATTGCATAACAATTGCCACTGTTTAAATACGTTGACTACATTTTTGTAATTTGATTACAATTTGCGAAATACAAAAAAGATTAAATTAAAAATTTTTGAATTAAGAAAATGAAAAATGTAGCATTCAACTGTATAAAAATAATCAAGCCAAAATATTAAATTACCTATAAAGTTTGAGAAAAGATTTCTTGTTTCTTTATACTTAAACTTTTTTATGCACATTTCTAGTTACTTTTAATATACCGCATTAGAATTTTATTTTATAAAATAAAATGATTCAAAAAGTACAGAAAATTACTAATAAATTTCTTTAAAGAAAAAAACTGTTTGTTATAAACTTAGTTTACAAATTTCTTTTATAGGAACAAAAAGTATTCTTTTTATTTAAACAAAAATACAATTTTATACAACTAATTGCTTAATATTTCAGGATAATATAAAGTTTGGAAAAAGAAAATATTTTATTACATCTGAAAAGATGTATTAAGCAATTGTTTTCTTCTTCCGGTCTGTGCAAAGATTTCTCAAAATTATTACAATGATGAACAGTATATAAAGTTTTGTAACATAAATATTTTTGCGGAAATTATCATTGTAATTTAAAAATTATTATTCTTTGTGGAGTTAATAAAAGGGAGATCAAGCTTCATTTCATGAATTTTAAATCGAGCAACATGACTGTGAACACGAAATTCGTTTTGGTTTGCTTGATAGCAAATGCAATTTTTTGCAGTGGACTACCACAAAATTATTGTCAACACGAAATTGATCACGATGAAATGATAGATTGTGATGAAGCAGGAGACAATCCTTGGTGAGAATATATTACTTAATTATTATAATTATTTTTAATATACAATTATTAATATACTATTATTTTTAATTTGAATAATAATTTTAATGTTTTTTATGAAAATTTTAGGTCTTACGGTCAAATGAGAGGTGTTCAAAATTATGATCAGCCAATGATGAGGTGAGTTATTTTCTTTAAACATTTCTTTAAACATATTTTCTTTAATTAATTTAATTAAAACTCATTTTTAATTAACTATCACTTTTTTGACACTCATTTTGAGAAAATGTTATTGAATTGTGTGGTATAAATTTTAGAAACTTTTACAGTGACAAAATTGACAGTCTCGGATTTAAATTTTTCAATTTTTTTTTAATTTAATATAATTTTATACAATTCCATGTAAAATTCAAAATAGAAAAATTTTCTCAAAATTTAAAGAATGTTTCATTAAAATCGTTTTTTTCGAATTATGTAAAAATAAGGAAAATAAAGCATAAAAATTATGGGTAATTTTTTAATTGGAAAAAATTGATTCAAATAACCAATTACTTGTCTACAATCAAATAATTGTTTTCTTGAATCAAATAATTTTTATTTAAATCAAATAAATTTTATTTGAACCAATCATTTCAGGATATTTGAAGTAAATTTCATTTAATTGACACGAATAAAAATTATTTGATAAATTATTCACTTGATACAAATAATATTTTTTTAATACAAATAATTTATTCATTACAATTGCAAAATTTATTAGATAATAGACAAATAATCGTTCATTTGAATCAATTATTTTTTTCAGTGTAATAAATTTCAATAATAAATTTTTTAAATTTAAATCGAAATATTGTCGAGAAATGCAATTTCTATTTCAATTATTTCCATTTAAGAACATTTTTATTCAACCGAATTTTCTTTAATCAAAATTTATATTTAACGATTTTTCCATAAACATTACATTTGGCATTTGATTAAATTTTATATCAAATTTCAAGACAATCGTATTTGAATATTTGATTTTTAAATTTGAATAAAAATGTCAATAATTTAATAAATCATTCAAATGAAAAATAGTAAAGCAACAAATTTTTTCCTTCAAGAAATTTTTACTATTAATAAAATTCATTTCAGTGATAATAATTATTAACTAAAAAAAATTTATTTTAGAAGTTTCAATGATGAAGGATATTTTGAAATTCCAAGAAAGTTTCGCCCACAAAACTACATGTCAGAAGTAAGAAATTTGGAACAAAATTATGAACCTGCAAGAGATTATCTAAAGGGAATGAGCTATCAACCAAATCCAATGTCACCAATGCATTTAGCTGTTGACCCAATGAGATTTTCAAAATCTGCCCAAATGCAGCCATTTGCATATCCAGGTACACAATAAAATGTGTCTACTCGACATTTTCATTTTCGTAAAATACGAAATTAATCTTTAATTTAATTAAACTTTAATTTTGCATTATTAAACTTTAATTTGAAATTTTCTCATTTCCATTTTACACATTAAGAAAACATTTTCTTTTTTAAATTAGAAGAAAGAATTTTACAAATAAGTTTCATTATTAACATTTTTTTAAACAATCATTAGTATACGTTTCTCAACGATAAAAAAATTGTTTAAAAAATTAAAAAAGGTATATTAATATATATATAATAATATATAAATATATTAATCCGATTTTAAATTGTAACAATTGTGTTATAAGTTCGACAAGTAGATGATGTAATTAATGTCAATGATTTCTCAATAAAAAACTGATTAAGCATAAATATCATTTATTTATTTTTATTTTCTTACCACGTTTCACATAATTATAACAAGGTCATTATTTTCAATACCTTGAGTATTTCAAAAAAATTTTTTAATTTTATTAATAATACTGTATTAAATTAATAAAATATTATATTATTATATTATTATATTATTATAATAATATAATATTATATTCATACTATACAAATTCTAATTAATATTAATTTACTTTAAATTATTTTACTTCTTTTCAAATTTATTAAAAACTTATTAAAAATTTTATGTCCCTAAAGTTCTAAACGTTAAAATCATCAAAATTTTTTTCTGATACTTTTTTTGAAGTTTGAATTTTGGTAAAGAATACAAATTTGCAAATTCAAAAATTAATTAATTACTTAATAAATGTGAAATTCATTTTTCGTCTATCATTAAAATACAATATTGGAAAATATCGAAAGAGAAAAAATTTTCGTTCATTTGAACTTTCAAAAAAATTTAAAGACACAAAATTTAACAGTAATTTATAAAATTAATTTCTCTAAATTAAAAAATTTCAAAAACAGAATTTCCCAAAAATTTGTATAATTAAAATTTTTTATTTAAACAAAATTTTAGTAAATTTATCTTATTTAATTATTTAAAAAGATTTTCAAATAATTTACAATAATTTTTGAGAAATGTTAAAACAAATTTTTAAAACTATTGAACTACATTTTATAATTTAAATTTATTTTTTAGAAAATTTTGATTTATTTATGGTAATTTAAAAAGTCGTTCAAATAATTTATAATATTTTTTGAAAAATAGAACAAATTTTGCAAAAGCAATTTCTCTAAATAAAAAAAAAAAAATTCAATGTAAAAAACAAAGTTTTAGAACTGACAAATTATAATTTTTAATTTTAATTTATTTTCCAAAATAATTTTTAAGAAATTTGTTTTTATTTCTTCGAAAAGTTCCATTTTCCTAAAATTTTAAACTTTTAAATAAATGAAATATTTTTAGAAACTTACTAGAATCAAATGAAAAATACAAAAACTCTACACTATTGTAATTTATTATTTATTTAGTTAAGAATTAATTTTTTACTTGTAAAAAAACGATATTTTGTATAATAATAAAATTTAAATTCAAAGAACTAATTAAAAATATCGTTGTTCATTTGAACTTTTGAAAATTTAGGGACCTAAAGTTTTTCAATAATAATAATTTTTTAGAAACAGAAAATATTTTGCAAAATAAATTCCTCTAAATTAATTAATTTCAATTTAAAAAATAAATTTTTAAAACTGTTGAATTAATTAATTTTAATATAAACAAATGTTTAAAAAATTAGTTTTTTTTTTATTTATTTAAAGAGTTTTCTTTAATGATTTACAATAATTTTCTTGGAAATAAAGAAAATTATACAAGAGCAATTTCTCTAAATAAATTAATAAATTTTGATTTAAAAACGAAATTTCAAAACTGTTGAATTAAAATTTAATTTTTTATTTTTAAATAAATATTAAATTTCGGAAAAATATTTTATAATTTGGGAAGAAAATGCAACAAAGCGAAATTTTGTTATAAATATTACTAAACTTTAAAAAAAATTCTATGAAATTTAGTAAAGTTATATCAAATATCAAGAATATCAATAAAATTTTAATACAACTTTACAAAATTTCACATAAGTTTTTTTTAAAGTTTAGTATTTTTTATATCAAAATTTTGTTTTGTCGTATTTTCTCCGCAAATTGTAAAATACTTTTACAAAATTTAACATTTACCTTCTCTCCGTGGAGATAAAAATAAAATTTTTTTATTCAATTCCAAAATTTTGTTTTTACCTATTTTTTAAACCAAATTTTATAAAATTTGATTTGTTTATTTGAATAGTTTTTCAAATAATTTACATGAATTTTTTAGAAAAGGGAACAATTTTGCAAAACTAATTTTTTTAAATTGATTTATTTGAAGAGTTATTCAACCATTTTTAAAAATATCTTTTAAGAAATAGAAAAAATGTTTTCATCAAATTCCAAAATTTTGTTTTTAAATTAAAATTTATTAATTTAGAGAAATTGTTTTTGTAAATTTTTTTCTATTTCTTAAAAATGATTATTAATAATTTGAAAATCTCTTCAAATAAATAAATAAAACAAATATCTTAAAAATTTGTTGATATTAAAATTTTTAATTCAACATTTCCAAGCTTCTCTAAAATAATTTACAGTAATTTTTTGCAAAATAAAAAAAATTTTACAAAACTAATTTTTCTAAAATAAAAAAAAAATTAAATTTTTTAAACAATTTTTTAAACTAATTTTTATGAAATTTGGTTTATTTATTTAAATAGCTTTTTAAATAATTTACAATAATTTTTTAGAAATTGGAACAATTTTACAAAACTAATTTTCTTAAATTGATTTATTTGAACAGTTCTTCAACTGTTTTAAAACATATTTTTTGAGGAATAAGCTATAAAATCGGAATTTCAAATGTTAATGTTAAAATCGGAGGATTTTAATTATTTACATAAATAATAAAATAAAATTTAACTTTCAGAAATCTAAAATGTTAAGTTTACCTACTTTCGATTCACAGTCATCGAAATGAACAACTCAAAAAAAGGACAATTTCATTCAAGGCAACCATTTAAATTTTTATATCTCAATTTTTTTCATTAGATTTTTAATTTCTTTGGACTTTTTGTCCAGGACAAAAAATCCAAAAATTAAGTCCAAAGTGAAACTATTTTGTTTTTTACTTTTTTTGATTTCATTTACTTTTGATTTTTTGGTTTGGACTTCTTGTCCGGATACCTAATGAAAAAATCTATAATGTTTTGAACGTTTCATTAAATGCGACGATATTTTCATACTTCTCCTAATTTTTATTTAAAAAAAAAATTATTTTGCATATTAAAAAAATTAAATATTCACTAATTAAATATTTAATTCTAATTATTATTCTTTATTCTATTTTGTTTCTTTATTGTATTATATATATTTTAAAACATATTTAAATAGAAAAAAAATCCCTCTTCAAATTTTTGAACTTTCAAATGAAATAAAAAAATTGAATCCAATTATCTAAAATCAATGCTTTTTTTTAAGGTCATTATTATGATTCACTGGCAGCGTACGATGAGCCTTCGTATTATTATCCAATGTTAAATTATTACGGTGGATATAGTCCCGACGAATTGGAGGATGAATATAATGACGATTGTTCAACAGGAAAATGTCCTCAAATGCCATCAGTAGAAGATAATAAAGAATCAAGTGGGAAAAAATCGAAAAAAAATCACGACAAACGTCATAATTCACGTGCCGAAAAAATGTCATCTATCAAAGCAATTGCAAACGAGGGCAGTATGATACATGCCGATGAAATTGAAGAAGAAACTATCGACAAAGACTCATGGGGTATTGATCGACGTGAGAAACAAAAAAATAAAGAAATGAAATTATCTGAAGATAATCTTAAAGGTAAACGTTCCATTGAAAAGAAAAATATGAAAAATTTCAATGATAAACAAGGCGATTTGGAGAGAACTAAGAAACATGTGAAACAAGTCGATACAACAAACACAGAAAAAATTATTCCAGCAATGAAACCATTTATTCATCAAATAATGCACATACCGAAAAATTTATAAATCCTTTCATCCTTCCATTAAAAATTCTTCGATTCGGTAAATTAAATTAAATTATTTAAATTGATTGAAAATTAAAATAAATTGTTTAATTTAATTCCTTGTAAATGAAATTAAATTAATAATTTAATTCTTTCAAAATTAAAATAAATTATTTAATTTTATTTTTTGTAGATTAAAATTGTAAAAAATACGATAAGCAAGACTTAAATAATATTTATAATTTCATCAACATTTATGGATCAGTGTTGTAAGTGTATGATGAAAGATAATTATTTCCAAATTCATATCTTTTTTTTATTTGAACTTGTGCTGAATTAGTAAAAATTTTGATTTTTTATGTAACTCGATTTAATATAAATATTGATATAAAAATGGAAATATGCAAAAAGCATTTCTTTTTAATT
Source organism: Leptopilina syphax (assembly GCA_032872505.1). Taxonomy (NCBI): domain Eukaryota; kingdom Metazoa; phylum Arthropoda; class Insecta; order Hymenoptera; family Figitidae; genus Leptopilina; species Leptopilina syphax. The sequence goes on along the minus strand of CM065468.1, from coordinate 19,241,854 downwards.
GCAAACTATGCATCGAACTTGTATAATATTTTCACTGATTGACAAATAAATTATTCATTTGCTCTCATTTAAACACATTTTTATTCGCACTTTATATTCCCTTAAAAAATTAACCCTATAAAATAAAAACAAATAAAATAAATTAAATTAATATAATAATAAAAAAAATAATAAATTATTATATTATTATAAATTAGCAATTTCAACTTTTCCAAAAAACTGACAAAAACTTTGATATTGGGTATTTTTATCAAACTTTAAAGCCAAAAAGCTACATGAAGACTATGCTAAATTTACAAAAAATAGGTTAATAAATTGTTTATTTAAAAATACAGAAAAAGAGGAAAATAGATTGAATTTTTGGAAACGCCCATTATTTCCAACTTTTTCCAAAACAACGGGCCAAAAATGTAAAATTGTCTATTTTTGACAAATTTCAAAGCCAAAAATTATTACGAAGACCACGCTAAATTTACAAAAAATTTCTGGCCTACAGAATTCCTACAGAAATCCGAATTTAAAATTCCATACCTTTTCCATGATTTTCAGGTCAAATTTTTACGAAATTCCAGTGGAATTTTAAATCTAATTTCATTATTTTTGGGCTCTTGGAAAATACTTTACTTATTAAATAGTCTCGACTTTTTGGTAAAAAATCTAAAATTATCAAAAATTCGAAAAAATTCAAAAAACCGAATTTCTTAAAATTCAACATTTTTTCCTCTCTTTTATAGGATTTAGCTTTATTATTTTTGTGCTCTTAAAAAACACTTTACTTATTTAATAGCCTCGACTCTTTGGTAAAAAATCTAAAATTATCGAAAATTATCAAAAATTCAAAAAACCGAATTTCTTAAAATTCAAAATTTTTTCCTCTTTTTTATGGGATTTAGCTTCATTATTTTGGTGCTTTTTAAAAACACTTTACTTATTAAATAGTCTCGACTCTTTGGTAAAAAATCTAAAATTATTAAAAATTCGAAAAAATTCAAAAAACCGAATTTCTTAAAATTCAACATTTTTTCCTCTCTTTTATGGGATTTAGCTTCATTATTTTTGTGCTCTTTAAAAACACTTTACTTATTTAATAGCCTCGACTCTTTGGTAAAAAATCTAAAATTATCAAAAATTCGAAAAAATTCAAAAAACCGAATTTTCTTAAAATTCAACATTTTTTCCTCTCTTTTATGGGATTTAGCTTTATTATTTTTGTGCTCTTTAAAAACACTTTACTTATTTAATAGCCTCGACTCTTTGGTAAAAAATCTAAAATTATCGAAAATTCGAAAAAATTCAAAAAACCGAATTTCTTAAAATTCAAAATTTTTTCCTCTCTTTTATGGGATTTAGCTTCATTATTTTGTGCTTTTTAAAAACACTTTACTTATTAAATAGTCTCGACTCTTTGGTAAAAAATCTAAAATTATCAAAAATTCGAAAAAATTCAAAAAACCGAATTTCTTAAAATTCAACATTTTTTCCTCTCTTTTATGGGATTTAGCTTCATTATTTTTGTGCTCTTTAAAAACACTTTACTTATTTAATAGCCTCGACTCTTTGGTAAAAAATCTAAAATTATCAAAAATTCGAAAAAATTCAAAAAACCGAATTTCTTAAAATTCAACATTTTTTCCTCTCTTTTATGGGATTTAGCTTCATTATTTTTGTGCTCTTTAAAAACACTTTACTTATTTAATAGCCTCGACTCTTTGGTAAAAAATCTAAAATTATCAAAAATTCGAAAAAATTCAAAAAACCGAATTTCTTAAAATTCAACATTTTTTCCTCTCTTTTATGGGATTTAGCTTCATTATTTTTGTGCTCTTTAAAAACACTTTACTTATTTAATAGCCTCGACTCTTTGGTAAAAAATCTAAAATTATCAAAAATTCGAAAAAATTCAAAAAAACCGAATTTCTTAAAATTCAACATTTTTTCCTCTCTTTTATGGGATTTAGCTTCATTATTTTTGTGCTCTTTAAAAACACTTTACTTATTTAATAGCCTCGACTCTTTGGTAAAAAATCTAAAATTATCAAAAATTCGAAAAAATTCAAAAAACCGAATTTCTTAAAATTCAACATTTTTTCCTCTCTTTTATGGGATTTAGCTTCATTATTTTTGTGCTCTTTAAAAACACTTTACTTATTTAATAGCCTCGACTCTTTGGTAAAAAATCTAAAATTATCAAAAATTCAAAAAACCGAATTTCTTAAAATTCAAAATTTTTTCCTCTCTTTTATGGGATTTAGCTTCATTATTTTGTGCTCTTTAAAAACACTTTACTTATTTAATAGCCTCGACTCTTTGGTAAAAAATCTAAAATTATCAAAAATTCGAAAAAATTCAAAAAACCGAATTTCTTAAAATTCAACATTTTTTCCTCTCTTTTATGGGATTTAGCTTCATTATTTTTGTGCTCTTTAAAAACACTTTACTTATTTAATAGCCTCGACTCTTTGGTAAAAAATCTAAAATTATCAAAAATTCGAAAAAATTCAAAAAACCGAATTTCTTAAAATTCAAAATTTTTTCCTCTCTTTTATGGGATTTAGCTTCATTATTTTTGTGCTCTTTAAAAACACTTTACTTATTTAATAGCCTCGACTCTTTGGTAAAAAATCTAAAATTATCAAAAATTCGAAAAAATTCAAAAAACCGAATTTCTTAAAATTCAACATTTTTCCTCTCTTTTATAGGATTTAGCTTCATTATTTTTGGGCTCTTGGAAAATACTTTACTTATTTAATAGTCTCCACCCTTTGGTGAAAAATAAAAAATTATCAAAAATCCGAAAAATCGAATTTCTTAAAATTCAATTTTTTTTCTTCTCTTTTATGCCATTTAGCTTTATTATTATTTGAATTTCTATTTAACACGGAAAAAAAGTACGTGAATCCTTCCTTGACAGTGCTTGACTTTTGGATAGGACACAAAATACAAGGCTATTCCATATACTTTTTATTAGAAAATATAAGAAAGTCCTAGAATTATTCTAGTACTAGTACGGCCCTTGTTCCGTGAAGAGAAAAATGGAAAACAGAAAAAATTTAGAAACTTTTAAAAGTTCCAGGCCTTTTCAATGATTTCCCTGATTTCCAGAAGCCTTTTAAAAATTCCATACCATTTTCATGATTTCAAGATTGTGTAAGAACCCTGGGCCTAATAACACAGTTTTAAATCTAATTTTTTTTTTTAAATTTCAAATACCAAAACTTAAGAATTAAAAACCAAAAATTATTTTTTGGTACAGATTTTTATATGGCAATGAGATAAAAATATTTTTTAATTTTAAGTTAAAATTTTCATAAAAAATCTTTAAACACAGAAAAAATTGCAGAAATTTTTTTTAAACTAAAAAAAATTTTTTACTGGTCCTATACTATTGCTAGAACAATTCCAATAATTATTTGAGTCATAAAAATTAATTTAATTCACAATTTATAAAAAGTAACCACAGCCGATAATCACCAGAAGATGAAAAATTATTTTTTGAGGAAACTTAACCTTCTGTTTACTAAAAATTTTTAGTCACAAAAATTTTTACTGGTCCTAAACTATAGTGGGAACAATTCTTATAATTATCTGAGTCATAAAAAATTTTTTAATTATTAATTTTAAAAAGTAACCACAGCAGATAATCAGCAGAAGATGAAAAATTATTTTTTGAGCAAAGTTAATCTTCTGTTTACTAACAATTTTTAGTGACAAAATTTTCTACTGGTCCTAAACTATTGCTGGAACAATTCCAATAATTATCTGAGTCATAAAAAATTATTTAATTGAAAATTTACAAATAGTAACCACAGCCGATAATCAGCAGAAGATGAAAAATTATTTTTTAGCGAACTTTATCTCTTGTTTACTAACAATTGCTAATCAAAAAAATTTTATACTGGTCCTAATTTATTACTAGAACAATTTCGTATTATAAAGAAATGAATTGTGATATTTATGGGACAGTATTATTACCAACTTCTATTGAATAATAATTTTACAAAAAAAAATTCAAATACAAAAAATAATTGCATTACATGTATTTTTTAATAAATAGAATTTTTGTTGTAAACTAGAATTTGGAATTTTAATACTCGAAAATGTAAACATTTTGTTTTTAAAATTTCTTAATAAAAAATAATGACGAAATTAGTATCATGACACGAATAATTGATTGCGTAGCTCGCGAAGAATATTCAATCAATTTTAAAAATTGTGACATTCAACATATTCAGCAAATTAAGTGTGTTGAATTCTTTATTAAATATAATCCAACTACTTCTCATTTTTCAGTTCTTTTTACGATTCTAAGGAGTTCGCACATGATTTCCAAGTATGAAGACCATTGTATTAGTCTCGTTTATTTTGCAATTATTCCTTCTTATTCATTCAACTCCAATAATTGAAAATAATATTCAAAGAACATCTCCATTCAAATTAAAAATTAAACAACACAATTCCTCTCAAATTATCAATAAATTTTCACAAAAAATCAATCAAACTAAATTCAAAGAGAAATTTGATAATGAAAATCATCTGAAAGTGAAATTATTCGATAATGAATTAAAATTACAATTACATAATCGTATTAAAAAAAATGTGATTCCATCGGCAACGGTTATTTGTTACGATACAAATTCAAATAATGGGTATAATATGGAAAATTGTAATAATCTCGAAGGACAGCAAATTTTGACAATACCACCACAAGGAACAATACAAGTACCACAAAATCCTCAACAAAATATACGTGGTCTATTGATAAATTGTTTACTTCCTCAGAATCTTTTTGAAAATTTACAAAGTACAAAAATTACTCAAGTTCCTGTACCACAACAACAGAGTGTCAACGTTTGGAACATTCCGAATGATTTGGGCAGTCAGGCACAATTTCCACAAGAAGTTATTTATCAACAACAACAACAGCAGCAACCACAACAACTGCAACTACAGCAACTGCAACTGCAACCGCAACCACAATCTACAGTATTATGCAATCCGCAAACTAATAATTTTCCAATAAATGGCAATTCAAATTTACAACCTGGACTGCAGATCAATGAAGTGTCCCAAGGTGTCGTTCAAAATTGTCTGACAAATGAAGGACCTCAATTCAATAGTCAAGGAATTTCTCTTCAGAACGCCATTAATAGTAAAACTTTCCTCAATTGTTTGTTCCAAGCAATGCAGAACAATGGAAATCAAAATAATCAACAAATTCCCCAAGGTGGCGGTGGACTTCAAAATCCTAATCAAAACGGAATTTTTAATAATCAACTTCCTCAACAACAGCAAATTTCTCAACAACAAACACAACAACAATTTCCTCCTAATCCTCAACAATCACAATTTTCCCAATCTTCACAATTTCAACAACAATTTCCCTCAAATCCTCAACAATCACAATTTTCCCAATCGCCACAATTTCAACAACAATTTCCTCCAAATCCTAATCAACAATTTCCTCAACCACCACAATTACAACAACAATTTCCTCCAGTTCCTCAACAACCACAACAACTTCAACAATCTCAATTTTCCCAATTACCACAATATCAACAACAATTTCCCCAACAAAATCAACAGCAATTCCCTCAAAATCCTCAACAATTCCCTCAATTACAACAACAATACCAACAAAATTTTCCCCCACAAGGATATAATTCACTTCCACAACAACCGAATAGTCAAGGAAATAGAGGATTTACATTTAATTTAAATCCAACGGGAAATCAAAATAATAAAAATGATTTACCGCTTGATCAATTGAATAGAACAAGTCAAGAAGCATTGGAAGCAATTCAGCAGAGAAATTTTGGAAGAAACTTTAACTCACGTATAAAATAAAAAGTGGTAAGTATTTTTTTTCGCATCAATTTTTTCAATGATAAAAAATATTACTTCTTACAGGTATAAATTTTGGGTATTAAAAAATATTTTCTTAGCTTTCTTTCAAGATTACGTTCTTAAAAGTGATAAATATTAACTAACTAATGAAAATTAGAATATTATCAATGTTACAAATTTTGATATTTAAAGAAGGTTCAATTTTTATATTAATAAAGTAATATTTTTTAATATACAAAATATTAATGAATTTGAAATATAATTAAAAATTAATTAATTAGTTAAATTTTTCTATGAATGAAGTAATAGTAATTAATTATATTATTAATTAATAATTAAATTAATAATTAAATTAATAATTACATTAATAATTAAATTAATAATTAATATTCTACATCATTAACAGTTTCATAAGAAAATTTTTTTACTTTGGTGTAGTTCACAATGTTTATAATCAACACATTTAGAAGAAAAAAATTTTTTCCATTCAAATTTACAAAAAAAGGTTTATAATATTTCTTGATCAAAAACTCAAAAATAAAAATTTGTAAACAAAAAACATTATTTTCTGTATAAAAAATACGTTTTTCTCCTAATAGTTGATCATAAACATTGTGAAATTCAACCAAGTACTTTTATGAGTAATTTTAAAATTTAATATACGTTAAAATTTTTTTTTTTCAAAATACAAGTACACTGAAAAAAAATGTATTCGATTCAAAAATAATGGATTGCTTGCCTATTATTAAATAAATATTTAATTGAATCAAATAATTTTTATTTAAATCAAATTGTATTTGAACCAATATTTTAACCAATCATTTTAGTATTTCAAACGAATATCATTTATTTGATTTAAATAAAATTTATATGATAATAGTCAATTAATAGTTTATTTGAATAAAAAAAATCTTTTTTACTAAAAATTATCTGAATACTTTATTAATCTTTTTATAATTATTTAACAATATTATAATAATTATAATTATTATTAATTATAATAACTATAATTATTTAATAATTAGGCAAATAATTATGTATGCAAACTAATTAATTATTTTTAAAAAAATTTATTATATTAAATTCTAAAGAAATTAATGTTTTAATTTTTTTCAGCGAGATGAAAATCTAATTTCTCCATTGCAAAATTATTAACATCCACGTCACGATGTCTAAATAATAAATAAATTGAAGAGAATTTGAAACTGATCAACCTCAAGCTGTCCGTATATTGTTAAATCCAAAGAAACTTCTTAAGATTATGTAATTATAAACTTTTTTAAAGCTACGCTTCTGTATTGATTTACATTCAAAAAAATGTTCTTTATTTATTTATTTATTTAATACACTAATTATAATAATATTTTAAATATTAATATAATATTAATTATTAATTATATTAATATTCTACTATCAATTAATATGCCAACAAATTAAAATTAATATGCCAACAAATTAAAATTAATATATTTATATTAATTATACTATTTTTTTAGAATTTATTTATTTATTGTTGCAATAATTAAAAAAAGTATTTTAATTATAAAAATAAAAAAAATTATTTCTTTCATGAGGAACATTTTTTTGAACGTCTTATACGCAGAAAAGGAAATTAATTAATAGCAATAAATTTTTAGATTTTGTTTTATCGCATAATTTTCAATAATGCAACTACATAGATTTTTTTTCTATGTTTATAGATATAAACATAAAATAAAAATATTAGGAAAACAAAAAAATTTACGAAAATATTTTTCATAAAATTACTATTAACTAATTAACATTAAATAAATTATGTTTAGATTTTCAATATTTAGATGATAATAATTTTGAATTATTAATTATTTCGTTGTATTTTCTATGTTTATAAATATAAACATAAAGTAAAAATATTAGGAAAACAAAAAAATTTACGAAAAAAAATATTTAAAAAAAAAATAAAATGTTTTATATTTTTATTACTATTAATTAATTAATATTAGTATAATAATTATTTAATATTATTAATTAAACATAATCAATAAAATCATGTTTAGATTTTGAATATTTAAATGATGATAATAATTTTGAATTATTAATTATTTTGTTAAAAATTTAAGGTAATGCCTGTGAATTTATAATTTTGTTCTCTATTATTAATCAGCGCGCTGACACCTAATTATATCTATAAATTTATCTCCGAATAAGTAGAAAAAATTTCTTTGTATTAAGAAAAATTGTTTATGCTTTAAACAATGTTAGATTTAAATCAAAAATAATTTTATTCGTGTCGAATACAGTTTGAATCAAATAAATATTTGTATTTTCACATAGTAATTAAATTATTAATTAAAATTTAACTCAAATGATCGTTTCTATTTTAATTGCTTTTGAAATTCCAATTATAAAAGTTAATAAATTCATTAGTGGAATTTAAAAATTTAATTTAAGAAATAAACTCAAAATGATAAATTTTAAAAATTTAAATAATTAAAACTGAAAAATGGAAAATTAAGTTTTTAAATTCAAAAAGATTCTAAATGAGTATTAATTAGAATTTACAATTTTTTATTTGATTCAAACATTTTTTAAAGTAGTAGTTTATTTACTTGTAATTTTACCTTGTAAAAACGCGATTATTTTCTAAGTCTTTCTTAAATATTGTATATAAAATGTATTTTTTTGTGTTTAATAAACGACTGTTTTTTAAATAATATATGATTTTGGAGAAAAATACCAAATAACACAGAATAAAATATTCAATTTTCGAAATGATTATTTAGCTTATGAAATAATCTAGTCAATATTTTAAAGATAAAAAAATGGCCATATGCAAATAATGAATAAATAATACGAATAAATTATATTATACCTTTTGATTAAAAAGTACTCACATATTTAAATCACATTTTCTTGTTGTTGTTTTTATATTAAATTGGCCTTTTTTCTGCGCAGATATTTTCACAAGTGGTCCCTGTAAAGAAAAATAAAAACATTATATTAATTTTTTGTTTTCAATAAGAAATTAAAATGTCTGCCACAAAGAAAACTTTCATTAGAACAAAGGAATTTTCCATTGATATTCCCATGGAAGCTTTCTTTGCGGTGGAGATTTTCAGATTGAAGAAATTAAAGGTTCAATTAGTCAGAATAATTAGTTTATATAAGGAAAAATAGAATTTATGATTGAAAAATAAGCTAAGAACGTTCTTTTTTCTGGGCCTTTTGGAGTTTCCGAAATACTCTCACCTCGAAGTATTTTTTCCTTCAAGAGTCTAATTTTACAAATAAAGTTGAAATTTAATGTTATTTACTTCAAATAAACGAAAAAACATTGATATTACGAAAGGATTATTGTGATAATATTTGATTTTGAATCGCGATTAATGGACAAGGTCCGCCATAACCTAATTCCTGTTGTGTACATGGGCGCCCACTGTGCCGACTTTTGTGTAGCACAAGAAAGGGTGCTTTCACTTAGGAATAATTCTTTAATCATAAAAACGTTTCGGTGATTCTTATTTTCTTAGATACTTAATGCAATATTACCTTTTATACTGAAAAACATTGAAAATCTGCGCCAAAGAATACTTTTTTCAACACAAATTACTTAAAACGTTTGACAATTTACGGAGTGAAGTTAGGGGTTATTGCTCTTGGACTTGTTAATTTCTCCCACAGGCGGCGCTGCGGTAACGCGACAAATTTCAAATATAGAGTTGAATCAAACATTAAGAAATTAGAGATTTGAATCAATAGAAGTAAATAAATCTTCAATGGAAATTTAATTTAACTTCTATTTTGCATTCTTTTATAGAACTTAACACTTTTTGGATTGAATAAAGTAGAATAAGAAGATAAAAGTGATTAAAATTGTTTATTTGCACTGTAAACGCAAAATGAACGGAGCTTAAACTTTGCATTGTGAATTGAGCCAAGGATTCGTTAAAGAGAATTTTCATCGAGCAGTTTCCGCTTCCGTTATCGACCTTCCCGAACTCATTTTCCACCCCGCGTACCCCTCTATAAGAAATTTTTTCGACCGCACCACCATTTTCGATGTATGCGGTGTTGCGTGATTGCCTGCGAGTTCGAGCGTGTGTGTTTGTTGTGTTGTAGAAAAGATTGTTGAAACCTATAAAGAGCGAATTCTCTTACTCGAGTAGCGCGAATCTTCTGCATAATTTCCGTATATTGTGGACTCAGAGATAAATATGTCGTCGTACATTCAGGTCGCTGAGGACGAGGGAGAAGAGCCCATTGAACTGCCCACTGAGGATGATAGTACACTCTTGTTGACGACTCTTGCGGCCCAATTCCCCGGAACTTGTGGCCTCAAATATCGTAATCCTGAATCCAGGACGATGCGCGGCGTCCGCCTCGTTGATGGTCGTCTTCATCCTCCTGAAAATGGTTGGGGCAAGGCGGTCTATTTCTGCGTCTTCCCAAAAGGTGAGCAAAGACAAGTGGGCGATTTTATACCAGATATACAAATACATGCACAAGCGCACACATAAATTCGAATGTTACCCAAGTTTTATGTATTAGTGACGTTCGCAAACTCGAAACTAGGATATGTTTACCTACTTTCGGGGAAAAAATAATTTTTCTTTCCTTTTCGAATAAAAATGCCACGGAATTTACTCGAAAAGGAAAGAATGTGCATTTAGTATATAAATTCATTATTCTATTCGGACAAATTTAGTCAATGTGAGAAATATTAATTGGAGTGGAAAATGTAGGTAAACGGGAAGTGATTTTAGCGTTTTTTATTCTTTTCGAGTGAAAAACTATCATTTTTATTGTGAAATAAATAGAAAAATCGTCCGAGTTTCCAAAAAAAAATAAACTACACTTTACTTTTCAGATTTTGTAATTTTTACCGTAAAATAATTATTTTACCATTTTACCAAAACTATAAATTTCTGTAATTAAAAACATTTTCCAAAATTCGAATTTTTAGGTTAGAGAATTTTTCTTAATTTTCATTTTTTTGATTCTAATTAACTACTTATAATTTATTGCAGTTTGCTGTTTATTATTTTCTTGGCACAGTCAAACTGAAATTTCAATTTAAAATCTAGAAAACAATCATTTGTAATATATAAATTTTATTATTTGAATTTTCCCAGAATTTTTCACGAAACAATATTGTCAATTCATTAATAAATATTTTATTAATATTCGTGCTTTTTTTTAGAAAATAAACGTAAGTCTGACGATAATTTGGAAAATTCGACAGCAAAGACTAAAAGAATGGAAACAAAATTACGATGCACTGACCTAATTGTGCTTGGTTTGCCTTGGAAAACAACTGAGCAAAATTTACGAGAATATTTTGAAACCTTTGGAGAGGTTTTAATGGCACAGGTAATAAATGAGACATTTTTTTTTCCTACAAAGAAAATTTATGAATACTAATTAATTTTCAAAAAAAAAAACAAAATTGTTTCGAACAGGTGAAAAAAGATGCAAAATCGGGTCAAAGTAAGGGATTCGGTTTCATCAGATTTGGTAGTTACGAATCTCAATTGAGATGTTTAGCACAACGGCACATGATCGATGGTAGATGGTGTGATGTTAAAGTTCCTAACAGCAAGGTAAGATCTCAAAAAATTATTTTTTATCACGTTTTTCATTTAAAAATAACATTTATCAATGTCCTTTGAAACTTAAACTTCTGGACATTCAAATTGTTTCCGAAATTTGAAGTTTCTTCGCCTTTTTGTATTAAATTTCTTTCGTAATTTCTAATTCTTGAATTCAAATTTTCAATTTAAAAATAATAAATTTCTTCAAATATATTATAATTTAAAAATGTTTTCAAAATTGTTTCAAACATTTACTTCATATTTCGGACAATTCGTCCAGAAGTTTAAAAGAAAAAACAATAATCTCTGGTGAGGTTCTCGAAATAGTCGCAAAATTCGTGAAATTTGTAATTCATATTCAAAAAAGTATTAAAAAAAATTTACAAAAACAGAAAATTGTTTAGTACACGAAGAGAGAATATGTATTAAAAAAAAGTATTTTACATATTGAGAAAAAATGCGACAAAGCGAAATTTTGACATAAAAAATACTAGACTTTAAAAAAACTTATGTGAAATTCAGTAAACTTTGTCTATTAGAATTTAATTAATATTCTTGATATTTGATACAATTATATTAAATTTCACGTAAGTAATAATTTCACATTTTTTTAAAGTTTAGTATTTTTTGTATCAAAATTTCGCTTTATTGCACTTTTTCCCAAATTTGAAAAATACTTTTTTTTAAACACATATTCTCTCTTCGTGTAGAAAATATTTAATTTTCAGAATTTTTTATTCAAGAATATTTTATTTTTAAGAAAAGTAAATGAAATATCACGAATTTTGGGAATTTTTTCCAAGAACCTTACAAAAAAGGATTAACAAAACAAAAGAAAAACAAAAAGAAAACATCTTTAAGTGGATAGGCATAAAGTTTGATGTCGATTGAAAGTTTCTTTCTGCTGCGTAAGTAGATGAATGAGACCTGAGCGTTGAGAGACGAGCCTGTTGATGAATGGATGAAATCTTAACGTCCCAATGAATGTTTAGAATGCGTAGAGATCGCACGCGTGAATTTTTTGAGCGAGTACACTTTCGAGTGCATGCGTGTATACAGAAACGTGTGAGATAACGCATGATTTTGTTGAAGAAAAAAAAATCAGTTTTTTTTTCGTTAGATTTTCATTAAAAAAAAAAGAGAAAAAAGAATAGAAAAGTATATACCGAAAATTCGAATGATCATAAAAATAAGTGATACTGCGAGGTTACTGGCATTAAAATGAAAATGTACGTTATTTTTAATGAGTGGATTGAAAAAAAAATTTACCTATTCAATAGAAAAATAAAAGAAGTTCTTTAAAATAAAAAAAAATGCTGATTGTATGAGTGGTGATTTTTTTTTATTGATTTTTACAGTTTGGTCTGATTCGTAGAAACTATTCTTCTAGTTTGGAAAAAATACAATCAATTTGCTTCTGTTTCTGGATAAACTTTTGTACTGGAAATTGAAAGAAATTGTTTTACGTGTATAATTGTTTCTAGAAGGAATTCAATTTTTTTATATCAATAATTTTCTCTTAATTTCAGGAATCACAGTCCGTTTTTTTTTACACAATTTTCTCTTTTTCCCTTTTTTTATCTCCTTAAATTAAAAAAATCCTCGGAAATATCTAAAATCGTAAAGTTTTTCTCCTTTTTCTTAAGAAAAACTTGTTAAAATTTCCTTCTTTTTAAAGTTAGAAAAAATTTTTAAACTATGTTCAATTGAAACTATTTTACTAATTTAAAATACAATTTACTTTAGCATTAACGATTTTCAATGACAAAATTTACCATTTTTTCAATGTTAATTTTTGAATGAAAATTATTCAAATTTTCCTCGAATGTTATACAATTTTCTACTAAAAATTTTTATCTTTAACTTTTTTCCTTAAGAATTATTTTTGCAAATTATCAATTATTTTGAAAAAAAAATTGTAAATTAAAAAATTTATTGTTTTTTTGGTAAAAAGTAATTTTTTCTTCATTACTCGTTAATTATAAACGTTGTAAACTTTACTCACGTCTGTAAATAACAATTTTTAATAACAAAATTTAGCATTTTCAATGTTGATTTTTGAATAAAAAATTATTAAAATTTACCTTAAACATGGTACAATTGTCTATAAAAAACTTTGTCTTTGGAGTAAATTTAATTTCTTTTTGGAGTAAATTTTTCTAATTAAGGAGAGAAATAGTTTTATAAGCAAAGTTTTTCGAATTTTCTTTGCAAATTTTCATCAATTATTTTACCCTAATTTTTTTATTCTTCATAATAAATTGTATTAAATAATTTTGTTCTTAATTTGAAAATTCCCCCTTTTTTAAAACGAAATCTCTTTTTTGAAAATTAAAATCCACCTTTTTATATAAAAAAAACTCTGTGATCCCTGAAATTTTAATTATTAATTAATTAATAATTAATAAAATGGATAAACACAAACGAAACTTATAAAATTAATAAAACTCTTTCTATAAATTTATGATTTATTTAAAAATATTATTATTATAATTATTCAAAATTAAACGAAGTTAAACTAGCCAAACGGTATTTAAATTTTATTAAAAAAGTATTTTTGAAATTTTTATTTTCTAATTATTTAAAAAAAAAAATTTTTAATATTTCATTTTAATTTCTTATAAACAATTTTTGATTTTTTCATTTACATATTTCGTTACATTACAAAATAAAGAAATACAATTTTACTAAACTAAGTATAAGAAATTACAAATTTACAAAAGTGTAAAATATTTCTCTCAAATTTCCGCATTGTTCAAAAATTTTCAAAGAAACAGTTTTGCGCTATCTTAAATATTCATTTCCCTCTAAATAATATAATTTTAACGAGTTCAGTTATATTTTATTTAAAAAAAAGTGTACCATGTGTGACTGTAAAATATTTTAATAGATTTCTCGTGATGTACAATGTATGGGAGTTGCAGGAACGTTCTTTTTTAGCGAACAATATTCGGAATAAAGAAAAAAAAGAAAAGTAAGCGTTTTGAATTTTCCAAGATCTTCTCTCTCGATCTAATAAAAAATAGTGTGCAGTAAATTTGTGTGCTCGCTTATTACTCGTACTTACTTTTTACGTTACTAGAAACTGTTATATTAAATTCGTCTTTCATGGTACATGTTTATATAAAACTTGAGAAAAAAATTGTTTCAGTGTTTCGTTTTTTGGACAATTGTTTTCGCGGATTTGTATGGTGGAATTTTGATTTAAAAAAAATAATGAATTTTGAATGGGGAATTTGTGTGTATGCAGAGAAAAGTTTGAGTCTATGAAGTATGATTTAATATCGCGACTATCTTCTCTTTCGTTCTAGATTGGAAAATATATTTTTTGTGTAAATTCTTAATAATATTACGGTGAGTGTTTTATGATTAACAGTGAGATTATTATTGTATTGGATATTTTTTGAATTATTTTCTATTGAACATTTTTTTAATGATTATCGAATTGTTTTCATATTCATGAATTTGGTATTTTGATATTTCAATCGATTTGTTTACGTTCGAATAAGAATTTTTTTGGGTAGGAAAAGTAAAGAGAGAAATTAATTAATTTTCAAGTATTGTGACAATTCAATTATTTTCAATGTCTACTATTTCAATAAAAGTTCACAAAAGAATTCAATTATTTAAAAAGAAATTTTAAATAACATTCGTCTCAAGAATTCAATTATTTTCAAAAGTAATATAATTCTTCGCAGAAATTCAATTATGTTCAAAAATTCTCGACAAAATTTTAATTATCTTTATAAATAATAAATTCAATTATTTAGTTAATAAAATTCTTTATGAAAATTCAATTATTTAATAAAATATTTATTTTTGCAGTTAAATAATTGAATTTTCAAAAGGTTTTAAATTTTTAAAAAATGCGACTTTTTTCGACTTATTTTTAAAAATTACGACTTTTTCGACTTTTTTTCCAAATATTGCAATATTTTTTAGTATAAAATGCAACTTATTTCGATTTTTATATAGTGTAAAAAATTTCTAAAGACAAATCTTCAAAAATTATTTTTTAATAATTTTTCTAATTAAATTTTTAAAATTTACAATTAAAAAGAGTTTTAATAATTGAAATTTTGTAAAATTTCATTGAAAACAATTGATTTTTTTCAAAGTGTTTTATAAAAATTTTGGAAAATCAACTTTTGAAGAATTTTAATTGCAAATTTTGAAAATAATTGATTTCTCAAAAATTTTAATGAAAAATCTTCAAGTGTAAATTTAAAAATGGTAATTAATGAAAATTAGCTTCTAAAAATTATATTAAAATATTTTTGAATAAAATATTAATTAGAATGTTTGCCTTCTAACTTTTTTAAATTCAATTATTTTCAATATTTTCAAATACAAATTTCTAAAAATTCAAATACGTTCAAAAAATAATAAAATAAAAATTTTTTTCAATTATTTTTAACATTTAAACAACACAACAATCATGTTCAAAATTTTTAATCAAAATTATTCAAAAAATTAGTTTTTTTAAAATTATACAAAAATTCTTTAAAGAAATTCAATTCTTTTCGAAAAATTACATTACAATATTAAAAAAAAAACTTTTTCTTGTAATTTTTTTATCTTAATTTTTAAAGATTCAAGTAACATCGAACAATGTAAATTAAAATTTTTAAAAATTTACTTTTTTATGTAGATTTATTAAAATTTTGGAGAAATTACGTTTATATTATTAAAATTCTTCAAAAATTCAATTACTTTTTTTATTAAAATTTACCAAATTTCAATTGTTTGGAAATTTTTCAATTGTATATAATTAAAAAACTATTATCTTTCATAAATTTTTTTGAAAATTAATTACCAACTTAAAAAACATGGACAGTTACAATTATTATAAAAAACTATTTTTGTATTTACATAATTGAAGTCTCTAAGAATTTTTGGAAAATTAAAAATAATTGATTTTGAGAAGAAGTTTGATTAAAAATTGTAGAAAATAATTGAATTTTAAGAGAATTACAGTCGTAATTTTTTATTTAAAAAAATGTATTAAATGTCAGAAGGTTTTAAATAGAAATTTTTAAAATTTTATTCCCGTATAAAAACAAACAAAAAGTAAAAATATTTATTAATATAAATAATTATAAATAATTTTTATTTATTTATTTTTTTTATTTTATTTTAAATATTTATTTAACGAATGTTTTCAAGTTTTGAATAATTGAATTTAGAAATCAGTGAATGATCAGAAAGATACAAAATAAAATTTTTGGGACAACACTGAATTAAATAAACTTATGTTTTTGAATTTCAAATTTTTTAAAATCTTAATTTCAATGAAAAAATAATAATTGAATATTTATTTAAAAATGAAGTTATTAATGCTTTCGAATAATTTTCGTTTTAAAAACCTGAAAAAGTCAGGGAATTTGAAAAGAAAAAAAGCGTGGAAAAGTAATTTTTATTTTAGAGAAAAATTTTTATTCGAACGTAAGACAATTTATTCATCTTTTTCTTGGAATGGAAAAATCGCGAGCTTATAATGTTTATAAAAAAACAAAAAAAAAAAAAACCCGAATCGTGAGTCATTGTCGAGGGCTTGGTGTGTCTGGTTCCAGAATATTGATGGGATAATGATGGCTCGTCAGTATGACAGTAACAAACACAATGAGTACTATCGTCCAATACCTGTTCATGCCTCAACGAATCGTCGGATTCCTGCGGCGGCGAAGCCCTATTCGCCAAATGTGAATTCAACCGATGCAACAGTGCCGAGATATGAGGGCGATTACGATTACAAGACAACGCATTATCCATCGTATCCACCGAATTATCCCTACGACGAGAAATTCAAGTACGACGGACAGAATTATAATAATTATGAGAAGCCAGTTTATCAGCCCTATGAGAATAATGCCGCGGGCGGCGGTTACGATGCGAGAAATTACATGGCACCGCAACCAGCAGCACAAGCACCGGTGCCAACATATCCAGCGGAAGCTGAATATCCCCGCTATCCAGGCTATGAGGAGCGTCCGCAGACTTATCCGGTTATTGAGAATAATCCCGAGTATGGCGATAAAATGAAGTATAATTATGGATATGAGCGGCCGTATCACGAGACTGATGAGAGATATATACACGCTGATGGGAGATATCAGGTGGATAATCGATATCCGGATGCGAGGAATATTGATAATCGTCCTTTGGATGCGAGGGAGGCTGACGCGAGATTTTCGAATGAGGGAAGAGAGGAGAGGAGATATCAGGTGGACGGGAGGGAAGGCGAGGCCAGGTATCCCATTGAGAATAGGGAAGCTGACGCTAGATATCCTGCAGATGGGAGGGAATTGGACGGACGTTTCACTGATGCCTCGCGTTATCCGAAGGATAATAATTACTACGATCGATACTATAAACAGCGGCCTTCGAGGGATCATTATAATTCCGAAACATCGAGATATTGATGAGTGGATAAGATTGAATTATTGTGCGTCAACGGGAATCTCTAGGCTTATTTTTTGACTCCTGCAAAAGGAAAATTTAGTTTCTTTTAAGAAAAAAAAGCGTCTTTCCGTTTATAAATTAACTGATGATCTGTCATGCCCTTTTCTCTCTTCTATCAAGTTCTTTTCTTTCTTCTATCAAATTCTTTTCTTTCTTCTATCAAGTTATTTTCTATCTATTAAATTCTTTTCTATCAATCAAGCGAAAAAAATTTGTCAAGATCTTTTCTATTAAAGTTTGGTTATTTTCTCGTTTATTAAAAAAATAGATTTCACTCTTCGATTTTGATTTGAAAAATACGAACTTGACATTTATTTTCTTCATTCAATTCATTCAAATTTGAATTTTCATAGAAATTTCCAAATAGTTAATACTTTTCTTCTCTACTAAAAAATATTTCATTATCACAATTTTTCCAAGACTATTAAATTGAGAGAGAAATATTTGTCAAGTTCTTTTCTATTTAAATTTGATTATTTTCTCGTTTATTAAAAAAATAGATTTCACTCTTCCATTTTGATTTGAAAAAAACAAACTTGACATTTATTTTCTTCATTCAAATCTCAATTTTATAGAAATCTCCAAATATTTAATACTTTTCTTCTCCACTAAAGAATATTTTATTATCACAATTTTTCCAATATCATCAAATTGAGAGAAAAACAATTAATAAAAATTCAAAAACTGAAATTTGAACCATGAAAATTTCAAAATTGAGAGAAAAAAGTATCAATTATATCTACTTAATTAATTTCTTTAATAATTTATTATTAAAATAAATTTTTTTTTCTCAATTTTGATAGTATTGGAAAACTATGTAATAAAAATTAAAGAACTAAAATTTGCAAACATAAAAATTCAAAAATTCATTAGTTCGAAAATTTTCCAAGTTTCATTGAATTTTAAAAATTAAATTTTAATTTCATCACATCAAAATTCAAAAAGTTTCATAATTTTTTTCTCTTAATTTTAATGGTCTTGGAAAAACTGTGTAATAAAAAATCAAGAACAAAAATTTGTAACTTCAAAATTTAAAAATTTTGAGAAAAAAGTATCAAAATTGTTACCACGCAATAATTTAGATACTTTTTTTCTCTCAATTTGCATAGTTTTAGAAAAATAATGTAATACAAATTTTTGAGAACTAAAATTTGTAACAAAAATTCTAAAATTGAGAGAAAAGAGTATCAAAATTTTTGCCCCCCCCCCCAACTATTTTGATATTTTTTTTTTGTTTTAATTTTTTAATCTTGGAAAAACTATGTAATAAAAATTCAAGAACTTAAATTTGCAAACAAAAATTTGAGAATTCATCAGATTGAAAATTTTCCGAGTTTTATTGAATTTTTAAAATTAAATTTTTTATTTCTTCACATCAAAATTCAAAAATTCTGAGAAAAAAAGTATAAAAATTGTTGAAAGTCAACAATTTTAATAATTTTTTACTCTCAATTTCGATAGTCTTGGAAAAATTATATAATAAAAATTCAAGAACTAAAATTTGTAAATCAAAATTCAAAAATTTTGAGAAAAATGTATCAAAATTGTATAGCGCGTCAATAATTTTGATAATTTTTTTCTCTCAATTTTGATAGTCTTGAAAAAACTATGTAAAAAAAATTCAAAAACTAAAATTTGTAACATCAAAATTCAAAAATTTTGAGAAAAAAGTATCAAAATTGTTGCCCCCCAAGAATTTTGATTATTTTTTGCTCTTAATTTTGATAGTCTTGAAAAAAAATGTAATAAAAATTGAAGAACTAAAATTTGCAAACATAAAAATTCAAAAATTCATCAGTTTGAAAATTTTCCGAGTTTTATAGAATTTTAAAAACTAAATTTTAATTTCGTCGCCTTTTTAATGTAAATTCACTTTCTTCTCTATGCGTGTTAAGAAGAAAATTATTGTAAAACGTTTCGACAGAAAAATAATTCTTCCTTATAATAGTAAAAACTTCTTCTTCTTCTTCTTTGCAATGTTATATTAGACACTTGATGGAAAATTTTTGCATCAGCTTGTTAATGAAATTTCATATACCAAAAGTGGTTATACTTATAATTATACAATTAAGTCGTTACGAAAATTAAATATTTTATAAGTAAAATATAAATGAAAACTGTATTGAATTTGAAATATTGTGAAAATTATAAAATTTACATACAGTATTTCTAATTTTAGATTTTTATACATAATTCCAAAAAAAATTGTCCTTTTTTCAAAGCAATTTTATAGATAATTTTTATATATTATAAATATCAATTTTGCTAAATAAGACTCAATGCTACTTTCCAGTAAAAAATAGTAAAAAAACAAAGAAATAGTAAAAAACAGAAAGGAATAGCAAAAACAAATAATAAAAAGTAAAAAAAAAACGTAAAAGAAATAATTGTAGAAATTGATAATTATATTTTAGCAATCAAGTAACAAAAAATCATTTGCATTGTACTTAGTAAAATGAAATATTTTCACAATTGACTGACGAAAAATATTGTAAATCCCTCGATATTGTATATATCTATAAATATTAAATAATTAAACATCAAACACTGTATCCAAACATTAATTTCGATTTATAATAATTATCAATTAATTATTTTTAATAATTATAAATAAATTATCTTAATGTTAGTATGCGCTAGATTTAAATTTAACTATAAACTTCATATTGTAGTTAGAGAAAAAATTATTTCCAAATCAAGAAAATGTACATTATAGTCAAAAAAAATGTCATCGATATGTATATTGTAAAAACAATTAATTTCCATTGTCCTAATTTTGATCGCATAATATAAATGCTAGTGAAAAATAATTAATAATTAATAATTAATAAAATTTAGTTGTAAATTTCTCGAAAACAAAAAATAAAAATATTGGCGTAATTGTAGTCAGTGAGGCAATTCTTATTATTAATATTATTATTGCCAAAAAAAAAGTGAATGTTTATAACATTTTTCAAAGTTCGTTTAAGGTGGTAGGGAATCGATTCCCGTTGATTCACATGTTTTTGATAAAATATAGAAATAATATTATAATAATAAATAATTCTGTTTGTGTTTTATTAAAAAAAATTAAATATGTATGCAATTTTTTGTAAAATGAAGAATCTAAAAAAAATGCATAGTAAAATTGAAAAAATGTCGTACGTATAAAAAAATGTGTATATATATTTATAATTATGTATATTATAGGTGTGAAGTCAAAATTATTATTGTTGCTGAGTATATTTGTTGCAGTGCAATATTCCACAACACATCGTATTTGCTGTTGTCGTGATTTTTTCAAAAAAAAGAGAGAGAAAAAAAGAAAAACTTTCTGTCATTAACGGGTTTTGTATTCGACGCTTGAGGTTTCATTCAACACTTTTCGAAATAATTTTTTTTTTTATTTATTTCGACATAGGGCTGGGCAACTTATAATACTATTAACATTTTGTTAATTTATTAATATGAAATATATTCTGTATATTTCAATATATTTTTTTTGATAATAATTTCTATAGTTTAAATTTAGTGTTTGTTAAATAATTTATTTTTTAAATTTAAAGAAATTTATTATATCAACTTGGTAATTAAATTCGTATTTTTTAAAGGAGTGAAAATATATTTTTTTAAATAACGAAAAATTCATGTTGGATTTTCGATAATGTGATAGATTTTTGGTTTTTTTTAATTAAAAAAAAAAGAAAATTGCAATGTTCAAAAAATTTGCTAATTGAAAATAATAGTAAAATGATAAAATATTTAACAAACACATTTGTGGAAGGACGTGAATTTTCGTATTTTATTCTTCACTTTCAATTTTTAAATTGAATTGAAAGAAAAAATTAGTTTACTGTGATTTACATTACACCGAATTTTTATTATTCGTTTTATTGTTCTCGTTTTAATATTATCTATGATTTTTATTATTTCTACAATTTTTTTAACTTATATTTTCTACTTATTTCATATTTTAATATTATTATTCAGTTTTTTTTATTTTCTACACAGACCATATTTTTTAATGATTTTTATTATTAATTTATTTACTTCGCTCACAATAATTTTAATTTACTTAAATTTTTTATTTGAATTTTTTTCTTATTCTAAATTTTAATTATGATTTTTATTAATTATTTATTTGTTTCATTCACAATCATTATTTTTTTGAACTTTTTACTTATTCTAAAGTTTTATTTATGATTTTTATTATTAATTTATTTATTTCACTCACAATCATAATTTATTTGAATTTTTTATTTTTAACTTTCATTTTTTACTTATTCTAAAGTTTTAATTAAGTTTTTTTTATTATTAATTTACTTATTTCACTCACAATAATTCTAATTTACTTGAACTTCTTACTTTTTCATTTTTTTTTTCTCACAAAATTTGAGTGATTTTTTTCTTTTATTTTAAAGCATTTATTTTTTGAAAATATTTTTTTTAATTAAATTTTTCAAAAATAGAATTCTTATTCAATTTTTGCTTTTTAGAAAATCAAAAATTCTGAAAAAAGGCCATTTAATTGGAAAATGTAAAAATTAAAAGTTAAAAAATATAATAAATGGTAAAATTTACAATTAAAGTAAAATTAAAATAACAATAGAATAAAATTTAATTTTTTACTTACTCCTTATTTTGAATTAATTTTATTTCTCATAGAAAATATTTAAATTTATTATATTTTTCATTTAATTTTTTACTTATTCCATATTTTCCATTATCACTATTGTTGTTATTAATTTTTTAATTCACTCACAATCCTAATTTACTTGAATTTATTATTAATTTTCATTTTCTTTTTCAAATTTTAGTGATTTAACCCATTTGCTTATTTTAAAATAATTTTTTTCAATAAATTCTACAAAAATAGAATCTTTATTTCATTTTTGCTTCTCAAGGAATTAAAAATTCAGACAAAATGTCCATTTGATTGGAGAAAACGTATAAAGTGAGGTTTAAAAAATATGATAAAATGAAAAATTAGGTAAAATAAAATTAAGTTTAAAATTAAAATAGAAATGAAATTTAAAAATTTTAATAATTAATCAAAATTAAAATTAAGACAAAACTTAACATTAAATTTTGTAATCTAAAAATAAAAATTACGTTAAATTCAAAATTTGCAGTTAAAGTAAAATTAAACTGAAAATAGAATAGAATTTCATTTTTCACTTTTTCCTTATTTTTCAATTATCACTATTGTTATTATTAATTTTTTTTAATTCACTCACAGTCATAATTCCAACTTACTTGAATTTACCATTTTTTAATTTTTCCTTCCAAAATTTGAGAGATTTAATCCTTTTGCTTATTTTAAAACATTTTTTTTAAAAATAGTTTTTTTAATATATTTTTCAAACATAAAAACAAAATTCTTATGTTCTAAAATCATATTGTTAACTAAATTATTATTAATTATTCTTAAAATATTTTTTAATTATTATTATTTATTTCCAAATAATAAATTCCTTGTCTTTCAGGGAGTAAAAAAATCAAAGAATCTAAATTTACAATTAAAATAATATTAAAATGAGAATGAAAAAATTTGGGAAATGGAAACTTATTAAATTGAAAAACGTTAAAATTAGAATTTAAAAACTATGATAAAATGGAAAATTAGGTAAAATTAAATTTCATAATAGAAAAATAAACTAAAAAACTGTTTTAATTTCTTTAAAAATTTTGGTGAATCGAAATTTATAATTAAAATAAAATTAAAAAGAGAATGAAAAAATTGGTGAAATGGAAATTACAATTGTAATTCGGCTTTAGAGAAAATGAAGATTCTGTGAATCGAAAATTACAATTAAAATAAAATTAAAATGAGAATGAAAAAATTGGTGAACTGGAAATCCATTTAATTTAAAAACGTAAAAATTAGAATTTAAAAAATATGATAAAAAGGAAAATTAGGTAAAATTAAATTTGATAATAGAAAAATAAACTAAAAAAACTGTTTTAATTTCTCTAAAAATTTGGGTGAATCGAAATTTACAATTAAAATAAAATTTAAAAGAGAATGAAAAAATTGGTGAAATGGAAATTACAATTATAATTCGGCTTTAGAGAAATTGAAGAAAAAAATTCGCTTTTCATGCGCCTTTGTATTTATAACAAAATACCATTTTTTTACAAATATAGTTAATAATATGAATTAAATAGTATAAATAAAAAATGTTTTTCAATTTATATTCTAATGGAATTTTTTTTCGCACTTTTATTAAATTTCGAGAATGAAAATGCCTGGCCCTAAACACAGCAAAATCATCCAATTTTCAATTGATTCATACAGAAATTCAATTTTTTGATAGAAGCATTCTAATATTTACCAAATTTTTGAACAAATTAAAGAAAAAAAAAATTTCTTGAAACCGGTGATGGTTCTTTATTTTTCTTCTAAAAAAAAAAAATTTCCTTTTGTTTATTAAATTTCCAAACCATCGAATTCGTTTGACTGAATTGTGCGTTTGTGCGTAGGAGGGAATGATTCAACAAGTGCCCTGCAAGGTATTCGTGGGACGCTGTACCGAAGATCTAACTGCTGACGATCTACGTGACTATTTCTCGAAATTCGGTGAAGTCACGGACGTTTTCATTCCGAAACCGTTTCGTGCATTTTCATTTGTGACGTTCCTTGATCCCGAGGTGGCTCAATCGCTCTGCGGCGAGGATCATATTATAAAAGGTGTCTCCGTTCATGTCTCCAATGCTGCGCCAAAATCCGAGGGTAACAATCGTAATTTCAATAATCAAATGAATTCAAATATGCGAAGTCGTGGTATGCCAGGTGGACCAATTGATAATAATATCCAAGGGAATTATCAAGGGAATCGTTATATTGGTCATTCAGGCAATAATATGGGACCCAATGGCTGGAATAATCCGGGCAATCGTGGTAATCTCGATATGCCAAATCTTCAGGCATTGGGCATTACTGGACAGAATAATGGCGGTGGTGGTGGCGGTGGAATGTCAAATCAATTGGCAATGAGCGGTTTAAATCTTTCCACATTACCAGTGAATCCAGCATTGGTTGCCGCTGCATTGAATCACGCATCATGGGGTTTAATTGGCAATTTACAAAATCAGGGCAACGATCAGGGCTATTCGAATCAGCCGGGACCACCGGGACAGCCACCATCGGGAAATAATAGTCTTGGGAATAGTGGCAATTCAGGTTTTCTCAATTGGATGAATCAAGGCGGTGGCGATGGTAATTCCGGTAATCCAGGTTCCGCTGGTCCTGGACCAAATAATCAAAATCCATCGCAAGGCGCTTGGCAAAATCACCCCGTTCAGCGAGACGGCAAGTCGAATACATTTCTTAAGTACGAGTAAATTCCGTCGGGACTCTGAGTCTACTCGTAAAAGGCGGGCACGGTCCCTGAGTCCCGAAACTTTAGCATTGGATTATTGCAGAGGTCAGGAGAATCATTTTAAATATAAAAAACAAATTGGCCGAACTCTCAAGACTTTGGTAGATGGGAAGACTGCGAATGTCAAGACCAAAGCTGTGTCCTAGAATTTCAAACATTTATTTTTAATTATTTTTTTTTTTTTTCCTCTTCCTCATCATGATTGAGAGTTTGAGAATGAATAAATTGATGATTGATTATTTGATTAAAAAAATTCTTGTGAAAGAAAAAAAGAAAAGAAATAATTATAGTCTGATGAATGTTTTATATCAGATTTTCCAACGTTTTTGAATAATAATAATATTAATAATATTCTCGGATGATAATGATGATGATAAGAATGAGATGATTCTGATCTGTGCAAAAATTTCAAGGCGAGAAAGTTAAAATAAGACGAAAATTTTTTTTTTTTTTTTGTCTTATTTGAATTGACATTTTTGTTGACATGATTCTTTAGAGTGGTAGTATAAATATATATATATGAATAGACAGGATAGCTGCGATTGGAGAGTTTTGGGAAAAAAATGAAAATTTTTTTCAAGAATGATTATGTCGATGAGAGTGATTCGGCAAATGGAGTGTATTTTTTTTTGTTGATAATGCAGCAATTGGGAGAATGATTTATACGCTAGAGAAATAGCGTTTAGAATGGTTTGAAACCCGGGTGTAGATATTTTTATTTTTCCTCTACTTTTTTTTTTTAATTTCATTTAATTTCGAAGCTCAATATTTAAATATTTTTTCGATACAAACGGCGTTCATTACAATTGATGACTAGAAAAAGAAATTAAATAAAAAAAATTTGTTTTCAGCTTTTTTTCTAAAAGAGCTTCAATTTTAGGTTTTTTTCTGTGAGATTTACTGAGTCATCAATTGTTCAGATCGCTTTTTGTCTTGGTCTTAATTTTGCTTTTTTTGTCTTGCAATCATGTCCATTAAACAAATTGAAAATTATCAGGTACTTAAATTACGAGTTTTTATTTCAATCTCTCTTTTTTGTAATTGCTATATAGATAATTTTAAATTGTGTTCTCGAGAAATGTATATTTCAAGATTAGGTAAAAATTGTGTCGCAAAAGAGAGAGAGAGAGAATTTTTAATACATTTCATTTCATCGATTTTTTGTACGTCAATTTCGTTATTTTGTATAAAGTAATTAATTTTGTAAAAATATTTGTAAAATTCTTTCTAAACTTTTTTTTTGTAAATTTTGTAAATTTTTGTTAAAATTTTTACAAAAAAACGAATTGAAATTGAGAAAAAAATGGTAAAAGTTGAAAACTACAAAATATTTTACAAAATAAATTACGATTAATAGGAATTTAAATTAAACAAGCATTCATTGTGGAAATTTTTGTCATAAATAGAAAATATTTATGTGGATTTTTTTTTAAATTTGAAAGAATATGAATTTGAATTAAAATTCGATAATTAATTGATTTGACAATTTTCTATTGTATTTGAATTAGTAAACTAATGAAATTATTTTCATAAATAAAATTAAATTATTTATGTGAAACAAATTCAAGTTCATGAATTGTTTGAAATTATTTCAAATTTATTTTTGTTCAAACTGAATATTTTTGCAAATTTAAATTTAAAATAATTTCCGAGATGAATTTTAATTGAAATTGTTTTTTATATTTAAAATATTTTAATTTAAAATAGTTTTAAAAAATATTTCAATCAGAATTGTAAACATTTTTCGAAAGTAATTAATTTTTAATTAATTAATTTTTTAATTTAATGGAAATCTCTACGAATATTAATTTTTTATTAACTGCGAATTTTAATTAAGTTTTAATCAAAATTAAATAAATTCATTAAATATTAAATCAAATAAAGAAATTCATTAAGTTTCAATGAATGTTTATTTAATGAAAATTATTTTCCTATTTTTTACGTCAATTTGGTTATTTTGTTAAGTATTTTGTAAAATGGTTTTTAAATTTCATTTGTAAATTTAAAAAAAAATGCACAAAATTGTAAATGTGAAAATATTTTATAAAATATTTTACAAAATAAATTACGATTATAAGAATTTAAATTAAACAAGCATTCATTTTGCAAATTGTGAAAATTTTTGTCATAAATAGAAAATATTTATGTGAATTTAAAGAAATTTTTAAAAATATGAATTTGAATCAAAATTCAATAGTAAACTAATTTTTTCGTAGTATAAATAGAAAACTAATGTAATTATTTCCATAAATATTAGAATTAAATTATTTTTGTGAAACAAATTCAGTTTATAAACTGTTTTAAATTATTTCAAATTTATGTTTGTTCGAAAATTAATATTTTGTGCAAATTTTAATTTGAAGACAGTTTATTGGGTGAATTTAAGTTTTTTTTTTGTATTTCAATTTAAAATTAATGAATTTAAAAATATATTTATAGTAGAATTATGAAATATTTTCAAAAAAATTAATTTTCTTATTTGATGGAAATTTCTACGAATATTAATTTTTATTCTACGAATTTTTATACAGTTGCTTAAAAATATATAAAGTTCATTAAATATTAATATTAATAATATTATTTTAAATAATAATATTAATGTTATTAATATTAAATATAAAATCATTAATAATATTAATGTTATTAATATTAAATATAAAATCATTAATAATATTAATGTTATTAATATTAAATATAAAATCATAAATAAAATTTCGTTAAGTTTCGATGAATGTTTGTTTAATAAAAATCACTTGCGTATTTAATCATTAAAATTGAATTCAATTTATTTTACAAAAAATTGTAATTTATAGTGAATTTTTTTATACATTCGATTTAGTATCTATCCGGGTTCTACCATACTGATGATTAATCATAGATTTATCATAATAATAAATATACAAATACGAGAGTTTGCACCTTATAGTAATTTTCACAGTTTAATAATCGTTGCTTCATATTAAAAAAAAAAACATGAAAAATAGAAAAGAAAGTAACTTGAAATGATTTATTATTAATAAAACAGAAGAAATATAAAAAATGTAGATTAGGAAAATGAAGATGTAATGTTTTACTTCACAAAGAGTGTAATTGTGTTTAAATGCTTGGATTAATTTAAATCTTTACCAAAATGTTTTTCAGACAGCATTTTTTGTAATCTTTCGTGTATAGTTGTCAGTCACCGTTAAATGTATTTCTTTATATGAAAAAAAAAATATTTTGGAGTAATGAAAAACGCGAAATATCTTCATTATAAATAATTTCAAAACTCCAAAATAATTGCAATATATTTTCTCTAGTTTTAGAATAATTTCAGTGGGTTTGTTCTTTCTTTTATTTTTTGTTCGCTTTTCTTTAAAATGGGAAATATTCCCAAAAGTGCTTTTAATTTTTTTTTCAATTTGGTGTGAGAGTTGAAGAGAATATATTAAATTTTCAAAGTAAGAATACGTTTTTATTTCTTACATATATTGCGCGAGAGGAAAATAAAAAAGAAACAATCGCAGCTATCCAAGAATTATGGTGTGTAACTTTGACTTCTTTTGTAGATATTTAGTTCTTGTGTATGAAGATTTTACACTGGTGCGTAGGTGTGTCAAAATTATTGATCGGTTGTGTGTGAAAGATATATAAAAAAAATGAATTGAATTGACTCTTTAAATGAGTTAGCTTTGATCGAATGGTTTTTGAATCGATGGTTTAAAAGAAATTAAAAACGAAAAAATAATGAGAAAAAAATGAAAAGAAAACACAAAAGCTATTTAAATAAAAATTTCATATTTACATTTTCGCATTGTTTTTTTTCAGTGTAGTTTTTCATATTAAAATAATTGCCTTCTTATTTTTTGTTGTTTTTGCAAAATTTAAAGAAAAAAAAGTTTTAAAAAAATTCACAATTCACAATTGTAGTCAATAACTTTAACATACGCAAATCTCTACACTTGGAAAGAGAGATAAATTTAAAGAAAAAAAAAAATAAAAAATAGCTGTTATATGATATTGTATACTCCATTATTAATATTCAGATTAACTACTTCAGAACTTATTACCTTATGAGTAAAAAAATATTGAGAAATAAAAAATAATCCAGGTAAAAAAGATATGTGTGATGTTGTGTGTATCCTCTGTTAATAAATCTAGAGACGAAACGGAAAATTCGAAATGAATTTTGTGAATTCTTCGACTTTTTCAAAATTGTACTTTTTTACATTAATCTCGTTTCCATTAATTAAATTTCCATATTTTTTAATTTTATTAGATATTTATTATTTTAACTAGAAAAATAGTCAGAAAAACAGAATTTTAAAAATAGAAAATATAAATTTAGAATAAAAAAAAATTGGACAGTACAATTTTGAAATTTGGAAGAAATCACCGAGACAAAAGATTCGTCCTTCGATTTCCATTCTTGAATGATTAGAAAAATTTTGAAAATAGGAAAAAGCACGAAGAAGATAAAAGAAGAAAGCAAGGGAAATGTTTCGCATTAGCTGTAAATGGATAAAGAAAAAAAAATTGATGTAATCATGGTGATTGGAATTTTTTAATATATATATTATATATATATAAATATAGGTATATATATAGACTGAATTGAATATTATGCATGTGCTTTTGGTGTGGATGTCGGTTGAAAGTATTTGTTAATTGTCGTCTCATAACTACAGACGTAAATTTACAAGAAAAAAAAAAATAGTTGGAATGTGCAAAAGTTATATTGAAGGGATAAATGAGAGTACAGTTGGGTTTACGATAATGAGAAGAAGAAGAATAAAAAATTGTCATATTGTTGAATGGATCTATAATTAACGAGAGAAGAAAACAAAAGTTTGTGTTGCTATTAATTTAAACGTGGTTGTGACGCGAAAAAAAAGAAGTTTATTGTGCGTCTGTAATTTTTCATAATATACTGCCTGAGCAGATTATTAAATGTTTATATTTAAAAGAAAAAAACCAAATGAAAAAAGTTAAAAAAATGGAAAAAGAGAAGTTAGTTTGTAAAACAAACTCGCGTTGCGGTCTTTGATGTCCAGAATCTTGATCAGAAAAACGAGAAGGAAAAGAATTTTTCACTTACGATTTTTTTCATTGAGGAGATAAATTTTAGAGAACGAATATAGTTGTTAGTAACGAAAATAGAAAGTGAATATAATGAATACGAAACTAGTGACTGAATTACAGGCTTCGCGCTCCTGCTAAAAATTTACTAAAATTTTTTTAAATTTGTGACACTAAAAGCTACTTTTTTTCCTTTTTATTAAGTAAATCCGCTGGTAGTAAACAAAAAATAATTCTCAAAAATTTTAATAAATTTCTTAGAAACGATTCAATTATTTTTGAACAAAAAAAAAAATCTGTAAGAAAATTTTTGTCGCTAGGATTCAATTATTTTCATAAATAATGAAATTCTTCGTTGAAATTCAATTATTTTCCAAAGAATTTTAATAAATATTTCCCAAAGAATTCAATTATGAACTTATGATTAAATAAATTATTTAAGTAAAAATTTTAAATAAAATTCTTAGAAGAAAAAATTCAATTACTTTCATAAATAATAAAATTTCACAAAAATTCAATTATTTTAAATACAATTAAAAAGAAAAAATTTTTAATTATTTTTTAAACAATTATTATTTACAGTATTTTAATAATAAATTATTAATATATTATATTTAATAAATTATTTAAAAAACAATTATAAAAAAAATTGGGCATAAATAAATTATTTTTAATTTCTTAATTATTTCCTTCTTAATTAATTTTTAATTTCCTTGAATTTTGTATTACTTTTATAAATAACAAAATTCATAAAAAGAATACAATTACTTTCAACTCAGTATTAATTAAATTATTCTTCAATTACTTTCAATACAATTGTAATTAAATTTCTTTAAAGAATTAATTTATTTAAAAAATTTTTTTTTAAATCGTTGCAAAAATTCAATTATTATTTATTTTCAAAAATTTTGATAAATTTCTTCATAAGAATTCAAATTTAAGAAATAATTAATTTTTTCATCAATTATTTGTTTTTTTATTCAAATAATTGAATTTCAGTGAAGTTTCTGATGAGAATTTATTTAAGAAGAAATTAGTTAATATTTTTGAGATTATAATTCAATATTAGACTAATTTAATTCAGAAATTATGAAAAATTGGAATTTCAATTTTTTTGAGCTATTTAAATTCTCGTAAAAATTGAACGAATAAATTAAATTTACAGTTTATTGGAAATTTTTCCAAATTTAATTTATATAAATTTTAAAGAAAGTATTTTAAAGAATTTTATTTTTTTTACTTTGCAAAATTATTTTTAAATATTAATCGTATTTTTGAAGAATTCGAACTAAAAATTTGGAAAATATTGAATTTTAAAAAAATATTGGAGTTGAAGTTAAAAAAAATTCGAACTAAAAATTTGGAAAATAATTGAATTTTAAAAAAATTTGGAGTTGAAGTTAAAAAAAATTGAATATTTTTAATGTGAAACAGTCTATAAATTAATTTTTGCTACTTTTTCAAGAATAATTATCGAGTGCAAAGCCTGAAATTAATAAAATTATTAGTAGAATTGCTAGAGAAGACAAGTAGTGAATATAAAACTAGTGATTGAAAGCTAGAAAAATTAGTGACTATAGTGAGAGCGTTCCTCAGTAAAAAAAGGAACTTTTTTTCACTTTTTAGATCACAAATAATTCAAAAATAATTTTTCCCAAAAAAAAGTAATAATAAAAATTACAATTTTGAGAAAAATAAAATCCTCGGAAAAAAGTTGAATTTTTTTCCAAATATTTTATTCTTGATTCTGGACGTTATTGCACATCAGCCAACAAGATAAAGACTGTAGTTTAAGACAACTTTTAACAAAGATAAGAACCGTTAGCAATCTGCAACAATTATTTTTTGATCCCTTCCAAACCGTTTACAAATTTTAAGCGTTTTTGCAAAATACCAAAAGAATAATAATAAATTATGGCATAAATCTCATTCGATTTTTCATCAAATTCACGCGCACTTTTGTTTTTCTCTTCATTTCCCTCGATTTCATTCACACGCAATAATAAATAAATAAATAATAAGCTTAATTTAAATAAAAAAAAATATTATATCGTATAAATAGATATTTGTTTGGTGTGCGCAAATTGCAGTTTAAATAGATTATTAATAGGATTAGGGAAAGGATAATCTTTGCTCAAGTAATGCCTTGCAAAACGATTTGGAAGAGATCGTAAAGGAATTTGTAAATATCCCTGATGAAGTTTCATGTGTTGGATTATAAAAAAAAAATTGAAGCTCGACCGACTAGTTGTAATATCGTCAATCGTGTCTGCGAGGTTTTAACCAGGTGAGGAAGTTGCGTGCTGTATGTATCAACATTTTCTTATAGAGAGAGAGAAAAAAATAAAAGAAAAACAATCATTTTTAGGTCAATTTTTTGACTATAGCGAAAAAAAATAAATCTTGCCCCTTTTATTAAATTTGAGCAAAAGAAGAAGAAGGAAAAAAAATTAATTGGTCGAAAGTCGGTCGAAAAAATTGAATATTTATTTCATTTCCGACAAAAGCATGAAATTTGTAATTTTTTTTTCTTTTTTTTTTTGAAGAAGAAGAAGAACAAGAAAGTTTCTTCAGGGTAAAAAAGACATCATAATACACACGAAATTGTAAATAAGAAATTCAGTGTTGGTTCACATTTCGATTTTAATAGTTACCAATAATTAAGTTTTCACACACAAACACTCACACGTACACAAAGTCTCTCTCTCTTTCTCTCTCTCCCTCCTTCTCTCTCTTTATCGCCAAATTTCAGGATGCAGTCTACTACAAAATAAATTGCAATTTTTTTTATTTGAAAAAAAAATTTTTTTAGTAGTGAATTAATTAATTTTTGCATTAATTAATAATTTAATTAGTTGATTATTGAACTAATTAATTGTTTAATTAGTTAATTATTGAACTAATTAAATGTGGAATTAATTAATTTTTAACTTAATTAGTTATTAAACTAATTAATTATTGAATTTGTTAATTATTGAACTAATTAATAGTTGAATTAATTTTCAACTTAGTTATTGAATCAATTATCTATTGAATTAGTTAATTATTGAATTAATTAACTATTGAACTAATTAATGGTTGAATTAATTAATTTTCAACTTAATTAGTTATTAAACTAAATATTTATTGAATTTATTAATTATTAAATTAATTAATTATTGAATTAGTCCATTATTGAACTAATTAAATGTGTAATTAATTAATTTCCAACTTAAATAGTCATTAAACTAATTAATTATTAATTAGTTGAATTAATTAATTATATAACTAGTTAAATAATTCAAAAGAAAAAAATTGATTTATAATAATCATCCTTTTTATAAAATGACTAAAAAAATTTTTAATATTTTAATTCCATGGTAATTGTGAATTTAATAATGTAATTTTTTAATTCAAAAAATTTTTAAGTCAGAAAAAATGTTTAAGAATTTTAAAAAATTTATTTACATTATAAATTAGCTAAAATAGTTTTGAACAATTTCATTTAATTAAAAAAATTGTCCAATATCATTAAATTGCAAAATTTACAATTTTAATTAAATTTCAAAATTTATGATTTTCATTAAATTGCAAAATTTACAATTTTAATTAAATTACGAAATTTGCAGTTTTCCTTATAAATTAGAAAATTTGTGATTTTCATTAAATTTTAAAATTTTAATTAAATTACAAAATTTACAGTTGTAATAAAATAAAAAATTTATTACTTTCATTAAATTATAAAATTTGTGATTTTAATTAAATTACAAATTTTGTGATTTTCATTCAATTTAAAAATTTGCATATTTCATTAAATTAAAAAATTTGCAAATTTTATTAAATTGCAAAATTTACAATTTTAATTAAATTACAAAATTTGCAGTTTTCCTTTGAATTATAAAATTTGTAATATTAATAAAATTACAAAATTTGCATTTTTTCTTAAAGTAAAAAATTTATAATTCTCATTAAATCACAAAAATTAATTAAAAATTTTTAAAAATTTTATGTTTATAATGTTTGTGTTTATAATGTTTATGTTTATAATTTGCATTTCTAATCAACCAAAACAAAAAAAAAACTTTGTATTAGATTGCGTCAAAAATTTGGAATGCAGTGAAATAGAATTTTTGATGCCTAAAAGTGTTCTAAATAGTCATTTTTCGATATTTGCATATATAATTATATATGATTTTCAATATATAAATATACAATAATAAATATTATGCGAAATATGATAATTATTATTAAACGATAACGGTACAAAGTATTATATATATGTTTTGTTGAAGAAAAATGAGCAGAAAGTAGTGCGGGAATGAGATGAAAGAAATTGCGATCAAAAAAATGCAAAAAATAAAAATGAAAAAAAAATATTTATTTATTATAATCGATGTGTTTAAGGTCAACATATATATATATATATGAGTACGTGATATATATTGAGATAACAAAAACAATTTTTTTACCGATTTCATATATTATAATATTATACGTGACACATTTTTCATATAGATTTTTGCGCATCGACTGTTTTTTAGAAAGGCAAAAAAAAGGATATTGATGATAAAAAAAAAGAAAAACAAAAATCGAAAAAAGCGACAAAAAAAAGAGAGAGTATGAAAAAAAGTGAAATTTCAAGATTTGATCTTGGACACATCCAGCCATTCAGCAAAGTGCATAATGCATTCGAATATTTCATTAATTATAAATAAACGTAGAATGCGATTAAATTTGTTCATTTTTTTCATTTCTGGGATTTACATACAATTTTTGACCCAAATAAAATAAACGTTTCTAGAAACGAAAATTTTGTTTTTTTTTTGATAATTTAAAGAAAAATACGTATTATTTTTTTACATTTTTAATTGCAATATTTTAGAATAAGGAAATATTTTTTTTTCTTGGCGAACAAGAATTTAAAATTTCAGTTTTATTTTTTCAATTATTCAGTTTCATTAATAGTTTAAACAGTTTCTAGAATTTTTTTTTTTTTGTGTAAAAATAAATTCTGTTTTGTAAAAATAAATGGAAGGATAAAAATTGGTGACAAAATGAAAATATGAGGAAAGAAAAAATTGTGGATGATTGTTGGGGGAAGTATAAAATCTATTCAGCAGAACTTATTGTGAGTTGCGCTTGGAATTGACCTGGGATTGAAGACTGGAAGTGGAGTACAACTGGATTGGTGTTTGGAATGAACATCTAGGTGAGCTGAAGTTTCAGAGGATGTGTTGTTTTGATAATGTGCACCTCTAATCTTTATAGATTGAATTTTGTTTTCATTATAAATGTAAGAAAGATGAAAAATATTTTCACTAATTTTTCTCACTCTGGGTGACAAATTAATTATTGATTATTAATTATAATAATTATAATATTGTTAATTATTAGTCATAACATTGTTAATTATTATTCATTATTCACATTCAATTAATTTATTATTGACTTTCAGTTAATTTATTATTAACTTTAAATTAATTAATTAATTAATTAAAACTAAATATAGTCAAAAGAAATCTAATTAGTGGGAATATTTCTCTCTTCTTACAATCAGATAAAATGACACAAAGTATGAATGGCTGCGTGCATCATTTCAGATTTTAAAAACAATTTAACAAATCCACATTTTTTAATTTTTGTTCTTGAAAAGTTTTCTAATTATTTCTATAATTAAAATAATTAAAATATTCTGACATTAAAAAATTGTCTAAGAGTTTATGAAAACAGATTAAAATAATAGCCCTGACAAGAAATTTTGAAAATTGAGTTTTCCTCGATTTTTACCCTAAATTGAATTTTTTTCTTGTAAAAAAAATTTTTTAATTTCATCAATAATACATTTTTTTGTTAACTTCGTACTTCTTTGATATTTTTTAGTCCATGAAATTATTTTCCATTTAACAGTGAAAGTTTTCAAAAATTGCTTAAATTAATAATTGAAATTCAAGAAACAAATTGCTTCGCAGTAAATTATAGTATTTTTTTCTCTTTTTTTCTTCCCAAAAAAAGAAAATTCGTCTACTAATTATAATACTGGGTACGTGAATTTCTTTTTTTACAGGTTCATCTTCTTTACGAGCCACCGTGATTTCGACTGGAGATATTTTTATAAATCAAGAACAATGTGAAACAAAAGTACAAACCAGAAGATTGTATGAACAAGTACAGAAGCTTTTCGACGAAAAAAGTAAAAAAACGAAAATATTTATCTCTTTAAAAAAAATACGAATAAATATTTTGTTTAAAAAAAGTACAATTGGTTATTTTTGAGAGTAAATTATTTTCCGATTCGTTTCGGTAGTTTAAACGGTTTATTTGATGCTTGAGTTAAGTTATACACAATATCTGAATGTTTTGCAGTAATTGAATAAAATTCTATGTTAAATGAACACATGTTTAACAAAGCAGGGTGTCTAGCGAAGTCTATAGTTTTCAATCTTCATTGATTCTTTTTTTTATAATAACTGATTCATATACATATAATTCTATAAATAATACAAAACGCAAAAAAATACACTAAATACATAAGGTAACTCATAAACAATTCAAAATATCGAACAATTTCGACTTTCGAAAGAAAATAAATTCTCTAAATTAATGGGAAAAAAAATCTTGTTGCTTTGTATAAACAACTTCCTTCATCTTTCTGACTTTTTTTGTTAAATGCTAGACACTCTGTAAATATGTAGATTAAAAGAGTTAAGGACTTGTTTATCATAAAACAATCCTTTATATTTTTTTTTTGCTTTTTTTGTTTTGTTTTTTTTTTGTTACTCTAGGAGTAATATATTCTAAATTGTATAAATTTTGCTTGTCTTAATGCTACATTTTTTTTCTACGATCAGCATTAATTGAAATTATTATTATTATCATCCTCATCATTATAATTAAGAAGTCTTTTTATCAGTTTAAAAAGTAGTGTTAAGACGTGCGCGAACGTCTCGTTATGCATTTCGCATTAGTGGCGAAATAAAATTTGTTGGATGAATTATTGGTACACACACACTGATTGAAAATGCGATTCTCTCGCCGGAAAATTTTTTTTGTTAAGTTTCTAAACGATATGAAAAATAAATCCTCCAGAGAATGTTCCTGCATTTTGCGAGAAGAAAGCGCGGAACATCGCATTTTGATCCATATCTGAGGAAGAAGGAAATTTTACCAAACGTTTATATTTAATTTCAATATTTTATCATTTTCGTTGTTTTTGACAATTAGTTGTAAAATTTATCACTCAGTGGAAGATAATAGAAATATCTAGAAAATTACCATTCCTACAAGTCAAATATTAAAATAATAAAAACGAAACGTTAAACATGTATTTTTATTATTATACAGGGTTGCCACAGATCAGGGAAGTCAGGAAAAGTCAGGGATTTTTATTAAAAGTACTGGAAAAAATTAAATCTTTAGAATTCATAAGAATATTCTGAATTTTTTTTAATTATTTCAAAAGTATTAAAGCAATTATCTTGATAAATAACAAAATTCGCAACAAAAATTCAATTATTTTTAGGAATTTTAAAAAAATTCTTTGCTGAATTCAATTATTTTCAAAAATAACAATATTAACCACAAGAATTCAATTATTTTCAAAAGTAATAAAATTCTTCGAAGAAATTCAATTATTTTAGAAAAATTTTAACGAATATCTTGTCAAGAATTCAATTATCTTTACAAATAGCAAAATTTTTCGCTAAAAATTTAATTATTTTCAAAAATTTTAATAAAATTCTTTTCAAAATTTCAATTATTTTCAAATGTTTTTTGCATTTCAAATTATTTAAAAAATGTTTGATACAATTCTACGAATTCATTCAACCATTTTCATAAATAATAAATTTTTATTTAGGAATTCAATTATTTTCATCGCAGAATTTAAAAAAATTTTTCATACAGTTTTAAATAAATAAATAAAATAATAAAATTCGTTGGAATAATTCAATTATTTACATAAATAACTTTTAATTCGTCGCAGAAAATCAATTATTTTCAAACATTTGTAAGTATAATTCTGCTAAAGAATTCAATTATTTTTATAAATTAATATAAATTTCTTGGCAAGAATTAAATTACTTTCATAAATAATCAAATTCAATTACTTAAAACAATTTCTATAAAATTCTTGACAAGAATTCAATTATTTTCATAAATAATCAAATTTTTCGAAGGAATTTAATTATTTAAAAAAATTTCTATAAAATTCTTGGCAAGAATTTAATTATTTTCAAAAGTAATAAAATTCTGCAAAAAAAAATTCAATTATCTTGATAAACAAAAAAATTCTTTCCATAAAATCAATTATTTTAAGGAATATTAATAAAATTCTTTTCCAAAATTCAATTATTTTCATAAATTATTATTTAAATTCCTAATAAAAATTAATTTAAAATTTTTTCAGTATATAATCATTTTTAGAGCGAATAAAAATATTATTTAGGGTCAGAGAAGAAGTGAAAATTCTATTTGGAAATCAGGGAAAAGTCAGAGAAAAACAAAGTCAAATTTTTGTGGCAGCCCTGTTTTAATATTTGATTTGGAGGATTGATAATTTTCTTGATATTTTATAATAACTAATTAACTTAATTTTAATATATTATAATTTTTCTTGAATTTGAAAATTTATTTTAAATTGACAATTGAAATTCTTTTCAAAGCAATTATTTAATAGTTTAATTTTTATTCATATAGATAGATATAAATTTAATTCAATTAAAAATTTATTTTATAATTATACTAATTTATAATTGAAATAAGTTAGGAATTTATTCGAATAATCGAAAGTAAATGAAATTCGAACATACCTTTTATATCCTTATTGATGTCATGACCATTATCGTAACGAGATCGTTTATTCGGATCAGAAAGAATTCCATAAGCCTCGCCTACTTCTTTGAACTTCTTCTCTTGTTCCTTCTTCTCTCTGTCAGGAGCATTTGCATGACGATCTGAAATTTATTTCAGTATTTCTTTAAATTAAATATAATTAAGTAAATTTCTTCAAATTAAATATAATTAATTCTGAATTCAACTTAAATAGTTAAGTCGAAAATTGTTTTTCTACTAAAAGGAAATTTCCACTTCGTTTTAGATTCATTAAAAGTCATAAACAGTTTTAATTTTAATAACAGTTTTTTAATTATAATTTTAAACAGTTTTAAATCAATAAAAATTTTAATTTCAAAAATCTTACCTGGATGGTGGACCATCGCTCTTTTTCGATAAGCTTTCTTGATATCGTCTGTTGATGCATTTTTGTAAATTCCGAGAATTTTGTAATAATCTTTTCTTTGGGATTTTTTCAATGCGAGTTTTGCCTCTGTAAGTAATCGTTTGTTACCCAAAAATTAAACAAAAATATTAAATAAAATTTATAAAATAAATTTAAGTATTGCTTGATATATATTGCAAAAAAAAGGTTTCCATAAATATTAGAATTAAATTATTTTTGTAGAACAAATTCAGTTTATAAACTGTTTTAAATTATTTCAAATTAGAATGGTTTTTGAATCGATGGTTTGAAAGAAATTAAAAACGAAAAAATAATGAGAAAAAAATGAAAAGAAAACACAAAAGCTATTTAAATAAAAATTTCATATTTACATTTTCGCATTGTTTTTTTTCAGTGTAGTTTTTCATATTAAAATAATTGCCTTCTTATTTTTTGTTGTTTTTGCAAAATTTGAAGAAAAAAAAGTTTTAAAAAAATTCACAATTCACAATTGTAGTCAATAACTTTAACATACGCAAATCTCTACACTTGGAAAGAGAGATAAATTTAAAGAAAAAAAAAATAAAAAATAGCTGTTATATGATATTGTATACTCCATTATTAATATTCAGATTAACTACTTCAGAACTTATTACCTTATGAGTAAAAAAATATTGAGAAATAAAAAATAATCCAGGTAAAAAA
Source organism: Leptopilina syphax (assembly GCA_032872505.1). Classification (NCBI taxonomy): domain Eukaryota; kingdom Metazoa; phylum Arthropoda; class Insecta; order Hymenoptera; family Figitidae; genus Leptopilina; species Leptopilina syphax. The sequence continues at coordinate 19,201,661 of CM065468.1, read as the reverse complement.
GATATGTGTGATGTTGTGTGTATCCTCTGTTAATAAATCTAGAGACGAAACGGAAAATTCGAAATGAATTTTGTGAATTCTTCGACTTTTTCAAAATTGTACTTATTTACATTAATCTCGTTTCCATTAATTAAATTTACATATTTTTTAATTTTATGTCCATAAAAAATTTTATTAGATATTTATAATACTTTAACTAGAAAAATAGTCAGAAAAACAAAATTTTAAAAATAGGAAATATAAACTTAGAATGAAAAAAAATTCCACAGTACTAATTTTGAAATTTGAAAGAAATCTTGATCAGAAAAACGAGAAGGAAAAGAATTTTTCACTTAGGAGTTTTTTCATTGAGGAGATAAATTTTAGAGAACGAATATAGTTGTTAGTAATGAAAATAGAAAGTGAATATAATAAATACGAAACTAGTGACTGAATTACAGGCTTCGCACTCCTGCTAAAAATTTACTAAAACTTTTTTAAATTTGTGACACTAAAAGCTACTTTTTTAATTTTTATTGAGTAAATCCGCTGGCACCTAGTAAACATACCAAATAATTCTCAAAAATTTTAATAAATTTCTTCGAAACGATTCAATTATTTTTGAACAAAAAAAAAAATCTGTAAGAAAATTTTTGTCGCTAGGATTCAATTATTTTTATAAATAATGAAATTATTCGCTGAAATTCAATTATTTTCCAAAAAATTTTAATAAATATTCTCGAAAAAATTCAGTTATTTAAGTAAAAATTATAAATAAAATTCTTAGAAGAAAAAATTCAATTACTTTCATAAATAATAAAATTTCACAAAAATTCAATTATTTAAAATACAATTTAAAAAAAAACTGAAAAAATTATTTTTTAAACAATAATATTATTCACAGTATTTTAATAAATTTCTTTAAAGTAAATTATTTTTTAAAATTTCGAATAAGATTTCAATTATTTTTAATACAATTTCAATTAAATTATTATAAAAATTTAATTTTTTTAAATTTTATAATAAAATTAACAATCAACTTAAAAAAAAAACTCAATTATAAAAAAATTGTAACAAAATTCTTTACTAGAATTCAAACTTTTTTTACGCAAATAATAAAATCTTTCACAGGAATTCTATTAAAAATAAAATTATAATAAAATTCATTGCAAGAATTCAACTATTTAAAATTCTTCTCTGGAATTCAATTATTTAAAAAAAAAAATAAATTCAACGAAATACATAAATTATTTTTAATTTCTTAATTATTTCTTTCTCAATTAAATTCTAAATTCTTTGAATTTTAAATTACTTTTATAAATAACAAAATTAATAAAAAGAATAAAATTATTTTCAAATCAGTTTTAATAAAATTATTCTTTAATTACTTTCAGTATAATTGCAATTAAACTTCTCTAAAGAATTAAATTATTTTTAAAAATTTTAATAAATTAAAGAAATTGTAATTAAATTTTTCTAAAGAATTACTAAAGAATTAAATTTTTTTTAAAATTAAATTATTTTTAAAAACTTTAATCAAAATTGTTTATTTATATTTAATTAAACTTAAATTTAAACGAAAAATATTATTATTCTTAAAAAATTGATTAAAATTCTTCGAATGAAATTAATTATTTTCAAAAATTTTGATAAATTTCTTCATAAAAATTCAATTTTAAGAAATAATTCATTGTTTCATCAATTATTTGTTTTTGTATTCAAATAATTCAATTCCCGAGAAGTTTCTGATGAAATTTTTTTAAGAAGAAATCAGTTGATATTTTTGAGATTATAATTGAAATTTTTGCTACTTTTTCAAGAATAATTATCGAGTGCAAAGCCTGAAATTAATAAAATTATTAGTAGAATTGCTAGAGAAGACAAGTAGTGAATATAAAACTAGTGATTGAAAGCTAGAAAAATTAGTGACTATAGTGAAAGTGTTCCTCAGTAAAAAAAGGAACTTTTTTTCACTTTTTAGATCACAAATAATTCAAAAATAATTTTTCCCAAAAAAAGTAATAATAAAAATTACAATTTTGAGAAAAATAAAATCCTCGGAAAAAAGTTGAATTTTTTTCCAAATATTTTATTCTTGATTCTGGACGTTATTGCACATCAGCCAACAAGATAAAGACTGTAGTTTAAGACAACTTTTAACAAAGATAAGAACCGTTAGCAATCTGCAACAATTATTTTTTGATCCCTTCCAAACCGTTTACAAATTTTAAGCGTTTTTGCAAAATACCAAAAGAATAATAATAAATTATGGCATAAATCTCATTCGATTTTTCATCAAATTCACGCGCACTTTTGTTTTTCTCTTCATTTCCTTCGATTTCATTCACACGCAATAACAAATTTTGTGATTTTCACTCAATTGAAAAATTTGCAAATTTCATTAAATTTCAAAATTTACAATTTTAATTAAATTACAAAATTTGCAGTTGTAATAAAATAAAAAATTTGTGACTTGGATTAAATTAGAAAATTTTGATTTTAATTAAATTACAAATTTTGATTGAATTTGTTCAAAAACAAACTCATAATTATTTTTCCCCATTCACGAAGAATTTAACTAATTTCTCAATTTTATTTTATATTTATAATTTGCATTTTTAATAAACCAAAACAAAAAAAAACTTTATATTAGATTGCGTCAAAAATTTGGAATGCAGTGAAATAGAATTTTTGATGACTAAAAGTGTTCTAAATAGTCATTTTTCGATATTTGCATATATAATTATATATGATTTTCAATATATAAATATACAATAATAAATATTATGCGAAATATGATAATTATTATTAAACGATAACGGTACAAAGTATTATTATATATGTTTTGTTGAAGAAAAATGAGCTGAAAGTAGAAATACGTATTATTTTTTTACATTTTTAATTTATTAATTGAATGCAATATTTTAGAATTAGGAAATAGTTTTTTTGCTTGGTGAACAAGAATTTAAAATTTCAGTTTTATTTTTTCAATTATTCAGTTTCATGAATAATTTAAACAGTTTCTAGAATTTTTTTTGTGTAAAAATAAATTCTGTTTTGCAAAAATAAATGGAAGGATAAAAATTGATGACAAAATGAAAATATGAGGAAAGAAAAAATTGTGGATGATTGTTGGGGGAGTATAAAATCTATTCAGCAGAACTTATTGTGAGTTGCGCTTGACCTGGGATTGAAGACTAGAAGTGGAGTACAACTGGATTGGTGTTTGGAATGAACATCTAGGTGAGCTGAAGTTTTAGAGGATGTGTTGTTTTGATAATGTGCACCTCTAATCTTTATAGATTGAATTTTGTTTTCATTATAAATGTAAGGAAGATGAAAAATATTTTCACTAATTTTTCTCACTCTGTGTGGCAAATTAATTATTGATTATTAATTATAATAATTATATTTTTGTTCTTGAAAAGTTTTCTAATTTTTTCTATAATTAAAATAATTAAAATATTCTGACATTAAAAAATTGTCTAAGAATTTATGGAAACAGATTAAAATAATAAGAAATTTTGAATAGTGAGTTTTCCTCGATCTTTACCCTAAATTGAATTTTTTTTTATTGTAAAAAAAATTTTTTAATTTCATCAATAATACATTTTTTTGTTAACTTCGTACTTCTTTGATTTTTGTTAGTCCATAAAATTATTTTCCATTTAACAGTGAAAGTTTTCAAAAATTGCTTAAATTAATAATTGAAATTCAAGAAACAAATTGCTTCGCAGTAAATTATAGTATTTTTTTCTCTTTTTTTCTTCCCAAAAAAAAAAAATTCGTCTACTAATTATAATACTTGGTACGTGAATTTCTTTTTTTACAGGTTCATCTTCTTTACGAGCCACCGTGAATTCGACTGGAGATATTTGTATAAATCAAGAACAATGTGAAACAAAAGTACAAACCAGAAGATTGCATGAACAAGTACAGAAGCTTTTCGACAAAAAAAGTAATAAAACGAAAATATTTCTCTCTTTAAAAAAAATACGAATAAATATTTTGTTTAAAAACAGTACAATTGGTTATTTTTGAGAGTAAATTATTTTCCGATTCGTTTCGGTAGTTTAAACGGTTTATTTGATGCTTGAGTTAAGTTATACACAATATCTGAATGTTTTGCAGTAATTAAATAAAATTCTATGTTAAATGAACACATGTTTAACAAAGCAGGGTGTCTAGCGAAGTCTATAGTTTTCAATCTTCATTGATTCTTTTTTTTATAATAACTGATTCATATACATATAATTCTATAAATAATACAAAACGCAAAAAAATACACTAAATACATAAGGTAACTCATAAACAATTCAAAATATCGAACAATTTCGACTTTCGAAAGAAAATAAATTCTCTAAATAAATGGAAAAAAAAATCTTGTTGCTTTGTATAAACAGCTTCCTTCATCTTTCTGACTTTTTTTGTTAAATGCTAGACACTCTGTAAATATGAATATTAAGAGTGTAAGTTGAAAGAGTTAAGGACTAGTTTATCATAAAACAATCCTTTATATTTTTTTTTGCTTTTTTTGTTTTGTTTTTTTGTTACTCTAGGAGTAATATATTCTAAATTGTATAAATTTTGCTTGTCTTAACGCTACATTTTTTTTCTACGATCAGCATTAATTGAAATTATTATTATTATCATCCTCATCATTATAATTAAGAAGTCTTTTATCAGTTTAAAAAGTAGTGTTAAGACGTGCGCGAACGTCTCGTTATGCATTTCGCATTAGTGGCGAAATAAAATTTGTTGGATGAATTATTGGTACACACACACTGATTGAAAATGCGATTCTCTCGCCGGAAATTTTTTTTGTTAAGTTCCTAAACGAATTGATAAACAAATCCTCCAGGGAATGTTCCTGCATTTTGCGAGAAGAAAGCGTGGAACATCGCATTTTGATCCATATCTGAGGAGGAAGGAAATTTTACCAAACGTTAATTTTTAATTTTAATATTTTATCATTTTTGTTATTAAATTTGTAAATTTTGTTGTAAAATTTATCACTCGGTAAAAGATAATAGAAATTCAAGAAAATTTTAAATCCTTTAAGTCAAATATTAAAATAATAAAAAGGAATCATTAAGGATTTTTATTAAAAGAACTGGAAAAAATTAAATTTTTAGAATTCATAAGAATATTCTGAATTTTTTTAATTATTTCAAAAGTATTAAAGCAATTATCTTGATAAATAACAAAATTCTCAACAAAAATTCAATTATTTTTAGGAATTTTAATAAAAATCCTTGCTAAATTCAATTATTTTCAAAACTAACAATATTTATCATAAGAATTCAATTATTTTCAAAAGTAATAAAATTCTTCGAAGAAATTCAATTATTTTAGAAAAATTTTAACGAATATCTTGTGAAGAATTAAATTATCTCTACAAATAGCACAATTTTTCGCTAAATATTCAATTATTTTCAGAAGTTTTAATAAAATTCTTTCCAAAATTTTAATTATTTTCAAATGTTTTTCGCATTTCAAGTTATCGAAAAAATGTTTGATACAATTCTACGAATTCATTCAACCATTTTCATAATTAATAAAATTTCATTTAGGTATTCAATTATTTTCATCGCAGAATTTCAAATATTTTTCATACAGTTTTAAATAACTTCCTCGATAAATGCAATTATTCTTCAAAATTTGATTAAAACTTGACGAAAGTTTTCAATTTTAAGAAACATTTAATTATACAATAAATTATTTATTCGTAAAAATTCAATTTTAAGAACCATTTACACTCGATTCTTGTTATAACGAATCTCGTTACAACGTTCTCTCGTTATAACGAACATTAAAACTCTCGATACAACGACAAAAAAAACACGAACGAATTTAAGAATTCAATTTAACCAAAATTTTGGTTAACTCAAAAAAAAAACGACAAATTTAATCGACTCTTAACTTTATTTAACCAAAAGAATCTAGTGATCCGATTATTATTAAAAATACTTACTTTTTCTTTAAACTGATTCTATAATTTAAAAACTTTTAATATAAATAAACATACATTACGAAAAATTTTGCACGTATTTGACGTTTGAATAGAACGTGAAGTAGGATCTTCTCCTTCTGTCGTTATATCGAGATTTTGAAGTCCCGAGATCGTCGTTATAACGAGAATCGAGTGTAATTATTCAATAAATTATTTATTTTTGTATTTAAATAATTGTATTCTTGTAGAAATTTCTAATAAAAATTAATTTAAAAATGAATTTCGGTTGAAATTTTAGACAATAATGTAATATTAAGAGCATTATTATAAAATAATAATTTTATCACTGGGTTATTTTTAATTATTATAAAAACATAAATAAATCGATCAAAGTAATCAATTTCTTCATGTTTTATAATAATATTCTTAAAATTTGTTGAATTTAAATGTTTTGAAAAATTTTAATTATTGTTATTAATGTTTTCGAATAATTTTACAATGAAAGAAATTATTAAATAAATGTATTAGAACATTTTTCTCAGTATCTAATCATTTTTAGAGCGAATCAGAATATTCTTTAGGGCCAGGGAAAAAGTGAAAATTTTGTCTGGAAATTAGGGAAAAGTCAGGGAAAAACGAAGTTAAATTTTTGTGACAACCCTGTTTTAATATTTGATTTGGAGGATTGATAATTTTCTTGATATTTTATAATAACTTATTAACTTAATTTTAATATATTATAATTTTTCTTGAATTTGAAAATTTATTTTAAATTGACAATTGAAATTCCTTTCAAAGCAATTATTTAATAGTTTAATTATTATATATATATATATATATATATATATTTAGATATAAATTTAATTCAATTAAAAATTTATTTCATAATTAGACTAATTTATAATTGAAATAAGTAAGGAATTTATTCGAATAATCGAAAAGTAAATGAAATTCGAACATACCTTCTATATCCTCATTGATGTCATGACCATTATCGTAACGAGATCGTTTTTTCGGATCAGAAAGAATTCCATAAGCCTCGCCTACTTCTTTGAATTTCTTCTCTTGTTCCTTCTTCTCTCTGTCAGAAGCATTTGCATGACGATCTGAAATTTATTTCAATATTTCTTTAAATTAAATATAATTAAGTAAATTTCTTCAAATTAAATATAATTAATTCTGAATTCAACTTAAATAGTTAAGTCGAAAATTGTTTTTCTACTTAATGAAAATTTCCACTTCGTTTTCGATTCATTAAAAGTTTTAAATTTTAATTTCAAAAATCTTACCTGGATGATGGACCATCGCTCTTTTTCGATAAGCTTTCTTGATATCGTCTGTTGATGCATTTTTGTCAATTCCGAGAATTTTGTAATAATCTTTCCTTTGGGATTTTTTCAACGCGAGTTTAGCCTCTGTGAGTAATCGTTTGTTATCTAAAAATAAAACAAAAATATTAAATAAAATTTATAAAATAAATTTAAGTATTTAAATTGAAGTATTGCTTGATATATATTGCAAAGAAAAAGGTTTTGAAGACTTCGATATAAATAAATAAAGAGAATATTACTTCGAGTCTTGCTCATTTTGTATGCTTTCTCATAATCTCGTACAGCCTCTTCGAATTCCTGGAGGTCCATGTAACATTGTGCTCTTCTGAGTAAAGCTTTTAAATAATTTTCATCTAACCTGAGAGCTTCTGTACATTCTGTTACTGATTCGTTCAACCTGCCAAGCTAATAAGCGAACATACAATTATGTAAAATATTAAATTTTAAAAATAAAAGTCCAATAATTATCAAGTACATTATAATTGAAGAATTTTACCTTAGCGGCAACTGTTGCCTTATTAAAATGTAATTTTGCATTTGTTAACACATTTTGTGGATCTAATAATAATGCCTGGGTATAGAGATTATAAGCTTCTGCATAACGATTTTCCTTGAACGCTGTGTTTCCCTCCTCCTTCTTCAGCTTCAAAGATTTTGCTTTCTATAAACAGACAATGCGATTAAAATTCGAGTCGCTATAAATTTCGTATCAAATCACTACGTAAATTATAAATAATAATAATAACTATAAATTATACAATTTTTAAGTCAATTCTCAAATAATTAAAAAACAAAATTACAATAACAAAACTATTTTTAATTTCTAATCGAATTTTCTAAATTAATAATTTAATAATATTTATAATACTCGTTAGTTATTAGTTATTACACTCGTTTACTATTATTAAAATGATAAAGCGTGGCATTTAGTAAAAAATAAAAAATAGACCTTGTATATTTCTAGAGCTTTGCCATGATCGGGTGCTAGACGAAGTACTTGTTGAAAGTGAGTGAATGCCTTATCGATATTGTCTTGATAATATAAACACATACCACGAACATAAATTGCCTCAACATTTTGTTTGTCAATAATTAAAACATCACTGAAAACAAAAATCAAGATATTAATTGCAGAAAAATTCTAAAAAAAAATCTTGTATTTTTTTTTTAGGGAAAACAAAAGAGAAACTAACTTTGCAATATCTTGTGCCTCTTGATACCTTCCTAAAAATGTTAAACATTCCGCTTTTGCTAATTTAAATCTTGCGCATTGTGGACTCACGTCACAACAACGATCCATACAATAAACGACCTGAAAAAAAATAAAACAGTAATTAATTTCGAACATAAATAAATCTACAAATAGCTTCCAAAATTTTTATTAAAGTTTTTATGAATAATTAAATTCTTTTGACGAGTTTCTTTAAATATTTTGCAAATTTCTTCTTAATACTTTTAATTAAAAATTTGGAAAATAATTGAATTATAAACAACGAATTTTTTCAATTTTTTAAAATAATCTTGTCTGTTCATAATTATAATTATAATTATTAATTATAAGCATCATTATTAATTATAATTATAATTGAAAATTTGATTAATTCAATTTCATTAAAATTTATTGATACTAATTGAATTTCTGCAAAGAATTTTACTATTTGTGAAAGTAATTGAATCCTTCCAAAGAATGTTATTATTTATGAAAATAATTAAATATTGGCGTAGAATTTTATTAAAATTTTTGAAAATAATTGAATTGTGGAGAACAATTTAATTATTTATAAAGATAATTGATATTTCGAGATTTTAAAAAAAATTTTAAACATAATTGAATTTCTGCGAAGAATTTTATGGAAATTTATGAAAATAAATGAATTCTTGTGAAGAATTTTATTAATTTGGAAAATAATTGAATTGTACCTAATGATTACAATTTATAAAAATAATTGAATTTTGCAATGAATTTTATTAAAATTCCTGAAAATAATTGAATGTGGAGAAGAATTTTGCTATTTATAAAGATAATTGAAATGTTCAAATTTTTCAAATTTTTGAAAATAATTAAATTTCTGGAAATAATTTTATTAAATTTAAAAATAATTGAATTGTGATGAATATTGTTATTTATGAAAATAATTGAATTTTGCAAAGGATTTCATTAAAATTCCTGAAAATAATTGAATTTTGTCGAAGAATTTTACTATTCATTTATAAAGATAATTAAAATGTTGACAATGTTCTTTAGATTTTTTGAAAATAATTTAATTTTTGCGAAGAATTTTATTAATTTTAAAAATAATTGAATTGTGATGAATATTGTCATTTATGAAAATAATTGAATTTTGCAATGAATTTTACTTAAAATTGAATTTCGATGAAAAATTTTGCTATTTACAAAGATAATTGAAATCTTGACGAGAACTTTTAAACAATTTTTGAACATAATTGAATTTTTATGAAGAATTTTATTAATTTGGAAAATAATTGAATTGTTATGAATACAATTTATAAAAATAATTGAATTTTGCAATGAATTTTACTATTTAGAAAATAATTGATATAAAACGCGATTTTTTGAAAACAAATAAAAATAATAAAACTTTTTTTAATTTGGTAAAAAAATTCCTGGCTTATTCCCGGTTTTTCCCGGTCAAATTAAATTCCTAGCTATTTCCCGGTTAGTAGACACTCTGTATAGTGAATAATTATTATTTTGAAAATATAAATTAACTAATGTGAGAATTTAAAAATTACTTTTCGAAAATCTTTTGCTGCATAAGCTGCTTCCGATTCAACGATGAATCTTCGTAAGTGATCAATTTCTCTTAATTCAGTTGTAAATGATGAATTTAATGGATCTAGTTCCTTTAATTTATTTATTGTTGTTTCGGCGTTCACAATATCACCGAGCACTATACTGCATTTCACTATACGAAAATGTGCCTGAAAATGATAAAAAAAAATTATTTTCTATGCAAATAAGAACTAAAAATAAATAAATAGAAATTAAAATAAACAGAAAAATAAATAGAAAATTAGTAGAAAATTATTAGAAAATTAATAGAAAAAATAGAAAATCAAATAGAATTTAAAAAATTTAATTAAATACCTTAACAAACATTGGGTCTAATTCCACCGATTTTTGGGCATCTTTTAAAGCGTCTCGATAGAGACTCAACATCATATAACATGCTGATCGATTGCTATAATATCTTGATACATTGGGGCATAATTCTACATAAAAATAAATACAAATTTTAAAAATCAATAGTTGAGCGAAACATATTTCTATATTATTATTAGCTAATTATATTCAACTCATTCAACTTGACCTACCAATAGCTTCACTGTATCCGACTAAAGCTTTTTTATACTCCTTTGTGGCATAGAATTTGTTGGCCTCTTCCTTTTTTAATTCTGCTAATCTGAAATAAAAATTACATTTCGTTGAGGAAATTAAATAACCCAATTTTATATTAAATAATTTATTTCTAAAATTATTATTACTAATAATTAACATAAAAAGCTAATTTCAAACCAAAATAAGTAAAATATATCTACATTTCTAATTACTGTAAATAAAAATTTTATTTTTTATTTAAAATACAGGAAAAATTCAGAAGAAGAACAAATTAATCAAATTAATTAACGACTAGTTGGATTAATTTTTATATTGCAAAATAGAATTTAAAATTGGACTGTTATACATTGGGAAATAAACAACTTACGAAATATTAAAAGTGCGGTCTACATTTGACAGTGTCATGTTTTATAAAAGTTTAAAACAGTTAAGACATTATCGTAAAGAATAACTTTAGAATTATTTTTAGCTATTAATTAAATATATTCGTAATAAAAATAATTTGACAGGATAACCTCAACAAAAGGTGTTTTATCAATATGGAGTAACCACACTCACACAATCAAGAAATCATCTTATACAATCTGAAATTTGCCAATTTCAATTTAAAACATTTTTTCTAGTAATATTTTTTTTTAATAATAAAATATTTAAATTTGACGATTTTACAAATAGGAAATTTTCATTTTCATTCATTCCATTGATTTCATTGGATAAAAACGGAAAAATTAAATTATTTTGACAAAAATTTTGTAAATTTTGTTATTAACAAAAAGTGACTAATTTTTATAAAATTAAATAAAAACAAATTTATTTCGTAACTTGTGCAGATTTTTTTAATTCCTATTATGGTATTCATTACTATTAAAGTCTGACATTTTGTAAAGGTTATAAATATTTATAGTAAGAGTGAACTGGTTGAGTGTAATTGAATGAACTCATTTGGGGACATCAACAAAAATTTTAGAAAACGAATGACAACGGCCTACTTTGTTTGTCACGGTTTACACTCAGCAATTTACAGTTATATTAAATGTGCAATGTTTACGAAATGGAAAGGATGGAAAGTAACAATATCTTACGTGATTGTAAATTGCAACAAAAGGTATTATATTCCTTGTATTAGATTACAAAAAGTAGTTTCAAATTAACGGTAAAACTGTACCTACAAGTAAAATGAATTTTCAAAAATGAAAAAAAAAATTATGAACTTGAAAGTTATTGATTGTTGTGAAATATGTGCAAAAAAATTGCACTTTTTACAAGAAACGGTATAAATCTGCAAGCGTTGGAAATTACTTCAAAAAGGTTATGTAACTCAAAATTCATTGCCAATTTTAAGAAAATATTAAAACAAGCAACCATAATTCTTTTTTTTCTGGTATAAAGTATAAAGTAGAACTCAAAGCTTACATTTCAGCCTCAGGGGATGACGCACTCGGAATTGTTGGGTTTATTGTTGGAATTTCATTCAACACTTCGTCTGCCATGACTTATTAAAGAGAGATAATCACAAATTTTAATGCAGCATTCAGAAATCAGATGAAAATTAATGTTTTACTAATTAATCTTTATTACTAGGAAACAATATTCACATGCAATTTCCTTGGAGCAAAAATTGCCACACTCGCCAAGGAAATGTGACGGAAAAGAAAGGACAGGATTTTGTCAATTGTCAAAAAATTGCGTGAATAGACTGTCCTGGGTTGTCGGGAAAAGGGCTTTAAAACCTTATTAATTAACGAAAATCCCAGACAACTGCAAATTATTGTAATGCATTAAATCGAAAATATTCTAATTTAAATATATATTTTTATTAACTCTATTGTTTTTTAAAAAATGTCACAAATGTCATGGCACAAAATCAATAACTATAATTATAAACAATTGTGAAAATCTTGAAAATCTTAAGATTTCCTCCCTGCGCATGTGCGAAAGAAACATACTCTATTGGTTTAGATTTCTTCCGCGAAAATATGAAATACTTGCGGAATAAAAAGAAATTTGCTTTGTTTTTCAATATGAAAAAACGATTTCCGTTAATAAAAAAATATATTTTGTAAGAAGGTATAGAAAACATAATTTATTTTCAGTTTAGAAACACTTACTGACGTCACTTCGATATTATAATATCGAAGTGACGTCAGAAAGTGTCAATGTGGTGGTCGTGGTGTCAATCAATACGAACATAACCTCAAATTCTATCGAAAACATTGTCAGTGGAAAAGTGTGCTAAAGATTATATTTATAAGAATAAACTTTATTTCTTGCAGTAATTAAAAACTGGTATTTGGAGACAATTATTTACTAAATATGTTTCAAGTGTAATAATAAAATTAACCAAAGAAATCGGTTTTGTTTCTAAACATCAAAAATAATGGGACCACCGAAAAGATTCAAGAAAGACACATCAGGTAATTTTTTTTATTTATTAGTTTAGTAAGTTAATTTATATTCTGAATAATTCAAAAAACTATATTCGAATAAAACAGAATTTTACAGTATTATATTGTTTCTATTTAAATAGCATGTGTTTAAAATCTGTATAATTTAGAAAAAGAAAAATCCAAAGGTGACAAATTTTTGTCAAATATATTAATGTAATCTTTTTTAGATAAACGTTTTGTTAAAAAAACTAAGGATGATTATGAGGATTATATCGAAGAGGAAACCGCTGATGGGGAACCAGAGGGAATTCCCACAGCAGCCTCTGTTGATATTGAAAAAAGTGGAACAATTACAGAAGATGAATTTGGAGCAAAAGATTATCGTGCACTAATGAGTTTAAAAACAGATCATGAATCCAGAGCTCTATGGGTCGTAAGTAGAAAATCTAGCACAATTTATTAAAAATAGATGTTTTTAATTTTTTCATTATTATAATAAATATAGCAAAACGTAGATTTTACGTTTTGGATTATTCGAGATTATTCATAATGGTAATAATTTTAAAATCATACAATATCGACAAAAATAAAAGTTTTTAATTGTTTTCTAAGTTCTGAATGATAATTGACTAATTTATTTAGTAATTAATTCATTGATTACTATTAATAATAACAAAGTACATGTTCCGGTAATCTGTTCGCAGTTTGAAATTTCTTTAAAGAATTTTATTAAAATTAAGTATGTTCAAATAAATTCAATAAAAAATAATTATTAAAATTTATATCTTACAATTAGTCAATTGATGAATAAATTAATAATAAATAACGAATTAATTTTTCAGGCACCAAATGGACATATCTTTTTAGAATCATTTTCACCAGTTTATAAACAAGCTCAAGATTTTTTAGTCGCAATCGCCGAACCCGTATCACGTCCTAAATACATTCACGAGGTGAATTTCTATAATTTTATTTTTGGAAATTAATTTCATTTTAATAATTTATATGACAATAATGGATATTTTTGCAGTACAAATTGACAGCTTACTCTCTATATGCAGCTGTTAGTGTTGGTCTTCAAACACACGATATAATTGAATATCTTGATAAACTGAGCAAAACAAGTATTCCCAATGGAATTGTTGAATTTATCAAAATGTGTACTTTGTCTTACGGAAAGGTCAGTTTTCTTAATAATAAGTAAACAAATTAGTTACTGCAATAACAATAAACTTATTTATTATTGTGATACATATTTATTTTTAATTTAAAACAAATTTGTTTAAATTTATTTAAAAATACAAATTTATATTATCTTTTTTAATATAATTTTTTAATAGTATTTTTTTAACATTATTTCTTTTATTTTATTTTAATTATAAACGGAACGTGCCCTCTTTGATATTATTTATTCTTTTAATAATGTTTATTATTTTAATGTTTTAATATTTTAAAAGATAGAACAATTGTAGACCGAATGGTAATTATTATGAAACAATAGTCTTTTTAATGAATTTTCTAAAGAATTTTTCGTTTTCTGTTTTTTCAGGTCAAACTGGTTTTGAAGCATAACAAATATTTTATAGAATCCGCATTTCCAGAAGTTTTACAAACGTTACTAAAAGATCGAACTATTCAAGACTGCAGAATCACGCGTAGTGTTGATGAAGTTGATAAAGATGGATTAATTACTTGTATTCAAGAGAAATCTGAAGCCCTACAGGTACACACATTGTTAATTCCATTCTATTAAATATCTCCTTTTTGTTCGAATAAATTATTTAGGCTCGAAACAAAAAGAAAAAAAAACTTAAGTAAACATTATTAATATTAATTAAAGGAAATGAATTTATCATTCGGTAATTAAATATTAAAGGTGAAAGAAGTTAACAATTTTTCCGAATCAATCTCACAAATAATAAATAATAATACATATGAAACTCGAGAGCTTTAATTATTAATATTGTTTTGAATCTGTTTGTTAGAATTTAAAAATTATCAGAATAGAATAAAAATTTACAATTTATTTAAAAATATACAATTACAGTTTGGATCGAAGCCAACTACAGCAGCAGCAGCAACGGCAGCAACAACGACAACAACAACTGAGACTTCCAGTTCTAGTAAAACAATTCCGGATGAAATAGCAACTGTTTATGAGAAAATTGATAAGGAAGATGAGGACGAGGAGGAAGAACAGCAATTGAAAACTATAAGTTTTGAAGTTAACCAAGTAAGTTGACTGTTCAATTAAATTTAACAGTGGAAATTTTAGAACAATAAAATTTAATCATTAATTTAATACAATAATAAATTATTGTTTATGCTTACAATTATTATTATTATTATTATTATTATTACTATTTTTATTATTATTATTACTATTATTATTTTTAATATGTATTACTATTATTATTGTTAAATTAAAAATTTTTTATTACATTAAATTTACGTCATTTTATTATTATATATTTATTTTCAGGAAAAAATTGAAGTGATACAGAAAAGATGTATAGAATTAGATCATCCATTATTAGCCGAATACGATTTTAGAAATGATACAGTTAATCCAAACATAAAGTATGTAATTTTCCTTGTTTTCTTTTTAATTTCACTTATTCTAAAAATATAGAAAAAAAATTAATTCAGTATAGTATAATTTGTCGCAAATAGTTAATTTTAGTAAAGAATAAATAATTTTCAATAGACATGTTTTAAAAGTATTGAAATTAATTTCTTTTAATCTCATATTTCAAAGAAATTAAAATAATATTGAATAATAATAAAATAATTATTAAACAATTTTAGCATCGATCTGAAACCTTCAGCAGTTTTGAGGCCATATCAAGAGAAGAGTTTGCGGAAAATGTTTGGAAATGGTCGAGCAAGATCCGGAGTAATTGTCCTGCCTTGCGGTAAATATTCCGAATTTTTAGAAAGTTTTATAAAAGCAAAAGCATTTAGAAATGAAATATTTTAATGGAAAATAGAAATCTATGCTTAGAATTTTCAGTAAATTATTCTTTTTAATTAAATCAATTCAATAATATAATAAAACGAAAGGGTTGCCACGCAACCTGGAAAACCTGGAAATGTCAGGGAATTTTTATCGGAATCCTGGAAAATTATTGTTTTCTAAAGTTATTGTGCTTATTTTTGAAATCTAATTTTTCTTAAATATTTCAAAATTAATTCAATTTTAAAAGAGTTGCGTTTACAATTTTTCTTCGCGATAATTCAATTTTCCAAAAGAATTCAATTATTAAAAAAATTGGAATAAAATTCTACACAAACATTCAATTATTTTCATAAATAATAAAAATCTTTATAGTTTTTCAATTATTTTCATAAATAATAAAACTCATCGCGGAATTTTTATTATTTTCAATACAATTTTAATGAAATTTCTCGAAAAATGTAATTATTTTTAAAAATTTTATGAAAATTCATCAAAGAAATTCAATTAAATTTTTAAAGCCTTCCTATAATTTATTTATTAAAATTTAAATATTATTGTCAATACATTTTTAATTAAATTTCTTGTATTACATTATTTTCAAAAAATTTAATGAAATTATTTTTAACAATTCAATTATCTTTCAAAATAATTTTAATAAAATTCTTCGTAAAAATTTAATTAATTACAATAATTTATCAAAATTCAATTATTTTCAGTATCTACTATTTCAATAAAATTTCACAAAAGAATTTAATTAGGTATTTAAAAAGAAATATTACAAAATTCGTCTCAAGAATTCAATTATTTCGATTATTTTTTGAAATAATAAAACTCTTCTTCAAAATTCAATTATTTTCAAAAATTTTTATAAAATTCTTGGCAAAATTTCAATTATTTTCAAAAACTTTTCTCAATTCAATAAAATTTTTTAGAAAGATTCAATTATTTTTAATACAATTTTAATCTAATTTCTCGAAAAATGAAATTATAAACTTAAAAGTGTTATTAAAATTCGTCAGAAGAATTTTAATTACCTATTTAAAAATTTGTTTATAAAATTCTTTATGAGAGTTCAATTTTAAAAAACATTCAATTCTTCAATAAATTTATTTGCATTTTATTTGTATTTAAATAATTGAATTCTCGTAGAATTTTCTAATAAAAATTGATTTAAATATGAATTTCAGTTAAAATTTTAGATAATAATATAATTGAATATTAAACTCTAAATTTGAATTAGTGACCGACTTTTTGCTTTTGAATTAGCAGAGTTTAATAATAAATTGTCGTTTCTACTAATTTAATAGTAAAATTTACTAATTAAAAAAAAACTTCAAAAAAATTCAAAAAGGCAGTCACTAATTCCAATTAGTAAAGATTTTTACTAATTCGAATTTAGAGAGAAAGTATTATAGCGTGAATTTTTAGAAATAATTGAATTTTGAAAAGGTTTCAAATTATAATCTTTGAATGTTTAAATTTTTCACATTTTTAACTGAAAATTGTGTAAATTTAATTTTTTTAAAAATTTAATTGGATTTTTTTTGAGTCATTTGAAGTATTTAGTTTCTAATATATTTTTAATTGAAGAATTTCCGAATAATCGAAATTTCATAAAATTTAATTGTAAACAAATAGATATGAAAATTGTCAAAGAACTTTTTCAAAAATTATTAAAAATAGTAATTGATTTAAAGAAGAATTTTAGTTAAAAATTCTGGAAAACAAAAAGGTTTGAATTTGAAATTTTTTGAAGATCTAAATTTCGCAAAGAATAAAAATTTAATTTAATTTTTGGGATTATTATTTGTTTTAACAAATTGAAAATTTATTTATTTATAGGTGCGGGTAAAAGTTTAGTTGGAGTCACCGCTTGTTGTACAGTCAGAAAGCGAGCCCTAGTCCTTTGTAATTCTGGTGTTTCCGTCGAACAATGGAAGCAACAATTTAAAATGTGGTCCACTGCTGACGATTCAATGATATGTCGATTCACAAGCGAGGCAAAAGATAAACCAATGGGTTGTGGAATTTTAATCACCACATATTCTATGATTACGCATACTCAAAAGCGTTCATGGGAAGCTGAACAAACGATGAAGTGGCTTCAAGATCAAGAATGGGGAATAATGGTTTTAGATGGTAATTAAATTAAATAAATTAAATTAATTTAAAATTAATTAAATGGATTTCAAATCATTGAAATTAATTTTAAATAGTCATTAATTTACTGTTTTTTTTTAATTACACAGAGGTACACTCGATACCTGCGAAAATGTTCAGAAGAGTATTAACGATAGTTCAATCGCATTGCAAATTGGGATTGACTGCCACATTGTTGCGTGAGGATGATAAAATTGCAGACCTTAATTTTTTAATTGGCCCTAAACTGTACGAGGCTAATTGGTTGGAATTGCAAAAGCGAGGATTTATAGCAAGAGTTCAATGCGCCGAAGTTTGGTGTCCGATGACTGCGGAATTTTATAGAGAATACCTCAATTGTAAAATGAGTAGAAAATTGGTATGTTATTGATATTTGAAATTTTCAAGAATTAGCAATGAATTTTCATTGTATTAATTTTCAAGTTTCATTTTCAAGTTTCGTTTTATTAATTATCCAGTTTTTAGCATTGGAATCTTTTTAGCATTTTTCGACTTGTTAAATTTTAATTATTACCATTTTAACAAAAAGAAAATGGTAAATTTGAAATTGTTAATTTTTCTTTTTCAGTTATTGTACGTAATGAATCCGAATAAATTTCGATACTGTCAATATCTCATTCGATATCACGAGAGGCGTGGAGATAAGACAATTGTCTTCTCGGACAATGTTTTTGCTTTGAAGCATTACGCTAAGGAAATGCAGAGACCTTTTATTTACGGTCCAACGAGTCAGGTAAATTTAGAAATTATTTTATTTTCTAATTTTCTAATGATCCTAAAGTTCTAAACGTTCAATTGAACGAAATTTATTTATTTCTTCTTCAAATTAAATTTGTATTGCCATAATTTTGAGTTGCAGTAAAAAAAAATAATTAACTAAAATTTCGAAATTGATTTCAAATAACTTTTGTATTTTTGTTTATTTTAGAAAAGCCAAATAGAAACTAAAAAAAGTAGCATAAACAATACAAAATTGTATCATACAAAAATGCTGTATATTTAATTTCTTATTTCAGAGTGAAAGAATACAAATTCTTCAGAACTTCAAGTATAATATAAAAGTGAACACAATATTTGTGAGTAAAGTCGCTGACACGTCTTTTGATTTACCAGAAGCTAATGTTTTGATTCAAATATCGTCACACGGTGGATCGAGACGTCAGGAAGCTCAACGATTGGGAAGAATTTTACGTGCCAAAAAAGGTGATTATTTATTTTTTGAGTTCTGAACGTTCAAATGAACAAAAGTTATTTATTTCTTCTTCAAAGTAAATTTTTATTGCAATAATTTTGCGTAACAATCAAAGAAAATTATAAAGTTTCTAAATGTAAATTTTAAGTTTATCTTTTTGCAATCAGTAAAAGAAAATATTTTTTACTCCAAATATTTCACATTTTTAATATTTTTAAATATTTTGTTTAATATTTAATATTTCTTATTTATTGAATTATTTGTTTTGATTTGCAATTAATTGCTTTAATTGAAGTTATACATTTTTTTTGCTTATTAATTACAGGAGCAATTGCTGAAGACTATAATGCCTTCTTTTACACTCTGGTCTCTCAAGATACATTCGAAATGGATTATTCCAGAAGGCGACAACAGTTTTTAGTAAATCAGGGTTACGCTTATAAAGTCATCACCAAATTAGCTGGAATGGATGAGGTCAGTATTTTTTTTTAAAGTAAATTCATAGAATTTTCAACTTAAAAAAAGTTGAAAACAAGTTTTTAAAAAAATAGGGTTGCCACAGGTAAGGGAATTCGGGGAAAAGTCAGGGAAAGTAGAATTGATTAGGGAAAACAGGGAAAAGTCAGAGATTTTTATTAAAAATTCTGGAAAATATTAAATTTTTAGAGTTAATTTAATTAGAAATTTTAAAGAAATTATTTTTTTTTTATTTAAATAATTCAAACTTTTTTTTAAATTAGTTGAATTTTTTAAATTATATTTAATTATTTTAAAAGTTTTAACGCAATTCTACGAAAGAATTCAATTATCTTGATAAATAACAAAATAACAACATTCATCACAATAATTAAATTATTTTCAAACGTAATAAACTTCTTCGCAGAAATTCAATTATTTTCAAAAATTTTAATAAAATTCTGTGCAAGAATTCAATTATTTTCATTAATATTATAATTCTTCACGGGAATTTAATTATTTTCAATCTACAAATTAAATGAAATTCCTCGAATAAATTCAATTATGTTTAATACAATTTTAATTCAATTTCTAGAAAGTGCCTATTTTAATTTTCCTTAAAACACTTAAACAATTAATTATTATTTTCAATAAATAAAATAAACTAAATTTCTTGGCACGAAATCAATTATTTCCATGAATAATAAAATTCTTCGGTGGAATTCAATTATTTTCAAAAATTTTAATAAAATTCTTGTCAAAATTTCAATTATTTTAAAAAATTTTCTAAAAGAATTAAATTATTTAATAACAATTTTAATAAAACTCTACGCAACCTTGGAAATTATTTTCATAATAAATAATAAAATAATAATTTCTTCAATTAATTTAAAAAATTATGATAAAATGCTTTATAAATTTGGAAAATTATAATAAAATTGATCAATACAATTATTTTCGTAAAATATAACATTCTTCCTAGGAATACAATTATTGTCCAAAATGTTTATAAAATTGAATTGAATGGAAATTGAATTGAATTGAATTGAATTTTTCAAAAATAAACATTTCTACAGGAATTCAATTATTTAAAAAAAATTGAATAAAATTCTTCGTCAGATTTCAATTATTTTCAATGTTTTAATGAAATTTCTCAATGGAATTTAATTATTTTCGAAAAGTATTTAAAAATTCTGTGAAATTCAATTATTTAAAAAAATTTGAATTAAATTCTTGAAAGAATTTTTTAATAAAATTTGTTGCAAGAATTCAATTATTTTCATAAATAACAAAAGTTATCGTAGAATTTTAATTATTTTTTATACAATTTTAAATAAAATGATAGAAAATTGCATTTATTCTTAAATTGTTTTTTTTCAAAGTCCGCCGAAAGAATTTAATTATTTAAAAAATTTTGATTTAATTCTTCATAAAAGTTCAATTTTTAGAAATATTTAATTATTTAATAAATCTGGAAATCAGGGAAAAATAATTTAATTGTTGTGGCAATCCTGAAAAAAAACTAAAGATGGATAAAAATTATTGTTTTTTACTTAAAGGAATCGGATTTATTTTACAAAACACGAGAGGAACAAATACAATTGCTGCAAAAAGTTTTATCAGCCAGTGATATGGATGCTGATGAAGAAAGAATTCCAGGAGAGGGTGGACGTTCCGTAAGTTATTTTCTTCTTCTTTTTACGCTTTTTAATTCAATTTAAATTGAAGACTAACTTTTAAAAATTTTAAATTAACTTTTAAATTACAAAAAATTATTAAATTTTATTAAATTATTAAATTAAATAATAAAATTATAAAATTCAAAAAGTAATTAAATTCAAAAATCTATATTAATTTTTTTCTCTATTTGCAGATTGTTCGCAAAGCTGGAAATATGGCGTCAACTTCTGGAGCGGACGACGCTGTTTATTACGAATACAAAAAATTGAATGCTAACGCACAAAGCAAACATCCTCTATTTAAAAAATACAGGAACTAAATCGTACAATTCGGACTTTGTAAGTTTTGTTTCACGCCCTATTTAGTTAATAATTATATAATTTTTTCATCAAAAAAGTAATTTATTATTAAGAAATATATAATTCGTAAGTTTACGTTCACGATTGTTTATTGCAATCCTTATTAATATTTTTGCAATCCTTGCAATCCTTGCAATCCTTTTGGAATGAAATTTTTTGATTTTAAAAAATTTTAATTTTGAAAAGAATGAATATGAACTGAATGATTGTACGAATATAAATGAATTGATAGTATAATGGAAAAGAGAGTTTTGATTCAATTAAGATTTCGAACATATAAAGGATTTTTCTAAATAAAAGAAAAAGTATTGTTATTCTGAGCTCACGAAGCATTTGTTCGCAGGAAATGAAAGAAGATAATATATAGAAAAGCAATTGTTGTTGCACGTCGTAAAAAAAAGTATATATTTTGAAGTGTGCAAACTTGTGTGACAGTTGATATTATCTGATAGCGTGCTCTGGATGAAAATTGCTGATTCGTGATTTGAAAAGGGTCAAAGAAAAGGGGGGTGAAAGGAAAGGAAAGGGTTTGTGTGTCGTTGAAGCTTGGAGACGAAGTAAAGCAGAGAAGCAAAACAGCAACACACACGGAAAGTAGGCCATAGCGAGTGGCAAGACTACACGGAGAGAAATCTGTTGCTCTTAGCGCATGAGCAGGCCGTACTAAAAGCGCATACACACCACCATGCGTAAGTTGCAAGAAATCCATGCTGATTTTTCATGGATTTGAGCAACTGTGGCACAAGTGGAAAAAAGCTGTGCAAAGTTAGCACCGGCCTTTGCAAAATTAGGTACAGACGTCTATGCGAAAAGCGAACCAAAATGTCTCTAGCGTTATTCGTAACACATTTCTCTCCGTGTACGACTTGCAGCTCAAAGTATGGCACACACAAAAACCGTTTCGTGGATGAGAGTTTCCGACAAAAGTTTGTGGAGCCCATCGATCCTGGTGCACCTGACAGAAAGGGTCATTAAACTATATGTTTTCCTAGTGCCCTGCCTACCATTTTATATAAACACACATATGTATATAGGCAATACTTCACATTATTATTTCTATCGATGTCCCTGCGGTACTGTAAAGCTTAAACGTAGACATGAATTTACGATGCTCTAATTTCCCTTGTCGCTTGAGTTGAAATTCTCGGTGTACAACAATGTATATGTCAGAGAGAGAGAATATGGACTTTCGATGAGGTTGTGTCCTCATTTAAAAAACCGCATTTGGGGAAAAGTACAAAGAAATGGAATATGAGCGTCTCTCGAGTTTTTACCGGATTCATAAAGCATTCGATTCTCATGTTATATACTATCAACTTGCGTTATACTTGCGACTCCGATTTTATCGTCGTTCAAATAAAATCCCAACACAGGTGTGATTTCTAGTTTTTATTTTTTTATTTTTAAAATATAACTTTTAACCATTTTATTTTCACTTGTTCTTTCCTTTAATCTACACAGGCCTAAAGTCATAAGAAGAATAAAGTCTTATAGAGACCAATAATTCAATGGAGTTTCCAAAAAATATCCTGGATTGTAGTGAAAACTAGACTAGAAATTCTTATCATTTCCCAAAATTCAGGCTATTTTTAAGGTAAAAACAAGTAAAAATTAATAATATGAATATAAACAAAAGTACATAACCTAACTTTATTTGTTATTCTTTTAACAGCGCCGTCATACTGTAATATTATTTATATTGCAGTCGGTAATTTGTTTCCCTCGGTCGGTAATGAGTACCAAAAGTCACCGCGGCGAGCGCTGTGAGCAATCAAAATGGCCGCCATTCTGGAGTTTTGCCCACGTCGTTCACATCGTTCACATGTAAAAGCAGCAATACAAATAGTAAAAGTAATCAGTTTCAGTACAGTTTGTCACAATAATGAATAATATGTCGATTTGGTCAAAGGAGATGTTTGAAAAACCAAGAAAAGACAGATGGATTGAAGAAATATTGGCGCTTAGAACTATGACAAGGTAAGTGAAAAATCAGTCTCCAATTTTCACTTATTTTCATCGTTTGTTTTTGTTTGTCGTTTTGAAAATAATGAACAACTGGATTATTTTCCAGTAAACTTAAGATATTTTATTCGGAACGATATTTTAGTTCTGGAAAAATGAATGAATTATTCCAATAAAAGTCCTTTTACCCCCCCCCCCCCTGATACGAAAATAATTTCATTGAAATATTCCAAAATAAGTGCAGGAAAGTAATGTACTGTAATAAATATGTACATTTTTCGTAATATTAGACAAAATTTTCTTAAAATCGGAATGTTTAATATTGTGACGCGCTCTTAAGGGATTTAAATAGCCAAAAAGCAAGAAAATGAAGACAAACATAACCTATAAATCGCTTCCTTTTAAAGTTCGTTTCAGTAGAGTTCGTCATATGAATATATTTCTAAAATAGGGGAGAAATATTACTTCGGATGAATAATAATCTCAGAAGAAATCAGTATTTCGAAGTCATAGACTTGATAAAAAATATATAAATTAAAGAAACATATTTAAATAAATAAATGTTAATTAATAAATTGACAAATATTAATTGACAAAACTATTTATTATAGTATATTTACAATAAAATTAGGAAAATATTTAATGATTGAAGCTATCACTCGGCAAATTTTAATAATTAAGTTGAAATTAAGAAAATATTAATAAATTTAATATAAAAAATACAATTTTTTCATCGAAATTAAATATTGAAAAAAAATGATCGGAAAACGGTTTTACAACAAAATTTGTATTTTTTATTTTAATAGTTTTTATTTGATAATATTTATTTAATAAATTATTAAATATTAAATAATTATAATTTTGAAAATATAAATGCAAAAAAGATTTTATTTTATCGAAAATTTGTAATTATTGTTTTGTAAAAATAGGCAGAATATTTTAAAAAGTTATTTTGAAATGTTTGAGGGATAAGAGAATTTATGTTAAAAACGACCCTCTTATATATTTGAATAACAATCAGATTTATGAAGGGGGTTCACAAATATTTTACTAGGATTATGATTTATATCTTATTTGAGCAATATATTTATTTAGATTTCATGGATTTCTTCTTTTTTTTGTAAAAAACATTTTTTTTTGTTTTGCTTTGAAAAATTTTAATTTTATAAATTTAAATACAGCGTCCAATGGGAAGTATCAGACAATCCCTTGAAAAATAAGAGGAAATGGATATAACAATTTGTCGATTTTATATAAATAATATTTATTCTATCGCTTATTTCAATGAAATTATTTTTACCTTAAAATATTTTTATTCAAAGAATATAAAATTTTTAAAGTAATTTTAAATATATTCTCAATTAATTTTGAACGTTTTAAAATATTCGAAATTGTTTTTAAATATTTTGAAATACTTTGAAATATTTAGAATTATTTTCAAGTATACTAAAATAATACCCGCACACTGAAAAAAAAATTATTTGATTCAAATAATCGATTAATTAACTATTATCAATATTAAATATTTAATTGAATCAAATAATATTTATATTGGAGTCAATTAAATGGTATTTGAACCAATAATTTCAGTATTTGAAGTAAATACCATTTAATTGACACTAATAAATATTATTTGATTCAAGTAAACATTTAATTGATAATAGTCAATTAATTGATTATTTGAATCAACTAATTTTTTTTCAGTGTAAGCTATCAGACCATCAAAATTTGGATAAAATCACATTAAAAATTTTTTTTTTCCAATTTTAATAATTTCTGTCATTTGGAAATCACCTAATTTGTCGTAGGGATCGAGCCTTACAGGAACCTAAAGAATACAAAATTTTATTTCAACTTTTAAGTAGTAGCAGGCCCACCCGTACGCCATCAGACAATCAATATTTGGTTAAAATCACATTAAAAATTTATTTTTTCTAATTTTAATAATTTCTGTCATCTGGAAATCACCTAATTTGTAGTAGAGATCAAGCCTTAGAGGATCCTAAAGAATGCAAAATTTTATTTTAACTTTTAAGTAGTAGCAGGTCCACCCGTACGCCATCAGACAATTAAAATTTGGTTAAAATCACATTAAGAATTTATTTTTTCTAGTTTTTCTAATTTCTGTTATTCGGAAATCGTCTAAGTTGTAGTAGGCGTCGAACCTTAGAGGATCCTAAAGGATAGAATATTTTATTTCAACTTTTAAGTAGTAGCAGGTCCACCCGCACGCCATCAGACAATCAAAATTTTAATAATTTCTGTTATCTGGAAATCACCTAATTTGTAGTAGGGATCGAGCC
The DNA here is from genome assembly GCA_032872505.1 of Leptopilina syphax. Taxonomy (NCBI): domain Eukaryota; kingdom Metazoa; phylum Arthropoda; class Insecta; order Hymenoptera; family Figitidae; genus Leptopilina; species Leptopilina syphax. The sequence goes on along the minus strand of CM065468.1, from coordinate 19,175,579 downwards.
TTAGAGGATCCTAAAGGATAGAACATTTTATTTCAATTTTTAAGTAGTAGCAGGTCCATCTGTATGCTATCAGACAATTGATTTGTCTATGAAAAGACGTTTAAATAAATTCTTATCAATTCTATTAATTTTTGTGGACTTTAAAAAAATTAATAATTTTAGAATCTATCATTCTACTAATATAAAAAAAAATTTGTTTATTTTTTAAACAAAGATAGACTGCAGTATTTAATTAGTATGATATATTATGTGACAGCATAAAATTCTTACAGTTAAAATTTATTAGTGGTTTAAATGTTTTTTTACATGATTTCATTTATATTTACATGTTGTTATCGGGGTTATCCTTGTTCATTAATTGAAAAGTCTAATAAATAAACAATAGAAATTGTTTTTAAAATTTTAATATTAATTAATTTTTTTTGTTGGAACTTGAAGCCGAAATTGACCCTAAATTTTTCGTAAATAGAAAAACTCTTAATACGACATATTTTTAGAATTTTTGAAGATGTTTCTGTTAGCTTGATGTAAAGGTGACAAAACCATGCATTTCGTAAAAAGAAATGAGGAGCCTGAAATTTGGCAATGGGGCATTAAATTAGCCTTAAATGACCCCTTAATTATGCAATAGGTTCCATCGTGATCCTGCAATAGGGTTCTGTCAGGTTTATGTAGCTCATTTATTTGTTCAATAATTAATTTATTACGATTATGAAAATTATATAAAACAATATATATATATATATATTCTGTATATAAAATTCAAATTAAAAGAAGTAATAAAAATTTTGTTAAAGAATAAAAACTTTAGGAACATCAGAACTGCAGGGACAAATATGAATTTATTTATAAAGCTCTGTAAATTTGAATTATGTTTATTAATTCAAATTTGAAGAGCATTTCAAATAAATTTCCTATTTTTTCTTGCAGTTTTGATGTACCTAAAGTTTTTATTTCGTCTGTGTTGGCAATTAAATCGGAGTTCTTTTAAGAAATAACTTTAGATTTAATTTATTAAAGTCGAAATAATTTAATAAGTTTCCAAATAAGTTTAAGAGAAGGCATAGAGCAGTAGAAGAAAAATTCTTTTCCTCACAGTAATTTAATACTTTTTTTCACATTGATTTATTGAAAGTAGAGAGAGGTGTGAAAAGTACAACTTAAAATCTATATCACGTTCGTCATAACCAGTTTTTTGGAGGGTAGTTTCATTTTTATGAATTCAGATACATAAAAGCTCGACAGATCCTCTCAATCGGAAGTGAAGTGCCCGGATGATGGTCCTTAGCCTTGTCATCTGGTTTTCAGGTCTTTCGTCAGAGAAATCCCGTTCTACCATTTTTTGCGCGCCACCCTCTTGATTCCGAGTGAAGTTCATTGTATGAACGAGCATATATAGAAGGTTGCTGATAAAAATAAAAGAAGAAAAAGGCAGTCGGTGCAGCTAGGTACCAGGGGGTGCACGTCTAGAATCAAGAGTGTGGGAAAGGGTAGTTGCAGCAGAGGATATATAAGAGTGGTTTAGGTCGATAAGTCGTCCACCTCTCGCACACGGGTCGACAAGCCGCCACAGGGAACACTGACTTCCGAAGGTATCGGCAATGCGGCAGCATTTAAGCCATTACACAACCGTACACCGCACCGTTTCCTGACTCGATTTCCCAGTTGCAAAGCATAATCTAAAGTAACGATAAGCGCTGAAAAGCTTGCCAAAAACGAATCCCTGAATTACGCTGGTCGCTATAATATGATCTTTGATATAATTATTGCAAAAATTGGTCGGTAAAAAGAAATTCTCTTCGATTTTATACTGCGGAATAACATTAATATATATCACTTGGTAATCAAATGGATTCATTGACCTCAACATTACCCCACTCTCAACCTCAAAGGCTTTTGATTACATAAGCATCATAGCCAGAGAAGAGATTCCTTATTCGCTAATTTTATTTACGTTCCTGAAGTTCACAAAGTTCGTAATCAACAATATTTTTCCATTTAAATTTTCTTTTATTTTTGTATAAATTTATTTTTATATAGTTTGTTTTAAAGAATAAATTTAAAAAAGTAAATTTTCTAAACGCAAAAGTTGAAATAAAAAACGAATTAAAACTCTTTTTGAAATCAATTCTCTTTCACAAATAATTTGTAAAATTACAATAATTATCCAACCGCAATGAATAGTTTTCATGTAATAAATTTTCCCTGATTTTATGCAAAGAAAAATTTATTGTGAATTCTTCTCATAACAATTTCAAATGCGATTTTTCGAGAAATAAATTTTCAGTGTAAATTTCTCAAATAATATCCGCATTGGAATATATTAGATATAAAAATTTTCAATTAGACCCTTTCGTTGGAAAAAATGTTACGAGAAATAATTTCACTTTTCTTTTTTGAAATATATAGTTTCGTAAAAGTACATTTCAAACGCGCACTTTCAAGGATTTATTTCTCAAAGCAAAGGAGTTTAAATGGAAAATGTATTTTAATTTACAGTAAAGTTACAAATCAGCTTAATATGAAAGTTGCAGAACTGAGAGTATATTACAATAATAAACTGAAAATCGGATTCAGTGATGTATTTCCTGTTTATGAAATTAAAAATTAACCTACATTTGTAAGGAGCATTTTTAAATGCGCGCATGAAAATTTTACAGTAGGAGGAAAGGGGTGGATACGTAAAAAGTAGAAAAAGTAGATATGCAGGAGCATTATTGTAGAATAATTTTGAATCATATATTGTTTTGTGTTCTTGTCTGCGAAACGAAGTTAAAGTCCATCTGCGATGCTGACCGCATGGAATTATTTCACGAAATGAAATAACTCACATTGGTTGTATACGCGCGCCCTGTACATGGAATCTCAAATTTTAATGGACTTTGGAAAGTTTTCTGTGACGTTAATGGCCACTTCACTCTTTGTCTGTCAGAAGATAAAGGTACACTCTAATGGGAATTGTATAGCAACAACAGAAGCACGACACGAGATTTATTTAATGTTAATAAATAATTGCAAGCATCCAATCATTTGTCATATGACGAATTTTACGAAATGTAATTAGAGCAATTATTTCTCTGTTCTGAAAGTTTTAGTTAAAAATTTGGAATTTAGTTTAGATGTGTTCTTGTTTATATTGAATTTTCGTAGGTAGAAAATATTTCAGAATTCTTTATTATGGGTTTGCAATGATGGAGTTAAATGTCTAATTTTGTACGTTGTGAATTCAAAATAATCCTTTTAGAATATGGCAGAACCAACCACGCATATTGATAAATCTAAATTTTCGTACAGAAAATTATATTCTATTTTGTATTCCACGATGTGCTTTAGTATGATTGCTAAATTTTGGAATCAATCATGCTATTTGCATATATAATAGCAGTGTTGTAATTTCTAATATAACAGTATTAATTATATAGTTGTGGGTTGATTTTGCAGTATATGTATTACATCTCTAGACAAAAAATTTTAGCGAATTTTAATAGAATGATTTTACAAAAAATCTAGTGAAAATTCCAGAAGTTCGCTAGAAACACATAAATATAATTTCTGCATTAATTCCTTGAAATATTAGGTAGTTTACACAATTATCCTTTTCAGATATTGATATTAATATCAAAATTTATTTCATTGGGTTTTTCCTATTTTGAATTTGGTGAAAATTTTCCCCAAGGAGAATTTATAAGAATAAAATAGAATTTCTACATCAATTCCAGTAAATATTAGGTAGAAATGAACAAAATTATCCTTTTTAGATTTTGATATTATTATCAAAATGTATTCATTGGGTTTCCCCTATTTTATCATTTATAAGAATTTATAAGAATAGAATAGAATTTCTACATTAACTCCAGTAAATATTAGGTAGAAATTAACACAGTTATCCTTTTTAGATATTGATATTAATATCAAAATTTATTCATGGGGTTTTTCCTATTTTTAGTTTGGCGAAAATTCTCCCCAAGGAGAATTTACTAGAATTTTTGTGCTTGTACACAAAACCTAGTTTCTAAATTAAATATTTCGAGATGAGTTAATTATTTATATTTTATAAATAAGTATTAGTGACAATTGCGTTTAAAATAGAGAACATTTTCATTAATCATAATTTTTTAATTAAGAAAATCATGGATATTTTTTATCTGTAATTGGTAGAAAAATATGTTGATTATAGAGCATTATAAAAAAACCCTAAAATTTGTGACAGTTGATGAAAAAATTTCATTAAAAGAATGTCAAAATATGAATTTTTAGTTCATTGAAAATTGTGCAAAAGAATGTCTTATGAATGTCGGGAAATACGGAAACTTGTTTTAAGATCATTTATATAAATCGTAAACATTGAAGAATCGAGAGCTGATCCCCAAGGATCACATGATAATGGAGAAAATCCTTGAGGAGAATATTCAACGACAACATGTTGACGTTCCTATAAGTAAATCAAGTTTATCTTCGAGTATTCGATGATCAATACTATCGAATGCTTTCTCAAAGACTATCAAACTTTTAAATTAAATAGGAAACCTGTATTTTAAAATTTTATGTCTCAGGATATTTTAGAAACATTTCGGAATTATTCTTTAGAAATAATTTAGGAATAATTTTTAGGTACATTTCAGGAACTTTTATGGAAGTTTTAGTAACTTTTTAGGCATATTTCAGGATAATCTTTTTGGAACTTTTTAGACACCTTTTGGGAACTTTTTTTAGAGACTTTTTTAGGGACTTTTTAGGTACTTTTTAGGAACATGACAAGAACATTTTTAGGTATATTTTAGTCACAGTTCGGAAATATTTTTTTAGGTAGAATTTAGGGATTTTGTCGAAGTATGGAACAATTTTTTGTATAAGTGATGAATCACTTATAGAGAAATGTTCCATAAACGTGTTATGCCTGACACTTATTATTAAAAGATGCATATAAATGTAAAGACTCTCGTTTATTGATTATTTACAATTGTATTAAGTAGCCTCGCATTGTCTGGTGATACTATTTTGCATAAGTACACAGAATAACCTACTGACACTGGTGACCCGAATGTAATGCTGATACATTGATGATCGATATCATACTATATCCTCTCTTACAGTAAATTTTCTATAACACACCGCGCCGACAGCTGTTTGCACTTAATTTCCTTTCAAGTTCAACGTTTATGCGGATCTACAATAAATACATCGTGAATAAAAAAGACAATAATCTCCCACACCTAGTCTTTATAGGAATTTATGTGTTTGAAAAGCTTTTAAAAGAAATGCTGATAATATATTTTTTATGCAATGAATTACTTTGGATTAAAAATAATAATTTATCGCGGTTAAATTTAGTTAGTTTTGAACCATTAAATATGAATAACATTTTTTAAATCTATAATAGGTACTAGATCTAATCTTATTCTCATTAAATTTTGTCATTCACAATATTAATTATTTTATAACTGAAACGAAACTTCTTCTTCTTCTTAAATATCTTGAGATCAAATTGAGGCATATTCAAAATAAAGGGTGGCCACAAACATTTAATTTTGTTTTCCCCTGATTTCCAGAAAGAATTTTGACATTTTCCCTGACCCTAAAGAATATTCTGATTATTATTTTTCCATGGGAACTAAAATTTACAAAAATATCAAATTTTAACCTTTTTTGAAATTCAATAACTTATAAGAATATTATTATAAAACATGAAGAAGTCAATCACTTCGAGTCTTCGACTCGAAGTGCTTGACTTTTTCATGTTTTTAAAATAATTAAATATTAAAAATTACCCAGTGATAAAATTATTATTTTACATTTAAAAATATTGTTACTCTAACTTCTTCGAAATTATTTTCATCATTTAAATTCAATTAATATTTTCTAGACTTTTTAACTACAATTTTTCTTTAAATTAATTATTCGTTAAAAGTACGAAAAGTTTATAATTCCAAAGATTTGAATTTGAAACGTTTTCAAATATCAATTATTTCTAAAATTTCATGCTTTAATACTTTTAATATTTAAATTATCAATACAAAATTTTAACCGAAATTCATTTTGAAATAAATTTTTATTAGAAAATTCTACGAGAATTCAATTATTTGAATAGAAAACTAAATAATTTATTGAATAGTTAAATGTTTCTTGAAATTTAATTTTTATTAAAAATTTTATTAACAAATTTCAGAAGAATTAATTTCTTTGAAGGAATTTAATTAAAAATTTACAGAAATTTATTGAATTAAAGAATTTTATCACAATTTTTGAAAATAATTGAAAACTTTTGAAGAATTTTATTAACATTTTTAAAAATAATTGAATTCATGAGAAGAATTTAATTAATAATTTATGAAAATAATTGAATTCATGCGAAGAATTTGATTAAATTATGCATAAAATAATTGAAATTTTTACAAGAATTATATTAAAACTTTTGAAAATAATTGACTTCTTACAAAAAAATTTCGGAATCTATTTATAAAAATAACATAATTCTTGACAAGAATTTTTCAAAAATTTTGAAAATAATTTAATTTTTGCAAAGTATTTTATTAAATTTTAAAAGAATTGAATTCTCGTCATGAATTTTGTTATTTATAAAAATAATTGAATTTTCGAAAAGAATTTTATTAAAATTCCTTAAAACAATTGATTTTTTGAAACAAATTTTGTTGTTTATCAAGATAATTGAATTCTTTTTGTAGAATTTTATTATTTATGAAAATAATTAAATTCTTGCCAAGAATTTTATAGAAATTTTTTAAAATAATTGAATTCTTTCGAAAAATTTGATTATTTATGAAAATAATTGAATTCCTTCGAAGAATTTGATTATTTATGAAAGTAATTGAATTCTTGACAATAATTTCATATTAATTTACCAAAATAATTGAATTATTTTGCAGACTTACTTAAACATTTTTTAAGATAATTGATTTTCTGCAACGACTTAAAAGTTTTTTATGAAAATATTTGAATTTCTGCAACGAATTTTACTATTTTATTGAATAATTGAATTTTTCTTAAAATTGAATTCTTTTGTCAAGTTTTAATAAAATAATTGAATGTTTTCGTAGAATTGTATCAACAATTTTTTTCCAATAATTAAATTTTTTAATAAAAGAATTTTAAAGAAAGAATTTTATTTAGAAAGAAAAAAAAAAGAAAAAAAAAAAAAAAAAAAAAAAAATTTTATTTAGATTTTTAAAAATAATTGAATTTTTGGTGAAAGATTATGCTATTTATAAAGATAATTGAATTCTTGACGAGATATTTGTTAAATTTTTTAAAAATAATTGCATTTCTTCGGAGAATTTTATTACTTTTGAAAATAATTCAATTTTTGTGATGAATATTGTTATTTATGAAAATAGTTGAATTTTGCAAAGATTTTTATTAAAATTTCCAATTGTGGTCAGAAATAGAAAAAGAAATTTTCCAGTACTTTGAATAAAAAATTCCTGACTTTTCCCTGAATTCCCTGATTTCTGAAACTCTGAAATAGAAAAAACCTAATGAATAACTTTTTTATATTAATAATATATCACTAATTAATATCTAAGAAAATAATTCTGTAAATTTCTATCTAATATTTACTAGAATTCATGTAGAAATTCTATTGAATTGTTATTAATTATATTTAATTACATTAAATTTTTTTCCATTAAATTTATGGTTAAAAATTATTATTATGTTGATAATAATTAAATATAATGTAATAATCGAAAACTACAATACACTTAGAGCATTAAAAATTGAATTTTTTAAAGTTTATGTAAATATAATGTTGACGATTATTTGACGGTTTCCTTGGTCGAGCGCGTTTAGGCGCTGCTCCCACGGTCGAAGGCCCTGTACAGACACACATGAACTATAAGTTATAGTCGAGGGTTCAAGTCCTTGGGCGGGTATCACAAGGCTATATTGTTCGTGAATATCTTGGTAGCCCTTTTTTTTAATAATTTAATTCACGTTGTTTACAAAATATTTTTTTTCCACACTTCCTATTTTAAAATTAATTAAGTTTTTGTAATTTCGCTTAGTTTTCTATTCAGAAAAAAGTTTTTAAATCGAAAAACTTTCTTTACTAGAGAAATTTCTTTGTCATTGCAAAAAAAATTTTCACAATAAAAATGTAAAATAAATAAAAAATAAAATAGGAATTAGGAAGTAAATTACAGTATAAAATAAAATACGAAGTAAATTAAAATATAACATAAAAGTAAAAAAATCATCTATAGAGGTTTAAGACTGAAGATGTAAAGCAAAATTTGTAGCAGCAAGAAATAAATTCTATTCTATAAAGTAAAATAAATGAAAGATTAAATAAGTAATAAAATTTTATGACCTGATCGTAATTAATGGAAGAAAAAAGTAATCGTGAGAGGTAAATAATATATTTTTAGTCAAAAGATATATTCTAGTTTAAATGATATTCTAAAATTTGCAAAAGGTGATTGATTTTCTTGCCTTCTAAAGCTTCTAGAGATGTATTTGTACAGCTGCAAGATAAACCAACGATGTTTGTTGAGCCGCGTTTCCTTCAAAATTGTAATTTATAACTTTTATGTTGATTCTCACACTTTTTAATGAATTCAAGGAAATCCTTGCCATTTGTATGCTTTATGGAAATTTTGACAAAGTTTCCTATGGTTTACACTGGTTTTTCAGTAATTGCAAAAGTTTATAATGATTTTTTTTTATAATTGTATTAAATCCAGTATATGGAAATCAATAGTTACATAGAAATATATGTAGGAGAATCAACATATATAAATTTATGTAATAAATATTATATTACAATTATCAATTTTAATAAATATCGTACAAAAGTGCAAAGTAGTGGAAGAAAAATATAAACTTAAATAGTTTCAGCGAATTTTTATAGTTTCTTTCGAATTTCAATAAAAATAAAAATGAAAAATGTCTATAATAAACTTTTAAATTAACTTTACTATAGAGACTAAACTTTCACGACAGAGAACATGAAACACGAGAAATATTCCCCCGTTGTTATCAAGATGCTATAAAATCAACCCTAAAGGTATTAACTTCACAGCCATAAATGTTTCTCTCCATTTTGATTCAAATATTTTCAAAGATAATAAAGAAGTCAATTACGAAAAATAAGAAAAGAAGAAAAGTGATGAGTTTGGGAAAAGTTTCTTTTTTTTATACTTTGAAATATTAAATGAAACAATGGATATAATTGGAAAAGGATTATTTGGAATTGTTGTAATTATGGCTAATAATTAATTCGAATACAAATAAATATTTTAATAGTATAATTTAGATTAGCAAGAATTCGCGCGCGGCTGTCTTCTAACTCACGTTATTTAAATAAAATTATCAATTTTAAAAATAATAAAACGTAAAAAATTTTAATTCAATTCATTTTTTAAAATGAAATATGTGAATTGGAATATAAAGCTTTAATATTATTTTACTAAAATATTTCAAAATTAATACAATTTTAAAAGATTTTCATTTACAATTTTCATAAATAATTGAACTTCAAACGGCTTCAATTTGAAATTTTATAAAATTTCAATGTTGAATGAATTTAATTAGAAATTTTAATGAACTTAGATTTTTGAATAATTTTAATAATTCGAAATCTTCTAAAATTAATTAAATTTGTCAATATATATTTAATAAATTATTAAAAATAATGGATTTATAGTAGAATTTTAGTTAAAAAGACAAAAAAAAAATTGAATTTTGAAGAAGTTACAAATTGCAGAAATTCAATTATTTTCAAAAGTAATAAAATTCTTATCACGAAATTCAATTATGTTCAAAACTTACAAAAAAAAATTCGACAAAATCACAATTATTATCTTTATAAATAAAAAAATTCTTCTTCAAAATTCAATTATTTTCAAAAATTTCCCAAAAGAATTCAAATTAATTAAATAAAACTTTTAATAACATTCTACGCAAGCATTTATTTATTTTCGTAAATAATGAAAATTTCACAGGAATTCAATTGTTTACAAATTAGTTATAAATTTCTTCACAATAATTCAATTATTTTCATGAATAATAAAATTTATTTTAGGAATTCAATTATTTTCATGAATAATAAAATTTATTTTTAGGAATTCAATTATTTTCATGAATTTTAATATAATTCTTTACAATATTCAGTAATTTTTGTAAATAACAAATATTTATCACAAGAATTTAAGAATTTAAGAATTTTCCAAAGTAATAAAATTATTATAGCAGAATTTCAATTATTTTCAAAAATTGTTTAAACATTCTCCTCAAGATTTCAATTGTCTTTATAAATTTGAAAATTCTTCGTTGAAATTCAATTATTTTCAAAAATTTTTCTCAATTCAATACAATTTTATTTTAATTTTTCGAAAAATGCAATTATTCTTAAAATTTTATTAAAATTTGTCGAAATAATTCAATTATTTAAAATTTTTCGCAGTAATTAAATTATTTTTATAAAAATTAAAATTTTTTTCAGAAACAATAAAACTTATCTCAGAATTTCAATTATTTTTAATATAATTGAATTTCTTGAAAAATGCAATTATTCATAAAAATTTTAATAAAATTTGTCAAATTAATTCAATTATTTAAAAAATTTTTTAAATTCTTCGCGAGAATTCAATTATTTTTATAAATAATAATAAAAAACTTCACAGGAATTCAAATTTTTTAGAAATTTTTAAAAAAATTTCTTTGCAATAATTCAATTATTTTCATAAATAATAAAATTGTTTACAGGGATTCAAATATTTTCAAAAATAATAAAATTCGTCATAGAATTTCAATTATTTTTAATACAGTTTTAATCCAATTCCCCGAAAAATTTAATTTTTTAAAAAATTTATTAAAATTTGTCGCAACAATTTAATTATTAAAAATTTTTTTTATAAAATTCTTCACAGTAATTAAATTATTTTTATGAACATAATTCTTTTCAGAAATAATAAAACTTATCTCAAAAGTTCAATTATTTTTAATACAATATAATGTCTTGAAAAATGCAATTATTTTAAAAATTTTTTATTAAAATTTGTCAAATCAATATAATTATTTAAATTTTTTTATAACATTCTTCGTAATAATTCAATTATTTTCATAAATATTAAAATTCTTTTCAGAGATTCAATTATTTTCATAAATAATAAAATTCTTTTTAGGAATTCAATTATTTTCAGAAATAATAAAACTCATGGTAGAATTTCAATTCTTTTTAATACAATTTTAATCAAAGTCCTTGAAAAATGTAACTATTTTAAAAAATTTTATTAAAATTCGTCAAAAGAATTCAATTATTTAAAAATTTGTTTAGAAAATTCTTTATAAGAATTAAATTATAAGAAACATTCAATTATTCAATACATTATTTAGTTTTGTACTTAAATAATTGAATTCTCATAGAATTTTCTATAATAAAAATTATTTTGAAAATGAATTTTAGTTTAAATTTTAGATAATAATAGAATCTTAATTCCTATGGAAAAATAATAATTAAATATTTAAAATATTTAAAAAAGAAATTATTGTTTTCGAATAATTTTCTAATTAAAGATATTTGTAAATAAAGTTAACAGAACATTTTTTTCAATAAAATTTTTTCCTTTATTTTCTATAAATTCAAAAATTTTCAGTTTCATTTTCAATTAAATTTTCTAATTGACAAATATAATTTACTCACATTTTTTTCTTTTATTTTTAAGAAACTTTGAATTTTATTAAAACAATTGAAATTAAGAAATAGAATTAATGCAAATTATTTCCTTATGAAAATTGAGAACTTTCTAGAAAAATATTAAGAAACGGGAATATCTAATGTTTTTCTTCCCGTAAAAGAAAAAAATGAGTTTGTAAACAATATATATTGTTATTGAGAAATAAAAATTGTGCATAAAATGGGTATATTTCCTACTTCTTAATCAAAATTTTTTAACAATTAACAATTTTCTATAGTATTTTTTTTATAAATAAAAAGGAGAATAATTTGCATAATAATTTAGATCAGTCAAACGAAATTTGTTATAGAAAAAAATAACTAACAAAATATATTTTCTATTTGTTAATCATAATTTTTTTAAAATTTTCTTATTTGTAATATTATTTTATTAAGAATTATGAAAAAATACCTGCATATTTTCGATTTGTCAAACAATATTTTTTAAAGGAAAAGAAAAACAAAAGCATACACAGAAACTAACTTTAAACTGCGGACAGAATGAATGAATGAATATGAAGATTAATATAGTTAATTATATATACACCTCGATATAATAATTGACAAACAAAAATTTAATTTTGATATGTTAATATTTTTTTGTGTAGGAAGATAAAATTTTGTTGTAGGCAGGTATTATAATTCAAAGTTGTGGGGAGTTGATCGTATCTTTAATCGTGGCAATATTGGTTTATCTCGAATCGATATTAATTGGTAAGTACGCGGATAAATTTGATCAAGTTGATGTATCACGTGATTGGTTTTATAGGTGATCTACTTGGAAATTGGTTAACCGACAAGCCTGCTGCGACATAATGCCGTATATTTGAGATTGTTTAAAGGTTTAGTATTATATAATGTGTAAGTGCAGCACTTATATTGTACAAGTGTAAGTTGAATGAAACGTTGGTGCAGGTCAGTTCCATAGTATGTATTGTATAACTCACGCTTATGTCGGAGGGGGTCGATGACTGTATCTCGCGTGTTAAGCTCTCATGAATAGCCTGCACAACCTGTAGACGTTCCAGATATAGATTGTGCCAAAGGCAACTCAACGATTGCTCGTCATGTATACCCCAAGAAATCGAATTTCTAACTCTTTTTTTTTTTTTCTAAATCTCTACTTATCCGACACTTTTGAGAATTTATTCTCTCGCTGGCATTTCTTTTAATTCTCTTTCTGTTAATTAACTGCGCTCACAGTTGGAAAAGTTGTGTGTAGAATTTTTATTATCTAGTTGAAGAATTAGGTGGATTTTTACTATCCTATAAAAGAAATTATGAATTTTACTATCCTAACAAAGAAATTATGTGAAATTTTACTAGAATGATTGTACATGAAATCTAGTGAGTGTTCTATAGAATTTTAATAATACAATTCAAGAAAATTTCTATGTAAATTCTGGTAAATATTAGACAGAAATTTACACAATTATATTTTTAGATATAATGTTTGAATATTAATTAGTGATATCTTATTAATATAAAAAAGTTATTCATTACGTTTTTCCTATTTCAGAGTTGCCACAGGTCAGAGAAATCAGGGAAAAGTCAGGAATTTTTATTAAAAATACTGGAAAATTTTTTTTTTCTATTTCTGACCACAATTAGGAATTTTAATAAAAATCTTTGTAAAATTCAATTATTTTCATAAATAACAATATTCATCAAAAGAATTCAATTATTTTTAAAAGTAATAAAATTTTTTGAAGAAATTCGATTATTTTTAAAAATTTTAACAAATATCTCGTCAAGAATTCAATTATCTTTATAAATAACATAATCTTTCGCCAAAAATTCAATTATTTTAAAAAATTTAAATTAAATTCTTTGCAAAATTTCAATTAGTTTCAATAGTTTTTCGCAATTCAATAATTTTCGATATTTACTATTTTCATAAAATTTATTAAAAAATTTAATTATTGGAAAAAAATTGTTGATACAATTCTACGAAAACATTCAATTATTTTCATAAATAATAAAATTTCATTTAGAAATTCAATTAATTTCATCGCAGAATTAAAAATATTTTTAATACAATTTTAAATAAATTTCCCAAAAATATGCAATTATTCTTAAAAATTTTATTAAAACTTGACAAAAGAATTCACTTTTAAGAAACATTCAATTGTTCGATAAAATAATAAAATTCGTTGCAAAAATTCAAATATTTTTATAAAAAACTTTTAATTCATCGCAGAAAATCAATTATTTTTAAACATTTTTAAATATTTCTGCAAAAGAATTCAATTATTCTTAAAAAATTAATATTAAATTCTTAGCAAGAATTCAATTATTTTGATAAGTTATAAAATTCTGCAAAAATAATTCAATTATCTTGATAAGCTACAAAATTCTTCCCAAAAAATCAATTATTTTAAGGAATTTTAATAAAATTCTTTTCCAAAATTCAATTATTTTGATTAATAACAAAATTCATTACGAGAATTCAATTCTTTTGAAATGTAATAAAATACTTTGTAAAAATAAAATTATTTTCAAAATTTTTGAAAAATTCTTGTCAAGAATTTAGTTATTTTTATAAATAGGTTTCGAAATTCTTCTTAAGAAGTCAATTATTTTCAAAAGTTTTAATATAATTCTTGTCAAAATTTCAATTATTTTATGCATAATTGAATAAAATTCTTCGCAAGAATTCAATTATTTTCATAAATTATTAATTAAATTCTTCTCCTCATGAATTCAATTATTTTCAAAAATTGTAATAAAATTCTTCAAAAGTTTTCATTTATTTTCAAAAATTGTGATAAAATTCTTTATTTCAATAAATTTCTGTAAAATTTTAATTAAATTCCTTAAAAGAAATTAATTATTTTGCAAAGTTGTTAATAAAATTATTCTTCATGAAAATTCAATTTCAAGAAACATTCAAATATTCAATAAATTATTTAGTATTGTATTTGAATAATTGAATTCTCGTAGAATTTTCAAATAAAAATTTATTTTAAAATTAATTAATTAAACACAATTATCATAAAATTTGTTGAAAACAATCATTTCTTTAAAAAGATTTTTTCAAATTCTTCCCAAGAATGCAATTATTTTAAAAACTTTATCAAAGTTTAGTAATAAGAATTCAATTATTTTTATAAATATTAAAACTTATCGCAGGACTTCAATTATTTTTAAATTACTTTTAAATTAATTCCGCTAGAAATGCAATGATTTTTAAAAATTTGAATAAAATTCTTCGAAAAAATTCAATTATTTAAAAAAATTTAATATAATTTGTTTCTTAGAGTGTAATAATTATTTTCAATTCATTTTTAATAACATTTTTTGAATGAATTTAATTATTATCGAAAATTGTAATGCATCTCTTCGTAAAAATTCAATTATTTAAAAAAATGTTGATAAAGTTCGTTATAAGAATTTAAATTTAAGAAATATTCAATTATACAATAAGTTATTTATTTTTGTATTTGAATAATTTTATTCTCGTAGAACTTTCTAACAAGAATTAATTTAGAATTGAATAAAATAATAAAGTTTTGAATAATTTTATTTATAAAAATTTGAACAAAAAAATAATCGAATTTTGAAAGAATTACTTTTGTATTTTTAAGAAACAGTTAAATTTCAAAAATGCGTTACATTGAAATCATTTGAAATATTTTAATTCCTGTAGACAAAATAAATATGTATTTAAATATTTATTTTAAAAAATTATTCTATTTTTGAATGTAATTAAGAAATTATAAAAAAATTTAATAGCCGCAAGTTTAATTTTTCGATAGCTACTTTTTTACTACTTTTCCTGTCTTTAAGCTACTTTTTGCTAACTTTTTAAAATTAATTATTGAGTACAAAGCCTGAGTTTTCTTCTACAAAATATTTTCTCAACATTCAAGTTGAAATTGTAATAATTTATTAAAAATATTTTAATAATTTCATAAAAATATTCTAGTGAAATTTTACAAAATATTCACTAGAATTTTTGCGAGCATTTTTGTAGAATCATTCTAGTGAAATTCAATACAACTTTTTCTAAATTTAATGTAGAATAATTCTATAGAATTTCATTGGAACAATTAAATAGAATTTCTACATTTATTCAAAGAAATATCATAGAAATTTTGCACTTTTTTTTTTAGATATTGTTTAGAAATCATTTTAGAGATATATAATTGATATTAAAAGGTTATATAAAAAAATGAAGCGATTTATAGATTATAAATCCAAAGTCTATTGATCGATATATTTTTATTATATTTCTGACATTGAACGATTTGTCTGTTTCATTTTTCTCTCTTTCGTGGAAAAAAGTAGCACTAAAATGCTACAAGGGGTTGAAGTTCGACAATCCAATTACCAATATTATCCGAATTTTTTTCTAGTTTGGAAAAAATATATATGGAGTTTTATTTTTCTAGAAAGAGAAAAGAATAAATTGCCACCGGGGGAGGATTTAGATAATCTTGGTCATTTTAATTTTTTAAACGAGTTTATTTACAATAATAAAAAAAAAGATTCTATTGAAACTAGGACTTTCATTTTTATTCATTGGAAAAGTATGACTATTGATTGGAAGTAGAGAATTAGAGGCATACGAATAGCGACTGATCGGTGCCAAATTAACTGATGCTAGGAGCAGTTTAATAATCGATATCGATGTCGACACAAACTGTTTGCTTGTGTCCGTTCAAATCCATCTGACAAGAATGGAAAAAACGAGTTTTAATTAATTAAAAATTATTTTATTTTAAATACACGCTTTTATTAAATTTATAAAAATTTGTCTAAAAATCAATTTTTAATCGTAATTTTCTTTTTTTAATTTTTTATCTCTTTATCTTTTAACCTTCGTTTTTATCTTTTTTTTTATTTTATTCTTTACAAAATATTCTTCAAACTGTTTTAGCAGTTTTTAACTTATTAAACGTTTTTGTTGAAATTTTATATCTAGGATGTGACTTAAAAGTTTGTACCATGATTTGTATTAAATTTGAAACCTCTTTTTAAAGGAGATTTGAAAGAGATTTTGAAAGTAGGACACTCTTTTGAAGTATATAACTGAAAAATCCTTAAGGCAAAAGCCTCAATGGATCGTCGTTTTAACTTAAATCCAATTTAAAGAAATAGTAGAAATTCAAGAATATAAAAAAAAAGAAAATGAAAATCGAAATTCAGTATTTGAGTTAATCAAGGTTTCTTCATATATTGAATTAAATGCAAATTACATTTTTTTTGTTAAGCAAAAAAAGTGCAACATATTGTACCTGGAAATGGGATATATTTGATTCCAGAGTCTACTGACTTTTTTTCAAATAAAATTTATTTCCATGTTCCTAAAGTTTCTAACTTTCAAATGAATGAAATTTTTCCCCTTCGACATTTTCTAATATTATTTTATTTTAATCAGAAATAAAATTTTTTTACTATTTTATAAAGTAAATAATTTTTTTTGTAATGTGCAAATTAATATTTTGTAACAGAATACAAACTAAAAAAATGACAAAAATATTCGTTCATTTTATCGTTTAGAACTTTAGAGATTTTTTGTTTGTGGAAAAAAATTTATTTATTTTCAAATAAATAAAATTTATGTTATTAAATATTTATTTAATGTTTCAAATAGATTTTATTTGAGTTTTAAATACTTATTTTCACTAAAAGAATATTTTTTACGATTTTATTGAACTAAAATAAAACCTTTTTTTGATGTACCAAAACTTTGAAGTATTGATGAATTAAAAATTAAATGCAAATTTTTTTTGGTATTTAAATAAAATAATGTATAAAAATTAAAAAATCGTTTTGCTATTCGCAGTAGACAAGTTCTTTCAATCGTAGAAATGTTTAAGACAATATAAATTTTGTTGGAAAAAAATGAGAAAATAAGAGTTCGTGTAAGTGGAAAACTGGTTATCCTTTCCAATTTAAAGGAGTACTTTGAGATAAAGTATCGCTTTACAGCTCTTTGTGAAAAATCTCATTTTCGATAATGCCCAAATTATTTTCCTTACTCTCAATTTATTTAAAAAAATGAAATATTATTTTACTGAAATTTTCTCTTAATTGTAACTCATTTAAATTTCTTTCAATTCAATTTTAAATTTGCAAATTATTTGCCATTATAAACACTTTCGATTTCTTTTATTTTAAAATAAACTAAATTACAAAGACGCCACGGTTTTTTTTACAAAATAATTTTATTTTACAATTTTAAAGTAGTTATTATTTTAATATTTTATTATTATATTTTTTATTTATTTTTATTATTTTTTTTATTTCACATTTTTATTATTATTTCTTTATTTGTATTTTATTATTAATAATATTATTAATATTACTATTACTACTGGGAAATATTTTATTATAAATTATTAGTATTGAAATAATTAATTAATAATTTAAAAGAAAACAATGATTAAAAAATACATATCTAAATCTTATGGTCGATAGATTGTCTGCACTATAAGTTGCAGCCTTCCACTCACATTAAGTGATATAATAATAAAGAATAAAAAATAATTTTCTAATTTTTTTGTAATTATGATTTCGATTAAAAAAATTTTTTTTTTTGATTAAATAAATAATGATAAATATATGAATAATAGATAATAATTTATTAGAAAGGTCAATATTGTAAAAGTTTTAGGTCACAGTAGTAAACAGTTAATATAACTGCAAGAATGGAAGATAAAAATTGATATATCCTATACAAGCAATATAATGTTGTTTTAAAGCGGGCATTATTTGAAGAATAACATATTACTGGTTAGAAATTTATATAAATTTTTATTGTTCCCTTGGCAGATTTTTATTGATTAGAAAAAAAGAGTTTCCTTGACTTAGTTTCTATTTAAATTTATTATTGATAGACTGATTGAGGCTCCTTTTGACCTAGAATTGATTATTTAACAGATAAGCCCTTTCATTATTAACATTATTAGCTCTCTTATAATTTCATTGTATCATGAAATATTGCAACTGTTAATTTAGATAATTTTTCGACTACTGCAAATCTATTGTTGTGGAAAAAGGAAAAAAAAATGAGTTGAGTTTAGGGGATAATTTCTTAGTGGGTTCCAAAGATGATTGAACGACGAAGTCTTGTGCTTTGGCTATGAAATTTAGTTATCAGGTCCTGTTGAAACTTTCTTTACTTTTTTTTCCTTTTTTAAAAATTTTATACATTTTATAAAAATTTTCTACTCTTTATTTTTTTTAATCTCTTTTACACTTTTTTTTACCATTTTCTACTCATTTTTTATTTTTTACTCTTTTTTAAATTTTTTCTATTCATTTTATTCTTTTCTTACTCTTTATTTTTTATTTTCTACTTTTTCACCGTGTTCTACTCTTATTTATTTTTTTAATCTTTATTTATTATTTTCTACTTTTTTTATTACTACTTTCTACTGTTTTATTTTTTACTATTTTCTACTATTTTAATTTTTACTCTTTATTTATTATATTTTACTTTTTTAGTTTTTTTTTACCGTTTTCTACTTTTTCTTTTTTTATTAATTACTATTTTCTACTGTTTTATTTTTACTATTTTCTACTATTTTATTTTTTACTCTTTATTTATTATATTTTACTTTTTTAGTTTTTTTACCGTTTTCTACTTTTTCTTTTTTTTATTAATTACTATTTTCTACTGTTTTATTTTTACTATTTTCTATTATTTTATTTTTTACTCTTTATTTATTATATTTTACTTTTTTACCGTTTTCTTTACTTTTTTTCTTTCTTTTTAAATTTTTAAATTTTCAAAAATTTTTAGACTCATTTTTTAAAATCTTTTTTGCACTTATTACAGTTTTTTACTCCTTTTTTATTTTTACTCTTTTCTTTACTATTTTCTACTCATTTTTATTTTTTTACTCTTTATTTATTATTTTTTACTTTTTTACCGTTTTGTATACTTTTTTTTACTATTTTTACTATTTTCTACACTTTTAATTTTAATTTTTTTTTGACATTTTCTACTCTTTTTTTACTCTTCTTTATTTACTATTTTCTTTTATTTTATATACTTTTCTACTCTTTTTTACTATTTTTTTTACTCTTTTTATAGACTTTTTTACTGTCAAAACTTTGTGGTTTTATAAGTTAAAAAAGATTGTTTGTTTATTCAAAGAAAACTTCTTCTTTGACTGTTGCTGTTTAATTCAAAGAATAATTTTTTAATTTAGAATAATCTTGATTAAATCAAGTTTCTTTTAATCCAAGAAAATTTAATTGAAATACATTTTTTATACCAATTAAATAATTTTATTGATTTAATAAGAAACAAATTTTTAAAAATTTAATCTCAATTTCTTTGTTTTAAAGAAAGCGGCAGAATTATTTTTCTAATAATTTATGAACAATTTATTTGACTTAGAGAAGGTTTTAAAATTTTTTATATTTACTTATTTATTATAAGCAATTTATGGGCGTTATTAAAAAAAATATTTAAAAATTTTTTTTCGTTCTATGAAAGCCTCAAACATTTTTTTATTTTGAAAAAATGTCTTTAATTACATTTTCTTTCTTTGATTCAAAGAAAGTCAATGAATTTTTTCCGCATTAAAAAAAATTCTTTAGCCAAAATTCGTTTGGTTCAAAGAAGGCCTCAGAATTTTTTTTACATTAATAAAATAATTTCTCTGATTAAAAAAAATAGAAGTCGAAGAAAAGGGGAAACTTTTTGAATTAAATTAGTTTTCTAGGATGTTTTGTAATTCATTTAACATTTTGCCCAGAGAAAAAATATATTTTTCTCATCTACTCAGTCAGATTGAAACTTATTTGTTACAAAATAAATTTAATTTCCGCACAAAAATAGTTTTTTAACAAAAATAAATTTGATTTGAACTCGGAAAAAATTTGTGACTAATATTATTTTTATTTGTTATATTGTTATAAATAAATTTAATTTTCCCGCAAAAATAGTTTCTTTTGACAATTAAATTTTATTCCAACTCAATAAAAATTTGTGAAAAACATCATTTTTATTTGTTATAAATAAATTCAATTTACGCTCAGAAATAATTTATTTTTTACAAATAAATTTTATTTCAGCTCTAGGAAAATTTATTTCACGCACAAATAAATTTTATTTCAGCTGAAGGAAAATTTATTTGTGACAATAATAGTTTTTATTTGTTATAAATAAATTTTATTTACTCTCAAAAAAAATTAATCTTTGACAAATATATATTATTTTGAATTAAATGAAACATTTCTCTGGCTTTATATAATTTAAATTAAATTCTATATTTTTCCCAAATTTATTACTATTTACGGAAAAAAAAAATTTTATCTGGAACAGCGATATATATAAGTTTCTCTAGAATAGTGAAAGTCTTAACTGAAACAACTAAAAATTTGGCTAATCTAATGAAATTTGTAGCTGTTCCAGGTGAATATTTTTTTTCCGTGTTAAAAATGAAAAATAAAAGTAAAATGAAATAATAAAAAATAATAATAGAAATAATAATAAAATAAAAATTACATATATAATATATATATTATATACAAATCATAGATATAGATTATTTTTTCAATAAACTTGAATTAAATCATTCAATGAATTATTTTCAAGTAAAATAAAAATATGGAGAAACTAAAAAAATAGAAAAAAAGAAATAAAAAAGAGAATTAATAGAAAAATGGAAAAAAAGAAGAATAAAGATGTAGAAAAAAATAGAAAATACATCAACTTTTCTCGTCTTTTGATATATGTAAATATTAAAAAAAAAATGAAATTTTTTTTTTTTTTTTTTGAGAAAAAATAAATAAAATAATGTAATGCACTTTGAGCTTGGTGTGAAGTAATGAGTATATGCGTTTATCCGACGGGGTTAGAGTGTGTTTCTAAGCAGAAACTCAGCAAATACAAATGTCTGGATATGCGCCTGCCATATAGCACAAGTTTTCCCACATGTTGCGCCTGGTTCGCCGGGCGCAAGTCTACCAGGCGCCCGGGCCATCAGGACAGAATATTCTCTCCCCTGTTTAGTTCCGCGGATACCATCGCGCGATTTGCGTGTATATCTTCTAATCGGATGAAAAAAATAGAGAAACAAAAAAAAACATCGTGCAATAAGCGTTTTTTTTTTTTTTTTTTGCCAAATTGTCTGCAATTAAAAAGTGTCGTGAAAAAAAATAATTAAAAATTTTTATCCAAAAGTGAAAAAAAGAAAAAAAAAAATTTTTTTCTCAGTGAAAAAAAAAATGAAGGTTTAATTTATTTTTTGTAGTGTTATCATCATGGAATTTGAAAAAGAAGGATTCTTAACTATGCTCCGACTGTGAGCTTCTATTTGCAGATAAAGGTTTTTATCAGAAATATTGCATAAATTTTATTTTAATTTTATTTTTATTTAGTGTTTGATTTTTAGTTAGGAATTGTTTGTTTATTAGAAATTGATTGTTTATTAGATGGTTTATTAGAAATTAATTGTTTATTAGAAATTTATTGTTTATTAGAAGTTTATTGTTTATTAGAAATTAATTGTACTTGATTGTATATTTCTTTTTTTTATGTTAATTACATTTGTCATATATAATTATTTCACTTTTTTTCAACTCGAAAGTGTGTCAGACAAATAGGGGATGAAAAATTTAATTATAATTCAGTGTGTCTGTAATGATTGACAGATTTCGCTGATTTGCTGTATTTGCAGAAAAATAATTTTTTGAGTATTTTTTTTAACAACTGAATCGGAAAATTTAAATTTCCTTCTTATGATTTTTTTTGTTTCATATTTGATTCTCTTTTAATTATGTTAATAATAATTATTATGATTTTATTTAAATTTTATTCACTGTTAACATAAAAGTAGCAAATTGCAACGATTTGATACCAAAAATGTGGATAAATAAAATGATACCGAAAATTGATAGAAAATTTTTGTTATCTGTTTGATTTGCCATTTCATTATTATAATAAAAGGAGCAAATATTTGATATTGTAGTTAAAGTACAAAATTGTTGTATTATGTAATTAATTGCGATAAAATGATTTAATATTAATTGATTTAATTTAATAGATACATTTACTTTTTTTTAATAATTAACATTTAAACTTATTATTGTTATTTTTGCATCGATTTTAGTTCAATATATTTTTTACGCTGCCTGATGGAATATTTATGGTGAATAATAATTATTGTCCACCATAAATATTGCAATAATTATAATTATTTTAAATCAATTAATAATAGTAATAATAAATAATAATAATAATAATAATAATAATAATAATAATAATAATAATAATAATAATAATAATAATAATAATAATAATAATAATAATAATAATAATAATAATAATAAAAATAATAATAATATTAATAAAAATAAAAATAATACAATTATAATTATTATTGTTCACCACAATTATTGCAATAATTAAAATTATTTTAAATCAATTATTATAAATAAATTATAAAATAATAACGGCTTAGTAATAGTAGGCCTCTTTATAAAACTAATTAATTAATTAACTAATTAAATAAATAATTAATTAACTAATTAACTGACAGTTGGTATACCTTTACAATACATCATGAGAAAATTGTTTAAACATTTAACAATGTCTGGGGAAAACTTCTATTAATTATAAAAATTTTAATTAAAATTCTAGTCAAGTTTTTTTTGAGGAATTTAACAAATCTGCTATTCAGAGTTTTTAAATTTAATTAAAGCTTATATGAGAATTATACAGACGAAAGAAAAATTCAATTTTATATAATTCAGATTTAGAAAATGTTTCTTAATACAGTAATTAATTAATTATTACAAACTTGTTTTTATTTACCGAGTACTTCATTGTTTTAATATGAGAGTATTATGACGAATTTAAAAATACAAATCCGCCAAAAAAATGTGGAACGTTTTCTTATATTTACAACAAGAATTATAATTTTATCTTATTAATAATTTTTGAAGCAAAGAAAATTTTTTTTGATTTCAAGAAAATGTTTTTGTAATTGTTAAATAGTTAAACAATTAAACTGTATGATAATTAATACATTTTTATTCTGGTAATTTTTTTTTGTTAAATAAATTTATACTGAATAAAGAATTAAATTTATAATTTATACTGGCCAAAGAAAATAAATTTAAACATTTTTTATTATTAATAATTATTGGTATATAATTATAGAAGAAGGTACACTGAAAAAAAAATTTATTTGATTTAAATAACCGATTATTTGGTTATATTCAAATAAATATTTATTTGAATCAAATAATTTTTATTTGAATCAATTAAATAATATTTGCTTCAAATACTGAAATATTTGATTCAAATACAATTTATTTAATTCAAATAAAAATTATTTGATTCAAATAAATATTTATTTGAATATAACCAAATAATCGGTTATTTGAATCAAATAAATTTTTTTTTCAGTGTATATAATTATAAGAATAATTATATAATTATATAATTATATAAAAGTAATTATTAATTATAATATGGGAAGGAATATTTATTAATAACTTGCACTAAGTGTGACACTGTTTTTCCATAAAATCGATCACTGTTTGCGTAGCTTTTAATAAATATTTTATCGATTTTGAAAAAACGTTTTTAAAGATTTTTCTTGTGATTGACATTTTTTAAAAAGAAACAATCCGTATTTATAAATTATTTCCTTGCTTTAATTTTATATATATATAAAATATCAAGTTGTCGATCTAAATAATGAAAGTTTTCTCGTGTACGTCTGACCAAAATGGGTTTATTCTACTTGCGTGGATTACTCCTTATAAGTTCTAACTTTTGTAATACTCCGGTCAACATGTTAAGCAGTTCAGGAATAATTTCTTTTTCTTTGCGTTAAAAAAACTTAAAAAAAAACTTTTGACTTTAAAACTGTTGGTTGAGTGAATAAAAATTTTTATTGAAATGAAAATTTATTGGGATATTTAATTTTTGAATAAATTTTTATAAAATGTACGCTATATTTACGCTATATTTTAATTATAATTATAATCATACAATTAATACTAATTATAATTATACAATTAATATTAATTATACAAGTTTATTAAAATATACAGAAGAAAATATTATAAATCGGGGTTTTTTAGTTCCTAAAAGTTAAATGAAAGTTGGAGCAAAAAAAAAAAATATTATTATCATAACAATTGAAATTTAATAAGAATTGAAAATTTAATTAAAATTTTATAATTAGAAAAAGTAAAATTATAATATAATTTTTTTCACCTTTTTCCTTCGGATTTCAAATTGAGACAAAAAACGAATCAAAAGTGTTGCTTCGCAACATTTTTGATTCGTTTTTTGTCTCAATTTGAAATCCGCAGAAAAACAGTGTAATTATTGTAATAATTAAAATTATAATTTTATAAAATTATAATTATACTAATTACAATAATTATAATAAATAAAATTTATCATCTGAATTATTTTTCGATCGAGAAAACACACAATAATAGTGAAAATTTGAATGAAATGTTTAAAAACAAAAATGTCGCCCTGCTTTATTGTTTATGGTTGAGCGTTAACGAAGAAATTTCACACCATTGAGAAAACATTTCATTTGCTCAAAAGCTAAGAAGGAAAATACAATTGACTTCCTTCTCCTTTGTTCTATATAATCTTTCCTAAAAATACACCCCATTGTTTGAGTTCATCTTCAAAAATATTAAGTTGAATATTGCAGTTAACCTACATTTTCAAAATTGTCTCCATTTTTGTATTATGATTATTTTTATTATTATTACTTTTTCATTATAAATAAGCTTCTACGATTTTATTATTTCATTTTAAAATTTAAATAACACAACTTTTGTTCTTTGGAAAAAATTCACTCTATCTTGCAAAATAATCTCAAAAAATCCCAAATGGGATTTACTTTTAAAAGTTATTTTCGTGCTATTATTAAAATTATTTAAAATATATTTAAAAATATAATTAAAAATGTAATTAAAAATAAAAATTTAATTTCGAAAATTATAGTTCGAATGAACGAAATTTTTTTCAATCTTAATTTTTCAAAAAATACTATTTTTTGGAGTAAAAATTAAAAACAGGTACAAAGAAATTAAACATTTTGGAACTTTGGGAATTATTTTTCAATACTTGACACAATATTTTTATAATGGAATTTTAATTTTAAAAATATAATTTAATTTATTTCAACGTTCAAAATTTGTGGGATTTTATAGAAGGACTAAGTTAGGAACATTAAATTTTTTATTTTTCAATCATTCGATATTTATTATATGTTTAAATGTATTAAACTTGAAGTATAATAACGACGATAAAGGAAAATTGAACAAAAACGTGATTAATTCAAAAGTATCTTCTTTTCTTTTGTTTTGAAGCTAAAAAAATTATATAAAATTGAAAAATGGAATAAAAACGAGAAACAAACAGTTATTGTGAACATTTTATTTCCGTGAACTAAATAAAGATAAAAAAGCGAGCAGCAAATATTTACGGGATCAACTTAGACGAAAAAAAATTCATTTTTTGTTTAATAATAATATTTATATAAATCGGTGCGCATTGAGAGAGGAGAATTATTTTTGTTTACTTATAAAAAATATTTGAATTTGTTTGAATTTCAAATAATTAAATATTTATTTTATAGATATAATGCTATGCACAATTCTTTTTGTCTTATATTCTCAGTAAAAATTGAGAATATTTTTCTAAACGTAATTATTTGAAAAAATTCTAAAAATGAAAATTATTTATTTTTATATTTATTTTCATGTTTCATATTTTCGATTCAAAATTTTTGTTTTCAAATTTTGTTTCCAATTTGTGGTAAATTTACAAGTAACTTTGAAAATTATATTTATGAGTAAATTTGTGAGTAAATTTTGTAACTTAAATTTGAAAATTAAATTCGTAATCGTAATTAAATTTGTAAATGAATTTTGAAAATCATATTTTTTAGTAAATTTGAAAATTAAAATTTGTAAGTGAATTTGTAAATTAAAATTTGAAAATTATATTTGTAAGTAAATTTGCCAATTTAATTTGTAAGTAAATTTATAAATCAGATTACAGATTTCTCTAAATTTAACAATAATATTTTTTAATGTTCGTACAAAAAGAAATTATAGGTTTTTCTTAAAGTTTAAATTAACTTTCTTAAATAAAAATTGAACGTACGTTGAAGTATAAACCAAAGAATTATTAGTAAACTTTAACTGCGATTACACTGGTTAACAGTGAAATTGCCAATCGAACAAAACATTTTTTTTTCGAATAGTAGGTGTTTTTTGAGTAAGAAAATCATAGTTTTAATTTTTTTTCCTCGTGCAGTTTTTCTGTAGCTTCAAATTTTGCATTTTCGAGGTGCGACGCCACTTAAACTTACCTGTAGGAAAATTAGCTTGTCAAAATATAATAA
This sequence comes from Leptopilina syphax, assembly GCA_032872505.1. NCBI lineage: Eukaryota > Metazoa > Arthropoda > Insecta > Hymenoptera > Figitidae > Leptopilina > Leptopilina syphax. The sequence continues at coordinate 19,148,531 of CM065468.1, read as the reverse complement.
ATGAGGTATCATTGGAAAGGTTATTAAATTACCTTTCGATCCATAGGTTACAGAATAAAATTCAACAAAAATTGAGAAAAATACATTCGATTAAAGATGAAATTTCATGACAATTTTGATGATTTTTAGACATTTGAGTAACTTTAACTATTTTTTTCTACATCAAACAGGAAAGAATGTTCAGGTTTTAATTTTTTTATTGATAGACTATATCATTACTCAAATTTTGAGCCCTTGTGGACCTCGATTGGATTAAAAATGACAATTCTACACTAAATTTAGTGAACAAAGCTACATTCTTCATTTTTAGTATCCCTTAAACATTTGCAGCAAAAATTGAAGTAATAAAATTTAGTTAGGCTCTAAAATTACTAAAATCACTAATCAAGGATTTCTGAAATCGTAGATTTCGAATCCAATGTTAGTTTTCTAAATTTCAAAATGGCAGATCCAATATGGCGGACAAGTTTTTAACAATCGATTAAATTCGTTTTAAATTCGTTACTGGGGGGTTTTCGGGGTCGCTGATTACGAATCCGATGTCGGATTTCGAAAATTGAAAATGATGGATTCATAATGGTGAACGAGTTTTTTAAAATCCATCGAATTCGCACCTATTGGATCCGCCATTTTTAATTTTTGAAATCTGACATCAGATTCGTAATCAGCGACCCCGAAAACCCCCGAATAACGAAATTAAGACGAATTTAATCGATTTTTAAAAACTTGTCCGCCATATTGGATCCGCCATTTTGAAATTTAGAAAACTAACATTGGATTCGAAATCTACGATTTCAGAAATCCTTGATTAGTGATTTTAGTAATTTTAGAGCCTAACTAAATTTTATTACTTCAATTTTTGCTGCAAATGTTTAAGGGATACTAAAAATGAAGAATGTAGCTTTGTTCACTAAATTTAGTGTAGAATTGTCATTTTTAATCCAATCGAGGTCCACAAGGGCTCAAAATTTGAGTAATGATATAGTCTATCGATAAAAAAATTAAAACCTGAACATTCTTTCCTGTTTGATGTAGAAAAAAATAGTAGAAGTTACTCAAATGTCTAAAAATCATCAAAATTGTCATGAAATTTCATCTTTAATCGAATGTATTTTTCTCAATTTTTGTTGAATTTTATTCTGTGACCTATGGATCGAAAGGTAATTTAATAACCTTTCCAATGATACCTCATTTATTATATTTTGACAAGCTAATTTTCCTACAGGTAAGTTTAAGTGGCGTCGCACCTCGAAAATGCAAAATTTGAAGCTACAGAAAAACTGCACGAGGGAAAAAAATTAAAACTATGATTTTCTTACTCAAAAAACACCTACTATTCGAAAACAAAGGTTTTGTTCGATTGGCAAAAAAAAGTTTTTAATTTGTAAACCTGTGTTATTGACAAATATAGAAGAAATATAATTCCCAACTATTGGAATTCTTAAGAATCCTTAAGAATCATCAATTTATAAGAGCTATAATATCAAAGAAGGAAAAGCGAACCAAGAATTCACGAAACGCGAAAAAGCTTTTATGGGATAATTTATGGCGAAGATACAATAGCAATTCTACCTCTAAAGAGAAATTTATCAAAAAAAAAAAGAAAAAGGATTTTTGAATAAATTTCCCACAGGTATACTTAGAAACAGAAAAATTAGTTTTTATTCAATTAATAAAACGTTGTTTTTTTATTTAAAATTAAAAAAAGAATTTTTTAATTCCAAATTCTGTTCTTTTTGAAGGTAATATAGAAAAAAAAATTTACTGAACCAAAATTAATAATTAAATTAAATTTCATTTAATTATTTATATATTTATTTATAAATCAGAATTTTTTTCTATTCCTTTGAAAAGAGTATAGAATTTGGTAAAAAAAGCTTTTTAAATTTCGATTTACTGAATCGAAATTAAATAATTAAATTTAAATTTAATTTAATTATTTACTTTTGGTTCAGTAAATCAAACGTCATTTTTTTCTGCCTTTAAAAGGAATAGAATTTCCAATTAATGAAATTCTTTTAACAGTTATTGATTAATTATCTATTATAATAATTACTTTACTATTCAATTATTTTCAAAATTTTTAATAAAATTCTTTTCAAAATTTCAATGATTTTCAAAAGTTTCCCTCATTTTAATGATTTTTAATATCTACTATATTTTAATAAAATTACCCAAAAGAATTCAATTATTTAAAAACAATTTTAATAAAATTGTACTCAAACATTTAATTATTTTCATAAATAATAAAAATTTCCCAAGAATCCAATTATTTACAAATTTCTTATCAATAATTCAATTATTTTCATAAATAATAAATTTCATCGCAGAATTTCAATTATTTTTAATACAATTTTAATCTAATTTCTCGAAAAACGAAATTATTCTTAAAAATTTTATTGAAATTTCCCAAAAGAATTTCAATTACCTATTTAAAAATTTGTTGGCAAAATTCTTTAAATGAGAGTTCAATTTTAAAAAACATTCAATTCTTCAAAAAATTATCTACTTTTGTATTTAAATAATTGAATTCTCGTAGAATTTTCTAATAATATAATAATTTTTTTTTAAAAAACAATTTATTTAAAAAAGAAATTATTGTTTTTGAATAATTTTGCAATTAAAGAAATTTGTAAATAAATGTAACAGAACATTTTTTGGAGTAAAATTTTTTTTCTTTAGGTATTTTCTAAAAATTAAAAAATTTTCATTTTCAATTAAAATTTGTAATTGACAAATAGAATTTATAAACATTTTTTTCCTTTATTTTTAAAAAACTTTAAATTTTATTAAAACAATTGTAATTAAGAAAATTCATTTTCATTTCTCTATTTAATAAATCAAATTTATGATTATAATTATTTTATCTATCATTATAATCATAATTATAATTAAATTAAAATTTGATATAATTATAATTGTAATAATAAATATTATTATTAATATTATTATAAATTAAATTTTTCTCGTTTTGAATTTCGCGCCAATGCAGTTCATTAAATTGTCGCCTAGGTGGCATGAAAGTTCTCTCACAAACGAGATGAAGCGAGTAGAATATAATATCCCACAGGTCCCACAGGTCCCACAGAAAGTTCACTAGTATTTTTGTAAAATGATCCTTATAATGATTCAATTAAAATTCTATAGAAATTTTCCAACTGCGTTGAATAAAAATATAAATATAATATAATTTTTTTTCAAAAATAAATACAAAGAAAGTATGAAAAATTTCTTTTATTTTAAAAATAGAAATTTCTTTTTACGCTTTCATATCCTTTAGAAAAAATTCTTGAACAGCATTGATATTAATTTCTTCTATTATTATAAAAAGATCGATTATATCGAAACAGCATTTGTTTAAGAGTGTCACCGGGGACTCGACAATCAACTTGAGTATAAAAAGCGACAAAGTAATTTTCTTGACACTGTTGAGAGAACGTAAACACTGTCCCCTACTCTTCAAAAAAAAAAAAAAAAAAAAAGAAGAAGAAGAAATTCTCTCTTCTTTTCTTTCTATTTTCATTTCCTGGTTTTATACTCGATCGAGATATACAACCACGCTCGGGAGGAAGAGACGCACGCATTAGTAGAATCTTGACTTTCATACAAAATGGAAGCATTAAAGAGTGAGTTTTCAAATTCCAAACATCGAATTGACTTCATTTTATACAAGGGTCCTTTATCCGAATAAGTTAAATTATTCACTGAATTTGATAGCGAATCTCCTGCTATGTATATTTAGTCCTAACAAGATAATACCCATGACTACATTTTTTTTACTATATTTTATTATTGCTCTAAACTTTTTTATCCTCTGAATAAAATTTTTAAATTTAAAGAATTTTTTCTTTCTAGTTAATTAAAAATAACTATAATTATTAGTAAAAATTGTTATTTTTAACCAAATTCGAATTTAGATTAATTTCTCCTTATTGCTTATTAATAAATTTTCTAATTAAAAAACTAAACCTAAAAAGTGAATCTAATTAGAAAAATTGTATTAAATGGCTGTTACAATTTTTAACTGTGAGCTTATTGCAATTTTGCTCTGCAAGTTTAAATTTAATTATTTAATTTAATTTAATCTAGATTTCAAATAAATTTATATAAAAAATCTTTTTAAAAAATCAATTTCATTTAATTAATTAATTAAATTATTATAAACAATTAAATATTTACATGAACAAAGTGGCCAACATGTCAGTAAAGTAAGGGAAATGACAGGAAAAAAAAATTTTTGTCAGGGAAATTAAGAAACTTGAGACTTTTTTCGAATTATTTTTAAAAATTGCGACATTTATTTCGATTTTTCTTTTTGAATAATTTTTTAACATAATTAAATTTTTCAAATAAATTTATATAAAAAATCTATTTGAATAATTAAAATTTTGTAAAATTTAATTGAAAATAATTATTTTTTTTCAAGTATTTTGTTACAATTTTTGAAAATCAACTTTTGAAGAATATTTTAATTGCAAATTTTGAAAATAATTGAATTATTAAAAATGTTGACAAAAAATCTTTAAATGTAAATTTAAAAATGAAAATTAATGAAAATTAGCTTTTATAATTTTTTAAAATTCAATATTTTCAGTATTTTTAATTACATATTTCCGAAAATTTATAGAAAAAATAATAACATTTTAGAAATCTTTTGAAAATTTTGGAGAAACAAAAAATCATGTTCAAAATGTTTAATTAAAATTCAAAAAAATTCATTGCGTTTTTTTAAATTATACAAAAATTCTTTTAAGAAATTCAATTATTTTCGAAAAATTACATATTTTTAAAATCTATTTCTTAGAATTGTTTTATTATATTTTTTTAATATACAATTATGTCTGAATAAAGTGAATAAAAATTTATAAAAATTTACTTTTTTAGACTTATTAAATTTATTAAATTTATTATATTAAAATTTTTGAAAATCAACTTCTGATGAATATTAATTGCAAATTTTGAAAATAATTGAATTATTAAAAATGTTAATGGAAAATCTTTAAATTTAAATTTAAAAATGAAAATTAATAAAAATTAGCTTCAATAATTTTTTAAATTTTAATATTTTCAGTATTTTCAATTACATATTTCCGAAAATTCAAATACATACAAAAAATAATATTTTAGAATTATTTCTTTAACATTTTGGAGAAAAAATCTTGTTACAATTTTTTTATTTAAATTGAAAAAAAAATAATTACTTTTTTAAAATTATACAAAAATTGAAAATTCTTTTAAGAAATTCAATTATTTTCGAAAAATTACATATTTTTAAAATCTTTTTCTTAGAATTGTTTTATCATAATTTTTTAAGATTCAATTATCTTCGAATAAAGTGAATAAAAATTTATTAAAATATACTTTTTCAAACTTACTAAAATTTCGAATAAATCATGGTCATATTATTTATAATTAAAATTCTTCAAAAATTTGATTATTTTTATTTATATTTCTCAAAAATTCAATTATTTTTTAAAAATTTTACCAAATTTCAATTGTTTGGAAATTTTTCAATTTTATACCTATAATTAAAAAACTATTATCTCTCTAAAATTATTTTAAAATATTTTTAAAAAATTAATTGTAAGAATTTCTTTATTATAATTTTTTGAAAATATACCTTAATAACTTGAGAAAAAACATGGAAAGTTACAATTATTATAAAAGATAATTTTGACTTTTGAAAAATTATTTAAATAATTGATTTAAAGATGAAGTTTAATTGAAAATTGTAGAAAATAATTGAATTCAGGAAGGGTAATAATTATAATTTTTTAGAAATTATTAAAATTCACAAATTTGACTCATTTTTCGTAAACTTTCATATTTTCCTGTAAAAAGAATTTTGTCAAGGAAAATAATTTTATTGTCAGTAAATTGATAAACTGAAACTTGTGACCACTCTGATGAATCAAATAATTTTTTTCTCATAGTGTGAAAATTGAAACTTTTTTGAAAATGTATTTTAAATTGAAGAGAAATTTCTTCCTTTGTCGTTTATAATTTCGAGAATAGTTTTGACGACTCTTCACTTACTTTATTTATAGAAGAAAATTGTTACTTTAGCTTTTCTTAAAAAAAAAGAGAACTAAATAATAGCAAGACTGAAAATAATGTTTGAAAATAAGAAAATACATGGAATTGAACAAAAAAAAGAGAGAAAAAAACGGACAAAATGTTTGGAGAAAGAATACAGGTAAAATAAAAGAGTGAAACACGAATAAAGCGCTTTGTTTCCACGAGTTTTTTGTTAGTTAGAAGTAAAAAGACTGTTTCTTCTTTCTCGCAGAAAACATTATCGTGCATGATAATCGAAAAGTTTAATTAATCTTCTTATTTGCGAAAAAGAAATTCAATTGTTGCTTTAGGAGTAAATAGTTGAATTTTCTTTCTATTCATAACAATTATACTGTGAATTAAAAAATAGGTAATGAATAATAATTGTTATATAAATAATTGCTAAAAATAATTGCTATAATAATATTATAAATAAGATAACAATAAATAATAATAAATAATAATAAATAATAATAAATAAATATAAAGAATAATAATAAAGAATAATAATAATAAAGAATAATAATAAATAATGATAAATAATAATAAAGAATAATTTTATAAATAAAACGATTGCTACAAAATTTTTTTAATGATTTAATACTTTTCTAATGACGAACGATGGTTTACTTTTCTAATGATGTATAAAAATAGATTTCTCTATATATTTTCTTCTTTAATTGACATCATTAATAAATTTAAAGTGCATTTAATCTATATAAACTTCCAGTAAGAATAAAAATTGAAAGTAATTTTTTTCAAATACTTTTTTTTTTATTTTTTAATAAAAGTTTTAATTTATAAATTTAAAAATATAGTGCAGTTATTACTTTCTGTATACGTGTGCGAGTGTAGGTATATATACAACAATCAGGAAATAAGAGTCGGACTTTTGTTTCTGTCACAATTTTATTCTCTGTCAGGAAAGTAGAGTAAACTGAAGGAAAATAAAATCGTAGAAAAAGTGAAATTCGACTATATCTTCTCAGAAAGTTTCAAGTTAGATTTTGATATATGTATTTCAATCGACATGACCAGCTGTTCATTTATTTTTGAAATAGTCAAACATTTTTAAACTTTGTTCCATTTTTTTCTTTTTTTTTTTTTTTGTCATGTTCTGTAGATTTGTTTCTTCGATAGTGACAAAGTAATTTATAGTCAGCAACAAATATTGGTATTCTTAAAAAATTTGTTTTTAAAAATAAGGGAGAGTTTAATGAAAATGAAAAATAGAAAGAAATTTTTTTAAATTATATTTTTTAGATTTTCAGTTGGGAAAGTTGTGGAGAATTTTGGCAGAAGGATTATGTCTATAAATAAATGAAAAAAAGTAACTAAAAATGGAATAATATAAATAGGCTCTTTTTCCCCACTCTTTTTTCTCTAATTTTGTTAATTAATAAGAATTATATCCAATGAATTTATTGTAATTTATAATATTTATTTCTTAGTTGAAAAATTGAATTTGAATTTGGCGCCAATGCAGTTCATTAAATTGCCGCCTAGGGGGCATGAAAATCCTCTCATAAACGAAATGAAGCGAATGGAGTACATTTGTTGTTGATATAAAAAAAAAAAATTAATTTATAATCGTTAAAATTATAAATTAAATATAGTTTTATAAATTATAATAATAAATAAATTGTAAATAATTTTTATTAATGAATAAAATTAGAAAAAATAAAGTGTGGGAAAGAATAGATTTTTTTTTGTTTATTATTTATAGACTAATTTTTAACTACTTATATTCTCTAATTAATTGTAAATTATAATTTTATAATTAATTTATCTATTAATGAGAATTATTTACAAAATATTATTTATAATTATTTATTACTGTTATTTATATTATTATTCATTTTATAACTAAAACGAAACAATTTTATAGAATAACAGTGTTTCATGTTCTCCATTTACTTCGCTTCGTTTGTGAGAGAACTTTCATGACATCTAGGCGGCAATTTAAAGAACTGTTTTGGCGCGAAATTCAAAGAATGAAAAATTTAATTAATAATTAATATTAATAATATTAATAAATAATAGTTAATTATCTATATTAATAATTGTTGTATTCCGGTAACTTGTTCGCAGTTTGAAGTTAGTTGTTGTTTGCTTTTTTGTTTCTTAACTTTTTTAATAATTATTCTTTTTTAATATTTTCAATTTTAAAATCGTCGAATAGTTGTAAAGAATTCTATCAAAAATTTTAATAATTATTCAATTCCTATGAAGAATTTTATTATTTTGGAAAATAATTGAATTCTTGCGAAGAATGTGGTTAAAATTTTTGAAAATTATAATTAAATTCTTTTTGAAGAATTTCTTTGAAATTTTTTTTAAATAATGGAGTTTCTTTAATAATTTTAATTTGAAAAAATAATTGACTTTTATTAACAATTTCATTCAAGTTTTTAAAATAATCGTGTTTGTTAATAATTGAAAGTAAACATTTAATTTTTTAATTTTATTAAAATTTTAGAAAATAATTAAATTTTTTTGAAAAATTGTATAACGAATTCAGAAAAAAATTGAATTGTTTCGTGAAATTTTTTTTAAAATAATTGAATTTTTGCAAAGAATTTTACTATTTATAAATATAATTCAATTGCTTAGAAGGATTTATTAAAATTTTAGAAGATAATTGAATTTTTTCGAAAAATAGTATTAAAATTTTTTCAAAATTGATTTCTTTTGTGAAATTTTTTTGAGAATAATTGAATTGTTGGAAAAAAAATTATTACGAATTAAGAAAAAAAATAAAATTCTTTCGTGAAATTTTTTTGATAATAGTTGAATTTTTTCAAGGATTTTTCAATTTAAACAAATAATTGAATTGTTTCGAAGGATTTATTAAAATTTTAGAAAATAATTATTGTATTCGTTCGGGAAATTTTATTAAAATTTTGTTTAAAAATAATTGAAAAAAATTTTACATATTTATAAAAATAATTAAATTCTTACGAAGAATGTTGTCATTTATGAAAATAATTGAATTCTTGCGATTTGTGAAATTAATGAACAAGAATAATTTAATTGGTAAATTAGTTAATAATTGTGTTTTTTTACTTTTTTTAACGTTTGAATCTGAATTTATTCGAAAATTCATGCATATTCAAAAAATAATATTAATAATTATGAATATTAATAATACATAATTAATTAATATTTTGAAAAAAAAATTGTATAGACATTTTTTTGAACTGTTTCATTCTAAAAAAATTCTTTAATATTTCTTTGACTCTTTTATGAAAATTTTTCAACTGAATTGTTTTTGGAATTATTTTCACAAACAGGAAATAGTTTGAATAAAGATTTAATTATTGAAAATAAAAATTGTTGAATTGTAAAATTGTAACTAATTCGAAAAGGTAGAGTTTTTGCAAAAGAATTTTTTCACTCTTTGTAAACAAAGATTTCGCGTAATAGTCAATGTAAACTAAATATATTGTTGTTTTTGGAGTAAAAAATATTAACCTTGTTTTTTTGTTGTATTCAAAATTGTAGAAAAAGAAAAATTTGTATATTGTGATATTGGAAGAATTGGCATGCAGCCAATTTTTCAAATATTGCAGAAACTTTATATATATATATATATATACGTATAATATACGTTTTATAGGTGTGTATATACGAGATCGTTTACACGCTCGATTAGATTTTACATGGGTATTTTGTTACAACTTTCCAGTTATATTCATGAGATTTTTTTCACAATTGCAAAAGAATAACAAATAAGTATAAAGAGATTCGATTTTGTTTAATGGTTCGTTTAGTAAAATTGTCTGCATTTCGTTTTATTCTGTTTTTTTTTATCGAAGGAATTTATTGTTTAAATAAAAGGTTGATTTAACAAATATTTTTACGAAAAATATTACAAATAGTTTTCTTCATTTTTTTTTTTTTAAATAAATATTTTTATACGACGAGGTTGAATTGAATTTTTATTATATGTATAGATAAAAAAGAAAAAGTAATTCTAAAGGATTCGCATTTTTATATTCCCTTCAATAATACATATCTACTCTATTTTAATTTCAATATTCGCAAATGGAATTCTAAATTTAAATTTAATTACTAAAATTCTTTGCGGATTATTTTGTATCTGAAAATTGTACAATTCGAATGAAATCGAGTGAGAGTAATAAAATTGAATTGAGGGCCATGAAATTTTTTCTCACACAAAATACAGACGCGGAAAAATTTTATTAAAGAAAAGCAGTCTTTTATTTTGAGGAAAATTTTCAGAAGAGCGAAAAGACGTCAATATTTACCTTTCGTTATATATTATTGTATTTTATTTTATATTTTAATATTTTATCACTAAAAATTTTTATAATTCAATACACGTACAAATTTGTCTGGTATTAAATTTTAATAAATATAATTTCTTAAATAGAAATTATTTTCTTTTTAATGTCACAAAAAAATATTTCGAGTTTATTAATTTTTCGGTGAGTTGAAAAGTTCTTTTTGCAGTTCATTTGCATTAGAAGAAAAGTTTCTCATTCGTATATTGACTTGTTAATTATCCAACAGTTGTCACAGTTTTAGTTTGAAGAAACTTTTTAAAAGTTATAAGCAACTAGTTAAACTTTTTGAAAGTAGCGTATATAGATATGCAAATTACTTGAAGGACATGTCATCATCTCTCGAGTTTTTGACTGTACATATGCATGTTATTTCTTATCGTCTGTATAATGATTATGAATCTACATATATATATAAAGTTTATGCGAAACTGGAGCTGAGACAATTTTTTATAATCCTAATTATTGCCAACATCTGGGACATGTGATTAAAATAACTCGAATAATTCTCTAAACAATTGAATAAATTCTTGAGAAAACTTTCTTTAGAGTCTTAAAACTTTGTTTAAAACTTTTCTAAAACTATTTTTTATATGTGGGAATAAAATATTTTTGGAATTTTAGAAAATAACGTTAAAAAAATTTAATTAAATTTTGAAAGAAAATTTTTTTTCTCGATTTTGAAAAAAGACATAAATTGAAAAAGAATGATTAAATAAATTTTAATGGAATAAAATTCAAAAAGTAATTTTAGAATTATTTGTTTATAATATCAGAGTTTTTTTTTCAAGGATATCAAACTGAGACAAAAAACGAATCAAAAGTGTTGCGATGCAACACTTTTGATACATTTTTTGTCTCAATTTGATATTCTTGGAAAAACTGTGATTACATAAGTTTTAAAAAAAATTAATAGAGAAATTGAAAAGAAACTAAAAAGGAAACTAAAAAAACCACAAAAGAAACTAAAACGGAAATTAAAAAAGAAATTTAAAAAGAAATTAAAAAGAAGTCAAAAAAGAAGTGAAAAAATTTTTTTTTACAGTAATATAAGTATTTTTTTCTTTTTTTCCAGATTCAAGCGCATTAAAGCGCGGCGGGGTGGCCCCAATGCCCGCCAGGAAGGGCCTCCTCGCCCCTCAAAATACTTTCCTTGACACTATCGCAACACGTTTCGATGGAACCCGTAAGTCGATTTTATTTTCTTATGTTATTAATTAATTGATTATAATTGCACCTCAGCTTATATTTTATGCCTTAACATAAAAACCAAAAACCAATAAAATTGGTAATTTTAAAAGACATTTTTTTAAAAAAATTTTTTAATTTAAATTTTAAAAAAAAATTTTTAAATTTTAAAACAGTTTTCTTTGACAGATGAAAATTGTCAAAATTGGACACGTGGGGTGAAGCGGACATTTTTTTTTAAATTTAAAAATACCAAAATTAAGCGCAAATAGACAACTATTTCACAGTTATCAGGGTTGTCACAGGTCAGGGAATTCAGGGAAAAGTCAGGGATTTTTATTAAAAGTATACTGGAAAAAATTAAATTTTTATAATTCATAAGAAAATTCTGAATTTTTGTGTCTTTTTTGTTTGCCTCATAAATTGTGAAATTACCACGAATTTCGATACAAAACCTACAATTTTTTCTATTTCTGATAATAATTTATTTTTAAAAAACTTTATTATCTTTCTTAATTCCCGACAAAATTTCAAATATCTTTATAAATAATAAAATTCTACACCGAAAATAAATTATTTTCAATAATTTTAATAAAATCCGTATAAAATTTAAATTATTTTCAAAAATAACCAAAATTTATCACAAGAATTCAATAATTTTTGAAAGTGATTTTTTTATATTGTCATTTACATTGTCAATAAATAAATGAATAAAATTCTTCGCAAAAATTCAATTATTTTCAAAAATTGTTTAAAAATTCTCGTCAAGATTTCAATTTTCTTTCTAAATAGCAAAATTCTTCGTCGAAATTCAATTATTTTTAAAAATAACAAAATTCTCCGTCGAAATTCAATTATTTTTAAAAATAATAAAATTCTTTATAGTAATTCAATTATTTTCAAGAATTTTAATAAACTTCTTTGCAAAATTCAATTATTTTCATAAAGAACCAATAATCATAGCAAGAATTGAATTATTTACAAAAATTGTTTAAAAATTCTTGTCAAAATTCCAATTATCCTTATAAATATAATAAAATTCTTCTAAGAAAATAAATTAATTTTAAAGATTTTAATGAAATTCTTGGCAAAATTTCAATTATTTTCAAAAATAACAAAATTCATTACGAGAATTCAATTATTTTTAAAAGTAATATTTTTATATTGTCGTTTATATTGGCAATAAATAAATGAAATTCCAGAAATTCAATTATTATCAAAAATTGTTTAAAAACTCTTCGTCGAAATTCAATTATTTTTATAAATAATAAAATTCTTCTCTAAAATTCAATTATTTTCAAAAATATTAATAAAATTCTTAGCAAAATTTCAATTATTTTCAAATATTTTAATCAAATTCTTGATAAAATTTCAATTATTTAAAAAAATTTTTAATAAAATTCTATGAAAACATTTAATTATTTTCGTAAATAATAAAATTTTTAAAGGAATTCAATTGTTTACAAATTAGTTATAAATTTCTTCGCATTAATTCAATTATTTTCAGGAACAATAAAATTCATTTTAGGAATTCAATTATTTTCATGAATTGTAATAAAATTCTTTGCAATATTCAATAATTTTTATAAACAAATATTTATCACAAGAATTCAATTATTTTTTAAAAAGTAATAAAATTTTTCTTATAAGTTCAATTATGTTCCAAAATTGTTTAAAAATTCTCGTCAAGATTTCAATTATCTTTATAAATAGCAAAATTCTTCGCCGAAATTAAATTATTTTCATAAAGAACCAATATTTATCTCAAGAATTCAATTATTTTTAAAAATTGTTTAAAAATTCTTGCCAAGATTTCAATTTTCTTTATAAATAGAAAAATTCTTTGTCGAAATTCAATTATTTTTATAAATAAAAAAATTCTTCTCCGAAATTCAATTATTTTCAAAAAAATTTTCCGAATTCAATGAATTTTAAAATCCACTATTTTAATAAAATTTTGCAAATGAATTCAATTATTTAGAAAAAATTTTAATAAAATTCTACGCAAACATTTAATTATTTTCCTAAATAATTGAAATTTCATAAGAATTCAATTATTTTCAAAAATTTTTTTTAAAATTCTCTACAAGATTTCTTTTTTCTTTATAAAAAATTCTTCGACGAAATTCAATATTACTTTCAAAAATTTTTCTTAATTTAATGATAAGTCAGTGAAAAAAAATTAAATTTTTGTGGCAACCCTGGAAAATTATTTTTAAATGAATGTAGAAAAAAAACGGTAAAACCTAAGCTGTAGTTTTTTCTGGGAAAAAGTTGCGTACTTTATTTTTAATTATAAAAATTAATAATTTGGTTTCGTTTTTTGTCTAAAATTGATATCCTTTTAAAAACTGTGATATATTATTAATTTCATTACCGCAGTAAAATTTTTCATTACTTATATTATTTATAATATAAATTTATAAATATTATAAATATTATAAATATTATTTATAAATCCCATTATAAATATTTATTGAAAATTAATAAAATTTAGAGCGGATTTTATGAAAATTTATATAGTTTTATGTTTACTTCTTCGCTGGCTTTAATCGAAGTTTCAAGATCGTAATTCCCAGAGCTTAAATGACCGCGAGTTTTAAAGTTTAAGTCGTTTGCGAATGTTATGTTGAGCAATCATAAACCTGCCGCAAAGCAGCGGTTTCACATATATGAGATTAAACTTCTCTTAAAAGTTTCCCTATATAACCATTTCAAAATTAAATTCACACCTTTCACGGTAAATTTTGCATATATTCAAATTTTGATTGACGTTTAATTTTTTTTTTTTAAACTGTACTTTTATATCTATAATAACTCGTTTTTGTGATATTATTTTTACAAGAGAAGAAATATTTTCTGAAATTCGATTAATATCCGCAGAGCAACAAAAATATTTTATCTTTTGTATTATTATCTGTATTATATTTTTAATATAGTAATAAAAATACTGGTAATAAAAATAAAAATACAAATAATAAAACTAAAAAATTCGTTCGTTTGAACGTTCAGAACTTGAGGAACAGTAAAATATTTGTCAAATGTCAATAAGTTATTTAAAAAATAAAAAATTTAAAAACATTTTCGATTTAATTAATTTAAATTTAAATGGACTTGTTTTAAATACAAATATTCAGATTAAATATAAATATTCATTTGTAGCTTAATATTGGTTATAGCGTTTAGAGTTGACAAAAAAGAAATATGCTTTAAAAATTGATGCAAATGAATAAAAAAGTACAAATTATTATTATAGAAAAATAAATAAGACTTTAACGTAACAATATTGAGAATATTTATTTTTAATTTTAGATGAGAATAGATTTTTTTTTCGTTGATAAAATTAAAAGAGTAATATTTGAAATAATATTTCTTCTCTCTGTTTGAAAATTTTTTTTCCATAATGCATAAAATAATAATTTTTTACATAATATAAAGGAAATGTTGCTTTGAGGTAGAAAGACAATATTATAATATCAAAAGCAATTCTTCTTTCTCTGCGAGAAAAGCAATGGAGAACCTTGAAAGCTTTTGATTATTGATTATAGATATAAATTCTCATCAATCTGAAGTTTATGGATGAAGGGAAATGAGAGCTTGAAGTTTGTCTTGTTTATAAGATAAATTTACTCTAAAGCATCTGAGTTACTTTTAAAAGCTAACTTTATACCCTCCAAAAGTCAGATTCTACTCATTGGCACTAAAAATTTTATCCATCAGTTCTCGAAATTCAAAAGAGGTGCTTAATTCTCATTAAGAATATGTAGTTTATTTTCGCTCGTCTTTAATTTATTTTTTCTATTTTTCGAACACTTAGGATTTTATTCTCTTTCGTATTTTTTTTATTTTTATATTCATTTTCTATATTTTTGTCAAAATTAATCGTTCTCTTAATTTATTTTAATCTGTTGTATATAATATTAATTTCTATTAGAGAGTTTTGTTTAGAATTAAGATAGTAATTGCAGTTAATATTTTGAAAATAAAATAGAGGTACGTAAAGTGAGAGAATATTTTAAGGCAACATGTGAGAAATTCCCACGTGACTTAGTGTAGAAAAATATGTTCCATAACTCACAAACTTTCTCTGATGAGAAGATTTTGTGCTGCCATTTTGTGGAATGATAGATAATGTCACAGAGAATGCCGTTGTTCTTATTGTAAAGAATAAATTTCGCTTGAAAGAATATAGAAAATAAATTTTATGGAAACACTTTTTTTGAACGTTTAACTAATTTTAATAAAAACTATTAAAATTTACTCCACATATTGTAAATTTTTATATATTTAACTCATTTAGTCCCAAAGGTCCGAATTTTAATGTACCGTTTTATGAAAAATTGGTACTAAATGTTTCTCACAAAGATGGAACTTTTGCTACTATTTATAATTTTGAAATTGAGTCCTAGAAATAAAAAAAAAAATAAATAAACAGTGTTGCCACACGTCAGGGAAGTCAAGGAACTTAGATCTTTGAAAAATTTTAATAATTCAATTTCGCCTAAAATTAGTTAAATTTTTAAATATATATTTAATTATATATAAAAAAAACAATGGATTTATAGAAGAAATTTAGATAAAAATACTAAAAATTTTGAATTTTGGAGAAGTTACAAATGTTTGCAGAAATTCAATTATTTTCAAAGGAATAAAACTCTTCGCAAAAATTCAATTATGTTCGAAAATTAAAAAAAAATTCACGTCAAAATTTCAATTGTCTTTATAAATAATAACATTCTTTTTCGAAATTCAATTATTTTCAAAAATGTTAATAAAATTCTTATCAAAATTTCAATTATTTTTAAAAATTTTTAATAAAATTCTTGACAAAGTTTCAATTATTTTCCAATTATTCAATTATTTACAAATTTCTTTGCAATAATTCAATTATTTTTATAAATATTAAAATCCTTTGCAGAAATTCAATTCTTTTCAAAACAATTGAAGGGCTGGATGCTATAATGTGTTACGCGCCATTCACTTAACATGGCGCGTAACACATTATAGCATCCAGCCCCTCAATTTTAATAAATCCTTCGGAACAATTCAATTATTTTTATAAATATGTAGTAAAATTCTTCGCAAGAATTCAATTATTTTCAATACAATTTTAATAAAATTTTATTAAAATTCATAAAATTCAATTGCTTTCAAAATTTTCAATTAAAATTATTAAAGAAACTCCATCAGTTTAAAAAAAAAATTCAAAGAAATTCTTGAAAAGAATTTAATTAAGATTTTGAAAAATTTTAATAAAATTCTTCGCGAGGATTCAGTTATTTTCCTAAATAATAAAATTCTATAAACATTTTTTTTTTTAATTATTTAACTCTTTTGGAAATTTTTTTTATTAAAATAGTAAATATTAAAAATCATTGAATTTCGAAAAATTTGTGAATATAACTGAATTTCGGCGAAGAATTTTTCTATTTATAAAGATAATTGAAGTCTTGAGGAGAATTTTTAAACAATTTTTAAAAATAATTGAATTTCTGCGCAGAATTTCATTAAGTACTTTTAAAAATAATTTAATTCATGTGATAAATATTTCTTATTTATAAAAATTATTGAATATTGCAAAGAATTATATTAAAATTCATAAAAATAATTTAATTCATAAAATGAATTTTATTATTCATGAAAATAATTGAATTTCTCCGAAGAATTTTATTATTACTTTTAAAAATAATGAAATTCTTGTCACAAATATTGGTTATTTATGAAAATAATTAAATTTTCCAATGAATTTTATTTAAATTCCTGATAATAATTGAATTCCTAAAAAAAATTTTATTATTTCCGAAAATAATAGAATCACTGTAAGAAATTTTATTATTTATGAAAATAATTAAATGATTACGTAGAATTTATTAAAAAAATTTGTTTAAATAATTGAATTCTTTTAGAGAATTATAATAAAATAGTAGATATTTAACATCATTGAATTAAGAAAATTTTTTGAAAATAATTGAATTTTCCAATGAATTTTATTTAAATTCCTGATAATAATTGAATTCCTAAAAAAAATTTTATTATTTCTGAAAATAATAGAATCACTGTAAGAAATTTTATTATTTATGAAAATAATTAAATGATTACGTAGAATTTATTAAAAAAATTTGTTAAAATAATTGAATTCTTTTAGAGAATTATAATAAAATAGTAGATATTTAACATCATTGAATTAAGAAAAATTTTTGAAAATAATTGAATTCATTTAGGGAATTTTAATAAAATAGTAGATATTGAATATCATTCAATTAAGAAAATTTTTTGAAAATAATTGAATTTTGTACAAGAATTTTGCTATTTATAAAGATAATTGAAATCTTGAGGAGAATTTTTAAACAATTTTTGAAAATAATTGAATTTTTGCGAAGAATTTTAAAAAAATCTGTTTAAATATATTTTTTTAATATTAGGAACATTCTGTTTTAAATAATTGAATTCTTATGAAAATTTTTTTATTTATGAAAATAATTGGATGTTTGTGAAGAATTTTATAAACATTTTCTATAAATTATTCAATTCTTTTGGGAATTTTTTTTTATTAAAATAGCTATTTCAACTGTTAACAAATTTAAAATAGTGTAAATTCTCAAACATAGAAAAAAGTAGTTTTTAGTGTAGCAAATAATAATTGAATTCCTTAAAAAAAAATTTATTATTTATGAAAATAATTGAATTTATTTTTGAAAATTTTAATAAAATTTTAGATATTGAAAATCATTGAAATTAGAATATTTTTTGAAAATAATTGAAATTAGGACAAGAATTTTTTTGACATTTATGAAAATAATTGAACTTTGGAAAAGAATTTTGTTATTTATAAAGAGAATTGGAATTTTTTCAAATTTTTAAAATAATTTAATTTTATGAGAAGAATTTTCTTTTTTTTTTTTTTTAAATAATTGAGTTTCTGCAATTATTTGTATTTTCTTCAAAATAGAATTTTTTTAGTGTTTTTAACAAAAATTTTTAAATTCTCTTATTTTTAAAATTGTCAATTTTATTTAAAAAAAAGGCAGTAAGAAGTTAGCCGCGTGCTTTAGCGCGCGAATTAATTTTAATATAAATTAATTTTAATATTATTATTTTTTCTTTATTTAATTTAGAATTTATAATTAAATCGTTGAATTTGAATTGAGAAAAGTTTAATTTAATGGGACTGGAGAGAGAGAGAGAGAGAAACATCTGTTAATCTCTAGATTGTTTGCCAAAATAACAAACTTTAAACAAAGTGCTCAATAAGTATCGATAATAATTGGCTAGTATAGAAAAATTACACTTCTCTCTCCCACTCAATATATCGACAGACCCATACAACTTTCTCACTATCTATCTTTCTAAGCCTGACGTTTTTCTCGTTATTTTACTTTACCGGAATTGATCAGGTGCCAAATAAATCAGACATGTATTAGTTAGTCGCGTCTCGCAGTGCTGAAATTTAATCCACCAAGGGAATTTTGTTTTTTTTTTTTTTGTTAAACATATATCTATATATATTTTCATAGAAAAAAAAATAAAAATTTGACCCACTTTTTCTTTTTATTTTGAGAATTCATCCTATGTACCACGTAGGAGAAAAAAAAATACATGAATCCCCCTTCAATATCCAGGAGTCTACTTATCAGAAATCAATAGATTAGAAAGGAGTAGATTGTATAGCTATATAAAGTTGAATGAAAAAATAATTTAATTACGAAAGATTTCAAAAGTAATAACGTGTTTGAAAGAAACACCCAGTCACAAGCAGCAAAAAGTTTGGATTGGGGAAAAGTATTAAAAGAGGAGAGAAATAAAGTCCTCGTTGGATATATATTTCCTGTCATTAGTCCGAGAAATGGAATAGAAATCCAAGACTCTCGTACAATCTCTTTTTCATTTCCGCATTTTCATGAGATAAGGCAGATGTTGGCGGAACGAGTAGAAAAATAATGAAATGAGATTAGCAAAAAAAAAAAAAGAAAAAAAATAGAAGGAGGAGAATCCATGATTAACAATAGGGAAGACGAGAATGCGAATAACATAACAGAGAAATAAGATTCCCAATGATATTTCTAAAGAATAATAAAAGTGAAGGAATCGTTCAGTTATATTAGACACTTTCATTGGTTCTAATTGGCGTGAATTTCCGGTACGCACTCGTACAAGTGAATCGACTATTTTTTATCCCTCTTCTTTTTCTCCTAACAGTGAAAAATTTGGTTCGCAGTGCAATTTAACAGAGTTTGACATTTTGATGGGATTTTAAATTTCTTTGTCATTTATTTCACAGGTCATTTTTAAACGAAAGTAAAATGCGTTTTATGAGATAAAATTCAAGGGAGTAAATCGAAATTTCTTTATTACTGTTTTTAAGGGGCACACCTAGTGTGAGCGCCTAAAAAAACGGTGATTTTTAGGAATTTTTTTTGAAGAATGTATTGCGTCAAATGTTTTGAATTTTTTTATCTTTATTTGTCTATAAATCAGTTATTAATTTTTTATTTTTGTAAAGGAAAATACATATTTTTTTAAAAGTTATGTCCCATCTCGCAAGTGTAAAAAAAAAGTTGTCCCACTGCTGCAGTGATTGCGGCCTTCTGAGTGACTGAAATAAAAAAAAACCAAAAAGATTATTAAACTAGAAGACATTTGCCGTTCTATGACCCTCGGATGGAAAAAAATATTGAATTTCAAAAAAATGGCGGAGTTTTGAAAAAAAATTATAAATTTCGACTAAAAAATTCGATAGTTTTTGGCATCCCAAAATTTTATTTTTCATCAAAAAAAAAAAAAAAAAAACTGGAGCCTCATAGTACGGCAAATATCTTCTAGTTTAATAATCTTTTTGGTTTTTTTGATTTCAGTCACTCAAAAGGCCGCAATAACTGCAGCAGTGGAGAAACTGGTTTTTTTTATATAGCAAATAACTCTTTAAAAAAAAGATATTTTTCTTTGCAAAAATTACAAAATGTTCACTATTTATACAAATATACATGTACAAAACTTTAAAAAAAATTAGATGCAATAATTTCCTTGAAAAAAATTCCTAAAAATCGACGTTTTTTTCAGTCACTCACACTAGGTGTGCCCCTTAAATCTTTTAGCTTTTTTCATTAAATGCGTGATAATTGAACAAGTTTATTTGTATCTTTTTTTTCGTTCTTAATTTATGAACTTTGACTAAAATGTAATGAAAAAATATTTTATTTATGCAAAAAGCATTCACTTTACCAGAGTTGTTAGAAAAATTTAATTTTGTTTTTCCCTGATTTTCAGACAAAATTTTTACTTTTTCCTTGACTCTAAAGAATATTCTAATTAATTCTAACAATGATTAGATACTTAAAAAAAAAGTTGAATTACATTTTTACAATTCAATTTTACGAAATTTTGATTACTTGAAATTTTGGAATTTGGAAATTCTTTAATTAAATATTAGATTAGAAAATAAGAACTTGAAATAATTTCAAATAAAGTCCTAATAAATTTATTAAAAAAAATTAATTCTACAGAATTGTTAATTAAAAGTATTAAAATAATTAATTGAATAATTAAATGCTTCTTAAAATTGAATTCTCACAAGGAATTTTAACAACTGATTTTTAAATAATTGAATTCTTTAGACGAATTTTAAATTAAAAAAATTAATTGAATAATTGAATGCTTCTTAAAATTTAATTCTCAGAGTTATATTAACAAAATTTTAAATAATTGAATTCTTTGGACGAATTTTAATAAAATTTTTAAGAATTTAAGAATTTTAATCTAATTTATTTAATTTAAAATTTTAAGAATTACATTCTTCGAGGAATTCGATTAAAATTGTATTAAAAATAATTGAAATTCTGTAATGGGTTTTATTACTTATGAAAATAATTTAAACTCTGCGATGGATTTTATTATTTATGAAAATAATTGAATTATAGCGAAGAAATTTATAGGTATAGAGTTTTTCTTCAAAATTCATTTATTTTGAAAATTATTAAAAATCTTCGCAAAAATTCAATTTTGTTCAAAAATTTTTAAAAAATTCTCGTCAAAATTTCAATTATCTTTATAAATAATAAAATTCTTTGAAATTCAATTATTTTCAAAATTATTAAAATTCTTCGCAAAAATTCAATTTTGTTCAAAAATTTAAAAAAAATTCTCGTCAAAATTTCAATTATCTTTATAAATAATAAAATTCTTCGAAATTCAATTATTTCAAAATTATTAAAATTCTTCGCAAAAATTCAATTTTGTTCAAAAATTTAAAAAAAATTCTCGTCAAAATTTCAATTATCTTTATAAATAATAAAATTCTTCGAAATTCAATTATTTAAGAATATTTTTGAATAATTGTACGCAAACATTTAATTATTTTTAAAAATAATAAAACTTTCATATGAATTCAATTATTTACAAATTTTTTTTTGAAATTTCTTTGCAATAATTCAATTATTTTCGTAAATAATAAAAGTTTTTTTAGGAATTCAATTATTTTGCATAGATAATAAAACTCATTACAGAATTTCAATTATTTTTAATACAATTTTAATCAAATTTCTCGACAAATGTCATTATTCTTCAAAATTTTATTAAAATTCGTGGAAAGAATTTAATTGTTTGAAAATTTGTTTAAAAAATTCCATTTTAAGAAATATTCAATTACTGAATAAATTATTTATTTTATTATTTAAATAATTGAATTCTCCTAGAAGTTTTTAATAAAAATTAATTTAAAAATAAATTTCTGTTAAAATTGTAGATAATTATTGAATATTAAAATCATTATGGCGTGAATTTTTAGAAATAATTGAATTTTGAAAAAATTTCAAACTATACATAAAATAATCTTTGACAATCTGAATTCTCCCTACTGTTAACTAATAGTTCTGTAGAATTAATTTTTAAAAAAATTTATTTGAATTTCTTTCGAAATATTTTAAGTTTTGTATTTTCTAATGTAATATTTAATTGAAGAATTTCTGAATAATCGAAATTTTGTAAAATTAAATTGTAATCAAGTGGATTTGAAAATTGTCAAAGAACTTTTTAAAAAATTATTCTTTTGGGGTCTTAATTATTCTAAGGAATTTGTTATAGATTAGATTTAGATTATTATTATTATTATTATTATTATTATTATTATTATTATTATTATTATTATTATTATTTTTATTATTGTTATTATTATTAATATTATTAGATCATTAAATTTCATATAGAATCATTCTAGTAAAAATTCCATAGAATTTTTTTTATTATGAGTTCAATTAATATTGTAAATTTAGTTGAAAGGGAGGCAAAAATTCTCAAACGATGCTTTTTTATTCTCATTTGTGAATCAACTATTTTTGCACTAAATGCAAAAATGGTTCAAGAATTGTAATGAAGATACGATTTTGTTTCCTGCTCAAGAGGATTTTGTTTCCTTCAATAAACATCAAGAGGAAATAAAATTCTGAATAAAATTATCCTTGAAATGGATATGCTATTAAGCTAAAAGTGGATGACATACGAAATGAATAAAAAAATTAAACTAAATGCAAAAAAACAGGTCTTCCTATTATTGCTGATGTGAATTTAACAAAGTTCTATAATCATAAGAAGAAAATTAAATTTTTATACAGCAGGCCTTGAGTTGAAATTTTTTCTTACAGTTTCCGAAAGAGGTTACAAAAATCTAGAAACGTACCAATTTAAAAAAAAAAACCGATTGTCGATTGTATTTATTTTTATTATTATTATTGGTTACTTTTTCCTTTCCTAAAGGATTAAGAAATAACTTTAGGACTTCAAATAACACTCTCAAGGCTAAGATTCGGTCAAAAATGTTTCTAATGCAAACGGTTTTCGTCAAAAGCAGATTGAAAGTAAATTTTTTTACACTGTCACGTAAAATTCTGCTTTTGACTAAAAATATTTACAGTGGAAACATTTTTGACTGAATCTTAGCCTTGAGAGTATTATTAACTAAGGGTTAAGTCAAAACTTTAGGACGTAAGTCCTAAAGTTATGACTTAACCCTTAGTTTTCAATTAAAAAATAAGCTACTTTTCAATCATTTTGGTTTTAAGATGTAAACAGTTGCAGACTTTTTTTTGTTTCTTTTTTTTCTGTGCAATATTTCCTGTGTAATACTTTTACTTAGGGTTAAAAAACGGACTTTTGTGACTAAATGGATTAATCATCAACGAAATCTAATAAATAATCTTCTAAATAATTTCGGAACATTTAAATATTTTATTAAGTAGAAAAAAAATTAAAATTGACAAAAGAAAAATAAATTACAAAAATTGCTTCATTTCATATTTTTTTTTGTTTTTCATTTTGAATATGTAATTTTTCATCAAATTGTAATTGTACGCTATATTCACTTTTCTTGCTAAATGCCGCTTGTTTCTGTTATCAAATCGCATCTATCAATGAGTAATTCATAGCTCGTGTACTCGGATTTACAGAATAGCTCGTATGGGTTGGAATTATATATACGCTATACACACACAGAAAATACATATATACACAATTATGGATTTCAGTTTCATTTATGTATTCCAAACTCAAAAGATGAAATCAATTTATTCTTATTTGAATCAGCGTACACTTCTATTTCAATATATCGAACAAAAAAAAATTTTCACTTTTTTTTTTTTTTTTTTACAAATTTTCATTATTTTTTGTGATTTAAACTTTGAATGTGAATCAATAGCTCTGGGCAAATGGTTTCAATCAATATTTCATACTCTTCTTTCTTTTTTTTTCTTCTGTATATTGATATATAATCCTGAAATTTATTCAAAGCTGGTTTGTGGACTATGCATAATTTTCGTAAATGTGCTTTTATCCTATCTGGTCCAGACTGAATATATGTAGATATTCTTTTTAAATTATCTAGAAAGATAATTAATACGATTTTTTTCCAGCTTTTACATTATGAAACGCGGAGAAAGATTAAAAGAATTTTTAATATTTTTTACAAACTTGCGATACATTATTTTCTTTTGCAAAAAAATATAGTTTTGATGAGTTTTAAGAGTGGGAATTGACAGAGTAATTAGATCACTAAGTCTAATTTGCTGTTCGAAAATTGCGAAGAGATTATTAAATTCTATGACGACAAGGAATAAAATTTGTTATATTTTTACTTCTTTTTTTTAGTAAAGTGTGTAAATAGCGAACTTAATACTTTTGGAATTAAATATTCTTTATGCAAATATTACTATCAGATTCAGTTTCAATTATGATGCACATTATTTTTATTATTATCATTTTTATTACTATTTTTATTTTTATCAATATTATTATTTTTGTTACTATTTTTATTTTTATCATTATTATTATTTTTGTTACTATTTTTATTTTTATCATTATTATTATTTTTGTTACTATTTTTATTTTTATCCTTATTATTATTATTATTATTATTATTACTATTTTCATTTTTATCAATTTTATTATTTTTATTACTATTTCAATTTCTATTACTATTATTGTTATTATTATTATTATTAAGTTTTGAATTTTCGCTTTAAAAAAATGTTAGTATTGAAAAATATTTCTTTTTCCATTGATGATCTGGAAAATAATTATTTTTTAAAAATATAATAAAAAACGAAACTTGAATAAAATCTAGATTTGACATTTCTTAATATTTCATTTTTAATGAAGAATATGAAACGAAAATTTTATTTAGATTCAAAAATATTTCTTTTATATTCTCCTCTTAGTCGTTGTTAAAACGTGAAATCGTGTATTTTTTTTATTTTTTGCTCACAAGTCGCTATTAAATTGACATTTAAATTGATTGAAAATATGAGATAGAAAAAAAGTATTATTTCCGATAAAAAGTATAGCAGTTGGTACAAATTGGATTTTTTATTTTAAACTCTGAGTAGTTTTAACTTTTTTTTTAACTTTAAACTAAACGCAAGAAATTTTTTATGGAATTAATCAATTATTTTCAAAAAACTTTCGAAATTCAATTATTTTCAATATTTACTATTTTGATAAAAAAATTTCCTAAAGAAATTGAATAAAGAAAAATTTTCACGGGAGTACAATTTATTAAATCATAATTTTCATACAATTTTTCGAAAAAAAACAATTATTTAAACGGATTTTATAAAAATTCTTCACTTGGATTCAATTATTTAAAAAAAAGTTTAATCAAATTTTTCGTAGGAATTCAATTATTTTTATTAATAATGGAATTCTTCTCAAGAATTTTCAAGGAATTTAAAGAAATTTCCATCAATTGAATTCAGGAATTCAATTATTTTCATAAATAATAAAATAAAACACATCGCTGGATTTCGATTATTTTTAAAATAATTTTAAACAAATCCCTCAAAAAACGTAATTTTTTAAAATTCTTTGTAAAAATTCAATTATTTTTAAAAAATTTGATATAATTTATTTACTAGAACCTGATAATTATTTTCAAAAATAATAAAATTCATCTCAGGATGAAAAATAATATTTTTGTATTTAAAAATTTTTGAAATTCAATTATTATTTTCAATTTCTACTATTTGAATAAAAAAATTCCCCAAAAGAATTGAATAATTAAAAAAAAATTCATAAAATTCTTCGCAAACATTCAATTATTTTCATAAATAATAACATTTCCACAAGAATTCAATTATTTAAAACATAATTTTCATAAAATTTTTCTTAAAAAAATCAATTATTAAAAACTTTTTTTTATAAAATTCTTCACAAGAATTCAATTATTTTTATTAATTATAAAATTCTTCGTAGGAATTCAATTATTTTCAAAAATAATAAAACACATCGCAGGATTTCAATTATTTTTAAAATAATTTAAAATAAATCCCTCGAAAAAAGTAATTTTTTAAAATTCTTTGAAAGAATTCAATTATTTAAAAAAAAAAAATTTGATATAATTTATTTACTAGAACTTAATAATTATTTTCATAAATAATAAAATTCATCGCAAGATGAAAAAGAATATTTTTGTTTTTAAAAATTAGCAAACTTCAATTATTTTTAATTTCTACTATTTTAATAAAAAATTCCCTAAAAGAACTGAATAATTCTTAAAAAAAAATTATAAAATTCTTTGCAAACATTCAATTATTTTCATAAATGATAAAATTTTCACAAGAATTCAATTATTTAAAACATAATTTTCATAAAATTTTTCGCAAAAAAATAAATTATTAAAAAATTTTTTTTTATAAATTTCTTCACAAGAATTCAATTATTTTTAGAAATAATAAAATTTTTCTCATGAATTCAATTATTTTAAAAAAGTTTTATTAAATTCTTCTGAGGAATTCAATTATTTTCATAAATAATAATAATAAAACTCATCGCAGGATTTCAATTATTTTTAATACGATTTAAAATGAATTCTTGGATAAAAGCAATTATTCTTAAAAATTTTATTAAATTTTTTTAAAAGAATTCAATTATTTAAAAAGTTTTGATATAATTTATTTACTAGAATTTAATTATTATTTTTAACAAATTTTTAATTAAATTTCTTGAAAGAATTTAATTATTTTCGTAATTTGTTTTGAATGCTTTGTAACAATTTAATTTTTTTAAAAAATTTTAAAAGCTCTGTATAAGAATTCAATTATTCCATAAATAATTTATTTTTGTATTTAAAATTTAAATACTGGAATTCTTGTAAAAATTTCTATTAAAACTTTATTAAAAAGTTAATTTCGTGTTTAATTTCAGATAATAATTGAATATTAGAAGCGGAGTAGTGTATATTTTGTAGAAATAATTAAATTTTAATTTAAATTTAAAAATAAATTAATTAAACTAGAATTTTTAAATGCAAGTTTTTGAACATTTTAATTGCTGTAATACTGCAATAATATTTGAAATTTGAAAATAAAATGAATAGGCTTTATTATAAAATGATTAAAATATAAAATGATTTTGAATAATTATATTTAACAATTTCATCAAAAAAGTAATTGAATTTTAGAAGAATTACAGTTGTAATTTTTAGAAATAGTTAAATATCAAAAAGGCTTAAATTATTGAAATAATTTAAAATATTTTTGTTCCTCTGGAAAAATAAATAGAAATTTAAAGATTTATTAAAAAAAATTTATTCTATTTTTGAATGTAATTTATTTTAGAAATTATGAAAAACAATGATTCGTCAAGTTTTATTTTTCGAGTGTTATATTTTTTACTACTTTTTGTTTTTTCAGTCTTAAAGCTCAACTTTTTAAAAATTTGTTATCGAGTACAAAGCCTGTAGTTTAGAAAAAATGGTTATATGGTGTGGGGTATATTTAGAGAGAAAACTTTAGTTTAAAAATAATTATTTATCCTCGAAAATAATCCTTTTGTCATGAAATATTATTCCATTGCGAATTTTCAGTCTAAAGTTAATTAATTAATGTCTTACGGTGCATTATTTCAGAAATACACTCCATTCAAAGGGAAATTCATTTTATGGTATACACGAAACAAGTACTCATATAGTGTGTATATTTATATACATATATACGGTTTTCAAATGAAAAGACAGAGGTACGCTATATTTCAAATAAATAACTTCTCTATATTCGTTATTCATGTTTATTCTTCCGCTTAAGTTGTCTTGTTAGTTTGAATTTAGACCAGAAATAGATGACAGAATATGTGATTGTTCGTCTTTGAAATGCATTGGTTCATTTAATAGAGAGTGGCTTTTCTCTCTATTTATTAACAATCGTCTTCTTTCTCTCAACCCCCCCCCTTCTCTCTCTCTCTCTCTCCTTTTCTCTCTTGTTAGTGAAAATGTGAGAAAATTTCGCGACTTTTCAATTTAATTTTAAATTGCAGGTTCACTGACTTTGTTTCACGTCGTTGACTCTAATTTTAGAAAAAGGAAACGATTTCCTCAAGGCAACGAACTAAAAGAATTCATTTTCCCTCTAAATTTCAATTTTTAGAAAAGATCGTTTGTCACATTTTAATGAAATATTATTTTCTATTAGTTAGTACTTTTATTTTTGGATTTTCACTTTGAAAATTCTATTTTACCATTGGGTCTTACTTTATGAAGTAAGATGTACAATCTCGTATTTTTTTTCAAAGTTTTTCCTAGTTTTGAAATTTTTGATATTTTTGACACTTTTACAGATTCAAGGAAATCAGGGAAAAGTTAGGGAAAAACAAAATTAAATTTTTGTGGCAACCCTGTTTTAATATTTTTAATATTTTCCATATTTTCAATATTTTCAATATTTTCAATATTTTCAATGCTTTTAATGTTTTTAATGTTTTAAATTATTAATTAATAATATATTAATCCTCATATTCTATCATTCATTCTGTCCGCAGTTTAAAGTTAGTTTTTGTTTATGCTTTTGTTTTTTTTTAAATATTGTTTGACAAATCGAAAATATGCCGGTATTTTTTCATGATTCATAATAAAATAATGTTAAAAATTAGAAAATTTAAAAAAAATGATGATTAACAAATGAAAAATATACCCATTTTGTTTATTATATGCTTTTTTCTATAACAAATTTCGTTTGACTGATCTAAATTATTATGCAAATTATTCTCCTTTTTCTCTAAAAAAAATACTAGAAAATTGTTAATTGTTAAAAAATTTTGATTAAGAATTAGGAAATATACTCATTTTATGCATAATTTTTATTTCTCAGTAACAATATTATTTACAAACTTTTTTTTTCTTTTGGGAAGAAAAATATTAGATATTTCTTAATATTGACAAAAAAGTTCTGTTAAATTGATTTACGAATATCTTTAATTGTAAAATTATTCGAAAACAATAATTTCTTTTATAAATAATTTAATAATTAATTAATTTTTTATTTAATTATTATTTTTCCGTAGGAATTAAAATTCTTCAAATCATTCAAATTAAAACATTTTTGAAATTAATCAACTTTAAAAATATTGTTATAAAACATGAGAAAATCATGTTTGAGAAAATCATCATTTCTTCATGTTTTATAAAATTAATTAAATTTTATTCAATTATTTAAATACAAAAGTAAATTATTTATTGAATAATTGAATGATTCTATGATTGAATTTAATGTCAAATTTTAAAACATTAGATTTGTTAAAAAAATTTAAACAAATAATATTTTAAATAATTGAATGTTCGTGAAGAATTTTATCAACATTTTTGTTAAATAATTGAATTCTTGTGGGATATCAAAATAGTAAAATATTGAAAAACATTAAATTAAGAAAATTTTTAAAAATAATTGAATTTCTGCGAAGAATTTTATTAATTTGGAAAATAATTGAAATTTTGTCATGAATTTTTAAAAAATTTTTGAAAATAATTGAATTTCTGCGAAAAATATAATTTATTTGGTAAGTAATTGAATTGTAATGAATGCAATTTATAAAAATAATTGAATTTGACAATGAATTTGATTAACATTCCTGAAAATAATTGAATTTTGGCGAAGAATTTTGCTATTCATTTATAAAGATAATTTTAATGTTGACGATATTTTAAATATTTTTTGAAAATATTTGAAATTTTGCCATGAGATTTAATAAAATTTTTAAAATTAATTAAATGTTATTATTTGTGAAAATAATTCAATTCTTGTGATGAATATTGTTATTTATGAAAATAATTGACTTCCTCCGAATGATTTTATTATTTATGAAAATAATTAAATTCCTGAAAGGAATATTAAAATATATGAAAATAATTCAATTACTGCGAAGAAATTAATGCCAATATTAAAAACATTTAATTTTTTCGGAAAAATGTAATGTATACAAATACTATTTTAAATAATTGAATGTTCGTGTAGAATTTTATCAAAACTTTTGTTTAATAATTGAATTTTTGTATGGGAAATTCTATTAAAATAGTAAAATATTGAAAAACATTGAATTAAGAAAAATTTTTGAAAGTAATTGAATTTCTGCCAAGAATTTTATTAAATTTGGACGAATTTTAATCAAATTTTTAAGAATAATTACATTTTTGCGGAAATTCGATTAAAGTTGCATTAAAAATAATTTAAATTCTGCGATGAGTTTTATTATTTTTGAAAAAAATTAAATTATTGAGAAGAAACTTATAAAAATTTTGTAAATATTTGAATTCCTGTTAAATTTTTATTATTTATGAAAATAATTAAATGTTTGCGT
The DNA here is from genome assembly GCA_032872505.1 of Leptopilina syphax. Classification (NCBI taxonomy): domain Eukaryota; kingdom Metazoa; phylum Arthropoda; class Insecta; order Hymenoptera; family Figitidae; genus Leptopilina; species Leptopilina syphax. The sequence continues at coordinate 19,117,875 of CM065468.1, read as the reverse complement.
ACAATTTTATTAAAATTGTTTTTAAATAATTGAATTTTGAAGAAGAATTTTTTTATTTATAAAAATAATAATTGGGACTTTGTCGAGAGTTTCTTGTAAATTTTGAACATAATTGAATTTTGTGAGAAGAATTTTATTAATTTTGAAAATAATTGAATTTCTGCAATTATGTCTAACTTCTTCAAAATTTAACTTTTTTAGTGTTTTTAACTAAAATTTTTCTATAAATCCATTATTTTTAATAATTTATTAAATACATATTGCCAAATTTAACTAATTTTAGAAGATTTTTAATTATTAAAATTTTTCAAAAATCTAAGTTCATTAAAACTTTTTATTAAATTCATTCAACATTGAAATTTTATAAAATTTCAAATTGAAACCGTTTGAAGTTCATTTATTCATGAAAATTGTAAACGCAACTGTTTTAAAATTGAATTAATTTTGAAATATTTAAGTAAAATTATTCATTAAAAAATGTATTTATTTTATGAGAGTTGTTCAAGATTTAAGTTATTTACAAAGAAATTTTTGTCAGAATTTGAAAAAATTGAAGGTTTTGTATTAAAATTCGTGGTAATTTTATAGTTGATGAGTCAAACAATAAAGACACAAAAATTCAGAATTTTCTTCTAAATTCTAAAAGTTTAATTTTTTTCAGTACTTTTAATAAAAATTTCTGACTGTTCCCTGAATTCCCTTTGTCAAAATATATGATTATTATAATTGTAAAAATATTAATACTATATATTCCAATTCATATTTTATTTTTATAAAAAAAATTTGAATTCTTAATATTTCTAATTATCTTAACATTTATGGATGATTTTGATAAAAAGAATTTCAAGCATATTCATTTCATAATCACTTTTTCCTTCTCAAAGGTTTAATAAAAAGTAGAGGTAGAATTTTATTTTTAGATGTAAAAATTTCTATTCATTAGTTGAAATCAACTTTTTTAAGATAGGTAAAAATGGAAAGAATAAAAAAAATACGATGATAGAGAATGAAATTTTCGGATGAATAAGCAAATATTCAGTTCAGTGAACGATAAGTTTGGCATATGTTTGTATATATGCGGAAATTTACATATATGTTGTACATACATCATACTTATTGTTAGTCATGTGCTACTAATTAATCGAAAATCAATTAATTTCAAAAGACACATTGATTAAGCAAACATTTTGTTCCAAAAGGAACGATATGAGATTCCTCTCCATTGTTTTAATCAACAGAATCAACAAAGGTTCTCAAAAAAAAAAAAAAATTCTCCTTCAATTTTTCCGCAATGGTTGTATTTTTACTTTTCTCGTACTTTTCTTTCTTCAAAAACTAAAGAAAAGGATTTAAATTATCAAACTAGTGGCGAAAATTAGAATAACATAAATAAAATAATTTAAAAAATTTTTAAAAATTAAACAATAATCAAAAAAGTGTTAATTGAAGAAAAAAATACATTTTTTTAATTGTGTTCGATAGGAGGATGATTTGAGACTCTTTGCTCTTAGCTAACGAAGCCAGCTTCTCATTTAGTTGAATCAGAAATCTGCCAATCAAGAGAAAATATTTTACAAAACCTTTCGTGGAAAAAAAATTTCTCTAAAAATCCATTATCATGATTCAGCAAAAAAAATTTTTTTTTCTCTTTCCTTTTTTAATAAAAAAAAAGGTCGAGGCTAAATGAAACATTTTTGAGATGTTGCAGAAATTCTTTCATAGATAAATATTTTTTCCCTTCAATTTTCACTTCTACTTGGACGAGATTTTTTTTCACGATGTTAACTCTTCATTTCTTTAATTTTCCACTTTTCCTATACACAGCGAATTCAGAGCTTTTAATTTTTTCATTCGTGTGAGATTTTACTATCATTAAACTCACACTCATCTTCTGCTTATATTAAAATAGAATTTTTAATGTTATAATCCTCGGGAATAATTTATGTTTATTAGAAAATCTTTTCCATTTCGGGATGATAAAAATTTAATAAAGAGAAATTAGGTCTCATTGAAATTTAATTAGTCAAAGAGAGAGAGAGAGATATAAATTTTATTCCTATTCGTCGATGAAATGTCGATATTGTAAATAATTTGGTTACGAAACCTTGAGAATGAAGCGCTGGATGAATCGCGACAATTAAGAGGGTTTCTTTATAATTAATGAAACTACATTTCTGAGCTTTTGCGTATATCTTCAATATTGTAATTCTTCTCTTTGCGAGGGAGAGAATTTTTTTTCTTTTTAAAATAAAAAACTTGAATAATAGTAGAATATTTTTTAGAATTAACACTGGAAATGTTTGTTTTCACTAAATTCACAGTTACAGTTACATAAATAATGAAAAAAATTTTTACAGAATTTTCAAAGGATTATTTGAAAAATTATTTAAAAGCAAAATTATTCTATAGAATTAATTAATTAATTAGTTTCTGTTTTTTTTGTTGAGAATTTCCACTACTTTAAATTCGCTAATACTAGAAATCAAAAAACTATTTTCAAAAATTATAATCAAATTCTTTAAAACGATTCAATTATTTTCCAAAAATATTCGAAATTCAATTATTTTCAAATCTATAGTATTTTCATAAATTTTCGCCAAAGAATTGAAATATTTAAAGAAAAATTGATAAAATTCATCCAAAATTCAATTATTTTGATGGGAGACGTTTATATAAATAATCAAATTTCCACAGGAATTGAATTAATTTAGAATAGCATTTTCAAACAAATTTCGAAAAAATCAATTATTTAACAAAATTTTTTTACAATTCTTCATAAGAATTCAATTGTTGTCACTAATAATAACATTTTTCATGGAAATTCAATTTTTTACAAAAATTTTTGATAAAATTCTAAGCAAGAATTATTCAATTATTTTCATAAATAATAATAAAACTCATCAAAGAATTTCAATTATTTTTTATACCATTTCCAAATAATTAATCGAAAAATTCAATTAGTTTCACAAATAAAGTTTTCCACAAGAATTCAATTATTATATTTAAAATAAAATTTCCAGAATATTTATTATATTTCGAAAAAATTAATTATTTAAAACAATGTTTATAAAATTCTTATGAAGAATTCAATTAGGTATTTTCAAAAATAACAAAATTTTTCAATTCTTTTTAAATATTTTAATAAAATTTTTCACAGAAATTCAATTCTTTTTGAATGTTTTAATAAAATTTTTCGCAATAATTCAATTACTTTTAGAAATTCAATAGTTTTCATAAATAATAAAGTTCATTGTAGGATTCCAATTATTTTTAATATACAATTTTACATAAATTGCTCGAGAAATGTAATTATTCTTAAAAATTTAATTTCAGTTCATTAAAAAGAAAATCAATTATTAAAAAAAAATTTTTTTTTAAATTCTTTGGATGGATTTGGATTCAATTATTTACAAAAATATTAGAATTTTTTAAGTTTAAATACAAAAGTAAATTATTTATTGAATAATTGAATGTTTCTTAAAATTCAATTTCCATAGAGAATTTAATGCCAAATTTTAAAACATTTGATTTTTTCGAAAAAATTTATAAAAATACTATTTTAAATAATTGAATGTTCGTGTAGAATTTTATTAAAATTTTTGTTTAATAATTGAATTCTTGTGGTAAATTTTATTAAAATAGTAAAATTTTGAAAAACATTGTATTAGGAAAAATTTTTTAAAATAATTGAATTTCTGCGAAGAATTTTATTAATTTGGGAAATAATTGAAATTTTACCATGAGCATTATTAAAATTCTTGAAAATATTTGAATTCTTGTAAAGAATTTTATTAAAAGTCCTGAAAATAATTGAATTTTGGCAAAGAATTTTGCTTTTCATTTATAAATATAATTGAAATGTTGACGATTTTTTTAGATTTTTTGAAAAAAATTGAATTGTAATAAATACAATTTTTAAAAAAAAATTATAAAAAAAATTTTTTTTCAAATTGTTTAAAAGGATACAGATTAAATTATTTACAAAAATATAAGAATTTTTCAAAGGAATTTAATTATTTTCAAATATATTAATAAAATTGTTAGAAAAAATTTAATTTTTTTGAAATAATTCAATTATTCTTTTATATTTTAATAAAATTCTTCCAAAGAATTCAATTATTTACATAAATAATTCTTCGAAAGAATTCAATTATTAAAGATAAATAACAAAATTAAGTTATTCACGAAATTTTAATTATTTTGAGGCACTTTAATAAAATTCTTTGCAAAATTCAATTATTTCACAAATAACAATATTCATCACAAGAATTCAATTATTTTTAAAAATAATAAATTTCTTCTTGGAAATTCAATTATTAAAAAAAATTCTAATAAAATCTATTTGTAAAATTAAAAAATTTGATCCAACGGAAGGTTGATTATTTTTAAAAACTTTTCCCAATTCAATGATTTTCAATATCTACTATTTTCGTAAATTTTCCAAACAGAATTCAATTATTTAAAAAAAATTTTGTAAAAATCTTCGTAAGAATTCCTTTTTTTCATGAATAATAAAAAATTTCTCAGGAATTCAATTATTTAAATTAGAATTTGTATAAAATTAGTCAAAAGTAATCAATTGTTTAAAATTTTTTATTTATCTACTCTTCTATAATGTTTCATTAAATTTTAAATTATTTATCCTTTTATATAATAATTAAGTAGATTTTAATTATTCTTTCTCATTTTTCAATGTAAAATGAAAAAAAAGCAAACTTTTTATACCTTCAGTTTTTTTTAATTATTTTCTATTCATCTTTTCAAGAATATATAATTTATTGCCCGAAAAGGATCCATTAAAAAAAGATTTTATCCCAAATAATAAAAGAGTTGCTCGTGCTTTATATGAAAAGAAGAGAAAAAAAGATTTTTTTTTTTTTGTTTTGATTCCATTTATTTTTCTGACAATCATTTATTGGGTTCATAAATTTATGATTTATGATGCTGAGAAACAAACGCGCGTCTCTTCTTTTAAGAAAATCAAACAAACACAATTTTATATTGAAAAGTTGTTTTATTCAGGACAAAAAGTATAAATATATAGCTATAGCTTTTATTACTTTTCAACTGCTTTCCATTCAATATTTCTATTTGGCGTATTGGTTTGTTCAAAAGGCTTTTTACTACTCAACAAGTTCACATATCAAAATTGTGATTGATTCGTGAATAATAGTTTTCGAGTTCTTTTTTAAAAAATTTATACATTTTTAAATGAATGGATTTAAAAAAAAAAAAAAAAACGAGAGTTAATTTTTCAAAAAAAAATATATTTGTCTATTTCGACGAGCCAATTTTTGTTTCTCGACTTTTCCTCATCTGGCTAATGAGCTTTTTTTGTTCGTTTTGTATGGAGAGAAAAATTACGTTTATCGGTTGAAAAGTTATAATGACAGCCAAGAAGCACTTTTTTGAGTAAGAAAAAAAATTTACTGTCAGACAAAATTTTATGTTTTAAGTGGAAACAATTTTAAGAGTCAGACAAATTTGAAAGACAATAATAATCAAAAAGTAGAAATAGTACAAGAAAACTTATTTTTCAAGCATAGAAAAAATTATCTTCTTTTAATCATCTTTATGTGTAAAAGAATTGTAAAAATGTTTACAAACATTTTTTATAGGAAAAAATTTATAATTTTCGAAAAATTAAATTTAAATTACCAATTATTGTAAAGAGGGTGAAAATTGGAGAAGAAAGAGTTAAAAACAGTAAAAATATAATTTATATATACAGATCGTGATAGAAGATGTAATTTTTAATGTTCTGTGCAATAAAAATTGAACCAACAGGTTGGACCTGAAGATGTTGAAAATAATTTTAAAACTTCGGTTTTTCCTGACAAATAGTTTTTGTGACCCAGTTTCTTTTTTTTATACACATCACACGTTACCCTTACTTTTTACCACTTTTCCAGTAGTCGTAAATCTATATTCTTTATTTATCGACTAAACCTGAAAAATGCGTTACCCAAGAAACGATACCTTTAGATTTTCTAAAAAAAAAAAAAATAAAACTCCCCTGTTTTTACTTTGAAACCTTTTAATCCCTTTTTCCCCTCAGCAATTTTCTTTTCCTACATAGAAAAAAAAATTGAAGAATAAAAATTTATTTAAAAACAAATTTTCTTTTTTAACTTTTTAAAAAATAATTTTTCTTTTTTAAGTAATTATTTTTAATAGAAATTTTCACCTTTTTCATTTCATTTCCAAATAATGAGGTAAAATCTGTTATTAGTGAATAAAATTCAAGTAAAAAAATAAATAAGAGAAAGAAATGAATTTTTTTTCTTGAATATTAAATAAATATGCAAATTTAGTGAGAAAAATAATTTTTGTTTCGTGTTTTCCATAGGAACAATTTTAACGGAAATAATTGGATGGAAGTTTTTATTAAATTTTCCACGACGTTTTCATCGAATTTTCATGGAAGGCTTTTTATTAAATTTTCAGCCACAATTTTCATTGACTCTTCGCGATAATCTTTATCAAATTATCGCGATAGCTTTTATTGAATTTTCATCGATAATTTTTATCGAAAGTTGCTAACGTTATAGTTTTAGTATATATATATATATATATATATATATATATATATATATATATATATATATATATATATATATATATATATATATATATATATATATATATATATATATATATATGGGCGAAAATTGAACGATAAATGAGTATTTTCAAAAATTGTTATCACAAAAATAATTGTTAAAAATAAAAAGAAAAAAAATGTTTTTTTTAAATCAAAACTATTTTACTAATTGGTATTTTTGATATTATTATTTCTATCAAAATTTATTAGGTGAATTGAATAATTTTTATTTAGGGCAATTAAATATTATTTAAATTAATTAAATGTTTTGATTCAAATAAATGTTATTTAAGTCAAATAAATATTTTTTTAGTCAAATAAATATTTTTTTAGTCAAATAAATATTTTTTTAGTCTAATAAATATTGTTTAATAAATTAAATAAATTGTATGAGGAATAATTTTGGTTTTCTGCGGTAAAAAAAAGTGCAATAGGACTTGAAAGTTGACATTTCAGTTAGATATTGAATTCCCAATGCACAGAATGAGAAGGAATACACGGTCGATTCAGTTGAATCAGAGTTTCCACAATATTAGACATTAGACATAATATTAGACACAATATTAGACATTGAGAAACCTGACTGGATATATATTGTTCATATCGAGAATCCACCCAAATAGATTCAAATCTCTAGGATACAGAAAAATATTTTTTTTTCTCTAAAGTCATTGCAATACAAGATATTAGAAAAACAAATTTTAAAAATGGATTTATCAAACGTATTATTTTTTTATATTTACGTGAATTTTTATTTGTGTATTTATAATATAACAATAACAACAATAAACAATAATAACAATAATATAATATATAACAATAAATAAATAATAATAATAGTAATATAATAATTTATACTAATAATTAATTGTTATACTCGTTCGCAGTTTGATATTAGTTTTTGTTTGCTTTTTTGTTTACTAATTTTTTTAATAATTTTTCCTTCTAAATGTTTTTATTAAAAATCATTGAAATCTTGAAAAGTATTTACCAAAAAATTTGAAAATAATTGAATTTCTTTGAAGAATTTAATTAAAGTTTTTGAAAATAATTGAATTCTTGAGAAGTGTATTTACAAAAAATTTGAAAATTGGGAAATGTGTACAAATAAATAAATAAAAAAAAATAATTAAATTTCTTTGAAGGATTTTATCAAAATTTTTGAAAATAATTGAATTCTTTCAAGAAATTTTATTAAAATTCTATTTGAAAATAATTTAATTCTCGCAAACAATTTTTTTATTTATTCAAATAATCGAATTCTTCCAATAAATTTTGTTAAAATTTTTGAAAATAATTTAAATCTCGCAAAAAATTTTTTTATTTATCCAAATAATTGAATTCTTTCAATAAATTTTGTTAAAATTTTTGAAAATAATTTAATTCATGTCAAGAATTTTATTAAAATTTTTGCAAGGAATTTAATTATTTTGAATTATATGAAGAATTTCTTTTATGTTTTTAAAATAATCGGTGTTTCTTTATAATTGTAATTACCTAATAATTTGATTATTAAATTTCATTAAAATTATTGAGAGAAAATTAATTATTCTTTAAATAATTTTATTAGAGTTTTCGTATAAAAATTAAATTTTTTTTGAAGAATTTCTTTAAATTTCTTGAAAATAATGTAGTTTTTTTAAATAATTTTAATTGAAAATTTTGAAAATAATTGAAATTTACAAAGAATTTTATAAAAATTTTAATAATTAAATTCTTTCAAGAAATTTTATTAAAATTGTATTGAAAATAATTGAATTTTCGCAAAAAATTATATTATTTATGCAAATAATTGAATAATTATTTAATAAAATTCATTTTAAAAAATAAATAAGAGGAAGGAATGAATTTTTTTTTCTTAAATTAAATACATATGCAATTAATTGAGTGAGAAAAATAATTTTTGTTTTGTGTTTCCCATAACAACAATTTTAACGAAAATAATTGGGTGAAAGTTTTTATTAAATTTTACACGACGTTTTATCGAATTTTTTCATGGGAGGCTTAAAATAATTTTAATTGAAAATTTTGAAGGTAATTAAATTCTTTCAAGAAATTTTATTCAAATTATATTGAAAAAAAATTGAATTCTCGCAAAAAATGTTATTATTTATTTATTTATGCAAATAGTTGAATTCTTCTCAACAATTTTATTAACATTTTTATTTAATTAATTTATTTAATTAACAATTTTATTTAACATTTTTTAAAGAATTATAATTTTATTTTATAATGCAAGTATATTCTTAAAATTTTTGCAAATAATAATTGAGTTATTCCAAAGATTTTATTTGAATTTTTTTGAAAATAATGCAGCTTTGGTAATAGTTTTATTGTAAATTTTGAAAGTCATTGAATTTTATGAAAAATTTCTTTTAAGTTTTTAAAATAATCGTGTTTTTTAATAATTGACTTGTAATTAATAATTTTATTATTAAACTTCATTAACATTGTTGAGAGAAAATTAATTATTCTTTCAAATAATTTTATTAGAGTTTTCGTATAAAAATTAAATTTTTTTGAAGAATTTCTTTAAATTTCTTGAAAATAATGTAGTTTTTTTTTTAAATTTTAATTAAATATGTTGAAGATAATTGAAATTTACAAAGAATTTTATCAAAACAATTATTCCCTTTTGTGAATAATTGAATGTTTTGGAAAAATTTTATTACAATTTTTAAAAATAATTGAATCCATTCGAGAAATTTTATTAAAATTGTTTTGAAAATAATTGAATTCCTAAGAAGAATTTTATTTATAAAAATAATTGAATTCTTTCTAAGAATGTTATTATTTATATATAAGAATAATTGAATTCTTGAGAAAATTTTTATTAAAATCTTTGAAAATATAATAAACACTTTCATATAAATTTTAAGAATAATATTTTATTTTATTTTTTATTTAGAATTTTTTTTTTTTAATTTTTATATTTATTTTATTGCTTGATTATTTTTTAAAATTAAAATGGTAAATGGTCAGTAAATAATTACTTTCTGCGCATATTGAAACTCGAGGAGAGGATAATTCGCAAAAGTATTATATTTGAATTTCAATATATCGTAATAATAATTGTTACAACAAAGTTGAATTTGCAGTTTCGATACTTAGTTTCACATTGACAGAAACAGTTGAATCAGCATAGTAATAACGATGCTGAAACCTTTATCAAACAAAGCTGACATATCCAGACTTATAATGTCTATTTGAATATTCTCCAACTTTTTCTCTTTTAATTTTTTCAACTTACAACTCTCTCGACTCTACTTTTTCTCTATATCGCTTATTAATATATTCTTTCTTTATATCTAGGAATATAAATATTTCCTCTTTGTAAGCTTTAGTGAAATTGTTTGCACACCTAGATTTAGAGCAATGTCATGTATATAAATACGATGTATGTAAATAACGTCTATAAAATAAACAAAAATCATTCAAAACAATAAGTAAAAATAACGACTGCATCAAATATTACATGGAATTCGCATACACACTATATTTAAATTAACACTGTTTTATTTACTATTTATAAGTTTTTTATTTATCTTCAAAATATGAGGAAAACTATTTTTATTTTTATTTTAAGTTTTATTTATTTTACATAATAATTAGAAAGTCTATTTATTTTAATTTGCTTTTTCGTAAATATACTTTTTTTAAAAGTTTAAGTTTTGTTTTCTTTTTCTTTGCAAATAGAATATTTTGACATGTTGATATTTAAACTTTCTTAAAAGAAAATAATTGAAGCAGATCTCATTACGGAGTGAGTTTTGATCCGCCTCGGGTTTTTCTTTTCCCTCTGAATTTTCGTATAATGTATGTGTATATATTTATAAGACACTCGTGTATCTTGTTCTCATCGTTATTTAAATTCATAATGCACTCACTGCAAATTCCTAGACTTCGTGTCTTTACTCGAAAAGAGTGAAATAAAAGAATGCGATATCGTATGCTGCAAATCTTAATTTCCTTCGTTTATTCTTTATCTCATCGTCAAAATTTCAATTATCTTTAAAAATAAAAAAAATTTTCAAGAATTCAATTATTATCTTCGCTGAAATTAAATTATTTTTTAAAATTTTAATTAAATTTTTGTCAAAATATCGATCCATTTCAAATTTTTTTATTAATATTCAATGATATTGAATATCTACTATTTTAATAAAATTATTGAAAAGAATTCAATTATTTAAAAAAATTTGAAATAAATTTCTACGTAAACATTTAATTATTTTCATAAATAATAAAAAAATTTCAGAAGAATTCTATTATTTTCACCTAAATAATAAAATTTTTTACAGAGATTCAATTACTTTTATAAAAAATAAAACTCATTGCAGAATTTCAATTATTTTTAATACAATTCCAATCGAATTCCTCGAAAAATGTAATTTATTATTCTTAGAAATTTTATTGAAATTAGTGAAAACTATGAAATTACCGTGAAATATAAAGAAAACCTTCAATTTTTTTCTATTTCTGACAATAGTTTATTTTAAATAATTTAATTCTTGAAGAACTGCCATAAAGTTATTACTCCATTTAATGAACTTTTTTCTTTAAATATTAATTTAAATTATGTTGAAATTAGTTTCAATTTTGAAAATTTTAACGCAATTCTTTGAAAAAATTCAACTATCTTAATAAATATTAAAATTTTTTCCTGAAATTCAATTATTTTAACAAATTTGAAAAAAATTTCTTGTCAATTATCTTTATAAATAGCAAAATTCTTCGACAAACTTGAATTATTTTCAGGAATTTTAATAAAATCTATTGCAAAATTCAATTATTTTCATAAATAACAATATTCATCACAATTCAATTATTTTTCAAATTAATAAAATTCTTCGGAAAAATTCAATTATTTTCAAAAAATATATAAAAAACATTGTCAACATTACAATTATCTTTATAAATGAATAACAAAATTCTTCGCCAAATTCAATTATTTTCATAAATAACAATATTCATCACAATTCAATTATTTTTAAATTTAATAAAATTATTTAGGTACAGAAATTCAATTACTTTCAAAAAATCTAAAAAAAAATCGTCAACATTTCAATTATCTTTATAAATGAATAGCAAAATTTTTCGACAAAATTCAATTATTTTCAGGAATTTTAATAAAATTCATTGCAAAATTCAATTATTTTCATAAATTGTAATCATTTCAATTCAATTATTTTTCAAATTAATAAAATTCTTCGCAAAAATTCAATTATTTTCAAAAAATCTGCAACCTTTCAATTATCTTTAATAGCAAAATTCTTCCACAAAATTCAATTATTTTCAGAAATTTTTATAAAATTCGTTACAAGAATTAAATTATTTTCAAAAAATTTAATAAAATTCATGTTAAAATTTCAATTATTTTTAAAAATTTTTCTTAATTCAATGTTTTTTCAATTTTTTACTATTTTAATAAAATTTCCCACAAGAATTCAATTATTAAACAAAAATTGTGATAAAATTCTACACGAATATTCAATTATTTAAAGTAGTATTTGTGTAAATTTTTTCGAAAAAATCAAATGTTTTAAAATTTGGCATTAAATTCTTCGCAGTAATTGAATTATTTTCATAAATTTTAAAATTTCTTTAACGATTTCAATTATTTTCATAAATAATAAAATCATTCGGAGGAGATCAATTATTTTCATAAATAACAATATTCATCACAAGAATTGAATTATTTTCAAAAGTAATAAAGTTCAATTTTTTAAAAAATTTTAATAAAAGTCAGGTCAAAATTTAAATTATTTTCAAAAATTTGTTTGAATTCAATAATTTGTATATCTATTATTTTAATAAAATTCAAAAGAATTCAATTATTAAAAATAAAAATCAATTGTTTAAAAATTTGTTGATAAAATTATGTATAAGAATTCTATTTTAAGAAACATTGGATTATTGAATAAATTATTTATGTTTGTATTTAAATAATTGAATTCTCGAAGAATTTTCTAACAACAATTGATTGAAAAATTAAATTCATTTAAAGTTATAGATAATAATTGAATTTTGGAGAAGTTATTAATAATTGCAATTTCTGAAAATAATTTTTGGAAAAGCTTTCAATTTAAAGTCTTTGAAAATTAAAATTTTTTTTTTGTGTATCAAATAATTTTTTGGAGTAAATCAAAATATTCTATATTTTCAGGGGTTTAAAAAAATATTCCAACAAAAATTTTTCCGCATTAATAAATTGATTAAACGTGAGATAAGAATTTTTTTCTAACTTCTAATAATTATACGAGCGACATATAAAACTAAATTTTGTACTTCTTATCACGTTTAACTTTTGTATTTAAAGTTTACTATATATACTGAAGCTTAAATGCTTACTCGTTACACACCGAAATGCTCGTGATTTATAAATGTCACGACTGCACTCTCGGCCATTTCTATTAAATTTTAACTACACTTAAATTTTACGCTTTAAATGTAATAAAGATTTCCACCTTCTAACGAGAATAATTCATTACATTAATCTTTCCTAACATCTAGACTAATTTCAATTCAAGAATATTCATTACTATAAAATTAATGCACTCTCTCTCTCTTGGGGAATATTCAAATGTTCCATCAAATTGTTATTAATTATTAGTTTATTATTAGTTATTGAATATTAATTTATATTTGACATTCTATTATTAAAATATATGAATTATTAAATTATTAATATTATTTACTGTTATATTGATATTGTGTGGAAAATTGATATTGTATGAATGTTAATTGTTTTTTCAGTCACGTAGTAGGAAATTTATTTTTGTTTTTTGTGAACACACAGTGTCTTGATGTGTGTAAACTTTGGGGGATATTTGACAAGGTAGAGATACACGCTTTACGGGGCCAATTTATTGGATGTTAGCGAATGCGTCTCCACTTGAAGGCCTTTAGTGTAATTACAAACACCAACCCCCATTGTCTTTACCAACACGGTCAAAGGACTCTAAATTTTGTTTATTTCACTCAAACAGTGAATTATTTTTTTATTCTGTAAAAATTAGTGAAAGGTTGCGAAAAAGGTAATTTTATATTGTTCGAATTAAACTGTCTGTCATTTATTTCGAATTTTAGAGGAGAATTTAATAGAATATTTTTCGGTTGAAAAAAAAATTTCTTGAATATTTTCTGTGTGCTGTGGCTACGTGGTTATGGTCCTCGACTGCAAGCCTCACAGTCATGGGTTCGAATCTCGACACTTGGATTTTTTTTCTGCATTGCTACTTGTAACTTTATGCAGTAGAAGTTCAAACTAAATTTAATAATTAATAATTAATAAATAAATAAATAAATAAATAAATTTTTTTTATTAATTAATAATTAATTTGTTATTTTGATACTTTTGGAATTTTTAATACTCTATTCGTAATAATAATTATAATAATAAGTAATAAAATAATATAATAATAATAATGATAATATTAATAACAATTAATAAGTTTATTAGTAATTATTTATATTAATATTTGTTAATAATTATTACTATTAATATTTGTTACTAATTATTATTATTATTAGTATTTGTTACTAGTTATTATTGTTAATATTTATTAATAATTATTATTATTATTATTCTTCATTAATTTTGCTATTATTATTATTTCTATTATTATTACCAAATGTAACTGAATATTTGATGAAACTCTATATTCAGATTATGATTATTATTATGCAAATTACAAAATGTTTCATATTCTTAAATATCAATTACAATTTCTGAATAATTTAACATTCAAAAGTCAAAACTATAATTAAAATTAGAAAAATATAGTCTATTTGAAAAATTAGAAATGTTACAAAAATTGAAAGTTCTTTTTATCTCGAATGTATTATCTGTTAAAATAAAAAATTCATTTATTGTAGCATAAATATTATTATTTTTAATTATTATTAGTTTAAAGAAAGAAGCTTTTTTAATTAAAAAAAAAAGCTAAAACACTTGGGTAAAATGTCTATTTAAAGAAGCATTTTGTAATTTTCCTTTCAATTTTACTTTTACTGCAAACAAAAAAAAAAAAGAAGAATAAACTAGAAAATGTATGCACTTGCTGACTAATCGCATAAACTAACTGGGGAAAAATAATTACTCTCGACGTGCATAAAACATATGAACGCTGACAAAGTAAAATCCTTTTTTTAAGCTTCCCCTTATATCTTCCCTGAAAAATCCATTCTTTTGTGTGTAAAATATTATTCAACATTTATCTAAAATTATTTCTTCTAATATTTAATCTGCGTTCTTTTGAATTCCACTTTTTTTTTCGAAGCACATCTGGTGAAATATTTTCACGTGCGGAAAAAAAAAGAAAAAATATTTATTCCCCCATATTTAAAGTCATATATTTCTTTGTGAGTTTTTCTCTACTCAAATCTCTCTTTCTCTCCCTCTAAGTATATACATGTAATATTCAGAATTCTTTTGAAGTGAAAAATGGTACGCGACTTTGATACCTTCTGCACAAGTTCTCAAGGGACTTTTGACTGTTTAAAGTGGAACATATTTGGAGCGATGTACTTTTCCTGACTGCTGTGTATGTCTCTCTCTCTCTCTCTCTCTCTCTCTCTCTCTCTCTCTCTCTCGTTCACTCGCTCTGTTTGACCTGTTTATCGAATATTTGTAACCAGAACGATACTAGTCGACAGCATCACAAATAATCGCGAAAAGCGTCTTTTATGAAAGAAACATATATTATAGAGAGGAGAAAGAATGAACGCTGTCGCCATAGTTCAACGAGCTTTCAACATTTCAATATACATAGAAAGTTGAAATGATTCTATTCCTTTTGTTTCGTAACAGGAGCGTAATAGTGACAAATGTGCACGTGTATCTGTCTCAAACTATTTTCCATAATACAATATATATTGTTAATTTAATTTAGGAACTTGTCACTTCTATTTCCTAATATTTCCGGAGACAATTTTAATCTTGATTTTAATTAATTTATACAATTAACATTGTCACTTCTATCTCTTAATGTTTTCGTATTTATACATTTATTAATATGCATTAATTTAGCAGTAAATGTATTTATTTGGCGGAAATGCTTTTATACTAATAAATTTGGTTTAAATGTCTTATAAATAATTATAGAATTACGAGTATTGACAAACATCTTCAGATTCAATATGGAGATGTTACTCTCCACCTGAGAACGCCAAGGCCACCGGTAGATGGCACTGAATTCCAAGAAGGAACTATTTTTCTTGGAATTTCTCTTGACACCTGGTGGTGACCTTGGCATTCTCAAGTGGAGAGATTAAACCACCATTTTTCCTTAAAAAAAACTTTGCTATAATTAATATAATGCAAAAAATGTTATTACGAGAATAATTAAAATTGTTGCATACTCACAATGCTTTCTTGTCTCCCAAAAGTATAAAAAGAATTTGTAATTAATACAATCGACTTTACAGGGTCGACAAAGGTCAGAGAAGTCAGGGAATTTAGGAAAAAGTCAGGGAAAGTATAATTGGTCAGGAAAATCAGGGAAAAGTCAAGGGTTATTATTAAAAGTACCTAATAGAAAAAATTAAATTTTTTAAATTCATAAGAAAACTCTTAATTTTTTTTTTTTTGTATAAATTATGAAATTACTACGAATTCTAATACAAAACCTTCAATTTTTTCTATTTCTCGCAATAATTTCTTTTAAAATAACTTAATTCATGAAGAAGAGCTATCATATCTATTAATATTATTATTTATTTATTTTTATTATCTATTAATTTATTATCACTTATAAATTATTTAATGAATTATTTTATTTAAATATATCTAAATTAATTGAATTTTACAAGAATTGCGTTTACAATTTTCATAAATAGATCAACTTCAAAAGGTTTTAATTTTAAATTTTACAAAATTTCAATTTTAAATGAATTTAATTAGAAATTATAGTGAAATTAGATTTTTCGAAAATTTTAATAATTCAAAAAATTAGTTACATTTTTTAATATATATTTAATTAATTATTAAAAATAATAGATTTATAGAAGAATTTTAATTAAAAATACTAGAAAAATTGAATTTTGGATAAGTTACAAATGATTGGAGAAATTCAATTATTTTCAAAACTTAATAAAATTCTTCGCAGAAATTCAATAATGTTCAAAATTTTTTTAAATATCTCGTCAAAATTTCAAGTATTTTTATAAATAATAAAAATTTTACAGTAATTCAATTATATTTACAATCTTTTATAAATTTCTTCTCAATAATTCAATTATTTTCATAAACAAAATTTTTTACATGGATTCAATTATTTTCATAAATAATAAAACTCATCGCAGAATTTCAAATATTTTTAATACAATTTTAATTTCAATTCTGTTGAAATTAGTCGAATTTTTAATATAAATTTAATATTATTTCCAAAATTTTAACGCAATTCTTCGAATGAAATCAATTATCTTGATAAATATCAAAATTCTTTCCAGAAATTCAATTGTTTTCAAGAATTTTAATAAAATTCTTTGCAAAATTTAATTATTTTCATAAATGACAATATTAATCACGAGAATAAAATTATTTTCAAGAGTAATAAAATTCTTTTCAGAAATTCAATTCATTTCAAAAATTAAAAAAAAATTCTCGTCATAATTTTAATTATCTTTATAAACAGCAAAATTCTTCGCTGAAATTCAAATTATTTAAAAAAATTTCAATAAAGTTTCTTCGCAAATATTAAATTATTTTCATAAATAATAAAAATTTCTCAGGATTGCAATTATTTACAAATTTTTTTAAAATTTCTTCGCAATCATTCAATTATTTTTATAAATAATAAAACTGTTCTCAGGAAGTTAATTATTTTTATAAATAATAAAATTCATATAAGGATTTTAATTATTTTTGATACAATTTTAATCAAATTCATCGAAAAAAGTAATTATTCTTAAAAATTTTATTAAAATTCGTTAGAAGAATTCAATTACTTAAAAATTTTTTGATAAAATTCTTTATGAGAATTCAATTTTAAGAAACATTCAATTATTCAACAAATTATTTTTTTTTTAATTTAAATAATTAAATTTTCGTAGAATTTTCTAATAAAAGTTCATTTAAAAATGAATTTCGAAATAATTGATTTATTATTTATGAAAATAATTGAATTCTTGCAACAAATTGTATTAAATATTTTCAAATAATTGAATTTTTTTGAAAAATTTTACTACTTGTAAAAATTATTGAATTCTTGCCCTGAAAAAAAAATGTAATTGATTCAAATAACCGATTAATTGATTATTATCAATTAAATATTTACTTGAATCGAATAATATTTATTGGAGTCAATTAAATGTTATTTGAACCAACAATTTCAGTATTTGAAGCAAATACCATTTAATTGACTCCAATAAATATTATTTGATTCAATTAAATATTTAATTGATAATAGTCAATTAATCGGTTATTAGAATCAAATAAATTTTTTTTTCAGTGTGTGAAGGATTTTATTAAGATTTTTGTTAATAATTAAATTTCTTTTGAAAAATTGTATGGTAATTTAAATTATTCTAAGACATGAAGATATCGATTGATTTCTTCATGTTTTACAATAAAATTTTGATAAGTTGTTAATTTCAATAGGTTTGAATTAAAAAATTTTTAAAATCTTAATTCCTATGGAAAAATAATAATGGTTAAATATTTATTTTCAATAAAACTATTGATATTTTTGAATAATTTTACAATTAACAAAGTTTGTAAATAAATGTAATAGAATGTTGAGTATATAATAATTTTTAGAGTGAATCAGAATATTCTTTAGGGTCAGGGAAAAAGTGAAAATTTTGTCTAAAAATCAGGGAAAAGTCAGGGAAAAACAAAATTAAATATTTGTGGCAACACTGTTTTATTCTGAATGGAAAATGTAGAATTATTGAAAACCCTTGTTATAGTAATTAAATGAATTACAATAGTAAATAAATAAATGAATAAATAAATAAAGGAATAAATAAATGTACAAATTAGTGAATAAATAAATAAATGAATAAATAAGTAAGGGAATAAATAAATATACAAATAAGTGAATAAATAAATAAAAAAAAATAAATGAGTAAATGATCAAATAGATAAACGAATATACAAATAAATAAATAAATAACTGAGTAAATAAAGAATGCAATTATTTATAATAGAAATTTAAATCTACTCCTATTCAAAACACCTTTCTTGTTACAAATTTGTTTCAAACAAGACACTGTCAATTATCACCCACTACTAATTTCACCTGATTAACAGTAGTTACAATCGATTGTTGTTACAACCACCAGCAGTGATTGAAATCGATGGGATTTATAATCATGTTTAGAAAAGTCATAATTTGATTTGTCTCTAATTGCATAGAAATGATAATTAAAATAGATGGAAATTAACTGTTGAGATGAAATCCATAATAGTTAACATGAACAAGTCAACAGTTAATTTCCGCGTTTATTTGACTTTTGCGCGAACAATACAAAGTTGAGAGACACTGATAGTCTAGCGGATATACTAATGCTGTCGACGACTATATGTGTGTATAGTAGAACCAATATACAACTGATCTAGTCCTATACAATATATTATGTCTGTCTGTGTGTGTGTGTGTGTGTGTGTGTGTAATTTCACCGCCAGTTCCGCGAAAATTAATTGAACTGAAAGTCAATAAAGGAGGATTTCGTAAACCTCACACGCGTTATTTCCTAAGCTTAATGCATTCAAAAAGCACACTCACGCGTTTAATAGACGATAACAAACTGGTTGGAATATTAATTGTATTATTGCTTTTAGGACTATTTTGAGTACCAATTTCGATGTATCTTTCATCTTTGATCATCGCTGTTTCATGTTCCAACAATTATTTACTAATTTTATTCATTAATATTAGTTATTAATTTTATTCAATAAAATTATAAAATTGCAAGAGTATTCTAATTAAAAAATACATATTGTGTACGACAGTACACAATATGAATTTTTTAATTAGATAGTTGAATTCGATAAATTTACTGAGAGGAAATAATAAATACAATTATTTTTTCAGATATTAATTAGTAATATTTATTATTAAAAGCAAAAAGTTATTCATTATGTTTTTCCGATTTTGAATTTAAAAGATAAAAAAATAAACAAAAAATAAATATTATTTTTCTTAGACATTAAATAGTTATATATTATTAATATCAAAAGTTATTCATTTATGTTCGTAAATTTAACGATATAATTTGCAGAGTTTTTCAAATGTTACAAATAATTGCAAAAATTCAATTATTTTCAAAAGAAATAAAATTCTTCGCGCAGAAATTCAAAATGTTAAAAAAATGTGAAAAAAAATGTTGAAAATGTTCAAAAATTAAAAAAAAATTCTCGTCAAAATTTCAATTATTTTTAGAAATAATAAAATTCTTCTCCGAAATGCAAATTATTTTCAAAAAATTTCCTCATTTTAATGATTTTTAATATCTACTATTTTAATCAAATTTTCCAAAAAAATTAAATTATTTAAAAAATTTTACTTAGTTTTTTTTTGAAAAAAGGTCCGTAAAGTTCGTAATTTGATTGAAAAAGGACGAAAAGTTTGTAAATTGAACTATAAAAATTGCAAAAATTCAATAATAGTCACAAATTTTTTTAAATTCTCATCAAAATTTCAATTATTTTTATAAATAATAAAATTCTTCTCCGAAATTCAATTATTTTCATAAATTTTAATAAAATTCTTCACAAAAATTCAATTATTTATCATACCTACAATTTTAATAAGATTTCATGAAAGAATCCAATAATTTCCTAAAATTTTAATAAATCCTTCGAAACTATTCAATTATTTTTATAAGTAGTAAAATTCATGGTAAGAATTAAATTATTTTTCATATATTATAATAAAATTCTTTTTAGAAATTCAATTATTTTCAATACAATTATTAAAAAATTTAATTGTATTCAATAAATTAAAGAAATTTTCCGAAAGAATTGAATACTTTAGTAAAAATTTTAATAAAATTCCAGAATTAAATGTTTAATTTCAATTATTAAGAAACACGATTATTGTAAAAACTTAAAAGAAATTATACATATAAAATTCAAAATTTTCAATTAAAATTATTAGAAGAACTCCATTATTTTAAAGAAATTCAAAGAAATTCTTCAAAAGAATTTGGGATTATGAAAATTTTCAATAAAATTCTTCCCTTAAAATTCAATTATTTCCATAAATAATAAAATTCTTCAATAAAATCCAATTATCAAATTTTTTGATAAAAATCTTCGGTTAAATTTAATGATTTGCAATTTTTTTAAAAAAAATTTTCGCAATAATTCAATTATTTTTCATAAGTAATCAAAATTTTGTACAAAGATTCAATTATTTTTATAATTAATAAAATTCTTTTTAGAAATTCAATTATTTTCATAAGCAATAAAACTCATTGCAGAATTTCAATTATTTTTAATACAATTTTAATCGAATTCCTCGGAAAATTTAATTATTCTTTACAATTTGTTGATAAAATTTTTTATGAGAATTCAGTTTAAAGAAACATTCAATTATTCAATAAGTTATTAATTTTTTTTTATTTGAATAATTGAATTATCCTTGAATTTTCTAATAAAAATTGATTTTCATTTCATAAAAATGAATTTCAGTTAAAATTTTAGATAATAATTGAATATTTAAATCAATATCGTGAATTTTTAGAAATAATTGAATTTTGAAAAGGTTTCAAATTAAAATCTTTGAAAATTAAAATTTTAACTAAAAATTCTGTGTAATTAATTTTTTTCAAAAGGTTTAATAGAATTTCTTTGAAGTTGTTATTTTCTAATATATATTTAATTGAAGAATTTTTGAATAATTGAAATTTCGTAAAATTGAATTGTAAACAAATGGATTTGAAAATTGTCAAAGAACTTTTTCGAAAATTATTAAAAATAATCGATTTAAAGGAGAATTTTAGTTAAAAATTCTTGAAAAATAATATTTGAATTGAAGCGAATAATTATTTATTTATTCATTATTATTATTAGAAAAAATATTACCATTAAAATACATGATTAAATTTTATTCCATTTCGCACTGTTTTTTAATCTATTATACTAGACCTATAATTATGGTATTAAAATTTAAATTAATATTTTTTTAAACCAATATTTAAACTTCTTAATCACCCTCTCATCACTTTAAATATAATAAATTCTTTTCTAATTCGTTTTTTTTTAAAAAATATTTACATATTTTTTCCGAGAGTTTATATAGTCGTTTATCGTTTATTCGAATCAAAAAACAACAGTAGCTGAATTTTGAGATTGGTTTAATCCGTAAATCGCGTGTGATAAATCTTATTTGAGTTAGTAGGACATGAAGAGGCTGATGTTGATGTAAGAGTAAAGTACTTTTCTAATTAGCACTCCTGGTTAGTAATGAGCATATAAAATTACATTTTAAATCCAAATCAATTTATGCCTCTTTCATTTATTTATTTACTTTTTTGAAAATTTAAATGTTTTATTTTTTTTAAATTATTTTTTTTTATTTATTGATATTATTATTATTTTTATTATTATAACTATTATAATTATTATAATTAATGTTATTATTATTGTTATTATTATTATTATTATTATTATTATTATTATTATTATTATTATTATTATTATTATTTTTATTATTTTTTTTATTATCATTTTATTATTTTTAAAATTGTTATTATTATTTTTATTATCATTTTATTATTTCTAAAATTATTATTATTTGTATAATGTAATTAATTACTTTATATTTTTTTGAAAAAAATAAACCTATGCTTTATTTATTTTTAAAAAAAGTGAAATATTTTTTTTATTTTCATATTTTTTTTAAATTACTTTCCTCTTAAAATTGTATAAATATTTTCCATCACTTTTGCAATGTTGAAAAACGATATTGCATTAGAAAAAAAAATGCGGTCAACTTTTTCCAGGAACGCAAAAAAGTCATTTAAATCTCTGCTGATTACAGTCTGAGAGGAAAAGCTGAAGTGGCTAATTGCGTTAAACGTTAATCACCACTTTTACAGCATTTTCTAAAAGATTTAAGGAGTGTGGATATAAAAAGCTTTTCATCTATCTTTCTAAAATAAACAAAATTCTTTAATTTCGAGGGGAAAAAATTTTGTTTTTCAACTACTTACTGTCTTATTTATTATGTAATTAATTAATATTTTTTAAAAAAATGATATTGACAATTTTTTTGAGCTTAATTAAATATAATAAATACAATAAAATAGATAAATATCAAAATAAATAAAAATAATAAAATATTATCAAGAATAATATTAATAATAATAATAATAATAATAATAATAATAATAATAATAATAATAATAATAATAATAATAATAATAATAATAATAATAATAATAATAATAATAATAATAATAATAATAATAATAATAATAATAATAATAATAATAATAAAAAAATTTTTTATTTTATTCATAAGAAGGATATATTTGTATGAAATTGAATTGAAATATTGGCTATTATTAAACAGCCAATATCCGTTCATGGTTTACATTAAAAGAGGAAGGCAGTTTTAATATAGCTTAAAGGTAGTAAAATTATAAATCTCAACATTAGCAGGAATATAAAGATAGATACATTATTTTCGAGATCCTATCCCCGCATTTATTTAATGGAATATCAATAAAATTATATTTTGATTAAATTTTTTTTCCTTCACCCAAGCCTATTAATTTTTGAAAAGATTTATATTTCCTTTTTTTTTGGGTCAAAAATTGACTCGAGAATCTTTACTAAAAATTTCTCTCGATTCTGCCCTTATTCTAAACAATATACATACATATATATTTTTGCGGTGTTCGCCTGTTTAATATTCCAACTTCGATTCTCTTCCCTTTTTCTTGTGTCATGAAAAAAGAACAATAAAAGTTTTCTTACAAAAAGTAAAAAAAAAAAAAAAATGGAAAGAGAAAAAGAAAATGGGGAAATAACTTTAAAGGTATGAAAGGAAATTTACATAAATAAATTATGGTAATTAATTTCTGTAATTATGGACGAATTTAAAATTCAGATTCAAATTCAGAAAAATTCAGATAAATTTAGAAAAATTTACAAAAATTTAGATAAATTTAGAAAATTTTAGATAAATTTTTATAAATTTAGAATACTCTTGAGATAAAAATTCCAAGAGTGTTAATTATGGAAGTTTCCAAAGTTGTAAATTGAATAGGGTTTTTTTTGTGTCGAGAGGAAAACAAAAAGTTTAATTTTTTTTTTGATGTTTTTTCATCTTGCGTAAATCGCTCTAGAGAAGGAAAGAATTTAAGTATCTGTCAAGGGGTTGCAAGTAGCTTGTAAAAAGAAGCAACTTGTGCTTGGTGAAATCTAGTGTGCCTTGGAGATTTTCGTGCGTGAAATTCGAGCTCAGCTATGCGTATCAAACCAATTTAAACCACGAAACGACTATACCTTCGGAAAATTCCCCAGAGAGACTGAGTTTCAACCGTAATCTGTTTTCAGAAACGAAATATATAACCTTTCTCCAGACTAAGCACGAATTTACCTTTTGTAATCACATTCATTTGCAACATATGTCAGAAAGTTGAATGCAAACAAAAAAAAATCCTTTTTTTTTAATTTATCCTCTCGAAAAATAATCATAAACAAAGAAACAATTTTTCTTCAAAAATTTCAAATTGAAAAGAAATTGTAGAAGATTAAAATTTAATACTCAAATCAATATAAATGGAAAATTAAAAAATGGAATTTGAAAAGAATTGAAAAATAGAATTTTAAAAAATTAAAAATAAAATTTTTAAAAATTAAAGAAAATTAAAAAAAATTCTCGTAAAAATTTTAATTATTATTAGAAATAATAAAATTCTTCTCTAAAATGCAATTATTTTCAAAAAATTTTAATAAAATTCTTGGTAAAATTTCAGTTATTTTCAAAAAATTTCCTCATTTTAATGATTTTTTATATCTACTATTTTAATCAAATTTTCCAAAAGAATTCAATTATTTAAAAAAATGTTGCTCAAATTTTTTTGAAAAAAAAGTCTGTAAAGTTCGTAATTTGATTGAAAAAGGACGAAAAGTTTGTAAATTGTACTATATAATTTGGGGAATTTTAGAAAAATTATAAATAATTGCAGAAATTCAATTATTTTCAAAAGTAATAAAATTCTTTGCAAACATTTATTTATGTTCAAAAATTATTTAAAATTCTCGTCAAAATTTCAATTATCTTTTGAAATTACTAAATTCTTCTCTGATATTCAATTATGTATTTTCAAAAAATTTTTAAAATACTTGTAAAAATTTCAATTATTTTTGTAAGTAATAAAATTCTTCTCCGAAATTCTATTATTTTCAAAAATTTTAATAAAATTCTTGGCAAAATTTCAATTTTTTTTTT
The DNA here is from genome assembly GCA_032872505.1 of Leptopilina syphax. Lineage (NCBI taxonomy): Eukaryota > Metazoa > Arthropoda > Insecta > Hymenoptera > Figitidae > Leptopilina > Leptopilina syphax. Next base: position 19,092,858 of record CM065468.1, on the reverse strand, counting down.
TTAATGTTCCTCATTTCAATGTTTTCCAATATATCTACTATTTAAATAAAATTTTTCCAAACGAATATAATTATTTTAAAAAAATTTAATTATTTTCATAAAATAATAAATATTTCACAGGAATTTAATTATTTACAAATTTTTATAAATTTCTTCGCAATAATTTAATTTTTTTATTTTCATAAATAATAAAATCTTTACTTGGATTCAATTGAGGGGCTGGTGCTATAAGGGAATAAGCGCCATTCACTTAACATTTGCGGGTATCCCCTTATAGCATCCAGCCCCTTAATTATTTTCGTAAATAATAAAATTCTTTTTCGGAATTCAATTATTTTCATAAATAATAAAACTCATCAAAGAATTTTAATTATTTTTAATACAATAATTTTAATCGAATTCTTCGAAAAATGTAATTATCCTTAAAAATTTTATTAAAATTCGTCATCAATTTAAAAATTTGTTGGTAAAACTCTTTATGAGAATTCAATTTTAAGAAACATTTAATAATTCAATAAATTATTTATTTTTGTATTTAAATAATTGAATTCTAATAAAAATTTATTAAAAAAATGAATTTTAGTTAAAATTTTGGATAATTGAATATTAAAAGCATTATAGCGTGAATTTTTAGAAATAATTGAATTTTAAAATTAATTTCTTTGAAAAAGGTTAATTGAACTTTGTTTTATATTATTCGAAGTTTTTATTTTCTAATATATATTGAAGAATTTACGAATAATTGAAATTTCGTAAAATTGAATATTGTAAACAAATGGATTTGAAAATTGTCAAAGAACTTTTAGTTAAAGAATTTGAGTTGAAAATTTTTGAAAATAATAATTGAATTAAAATGATGAAAATAATTTTGATGAAAATGCAGTGTCAATATTCTTATAATATAAAATAATGATGCTATCTTTCGGACATCTTTAATTATTATAAAACATGAAGACATTCAATTTATATTTTTAGGAAAATGTTCTCTTTTGTTCGTAAATGGTCCGTAATTTTTTATTTTTGGTCCGTAAAGTACGTATTTTTAAATACTGTCACTGGTCCGAGTCCTGACAATTTTTTTAAAAATGTTTATTTTATATTCATAATTTATAACGTTGGTGACGTTTACAATGATTTAGAAGTAAAAATAATTTTCTATTCAAACTTTTGTCTTAATAAAACTTTTACAATGTTTCCTGAACAAAAAGTTGAAAAAGAAAATTTTGCTGATGGCAAATTTATGCATATTGTCGAGGACATTTTACATTTTATTGATATGAGACATTTTAAAATGTAATTAACAATTTTTTTGTTGTTTTTAGCTGCGAAAAGGTAGAAATAAAAAATTGCATTTAGTCACACAAAAAAGCCTGTCATGTGTTATTTGAGTAGAGAATTACTCCAAGGGGTTTAAAACTTAAAAGCAGAGAAATTCATTTTGAAACTTACTTTCAACGCTTGTCACGCAAACGTTATTGTTAAAATGAATTTAACGTGTGTATGTATAAGTAATTATCTTGTTCAAGAGCTTTTTAAATTCTAGGTCAAGAGACTTTATTGTATATCCATAAATTCGTTTTCTTCATTTCAATAAGGCATATTTTTACTCAAAAATACTGAAATTAAAAAAATGTTTCATAAAACTTTCTCCAAAGTAAGAAATATTTTCCTTTATTGTTTTCAAAAAGAGATTTTAATATTATTAAAAGTAAAAAATTATTTTATAATTTATTTATTTATTATTGTAAATAAAGAAATAAAGAAATTTATTTCTTTTATTAGAACTTTAAAAATTTTTGCAAATTAAAATAAATAAAGAGAAGAAGAAATAGGAGTTTGAAGAAAGAGAAGAAAAGAAAAAATAATGAGAAAATTAATTTATAGGAGAATAATTGACATATTATTCATTTTTTCCGCCAATAAGAAAGAAAATATTTAATCCTTTCACGTAGAAAAATTTTATAGAGCGCGTCTTATCAAACTTTAACGATATACTGGTCTTGTTTGGTGTACTTTAAAAAAGTAGTTAAGCTTAAACTGTTGCGAGAATAAAAGTGAGGGAATAAGAGAAGAGTGAAGAAAGTCTTTCGTTTTAGTATTAGAGTCTCTAAAAGAAAGATTCGCAGGAAAGATTCTTTTCTCGAAGAAGAAGAAGAAAAAAAAAAGTATATAAGATAGACAAAGCCCTTTTCTTACTATCATTCTTCGGATTTCGATCTCTTTCGCCAAATGTCGATAACTCTCTTTATTCGTACGTCGTACCTCTATATATAATCAAGAAAAATCAAATAAAAATTCTACAAAATTGATCCCAGACAAAAAAAAAAATAACAAAACCCGAAAAAAAATCGTAAAATAAAAAAAAAAAGTAAAATGAAAAACAAAAAAATAAAACAGGCGAAAAAACAAGGAAAACAGGGAAAGGAAAATAAAGAAAGGGAAATAAAACAAAATTACCAAAAAGAAATACAATAAATAAAAAAATAAAATAAAAAAATAATAAAAATAAAATTACTAAAATATTCGAGAACTAAGAAAATAAAAAAGCGAAAAATAAAATTACCAAAAAATACAAGAACTGAAAAAATAAAAAAGCGAAAAATTCAAGAACTAAAAAAACAGAAAAGCGGAAAATAAAATTACCAAAAATACAAGAGCTGGAAAAAATAAATAAAACAAGTCCCAATGGTATTCATTAGACTAATTTTGCACTTTAATTAAATTTTTCTAACAAGATGTAAGCAAAAAAAAAAAAAAAAAAAAAAATTAATCTCAGAGATCAAATATAAGAATATTCCATTGTTGGAAATTTCATTTAAAACTCGGATGCTAGTAATTATTTACTTCAATTTTTCTACAGCTAATTTCCGCTCGCCTGCAAAAAAAAGTATTATAATACTTTCTTGTAATTTCGCAAACTGGAGAAAATCTTTTGTGGTTTATATTTTTCGGACCGTAATGATAAATTAGTAATATAGCGTGAGCAGATAAAATTTAGTTGCTTATTACAAAAGCTGACTGCGGAAGACGTTATAAAAAAAAGTAGGTTTAAGTGAGTCATAAATTTAAACAAAATAAAGTGATTCTTTATTACTGAATCTAGGTCGAAATAAATTTTATTTATTTTCTAAAAGGTTTAGATCAATTTTTTTCAATCCACTCTTTTTTTTATTCTCCATTCACGCACTCTGTGAATTGGTAGAGAATATTTTTTTTTTTTGTAAACAAAAACAAACAAAATGTTTTACAAAAAAAAAAAATCTCTTTGTCAAAACGTTATTTTGAAAATGGATAAATAAAAATAACACTCTATTTCATATAAACCGAAATTTAATAGCGCTTTTCTTGATTAAATATTTTCGTTGAGATTTAGTCAACTTTTATGAAGAATAAAATAAATTTTTAATAGGTCCTATAAAAGCTTCTATAACAGCTACGCCACAAAAATCCTAGTAAATTTTTTGTTCAGTTTCGCTAGAATAATTTTGTTGAATTTCTACATGAATTCTAATAGAGATTTTGTGTGAAGAAGTAGAGAGGTATGCAATTTGGGAAGAAGAATAAATTGTGGCTATAAATAAATAAGTCCAATAATTGACTAATAGAAATAATATAATCTCTTTTTCGTCCACTTTATTTTCTTTAATATTAATTAGAGTTTTTTTAATAAGAAAAATTTAGATTATTACGAATTATTTTTTATTTTTATTTATTTTTATATATTTTTATTTACATTTTTTATATATATTTATTTTTATCTTTTATTTATTATTGTAATTAATAATAATTGATTTATAAACGAAGCAAACTAATACTAAATATATTAATTAATAAAAAATTATTTTTATCATTTTAATTCAATTATTATTTTCAAAAATTTTTAACTAAAATTCTTCTTTAAATCGATTATTTTTAATAATTTTCGAAAAAGTTCTTTGACAATTTTCAAATCCATTTGATTACAATTCAATTTTACAAAATTTCAATTATTCAAAAATTCTTCAATTAAATATATATTAGAAAATAACAACTTCAAGAAAATTCTATTAAACCTTTTGAAAAAACTTAATTGCACAGAATTGTTAGTTAAAATTTTAATTTTCAAAGATTTTAATTTGAAACCTTTTCAAAATTCAATTATTTCTAAAAATTCACGCTATTGCTTTAAATATTCAATTATTATCTAAAATCTTAACTGAAATTCATTTTTATGAAATGAAAATCAATTTTTATTATAGAAAATTCAAGGATAATTCAATCATTTAAATTAGAAAATGAATATCTTATTGAATAATTGAATGTTTCTTTAAATTGAATTCTCATAAAGAATTTCATCAAGAAAATTTTTAAGAATAATTAAATTTTCCGAGGAATTCGATTAAAATTGTATTGAAAATAATTGAAATTCTGCAATGAGTTTTACTATTTATCAAAATAATTGAATTCCTAAAAAGAATTTTATTAATTATAAAAATAATTGAATCTTTGTAAAAAATTGTATTACTTATGAAAAATAATTGAATTAATCCGAAAAAATTTATAAAAAAAATTTGCGAATCATTAAATTTATTCAAAGATTTTTATCAAAAAATTTGATAATTGAATTTCATAGAAGAATTTTATTATTTATGGAAATAATTGAATTTTTAGGGAATAATTTTATTAAAAATTTTCATAATCCTAAATTCTTTTGAAGAATTTATTTGAATTTCTTTAAAATAATGGAGTTTCTTTAATAATTTTAATTGAAAATTTTGAATTTTATATCAACAATTTCTTTCAAGTTTTTACAATAATCGTGTTTCTTAATAATTGAAATTAAACCTTTAATTCTGGAATTTTATTAAAATTTTTAGAAAATAATTGAATTCTTTCGGATAATTTCTTTAATTTATTGAATACAATCGAATTTTTTAATAATTGTATTGAAAATAATTGAATTTCTAAAAAGAATTTTATTATTTATGAAAAATAATTCAATTCTTACGATGAATTTTACTACTTATAAAAATAATTGAATTGTTTCGAAGAATTTATTTAAATTTTAGAAAATAATTGAATTATTTCGAAGAATGTTATTAAAATTTTTTTTAAAAATTGAATTCTTTCATGAAATGTTATTAAAATTGTATTATAAAAAACAATTGAATTTCGGAGAAGAATTTTATTATTTATATAGATTATTGAAATTTTGATGAGAATTTAAAAAAAAAATTGTGACCATTATTGAATTTTTGCAAAGAATTTTATTACTTTTGAAAATAATTGAATTTTTGCAATTATTTATAACATTTCAAAAATTCTCCAAATTATATCGTTAAAATTACAAACTTTTATTGCTTTTTCAATCAAATTACGGACTTTACGAACCTTTTTTAAAAAAACCAACTTTTACGGACTTCAAATAAATTTACGGACTTTTATTTTACTTTTTAGCACTAATAATTAATATCTGAAAAAAATAATTGTATCTATTTTTTGTTTATTTTTTTATCTTTTAACTTCAAAATAGGAAAAAGATAATGAATAACTTTTTGATATTAATATTATATCACTAATTAATATCTGACAATATATAATTAAAAGAAAATTGTCTAAATTTCTATCTAATATTTTAGACGTAGAAAGTATAAATTTAAAAAAGATATACATTCTTTATGGTCTGCTCGTAATTTCCTACTGTTCCTCAACAAATAAATGCGGTATAAAGTATAAACTTTTAGCGAAAAGTGTCTTGTAATTTTTACACGAGAGTAAATTGGTATATATGTAGTATGTACAATATTTTACGTGATCTGGGAAATAAACTTTATTTTTGAAATTCGATTTCTTGAAAAAATATTACACACTTGTCGATCAAAGTGAAGTTTTTATGGATGAGTGAAAGAGAGAGAATAAAGGGAGAGGGAGAATAAAAATATAGAATGATAGCTATACACACTCGAAGCATATGATCAATAGTAAAAGGAATATCTTTAAGTATTTTTAAGGTTCGTGGAAAAAAGGGTGATAAAATTTAACATTCAGAATTTTACCTTTCGTAGTTGAAGTTGATTTATGAACCTCAAAGTTAGCTTCGCATTTCTTTTTTGATGTTTGAAATCTCTTTTCTATGTTATACGGTTTCTAAAAATAATTGTTTTAAAAAAGAGTTGTTAAAATAAATATTTGTCGGCTATCTGCATTGCCAATTGGTCGAGGAAAGTAAAAAATTTTTTCTTTTTTATTTTATTGATATTTAAATTGTGATTAATAATTAATTTACTTAACATACGTACGATTATTTAATATTTATTTATTATTTGATATTTAATATTCAATATTTAATATTAATAATTATTATTTCATATTAATTATAACTTTATAAATTAGCTTAAGTTGTTATATAAATAATGAAAAGGAAAATTAGACGCATTTATGTAAAGTTCCAGTACTTTCATGATAAAATGTAAAGCATCGTTTTACAAAATAATTATATTAAAATGGCATTTAAGCTAAAGAGAAATTTCCTTGAATAATAAACGATAATATTAGATAAACGTGATAAATAGTGTGAGGTTGTAACATTTAAAATTGTCTAGTCGATTTAATCATGTGTATGATTAATTCAGTCGAATGAGGATTAAACTTGTGAGTTTTCAATTCGAATTGTCACGTTCTCTTAATTCACGAACAGACATTTACAACCGTGTTCAAAACAAGTACAATGTAGATTCAATCAAAAATATGTACTTGGATTTAAAAAAAAAATATAGTGAAAAAATATTTAAATTTTCTTAAAGAAATTTATTAAATTGCAATAAAAAAGAATTAAATTAAAAATATTAAGTTGTAATAAAAAATTTAATTATAACAAAAAAGTATCGAATACGAAAAAAGTATTTAAATAAAAAAGATTTTAATTATAATGAAATACTATAATTATTATTGGTTGCCACACGTCAGGGAAATCAGGGAATTCAGGAAAAAGTCAGAGAAAGTAAAATTGGTCAGAAAAATCAGGGAAAAGTCAGGAATTTTCATTGAAAGTAATGTAAAACATTTTTTTTTCTTTTTCTAACCACAATGAATTTTTAAATATTGTTTAAATATTTCAAAAGTTTTAACACAATTATCTTAATAAATAAAACAAACTTCTTCACAGAAATTCAGTTATTTTTAGGAATTTTAATAAAAATCTTTGCAAAATTCAATTATTTTCCTAAATAACAATATTCATCAGAAGAATTCAATTATTTTCAAAAGTAATAAAATTCTTCGAAGACATTCAATTATTTTTAAAAATTTTAACAAATATCTCGTCGAGAATTCAATTTTCTTTATAAATAGCATAATCTTTTACCAAAAATTCAATTATTTTTAAAAATTTAAATAAAATTCTTTGCAAAATTTCAATTAGTTTCAATAGTTTTTTGCAATTTAATAATTTTCAATATTTACTATTTTCATAAAATTTATTAAAAAATTTAATAATTCAAAAAAATGTTTGATGCAATTCTACAAAAACATTCAATTATTTTCATAAATAATAAAATTTCATTTAGAAATTCAATTAATTTCATCGCAGAATTTTAAATATTTTTAATACAATTTTAAATAAATTCCTCGAAAAATGCAATTATTCTTATAAATTTTATTAAAACTTGACAAAAGAATGCAATTTTAAGAAACATTCAATTATTGAATAAAATAATAAAATTCGTTGCAAAAATTCAAAAATTTTCATAAAAACTTTTAATTCGTCGCAGAAAATCAATTATTTTCAAAAATTTTTAAGTAATTCTGTAAAATAATTCAATTATATTGATAAACAAGAAAATTCATCCCAAAAAATCAATTATTTTAAGGAATTTTAATAAAATTCTTTTTCAAAATTCAATTATTTTGATAAATAACAAAATTCATGACGAGAATTGAATTCTTTTGAAAATTAATAAAATACTTTGCAGAAATTAAATTATTATCAAAATTTTTAAAAAATCCTTGTCAAAAATTAAGTTATTTTTATAAATAGGTTTCGAAATTCTTCTCAAGAAGTAAATTATTTTCAAAAATTTTAATATAATTCTTGTTGAAATTTAAATTATTTTATGCCTAATTTAATAAAATTCTTCGCACGAATTCAATTACTTTCATAAATTATTAATTAAATTCTTTTCATGTTCAAATATTTTTAAAAATTGTAATAAAATTCTTTAAAAGTTTTCAATTATTTTCAAAAATTGTGATAAAATTCTTTAATTCAATAAATTTCTGTAAAATTTTAATTAAATTCCTTAAAAGAAATTAATTATTTAGAAAAGTTTTTTTTTCTAAAAAATTCAATTTTAAGAAACATTCATCTATTCAATAAATTATTTAGTTTTGTATTTAAATAAATTGAATAGGATTTTCTAATAAAATTTTATTTTAAAATTAAGGTCGGTTGAAATTTTGGATAATAATTTTAATATTAAAAGCATTAAAGCATTAATTTTTAGAAATAATTGATTTTTAAAAAGGTTTCAAATTCAAATCTTTGGAATTATCAATTTTTCCTACTTTTAACTAATAATTAATTTAAAGAAAAATTGTAGTTAAAAATTCTAGAAAATATTAATTGAATTTAAATGATGAAAATAATCTCGATGAAGTTAGAGTAACAATAATTTTAAATATAAAATAATAATTTTATCACTGGGTAATTTTTTTTTTCTGGGAAACAGGGGAAAGTCAGGGAAAAACAAAATTAAATTTTTGTGGCAACCCCGTATTATAATGATTTGTTATATTATAATTATTATTATAATAAGAAAATATTACAAATATTCTAAATATAGAACAAAATAATCCATTTTGCATGAACAGCTGAATTTTTAATATTATGCATCAAATTAAATTGTGGCTTAAGCTCCATTATTAATTCATTATAATAAGCATCTGGGTGAGAATTAGGTTAAAATCCAATATCGTTCATCACTTTTAATCGATAGGTGTATATATATGCAGGTGGTTGGACGAATTTATTTAGGCACTTTAAAAAAATAATTTACGTATTAAATTGTAAAAGAGGGAGAGAGAGAGAAAAAAAATAATAAATTTTTTTTAACATACTCAACAAAAATTTAAAAAAAAAATTTTTTTTTTAATTAAGTTTTCCACCAGGTCAAATTAATTGGATCGTGTTTAATTGAGTGTCCTTTAGTTTTTAATTGGCTTCTCTTTACAAATTTGTCTGAAATTTCATTTGCCCTATTGTCATGTAAATTAAACCATCTCTCTTGCATAAGATAAAATGAAGATTAAAAAAGAGATTTCAAACAATGAAAAAAAATTGAAGTAAAAAAAACTATCGAATCTGTATGTATACGTATGTATGGCTATGAAATATGTTTTTATTTCAGAGAAAAAGGAGAAAAAAATTGCCAATGTACAAATTTTTGCTTGTACTGGAAATTTTCTAAATTATTAAATAATATTTTTCATTAAAAATGACTAGTTGTTGATAATTAGTAATTAATATTTAATATTCATTAAATGAAATGGTAGTAATTAATAATTAAATTTAACATTAAAATAAGTTAGTGAACAATTATGTAATTAATATTTAATATTGAAAATTAGTAATTAATACACGGAGAAAAATATAAAGTAACTTTTACTACTTTTATGGTAAAAAATTTCCGGTAAAGTATTTCTGGTAATTTTTACTACTTTTGGAGTAAATTTTGCTACGTTCGAAGTAAATTTTACTAATTTTTACAAATATTTACTTCGAACGTAGCAAAATTTACTCCAAAAGTAGTAAAAATGATCAGAAATGCTTTACTGGAAATTTTTTACTATAAAAGTAGTACACTGTAAAAAAAGGGAGTTAAATTTTAACTCCCCAAGGGATTCTATAAAAGTCGCACCCGTTGGGGAGTTAATGCCAGGGGAGTTAAATAAAGAGAGTTAAAATTTCACACCCAAATGCTAACTCCCCAAGGAAAAAATAACTCGCGCGGGTGTTGAATGAAGGGAGTTAGAAATTAACTCTCTTTTGGAGTTGATTTTTAACTCGAAAAATTTCACTTCCAACTCCCGAGTTCGTTAACTCCCTAAATTTTTTACAGTGTAATAATTAAATAGAATGAAAATAAGTTTCTTCTTAAAATCGACGTCGATAATAAAGTGAATCACTGGCGAGTCCAATTTACTTCTAACTTATTCGAACGTACTTTCCGGAAGAAATTAAGGCAGATGTTCTCCTTCTTGAATATAATCATCCACTTTTTTTTTTTTATAAAAAGTTCTCTAGTTTCTGTTGGGAAAAGTTTGTTTTTCTTTCAATTCTAATTGCAACTATCGCTATCCTACTGCTGTTGAAGCAAATCGATAATTATATGTACTCATTAATTAAGGAACAACAGTAGAATCAAATTAAAATCAGTTCTTTTGTAAATCATTTCATTTTTTTTTTTTTTTAATTTAAAAACAAAAATTTGATTTGCTATTTTTATTTTTATTTGTTTTTTGTTGCTGTTGTTTTTTTTTTGTTTAAATTACTATCAAATTAATTTTATGAATAATTTTATTTATCTAATAATTTGTGTGGTGGAAAAAATTCGACCGCAAGCAGAATTAAAAATTTTGTCTCATTAACATAATCTGTATTATAACATATTGCTAAATCTTGAGAAACATTTGGCAAGAGACATTTGGTAATATATATATTTATATATTACTTAAATGCCCGATGATTGTTTTAAAACACATCTGGATGTTGAATAACAAAATACTTGTTCTAATTTCATGAAATATTCCAACGACGAAAATTTACATGTGATTGAATATTTAATAATACATGTGGTTGAATATTCAACCCTTTTAATTGAAAATTTTCGCTATTATTAAGTTTTGAACATTGTTTTTTTGTTTTTATGAACATTTTAATTACATTGTTTTTAATTAACCAGAAGTTTGGTAATTAATTTTCATTCATTAAAACTAAAAAACAAGTTTAAATTAACTTTTAGGAAAAATGGCCAATAAGTTAATAATTTAGATTTTTTCAATTAACAATTATTTATTTATTTGGATTTGGGGATAAAAAAAAAAATTTTTTTCAGGCAAACGATGAAAAAGCTAATCTTTTTTTTTTTCTTATCGTATACACCCTTTTTTCGAGAGGTTCAATCTCGCCTTTTCTGCTTTATCACCTAGGAGTTCAAAGGTTACTTTAAGTGAACGTGGAAGTTTCGTGTGTTGCGTGGGTTTTCACATTTTATGCTTATAGTAGGGTTAACCAGCTTTAGCAATACCCCATACTAAGTTCAGATTAAGCTTTAGGGTCGTCTATGACTTTTTTCTTTTTTCATTCCTTTTGTTAATGTCAAGATTGAATTTGAAATTTTCACCAAGAACATTATGTTAATGATAAGTGACGGGAATTTTTTTCCGGCGCAGATTCATAAAAATGTTTTATTGATATTATTTATTATTTTTATTTTATTTTATTATTTTAATTTTATTGTTTATTATTTTATTTCTTTATCTATTTATTTATTTATCTATCTAGTATTAACGGACTTACAAAAAAAATAACAATAACAGGATTGCCACAGGTCAGGAAATTCTGGGAAAAGTCAGGGATTTTGAGTAAAAGTACTGAAAAAAATTAAATTTTTTAAATTCATGAGAAAACTCTGAATTTTGATGTATTTTTGTATAAACTATAAAATTACTATGAATTCTAATACAAAACCTTCAATTTTTTCTATTTCTCACAATAATTTCTTTTAAAATAGCTCAATTCATAAAGAGGAGCTATCACAAAATTATTACTTAGAAATTATTTAATGAATAATTTTATTTAAATATATCTAAATTAATTAAATTTTACAAGAATTGCGTTTAAAATTTCCATAAATAGATCAACTTTAAATGGTTTTAATTTTAAATTTTACAAAAATTCAATTTTGAATTAATTTAATTAGAAATTATAAAGAACTTAGATTTTTCAAAAATTTTAATAATTTAAATTCAGAAATCAGTGACATTTTTTAATATTTATTTAATTAATCATTAAAAATAATAGATTTATAGGAGAATTTTAATTAAAAATACTAAAAAAAAATTGAATTTTGGAAAAGTTACCAATGATTGGAGAAATTCAATTATTTTCAAAAACAAAATTTTTTACATGGATTCAATTATTTTCATAAATAATAAAACTCATCGCAGAATTTCAAATATTTTTAATACAATTTTAATTTCAACTCTGTTGAAATTAGTTGAATTTTTAATAAGTATTTAATATTATTTCAAAAATTTTAACGCAATTTTTCGAAAGAAATCAATTATCTTGATAAATATCAAAATTCTTCTCAGAAATTAAATTGTTTTAAGGAATTTTAATAAAATTCTTTTCCAAAATTCAATTATTTTGATAAATAACAAAATTCATCACGAGAATTCAATTCTTTTGAAAATTAATAAAATACTTTACAGAAATTAAATTTACTTGAAAAAATTTATTATCAAAATTATTATCAAAATTTTTCAAAAATTCTCGTCAAGAATAAAGTTATTTTTATAAATAGATTTCGAAATTTTTCTCATGAAGTAAATTATTTTCAAAAATTTTAATATAATTCTTGTTGAAATTTAAATTATTTTATGCATAATTTAATAAAATTCTTCGCACGAATTCAATTATTTTCATAAATTATTAATTAAATTCTTTTCATGTTCAAATATTTTTAAAAATTTTAATAAAATTCTTCAAAAGTTTTCAATTATTTTCAAAAATTGTGATAAAATTCTTTAATTCAATAAATTTATGTAAAATTTTAATTATTTAATTATTTTTAGGAATTTTAATAAAAATCTTTGCAAAATTCAATTATTTTCATAAATAACAATATTCATCACAAGAATTCAATTATTTTCAAAAGTAATAAAATTCTTCGAAGAAATTCAATTATTTTAAAAAAAATTTAACAAATATCTGGTCAAGAATACAATTATCTTTATAAACAGCAAAATTCTTCGCTGAAATTCAATTATTTAAAAAAATTTTAATAAAATTCTACGCAAACATTCAAATATTTTTATAAATAATAAAAATTTCTCAGGATTTCAATTATTTACAAATTTTTTTTAAATTTCTTCGCAATAATTCAATTATTTTTATAAATAATAAAGCTGTTCTTAGGAATTTAATTATTTTCATAAATAATAAAATTCATAGCAGGATTTTAATTATTTTTGATACAATTTTAATTAAATTCATCGAAAAAAGTAATTATTCTTAAAAATTTTATTAAAATTCGTTAGAAGAATTCAATTATTAAAAAATTTGTTGATAAAATTCTTTATGAGAATTCAATTTTAACGAACATTTAATTATTTAATAAATTATTTTATTTTGAATTTAAATAATTGAATTTTCGTAGAATTTTCTAATAAAAGTTAATTTAAAAATGAATTTACAAATAATCGATTTATTATTTATGAAAATAATTGAATTCTTGCAACGAATTTTATTACATATTTTTCAAATAATTGAATTCTTTTGAGAAATTTTTCTACTTGTAAAAATAATTAAATTCTTGTAAAGGATTTTATTAAGATTTTTGTAAATAATTAAATTTTTACTGAAAAATTTTATGGTAATTTAAATTGTTACAAAACATAAAGAAGGCGATTGATTTCTTCATGTTTTGCAATAAATTTTTGATAAGTTGTTATTTTCAATAGGTTTGAATTAAAATTTTTTTTTAAATCTTAGTTCTTATGGAATAATAATAATGATTAAATATTTATTTAAAAAAGAAGTTATATTGATGTTTTCGAATAATTTTACAATTAACGAAATTTGTAAATAAATGTAATGGAACATTTTTTTGAGTATCTAATAATTTTTAGAGTAAATCAAAATATTCTTTAGGGCCAGGGAAAAAGTGAAAATTTTGTCTGGAAATCAGGGAAAATTGAGGGAAAAACAAAATTAAATATTTGTGGCAATCCTGAATAAAAAAAATTTTGTTTATTAATTTAATGCCTGAAATTATCATTTTTTGTTGGAATATATGATTTAAAAATAGTGTTGAAAAAAAATCTTTCGGTAAAAATATTCTCTTAAAGGGAGAATTCAATTCAGTGGAAAAATCGGAACAACGAATAGAAAAGAGTCGTGAGATTTCTTTTAGGTCATGAAGGGCGAGGTGAGAAGAACTCTCGTGCCTTTCATATCGTGTTACGACCTCGTTAAGGAAAATAAAATTAACTTTCTTTCATAAACTCACCTCAGAATTTTAAAATATATATTTACGTTATTGCCAAAACTGTTGATTGGCTTAATATTGGGCCAATTTTTATTGCCAATATTGACCCATGTATAAAATTTATTTTCAATGATCAACATTACTTCCAACCCCTTTTATTTCTTTTTTTAACAATTTTCCTCAATTTTTTTCGATTTTAAAAAATTTTCTTAAAAATGTATTAACACAAACGTATTTTTTTAATTTACAATTTAAACAAACTTTTAAATTTTCAATTTAAAAAAAAATTATTTTTATTTACAATTTAAACAAAATATTTTATATTTACATTTTTAAAAAAAATATTACGTTTTCATGATAAATTTTTTTAAATATCAACTAAATATAGACAAAAAGAGGGGGAAGAAAAAAAAATGTTGGTCTGACTCGTTTTTTTTGCCTGCAACGATCTTTGCAGAAAATTTCATTTAACTTGTACGAGTGGAGAGCGAAGCCTCTTCTCTCTTTTCAGAACTTTATGAAATTGCCCTTCTCAGCTTCCCAGAGACGATGGAGCTGCTTCTGGAAAGGCAAATGCTCTGTATAAGATGTTTTTTTGTTGTAATTAGAAATTTTCTTTGAGCTTTACTCGATTTATAGTTGTTTCTTGAGAAATAATTTAAGCCTTAAATGGCTGGTTGAAACTGGGGGAAACCTGAAAACTTAGTCTAAGGGAAGTTATTTATTAATTGAGCAGCAAACAACGTTGATATGAAACGTTGTAAATAAAGAGGCAAAATGAGAAGAAGAAGAAGATGGTTCTTACTCTAATAAATTCAGAATAAACACGTCTTAAATTGTTTACGAAAATTATCATTCGAAATATATATGTATAATTAGAGAAAACTTTATTTATGGAATTATTATGTATTACGATCTGTTTACTGTTATTATTTAATACTAGAATTTAATACATTTAAATTATTGAATTTAAATGTATTAAATTCGATAATAATTTCATTCTGAATAGAATATGCGAATTTTAATTTATTTAATTTTTCACCTTGTCTCCTTAATTATGAAAAAGGAATTTTTAATTAACACAATCGACTTAATAAACAAATTAAATTTAATTTAAAAAATTCAATAAATATTAAATTATTTTATGCATAATTTAATAAAATTCTTCGCACGAATTCAATTATTTTCATAAATTATTAATTAAATTCTTTTCATGTTCAAATATTTTTAAAAATTTTAATACAATTCTTCAAAAGTTTTCATTTATTTTCAAAAATTGTGATAAAATTCTTTAATTCAATAAATTTATGTAAAATTTTAATTATTTAATTATTTTTAGGAATTTTAATAAAAATCTTTGCAAAATTCAATTATTTTCATAAATAACAATATTCATTACAAGAATTCAATTATTTTCAAAATTAATAAAATTCTTCGCAAAAATTCCATTATTTTCAAAATTTTTTTTAAAAATTGTTAACATTTCAATTATTTTTATAAATGAATAGCAAAATTTTTCGACAAAATTCAATTAATATTATCAATATAAAATAAATTATAATAAAATTCATTGCAAAATTAAATTATTTTCATAAATAATAGTATTCATCACAAGAATAATAAAAATTTTACAGGAATTCAATTATTAAGAATAGAATTTGCATAAATTTTTTAGAAAAAAATCAATTGTTTGAAACTTTTTTATAAAATTCTTATCAATATTTCAATTATTTTCATAAATAATAAAACTCATTGCAGAATTTCAATTATTTTTAATACAATTTTAATTAAATTCCTCGAAAAATGTAATTATTTTTAAAAATTTTATTAAAATTTGTCGAAAAAATTCAATTATTTAAAAATTTGTTGATAAAATTATGTATAAGAATTCAATTTTAAGAAACAACAATTTTAAGAATTTTCTAATAATAATTTATTTAAAAATTAATTTCAGTTAAAGTTACCTAATAATTGATAATACCTAATACCTAATAATTGAATTTTTGAAAAGTTACTAATAAATGCAATTTTTAGAAATAATTGAATTTTGTAAAGGTTTTAAATTAAAATCTTTGACAATTTGAATTTTTCACACTTTTAATTATAAATTCTATGCAACTAATTTTTTTAAAAAGCTTAATTGAAATTTTTTTTAAATTATTTCAAGGTTTTATTTTCTAATTTATATTTAATTGAAGCATTTCCAAATTCAACGATTTTTAAAAATTTTAATAAAATTCTTGTCAGAATTTTACAGGAATTCAATTATTTACAAAATTATTAATAAATTTCTTCAAAATAATTCAATTATTTTCATAAATAATAAAATTTTCACAGGAATTCAATTCTTTAAAATACAAAATTTTATAAAATTTTTCAAAAAAATATCAATTATTTAAAAAGATTTTTATAAAATTCGTCGCAAGAATTCAATTATTTTCAAAAGTAATAAAATTCTTCGCAGAAATTCAATTATTTTTATAAACTTGAATAAAATTCGTTGCAAGAATTCAATTATTTTCAAAAGTAATAAAATTCTTCGCAGAAATTCAATTATTTTTATAAACTTGAATATAATTCGTTGGAAGAATTCAATTATTTTCAAAAGTAATAAAATTCTTCGCAGAAATTTAATTATGTTCAAAAATTAAAAAAAAATTCTTGTCAAAATTTCAAGTATCTTTATAAATAATAAAATTCTTCTCCGGAATTCAATTATTTTAGAAAAATTTTTAAAAAATTCTTGGGAAAATTTTAATTATTTTCATAAATAATAAAACTCATCGCAGGATTTTAATTATTTTTGATACAATATTTTAATCGAATTCCTCGAAAAATGTAATTATTCATAAAAATTTTATTAAAATTTGTCAAAAGAATTCACTTATTTAAAAATTTGTTGGCAAAATTCTTTATGAGAATTTAATTTTAGCAAACATTCAATTATTTAATAAATTTTTTTTTAATTTAAATAATTGAATTTTTCTAGAATTTTCTAATAAAAATTGATTAAAAAATTAATTACCGAATAGTCGATTTATTATTTATGAAAACAAATTGAATTATTGCAACGAATTTTTTATTACATTGTTTTTAAATAATTGAATTTTTTTGAGAAATTTTACTACTTGTAAAAATAATTGAATTCTTGCGAAGGATTTTATTAGGATCTTTGTAAATATTTAACTTTTTTTTTTAAATATAATGGTAATTTAAATTATTACAAAACATGAAGAAAATTCTTAAAAGTTGTTGAATTTCAAAAAGGTTTGAATTTGAATGTTTTGAAGAATTTGAATTCCTACAGGAAAATAATAATGATTAAATATTTATTTAAAAAAAAAGTTATTGATGTTTATGAATAATTTTACAATTATAGAAATTTGTAAATAAATGTAATAGAACATTTTTTTGAGTATCTAATCATTTTTAGAGTAAATCAGAATATTCTTTAGGGTCAGGGGAAAAATAAAGTGAGAAAGAGAGATTATTTTATATATCAATTTATTTTTTCTACCAACATTTATTTATAGACAATTTTTTGTTTTTAAATTTATTGTTCGTGGATTCTTAAAATCTTCGTAGATGTGTGAGAAAAAAAAGATTGATTGCAAGGAGCTATATTTATCTTTATCAATAGACTTTTTTAAACGCATAGATGAAACGAATGCTGGTGCGTCCTTTCATTTAAAGATTGACAGTTCGAGTTTAATTCTGAAACATGTAAATACTCTTGTTCGAAACCATCTGGTTTGTACTATTCTTGTCTTTCGAGTTGAAATTCGTAGGTGCCAGTTACAGGAAAACGAGAGCTGAAAGTATTCCAAATTTTCGATAACAGTTTCAATTGGACAGACTTGATGGACGTTTCGTTATTCTGTCACAGGTTACTGACCTCGTTTTAATTATAGTTTCCCTTGTCAATTCTTTTTTTTTCCCCTATATACAATTGAAATTTATATAGTTATTTAATTTTATCCTTTTTTTGTCTCTCTTCCTTGCACTCTCATGATGAAAAGGATTTATTTTTAAACATGTGGAAAAAACAAATAGGGATTAATAATTTGAAATTTTAATTTTGTAGAATAAACTGTGAAATTAAAATTATCTTCTTATTATTTTTAGAAACTGCTACTCTCAACTAGTTTATTTTAGGATTTCTACTGTAATTCCATCAAAAGCTTTCGTGTAAAATTATACTGACTTTTGTCTCTCTCTCTCTCTCTCTCTCTCTCTCTCTCTCTCTCTCTCTCTCTCTCTCTCTCTCTCTCTCTCTCTCTCTCTCTCTCTCTCTCTCTCTCTCTCTCTCTCTCTCTCTCTCTCTCTCTCTCTCTCTCTCTCTCTCTCTCTCTCTCTCTCTCTCTCTCTCTCTCTCTCTCTCTCTCTCTCTCTCTCTCTCTCTCTCTCTCTCTCTCTCTCTCTCTCTCTCTCTCTCTCTCTCTCTCTCTCTCTCTCTCTCTCTCTCTCTCTCTCTCTCTCTCTCTCTCTCTCTCTCTCTCTCTCTCTCTCTCTCTCTCTCTCTCTCTCTCTCTCTCTCTCTCTCTCTCTCTCTCTCTCTCTCTCTCTCTCTCTCTCTCTCTCTCTCTCTCTCTCTCTCTCTCTCTCTCTCTCTCTCTCTCTCTCTCTCTCTCTCTCTCTCTTCTGTTGAATTTGTATTTCTCATTAATGTTAAGAAGCTTTAATTCTTTCGATAAAAGCTTTTTGATTTCATGATGAAATTTGCATTATCATTGTTGACTTTTCTGAGAGTCTTCAAGTAAATAGGATTTGAGAATTTTTTAAAGGACTTTCTTTGTATGCATGCACTTTTTTACACATAAATTATAAAACCTTTTAATGATATAGTTAAAGTGAAATGAAAAGCTTTTAAAAACGGGATGAATTTCATTTTAAAATGTTTATATTGATATTTTGTCCATTATACATAAAGCTTCCAAATTGAAAGGCATAAAATTTAAAAGCAGAGAAGTTATATAAACATTAACGTGAATTTAAATAACAAAAAATAATCTCGACTTTAACTTTTTAATTATGATTTAAAATATAATTAAACCTAAAGTAGAACTAAAAACAGAATTATTAACAAATAATGTAAAATATTACATTTTTCATTTTTTTTTGTTTTTTGTTAAGTTGAATAGTGGACACGTCTTGGGAAAAATTAATTTAATTTTCAAATTTTGTCAACGTTTCCAAACGTATAAAAGAAATTCGATATTTTCCAATTTTTCCCGTAACACTTTTCGAATAGAAATTGAATTCTTTACCGCGAGTGAGAAAGACAAGTTTAGTACATATGTATTCAGAAAAGAAAAAAAAAGCCAGAAAACGAGAAATATACTTTTGGCAAAGAAGAAAATGTAGGGAAACTGATTTAAATATTGTAGTATAAATATTGTACAGCACATAAAGAAAATCCTTAGAAAATTTATAAGACTGAAAAGAGTTGAGCCACGTGAGAGGACACGGAAACTTGAATTTATAACAGAAATATAAAGAGACGTTATATGGCGTGAGTCATTTCATAAGTTAGATAACTGATATACGAAAAGAGCGTGATTTTAAAATTCCTTACTACATTTATTGCATAAAATAAAAAAGCGCAATATTTACTCTACATATATTCAGACTCAGAGCACCGATAAAAGGGAATATTTGAAAGTTATATGATCCAAAAAGAAATATAGATCGGAGAAAGCGGAAAAATATTTTGAACTTTAAAATCGAATCAAAAAGATATTAACAGGGTTGCCACAGATCAGGGAAATCAGGAAAAAGTCAGGAAATTTTAGTAAAAGTACGGGAAACAATTTTTTTCTATTTCTGACCACAATGGATTTTTAAATATTTTTCAACTATTTCAAAAGTTTTAACGCAATTATCTTAATAAATAAAACAAACTTCTTCACAGGAATTCAATTATCTTTAGGAATTTTAATAAAAATCTTTGCAAAATTCAATTATTTTCATAAATAACAATATTCATCACAAGAATTTAATTATTTTCAAAATTAATAAAATTCTTCGACGAAATTCAATTATTTTTAAAAATTTCAACGAATATCTCGTCAAGGATTCAATTACCTTTATAAATAGCATAATTTTTCACCAAAAATTCAATTATTTAAAAAAATTTAAATATAATTCTTTGCAAAATTTCAATTAGTTTCAATAGTTTTTCGCAATTCAATAATTTTCAATATTTACTATATTCATAAAATTGATTTAAAAATTTAATTATTAAAAAAAATTTTTGATACAATTCTACGAGAACATTAAATTATTTTCATAGATAATAAAATTGTATTTACGAATTCAATTAATTTCATTGCAGAATTTTAAATATTTTTAATATAATTTTAAATAAGTTTCTCGAAAAAGCAATTATTCCTAAAAATTTTATTAAAAATTGAATAAAAGAATTCAATTTTAGGAAACATTCAATTATTCAATAAAATAATAAAATTCGTCGTAGAAAATCAATAATTTTCAAAAATTTTTAAGTAATTCTGCAGAAGAATTCAATTATCTTGATAAGCTATAAAATTCTTCCCAAAAAATCAATTATTTTAAGGAATTTTAATTAAATTCTTTTCCAAAATTCAATTATTTTGATAAATAACAAAAGTTTTAATATAATTCTTGTCAAAATTTCAATTATTTTATGCATAATTTAATCAAATTCTTCACAGAAATTCAATTATTTTTAGGAATTTTAATCAAAATCTTTGCAAAATTCAATTATTTTCAAAAATAACAATATTCTTCACAAGAATTCAATTATTTTCAAAAGGAATAAAATTCTTTGAAGAAATTCAATTATTTAAAAAAATTTTAAATTCCTCGAAAAATGCAATTATTCTTAAAAATTTTATTAAAACTTGACAAAAGAATGCAATTTTAAGAAACATTCAATTATTTAATAAAATAATAAAATTCGTTGCAAAAATTCAAAAATTTTCATAAAAACTTTTAATTCGTCGCAGAAAATCAATTATTTTTAAAAATTTTTAAGTAATTCTGTAAAATAATTCAATTATCTTGATAAACAAGAAAATTCTTCCCAAAAAATCAATTATTTTAAGGAATTTTAATAAAATTCTTTTTCAAAATTCAATTATTTTGATAAATAACAAAATTCATGACGAGAATTGAATTCTTTTGAAAATTAATAAAATACTTTGCAGAAATTAAATTATTATCAAAATTTTTAAAAAATCCTAGTCAAAAATTAAGTTATTTTTATAAATAGGTTTCGAAATTCTTCTCAAGAAGTAAATTTTTTTCAAAAATTTTAATATAATTCTTGTTAAAATTTAAATTATTTTATGCATAATTTAATAAAATTCTTTGCACGAATTCAATTATTTTCATAAATTATTAATTAAATCGTTCTCATGAATTCAATTATTTTTAAAAATGTTAATAAAATTCTTCAAAAGTTTTCATTTATTTTCAAAACTTGTGATAAAATTCTTTAATTCAATGAATTTCTGTAAAATTTTAATTAAATTCCTTTAATGAAATTAATTATTTTGAAAAGTTGTTAATAAAATTCTTCATAAAAATTCAATTTTAAGAAACATTCATCTATTCAATAAATTATTTAGTTTTGCATTTAAATAAATTGAATTCTCGTAGGATTTTCTAATAAAAATTTATTTCAAAATTAATGTCGGTTGAAATTTTGGATAATAATTTTAATATTAAAAGCATTAAAGCATTAATTTTTAGAAATAATTGATTTTTAAAAAGGTTTCAAATTAAAATCTTTGGAATTATCAATTTTTCCTACTTTTAACTAATAATTAATAAAAAAAAAATTGTATTTAAAAATTCTAGAAAATATGGATTGAATTTAAATGATGAAAATAATTTCGAAGAAGTTGAGTAACAATATTTTTAAATATAAAATAATAATTTTATCACTGGGTAATTTTTAATATTTAATTAAATTATAAAAACATGAAGTAGTCAATCACTTTGAGTCGAAGACTCGGAGTGATTGACTTCTTCATGTTTTATAATAATATTCTTATAAGTTATTGAATTTAAAAAAGGTTTAAATTTGATATTTTTGAAAATCTTAGTTCTCAAAGAAAAATATTAATCAGAATATTCTTTACGGTCAGGGAAAGTGTCAAA
The DNA here is from genome assembly GCA_032872505.1 of Leptopilina syphax. Taxonomy (NCBI): domain Eukaryota; kingdom Metazoa; phylum Arthropoda; class Insecta; order Hymenoptera; family Figitidae; genus Leptopilina; species Leptopilina syphax. The sequence goes on along the minus strand of CM065468.1, from coordinate 19,070,464 downwards.
ATTCTTTATGGAAATCAGGAGAAAAAATTAAATTTCTGTGGCAACCCTGATTAAATTTATTTTTGTATTCTAAACTAATTATACTAATAATTATGATGATGATGATTTGTTTAACTAAAGATGCAATAAATTGTAAATAGATAAGTTCTAACCATTATTAATGGATGGAATGTTTTTTATGTTCGAGATACGTAATTCCATGACATAAAAATTGTGGATAATATTACATTTTAAAAATGATTCTGTCAGTTTGCATGAAAGTCGTTTGCGTCAAGATGCAGTAAAATTTGATACTTGTTACCATGTTTTATGTTTTCTGATACTTTTGATTTATATACGACTACGTGGACGTTGGAATAACGTCTGATATTTTGACACAAGAGTTTTAGTGTTCAATTAACGTCACAGAATTTCAAGTTCTAGGTAAAGCTTTACTCTATATTGTATAGTGCATTCTCTTGTACTAAATCTCTCAGAACTTTTGATCCTATGATGCAGTTTTCTTGAAAACGTAACATAATACATGTTTTACATTTATAGTCGTAGTAAAAAGCAAAAGTCAAATAAAAGATAAAAGATTTACGTGAATTTGTTTGTTTGTATATATAGGATGAAGGTATTAACTTTCTGTCACTGATTGAAACTTTCTTCCGAACAATTGTTTGCTTCAGATTATATTAGTTTAGTCCATGAGACTGACTTTCCGACACGATCGCAGTCGTGTGATTTTACAGACAGTAATGTATAGTCGATATGTGGTAAATTGTTCTTATCAGAAAGTATATACACGTACCTTTTCTCGTAATATGCTTCAGATAAGAGATTGACCATTTTCGAATTCTCTGCTTATCGGTGCACAAATTGACGAAACTGTCCATTGGCTAAATATTGGATTACCTCTTATCGATAGTGTCCTTATTGGAACCACTTGTAAAAACTGATATGATACGATACCTCGAATGATTATCATTACAATAACAATTGTTATTTTAACTAAAATTTTAATTTTATACAGAACATACTTGATAGAAGAAACGCTTTACTGTTTTTCTCTACCCAATAAACGATTCATAAGAATTTCTCCTTTGAACTTTATTCTAAACGGAAGATGCAAAAAATTTGTTAAATTTTGAGCCTTGTCTCCTAAATTATAAAAAAAGAATTTGTAATTAACACAATCGATTTAATTTTTTAAAGCAGTTTAAATTAATTAGCGATTAAATTGAACTCACCAGAAAGTATCGACAAACATCTATATCACCTTAAAAAATTATGCCATCGATTAGAACAGCACAATATGACCATCAATTTTCAAAAATCTCATTTTTTTGATCCGAAACTAAATTTTTTAGGTCATACATTTTTTTCTACAAATGGAATAAAACCAGATCCAGATAAAATAAAAGCGATTCATGATTTTCCTCAACCGAGAGATTTAAAAGAATTAAGAGAATTTTTAGGCTTAATTAGCTTTTATAGGAATGTTTCCAACTATTTCGTGAACCTAAACAAATGTTACTCTTTTATTTTTTTTCTTAATATTGAGAGAACAGGTATTGAGGTTTAATTGTTATATATGTCGAATATAGCGGTTGATGAGATGATTATAAATGCTGATGATGGAACAATCAACCGCAAGGTAGGCTCCAGTAACTCCATTGGTGTTAATCGATTTTATACCGTAACGCTCTAAACTAAAGTGATAGCTTTGCCAATCAATTATTACTACCAAATATTGTAACATGTAACTACAATAATTAAAATCACTGCATTTTGAATCGTAAACATAAAATGACGCGATCGTTGTTCATCAGTTGTAAATTTTATTACCAAATTTGAAAACAAAATAAAATAAAAAGATAAAAATATTTCCGATGAAACGCAAATAACAGTTCTTTTTAGTTTGGAATAAAATGTCGAAATACGACGATATGGAGAATTAGAAAAAATAGTATTTAAAAAAAGTAATAATTAAAAAAAATAATATTTGAATCTCTTATTTAGTTCAATTTGATTTTTAATCCTCTATTTAATTTTATTTAATTTTTAATCTTTTATTTATTTTGTTTTAATTTTTAATCTTCAGGTATATGCTTTTTAAAATGAATTTGATTTATTAAAATCTTTTCTTTGTTTAATTTTAAAACTATGTTTTGAAAAGAAACTATTATTGTGGAAATATATTCTCTTTGAGAAAAAAGTCATTTACAAGGGTAAATTTACCACCTGTCAGATTAATTCAGTAAGAAAAGAAAGAGACTTTTCTTTTTAGAGTCCGCAGTTAGAAATAGAATTCATTGCCTCAAGGTAAACTCGATTGGTAAACAAATACGTATATACAACCCTTGTTTCTTAACTAGTGAATTACATTTTCTCTAATTAGCTTTGTTTCAATTCCTGTAGCTTAACTTTTCTTATAAGGTTTTTATCACACTGTCTATTAGTTTACAGCAGTGATAAAAAAAAGAAACATTTTAACAACAGATATTTATTGTTACGAGCGCTTCAAGTTAGTGATTATAAAACTGTAATTAGATTTACGCAAGAGATACGTAAAATAAAAATCTAGTACTTGATTTAAATAATTTGAATGGAACTAAAGGAACTTATAATTATAATAATTATAATAAAATTATAATAAAATTATAATAAAATTATAATAATTATAATAAAATTATAATAAAATTATAATAATTATAATAATATAATCAGGGTTGCCACAGATCAGGGAAAAGTCAGGGAAATCAGATAAAAATCAGGGATTTTTAGTAAAAGTACGGGAAACAATTTTTTTTTCTATTTCTGACCACAATGGATTTTTAAATATTGTTCAACTAGTTCAAAAGTTTTAACGCAATTATCTTGATAAATAACAAAATTCTTCACAGAAATTCAATTATTTTTAGGAATTTTAATAAAAATCTTTGCAAAATTCAATTATTATCATAAATAACAATATTCATCACAAGAATTCAATTATTTTCAAAAGTAATAAAATTCTTTGAAAAAATTCAATTATTTTCAAAAATATTAAATTCCTCGAAAAAATGCAATTATTCTTAAAAATTTTAATAAAACCTGACAAAAGAATTCAATTTTAAGAAACATTCAATTATTCAATAAAATATTAAAATTCGTTGCGAAAATTCAAATATTTTCATAAAAAAACTTAATTCGTCGCAAAAAATCAATTATTTCCAAAAATTTTTAAGTAATTCTGCAAAAAAATTCATATATCTTGATAAACAAGAAAATTCTTCCCAAAAAATCAATTATTTTAAGGAATTTTAATAAAATTCTTTTTCAAAATTCAATTATTTTGATAAATAACAAAATTTATCACGAGAATTTAATTCTTTTGAAAATTAATCAACTTCAAAAGGTTTTAATTTTAAATTTTACAAAATTACAATTTTTAATGAATTTAATTAAAAATTATAATGAAGTTAGATTTTACAAAAATTTTAATAACTTAAATTCTGAAATTAGTTACATTTTTTAATATATATTTAATTAATTATTAAAAATAATACATTTATAGAAGAATTTTAATTAAAAATACTACCAAAAAATTAAATTTTGGAAAAGTTACAAATGATTGGAGAAATTCAATTATTTTTAAAAGTAATAAAATTCTTCCCAGAAATTCAATTATGTTCAAAATTTTTTTAAATATCTCGTCAAAATTTCAAGTATTTTTATAAATAATAAAAATTTCACAGTAATTCAATTATATTTACAATTTTTTATAAATTTCTTATCAATAATTTAATTATTTTCATAAACAAAATTTTTTACATGAATTCAATTATTTTCATAAATAATAAAAATCATCGCAGAATTTCAAATATTTTTAATATAATTTTAATTTCAATTCTGTTGAAATTAGTTGAATTTTTAATATGTATTTAATATTATTTCCAAAATTTTAACGCAATTCTTCGAATGAAATCAATTATCTTGATAAATATTAAAATTCTTTCCAGAAATTCAATTGTTTTCAAGAATTTTAATAAAATTCTTTGCAAAATTTAATTATTTTCATAAATGACAATATTAATCGCGAGAATAAAATTATTTTCAAGAGTAATAAAATTCTTTTCAGAAATTCAATTAATTTCAAAAATTAAAAAAAATTCTCGTCATGATTTTAATTATTTTTATAAACAGCAAAATTCTTCGCTGAAATTCAATTATTAAAAAAAATTTTAATAAAATTCTACGCAAACATTCAATTATTTGGGGCGGTAGCGATACTACACATTTGAACTGTACATTGATGAACTGTTCACGTTCGATTGTATACAGTTGAATTGTATACAAATATGTATTATAAAAATTTATCATTAAACTGTATACATTTCAACTCTACACAAATGATTTTTAATAATTTTATTTTTTTAATATGTTTGTTTGACTACAGTTAGATTCTACACTATTAAATTTGGTAAAATAATAACAAAAAATTCTACACAGTTAGATTCTACACAGTAGAATTGTATACCGCAAAATATTATTTTATTTGTTGAACTGTATACAGGTAAATTGTATACAAGATTAAATACGATTAATTGTATACAGTTGTATTGTACACAAAAATTTTTTGTATAATATTATTATTAAACTGTATACATTTCAACTCTACACAAATAATTTTTAATAATTTTATTTTTCAATATGTTTGTTTGCATACAGTTAGATTCTACACTCTTTAATTTGATAAAATAATAACAAAAAATTCTACACCGTTAGATTCTATACAGTACAATTTTATATATTATTCTACTGTATAGAATCTAACGGTGTAGAATTTTTTGTTATTATTTTATCAAATTAAAGAGTGTAGAATCTAACTGTATGCAAACAAACATATTAAAAAATAAAATTATTAAAAATTATTTGTGTAGAGTTGAAATGTATACAGTTTAATAATAATATTATACAAAAAATTTTTGTGTACAATACAACTGTATACAATTAATCGTATTTAATCTTGTATACAATTTACCTGTATACAGTTCAACAAATAAAATAATATTTTGCGGTATACAATTCTACTGTGTAGAATCTAACTGTGTAGAATTTTTTGTTATTATTTTACCAAATTTAATAGTGTAGAATCTAACTGTAGTCAAACAAACATATTAAAAAAATAAAATTATTAAAAATCATTTGTGTAGAGTTGAAATGTATACAGTTTAATGATAAATTTTTATAATACATATTTGTATACAATTCAACTGTATACAATCGAACGTGAACAGTTCATCAATGTACAGTTCAAATGTGTAGTATCGCTACCGCCCCAAATAATTTTTAATAATTTTATTTTTTAATATGTTTGTTTGCATACAGTTAGATTCTACACTCTTTAATTTGATAAAATAATAACAAAAAATTCTACACCGTTAGATTCTATACAGTAGAATAATATATAAAATTGTACTGTATAGAATCTAACGGTGTAGAATTTTTTGTTATTATTTTATCAAATTAAAGAGTGTAGAATCTAACTGTATGCAAACAAACATATTGAAAAATAAAATTATTAAAAATTATTTGTGTAGAGTTGAAATGTATACAGTTTAATAATAATATTATACAAAAAATTTTTGTGTACAATACAACTGTATACAATTAATCGTATTTAATCTTGTATACAATTTACCTGTATACAGTTCAACAAATAAAATAATATTTTGCGGTATACAATTCTACTGTGTAGAATCTAACTGTGTAGAATTTTTTGTTATTATTTTACCAAATTTAATAGTGTAGAATCTAACTGTAGTCAAACAAACATATTAAAAAAATAAAATTATTAAAAATCATTTGTGTAGAGTTGAAATGTATACAGTTTAATGATAAATTTTTATAATACATATTTGTATACAATTCAACTGTATACAATCGAACGTGAACAGTTCATCAATGTACAGTTCAAATGTGTAGTATCGCTACCGCCCCAAATTATTTGTGTAGAGTTGAAATGTATACAGTTTAATAATAATATTATACAAAAAATTTTTGTGTACAATACAACTGTATACAATTAATCGTATTTAATCTTGTATACAATTTACCTGTATACAGTTCAACAAATAAAATAATATTTTGCGGTATACAATTCTACTGTGTAGAATCTAACTGTGTAGAATTTTTTGTTATTATTTTACCAAATTTAATAGTGTAGAATCTAACTGTAGTCAAACAAACATATTAAAAAAATAAAATTATTAAAAATCATTTGTGTAGAGTTGAAATGTATACAGTTTAATGATAAATTTTTATAATACATATTTGTATACAATTCAACTGTATACAATCGAACGTGAACAGTTCATCAATGTACAGTTCAAATGTGTAGTATCGCTACCGCCCCATTAAAAAATAAAATTATTAAAAATTATTTGTGTAGAGTTGAAATGTATACAGTTTAATAATAATATTATACAAAAAATTTTTGTGTACAATACAACTGTATACAATTAATCGTATTTAATCTTGTATACAATTTACCTGTATACAGTTCAACAAATAAAATAATATTTTGCGGTATACAATTCTACTGTGTAGAATCTAACTGTGTAGAATTTTTTGTTATTATTTTACCAAATTTAATAGTGTAGAATCTAACTGTAGTCAAACAAACATATTAAAAAAATAAAATTATTAAAAATCATTTGTGTAGAGTTGAAATGTATACAGTTTAATGATAAATTTTTATAATACATATTTGTATACAATTCAACTGTATACAATCGAACGTGAACAGTTCATCAATGTACAGTTCAAATGTGTAGTATCGCTACCGCCCCAATTATTTTCATAAATAATAAAAATTTCTTAGGATTTAAATTATTTACAAATTTTTTTTTAATTTCTTCGCAGTAATTTAATTATTTTTATAAATAATAAAATTGTTCTCAGAAATTTAATTGTTTTTATAAATAATAAAATTCACAGCAGGATTTTAATTATTTTTGATACAATTTCAATCAAATTCCTCGAAAAAAGTAATTATTCTTAAAAATTTTATTAAAATTCGTTAGAAGAATTCAATTATTAAAAAATTTGTTGATAAAATTCTTTATGAGAATTCAATTTTAACAAACATTAAATTATTCAATAAATTATTTTATTTTGAATTTAAATAATTGAATTTTCGTAGAATTTTCTACTAACAGTTAATTTAAAAATGTATTTCGAAATAATCGATTTATTATTTATGACAATAATTGAATTCTTGTGAAGGATTTTATTAAGATTTTTGTAAATAATTAAATTTTTTTTTTCAAGTTTTATGGTAATTTAAATTATTATATTAATAATTTTGATAAGTTGTTAATTTCAACAGGTTTGAATTAAAATTTTTTTTAAATCTTAATTCCTATGGAAAAACAATAATGATTAAATATTTATTTTTAATTAAATTATTGATGCTTTCAAATAATTTTACAATTAACGAAATTTTTAAATAAATGTAATAGAATTTTGAATATCTAATAATTTTTAGAGTGAATCAGAATATTATTTAGGGTCAGGGAAAAAGTCAAAATGTTGTCTGGAAATCAGGGAAAAGTCAGGGAAAAACAAAATTAAATATTTGTGGCAACCCTATAATATATAATAATTATTTATTTATGTATTTATTTTCATCATAAACGGGCTCTAGACCCTTTTGTACAATTTTGCACTTAACAAAAAACATAATACTACTTAAAACTAAATTAACAATAGAAAAAATTATAATAACTTACTAATTATATGCATAATAATTAAATATTTATAATCATAATTCTTAGTTTTATAATTCAATTTTTTGGTTCCTTTTTTGATATTTTGCTTTTTAAATAATTTTCAATTTTCACTCAACTTTCCATTTTCTTTCTGTAATACCTTTTCTTTATCCCCTTGAGATTTTTTTAAATAGCATCAATTACAAAGAAACCCTCAAACACGGTGACGTCATGTGCGAGTTACTAAAGTGATGTTAAACCAATCGTGACTAAATTCCCTGACCTCAGATCGATCTCGAGGACAACGTGGACACTGAATACTCTTTTTTTTTAATTTCTTGTCGGTTTTTTTTCGCACTTTTCAAATTAAACTCATAATTATTTTCTGAAATTAATCTCAACTTTTCCAAAGTCGAATTTTTTCATATAGAAAAAAAAACAGTAGATTTTAAGATGAGATAATTTTATTTTTTTAGGGTAACTTAATTACTAAAAATTTAATTTGAATTTAATTTTAATAATACTATAAATTGATTTAATTTTCTGTTTCAGACAGCAATTTTGTGTTGGGAAATGCGCAGGTTCCGACGATCTACCCAATTGTTTATTGTTCCGATGGATTTTGTGAGCTGACAGGATTTGCGCGAGCGCAAATCATGCAAAAGAGTTGCGCTTGCAAATTTCTTTATGGCCCGGAAACGAAGGAAGAAGAAAAGGCGATGATCGACAAAAGCCTCGAGAGTAAGACCGAGTTGAAGATGGAGGTTACCTTTTACAAAAAGAGCGGTGAGTAAATTTAAACTTTTACACTTGCGGTAAATTATTACAAATTTTTTAAAAGTACGAGAAAATCAAACCATAAATTTTGTTTTACTTAAAAGAATCCAGGAAATTTTTATTAACAGTTATTCAGCTTAATATTATAATTTTACTAAACAAATATAAATCAAAACAAAGAAAAATAATGACTATAGTAATTAATTTTGTTTGTTTTGATTTATATTTGTTTAGTAATTATTTTATTCTGAAATAAAATTGGATGAATGTTAAAATGAGAATTGAAAATAAATAGAATTCTATTTAAATTTGTAATTTTAAGATGATTTTAAATTTAGTGGAAAATTAATTAGTCAAATATATATTGTATATAGAAATAAAGTCCAGTAGATGTATCGAATTTGACTTCCATAGAACTTGGCTGATCGAAATTGCTTTTACTACTGTCAATGCGAATTTCACGCACTATCTACATTCTACTGCATATGAGCAATAGGCACAAATGAAACTCTGGTTTGGTTTGCAATTTACTCTAATTTCTCGTTTGCAAATTACTAGTGGTTACCGATATATTCGTAATTAATAAAAATTCAATTTCTTGTTATTTTTCTCTAAATAAATCACTAGAAAAATAAATTTTACTTAAAGGAAACAGAAATTTTAATGTTTCAACAAAAAAAAAACTCTCATTCTTTTATTTGTTTTATTTGAATAATTTCTTTGATCAAAAACAAATTCTACTAGATCATAATAAATAAGTGATTTTACCTTTCACTAAAGCGTATAATTATGTAAATAACAGGACGATTTAAATATGTTTTGTGAAAAGATATACATTGTCTTTTAAAATCAATTTGAAATTCAAGGAAGAAAATCTTGAGATGATATAGTTTAGCATCGATTTTCGTCAGCTTCTCTTGACTTCACTTTTTTATTATTCAAAGTCTTCTTGGAAAGATGTGAGAGCTTTTGATGTCAGAATATCAGAAAAAATATATTAACATGTAGAGTTTGTTTTTAAAGTCTACAAACAAAGTTTGAATTTTATTAAAAATTCTCAGGGATTTTTTTCATAAAACAATAGAAAATTCTCTCTCTTAATTTTGTTTACAAACACCAGCCAAAGAGGAAAGTAGAACTCTCATTAAGCAATTAATTTTCGACCTCATCCTCATAAATTTTGAGTGATAACAAAAGAAAATTGTGGGCCTTTTGAATATTCTTTGTGAGACAATTTTATATACCAGATTTTGATTCATTCATTCATTCAATTATTTTCAAAAGTAATAAAATTCTTCGTAGAAATTCAATTATCTATGTTCAAAAAATAAAAAAAATTCTCGTCAAAATTTCAATTATTTTTAGAAATAATAAAATTCTTCTCCAAAATGCAATTATTTTCAAAAAATTTAATAAAATTCTTGGAAAAATTTCAATTATTTTCAAAAATTTTCCTCATTTCAATAATTTTCAATATCTACTATTTTAATTAAATTTTCAAATAAAATTCAATTATTTAAACAAATTTTGCTCAAATTTTTTTGAAAAAAGATTGAAAAAGGATGAAAAGTTTGTAAATTTTAGTGAAATTATAAATAATTGCAGAAATTCAATTATTTCAAAAGTAATAAAATTCTTTGCAAAAATTCAATTATGTTCAAAAATTTTTAAAAATTCTCGTCAAAATTTCAATTATCTTCAGAAATTACTAAATTCTTCTCTGAAATTCAATTATTTTCAAAATTTTTTTTAAATACTCGTAAAAATTTCAATTATCTTTATAAATAATAAAATTCTTCTCTGAAATGCTATTATTTTCAAAAATTTTAATAAAAATCTTGTCAAAATTTCAATTATTTTCAAAAATGTTCCTCATTTCAATGTTTTTCAATATATCTACTATTTAAATAAAATTTTTCGAAACGAATATAATTATTTTAAAAAAATTTAATTATTTTCATAAAATAATAAATATTTCACAGGAATTCAATTATTTACAAATTTTTATAAATTTCTTCGCAATAATTTAATTTTTTTATTTTCATAAATAATAAAATCTTTACTTGGATTCAATTGAGGGGCTGGTGCTATAAGGAAATAAGCGCCATTCACTTAACATTTGCGGGTATCCCCTTATAGCATCCAGCCCCTTAATTATTTTCGTAAATAATAAAATTCTTTTTCAGAATTCAATTATTTTCATAAATGATAAAACTCATCAAAGAATTTTAATTATTTTTAATACAATAATTTTAATCGAATTCTTCGAAAAATGTAATTATCCTTAAATATTTTATTAAAATTCGTCATCAATTTAAAAATTTGTTGGTAAAACTCTTTATGAGAATTCAATTTTAAGAAACATTTAATAATTCAATAAATTATTTATTTTTGTATTTAAATAATTGAATTCTAATAAAAATTGATTAAAAAATGAATTTTAGTTAAAATTTTGGATAATTGAATATTAAAAGCATTATAGCGTGAATTTTTAGAAATAATTGAATTTTAAAATTAATTTCTTTGAAAAAGGTTAATTCAACTTTGTTTTATATTATTCGAAGTTTTTATTTTCTAATATATATTGAAGAATTTACGAATAATTGAAATTTCGTAAAATTGAATATTGTAAACAAATGGATTTGAAAATTGTCGAATAACTTTTAGTTAAAGAATTTTAGTTAACAATTTTTGAAAATAATAATTGAATTAAAATGATGAAAATAATTTTGAAGAAGTTACAGTATCAATATTCTTATAATATAGAATAATAATGCTATCTTTTGGACATCTTTAATTATTAGAAAACATGAAGAAATTTAATTTATAGTTTTAGGTAAAATGTTCTCTTTTGTTCGTAAATGGTCTGTAATTTTTTATTTTTGGTCCGTAAAGTACTTATTTTTAAAAATACTGTCACTGGTCCGAGCCCTGATAATTTTTTTAAAAATGTTTATTTTATATTCATAATTTATAACGTTGGTGACGTTTACAATGATTTAGAAGTAAAAATAATTTTCTTTTCAAACTTTTACAATGTTTCCTGAACAAAGAGTTGAAAAAGAAAATTTTGTAAACGTAAAATATTGTTTTCTGAGTGAAAAACAGTTTTTTTTCTTCAAATCGTTGATGACAAACGTTGTGAACTTCTCCCACGTCATTTATAAATGTTATCAAATAAAATTTAAGCAATGCATTGTTTGTAACTCTTATTATGTCGATTCTTAAAACATGGAAAAAAATTTTAGAAGACCTGGAAAACCTGTAAATGTCAGGTAAATTTTTTTCAGATTAGTTGTAGACGCCCTGGATTTGTAATTAACACAATCGACTTTTATATTAAATTAAAAGAAACAAAATTATTTAAAAAAGTATTAGTAATAATTAACACGAACCATGTTATTCAGATTTGAAATATGTAAAATTATTTCTATTTAAAAATTGTCAGTGAGCAATTAATTTTTAGGGCGACATTAAAAAGAGAAATTAAAATAAAATTAAATTCGATTACAAATTCCCGGTGTAAGGGCTAATAAACGTTTTAAGAGCTTATACGCTTCTTCTTACCAAAGTACCTTTACGGAACAATGACCTAAATATAGTAATACTTGAATTGCATTTTACCGACCTGTTAAGAATTCAATGTAAATACAGTCATTGTATTTAAAATTGGAGTAATTCCATACTTTGCGCAGAGAATAAAATCTTAGGTACTTTAATTCGATTCAATTTTAATCTCGATTTTAACTCAAAAATAAATTTAACAATATGTGAAAAAATAATGTTCACTTATTTGGATAATCTAATATACAGTAAACCTCAACAAAATTGTAAATGACAATAAGAAAAATACTCGATGATGTAATATTATCATTTACTGACTTTTTGCATAATAAAAATTTGCGTAATCTGAAAGGAAGTTTTTTTTAAAAAAAAACAGTACTAAAGCAATTTCTTAGACTCTTTGGTGAATGATATTACATAAAAATGTAAACATTTCGTATCTCGATGAAAATGATGAGTAACTATCTAAATTCTTCCATTAAAATTCAAGAATGCAAAAAATGATTTTTAATTTTTTGTTATGTTTACTGCTTTATTACGTAACTGATATGTTGAATACATTAGCATTTTTTATCCAAAAATTTTAAATAATCCGTACAAATTAATTTTTATAATAATTTATCAAAAAAAAAGTTCAAATTTAAATAGAAATTCCGTGAATTAGAACTAAATATTTTCCACTCTTTAATTTTTATAAAATTTTAATGGAAAATGATATTGTTTACGTTAAGTGGTTACATTTTTTTTTTAATTTATTTAATAAATTATTTTATAAATTATTTTTCTGAATGTTGTAATTCACAAAAGTTCACTGTTATACTATAAATCCAAAACTAAAAATTTCTAAATTTATTTATAAACTCACGAGACTGGATTTTCACTAGTCTCGTGCGCACGGTGTGAATAAAGTAAGTTTATTTTATTTTTATAAAAACACAGTATATTTTGAATAAAAAATTGTCTTTTCTTTGGCATTCGTCGATATGACGACATGAAACACCTTTTTCAATAATTGTTTACATTTATTCACCTTTCCAAATAAATATTTGTGGATAAAAAGACATTCATTTGCGCAAATATTATTTTTAAGGTTTTCTTTATTTCTTTATCCCTAGCTTCATAGGCGCTAGTTACTTTCTTATCTAGGTCTTAATTATAATATCTATTATGATATATAAATATAATTTTTCTTAATTTTCATTTTCATTAATCTTAATTATTATGAGTTATTTTTTTTTATTCTGAATAAATTCCATTGTGTTAATAACAATTTTTTTTTTTAATTTAGAGAATAAGATAAAATCTTTAGACTATAGGAACCAGAGTGAATCTGCGAAACATTTTCTTTTATAATTAAAAATGAAAATGAGCATGAAAATTCATCCCCTCCTCCCTCACATAAAAGTGTATTATCTGTGAATGGACATCAAAGTGGAAATTTAAGACAAATATGACGTTGTTGAAAACTAAAGATTTTTTCGTGAATAATGTTATCGTACTAATTGCACTTTACCTCCTCTGACAACACACAATTTTAACATTCAAGGAAAGTCGAGTGAATGTTTATTTTTTGATAATATGTACCTGATAAAGTTGTACGCTAAGAAATTGCAATAATTAGAAGGAGCATAAAGAATGCAAGTATAAAAGAACGTCAGAGGAGTGCATGGGTAAGTTGTTGTGGTTGAAATAGCAAATCAAGTCAACCTCATTGCTCGAAGCACATACATAATGGCATTGTTACGCAGTCTTTGTTTTCTTTTTGCAATTTTAACAATTGTTGTTCAAATTAATGGACAAAATGACTATTGCAATATTTGTCGAGATCACACCATGTGCCGTTTTACGGTAAGTAGAGAATAAAAATTTAACAATTATTTAGAATATTATCGAAATACTTGAAATATTGTTCTGAGTCACTTTTTATATTCTCTTTTTTACAACTTATACAGGGTTGCTACAAATATTTAATTTTATTTTTCCCTAACTTTTCCCTGATTTTGAGACAAAATTTTGACTTTTTCCCTGACCCTACAGAATATTCTGATTCACTCTAAAAATTATTGGATACTTAAAAAAATGTTCTATACTTTTATTTGCAAATTTCTCTAAAAGTAAAATCATTCAAATTTTAAAAACATCGATAACTTCTATTTTAAATAAATATTTAATCATTAATATTTTTCTGTAGGAATTAAAATTCTTCAAAACATTCAAACTCAAACCTTTTTGAAATTCAAAAACATATAAGAATATTATTATTCGGTAATACATTTTTAAATCATAAATATTTATTAGAAAATTCTACGAGAATTCAATTATTTAAATTAAAAATTAATAATTTATTGAATAATTGAATGTTTGTTAAAATTGAATTCTCATAAAGAATTTTATAAATAAATTTTTAATTAATTGAATTCCTTTGACAAATTTTAATAAAATTTTTAAGAATAATTACATTTTTCGAGGAATTTGATTTAAATTTTTGAACATAATTGAATTTCTGCAAAGAATTTTATTACTATTGAAAATAATTTAATTCTTCCAACGAATTTTATTCAAGTTTATAAAAATATTAAATTTCGGTGAAGAATTTTATTATTTATAAAAATAATTGAATCCTTGAAAAGATCATTGTTAAATTTTTTTTAATAATTAAAATATTATGAGAAATTTTTCTACTTGTAAAAATAATTGAATTCTTGTGAAGGATTTTATTAAGATTTTTGTAAATTATTAAATTTTTTTTGAAAAATTTTATGGTAATTTAAATTATTACAAAACGTTCTTGCAACGAATTTTATTGAAGTTTCTAAAAATAATTATATTTCGGTGAAGAATTTTATTATTTATAAAAATAATTGAATTCTTGAAAAGAACTATGTTAACTTTTTTTTAATAATTGAATTCTTACGACGAATTTTATAATAAAGCTTTTTTAAATAATTGATATTTTTCAAAGAATTTTATGAAATTTTGTATTTAAAATAATTGAATTCCTGTGAAAATTGTATTACTTATGAAAATAATTGAATTATTTCGAAGAAATTTATTAAAAATTGAATAATTTAATTCCTGTGGCATTTTTCCAAGAATTTTATTAAAATTTTTCTAAAATAATTGAATTTTGAAGATTTTTATTATTTAAAAAGGTACTTGAAATTTCGACAAGAATTATTTTAAATTTTTGAATATAATTGATATTCTGCGAAGAATTTTATAATTTTTGCAAATAATTGAATTTCTACGAAGAATTTTATTACTTTTGAAAATAATTGAATTCTTGCAACGAATTTTATTCAAGTTTATAAAAATAATTGAATTTCTGTGAAGAATTTTATTATTTATATAAATAATTGAATTTTTGCAACGAATTTTATTTAACATCATAAGATGGTAACTAGTTTTTTCCGTGATAATAATTATTATAAGAAGGTATGTAAAAAAAATGATAAGTAAAATAAATATCCGCTAGATGACACCTAATTACCATCTTATAAGAATTTTATTTAAGTTTATAAAAATAATTAAATTCTTTTATTAAAATTTTTTTAAATAATTGAATTTCGATGAAAATTTTATTATTCATGAAAATAATTGAATAATTTTGAAGAAATTTATTAATAATTTTGTAAATAATTTAATTTCTGTAAAATTTTACCCAGAATTTTATTAAAATTCTTGAACATAATTGAATTTATGCAAAGAATTTTATTACTTTTGAAAATAATTCAATTCTTGCAACAAATTTTATTCAAGTTTATAAAAATAATTGAATTTCCGTAAAGAATTTTATTATTTATAAAAATAATTGAATTTCTGTAAAGCATTTTATTATTTATATAAATAATTGAATTCTTGCGACCAATTTTATAAAAATCTTTTTAAATAATTGATATTTTTTGAAAAATTTTATGAAATTTTGTATTTTAAATAATTGAATTCCTGTGAAAATTTTATTACCTATGAAAATAATTGAATTATTTCAGAGAAATTTATTAAAAATTGAATTATTGAATTCCTGTGAAATTTTGCCAAGAATTTTATTAAAATTTTTTAAAATAATTGAATTTCGATGAAGAATTTTATTATTTATAAAGATAATTGAAATTTTGGCGATAATTTAAAAAAAAAACTTTTTAACATAATTGAAATTCTACGAAGAATTTTTATAACTTTTTGAAAATAATTGAATTTCTGGAATCATTTGTAACTTTTCCAAAATTAAATTTTTTTAGTATTTTTAATAAAAATTCTTCTATCAATCTAATATTTATGAAAATTATAAAAATTATTCATTAATTAATTTATAAGTCATAATTTTATGATAGTTCTTGAAAAATTAAGTTATTTAAAAAGAAATTGTTGTCAGAAATAGAAAAAAATTGAAGGTTTTGTATCAAAATTCGTGGTAATTTCATAGTTTACGAGGCAAACAAAAAAAACATCAAAATTCAGAGTTTCATCATGAATTTTAAAAATTCGATTTTTTCCAGTACTTTTACTAAAAATCTCTGACTTTTTTTCTAATTTTCCCGACTTCCCTGACCTGTGGCAAACCTGTATATATTGACGATTTTAGTTATCAACTTTTATTTCTTTACAAAAATAAATTTTCTTTTCTATTTAAAGATTTTTTTTTAATATATTTACAAATTTTGTATGTGACTGTATATGGGAGTAAATTCTAGAAAATTTTTTTTGTAGTATTTTTCCTTTTAACTAGATGTGAGAATGGAATGAATTATCTTCTTGATAGTTGTTTTAATAATTTTCTTCTCCAAATAGAGTCCACAAAATGCATGTAATGCAAGAGTAGCTTCCTTAACATCCGCACAACAAAACGAAATTGTAAATGTACATAATGAATTTAGACAGCGAGTCGCTACAGGAAATGAAGGACGAGGAAGCCCTGGACCACAACCACGAGCAAGAAATATGCCAAATATGGTAAGGGAAAAATTTAAAAGATAAAAAATAGAATCGACCTTAACACCCTTTTAATTTATTTTTCAAATTAATTCTATGATTTTAAATTATTTTTTTAATTAATTCTATTATTTTAATTTATTATTTTCTATTGTAACTATTATTTCAATTATATTTTTATAATATTTTTATAATCAGTATGAAGAATTTATACTTTTAATTTTGACATTTGAATATTTTAATTCTCTAAGATTTGGGACCTTGAAATTGCAAACGTCGCACAAAGATGGGCTAATCGATGTACATTTGGCCATGATACTTGCAGGAATGTTCGTAAGTATTATCAAAAAATTATTTTTATCCTTATTCAAAAAAGCAGGAATAAAATAAAAAATTTATTTTTTTTATTTGAATAAAATAATTTTCTTTTTTCAGGTCGTTTCGGTGTTGGGCAAAACGTAGCTATGGCATGGACAACAGGTTCTAATCCATCGTCAATAAGAGATTTGATAACAATGTGGTATGATGAGGTAGCTCAATTTAGTCCAAACCAAATTAGTCCCTTCAGGTGAGTGAACATAAATTTTTTAATGATTGTTTCACATTATTTTGAGTTTAATTGTAACCAGCAACAACACTTTCAATAAGTATAAATATTAATTGAATTTTGTATTACTTTATTTTATTATTATTACTGATTTTATATTAAAATATAATTTCAATTGTACCTATTAAAATCTATAATTTTAATTATATTAAATATAATTCAATCTTTATATACAAATTTAGAGTGCAATAAATGATTTAATTGCATTTTGATTATTAATAATTCTCGTTTACAGATTTACAGGAGAGACTGGACATTACTCGCAAATGTTATGGGCAACAAGTACGAGGGTTGGATGTGGTTATGTTAATTATATGAATGGAAATCAAAACACAGTTTTATTAGTCTGCAATTATGGACCAGGGGGAAATGTTATAGGAGGCACCATGTACGAAAGAGCTTAATAAAGAAATTTATTTTAATGAAATAGCTCTCCTTTTTATTACGCTAAATTCTTCTCTGAAATTCTATTATTTTCAAAAATTTTAATAAAAATCTTGGCAAAATTTCAATTATTTTCAAAAATGTTCCTCATTTGAATGTTTTCCAATATATCTACTATTTCAATAAAATTTTTACAAAAGAATATATTTATTTTAAAACATTTAATTATTTTCATAAAATAATAAATATTTCACAGGAATTCAATTATTTACAAATTTTTATAAATTTCTTCGCACAAATTTAATTTTTTTATTTTCATAAATAATAAAATCTTCACTTGGATTGAATTGAGGGGCTGGTGCTATAAGGGAATAAGCGCCATTCACTTAACATTTGCGGGTATCCCCTTATAGCATCCAGCCCCTTAATTATTTTCGTAAATAATAAAATTCTTTTTCGGAATTCAATTATTTTCATAAATAATAAAACTCATCAAAGAATTTTATTTATTTTTAATACAATAATTTAAATCGAATTCTTCGAAAAATGTAATTATCCTTAAAAATTTTATTAAAATTCGTTATCAATTAAAAAATTTTTTTGGTAAAACTCTTTGAGAATTCAATTTAAAGAAATATTCAATAATGTAATAAATTATTTATTTTTGTATTTAAATAATTGAATTCTAATAAAAATTTATTGAAAAATGAATTTCAGTTAAAATTTTGGATAATTGAATATTAAAAGCATTATAGCGTGAATTTTTAGAAATAATTGAATTTTGAAATTAATTTCTTTGAAAAAGGTTAATTGAACTTTGTTTTATATTATTTGAAGTTTTTATTTTCTAATATATAGGTATTGAAGAATTTACGAATAATTGAAATTTCGTTATATTAAATATTGTAAACAAATGGATTTGAAAATTGTCAAAGAACTTTTAATTAAAGAATTTTAGTTAAAATTCTTTGAAAATAATAATTTAATTAAAATGATGAAAATAATTTTGAAGAAGTTACAGTATCAATATTCTTATAATATAGAATAATGATTTTATCTTTCGAACATCTTTAATTATTATAAAACATGGAAAAATTTAATTTATAGTTGTAAGGACAATGGTCTCTTTTGTTCGTAAATGGTCCGTAATGATTTTTAATTTTTTGTTATGTTTACTGCTTTATTACGTAATTGATAAATGTTGAATACATTAGCATTTTTTATCCAAAAATTGTAAATAATCCGTATAATTAATTTTTATTATAATTTATCAAAAAAAACAGTTTGAATTTATTTAGAAATTCCGTAAATTAGAACTAAATATTTTCCACTCTTTAATCTTTATAAAATTTTAAAGGAAAATGATAATTATTGTTTATGTTAAATAGTTACATTTTAATCTTCTCTATTTTTTCCTTGTTTTTAACGTTTATTTGAAAATATTCCTTATTTGTTTAATATAGATATAAATAAACGAAAATATATAAATAAAAGTATTATTAATATAATAGATAAATATAGAATTAAATATAAATAAATTAGAAATTACCTATTTTATACATAAAAATAGAATTGATTTTCTTATTATTGTAGAAGATTGTTAGAAAATCTAATTTTGATAATTAGAATAATTTTTGTTATGTTTTTTTTTAAATGTTGATAAATTATATTTATTTAATAAATTATTATATAAATTATTTTGCTGAATGTTGTAATTCACAAAAGTTCATATGACGACATGAAACATCTTTTTCAATTACAAATAATTTTTTTTAATGTATAGAGAATAAGAAAAAATGTTTAGACTATAGGAACTAGAGTGAATCTGTGAAACATTTCTTTTTATAATTAAAAATGAAAATGATCATGAAAATTCATCCCCTCCTCCCTCTCATAAAAGTGTATTATCTGTGAATGGACATCAAAGTGGAAATTTAAAACAAATATGACGTTGTTGAAAACTAAACATTTTTTCGTGAATAATGTTATCGTACTAATTGCACTTTACCTCCTCTGACAACACACAATTTTAACATTCAAGGAAAGTCGAGTGAATGTTTATTTTATGATAATATGTACCTGATAAAGTTGTACGCTAAGAAATTGCAATAATTAGAAGGAGCATAAAGAATGCAAGTATAAAAGAACGTCAGAGGAGTGCATGAGTAAGTTGTTGTGGTTGAAATAGCAAATCAAGTCTACCTCATTGCTCGAAGCACATACATAATGGCATTGTTACGCAGTCTTTGTTTTCTTTTTGCAATTTTAACAATTGTTGTTCAAATTAATGGTCAAAATGACTATTGCAATATTTGTCGAGATCACACCATGTGCCGCTTTACGGTAAGTAGAGAACAAAAATTTAACAACTATTTAGAATATTATCGAAATACTTGAAATATTGTTCTGAGTCACTTTTAATATTCTCTTTTTTACAACTTATACAGGGTTGCCACAAATATTTAATTTTATTTTTCCCTGACTTTTCCCTGATTTTGAATGAAGCTGAAACTGGCACCCAGTTATCAGCAACCAGTTAATTTTTGAAAAATTTTGTGTTGGCAATAAAACAAAAGAAAACCAACGTCAGGCGCTCAGCTGGCTCTAACGGAATGCAAACAATTCAATTAAAATTCAAAAATAAAATAAATATCATTAACAAATACAAATAATATATGATTATTATTTATATAATTACATTATTATATAAATAATAAATAATTGTAGTTTATGAGAAATATTAATATTGTATAATAACATAAATAAATAATTTTATTATTTTCAGGATAAAATAAATTTAAAAATACACAAAATAATTTCTATTTTTTTCCTTGACTAACAATAAATAGTAAACTATATTTTCTTATGCGTCTGGGAGTAGAATAAAGTAGAAAAATCTTATTTGGTTAGAAGACGCGAACATTGGGAAGCAAAAAATCAATTTTTTCTGAAAAAAATTGGAAAAAATTTTTTGAAAAATTTCTAATTTTTTCCTTGATTAAAAATAAGTGGTGCACTATTTTTTCTTATACTTCAGGAAGTAGAATAAAGTAGAAAAATCTTATTTAATTAGAAGACGCGAACATTGGGAAGCAAAAAATCAATTTTTTCTGAAAAAAAATTGGAAAAAATTTTTTTAAAAACTTCTAATTTTTTCCTTGACTAAAAATAAGTGGTGCACTATTTTTTCTTATACTTTAGGGAGTAGAATAAAGTAGAAAAATCTTATTTGGTTAAAAGACGCGAACATTGGGAAGCAAAAAATCAATTTTTTCTGAAAAAAAATTGGAAAAAATTTTTTGAAAAATTTCTAATTTTTTCCTTGATTAAAAATAAGTGGTGCACAATTTTTTCTTATACTTCAGGAAGTAGAATAAAGTAGAAAAATCTTATTTAATTAGAAGACGCGAACATTGGGAAGCAAAAAATCAATTTTTTCTGAAAAAAATTGGAAAAAATTTTTTGAAAAATTTCTAATTTTTTCCTTGACTAAAAATAAGTGGTGCACTATTTTTTCTTATACTTTAGGGAGTAGAATAAAGTAGAAAAAATCACGTTTGGTTAGAAGACGCGAACATTAGGAAGCAAAAAATCAATTTTTTCTGAAAAAAAATTGGAAAAAATTTTTTCAAAAATTTCTAATTTTTTCCTTGACTAAAAATAAGTGGTGCACTATTTTTTCTTATACTTTAGGGAGTAGAATAAAGTAGAAAAATCTTATTTGGTTAAAAGACGCGAACATTGGGAAGCAAAAAATCAATTTTTTCTGAAAAAAATTGGAAAAAATTTTTTGAAAAATTTCTAATTTTTTCCTTGATTAAAAATAAGTGGTGCACTATTTTTTCTTATACTTCAGGGAGTAGAATAAAGTAGAAAAATCACGTTTGGTCAGAAGACGCGAACTTTGAATAGCAAAAAATCAATTTTTTCTGAAAAAAATTAGAAAAAATTTTTTCAAAAATTTCTAATTTTCTCCTTGACCAAAAATAAGTGGTGCACTATTTTTTCTTATACTTCTGGGAGTAGAATAAACTAAAAAAATCTTATTTAGTTAGAAGACGCGAACATTGGGAAGCAAAAATTCAATTTTTTCTGAAAAAAATTGGAAAAAATTTTTTCAAAAATTTCTAATTTTTTCCTTGACTAAAAATAAGTGGTGCACTATTTTTTCTTATACTTCTGGGAGTAGAATAAAGTAGAAAAATCTTATTTGGTTAGAAGACGCGAACATTGGGAAGCAAAAAATCAATTTTTTCTGAAAAAAATTGGAAAAATTTTTTGAATAATTTCTAATTTTTTCCTTGACTAAAAATAAGTGGTGCACTATTTTTTTCTATACTTCTGGGAGTAGAATAAAGTAAAAAAATTACGTTTGGTTAGAAGACGCGAACATTGGAAAGCAAAAAATCAAATTTTTCTGAAAAAAATTGGAAAAAATTTTTTCAAAAATTTCTAATTTTTTCCTTGACTAAAAATTAGTGGTGCACTATTTTTTCTTATACTTCGGGGAGTAGAATAAAGTAGAAAAATCACGTTTGGTTAAAAGACGCGAACATTGGGAAGCAAAAAATCAATTTTTTCTGAAAAAAATTAGAAAACATTTTTTCAAAAATTTCTAACTTTTTCCTTGACTAAAATTAAGTGGTGCACTATTTTTTTCTATGCTTCTGGGAGTAGAATAAAGTAGAAAAATCTTATTTGGTTAGAAGACGCGAACATTGGGAAGCAAAAAATCAATTTTTTCTTAAAAAAATTGGAAAAAATTTTTTCAAAAATTTCTAATTTTTTCCTTGACTAAAAATAAGTGGTGCACTATTTTTTCTTATACTTCGGGGAGTAGAATAAAGAATAAAATTTTTTCCAATTTTTTTCAGAAAAAATTGATTTTTTGCTTCCCAATGTTCGCGTCTTCTAACCAAATAAGATTTTTCTACTTTATTCTACTCCCAGAAGTATAGAAAAAAATAGTGCACCGCTTATTTTTAGTCAAGAAAAAAATTAGAAGTTTTTGAAAATTTTTTCCAATTTTTTTCAGAAAAAATTGATTTTTTGCTATTCAAAGTTCGCGTCTTCTGACCAAACGTGATTTTTCTACTTTATTCTACTTCCTGAAGAATAGGAAAGAATAGTGCACCACTTATTTGTAGTCAAGGAAAAAATCAGAAATTTTTGAAAAAATTTTTTCCAATTTTTTTCAGAAAAAAATTGATTTTTTGCTTCTCAATGTTCGCGTCTTCTAACCAAATAAGATTTTTCTACTTTATTCTACTCCCAAAAGTATAGAAAAAAATAGTGCACCACTTATTTTTAGTCAAGGAAAAAATTAGAAATTTTTGAAAAAATTTTTTCCAATTTTTTTCAGAAAAAATTGATTTTTTGCTTCTCAATGTTCGCGTCTTCTAACTAAATAAGATTTTTCTACTTTATTCTACTCCCAGAAGTATAGAAAAAAATAGTGCACCACTTATTTTTAGTCAAGGAAAAAATTAGAAATTTTTGAAAAAATTTTTTCCAATTTTTTTTCAGAAAAAATTGATTTTTTGCTTCCCAATGTTCGCGTCTTCTAACCAAACGTGATTTTTCTACTTTATTCTTCTCCCTAAAGTATAAGAAAAAATAGTGCACCACTTATTTTTAGTCAAGGAAAAAATTAGAAATTTTTCAGAAAATTTTTTCCAATTTTTTTCAGAAAAAATTGATTTTTTGCTTCCCAATGTTCGCGTCTTCTAACCAAATAAGATTTTTCTACTTTATTCTACTCCCAAAAGTATAGAAAAAAATAGTGCACCACTTATTTTTAGTCAAGGAAAAAATTAGAAATTTTTGAAAAAATTTTTTCTAATTTTTTTCAGAAAAAATTGATTTTTTGCTATTCAAAGTTCGCGTCTTCTGACCAAACGTGATTTGTCTACTTTATTATACTCCCAAAAGTATAGAAAAAAATAGTGCACCACTTATTTTTAGTCAAGGAAAAAATTAGAAATTTTTGAAAAAATTTTTTCCAATTTTTTTCAGAAAAAATTGATTTTTTGCTTCCCAATGTTCGCGTCTTCTAACTAAATAAGATATTTCTACTTTATTATACTCCCAAAAGTATAGAAAAAAATAGTGCACCACTTATTTTTAGTCAAGGAAAAAATTAGAAATTTTTGAAAAAATTTTTTCCAATTTTTTTTCAGAAAAAATTGATTTTTTGCTTCCCAAAGTTCGCGTCTTCTGACCAAACGTGATTTTTCTACTTTATTCTACTTCCTGAAGTATAAGAAAAAATAGTGCACCACTTATTTTTAATCAAGGAAAAAATTAGAAATTTTTGAAAAAATTTTTTCCAATTTTTTTCAGAAAAAATTGATTTTTTGCTTCCCAATGTTCGCATCTTCTAACCAAATAAGATTTTTCTACTTTATTCTACTCCCAAAAGTATAGAAAAAAATAGTGCACCACTTATTTTTAGTCAAGGAAAAAATTAGAAATTTTTGAAAAAATTTTTTCCAATTTTTTTCAGAAAAAATTGATTTTTTGCTTCCCAATGTTCGCGTCTTCTAACCAAACGTGATTTTTCTACTTTATTCTACTCCCTAAAGTATAAGAAAAAATAGTGCACCACTTATTTTTAGTCAAGGAAAAAATTAGAAATTTTTGAAAAAATTTTTTCCAATTTTTTTTCAGAAAAAATTGATTTTTTCTTCCCAATGTTCGCGTCTTTTAACCAAACGTGATTTTTCTACTTTATTCTACTCCCTAAAGTATAAGAAAAAATAGTGCACCACTTATTTTTAGTCAAGGAAAAAATTAGAAATTTTTCAAAAAATTTTTTCCAATTTTTTTCAGAAAAAATTGATTTTTTGCTTCCCAATGTTCGCGTCTTTTAACCAAATAAGATTTTTCTACTTTATTCTACTCCCTAAAGTATAAGAAAAAATAGTGCACCACTTATTTTTAGTCAAGGAAAAAATTAGAAGTTTTTAAAAAAATTTTTTCCAATTTTTTTTCAGAAAAAATTGATTTTTTGCTTCCCAATGTTCGCGTCTTCTAATTAAATAAGATTTTTCTACTTTATTCTACTTCCTGAAGTATAAGAAAAAATAGTGCACCACTTATTTTTAATCAAGGAAAAAATTAGAAATTTTTCAAAAAATTTTTTCCAATTTTTTTCAGAAAAAATTGATTTTTTGCTTCCCAATGTTCGCGTCTTCTAACCAAATAAGATTTTTCTACTTTATTCTACTCCCAGACGCATAAGAAAATATAGTTTACTATTTATTGTTAGTCAAGGAAAAAAATAGAAATTATTTTGTGTATTTTTAAATTTATTTTATCCTGAAAATAATAAAATTATTTATTTATGTTATTATACAATATTAATATTTCTCATAAACTACAATTATTTATTATTTATATAATAATGTAATTATATAAATAATAATCATATATTATTTGTATTTGTTAATGATATTTATTTTATTTTTCAATTTTAATTGAATTGTTTGCATTCCGTTAGAGCCAGCTGAGCGCCTGACGTTGGTTTTCTTTTGTTTTATTGCCAACACAAAATTTTTCAAAAATTAACTGGTTGCTGATAACTGGGTGCCAGTTTCAGCTTCATTGATTTTGAGACAAAATTTTGACTTTTTCCCTGACCCTACAGAATATTCTGATTCACTCTCAAAATTATTAGATACTTAAAAAAATGTTCTATACCTACTTTTATTTGCAAATTTCTCTAAAAGTAAAATTATTCAAATTTCAAAAACATCGATAACTTCTATTTTAAATAAATATTTAATCATTAATATTTTTCTGTAGGAATTAAAATTCTTCAAAACATTCAAACTCAAACCTTTTTGAAATTTAACACCTTATAAGAATATTATTACAAGACATGAAGAAGGCGATCACTCCGAGTCTACGACTCGGAATGATAGTAATAATTTAAATTACCATAAAATTTTTCAAAAAAAAGTTAAATGTTTACAATAATCCTAATAAAATCCTTCACAAGAATACAATTATTTATTTACAAGTAGTAAAGTTTCTCAAAAAATTCAATTATTTAAAAAAAATGTATTAAAATTCGTTGCAATAATTCAATTATTTTCAAAAATAATAAATCGACTATTCGGTAATACATTTTTAAATCATAAATATTTATTAGAAAATTCTACGAGAATTCAATTATTTAAATTAAAAATTAATAATTTATTGAATAATTGAATGTTTGTTAAAATTAAATTCTAATAAATAAAAAAAAAAAATAATAATAATAATAATAAAAATAATAATAATAAAATAATAATAATAAAATAATAAAAAAAATAATAAAAAAAATAATAAATAATAAATAAATAATAATAATAATAATAATAATAATAATAATAATAATAATAATAATAATAATAATAATAATAAATAATATTAAAATAATAATAATAATAATAATAATAAATTTTAATAAAATTTTTAAGAATAATTACATTTTTCGAGGAATTTGATTTAAATTTTTGAACATAATAGAATTTCTGCGAAGAATTTTATTACTTTTGAAAATAATTTAATTCTTCCAACGAATTTTATTCAAATTTATAAAAATATTGAATTTCGGTGAAGAATTTTATTATTTATAAAAATAATTGAATTTCGGTGAAGAATTTTATTATTTATAAAAATAATTGAATTTCGGTGAAGAATTTTAGTATTTATGAAAATAATGGAACTCTTGAAAAAAACTTTGTTAAATTTTTTTTAATAATTGAATTCTTGCGACGAATTTTATAAAAATATTTTTAAATAATTGATATTTTTCGAAAAATGTTATGGAATGTTGTATTTTAAATAATTAAATTTCGGAGAAGAATTTTATTATTTATAAAGATACTTGAAATTTTGACAAGAATTTTATTCAAGTTTATAAAAATAAATGAATTTCTGTGAAGAATTTTATTATTTATAAAAATAATTGAATTCTTGAATAGAATTTTGTTAAATTTTTTTAAATAATTGAATTATTGCGACGAATCTTATAAAAATATTTTTAAATAATTGATATTTTTCGAAAAATTTTATGAAATTTTGTGTTTTAAATAATTGAATTCCTGTGAAAATTTTATTATTTGTTATTCATTATTTCGAAGACATTTATTAATAATTTTGTAAATAATTAAATTCCTGTAAAATTTTCCCAAGAATTTTATTAAAATTTTTCTAAAATAATTGAATTTCGGAGAAGAATTTTATTATTCATAAAGATACTTGAAATTTAGACAAGAATTTTTTTTAATTTTTGAACATAATTGAATTTCTGCGAAGAATTTTATTACTTTTGAAAATAATTTAATTCTTCTAACAAATTTTATTCAAGTTTATAAAAATAATTGAATTTCTGTGAAAAATTTTATTATTTATATAAATAATTGAATTCTTGAAAAGAACTTTGTTAAATTTTTTTAAATAATTGAATTTTTGCGATGAATTTTATAAAAATCTTTTTAAATAACTGATATTTTTGGAAAAATTTTATGAAATTTTGTATTTTAAATAATTGAATTCCTGTGAAAATTTTATTATTTATGAAAATAATTGAATTATTTCCAAGAAATTTATTAAATAATGAATAATTGAATTTCCGTGAAATTTTGCCAAGAATTTTATTAAAATTTTTTAAAATTATTGAATTTCGATGAAGAATTTTATTATTTATAAAAATAATTGAAATTTTGGCGATAATTTTTTTAAAATTTTTTTAACATAATTGAAATTCTACGAAGAATTTTTATAACATTTTGAAAATAATTGAATTTCTGGAATCATTTGTAACTTTTATAAAATTCAATTTTTTTAGTATTTTTAACTAAAAATTCTTCTATCAATCTAGTATTTATGAAAATTATAAAAATTATTTATTAATTAATTTATAAGTCATAATTTTATGATAGTTCTTGAAAAATTAAGTTATTTAAAAAGAAATTATTGTCAGAAATAGAAAAAAATTGAAGGTTTTGTATCAAAATTCGTGGTAATTTCATAGTTTACGAGGCAAACAAAAAAAACATCAAAATTCAGAGTTTTATCATGAATTTTAAAAATTCAATTTTTTCCAGTACTTTTACTAAAAATCTCTGACTTTTTCCTAATTTCCCTGACTTCCCTGACCTGTGGCAAACCTGTATATATTAACGATTTTAGTTATCAACTTTTATTTCTTTACAAAAATAAATTTTCTTTTCTTTTTAAAAATTTTTTTTTAAATAAATATTTACAAATTTTGTATGTGACTGTATATAGGAGTAAATTCTAGAAAAATTTTTTTGTAGTATTTTTCCTTTTAACTAGATGTGAGAATAGAATGAATTATCTTCTTGATAGTTGTTTTAATAATTTTCTTCTCCAAATAGAATCCACAAAATGTATGTAGTGCAAAAGTAGCTTCTTTAACATCCGCACAACAAAACGAAATTGTAAATATACATAATGAATTTAGACGGCGAGTCGCTACAGGAAATGAAGGACGAGGAAGCCCTGGACCACAACCACGAGCAAGAAATATGCCAAATATGGTAAGGGAAAAATTTAAAAGATAAATAATGGAATCGACCTTAACACCCTTTTAATTTATTTTTCAAATTAATTCTATTATTTTAATTTACTATTTTCTATTATTGTAATTATCATTTAAATTATATTTTTATAATCAGTATGAAGAATTTATACTTTTAATTTTGACATTTGAATATTTTAATTTTCTAAGGCTTGGGACAGTGAAATTGCAAACATCGCACAAAGATGGGCTAATCAATGTAAATTTGGCCATGATACTTGCAGGAATGTTCGTAAGTATTATCAAAAAATTATTTTTATCCTTATTCAAAAAAGCAGGAATAAATTAAAAAATATATTTTGTTTATTTAAATAAAATAATTTTCTTTTTTCAGGCCGTTTCGGTGTTGGTCAAAACGTAGCTATGGCATGGACAACAGGTTCGAATCCTTTGTCAATAAGAGGTTTGATAACAATGTTGTATGATGAGGTAGCTAAATTCAATCCAAACCAAATTAAACCCTTCAGGTGAGTGAACATGAATTTTTTAATGATTGTTTAACATTATTTTGAGTTTAATTGTAACCAGCAACAACACTTTCAATGTGTATAAATATTAATTGAATTTTGTATTACTTTATTTTATTATTATTACTGATTTTATATTAAAATATAATTTTAATTGTACCTATTAAAATATAATTTTAATTATATTAAATATAATTCAAAACGTTACATACAAATTCAGAGTGCAAAAAATGATTTAATTACATTTTGATTATTAATAATTCTCGTTTATAGATTTACAGGAGAGACTGGACATTACTCGCAAATGTTATGGGCAACAAGTACGAGGGTTGGATGTGGTTTTGTTAATTATATGAATGGAAATCAAAACACAGTTTTATTAGTCTGCAATTATGGACCAGGAGGGAATGTTATAGGAGGCACCATGTACGAAAGAGCTTAATAAAGAAATTTATTTTAATGAAATAGCTCTTCTTTTTATTATGCTAAGACAATTCTTTTGTAATTGAAAAATAAAAAAACTTGAAAAACAATTATCTTTATGAAATTAATCGAACCCTTTATTTTAATTGACTGAATATTTATATTTTTATTTTTATTTATTATTATTGTTTCTATTTTAATATTATTGTTACTATTTTAATATTATTGTTTTTATTTTATTATTATACTTGCATAACAAAGTATTAGTAATTTTTTATCATTTGTTGAACTAGAGTTAAAAGAATTAGTATGTAAATTTATTTGTGGCACCGGGACATAATCATACGCTCCTGGTATGCGATTGATATCGACGCGAAGAGCGCAGGCGCAACCCCTCCATCTACCAGAGGTCGGAGTAGGGAAGCTCCGCCCCCTAACTCTCGCATATAAAAGTGAGGAGTGCGGCAGCATTCTGCGAGTTCTCCCGAAAGCGGTCTTACTGTAAAGAACTCTCGGAGAAGATTTGTCATGTCAGGAATTTTTATTCGGACAAATTTTTATCTATTTTATTCAGATTGAAATTTATAACTGCTCTTATTGTTCACTTCATCTGCTACCGGACTACGAGGATATAAATAATAAAAATCGGATTCTTTATATGCATTTAATTTCGTAGATGAAAAAAAATCTCTCTGAAATGATTCTAGAATGGTAACCTTAAAGAAAACATTTTTCGAAATCATATAAAATAGAGTAATTATGAATTCTTTGTAGAAAAAAAATTAAAGATATTTTCTTAATAAAATGTTTTTATAACAAGATATTAAATTAAACGACTACCGGTTGCATTGTGTTAGAATTCTTTACATCTATTTTCCATGTGGTATTTTTAGAGATAAATCATACCCGCAGGATAAGGAGATATAAAGTGTCTCTCTTGTCAAAGCATATTTTCATGAGATAGAATCTGACGAATGTCATTTGGTGCACATTTTGCACAATTTTATTGTATAAATAACAACCGCTCTTCATAATGAATATTTAACGATGAGCAAAAAGACAAATCAAACAATACGATAATTAATTATTAATTAATGCTTCAGAAAGTAAAATACTCATAGGAGAGAATTAAAAAAAAGAATCTTGATTAAAATGCGCGCACTAAAATAAATTATCTTTTATTTTAAAATGATGTTCTCTTAAATTGTAAATTTCTAATTTTAAAAGATAAATTCCAAACTGGAAATGTTTCGCGAAAAAAGAACTATTGCTTTAAGTACTTTTTGTACGTTTGAGAAATAAAAAAAAAGAATGGGAATAAGGTTCTTCGTTTTAGGAAGATAGAATAATTAACGAAAGAAGTAATTAAAAAAGTACAATTGTAGAGCAAAAAAAAAATTGTTTTCTTATTTTCTCTTTTGCAGGAAGTCCGTTCGACTGCCTACTCGACATCGTTCCAATAAAAAACGAAAAAGGTGACGTCGTTCTTTTTTTGGCCTCACATAAGGATATCACTCATACGAAAAATCTTCAACTCTGTGAGTTATACGATAGTGGTGAGTGAATTTTGCTTTGCAAAAATGTCGCATTGAATCAATGATGAAAAGTTTAGTAATTTTTTTTTTTTTGGTTTTATTTTTATAAAATATTTTTTAATGAACTTTTCAAATACAACTTTTTTAATATAAACTTTTTTCAGTTAAATATTATAACGTTTTATGACGCAATGTGTTCAAAATACATATATACTTTTCTCTTATTTTACAATATTTTTTCTCTAATATTTAATAAAGTGTTACACAATGTTTGGAACAAAAATGTTATAAATAAAATCGACTTTTACCAGAGATTCATGCGTCATGTAATCACGCTTTAAAAGCCACAACGATTAACGTTTTTTATGCAGGAACAATGGAATTTACGATCAAAATGGTATTAATTTTAAATCGTCTATATAAACAATTTATATTTTTCACTTTCTTTTTTTTGCTTTGAGTTTAATCCTTTAACACCGAATAATTTTTAAAAGTATTTTTTAATGTTACCTCATTGTAAAAAGAATTGAAGAGTGATATTTTTTTAATGAGCTGAAATTAATGAAAGATTTCTTGAGAAATGTATTTTTAACTTTTGAGTACGATTTGAAATCAGAAAATAAATTTATAAATAATGAAAATAAATGTAAATAAAAATAAATTTATTTTTTGTTATCACGCTTTAATGCAGGGTTTCCACAGGTCAGGGAAAAGTCAGAGATTTTTATTAAAAGTCCTGGGAAAAATTAATTTTTTTAAATTCATAAGAAGTCAAAATTTTGTCTGGAAATCAGGGAAAAACAAAATTAAATATTTGTGGCAATCCTGTAATAAGAAATAAATTTTAAAGTAAAAGTTTTTTTGCAAAAAGATTTGTTACGATGACAAATTTTTAATACACGTTTTGCAGAATAATTGAAGAATTAAAAAAGTTACAAACAGTGGATTAGAAATGTAAATAAATTTCGGAGACGCTGAAGGATTAAACATCAGAAAAAGCTTTTTGATTACAAATAATAAATTTAGAAAAGTTGTCACTATTAAAATTTTCTATAGCTAAACACCAAAAGCACTTTCAAGGCATTATTTTTTATTCCGATTATTCATATTAATTATAATATAAATTATTATAAAAATTTATTTGCAATATTATGTTATAAAATGGCAAGCAGAGATCATTCTCGTAACAGTACTTAAAGACGAGTGTGCCGCTCGTAGCGAACGCCCTATTTATATATCCAGACAAGAACACTGAATTGGTCAGTAGCGCGAGGGAAGGGGAACACTTCCCCCTCCACTACAAGTATAACCCAATAGAGTTCGATTATCAAAGCTGTAAATTCGCACTAAACTGTACGCATGCGCTTTAACACAAACAGAAAACAGTATATTTATAAACAGAATTCATTAATATAATATCGAATAATTATTATTTTTTTAATTTAATTTTTTTTAAATTAATTTAATTAATTTTTTAAAAATAAACTTCCCTTTGAAATGGTAATTTTTGATTCTCTTTATGAAATGATAAATAAACAGGCAATACATTATAAATATATTTACAAATTATTTTGTTAACAAAAATGAATCACATCTTTATTATTTTTTTATTTTTTGGAAAAATAAAAAAATAGTTTCATATAATTTTTCCTTTCTCAAGCAAACGTATTGAATTTAAACTTTCAAATGCTTAAACTTGACGAGCACATAGATCTGGTGCAAAGTTGAAACACATTTTAAATAATGCAACGTTTGTGGCACTGTTTATGAAAATTTTAGTATGCAGGAAAGCAAACTAAGCATCTGTCACAGGAAATTATAATATAATCATATTCTTCTCACACCTTCAAAGTTTCGCCTTTTAAAACTTTTAAAATACACTTTATAAAAAAATATTTGTATTTATGATTTTATTTTTAAAAAGGAAGTGCACATTTGTTTTCTTCTGTTTGAGAAAAGGCTTTATTTAGATTTTTATTAAAACTTTATTAAGATTACTTTTTTAACTTTTTATTGGTAAGAAATAATAAAAGAACAAATTTTTGCAAAAATAATTCTTTTGCAAGAAAAGTACATTAATAAATAAGCAACGATTTAAATTATCTATAAATACAGTTGTTTTACAATTTTCAGATGCGAATGGCAATCTTGATCCTGAAGCTCCTCCAGCGAATTATGGCAGAAGAAGAAGTCGAGCCGTCCTATATCAATTGTCTGGCCATTATAAGCAGGACAGTAAACATAAAATTAAGTTAAATAGTGTGAGTACAATTTTAATTGAATTATTATTATTATTAATATTATATTATCTGTAACTAATAATTATTTAGATTCTGACTTTGATAAATTTATTATTTTAAAGGGTTACATGAGTTTTACTGGGAAAAAAATTCATTTTTAGGAATTTTTTTTCTAATAAAGCAGTAAATTTCTTTAAAAATACTATTTTTTACATAAAAGTTAAAAGTGCATATCTTTAGTTTATTATTTAATATTTTCATAACTAATGAAATATTTTACAGAGATTTAATTATTTTCATAAATAATAAAATTCTTCTCCAAAATTCAATTATTTTCAAAAACTTTCGAGAATTAATTATTTTCAATATCTACTATTTTCATAAATATTTCCCCAAAAGAATTGAATTTAAAAAAAAAAATTTAATGGAATTTTTTGAAAGCATTCAATTATTCTTATAAATAATAAAGTTTTCACAGGAATTCAATTATTTAAAACATTAAAACACAATTTTCATAAAATTTTTCAAACAAAATTAATTATTTAAAAAGATTTTTATAAAATTCTTCACAAGTATTCAATTATTTAAAAAAACATTTATTAAAATCCTTCGCAAGAATTCAATTATTTTTATAATAAATAAAATTCTTCTCGGAAATTCAATTATTATTAAAAATTTTAATAAAATTCGTTGCAAGAATTCAATTATTTTCGTAAATAATAAAATTCATTGTAGGATTTCAATTATTTTTAATACAATTTTAAATAAATTTCTAGCAAGAAGCAATTTTTCTTAAAAGTTTTATTAAAATTTTCTTTAAATGAATTCAATTATTTAAAAAAATTTTGATTTTATATGTTCATTATATTTAATAATTATTTTCAATCATTTTAAATTCAATTGCTTGAAAGAATTTAATTATTTTCAAAAATTTTAATGAAATTCTTCTTAACAATTTAATTATTTTAAAAAAATTTAATAAACTTCTTTATGAGAAATCAATTATTCAATAAATACATTATTTTTGTTATTACAAATTTTCGAAATTCAATTATTTTTAATATCTACTATTTTAAAAAACAATTTCCCACAAGAATTGAATAATTTAAAAAAAAATTAATTAATTTAATTTAAATAATTTAATTTAATTAATTTAATTCTTTACAAACATTCAAGTATTTTCATAAATAATCAAATTTTTTACAGAGATTCAATTATTTTCATAAATAATAAAATTCTTTCTAGAAATTCAATTATTTTCATAAATTATAAAACTCATCGTAGTAAATTATTTTTATAAATAATAATATTATTGATCACAAGAATTCAATTATTTTTAAAAGTAATAAAATTCAATTATTTTTAAAAATTTATCTTAATTCAATAATTTGTTTATCTAATATTTTAATAAAATTTCCCAAAAGAATTTAATAATTTAAAAACAATTTTGACAAAGTTCTACACAAATTTTCGATTATATTTTCTCAAATAATGAAAATTTCTCAGAAATTGAATTATTAAAAATAGAATTTGCATAAATTTTGTCGAAAAAAATCAATTGTTTGAAACTTTTTTATAAAATTCTTAGTAATATTTCAATTTTTTTCATAAATAATAAAACTCACTGCAGAATTTCAATTATTTTTAATACAATTTTAATCGAATTCCTCGAAAAATATAATTGTTCTTAACAATTTTATTAAATTCAATTATTTAAAATCAAATTATCAATTATTCAATCAATTATTTAAAAATTTTTTGATAAAATCCTTTATGAGAATTCAATTTTAAGAAAAATATTCAATTATTCAATAAATTATTTATTTTCGTATTTATAAATAATTCAATTCTCGTAGAATTTTTAGTAAAAATTAATTTAAGAATGAATTTCAGTTAAAATTTTAAATAATAATTGAATATTAAAAGCATTATTGCATGAATTTTTAAAAATAATTGAATTTTTGAAAAGCTTTCCAATTAAAATCTTTGAAAATTAAAATAAATTTGAATTTTTCATATTTTTAACTAACAATTTTAATTTTTAAATAATTTTTAAATTAATTGAAGTTTTCGTTTTCTAATATAATATTTAATTGAAGAATTTCCGAATAATCGAAATTTCGTAAAATTGAATTGTAAACAAGTGGATTTGAAAATTCTCAAAGAACTTTTTCAAAAATTATTTTAAATAATTAATTTAAATAAGAATTTTAGTTAAAAATTCTGGAAAATAGTAATTTAATTGAAATTCCATCGTTTTAAATTATAAAGTGATATTGAAATAATTTTGAAGAATCTACAGTAACAATATTGTTATAATATAAAATAATAATTTTATCACTCGATCGTCTTCATGTTTTATAATAATATTCTTATAAGTTGTTGAATTTCAAAATGGTTTGAATTTGAAATTTTTAAAAATCTAAATTCCTATGGAAAAATACTAATGATTAAAGTATTTAAATAAAAAAGAGGTTATTAATTATTAAGAAGAGGAAAAAAGGCCCGCTTAGGGCATCAAAATTTGTCTATAGTCAGGACTGAAAAATTATAATATTCTAGAAATTAATCAACTTTTGTTAGTTTTGAGTATTTTGAAGAAATTTTCATTACTCTTGAAAGATACGTTTCAAGTGCAGTTTATTTTTTTTTTTGTGAGTAATAATTATACCGAAGGACATTATTGATTATAACTATCTAACAAAAACAGTTAAATGGAAAAGATTTAGCAATCGATTTCGTAGTGATTTTGTAGAAAATGATAATAACTATATTATTTACAAGCGACGATAGATAACGAAATTGTATCTCGTCGAATCTGAAATTTGTTTTTTTTAGCGACAAACAAGAAACAACTATATCTATATGTCTTTATTCTTGATCTTGACATAAAGTTTAAGTACTAAATTTCACACCCACAAGAGCAACCCCACATGACTGGACCAGCGCCAACTAATAATTTACTTAGCCCTATACCTTGCGCGAGTAATTCAATTTGCAACTCGTCTCATCCTCTCACTATATCTTCCAATACTTATGCAAAACATTAAACACAAATTAAAGCTAATTAAAAATTATTATTACATTCAGTTATCGGGATGTTTTAATGCTTTAATGAAATTAGAACAACGTGTAGAATTAATTACCGCAACTTAATAAATTTTCCCCATTTTTTACTATTTCCGTGTTTTACACTCCAGTTTATATTGAAGACTAATTTTTTTGAGATTTTTTATTCAGAGAGAAATTTTTTAGTGGTTTTAAATTAGTGCAAGTACTTGGCGTTAAGTAATCACCTTGTTTCTGGGCTTTTCTTTTCTTTTTGTTTTTTGTTTTAAGATTCTTGCGGCTAACTTTTTTGAAAGTTTTAAAGAAAGCACTTTTTAAGTTCGCAGCTTATTCATTCTTTTGGATTATTAAGATACATTACTGAAAGTTGTAAAGCCCTCGAGAAAAAAGGGGACTCCTTCTTATATCTCTGAAAGGAATATATTTTAAATTAAAATTTAAGATGTTGGAAATGAGACGAAAGTATGACATATTCAGAAAAGGTGCGAGAAAAATGTTTTTGTTTCATCTTCTTTTGAATTTTTGTTGGCATATATTTTTTTCAAGTTTGCAAATTTTTTTAAATTAAGAAATATTTTTCAATGCAGTAATAAATGTAATAAATAATAATAATAATAAAATGATAAATAATAACCTTATAAATAACAAGATAACAAATAGTGACTGAATAATAAAATTAGAAATAAACTACTGAATAGTAAATGAATTATAACTAGTAAAAATTTGCAATAATTTTTAGCAGAATTTAACTACTTCCTTTAGCAATTAAAATTTTTTTTTACTAATTTTAAAGGAAATTAAAATCAATTTTTTTCACCAATTTTAAAAAGTAGGAAAATAAATTTTTTCTTTACTAAAAGTTGTAGACTTGTAAAATAAATTATTATTTATTCAATTAAAATATTTATTTTGTAATTACTCTGTTATCTCATTATAAACTTATCTGTTGATAAAGTCAGTCGCGTGGCTCATTGTAATAAAGTCGATAAATTTGCAACTGCAATGTTCATTTGAATTTTAATTTTAACAAAAACTTTTCTATTAATTATTTGTATTTCTTATCATTATCCGAATAATGATGATCTCTAAATTTTATTAGCTTTTCAGAATGTAAAATAAAATATAAATATAAAAAATATTACCATCTCGTCTATATGAATAAATAAATAAAAATATTTATAGTAAAAAATATAATAAAAAATATAATACAAAAAAATAATAAACAAAGAATAGAAATAAGAATAAATTTATCGAAAATACTATTGAATATATTTTTTAATTTAATAAATTTTTGAGTAAAAAAAAGAAATATGAAGTTATCTTTTGACATAAATATAAATAAATAATAAGTATAACAAAATATGTAATAAATATAAAAATAATAAACAGAAAATAGAAATTAAATTAAATTTATCAAAGAAACTAAGCAAGAATTCAATTATTTTCATAAATAATAAAACTCATCGTTAGGATTTCAATTATTTTTAATACAATTTTACATAAATTTCCAGAAAACAGCAATTTTTCTTCAAATTTTTATTAAAATTCTTTGAAAGAATTCAATTATTTTTAAAAATTTTGATTTTATATGTTCATTATATTTAATAATTATTTTCAATCATTTTTTCAATTGCTTGAAAGAATTTAATTATTTTCCAAAATTTTTATGAAATTCTTCGTAACAATTTAATTCTTTAAGGGCATTTGAACCATGATGACGTCACAGATTTAAAACTAATGCTTTGCACAAACTGTGACGTCATCAAGGTTCAAATCCCCTTAAACAAATTTTGATAAACTTCTTTATGAGAAATCAATTATTCAATAAATAACGTTATTTTTGTTATTAAAAATTTTCGAAATTCAATTATTTTCAATATCTACTATTTTAAATAACAATTTCCCACAAGAATTAAATAATTTAAAAAAAAAATTATAAAATTCTTTTGCAAACATTCAAGTATTTTAATAAATAATAAAAATTTCACAAGAATTCAATTATTTAAAATTTTTTTTATAAATTTCTTCGCAATAATTCCATTATTTTCATAAATAATAAAATTCTTTTTAGAAATTCAATTATTTTCATAAATAATAAAATTCTTTTTTGAAATTCAATTATTTAACAAAAATTTTTCTTTTAACATAAATATAAATAAATAAGAAATATAACAAAACATATAATAAATATAAAAATAATAAACATAAAAAATAGAAATAAAAATTATATTTATCAAAAAAACTATTTAGAATTTAATAAATTTTTGAGAAAGAAGAAGAAAAATGAAGTCATCTTGTTTTCTACTGAAAAGTCATGTTTGCAAAAAAATAATAAATCTTATTATTTTTAATTTTACGATAGTGAAAAGATAAAAATTCGAAAACATAATATTCTGAAAATTATTCAATTAATCATTTTTCTCAGTTGCAATCAATCATTTGAAATTAAATGTGATTCATGTTGAATTAGAACAAAAGTTATCTGAAAGATATGTATCTTTTTGACACGTGTGTATTTACAAATCGAATTTATTTTTAATTAGAAATTAACTTGTGTCTTAAAAATGCAAAATTTGTTTTACTCGTAATTTTTTTAATTACATAATTACTCATTATTTTCTTATTATAATAAAAAAAAATATCAAAATATTTAGGATGGAAAATATTTATTCAGATTTTGAAAAGTAAATCATTTTTATTTTATTAATTATCACAATATAATTGATTATATAAATAATTATAATTAGATAATTAGTTATAAATAATCATAATTAGATAATTAATTTAAGAAATAATGTGATTTCTTAAGACGTAAGAATTTGCAAATAAAAAATTAAAAAGCACTAAAATTTGAAGAAAGAAAAATTTAAAATTAGTCCTTAATATAAATTTTAGAACTCGTATTATCAAAAATTCATACCATAAATTTACAACAAATGATTAAAAATATTATGACGTCTCTTTTTGAAACTTTCCTAACTTTTTTTCTCTTCAAAAAAAAAAAAAAAAAAAAAAAAAAAAAAAAAAAAAAAAAAAAAAAAAAGAATGACGATTCCGGTAAAATAATAATATTATCTCTTTCACAAATAAATAAAATTTATTAAGGTTTCCGATAACTTTCAACGTTCACAGTTACTTTATGAATAATATTTTCTGATGAAGTATTTTATCAAGTACTTGACACAGTGTGTGTTATAATTTATTATCTCATAACCGAAAAAAATATATATTCTGAAAAAAGAAATTTCACCTGATTCACTGATTATGTAAAGTGTAATAATTTCTAAGAAATGTGCAAAATGAGGAAATGATTTATGATAAGATTAAGAGACCATTGCTTCTTAAAGTACATTCGAAACATTCGTATTTTCGTGTTAGTTCCTTGTGAAGCATCAATCATGATTGGATACATGACAATAGTAGCTGTGGCAATTTTTGCAACAGGTAAGTACTTTTTATAATTTTAATAATTATTTTAACTTGTTAACAAAAATTATAGACACTGAAAAAAAATTATTTGAATCAAATTTATTTTCCACTGTAACTATTTTTTGCATAATTAACTATCTTTAATTTTAGCAATAATAATTTCAAAATGTAAATTAATTTTATCTATTATAACTAATAGTAATTTTATTTATGATTTATAAAACATATTTTATTGAAATAAAATAACTAACAATAATTTTATTTATGATTTATTAAAAATATATTTTATTGAAATAAAATAATTCGCTTAAACATAATGACTTGTTAAAATTCAATATTGAAATATAATTAGAAAAGAATTTCTTATTTAAAAAAAAATACTTCTTGTCAAGTAAGAGTAGAAATCAGGATGAAAATAGCTCTTTGAAACATAAATTTAACCTTTATGAATTTTACTTTCGAAAATATTAATTTTTCTCGAAATTTCTTAATTATCTTCAAATGTAAAAGCAAACGAATTTTTTTGTAAGTGAATTTTTACTTCATATAAATTTTAATCACTTGACTACTCTGACATAATTAATTTAATTTTCCAACTATATATCTTTTTAATTAAGAAAATGGTCCACGTTCTTTGATTTTCTGTATAAAATTTTAACGAGAATTTTAAAATGAAAATCAATTTATTGAATTAGAAACTAACGTAGAAAATTATTTTGGTTCGGCAAAATGTAGTGGAACATTAATAATTTATTTAAAACACAAGTACTAATGGATCATAAATGAATAACTAAACTAAAGTTTACTCCGCAAAGATTAACAAGCCAAAGAGCTGTATTCATATTTAAATAGCGGTTTTAATAAAAAATTTTTAATTATTTTTTAATTAAACCTCTTAATTAAACAAATTGATTCAGATATTTTTAAATCAGGTTTTTTAATTAACTTTTAATATAATATAATCCATACAGCAAGGGGTCCAGATTACCTTAAGCTATAATATCCCAATGGAATATTTCTAAGCCTACTTTATAGAAAGTGTGGGTTTTCAGCTGTAGGAAACAAAGTTTTTTCAAAAAAAAAAATCCTTCCCTTAACAGTAGTAATATTCTACTGGGATAAAAAAATAAGAATTTTATTGAAAAATTTTGTATAAACTATGAAATTACTACGAATTCTAATACAAAACCTTCAATTTTTTCTATTTCTCACAATAATTTCTTTTAAAATAGCTCAATTCATAAAGAGGAGCTATCACAAAATTATTACTTATAAATTATTTAATGAATAATTTTATTTAAAAAAATCTAAATTAATTGAATTTTACAAGAATTGCGTTTACAATTTTCATAAATAGATCAACTTCAAAAGGTTTTAATTTTTAATTTTACAAAATTTCAATTTTGAATGAATTTAATTAGAAATTATAAGGAAGTTAGATTTTTCAAAAATTTTAATAATTCAAATTCTGAAATTAGTTACATTTTTCAATATATATTAAATTAATTATTAAAAATAAAAGATTTATAGAAGAATTTTAATTAAAAATACTACCAAAAAATTAAATTTTGGAAAAGTTACAAATGATTGGAGAAATTCAATTATTTTCAAAAGTAATAAAATTCTTCCCAGAAATTCAATTATGTTCAAAATTTTTTTAAATATCTCGTCAAAATTTCAAGTATTTTTATAAATAATAAAAATTTAACAGTAAATTATATTTATAAATTATATTTAGAATTTTTTATAAATTTCTTCTCAATAATTCAATTATTTTCATAAACAAAATTTTTTACTTGGATTTAATTATTTTCAAAAATAATAAAACTCATCGCAGAATTTCAAATATATTTTTAATACAATTTTAATTTCAATTCTGTTGAAATTAGTTGAATTTTTAATATGTATTTAATATTATTTACAAAATTTTAACGCAATTCTTCGAAAGAAATCAATTATCTTGATAAATATCAAAATTCTTCACAGAAATTCAATTGTTTTCAAGAATTTTAATAAAACTCTTTGCAAAATTTCATTATTTTAATAAATGACAATATTAATCACGAGAATAAAATTATTTTCAAGAGTAATAAAATTCTTTTCAGAAATTCAATTATTTTCAAAAATAAAAAAAAATTCTCGTCATGATTTTAATTATCTTTATAAACAACAAAATTCTTCGCTGAAATTCAATTATTAAAAAAATTTTAATAAAATTCTACGCAAACGTTTAATTATTTTCATAAATAATAAAAATTTCTCAGGATTTCAATTATTTACAAATTTTTTATAAATTTCTTCGCAATAATTCAATTATTTTTTTAAATAATCAAATTTTCACAGAAATTGAATTATTTATAACACAATTTTCATTAAATTTTATAAAAAGAATTAATTATTTTAAAAGATATTTATAAAATTCTACATAAGTATTCAATTATTTATAAAAACATTTATTAAAATCCTTCGCATGAATTCAATTATTTTTATAAAGAATAAAAATCTTCTTGGGAATCCAATTATTTGTAAAAATTTAAATAAAATTCTGAGCAAGAATTCAATTATTTTCATAAAATAATAAAACTCATCGTAGGATTTCAATTATTTTTAATACAATTTTAAATAAATTTCTAGAAAAAAGCAATTTTTCTTAAAAATTTTATTAAAATTCTTTGAAAGAATTCAATTATTTTAAAAACTTTTGATTTTATATGTTCATTATATTTAATAATTATTTTCAATCATTTTTAATTCAATTGCTTGAAAGAATTTAATTATTTTCAAAAATTTTAGTGAAATTCTTGGTAACAATTTAATTATTTAAAAAAAATTTCATAAACTTCTTTATAAGAAATCAATTATTCAATAAATAAATTATAAATTATATAAATAAATTATAAATATAATAATAATATACCTAATAATAAATTTAATCAGAAGAATAAAATTATTTTCAAGAGTATAATAAAATTCTTTTCAAAAATTCAATTATTTTCAAAAATTAAAAAGTTTTCGTCATGATTTTAATAATCTTTATAAACAGCCAAATTTTTCGCTGAAATTTAATTATTAAAAAAAATTTTAATAAAATCCTGCGCAAA
This sequence comes from Leptopilina syphax, assembly GCA_032872505.1. Taxonomy (NCBI): domain Eukaryota; kingdom Metazoa; phylum Arthropoda; class Insecta; order Hymenoptera; family Figitidae; genus Leptopilina; species Leptopilina syphax. Next base: position 19,027,606 of record CM065468.1, on the reverse strand, counting down.
CATTCGATTATTTTCATAAATAATATAAATTTCACAGGATTTCAATTATTTTCAAATTTTGTATAAATTTCTTCACAATAATTTAATTATTTTTATAAATAATAAAACTGTTCTCAGAAATTTAATTGTTTTCATAAATAATAAAATTCACAGCAGGATTTTAGTTATTTTTGATACAATTTTAATCAAATTCCTCGAAAAAAGTAATAATTGTTAAAAATTTTATTAAAATTCGTTAGAAGAATTCAATTACTTAAAAATTTTTTTGATAAAATTCTTTATGAGAATTCAATTTTAACAAACATTTAATTATTCAATAAATTATTTTATTTCGAATTTAAATAATTGAATTTTCGTAGAATTTTCTAATAAAAGTTAATTTAAAAATGAATTTCCAAATAATCGATTTATTATTTATGAAAATAATTGAATTCTTGCTACGAATTTTATTGCACAATTTTCAAATAATTAAATTCTTTTGAGAAATTTTACTACTTGTAAAAATAGGTAATTGAATTCTTGTGAAGGATTTTATTAAGATTTTTGTAAATAATTAAATTTTTTTTTGAAAAATTTTATTGTAATTTAAATTATTACAAAACATGAAGAAAGCAATTACTCCGAGTCTTCGACTCGGAGTGATTGATTTCTTCATGTTTTACAATAAAATTTTGATAAGTTGTTAATTTCAATAGATTTGAATTAAAATGTTTTGAAAATCTAAATTCGTATGGAAAAATAATAATGATTAAATATTTATTTTTAATAAAACTATTGATGTTTTGGAATAAGTTTACAGTTAACGAAATTTTTAAATAAATGTAATAGAATTTTGAGTATCTAATAATTTTGAGAGTGAATCAGAATATTCTTTAGGGTCAGGGAAAAAGTGAAAATTTTGTCTGGAAATCAGGGAAAAATAAAATTAAATATTTGTGGCAACCCTGATGGAGGACGCTGTATGAAAAGTAATTCGGAATAAAATTAATCAAAGACTTATTTTTTTCAGCTGTACCATCGAATGGTCTATCATCGCGAATAGTTGGAGGAGCGACTGTATCACGTTTTGATGAAATACCCTACCAAGTGAGCGTTCAATTAAATGGCAGACACTATTGCGGAGGTGTTATAATTTCCGAAACATACGTTCTTACGGCAGCTGCTTGTGTCTCAGCTGGTGGTATTAATCAATATAGCATAAAATCTGGAACAGCCAATTTACAGTACGGCGGTACAATTCACAGAGTCTCGCAAATAATTAAGCATCCCTCATTTTACGTAAACAGTGACAACATTCCAGTGAATGATATCGCTATTATTAAAATTCAAAATACATTCTCCTTCGATGGATCACGAGATGCAATTCCATTGTTGAACAAACCAGCATTGGTGGGAAGTTTTGCTAAAATTTCCGGATGGGGTTGGATGAATTCGACATTTCCAAGTCAATTGCAAAAGGGAAATGTGAATATTTTGAATACAAATTATTGCAGTAAAACACATTATCAAGGACGATTACCAGCGGGTCAGATATGTGCTGCTTTAACCGGACAAGATGCATGCCAAGCTGATGCTGGTGGTCCATTAGCTGTTGGGGTTCATCTCGTTGGAATTATTTCTTGGGGCAAGGGTTGTGCCCTTGGTCAATATCCTGGTGTTTATACGGAAATATTCTATCATCGAAATTGGATCACTGCTCAGACGGGTATTAAAAATTAGTATTAAAATCCCTTCTTAATTCGATTAAGAAATGAAATTAAAACTAAAATTAAAATTGGAAATAATAATTGAAAATAAAAATTCAAATGAAAAATGGAAATTATAAACTTAGAAAATTTACCAATGTAAATTTGATTATTTGTTAAAGTAATATAAATTCAAAAACATCTGCCAACTTTAATGTGTATATTTAAAACTTGTATTGTTATCATTTAGGTAATAAATGAAAATTGTTTTGTATTTTTATTAATTTAAATAAATGTATTTGGATAAAAATTTGTCATTTCTGTATTCTTTCATAATCCCTGGTATGAAATCCTCTTTCCAGAATAAAAATACAACTCTTGTGGAATTGTATTTTAATGATTAGGAAAAGTTTGAAAACCAAATTCCACAGGGTCAAAATTAATTATTGTAAGGAATTTTAATAAAGTTCTTTTCCAAAATTCAATTATTTTGATAAATAACAAAATTCACCAAGAGAATTCAATTCTTTTGAAAATTAATAAAATAGTTTGCAGAAATTAAATTATTATCAAAATTTTTGAAAAATTCTCGTCAAGAATGAAGTAATTTTTATAAATAGGTTCTGAAATTCTTCTCAAGAAGTCAATTATTTTCAAAAGTTTTAATATAATTTTTGGCAAAATTTTAATTATTTTATGCATAATTTAATAAAATTCTTCGCATGAATTCAATTATTTTCATAAATTATTAATTAAATTCTTCTCATGAATTTAATTATTTTTAAAAATTTTAATAAAATTCTTCAAAAGTTTTCAATTATTTTCAAAAATTGTAATAAAATTCTTTAATTCAATAAATTTCTGTAAAATTTTAATTAAATTCCTTAAAAGAAATTAATTATTTTGAAACGTTGTTAATAAAATTCTTCATAAAAATTCAATTTTAAGAAACATTCAATTATTGAATAAAATAATAAAATTCATTGCAAAAATTCAAATATTTTTATAAAAAACTTTTAATTCGTCGCAGAAAATCAATTATTTTCAAAAATTTTTAAGTAATTCTGCAAAAAAATCCAATTATCTTGATAAACAACAAAATTTTTCCTAAAAAATCAATTATTTAAGGAATTTAAATAAAATTCTTTTCCAAAATTCAATTATTTTGATAAATAACAAAATTCATAACGAAAATTAAATTCTATTAAAAATTAATAAAATACTTTGAAGAAATTAAATTTTTATCAAAATTTCTGAAAAATTCTCGTCAAGAATTAGGTTATTTTTATAAATAGGATAATATAATTTTTGTCAAAATTTCAATTATTTTATGCATAATTTAATAAAATTCTTCTCATGAATTCAATTATTTTCATAAATTATTAATTAAATTCTTCTTATGAATTTAATTATTTTTAAAAATTTTAATAAAATTCTTTAATTTAATAAATTTCTGTAAAATTTTAATTAAATTCCTTAAAAGAAATTAATTATTTTAAAAAGTTGTTAATAAAATTGTTCATAAAAATTCAATTTTAAGAAACATCCAACTATTCAATAAATTATTTAGATTTGTATTTAAATAAATTGAATTCTCGTAGAATTTTCTAATAAAAATTTATTTTAACCCTTTCGTGTCCCCGGGGAATCCTGCGGTTGGATTTGCTTCCAAATTGGTACTCGGGGGTTTTCGGGGTCGCTGATTACGAATCCGATGAGAGTTTTAAAAAATTAAAAATGGCGGATCCAATATGGCGGACAAGATTTTTAAAAAATGCTTAAATTTGCTACAATATTGCTACTCGGGGGTTTTTGGGGTCGCTGATTACGAATCCGATGTCAGTTTTTCAAAATTCAAAATGGCGGATCCAATATGTCGGACAAGATTTTAAAAAATTGCTTGAACTTGCGTCAATATTGTTATTTAGGGGTTTTCGGGGTCGCTGATTGCGAATTAAAAGTCATATTTTTAAAATTTTTTAAATTCAAAATGGAGGATCTAATATGGCGGACAAGATTTCAAAAAATTTATTGAATTTGATTCAATATTGTTACTTGGGCGTTTTCGGGTCCGCTGATTACGAATCCGACGTCAGTTTTTCAAAATCCAAAATGGCGGATCCAATATGTCGGACGAGATTTTCAAAACTTTGTTTGAATTTGCTTTAAAACCTACCGGTTTTAAAGCAAATTCAAACAAAGTTTTGAAAATAGGGGTTTTAAGGGTCACTGATTACGAATCTAATTTCAGTTTTTTAAAATCAAAATGTCGGATCAAATATAAAAGTTTTTGAGGTCGTTAAGTACGGAGAGAATTTTAGATTTAAATTTTATTAATATTTCAGATCCTAATTTTTATATAAAAAATAAATTATACAAAAAATTTAGAATAAAAATATGATCTGAAAGTAGTTACAAAATTATACAAATGAATTTCGATACACCAGAATAGTGTACAATGATACAAATAAAGAGTTTTATTAAAAATTATGAAAATTAATCTTTTCACTTGGCAATTTTTTGTGAATTTAAAAACATATTTTCTACAAAATTCAGCATGGATTATTTTGTTTCTACTATTTTATCAATAAAACTTAAAATCAGATTCGTAATCAGCGACTCCAAAAACCCGCGAGTAGCAGTCTTGAAGCAAATAGAAGCAATTTTTAGAATCTTGTCCGTCATATTGGATCCGACATTTTTAATTTAAAAATTTTTTTAAATCTAACGTCTGATTCGTAATCAGCGACCCTTAAAAACCCCAAGTAACAATATTGACGCAAATTCAAGCAATTTTTTAAAATCTCATCCGCCATATTGGATCCGCCATTTTGAATTTTGTAAAACTGACATCGGATTCGTAATCAGCGACCCCGAAAACCCCCGAGTAACAATATTGAAGCAAATTTACGGAATTTTTTAAAATCTTTTCCGCCATATTGGATCCGCCATTTTTAATTTTTAAAATTTTTTAAATCTGACTTCCGATTTGCAATCAGCGACCCCGAAAACCACCCAAGTAACAATATGGACCCAAATTCAAGCAATTTTTTAAAATCTTGTCCGCCATATTGGATTCGCCATTTTAAATTTTGAAAAACTGACATAGGATTCGTAATCAGTGACCCCGAAAATCCCCGACTAACAATTTGGAAGCAATTTTGATAAAATTTAAAAATATTTGACATTTGTTTAAAAATTTGTCAGCCATATTAGATCCACCATTTTGAAATTTTTAAATCTGACTTAAGATTCGTAATCAACGACCCCAAAAACATAAAAAACAAAGTGTTGTTAAAAATTATTCACTAAATGTTAATGAAATGTATAGTTTGTTACATCACTGTTTTTTTTAAACAGTCAATGTTTATTCTATTGTTTAAAATAAATATTACAACTTTTTGTAATTTACTATTTTTTTAATTGTAGCCACATCCATTCGGAATAGAAAGCAATTTAGTGCAAATTAATTGGTTAATTTTTAAAAGAATTACATAAAATTTTCTAAGTGGTACATATATGTACCGGAGGCACGAAAGGGTTAAAAGGAATGTCAGTTAAAGTTTTGAATAATAATTTTAATATTAAAGCATAAAAGCATTAATGTTTAGAAATAATTGATTTTTGAAAAGGTTTAAAATTCAAATCTTTAGAATTAAAAATTTTTCGTACTTTTAACTAATAACTAATTTAAAGAAAAATTGTAGTTAAAAAATCTAAAAAATATTAATTGAATTTAAATGATAAAAATAATTTCAAAGAAGTTAGAGTAACAATATTTTTAAATGTAAACTAATAATTTTAACACTAGGTAATCTTTAATATTTAATTATTATAAAAACATGAAGAAGTCAATCACTTTGAGACGAATACTCGGCTCGGTGAAACTAGCGACCCGCCGGCCGCCAGCCATCAGAAGAATCGGTGACCCTATACGGTTCAATCAACGCAAAAACAACGTACGCTAGCTTTAATTTGGGACCAAGAAATAAAAATTTGGTCTAAAATTGTTCGAGTTATAAATTTTTTTTCGCTTTTTTTCCAATTTTCATTTTTCTGATACGGGCGGGTGGGGACGCTGGCTATCAGAAATTGATTTAAAAAATTTTAAATTGTCACATTTTAAGGAGCAATAATTAAAGGGGAATAAAATAAAAAAATAAAATTAAAAAGGGTTATTGCTTTTTAAAATGTGACAATTCAAAATTTTTTAAATCAATTTTTGATAGCCAGCGTCCCCACCCGCTCGTATCAGAAAAACGAAAATTGAGAAAAAAAATCGAAAAAAAATTCATAACTCTAATAATTTTTGACCAATTTTCTGTTTCTTGGTCACAAATTAAAGGGGGGTAATTGCTTTTTAAAATGTGACAATTCAAAATTTTTTAAATCAATTTCTGATAGCCAGCGTCCCCACCCGCCCGTATCAGAAAAACGAAAATTGGAAAAAAAAAATCGAAAAAAATTCATAACTCGAACAATTTTCGTCCAATTTTTTGTTTTTTGGTCGCAAATTAAAGAGGGATTAATGCTTCTTTTTATTGGACCCATATGAATTTTTTAAAACAATTTTTGAAAGCCAGCGTCCCCACCCGCCCGTATCAGAAAAAACGAAAATTTGGAAAAAAAGTTCAAAAAAATTCATAACTCGAACAATTTTAGACCAAATGTTTATTTCTTGGTCGCAAATTAAAGAGGGATTAATGCTTCTTTTCCTTGGACTAGTAGGAATTTTTTAAATCAATTTCTGATAGCCAGCGTCCCCACCCGCCCGTATCAGAAAAACGAAAATTTGGAAAAATAGTTCAAAAAAAATTCATAACTCGAACAATTTTAGACCAAATGTTTATTTCATGGTCGCAAATTAAAGAGGGATTAATGCTTCTTTTTATTGAACCAATAGGAATTTTTTAAAACAACTTTCGATAGCCAGCGTCCCCACCCGCCCGTATCAGAAAAACGAAAATTTGGAAAAAAAGTTAAAAAAAAATTCATAACTCGAACAATTTTAGACCAAATGTTTATTTCATGGTCGCAAATTAAAGAGGGATTAATGCTTCTTTTCATTGGACCAATAGGAATTTTCTAAAACAATTTTTGATAGCCAGCGTCCCCACCCGCCAGTATCAGAAAAACGAAAATTTGGAAAAAAAGTTCAAAAAAAATTCATAACTCTAACAATTTTAGACCAAATGTTTATTTCATGGTCTCAAATTAAAGAGGGATTAATGCTTCTTTTCATTGGACCAATAAGAATTTTTTAAATTAATTTTTGATAGCCAGCGTTCCCACCCGCCCGTATCAGAAAAACGAAAATTGGAAAAAAAATCGAAAAAAAATTCATAACTTGAATAATTTTTGACCAAATTTTTATTTCTTGGTCACAAATTAAAGGGAGGTTATTGCTTTTTCAAACGTAATAATTAAAAATTTTTTAAATCAATTTTTGATAGCCAGCGTTCCCACCCGCCCGTATCAGAAAAACGAAAATTGGAAAAAATTCATAACTCGAACAATTTTAGACCAAATTTTTTTTATTTGTCCCAAATTAAAGCTAGCGTACGTTGTTTTTGCGTTGATTGAACCGTATAGGGCCACCGTGCTACTATGTGTGTCGGCGCCTATGGATTCTTTTGATGGCTGGCTGCCGGCGGGTCGCTAGTTTCACTGATTTCGAATACTCGGAGTGATTGCCTTCTTCATGTTTTATAATAATATTCTTATAAGTTATTGAATTTCAAAAAGGTTTTAATTTTATATTTTTGAAAATCATAGTTTCCAAGAAAAAATAATAAATAATTATTATTTAATTTTTATAAATTAAAATAAAATTAAATTCATGATTCGAAATTATTTCTGAACACGTTACGCAATTTACTTCAGAGATGTCGACTGACAAATTAAAAGAAGAAGAGATACAACCGGTATTTTCAATAATTAAACATCCACAGGGAAATATAGTCGAGAGATTACACAGAGAGTTATCAAGATTATTCAGAACTCTAACTAAAGGTCGACACAAGCAGTAGTTTTTTAAATAAACGTTTTGTTCAATAAATTTTAATACTCGTAGAATCTTTTTTTTCAGAGTAGAAAAAATATTTTCTCTGTACAGTCAAAATTATTTGCTGATGAAATCTTCTTGAATTGTAATTGGAATAGTTCGTTGAGAATTTTTAATATCATGCTGACCAACAAACAAAGACGAAGGTATTTCTCATTTGTATTAGTATGAACTCTTTTTTTTAATAGGATTTAGAAGAAAAATTATAATACTTTCTTACATGTGATGAGAATGGAAGAAAAATTATTATAGGAAATCTTTGATAAAAAAAAAATAACATTGTGCTGATTAGGAGAAAAGAAATAAGTTGAGATGATTTAATTTTCTTGAAAATTAAATTAATTACAGAAGTATTTCGTAGTTGGGATGTAGAAAATTTCCGAACAGTAGTGAGTATATGAGAATATATTTCCTACCCTACTTTCTCAAGTGTGTTCACCACTCGTCTATAAATCATTTAGACATGCCTCTGCTTTATCGGAAAATTATCTTCCGAAATATTTAACCTTAACAAATTTTTCTTTCAAAAATAATTTCAAACCCACATTTCAAAACTTTCTGTGGAATTTTTTTTTTGATAAAAAATACTACGGTAGAAAAAATGTTTCTGTAGAATATTTTTTCTACCAAAAATATGACAGTAGAAAAAATGTTGCAGTACAAAAAAAGCTGTAAAAAACGTTGCAAAAAAAAATATTAACTGTATAAAAAATATTGTAGGACAAATATACTAATATATTTCAGGACACAAAAAATTTTATAGTATAAAAAATACTGCAGTACAAAAGTATTAAAGTACAAAAAATACTACAGTTGAAAGAAGAGATTTTAGCATAAAAAATAAAAATTATACCTTCTGTATCGAGGTACTAAGAAGTGTAAGTCGGAAATATTTAATGAACTTATTTTAATTTATTAAAATTATAATTAATTATTATAAGAGTATTAGAAATTTTTCAATTAAAAAAATTCGAGAGTGTCTTTTTTTAATTAAATTTATTAATAGTTTTTGAAGAGATTGAATAAAACACTTTTATCGCAAATCTGAAATTAAATAAAAATGGAGAAAAATATTTTTTTAAAAAGTGGAATTATTCTTTCAGACCCTACTTCATTCCGTGGCAGCGCCGCTTCCAGAGTACAAGACCTCAGCGATTATGAAATCCCAATATATCTTAAGCCATTATGGGATTTATAAGACGTGTTGGGATTGGTTAATACTCATAGCAACTTTCTATGTGGCAGTCGTTGTTCCTTACAACGCAAGTTTCATTAATACAGACAGGCCTACCATGGTTAGCGATGTTGTGGTCGAGAGCCTCTTCATTACCGGTAAGTTTTTTCGAAAATTCTCTTCAATTTTTAATCTATAAACAAAAAATCGAAAATTTGTAGAAAAAAAAACACAAATTTTTCCATTTTCTCGCTGTGGCAATATAGTGAATACAAAAATCAGAAATTATCTCTCGTCAACGAAAAAAATAAGTAATTAAAATCTAATGACGCAAAAAAAATAGGTATAATTTCAATGAAACAATTAAATAATTCGAAAAAAATGATTTGTAATTATGGATCGTGCTATTCACAAAGGAAATAAGTGCTTTTGTTAGAAAACCAAAGATTCTACAGCAGAACCGAGCAAATCAGCTTCAAAAGCTCTTTAATTTCCTCTCTGCTAGAATCCTCATGGATTCACCTCTAATTGATGTACCTGGCTTTAAATAGAATCTCTGTGTGACTCTCCGCCATTCAATGATAGTAATTAACATTCTGCCCTCTTCTGTCTGAAATTCTATGCCAGTTTTGTTTTATTTACCCTTCAGTAGTCTAGAATTAAATTTTTTTTTACAAAATTAATAATTATCTAATTTATAAATAATACAAATAATTTACAAGAATTTTTTTTTCCTCCCTGAGGTATTTAACTTTTTTCATCACTGTTGAAAATTGTACGAAAGATATCAACTTAGAAATTAATTCTGAACGTGAATTAATTTGCAATGAATTCTAGTGAATGTTAGATAGAAATTTAAACAATTTTTTTATAGCTATTAATTAATTAAATATTATTAATATCAAAAAGTTATTCATTATATTTTTTCTATTTTGAATTTCGCGCCAAGAGAATTCTTTAAATTTCCGTCTAGAGGGCATGAAAGTTCTCTCACAAACGATATGAAGCAAATTATTAACTATACCATCAAATGTTACGCTCGCGGAACGTGATATTCAATTTATTATTGTTATGCAAATTGCAAAATTTTTTATTTTCAAATAATTTCATAATCAAAATTTAAAAAATTTACTTATTATGTAAATACAAAATTAATTATTACTGTTCATATTTTCAAAAATTTTAATAAAATTTCACAAAACAATTCAATTATTTTCTAAAATTTTAATAAATCCTTCTAAACAATTCAATAATTTTTTTAAATAATAAAATCTTTACAAAAATTCAATTATTTTCAAAACAATTTTAATTCAATTCCTCGGAAGAATTCAATTTTTTTTAAAAAATTTGTAACGCATTTCGAAAAAATTCAATTTTTTTCTAAAATTTTAATAAATCCTTCGAAAAAATTCAATTATTTTTATTCTTCGCCGGAATTCAATTAATTTTATAAATAGTAAAATTCTTTGCAGGAATTAAATTATTTTTAATCCAATTTAAATAAAATTACACGAAAGAATTTAATTATTTTCAAAAATTTCCATAAAATTCAATTTGCAACAAGAATTTAAAATTATTTAAAAATAATTCAATTATTCTCAAAATTTTTTTTTATAAATTCTATATAAAAAATAAAATTTTTTTGAATGCAATATTTAAATATATTCGTCAAAAAATTGGCAGAAATTAATTATTTTCAAAAAATAATAAAATTCTTCTGATAAATTCAATTATTTTGAATTTACTTAATTTTAATAAAATTCTTTAAAGAAATTTAAACATTTTCGAAACAACTTTAATTAAATTTGTTGAAAAAATTTAATTATTTTTAAATATTTCCATAAAATTCTTTATAAAAATTTCATTATTTCTTAGAGTTTTAATAAATTCTTCGAAACAATTCAATTCTTTTTATAAATAGTAAAATTTTTTGCAAAAATTCAATTATTTATTTATTTTCAATTAAGTTTCACGAAAGAATTGAATTTGTTTTATAAATGTTATAAAAGAATTCAATTATTTTTACAAATAGTAAAATCCTTTGCAGAAATTCAATTCTTTTCAAAACAATTTTAATAGAATTCCTCGAAAGAATTTAAATTTTCAAAAATTAACATAAAATTCATTTATTTTCTAAAATTTTAATAAATTCTTCGAAACAATTCAATTATTTTTATAAATAGTAAAATTCTTCGCAAGAATTCAATTATTTTCAATACAATTTTAATAAAAGTTTTCTTCATAAAATTCAATTGCTTTCAAAATTTTCAATTAAAATTATTAAAGAAACTCCATTAGTACAAAAAAAATTCAAAGAAATTCTTCAAAAGTATTTAATTAGGATTTTTAAAAATTTTAATAAAATTCTTCGCAAGAATTCAGTTATTTTGCTAAATAATAAAATTCTTTGAAGGAATTCTATTTTTATCAAATTTTTTGATAAAATTCTTTGCAACTATTCGATGATTTTCAATAGATTAATTGTTATCTAAAATTTAAACTAAAATTCATTTTCAAATCAATTTTTTATTACCAAATTTTTAAATAATTGAATTCTTTTGACGAATTTTAATAAAATTTTTCAAAATAGTTACATTTTTTAAGGAATTCAATTAAAATTGTATTAAAAATAATTGAAATTCTCCGATGAGTTTTATTATTTATGAAAATAATTGAATTATTGAGAAGAAACTTATAAATAATTTAATTCCCGTAAAATTTTTATTATTTATGGAAAAATTATTAAAATGAGGAAAATTTCTGAAAATAATTGGGAATTTTGACAAGAATTTTATTAAAATTTTTGAAAATAATTGAATTTTAAAGAAGAATTTTGTTATTTATAAAGATAAATGGGATTATTTGATAAAATCAGAGAAAATAAAGTGGGAGAAAAAAATTATCTTTTAATTTATTTATTTCCAAAAAATATATATTAATACCTAAATATATATTTTTACTTTTATTTAAAATTTTTGTAGGATTTTTTAATTGGACAGTCGAAAAAGTTATATAATTTCATTAGAAAATTAGACAGAATCTTTTTATAAAAATTCTAGCAATTTTAGTGAATTTGCTTTATTCCGTTTGTGAGAGAATTTTCATGCCATCTAGGTGGCTATTTAAAGAACTGTTTTTGGCGGGAAATTCAAAAATAGGAAAAACAAAATGAATAACTTTTTGAAATTAATAACACTTAACTAATTTATATTTATAAAAAAATAATTGTTCATTAGATTTCTCTATATTTACTAGAATTAGTAATAAATTTTTATTTTTAGTTCAGAAATTTAGAAGTTATAATTCTCAATTAGAATGCAAAAAAACGAAATAAAAATTTGTCTTAAAAATTGATTTTTAAGACGAATTTTTTTTTCGTTTTTTCTGAATTCTAATTGAGAATTAACTTCTGAAATATTTTACCGTATACTTAAAAAAAAGAGTATAGCATGTGTAATTATCAGAAAATTAAAATTTTAATCGGGAATAAAAATGAGAATGTATTTTAGTTTTTAAAGAAATAGTTTTTAAAGAAAGTTAGTCGGAAAGTTTTATGGAATATTTTAAAAATCCTTTACAAGAATGAAAAGAATTTAAAACGTGATTATGAACTCAGAATGAAAGACCTGTTGGAGAATTATTCCCTCGGTATCCAATTGAAAAGTAGAAGTTCTCACTGTCGGAAATTCAGTTAATTAAGTGGTATCTCCTTTTCATTCTCTGATTTCTTTCGAATTTTAATGATTTATTCCCCATCGAGTTCAATTAATTTCGAACGTCGCATTTCAGTTTTATTTTAAAAAAATTCAATTATTTGTAATTTTGTTCTAATTAGAAAAAAAAAATTTTTTGTTTTAAATAGAAAAGTAGCAAAAATAAATAAATTATTTTAGGTTTTCTAAAAACTATAGTCGGTTTCTATGAATTTCTAAATGAAATTCATGGAAGAGCGTAAAAATATTATAGGTACATGTAAAAAAAAGAGACTCGTACAAAAGCTGAGGTGTGAGCTTTTTTTTCCAGATCAACTTGACATAAATACATCGGGTCAAGTTGAACTCTTAATTTTACACATTAAAGCTGAACAGAACAGAAGAAAAGTGACAAAATAATTATTTTCATGGTTTTATAAAGAAAAAGATTTTCTGATTTTTTAACGAAACAAAATGACAAATATAAATTTACGTTATAAAATGTTGAGAATTTTCCCTGCAAGAAAGAAACAAGTGAGTTTGCTTTCTCCCGTCTGACTATTGGTCGATATTTCTACTGAATAACCGTGAACGATTATCCTGCACGAAGTCTCTTTGATCTTCAAACATATGGTAATACATGCGTCCAGCCGGGTTAAACAATTTTTCATTAAATATTAATTTTTATTGTTTAAACTGAAAAGTAAATAAATAATTTAATAAAATAATAATTATTATTTAATTATAAGTTTTTAATAACTGAAATTGTATGAAAATTCTGTCTGTACTAATTTTTATTAAATATATATTTATTAATTAAAAAATGCACCCAGGGAAAAATAAATTTAGTTCGTAGAATACTAAATTATTTATTTATTATTTACGAGACCGAACGCACGCGTGTTTACTTCGCGTTTTAATTAATAATTATTTATGTAATGAATTATAATTTAATTCGATAATATTTAATTTATTCCCTTTTCATTTATTTTAATAACATTAATTTTATTTATTTTACTTATTTCATTTATTTAGCTGAATAAAAAATTGAATTAATACTTTTTTTACGATTAAGAAATTATAAAAAAAAATTGAGTCAAGTTTAATTTTTCCATGACTACTTTTTTGCTATTTTTTTCTCTTTTTAAGCTACATTTTTAAAATTAATTATCGAGTACAAAGCCTGTTATTACAATGAAGTAAAATAAAAAATAACAAATTATCTTGTTTTGAACAATTGGTGATTTGTCTCAATTTGCTTCTCCAGTGACATTTTGGATGTAAACAAAAATGATTTATGTCGAGAAATTGAAAATAAATTGATAATATAAATTTTAAACAATATATGATGTCAATAAGCAAAACCAATGTAGTTTTGAATTTGACAACTTGTACTTTGGTTACTATCAACACATAAAGTGGGTATGTGTGCGGAATGGAAATCCTGCTATCACCCTTTGCAAAGTTCCGGTTTCAGTTTCAAATAGAAATTATCAAACACGTCACGCATGAAAGCGCAATACAGACGAAATTTTAAAATTTGATTCTCAACTGCTCTAATAGTTATTATAATTAATTTCGCCAACAATCGGTATATTATATACAGCAAATGATAAGTCACGTAAAAGAAGACAAGTTTTCAAATAAACATTTTATCATTTTATTTAGGCTCTTGAAAAATACTTTACCTATTTAAAAATCTCCACCCTTTGGTAAAAATCTATAATTTTCAAAAATATTCAAAAATTCAAAAAACCGAAGTTCTTAAAATACAGCATTTTCTCTTCTGTTTTATGGCATTTAGCTTCAATATTTTTGGGCTCTTGAAAAATACTTTACCTATTCAAAAATCTTCACCCTTTGGAAAAAATTCAAAAATTACTAAAAATATTCAAAAATTCAAAAAACCGAATTTCTTAAAATACAGCATTTTTTCTTCTGTTTTATGGCATTTAGCTTCAATATTTTTGTGCTTTTGAAAAATACTTTACCTACTTAAAAATCTCCACCCTTTGGAAAAAATTCAGAAATTACCAAAAATATTCAAAAATTCAAAAAACCGAATTTCTTAAAATACAACATTTTTTCTTCTGTTTTATAGCATTTAGCTTTAAAATTTTTGTGCTTTTAAAAAATACTTTACCAATTCAAAAATCTTCACCATTTGGAAAAAATTCAGAAATTACCAAAAATATTCAAAAATTCAAAAAACCGAATTTCTTAAAATACAGCATTTTTTCTTCTGTTTTATGGCATTTAGCTTCAATATTTTTAAGCTTTTGAAAAATACTTTACCTACTTAAATATCTCCAACCTTTGGAAAAATTCAGAAATTACCAAAAATATTCAAAAATTCAAAAAACCGAATTTCTTAAAATTCAACATTTTTTCTTCTGTTTTATAGCATTTAGCTTTAATATTTTTGTGCTTTTAAAAAATACTTTACCAATTCAAAAATCTTCACCATTTGGAAAAAATTCAGAAATTACCAAAAATATTCAAAAATTCAAAAATCCGAATTTCTTAAAATACAGCATTTTTTCTTCTGTTTTATGGCATTTAGCTTCAATATTTTTGTGCTTTTGAAAAATACTTTACCTACTTTAATATCTCCACCCTTTGGAAAAAATTCAGAAATTACCAAAAATATTCAAAAATTCAAAAAACCGAATTTCTTAAAATACAGCATTTTTTCTTCTGTTTTATAGCATTTAGCTTCAATATTTTTGTGCTTTTGAAAAATACTTTACCTACTTAAAAATCTCCACCCTTTGGAAAAAATTCAGAAATTACCAAAAATATTCAAAAATTCAAAAAACCGAATTTCTTAAAATACAACATTTTTTCTTCTGTTTTATAGCATTTAGCTTGAAAATTTTTGTGCTTTTAAAAAATACTTTACCAATTCAAAAATCTTCACCATTTGGAAAAAATTCAGAAATTACCAAAAATATTCAAAAATTCAAAAAACCGAATTTCTTAAAATACAGCATTTTTTCTTCTGTTTTATGGCATTTAGCTTCAATATTTTTAAGCTTTTGAAAAATACTTTACCTACTTAAATATCTCCAACCTTTGGAAAAATTCAGAAATTACCAAAAATATTCAAAAATTCAAAAAACCGAATTTCTTAAAATTCAACATTTTTTCTTCTGTTTTATAGCATTTAGCTTTAATATTTTTGTGCTTTTAAAAAATACTTTACCAATTCAAAAATCTTCACCATTTGGAAAAAATTCAGAAATTACCAAAAATATTCAAAAATTCAAAAATCCGAATTTCTTAAAATACAGCATTTTTTCTTCTGTTTTATGGCATTTAGCTTCAATATTTTTGTGCTTTTGAAAAATACTTTACCTACTTTAATATCTCCACCCTTTGGAAAAAATTCAGAAATTACCAAAAATATTCAAAAATTCAAAAAACCGAATTTCTTAAAATACAGCATTTTTTCTTCTGTTTTATAGCATTTAGCTTCAATATTTTTGTGCTTTTGAAAAATACTTTACCTACTTAAAAATCTCCACCCTTTGGAAAAAATTCAGAAATTACCAAAAATATTCAAAAATTCAAAAAACCGAATTTCTTAAAATACAACATTTTTTCTTCTGTTTTATAGCATTTAGCTTTAAAATTTTTGTGCTTTTAAAAAATACTTTACCAATTCAAAAATCTTCACCATTTGGAAAAAATTCAGAAATTACCAAAAATATTCAAAAATTCAAAAAACCGAATTTCTTAAAATACAGCATTTTTTCTTCTGTTTTATGGCATTTACCTTCAATATTTTTGTGCTTTTAAAAAATACTTTACCTACTTTAATATCTCCACCCTTTGGAAAAAATTCAGAAATTACCAAAAATATTCAAAAATTCAAAAAACCGAATTTCTTAAAATACAGCATTTTTTCTTCTGTTTTATAGCATTTAGCTTCAATATTTTTGTGCTTTTGAAAAATACTTTACCTACTTAAATATCTCCACCCTCTGGAAATAATTCAGAAATTACCAAAAATATTCAAAAATTCAAAAAACCGAATTTCTTAAAATACAGCATTTTTTCTTCTGTTTTATAGAATTTAGCTTTAATATTTTTGTGCTTTTGAAAAATACTTTATCTACAAAAAAATCTCCACCCTTTGGAAAAAATTCAGAAATTACCAAAAATATTCAAAAATTCAAAAAACCGAATTTCTTAAAATACAACATTTTTTCTTCTGTTTTATAGCATTTAGCTTCAATATTTTTGTGCTTTTAAAAAATACTTTACCTATTCAAAAATCTTCACCCTTTGGAAAAAATTCAAAAATTACCAAAAATATTCAAAAATTCAAAAAACCGAATTTCTTAAAATACAGCATTTTTTCTTCTGTTTTATAGTATTTAGCTTAAATATTTTTGTGCTTTTGAAAAATACTTTACCTACTTAAAAATCTTAACCCTTTGGAAAAAATTCAAAAATTACCAAAAATATTCAAAAATTCAAAAAACCGAATTTCTTAAAATACAGCATTTTTTCTTCTGTTTTATAGCATTTAGCTTCAATATTTTTGTGCTTTTAAAAAATGCTTTACCTATTCAAAAATCTTCACCCTTTGGAAAAAATTCAAAAATTACCAAAAATATTCAAAAATTCAAAAAACCGAATTTCTTAAAATACAGCATTTTTTCTTCTGTTTTATAGTATTTAGCTTAAATATTTTTGTGCTTTTGAAAAATACTTTACCTACTTAAAAATCTTAACCCTTTGGAAAAAATTCAAAAATTACCAAAAATATTCAAAAATTCAAAAAACCGAATTTCTTAAAATACAACATTTTTTCTTCTGTTTTATAGCATTTAGCTTCAATATTTTTGTGCTTTTAAAAAATACTTTACCTATTCAAAAATCTTCATCCTTTGGAAAAAATTCAAAAATTACCAAAAATTATTTAAAAATTCAACAAACCGAATTTTTTAAAATACAGCATTTTTTCTTCTCTTTTATAGCATTTAGCTTCAATATTTTTCTGCTTTTGAAAAATACTTTACCTACTTAAAAATCTCCACCCTTTGGAAAAAATTCAGAAATTACCATAAATATTCAAAAATCCAAAAACCGAATTTCTTAAAATACAGCATTTTTTCTTCTGATTTATAGCATTTAGCTTTAATATTTTTGTGCTTTTAAAAAATACTTTACGTATTCAAAAATCTTCACCCTTTGGAAAAAATTCAGAAATTACCAAAAATATTCAAAAATTCAAAAAACCGAATTTCTTAAAATACAGAATTTTTTCTTCTGTTTTATAGCATTTAGCTTCAATATTTTTGTGCTTTTGAAAAATACTTTACCTACTTAAAAATCTCCACCCTTTGGAAAAAATTCAGAAATTACCAAAAATATTCAAAAATTCAAAAAACCGAATTTCTTAAAATACAACATTTTTTCTTCTGTTTTATAGCATTTAGCTTTAAAATTTTTGTGCTTTTAAAAAATACTTTACCAATTCAAAAATCTTCACCATTTGGAAAAAATTCAGAAATTACCAAAAATATTCAAAAATTCAAAAAACCGAATTTCTTAAAATACAGCATTTTTTCTTCTGTTTTATGGCATTTACCTTCAATATTTTTGTGCTTTTAAAAAATACTTTACCTACTTTAATATCTCCACCCTTTGGAAAAAATTCAGAAATTACCAAAAATATTCAAAAATTCAAAAAACCGAATTTCTTAAAATACAGCATTTTTTCTTCTGTTTTATAGCATTTAGCTTCAATATTTTTGTGCTTTTGAAAAATACTTTACCTACTTAAAAATCTCCACCCTTTGGAAAAAATTCAGAAATTACCAAAAATATTCAAAAATTCAAAAAACCGAATTTCTTAAAATACAACATTTTTTCTTCTGTTTTATAGCATTTAGCTTGAAAATTTTTGTGCTTTTAAAAAATACTTTACCAATTCAAAAATCTTCAACATTTGGAAAAAATTCAGAAATTACCAAAAATATTCAAAAATTCAAAAAACCGAATTTCTTAAAATACAGCATTTTTTCTTCTGTTTTATGGCATTTAGCTTCAATATTTTTAAGCTTTTGAAAAATACTTTACCTACTTAAATATCTCCAACCTTTGGAAAAATTCAGAAATTACCAAAAATATTCAAAAATTCAAAAAACCGAATTTCTTAAAATTCAACATTTTTTCTTCTGTTTTATATCATTTAGCTTTAATATTTTTGTGCTTTTAAAAAATACTTTACCAATTCAAAAATCTTCACCATTTGGAAAAAATTCAGAAATTACCAAAAATATTCAAAAATTCAAAAATCCGAATTTCTTAAAATACAGCATTTTTTCTTCTGTTTTATGGCATTTAGCTTCAATATTTTTGTGCTTTTGAAAAATACTTTACCTACTTTAATATCTCCACCCTTTGGAAAAAATTCAGAAATTACCAAAAATATTCAAAAATTCAAAAAACCGAATTTCTTAAAATACAGCATTTTTTCTTCTGTTTTATAGCATTTAGCTTCAATATTTTTGTGCTTTTGAAAAATACTTTACCTACTTAAAAATCTCCACCCTTTGGAAAAAATTCAGAAATTACCAAAAATATTCAAAAATTCAAAAAACCGAATTTCTTAAAATTCAACATTTTTTCTTCTGTTTTATAGCATTTAGCTTTAATATTTTTGTGCTTTTAAAAAATACTTTACCAATTCAAAAATCTTCACCATTTCGAAAAAATTCAGAAATTACCAAAAATATTCAAAAATTCAAAAATCCGAATTTCTTAAAATACAGCATTTTTTCTTCTGTTTTATGGCATTTAGCTTCAATATTTTTGTGCTTTTGAAAAATACTTTACCTACTTTAATATCTCCACCCTTTGGAAAAAATTCAGAAATTACCAAAAATATTCAAAAATTCAAAAAACCGAATTTCTTAAAATACAGCATTTTTTCTTCTGTTTTATAGCATTTAGCTTCAATATTTTTGTGCTTTTGAAAAATACTTTACCTACTTAAAAATCTCCACCCTTTGGAAAAAATTCAGAAATTACCAAAAATATTCAAAAATTCAAAAAACCGAATTTCTTAAAATACAACATTTTTTCTTCTGTTTTATAGCATTTAGCTTTAAAATTTTTGTGCTTTTAAAAAATACTTTACCAATTCAAAAATCTTCACCATTTGGAAAAAATTCAGAAATTACCAAAAATATTCAAAAATTCAAAAAACCGAATTTCTTAAAATACAGCATTTTTTCTTCTGTTTTATGGCATTTACCTTCAATATTTTTGTGCTTTTAAAAAATACTTTACCTACTTTAATATCTCCACCCTTTGGAAAAAATTCAGAAATTACCAAAAATATTCAAAAATTCAAAAAACCGAATTTCTTAAAATACAGCATTTTTTCTTCTGTTTTATAGCATTTAGCTTCAATATTTTTGTGCTTTTGAAAAATACTTTACCTACTTAAATATCTCCACCCTCTGGAAATAATTCAGAAATTACCAAAAATATTCAAAAATTCAAAAAACCGAATTTCTTAAAATACAGCATTTTTTCTTCTGTTTTATAGAATTTAGCTTTAATATTTTTGTGCTTTTGAAAAATACTTTATCTACAAAAAAATCTCCACCCTTTGGAAAAAATTCAGAAATTACCAAAAATATTCAAAAATTCAAAAAACCGAATTTCTTAAAATACAACATTTTTTCTTTTGTTTTATAGCATTTAGCTTCAATATTTTTGTGCTTTTAAAAAATACTTTACCTATTCAAAAATCTTCACCCTTTGGAAAAAATTCAAAAATTACCAAAAATATTCAAAAATTCAAAAAACCGAATTTCTTAAAATACAGCATTTTTTCTTCTGTTTTATAGTATTTAGCTTAAATATTTTTGTGCTTTTGAAAAATACTTTACCTACTTAAAAATCTTAACCCTTTGGAAAAAATTCAAAAATTACCAAAAATATTCAAAAATTCAAAAAACCGAATTTCTTAAAATACAACATTTTTTCTTCTGTTTTATAGCATTTAGCTTCAATATTTTTGTGCTTTTAAAAAATACTTTACCTATTCAAAAATCTTCATCCTTTGGAAAAAATTCAAAAATTACCAAAAATTATTTAAAAATTCAACAAACCGAATTTTTTAAAATACAGCATTTTTTCTTCTCTTTTATAGCATTTAGCTTCAATATTTTTCTGCTTTTGAAAAATACTTTACCTACTTAAAAATCTCCACCCTTTGGAAAAAATTCAGAAATTACCATAAATATTCAAAAATCCAAAAACCGAATTTCTTAAAATACAGCATTTTTTCTTCTGATTTATAGCATTTAGCTTTAATATTTTTGTGCTTTTAAAAAATACTTTACGTATTCAAAAATCTTCACCCTTTGGAAAAAATTCAAAAATTACCAAAAATATTCAAAAATTCAAAAAACCGAATTTCTTAAAATACAGCATTTTTTCTTCTGTTTTATAGTATTTAGCTTAAATATTTTTGTGCTTTTGAAAAATACTTTACCTACTTAAAAATCTTAACCCTTTGGAAAAAATTCAAAAATTACCAAAAATATTCAAAAATTCAAAAAACCGAATTTCTTAAAATACAGCATTTTTTCTTCTGTTTTATAGCATTTAGCTTCAATATTTTTGTGCTTTTAAAAAATGCTTTACCTATTCAAAAATCTTCACCCTTTGGAAAAAATTCAAAAATTACCAAAAATATTCAAAAATTCAAAAAACCGAATTTCTTAAAATACAGCATTTTTTCTTCTGTTTTATAGTATTTAGCTTAAATATTTTTGTGCTTTTGAAAAATACTTTACCTACTTAAAAATCTTAACCCTTTGGAAAAAATTCAAAAATTACCAAAAATATTCAAAAATTCAAAAAACCGAATTTCTTAAAATACAACATTTTTTCTTCTGTTTTATAGCATTTAGCTTCAATATTTTTGTGCTTTTAAAAAATACTTTACCTATTCAAAAATCTTCATCCTTTGGAAAAAATTCAAAAATTACCAAAAATTATTTAAAAATTCAACAAACCGAATTTCTTAAAATACAGCATTTTTTCTTCTCTTTTATAGCATTTAGCTTCAATATTTTTCTGCTTTTGAAAAATACTTTACCTACTTAAAAATCTCCACCCTTTGGAAAAAATTCAGAAATTACCATAAATATTCAAAAATCCAAAAACCGAATTTCTTAAAATACAGCATTTTTTCTTCTGATTTATAGCATTTAGCTTTAATATTTTTGTGCTTTTAAAAAATACTTTACGTATTCAAAAATCTTCACCCTTTGGAAAAAATTCAAAAATTACCAAAAATATTCAAAAATTCAAAAAACCGAATTTCTTAAAATACAGCATTTTTTCTTCTGTTTTATGGCATTTAGCTTTAATATTTTTGTGCTTTTGAAAAATACTTTACCTATTCAAAAATCTTCACCCTTTGGAAAAAATTCAAAAATTACCAAAAATATTCAAAAATTCAAAAAACCGAATTTCTGAAAATACAACATTTTTTCTTCTGTTTTATAGCATTTAGCTTCAATATTTTTATGCTTTTAAAAAATACTTTACCTTTTAAAAAATCTTCACCCTTTAGGAAAAAATTTAAAAATTACCAAAAATATTCAAAAATTCAAAAAACCGAATTTCTTAAAATACAGCATTTTTTCTTCTGTTTTATGGCATTTAGCTTCAATATTTTTGAGCTTTTAAAAAATACTTTACTAATTTAAAAATCTTCACCCTTTAGGAAAAAATTCAAAAATTACCAAAAATATTCAAAAATACAAAAAACCGAATTTCTTAAAATACAACATTTTTGCTTCCTCATGAGGAAGCTTTGCATTGGTGACGATTTTCAATTTTTCAAAACAAGGTTATATGGACTCATTTTCATCTAGAACATATGTATATTCAATTATGAGCAAATGTCCAGATATATGTGTGTGTATGTATGTGTGTATGTGTGTGTATGTGTGTGTGTGTGTATGTCACAAAAATTGTGTACAAATTATCTCAGACAAATTTTGATGGATTGTCCTGAAATTTTGCAGGTTTATTGCAGTCATTAATACCTGAAATCTGACACAAGGATTTTCAAAAATATGTACAAAATTTTTTTTTATACAATTTTTTTAAAATTCAGAAAATTTTTTTTTTTGTATTTTCTGAAATAATTTTTTTATTTGTTAATATTTTTATTAATTATTCTCAAAATTACATTCCTGGCAAGAAAACGAATCGATTGATGTATACAAAGTATATATTTTATCAAAATTTATAAAATTAATAAATATTTTTCTTTTTCACAAAAAATTCAAATTTGGTATTTTTTTCATAATTAATTTAATATTAATATTAATATTTTGAAATGATTATTCTATCATAAAATAGAAGCATTTGGCAAATGAAAGTGTAAATTTCACCAAATATTTATACAACAACTTATAAATGATTTATATAATTTTATTTTTAACCAATCTTCTGGACGAACCCTTTTGTACATAATTTTTCAAAAGTTTGCAAAACCGCAATTTTTATATATTGAGGAAACTTAATGGTCATAAAATTTTTTAGTAGTAGCACCATCACCCGTACGCCATCAGACAATCAAAATTTGGTAAAAACGAAGATAAAAATTTATTTGTTCCAAATTTATCAATTCTAATCATCTGAAAATTACCAGAGTTCTAGTAGGGACTGAACCCTACAAAATCCTGAAGAATAGAGAATTTTATTTCAATTTTTTAGAAGGAGCAGGTCCACCAGTACGCCAACAGACAATCAAAATTTGGTAAAAACGAAGATAAAAATTTATTTCTTCCAAATTTATCAATTCTAATCATCTAAAAATTACTAGAGTTCTAGTAGGGACTGAACCCTACAAAATCCTGAAGAATAGAGAATTTTATTTCAATTTTTTAGAAGTAGCACCATCACCCGTACGCCATCAGACAATCAAAATTTGGTAAAAACGAAGATAAAAATTTATTTCTTCCAAATTCATCAATTCTAATCATCTGAAAATTACCAGAGTTCTAGTAGGGACTGAACCCTACAAAATCCTGAAGAATGGAGAATTTTATTTCAATTTTTTAGAAGTAGCAGGTCCACCCGTACGCCATCAGACATTCAAAATTTGGTAAAAACGAAGATAAAAATTTATTTCTTTCAAATTTATCAATTCTAATCGTCTAAAAATTACCAGAATTCTAGTAGGGACTGAACCCTACAAAATCCTGAAGAATAGAGAATTTTATTTCAATTTTTTAGTAGTAGCACCATCACCCGTACGCCATCAGACTATCAAAATTTGGTAAAAACGAAGATAAAAATTTATTTCTTCCAAATTTATCAATTCTAATCATCTGAAAATTACCAGAGTTCTAGTAGCGACTGAACCCAACAAAATCTTGAAGAATAGAGAATTTTATTTCAATTTTTTAGAAGGAGCAGGTCCACCCGTACGCCATCAGACATTCAAAATTTGGTAAAAACGAAGATAAAAATTTATTTCTTCCAAACTTATCAATTCTAATCATCTGAAAATTACCAGAGTTCTAGTAGGGACTGAAACCTAAAAAATCCTGAAGAATAGAGAATTTTATTTCAATTTTTTAGTAGTAGCACCATCACCCGTACGCCATCAGACAATCAAAATTTGGTAAAAACGAAGATAAAAATTTATTTCTTTCAAATTTATTAATTCTAATCGTCTAAAAATTACCAGAGTTCTAGTAGGGACTGAACCCTACAAAATCCTGAAGAATAAAGAATTTTATTTCAATTTTTTAGTAGTAGCACCATCACCCGTACGCCATCAGACTATCAAAATTTGGTAAAAACGAAGATAAAAATTTATTTCTTCCAAATTTATCAATTCTAATCATCTGAAAATTACCAGAGTTCTAGTAGCGACTGAACCCTACAAAATCCTGAAGAATAGAGAATTTTATTTCAATTTTTTAGAAGGAGCAGGTCCACCCGTACGCCATCAGACAATCAAAATTTGGTAAAAACGAAGATAAAAATTTATTTCTTTCAAATTTATCAATTGTAATCATCTAAAAATTACCAGAGTTCTAGTAGGGACTGAAACCTAAAAAATCCTGAAGAATAGAGAATTTTATTTCAATTTTTTAGTAGTAGCACCATCACCCGAACGCCATCAGACAATCAAAATTTGGTAAAAACGAAGATAAAAATTTATTTCTTTCAAATTTATCAATTCTAATCATCTAAAAATTACCAGAGTTCTAGTAGGGACTAAAACCTAAAAAATCCTGAAGAATAGAGAATTTTATTTCAATTTTTTAGTAGTAGCACAATCACCCGTACGCCATCAGACAATCAAAATTTGGTAAAAACGAAGATAAAAATTTATTTCTTCCAAATTTATCAATTCTAATCATCTAAAAATTACCAGAGTTCTGGTAGAGACTGAAACCTAAAAAATCCTGAAGAATAGAGAATTTTATTTCAATTTTTTAGTAGTAGCACCATCACCCGTACGCCATTAGACAATCAAAATTTGGTAAAAACGAAGATAAAAATTTATGTCTTTCAAATTTATCAATTCTAATTATCTAAAAATTACCAGAGTTCTAGTAGAGACTGAAACCTAAAAAATCCTGAAGAATAGAGAATTTTATTTCAATTTTTTAGTAGTAGCACCATCACCCGAACGCCATCAGACAATCAAAATTTGGTAAAAACGAAGATAAAAATTTATTTCTTTTAAATTTATCAATTCTAATCATCTAAAAATTACCAGAGTTCTAGTAGGGACTGAAACCTAAAAAATCCTGAAGAATAGAGAATTTTATTTCAATTTTTTAGTAGTAGCACCATCACCCGTACGCCATCAGACAATCAAAATTTGGTAAAAACGAAGATAAAAATTTATTTCTTCCAAATTTATCAATTCTAATCATCTAAAAATTACCAGAGTTCTAGTAGGGACTGAAATTTAAAAAATCCTGAAGAATAGAGAATTTTATTTCAATTTTTTAGTAGTAGCACCATCACCCGTACGCCATCAGACAATCAAAATTTGGTAAAAACGAAGATAAAAATTTATTTCTTCCAAATTCATCAATTCTAATCATCTGAAAATTACCAGAGTTCTAGTAGGGACTGAACTCTACAAAATCCTGAAGAATAGAGAATTTTATTTCAATTTTTTAGAAGTAGCAGGTCCACCCGTACGCCATCAGACATTTAAAATTTGGTAAAAACGAAGATAAAAATTTATTTCTTCCAAATTTATCAATTCTAATCATCTGAAAATTACCAGAGTTCTAGTAGGGACTGAAACCTAAAAAATCCTGAAGAATAGAGAATTTTATTTTAATTTTTTAGTAGTAGCACCATCACCCGTACGCCATCAGACAATCAAAATTTGGTAAAAACGAAGATAAAAATTTATTTCTTCCAAATTCATCAATTCTAATCATCTGAAAATTACCAGAGTTCTAGTAGGGACTGAACCCTACAAAATCCTGAAGAATAGAGAATTTTATTTTAATTTTTTAGTAGTAGCAGGTCCACCCGTACGCCATCAGACAATCAAAATTTGGTAAAAACGAAGATAAAAATTTATTTCTTTCAAATTTATCAATTCTAATCATCTAAAAATTACCAGAGTTCTAGTAGGGACTGAAACCTAAAAAATCCTGAAGAATAGAGAATTTTATTTCAATTTTTTAGTAGTAGCACCATCACCCGAACGCCATCAGACAATCAAAATTTGGTAAAAACGAAGATAAAAATTTATTTCTTTCAAATTTATCAATTCTAATCATCTAAAAATTACCAGAGTTCTAGTAGGGACTGAACCCAACAAAATCCTGAAGAATAGAGAATTTTATTTCAATTTTTTAGAAGGAGCAGGTCCACCCGTACGCCATCAGACAATCAAAATTTGGTAAAAACGAAGATAAAAATTTATTTCTTTCAAATTTATCAATTCTAATCATCTGAAAATTACCAGAGTTCTAGTAGGGACTGAACCCTACAAAATCCTGAAGAATAGAGAATTTTATTTCAATTTTTTAGTAGTAGCACCATCACCCGTACGCCATCAGACTATCAAAATTTGGTAAAAACGAAGATAAAAATTTATTTCTTCCAAATTTATCAATTCTAATCATCTGAAAATTACCAGAGTTCTAGTAGGGACTGAACCCTACAAAATCCTGAAGAATAGAGAATTTTATTTCAATTTTTTAGAAGTAGCAGGTCCACCCGTACGCCATCAGACAATCAAAATTTGGTAAAAACGAAGATAAAAATTTATTTCTTTCAAATTTATCAATTCTAATCATCTAAAAATTACCAGAGTTCTAGTAGGGACTGAAACCTAAAAAATCCTGAAGAATAGAGAATTTTATTTCAATTTTTTAGTAGTAGCACCATCACCCGAACGCCATCAGACAATCAAAATTTGGTAAAAACGAAGATAAAAATTTATTTCTTTCAAATTTATCAATTCTAATCATCTAAAAATTACCAGAGTTCTAGTAGGGACTGAACCCAACAAAATCCTGAAGAATAGAGAATTTTATTTCAATTTTTTAGAAGGAGCAGGTCCACCCGTACGCCATCAGACAATCAAAATTTGGTAAAAACGAAGATAAAAATTTATTTCTTTCAAATTTATCAATTCTAATCATCTGAAAATTACCAGAGTTCTAGTAGGGACTAAACCCTACAAAATCCTGAAGAATAGAAAATTTTATTTCAATTTTTTAGAAGTAGCAGGTCCACCCGTACGCCATCAGACAATCAAAATTTGGTAAAAACGAAGATAAAAATTTATTTCTTCCAAATTTATCAATTCTAATCATCTGAAAATTACCAGAGTTCTAGTAGGGACTGAACCCTACAAAATCCTGAAGAATAGAGAATTTTATTTCAATTTTTTAGAAGTAGCAGGTCCACCCGTACGCCATCAGACAATCAAAATTTGGTAAAAACGAAGATAAAAATTTATTTCTTTCAAATTTATCAATTCTAATCATCTAAAAATTACCAGAGTTCTAGTAGGGACTAAAACCTAAAAAATCCTGAAGAATAGAGAATTTTATTTCAATTTTTTAGAAGTAGCAGGTCCACCCGTACGCCATCAGACAATCAAAATTTGGTAAAAACGAAGATAAAAATTTATTTCTTTCAAATTTATCAATTCTAATCATCTAAAAATTACCAGAGTTCTAGTAGGGACTGAAACCTAAAAAATCTTAAAGAATAGAGAATTTTATTTCAATTTTTTAGTAGTAGCACCATCACCCGTACGCCATCAGACAATCAAAATTTGGTAAAAACGAAGATAAAAATTTATTTCTTCCAAATTTATCAATTCTAATCATCTGAAAATTACCAGAGTTCTAGTAGGGACTGAACCCTACAAAATCCTGAAGAATAGAGAATTTTATTTCAATTTTTTAGTAGTAGCACCATCACCCGTACGCCAACAGACAATCAAAATTTGGTAAAAACGAAGATAAAAATTTATTTCTTTCAAATTTATCAATTCTAATCGTCTAAAAATTACCAAAGTTCTAGTAGGGACTGAAACCTAAAAAATCCTGAAAAATAGAGAATTTTATTTCAATTTTTTAGTAGTAGCACCATCACCCGTACGCCATCAGACTATCAAAATTTGGTAAAAACGAAGATAAAAATTTATTTCTTCCAAATTTATCAATTCTAATCATCTGAAAATTACCAGAGTTCTAGTAGCGACTGAACCCTACAAAATCCTGAAGAATAGAGAATTTTATTTCAATTTTTTAGAAGGAGCAGGTCCACCCGTACGCCATCAGACAATCAAAATTTGGTAAAAACGAAGATAAAAATTTATTTCTTTCAAATTTATCAATTCTAATCGTCTAAAAATTACCAGAATTCTAGTAGGGACTGAACCCTACAAAATCCTGAAGAATAGAGAATTTTATTTCAATTTTTTAGAAGGAGCAGGTCCACCCGTACGCCATCAGACAATCAAAATTTGGTAAAAACGAAGATAAAAATTTATTTCTTTCAAATTTATCAATTCTAATCGTCTAAAAATTACCAGAATTCTAGTAGGGACTGAACCCTACAAAATCCTGAAGAATAGAGAATTTTATTTCAATTTTTTAGTAGTAGCACCATCACCCGTACGCCATCAGACAATCAAAATTTGGTAAAAACGAAGATAAAAATTTATTTCTTCCAAATTCATCAATTCTAATCATCTGAAAATTACCAGAGTTCTAGTAGGGACTGAATTCTACAAAATCCTGAAGAATAGAGAATTTTATTTCAATTTTTTAGTAGTAGCAGGTCCACCCGTACGCCATCAGACATTCAAAATTTGGTAAAAACGAAGATAAAAATTTATTTCTTTCAAATTTATCAATTCTAATCGTCTAAAAATTACCAGAATTCTAGTAGGGACTGAACCCTACAAAATCCTGAAGAATAGAGAATTTTATTTCAATTTTTTAGTAGTAGCACCATCACCCGTACGCCATCAGACTATCAAAATTTGGTAAAAACGAAGATAAAAATTTATTTCTTCCAAATTTATCAATTCTAATCATCTGAAAATTACCAGAGTTCTAGTAGCGACTGAACCCTACAAAATCCTGAAGAATAGAGAATTTTATTTCAATTTTTTAGAAGTAGCAGGTCCACCCGTACGCCATCAGACAATCAAAATTTGGTAAAAACGAAGATAAAAATTTATTTCTTTCAAATTTATCAATTCTAATCATCTAAAAATTACCAGAGTTCTAGTAGGGACTGAAACCTAAAAAATCCTGAAGAATAGAGAATTTTATTTCAATTTTTTAGTAGTAGCACCATCACCCGAACGCCATCAGACAATCAAAATTTGGTAAAAACGAAGATAAAAATTTATTTCTTTCAAATTTATCAATTATAATCATCTAAAAATTACCAGAGTTCTAGTAGGGACTAAAACCTAAAAAATCCTGAAGAATAGAGAATTTTATTTCAATTTTTTAGTAGTAGCACAATCACCCGTACGCCATCAGACAATCAAAATTTGGTAAAAACGAAGATAAAAATTTATTTCTTTCAAATTTATTAATTCTAATCGTCTAAAAATTACCAGAGTTCTAGTAGGGACTGAACCCTACAAAATCCTGAAGAATAGAGAATTTTATTTCAATTTTTTAGAAGTAGCAGGTCCACCCGTACGCCATCAGACATTCAAAATTTGGTAAAAACGAAGATAAAAATTTATTTCTTCCAAACTTATCAATTCTAATCATCTGAAAATTACCAGAGTTCTAGTAGGGACTGAAACCTAAAAAATCCTGAAGAATAGAGAATTTTATTTCAATTTTTTAGTAGTAGCACCATCACCCGTACGCCATCAGACAATCAAAATTTGGTAAAAACGAAGATAAAAATTTATTTCTTCCAAATTCATCAATTCTAATCATCTGAAAATTACCAGAGTTCTAGTAGGGACTGAACCCTACAAAATCCTGAAGAATAGAGAATTTTATTTCAATTTTTTAGTAGTAGCAGGTCTACCCGTACGCCATCAGACAATCAAAATTTGGTAAAAACGAAGATAAAAATTTATTTCTTTCAAATTTATCAATTCTAATCATCTGAAAATTACCAGAGTTCTAGTAGGGACTGAACCCTACAAAATCCTGAAGAATAGAGAATTTTATTTCAATTTTTTAGAAGTAGCAGGTCCACCCGTACGCCATCAGACAATCAAAATTTGGTAAAAACGAAGATAAAAATTTATTTCTTTCAAATTTATCAATTCTAATCGTCTAAAAATTACCAGAATTCTAGTAGGGACTGAACCCTACAAAATCCTGAAGAATAGAGAATTTTATTTCAATTTTTTAGTAGTAGCACCATCACCCGTACGCCATCAGACTATCAAAATTTGGTAAAAACGAAGATAAAAATTTATTTCTTCCAAATTTATCAATTCTAATCATCTGAAAATTACCAGAGTTCTAGTAGCGACTGAACCCTACAAAATCCTAAAGAATAGAGAATTTTATTTCAATTTTTTAGAAGGAGCAGGTCCACCCGTACGCCATCAGACAATCAAAATTTGGTAAAAACGAAGATAAAAATTTATTTCTTTCAAATTTATCAATTCTAATCGTCTAAAAATTACCAGAATTCTAGTAGGGACTGAACCCTACAAAATCCTGAAGAATAGAGAATTTTATTTCAATTTTTTAGAAGTAGCAGGTCCACCCGTACGCCATCAGACAATCAAAATTTGGTAAAAACGAAGATAAAAATTTATTTCTTTCAAATTTATCAATTCTAATCATCTAAAAATTACCAGAGTTCTAGTAGGGACTGAAACCTAAAAAATCCTGAAGAATAGAGAATTTTATTTCAATTTTTTAGTAGTAGCACCATCACCCGAACGCCATCAGACAATCAAAATTTGGTAAAAACGAAGATAAAAATTTATTTCTTCCAAATTTATCAATTCTAATCATCTAAAAATTACCAGAGTTCTAGTAGGGACTGAACCCTACAAAATCCTGAAGAATAGAGAATTTTATTTCAATTTTTTAGAAGTAGCAGGTCCACCCGTACGCCATCAGACAATCAAAATTTGGTAAAAACGAAGATAAAAATTTATTTCTTTCAAATTTATCAATTCTAATCGTCTAAAAATTACCAGAATTCTAGTAGGGACTGAACCCTACAAAATCCTGAAGAATAGAGAATTTTATTTCAATTTTTTAGTAGTAGCACCATCACCCGAACGCCATCAGACAATCAAAATTTGGTAAAAACGAAGATAAAAATTTATTTCTTTTAAATTTATCAATTCTAATCATCTAAAAATTACCAGAGTTCTAGTAGGGACTGAAACCTAAAAAATCCTGAAGAATAGAGAATTTTATTTCAATTTTTTAGTAGTAGCACCATCACCCGTACGCCATCAGACAATCAAAATTTGGTAAAAACGAAGATAAAAATTTATTTCTTCCAAATTTATCAATTCTAATCATCTAAAAATTACCAGAGTTCTAGTAGGGACTGAACCCTACAAAATCCTGAAGAATAGAGAATTTTATTTCAATTTTTTAGTAGTAGCACCATCACCCGTACGCCAACAGACAATCAAAATTTGGTAAAAACGAAGATAAAAATTTATTTCTTTCAAATTTATTAATTCTAATCGTCTAAAAATTACCAGAGTTCTAGTAGGGACTAAAACCTAAAAAATCCTGAAGAAAAAAGAATTTTATTTCAATTTTTTAGAAGTAGCACCATCACCCGAACGCCATCAGACAATCAAAATTTGGTAAAAACGAAGATAAATATTTATTTCTTCCAAATTTATCAATTCTAATCATCTAAAAATTACTAGAGTTCTAGTAGGGACTGAACCCTACAAAATCCTGAAGAATAGAGAATTTTATTTCAATTTTTTAGAAGTAGCAGGTCCACCAGTACGCCAACAGACAATCAAAATTTGGTAAAAACGAAGATAAAAATTTATTTCTTTCAAATTTATCAATTCTAATCGTCTAAAAATTACCAAAGTTCTAGTAGGGACTGAAATTTAAAAAATCCTGAAGAATAGAGAATTTTATTTCAATTTTTTAGTAGTAGCACCATCACCCGTACGCCATCAGACAATCAAAATTTGGTAAAAACGAAGATAAAAATTTATTTCTTCTAAATTCATCAATTCTAATCATCTGAAAATTACCAGAGTTCTAGTAGGGACTGAACCCTACAAAATCCTGAAGAATAGAGAATTTTATTTCAATTTTTTAGAAGGAGCAGGTCCACCAGTACGCCAACAGACAATCAAAATTTGGTAAAAACGAAGATAAAAATTTATTTCTTTCAAATTTATCAATTCTAATCGTCTAAAAATTACCAAAGTTCTAGTAGGGACTGAAACCTAAAAAATCCTGAAAAATAGAGAATTTTATTTCAATTTTTTAGAAGGAGCAGGTCCACCAGTACGCCAACAGACAATCAAAATTTGGTAAAAACGAAGATAAAAATTTATTTCTTTCAAATTTATTAATTCTAATCGTCTAAAAATTACCAGAGTTCTAGTAGGGACTAAAACCTAAAAAATCCTAAAGAAAAAAGAATTTTATTTCAATTTTTTAGAAGTAGCACCATCACCCGAACGCCATCAGACAATCAAAATTTGGTAAAAACGAAGATAAATATTTATTTCTTCCAAATTTATCAATTCTAATCATCTAAAAATT
Source organism: Leptopilina syphax (assembly GCA_032872505.1). Lineage (NCBI taxonomy): Eukaryota > Metazoa > Arthropoda > Insecta > Hymenoptera > Figitidae > Leptopilina > Leptopilina syphax. The sequence goes on along the minus strand of CM065468.1, from coordinate 18,994,724 downwards.
ACTAGAGTTCTAGTAGGGACTGAACTCTACAAAATCCTGAAGAATAGAGAATTTTATTTCAATTTTTTAGAAGTAGCAGGTCCACCCGTACGCCATCAGACATTCAAAATTTGGTAAAAACGAAGATAAAAATTTATTTCTTCCAAATTTATCAATTCTAATCATCTGAAAATTACCAGAGTTCTAGTAGGGACTGAAACCTAAAAAATCCTAAAGAATAGAGAATTTTATTTCAATTTTTTAGTAGTAGCACCATCACCCGTACGCCATCAGACAATCAAAATTTGGTAAAAACGAAGATAAAAATTTATTTCTTTCAAATTTATCAATTCTAATCATCTAAAAATTACCAGAGTTCTAGTAGGGACTAAAACCTAAAAAATCCTGAAGAATAGAGAATTTTATTTCAATTTTTTAGAAGTAGCAGGTCCACCCGTACGCCATCAGACAATCAAAATTTGGTAAAAACGAAGATAAAAATTTATTTCTTTCAAATTTATCAATTCTAATCATCTAAAAATTACCAGAGTTCTAGTAGGGACTGAAACCTAAAAAATCCTAAAGAATAGAGAATTTTATTTCAATTTTTTAGTAGTAGCACCATCACCCGAACGCCATCAGACAATCAAAATTTGGTAAAAACGAAGATAAAAATTTATTTCTTTCAAATTTATCAATTCTAATCATCTAAAAATTACCAGAGTTCTAGTAGGGACTAAAACCTAAAAAATCCTGAAGAATAGAGAATTTTATTTCAATTTTTTAGAAGTAGCAGGTCCACCCGTACGCCATCAGACAATCAAAATTTGGTAAAAACGAAGATAAAAATTTATTTCTTTCAAATTTATCAATTCTAATCATTTAAAAATTACCAGAGTTCTAGTAGGGACTGAAACCTAAAAAATCCTAAAGAATAGAGAATTTTATTTCAATTTTTTAGTAGTAGCACCATCACCCGAACGCCATCAGACAATCAAAATTTGGTAAAAACGAAGATAAAAATTTATTTCTTTCAAATTTATCAATTCTAATCATCTAAAAATTACCAGAGTTCTAGTAGGGACTAAAACCTAAAAAATCCTGAAGAATAGAGAATTTTATTTCAATTTTTTAGAAGTAGCAGGTCCACCCGTACGCCATTAGACAATCAAAATTTGGTAAAAACGAAGATAAAAATTTATTTCTTCCAAATTTATCAATTCTAATCATCTGAAAATTACCAGAGTTCTAGTAGGGACTGAACCCTACAAAATCCTGAAGAACAGAAAATTTTATTTCAATTTTTTAGTAGTAGCACCATCACCCGTACGCCATCAGACAATCAAAATTTGGTAAAAAACGAAGATAAAAATTTATTTCTTCCAAATTTATCAATTCTAATCATCTGAAAATTACCAGAGTTCTAGTAGGGACTGAACCCTACAAAATCCTGAAGAATAGAGAATTTTATTTCAATTTTTTAGAAGTAGCAGGTCCACCCGTACGCCATCAGACAATCAAAATTTTGTAAAAACGAAGATAAAAATTTATTTCTTCCAAATTTATCAATTCTAATTACCTGAAAATTACCAGAGTTCTAGTAGGGACTAAACCCTACAAAATCCTGAAGAATAGAAAATTTTATTTCAATTTTTTAGAAGTAGCAGGTCCACCCGTACGCCATCAGACAATCAAAATTTGGTAAAAACGAAGATAAAAATTTATTTCTTCCAAATTTATCAATTCTAATCATCTGAAAATTACCAGAGTTCTAGTAGGGACTGAACCCTACAAAATCCTGAAGAATAGAGAATTTTATTTTAATTTTTTAGAAGTAGCAGGTCCACCCGTACGCCATCAGACAATCAAAATTTGGTAAAAACGAAGATAAAAATTTATTTATTTCAAATTTATCAATTCTATTCATCTAAAAATTACCAGAGTTCTAGTAGGGACTGAAACCTAAAAAATCCAAAAGAATAGAGAATTTTATTTCAATTTTTTAGTAGTAGCACCATCACCCGTACGCCATCAGACAATCAAAATTTGGTAAAAACGAAGATAAAAATTTATTTCTTCCAAATTCATCAATTCTAATCATCTGAAAATTACCAGAGTTCTAGTAGGGACTGAACCCTACAAAATCCTGAAGAATAGAGAATTTTATTTCAATTTTTTAGTAGTAGCAGGTCCACCCGTACGCCATCAGACAATCAAAATTTGGTAAAAACGAAGATAAAAATTTATTTCTTTCAAATTTATCAATTCTAATCATCTGAAAATTACCAGAGTTCTAGTAGGGACTGAACCCTACAAAATCCTGAAGAATAGAGAATTTTATTTCAATTTTTTAGAAGTAGCAGGTCCACCCGTACGCCATCAGACAATCAAAATTTGGTAAAAACGAAGATAAAAATTTATTTCTTTCAAATTTATTAATTCTAATCGTCTAAAAATTACCAGAATTGTAGTAGGGACTGAACCCTACAAAATCCTGAAGAATAGAGAATTTTATTTCAATTTTTTAGTAGTAGCACCATCACCCGAACGCCATCAGACAATCAAAATTTGGTAAAAACGAAGATAAAAATTTATTTCTTTCAAATTTATCAATTCTAATCATCTAAAAATTACCAGAGTTCTAGTAGGGACTAAAACCTAAAAAATCCTGAAGAATAGAGAATTTTATTTCAATTTTTTAGTAGTAGCACAATCACCCGTACGCCATCAGACAATCAAAATTTGGTAAAAACGAAGATAAAAATTTATTTCTTTCAAATTTATTAATTCTAATCGTCTAAAAATTACCAGAGTTCTAGTAGGGACTGAACCCTACAAAATCCTGAAGAATAGAGAATTTTATTTCAATTTTTTAGAAGTAGCAGGTCCACCCGTACGCCATCAGACATTCAAAATTTGGTAAAAACGAAGATAAAAATTTATTTCTTCCAAACTTATCAATTCTAATCATCTGAAAATTACCAGAGTTCTAGTAGGGACTGAAACCTAAAAAATCCTGAAGAATAGAGAATTTTATTTCAATTTTTTAGTAGTAGCACCATCACCCGTACGCCATCAGACAATCAAAATTTGGTAAAAACGAAGATAAAAATTTATTTCTTCCAAATTCATCAATTCTAATCATCTGAAAATTACCAGAGTTCTAGTAGGGACTGAACCCTACAAAATCCTGAAGAATAGAGAATTTTATTTCAATTTTTTAGTAGTAGCAGGTCTACCCGTACGCCATCAGACAATCAAAATTTGGTAAAAACGAAGATAAAAATTTATTTCTTTCAAATTTATCAATTCTAATCATCTAAAAATTACCAGAGTTCTAGTAGGGACTGAAACCTAAAAAATCCTGAAGAATAGAGAATTTTATTTCAATTTTTTAGTAGTAGCACCATCACCCGTACGCCATCAGACAATCAAAATTTGGTAAAAACGAAGATAAAAATTTATTTCTTCCAAATTTATTAATTCTAATCATCTAAAAATTACCAGAGTTCTAGTAGGGACTGAACCCTACAAAATCCTTAAGAATAGAGAATTTTATTTCAATTTTTTAGAAGTAGCAGGTCCACCAGTACGCCAACAGACAATCAAAATTTGGTAAAAACGAAGATAAAAATTTATTTCTTTCAAATTTATCAATTCTAATCGTCTAAAAATTACCAAAGTTCTAGTAGGGACTGAAACCTAAAAAATCCTGAAAAATAGAGAATTTTATTTCAATTTTTTAGTAGTAGCACCATCACCCGTACGCCATCAGACAATCAAAATTTGGTAAAAACGAAGATAAAAAATTTATTTCTTCCAAATTCATCAATTCTAATCATCTGAAAATTACCAGAGTTCTAGTAGGGACTGAATTCTACAAAATCCTGAAGAATAGAGAATTTTATTTCAATTTTTTAGTAGTAGCACCATCACCCGTACGCCATCAGACAATCAAAATTTGGTAAAAACGAAGATAAAAATTTATTTCTTTCAAATTTATCAATTCTAATCATCTAAAAATTACCAGAGTTCTAGTAGGGACTGAAACCTAAAAAATCCTAAAGAATAGAGAATTTTATTTCAATTTTTTAGTAGTAGCACCATCACCTGTACGCTATCAGACAATCAAAATTTGGTAAAAACGAAGATAAAAATTTATTTCTTCCAAATTTATCAATTCTAATCATCTAAAAATTACCAGAGTTCTAGTAGGGACTGAAATTTAAAAATCCTGAAGAATAGAGAATTTTATTTCAATTTTTTAGTAGTAGCACCATCACCCGTACGCCATCAGACAATCAAAATTTGGTAAAAACAAAGATAAAAATTTATTTCTTCCAAATTCATCAATTCTAATCATCTGAAAATTACCAGAGTTCTAGTAGGGACTGAACCCTACAAAATCCTGAAGAATAGAGAATTTTATTTCAATTTTTTAGAAGGAGCAGGTCCACCAGTACGCCAACAGACAATCAAAATTTGGTAAAAACGAAGATAAAAATTTATTTCTTTCAAATTTATCAATTCTAATCGTCTAAAAATTACCAAAGTTCTAGTAGGGACTGAAACCTAAAAAATCCTGAAAAATAGAGAATTTTATTTCAATTTTTTAGAAGGAGCAGGTCCACCAGTACGCCAACAGACAATCAAAATTTGGTAAAAACGAAGATAAAAATTTATTTCTTTCAAATTTATTAATTCTAATCGTCTAAAAATTACCAGAGTTCTAGTAGGGACTAAAACCTAAAAAATCCTGAAGAAAAAAGAATTTTATTTCAATTTTTTAGAAGTAGCACCATCACCCGAACGCCATCAGACAATCAAAATTTGGTAAAAACGAAGATAAAAATTTATTTCTTTCAAATTTATCAATTCTAATCATCTAAAAATTACCAGAGTTCTAGTAGGGACTGAAACCTAAAAAATCCTAAAGAATAGAGAATTTTATTTCAATTTTTTAGTAGTAGCACCATCACCCGAACGCCATCAGACAATCAAAATTTGGTAAAAACGAAGATAAAAATTTATTTCTTTCAAATTTATCAATTCTAATCATCTAAAAATTACCAGAGTTCTAGTAGGGACTAAAACCTAAAAAATCCTGAAGAATAGAGAATTTTATTTCAATTTTTTAGAAGTAGCAGGTCCACCCGTACGCCATCAGACAATCAAAATTTGGTAAAAACGAAGATAAAAATTTATTTCTTTCAAATTTATCAATTCTAATCATCTAAAAATTACCAGAGTTCTAGTAGGGACTGAAACCTAAAAAATCCTAAAGAATAGAGAATTTTATTTCAATTTTTTAGTAGTAGCACCATCACCCGAACGCCATCAGACAATCAAAATTTGGTAAAAACGAAGATAAAAATTTATTTCTTTCAAATTTATCAATTCTAATCATCTAAAAATTACCAGAGTTCTAGTAGGGACTAAAACCTAAAAAATCCTGAAGAATAGAGAATTTTATTTCAATTTTTTAGAAGTAGCAGGTCCACCCGTACGCCATTAGACAATCAAAATTTGGTAAAAACGAAGATAAAAATTTATTTCTTCCAAATTTATCAATTCTAATCATCTGAAAATTACCAGAGTTCTAGTAGGGACTGAACCCTACAAAATCCTGAAGAACAGAAAATTTTATTTCAATTTTTTAGTAGTAGCACCATCACCCGTACGCCATCAGACAATCAAAATTTGGTAAAAACGAAGATAAAAATTTATTTCTTCCAAATTTATCAATTCTAATCATCTGAAAATTACCAGAGTTCTAGTAGGGACTGAACCCTACAAAATCCTGAAGAATAGAGAATTTTATTTTAATTTTTTAGAAGTAGCAGGTCCACCCGTACGCCATCAGACAATCAAAATTTGGTAAAAACGAAGATAAAAATTTATTTATTTCAAATTTATCAATTCTAATCATCTAAAAATTACCAGAGTTCTAGTAGGGACTGAAACCTAAAAAATCCAAAAGAATAGAGAATTTTATTTCAATTTTTTAGTAGTAGCACCATCACCCGAACGCCATCAGACAATCAAAATTTGGTAAAAACGAAGATAAAAATTTATTTCTTTCAAATTTATCAATTCTAATCGTCTAAAAATTACCAGAATTCTAGTAGGGACTGAACCCTACAAAATCCTGAAGAATAGAGAATTTTATTTCAATCTTTTAGTAGTAGCACCATCACCCGTACGCCATCAGACTATCAAAATTTGGTAAAAACGAAGATAAAAATTTATTTCTTCTAAATTTATCAATTATAATCATCTGAAAATTACCAGAGTTCTAGTAGGGACTGAACCCTACAAAATCCTGAAGAATAGAGAATTTTATTTCAATTTTTTAGAAGTAGCAGGTCCACCCGTACGCCATCAGACAATCAAAATTTGGTAAAAACGAAGATAAAAATTTATTTCTTTTAAATTTATCAATTCTAATCATCTAAAAATTACCAGAGTTCTAGTAGGGACTGAAACCTAAAAAATCCTGAAGAATAGAGAATTTTATTTCAATTTTTTAGAAGGAGCAGGTCCACCCGTACGCCATCAGACAATCAAAATTTGGTAAAAACGAAGATAAAAATTTATTTCTTTCAAATTTATCAATTCTAATCGTCTAAAAATTACCAGAGTTCTAGTAGAGACTGAAACCTAAAAAATCCTGAAGAATAGAGAATTTTATTTCAATTTTTTAGAAGTAGCAGGTCCACCCGTACGCCATCAGACAATCAAAATTTGGTAAAAACGAAGATAAAAATTTATTTCTTTCAAATTTATCAATTCTAATCATCTAAAAATTACCAGAGTTCTAGTAGAGACTGAAACCTAAAAAATCCTGAAGAATAGAGAATTTTATTTCAATTTTTTAGTAGTAGCACCATCACCCGAACGCCATCAGACAATCAAAATTTGGTAAAAACGAAGATAAAAATTTATTTCTTTCAAATTTATCAATTCTAATCATCTAAAAATTACCAGAGTTCTAGTAGGGACTGAAACCTAAAAAATCCTGAAGAATAGAGAATTTTATTTCAATTTTTTAGTAGTAGCACCATCACCCGAACGCCATCAGACAATCAAAATTTGGTAAAAACGAAGATAAAAATTTATTTCTTTCAAATTTATCAATTCTAATCATCTAAAAATTACCAGAGTTCTAGTAGGGACTGAAACCTAAAAAATCCTGAAGAATAGAGAATTTTATTTCAATTTTTTAGTAGTAGCACCATCACCCGTACGCCATCAGACAATCAAAATTTGGTAAAAACGAAGATAAAAATTTATTTCTTTCAAATTTATCAATTCTAATCGTCTAAAAATTACCAGAGTTCTAGTAGAGACTGAAACCTAAAAAATCCTGAAGAATAGAGAATTTTATTTCAATTTTTTAGTAGTAGCACCATCACCCGAACGCCATCAGACAATCAAAATTTGGTAAAAACGAAGATAAAAATTTATTTCTTTCAAATTTATCAATTCTAATCATCTAAAAATTACCAGAGTTCTAGTAGGGACTAAAACCTAAAAAATCCTGAAGAATAGAGAATTTTATTTCAATTTTTTAGAAGTAGCAGGTCCACCCGTACGCCATCAGACAATCAAAATTTGGTAAAAACGAAGATAAAAATTTATTTCTTTCAAATTTATCAATTCTAATCATCTAAAAATTACCAGAGTTCTAGTAGAGACTGAAACCTAAAAAATCCTGAAGAATAGAGAATTTTATTTCAATTTTTTAGTAGTAGCACCATCACCCGAACGCCATCAGACAATCAAAATTTGGTAAAAAACGAAGATAAAAATTTATTTCTTTCAAATTTATCAATTCTAATCATCTAAAAATTACCAGAGTTCTAGTAGGGACTGAAACCTAAAAAATCCTGAAGAATAGAGAATTTTATTTCAATTTTTTAGTAGTAGCACCATCACCCGTACGCCATCAGACAATCAAAATTTGGTAAAAACGAAGATAAAAATTTATTTCTTCCAAATTCATCAATTCTAATCATCTGAAAATTACCAGAGTTCTAGTAGGGACTGAACCCTACAAAATCCTGAAGAATAGAGAATTTTATTTCAATTTTTTAGTAGTAGCAGGTCTACCCGTACGCCATCAGACAATCAAAATTTGGTAAAAACGAAGATAAAAATTTATTTCTTTCAAATTTATCAATTCTAATCATCTGAAAATTACCAGAGTTCTAGTAGGGACTGAACCCTACAAAATCCTGAAGAATAGAGAATTTTATTTCAATTTTTTAGAAGTAGCAGGTCCACCCGTACGCCATCAGACAATCAAAATTTGGTAAAAACGAAGATAAAAATTTATTTCTTTCAAATTTATCAATTCTAATCGTCTAAAAATTACCAGAATTCTAGTAGGGACTGAACCCTACAAAATCCTGAAGAATAGAGAATTTTATTTCAATTTTTTAGTAGTAGCACCATCACCCGTACGCCATCAGACAATCAAAATTTGGTAAAAACGAAGATAAAAATTTATTTCTTCCAAATTCATCAATTCTAATCATCTGAAAATTACCAGAGTTCTAGTAGGGACTGAACCCTACAAAATCCTGAAGAATAGAGAATTTTATTTCAATTTTTTAGAAGTAGCACCATCACCCGTACGCCATCAGACAATCAAAATTTGGTAAAAACGAAGATAAAAATTTATTTCTTCCAAATTCATCAATTCTAATCATCTAAAAATTACCAGAGTTCTAGTAGGGACTGAAACCTAAAAAATCCTGAAGAATAGAGAATTTTATTTTAATTTTTTAGTAGTAGCACCATCACCCGTACGCCATCAGACAATCAAAATTTGGTAAAAACGAAGATAAAAATTTATTTCTTCCAAATTCATTAATTCTAATCATCTGAAAATTACCAGAGTTCTAGTAGGGACTGAACCCTACAAAATCCTGAAGAATAGAGAATTTTATTTCAATTTTTTAGAAGTAGCAGGTCCACCCGTACGCCATCAGACAATCAAAATTTGGTAAAAACGAAGATAAAAATTTATTTCTTTCAAATTTATCAATTCTAATCATCTAAAAATTACCAGAGTTCTAGTAGGGACTGAAACCTAAAAAATCCTGAAGAATAGAGAATTTTATTTCAATTTTTTAGTAGTAGCACCATCACCCGAACGCCATCAGACAATCAAAATTTGGTAAAAACGAAGATAAAAATTTATTTCTTTCAAATTTATCAATTCTAATCATCTAAAAATTACCAGAGTTCTAGTAGGGACTGAACCCAACAAAATCCTGAAAAATAGAGAATTTTATTTCAATTTTTTAGAAGGAGCAGGTCCACCCGTACGCCATCAGACAATCAAAATTTGGTAAAAACGAAGATAAAAATTTATTTCTTGCAAATTTATCAATTCTAATCATCTGAAAATTACCAGAGTTCTAGTAGGGACTGAACCCTACAAAATCCTGAAGAACAGAAAATTTTATTTCAATTTTTTAGTAGTAGCACCATCACCCGTACGCCATCAGACAATCAAAATTTGGTAAAAACGAAGATAAAAATTTATTTCTTCCAAATTTATCAATTCTAATCATCTGAAAATTACCAGAGTTCTAGTAGGGACTGAACCCTACAAAATCCTGAAGAATAGAGAATTTTATTTCAATTTTTTAGAAGTAGCAGGTCCACCCGTACGCCATCAGACAATCAAAATTTTGTAAAAACGAAGATAAAAATTTATTTCTTCCAAATTTATCAATTCTAATTACCTGAAAATTACCAGAGTTCTAGTAGGGACTGAACCCTACAAAATCCTGAAGAATAGAAAATTTTATTTCAATTTTTTAGAAGTAGCAGGTCCACCCGTACGCCATCAGACAATCAAAATTTGGTAAAAACGAAGATAAAAATTTATTTCTTCCAAATTTATCAATTCTAATCATCTGAAAATTACCAGAGTTCTAGTAGGGACTGAAACCTAAAAAATCCTGAAGAATAGAGAAATTTTATTTCAATTTTTTAGTAGTAGCACCATCACCCGTAACGCCATCAGACAATCAAAATTTGGTAAAAACGAAGATAAAAATTTATTTCTTCCAAATTCATCAATTCTAATCATCTGAAAATTACCAGAGTTCTAGTAGGGACTGAACCCTACAAAATCCTGAAGAATAGAGAATTTTTATTTCAATTTTTTAGAAGTAGCAGGTCCACCCGTACGCCATCAGACAATCAAAATTTGGTAAAAACGAAGATAAAAATTTATTTCTTTTAAATTTATCAATTCTAATCATCTGAAAATTACCAGAGTTCTAGTAGGGACTGAACCCTACAAAATCCTGAAGAATAGAGAATTTTATTTCAATTTTTTAGAAGTAGCAGGTCCACCCGTACGCCATCAGACAATCAAAATTTGGTTAAAAACGAAGATAAAAATTTATTTCTTTCAAATTTATCAATTCTAATCATCTAAAAATTACCAGAGTTCTAGTAGGGACTGAACCCTACAAAATCCTGAAGAATAGAGAATTTTATTTCAATTTTTTAGTAGTAGCACCATCACCCGTACGCCATCAGACAATCAAAATTTGGTAAAAACGAAGATAAAAATTTATTTCTTCCAAATTTATCAATTCTAATCATCTGAAAATTACCAGAGTTCTAGTAGGGACTGAACCCTACAAAATCCTGAAGAATAGAGAATTTTATTTCAATTTTTTAGAAGTAGCAGGTCCACCCGTACGCCATCAGACAATCAAAATTTGGTAAAAACGAAGATAAAAATTTATTTCTTTCAAATTTATCAATTCTAATCATCTAAAAATTACCAGAGTTCTAGTAGGGACTGAAACCTAAAAAATCCTGAAGAATAGAGAATTTTATTTCAATTTTTTTAGTAGTAGCACCATCACCCGAACGCCATCAGACAATCAAAATTTGGTAAAAAACGAAGATAAAAATTTATTTCTTTCAAATTTATCAATTCTAATCATCTAAAAATTACCAGAGTTCTAGTAGGGACTGAACCCTACAAAATCCTGAAGAATAGAGAATTTTTATTTCAATTTTTTAGAAGGAGCAGGTCCACCCGTACGCCATCAGAACAATCAAAATTTGGTAAAAACGAAGATAAAAAATTTATTTCTTTCAAATTTATCAATTCTAATCATCTGAAAATTACCAGAGTTCTAGTAGGGACTGAAACCTAAAAAATCCTGAAGAATAGAGAATTTTATTTCAATTTTTTAGAAGTAGCAGGTCCACCCGTACGCCATCAGACAATCAAAAATTTGGTAAAAACGAAGATAAAAATTTATTTCTTTCAAATTTATCAATTCTAATCATCTAAAAATTACCAGAGTTCTAGTAGGGACTGAACCCTAAAAAATCCTAAAGAATAGAGAATTTTATTTCAATTTTTTAGAAGTAGCACCATCACCCGTACGCCATCAGACAATCAAAATTTGGTAAAAACGAAGATAAAAATTTATTTCTTTCAAATTTATCAATTCTAATCATCTAAAAATTACCAGAGTTCTAGTAGGGACTGAAACCTAAAAAATCCTGAAGAATAGAGAATTTTATTTCAATTTTTTAGAAGTAGCAGGTCCACCCGTACGCCATTAGACAATCAAAATTTGGTAAAAACGAAGATAAAAATTTATTTCTTCCAAATTTATCAATTCTAATCATCCTGAAAATTACCAGAGTTCTAGTAGGGACTGAACCCTACAAAATCCTGAAGAACAGAGAATTTTATTTCAATTTTTTTAGTAGTAGCACCATCACCCGTACGCCATCAGACAATCAAAATTTGGTAAAAACGAAGATAAAAATTTATTTCTTCCAAATTTATCAATTCTAATCATCTGAAAATTACCAGAGTTCTAGTAGGACTAAACCCTACAAAATCCTGAAGAATAGAGAATTTTATTTCAATTTTTAGAAGTAGCAGGTCCACCCGTACGCCATCAGACAATCAAAATTTTGTAAAAACGAAGATAAAAATTTATTTCTTCCAAATTTATCAATTCTAATTACCTGAAAATTACCAGAGTTCTAGTAGGGGACTAAACCTACAAAATCCTGAAGAATAGAGAATTTTATTTCAATTTTTTTAGAAGTAGCAGGTCCACCCGTACGCCATCAGACAATCAAAATTTGGTAAAAACAAAGATAAAAATTTATTTCTTCCAAATTTATCAATTCTAATCATCTGAAAATTACCAGAGTTCTAGTAGGGACTGAACCCTACAAAATCCTGAAGAATAGAGAATTTTATTTTAATTTTTTAGAAGTAGCAGGTCCACCCGTACGCCATCAGACAATCAAATAATTTGGTAAAAAACGAAGATAAAAAATTTATTTACTTTTCAAATTTATCCAATTCTAATCATCTAAAAATTACCAGAGTTCCGTAGTTAGTGGGACTGAAACCTAGAAAATCCTAAAGAATAGAGAATTTTATTTCAAATTTTTTAGTAGTAGCACCATCACCCGGAACGCCATCAGGACAATCAAAAATTTGGTAAAAACGAATGATAAAAAATTTATTTCTTTCAAATATTATCAATTCTAATCATCATCTAAAAATTACCTAGAGTTTCTAGTAGGGACTGAAACCTAAAAAATCCTGAAGAATAGAGAATTTTATTTCAATTTTTTTAGTAAGTAGCACCATCACCCGTACGCCATCAGACAATCAAAATTTGGTAAAAAACGAAGATAAAAAATTTATTTCTTTCAAATTTATCAATTCTAATCATCTAAAAATTACCAGAGTTCTAGTAGGGACTGTGAAACCCAACAAAATCCTGAAAAATAGAGAATTTTATTTCAATTTTTTAGAAGTAGCAGGTCCACCCGTACGCCATCAGACAATCAAAATTTGGTTAAAAAACGAAGATAAAAATTTATTTCTTTGCAAATTTATCAATTCTAATCATCTGAAAATTGACCAGAGTTTCTAGTAGGGACTGAAACACTAAAAAATCCTGAAGAATAGAGAAATTTTATTTCAATTTTTTAGTAGTAGCACCATCACCCGTACGCCATCAGACAATCAAAATTTGCGTAAAAACGAAGATACAAAATTTATTT